>OY755205.1:20060361-21476758 GCA_963576765.1 Draba incana
CATAACATGTTGGTGGTGTACCCACACATGTTTTGTTTGACTAAGGTGCAATACATGGTTTGTATCACTTAAAGTCACTTTGAAAGAAATAACTAGGAAACATTACGTGTTTGTGGTGTACCCACACACGTTCTGTTTGACTCACGTGAAAGGTATACTTTCGTATCACCTGATGTCACGTTAAGTTTTAAAGGAACTTTTATGGAAGTAAAAGTTTCTATCCGTGCTAGAATACCCGGTAATCAAAACCTTCATGCTGAAAAGTGTTATATTATATGGGAGTGCCAATTGTTATTGGAGACCATATTTTCATAGCAAAGTTGTATCATTAGAAGAGTATCAAGTGATCTTAGGAATGGACTGGCTAACGACGTTATGGCACTTGTCGACCGGAGTCGAAGAAGAGTAACCTTTGAATGCAGTCAAGGAAGAGTAACCTTTGACCGCAGTTGAGGAAGAGTAACAATCAAGTGATTTAGGTAACCATCTATATTGGAATCAAAACCAATACCGGAATATCCTTCATAACGGCTTTGAAGAAAGTGCCTTTATGGAAGGTGAAGTTACGATGTGACCTTGAGCATAGTTAGTGATATAAAAGCCGAGCAGAAACTCGAGGAGTTTCCCGTAGTTTGTGGTTACGTTGATGTGTTCAAACCTTAGGAAGGGTTACCACCATCTTGTAACAATATGTTTGTCATTTTGTTGGGACCGGGAGTCCAAAAGCTAAGGCGCCATACCTGATGGCCCTGCAGAATTAGTAGAATGGAATGCAGAGTTAGTAGAATTGACTAAGGAGTTAGTAAAGTGGAATGCAGAGTTAGTAGAGTTGAAGAAACGTTTCGAGGATTTGTTGGAGAAAAGATTCACTCGAGGAAGTTTATCACCGTGGAGAGCTTTAGTAATAGTCATCAGGAAAGAGAATAGTCGTATATGTTGTATGTAGATTATCAAGTAACCGTCACAGAAGAATGATGAGTAGTTAGAACAGTTGCAAGAAGCGAGTTGGTTTTCGAAAATTGAAAATTAGCATCAGGTTAACGTCGGATTTGTGTTGTTGAGACAGATGTCGTGAAGAATGCATTTAGAACACGATATGACCATAATGAGTTTGTGGACATGCCGTTTGACCTAACCAATGCACTAGCTGCATTTTTGTGGATAGTTTACGAAGTCTTTCGAGATTACTTAGATGAGTTTATCATCAGTTTTGTTTGATGATATCCTTATCTATTCTGGAAATTGCAAAGGACCATGAAGAACACTTAAGGAAAGTGTCAGAACAGTTAGGGAAAGTGTGTAACGCTTAGGAAAAGTGTTGGAACACTTAAGGAAAATGTTGGAATGCTTGAGGAGTCAAAATATTTTGCTAAAGTTTAGCAAATGTAACTTTTGGAAACAAGAGATAGGCTTTGTAGGACATTGGGTATCGGAACAGAGAGTTTCAGTTGACCCGAAAAAGATTGTTGAGATTCAAGATTTTGTTGTAACCAACCGACGACATGAAGATACAGAGTTACATATGATTAGCTAGAGATATTAAAAAAATTTCAAATTATTTTTCCTTATATATCTAATTCTTTGACTCGCCTGAACAGAAAGGGTGTAGGCTTTTTGTTGGACGTGTAAATGGAGATGGTGTTCTATCTAAAGGCTTTGACCCCAGCACCGGTCCTAGACATAGTCAAACCAACCATTTACGTTATACACCGATAAATGAAGAACGGAGATTAGATTATGTATTGATACAAGGCAAGTGGGACATTGCTTATGCATCTAAGTAGTTGAGGAAACATGAGGAGAAGTATCCCGCGCATGATTTAGAAATGTTTGGAGTAGTATTTGCCTTAAGATCTAGCGGTCTTATTTTCATGAAGAATTAGTACAAGTAATGACCGATCGTGAAAGCTGAAGAGTTCTTATTCACCAACCTGATCTTAGCCTAAGAGAGATAAGGTGGATGGAATTTGTAGAAGGTTGTGATTTAGATATCACTTATCACTGGGGAAAAGGTAAACGTAATTGGAGATACATTGAGCTGCCGTACAACAGATGTTGATGTTGAGAAATATTTGGTAAGCCGAGCCGTAGAATTCAAGACAATTAGCTTAAGAACCATATATAAAGAGAGTTATGAACCGTTGGGTTTACAGGCGGTAAATCAACAGGTTTACCGCAACGCATTCAGTATGAGTAGAGAGGAGGTGAAAATCTTGAGAAGATTATCAAAGGACAAAACAACCCAGGAGATCCGGTTGCAAATAAATACCATTTGGCCACATATGGTATCTTGCTTTAGAATATAGGATTACAGTGTCAAAAGGATATGGTTTACGGTAAGAAATTGTGAGAACGATACACCATTCTCAAATAAGTATTCATCCAAAGAATACTAAGATGAACCGAGATAATCACAAGTATTACCATTGGTCTAGTAGGAAGCGATCAGTGAGAAGTGAGTGGCGCAGTGTCAGATTTGTGAGCAAATTAAGATGGAGCATCAAGTACTAGTCGGATTATTACAGAGTTTACTAATTTCAGAATGGAAATGGGATGTGGTTGTTGTGGAATTTGGTTATAGGATTTACTGAGAGCATTAGGATGGGGAGACAACACGGTTTGGATAATTGTGAAGACAACACGGTTTGGGTAATCGTGGATTATTTAACCAAGAGATATTAGTTAAGTTTGACTTAGGAGAAATTATCAAACTTCATGGAGCTCTAGTATAACGCCCCCGATCATCGGTCAATGACCGTTGATCAGAAACGTCACGTACCGCTCCGAAACCATCCGATCCCAAGTCCCAAAACCGGATTCTCAGACTCAAGGCCGGTCGTTCCCAGGACGGTTTACCCGTACTGAACCGATCCTGAGGCTTTGCAACCCGAACCGAGACAGCACGGTTGTTTTGATCCGGACAAGATCAGTATCACTTGAAACGTCAATAGAACCCAAAATTTAACATAATCTTAGGTTCCAAATGTACATTCAAAAAACTTAACGCCGGCACTAGTCTATGTGCCCAAAACGAGTTACTGTACAGAAACATTATTGTTTTACAAAGAGGCAAGGAAAATCTACCGCTGGTTTTTCCTAAGTCTTGTAGGAATCCCAAGGTCTACCTGCTAGATCACCTGCAAAACAAGTTGAGTTATGAGTAATCTAAGATTACTCAGTGAGTTGAGGTTCCTCTAACGGATATACCGTTCCCACCCAAAACCCAAAATAACAATCACACACAATAAGAACACGCGGAAGCATTCAATAATCAATAATAATATGCAATGCAATGCAATTCATTTTACTTCCAATAAGGCCTTGTGCGGATCCACCTGTTTCCGGCAGATGTAAGACACAAAGTCTTCCAACATCCCGAATTCCGTGGGAACCCCCCAACCCAAACTCAATACACCGTCGTGTATTCATTCCAATTAACCTATGGGTGCTACCCAACAAATTGGACATGGCGTGATCACATCACGACTTCTCGGAAACGTGGAACCTCTACACCATGATCACACACATGATGCGCATAAAACATAAATAGGTTATTACCATGCATGACTCTAACCTGAAAAATGCTAACAACCACACAACAACAACACAATCTCAATACAGTCTCATTCAAAGTTAAGTCACACCGACTTGAGCTTGAGACCAAATACTTATCGCCAAGTACTTACCATAATTCTATGATCAACATAAACGAATACCATAACCAAACATAATAAATACTATCACAAACAATCAACACAAAATACCATGTTAAATTCAACACTTAGAAATATCTATGAAAGATAATAAGAACCTCTAGATAATAATAAAAGAACATTTAATAATTCTACACTAGAACATTAATTGATCAAACGCATTGTACCAAAACTCACAGATTAACCGAGGTTTCCTTAGGATTTGAACGGTCCCGAAGCTTAGCTTACCAACCCTTCAAAAAGCTAAGAAAAATTATAAGGGAACTTTAAGGGATAAAAGGTTCTCTGATGCTAGGATATTCAGACAAAGGGAGGAATTAAGTGTTTTGGGCAGTTTGGAATGGAGGAAATGACTAAGGGTGAGGGTCTTTATATAGGGTGATTCGGTGTTGCCAGCCCCTGACACTTGTCAGTGTCGCTGCCACACGTCGACACTCGAACACGCATGCGCGCTGACAAGTGTCAGGCGCGTGTCAGTCGGGTCTGACAGTGACGTGGCCGAATGTAAGCCACATGTTCCACCGACTTGGCTTTCCCATAGCCAAAACCCTCCATCAACCCGCAGTCCTTAATCCATCAATCTACGGTACGTGTTCTAACGACCTGCGGTATGTATTCCAACGATCCGCGGTACATGTCCACTGTCCCGCAATAAATCCCTCGGCCAAAACTCTATTTCCCTCGGTCTTTCCAACATTTTCCTCGACCAACCTAAATTTTTCAGGAGCCAAATCTTTCTAAGTCCTTTCCTTACCTATTCCAAAACAAATTTTTCCAAGGCCGCTACTTAGGAAAATAGAGACCGATCCAGCCGGCCTTAGGCACTAAGAGGGTTATAACATCTAGTCTATATTTTATCTGACTGTTATCTAAAATTCACGGCTAGATTTTTGACAAACTTTTGAGGAAAACCCTTGGAACGGTTTTGTGCATGAGTAGTGCTTTTCATAAAGAGTCAGATGAGTAGAGAGAGCGAACTATCAGGACGATAGATGATCTACTTCAAATATGTTGGTTAGAATGGGTTAAGACTTGGGAAGTCTTTTTGCCCTTAGTAAAATTCGCATACAATAGTAGCTACCATGCTAGTATTTGAATGTCATCGTATGAAGCGTTATACGAGCATCCTTGTCGGATACTCATTTGTTGGACTGGAGTTGGAGAAAGACATAAGTTTTGGTCAGAGTTTTAAAATAGACTACAAATAGAATTAGCCTTGTTCGGGCTAATATGAAGAAGATATAAGCCTATCGACATAGGAAATTAGTTGTTTTTATGTAGATAATTGAGTATGGTTAAATGCCAGATCAGAGAAAGGAAAGCCGAATCTGAGAAATTGAGTATGGATAAAAGCCGATTGATGTAATATTGATAAACCAAGTAAGTTGACTTTATGGTAAAAGGTCCTTACCGCAGTATCGAAAGAATAGGAGAAGTAGATAGATCTTTTATTGAGTGTGAGATTACATGATGGATTTCATGTAATCATGATGGGTAAATAGTTTGTGGCCCGGATGAGCCATCATCAGAACGGATACCTGATCCGCAAACTAAACCTAGACCTTTTTCCCCAAAACCTTTTTGGATCGGTGAGACACGATCTAGATTTTTGAAAGGACGAGAGATTTTGCAGATTAGAGTTATTAGCAGAAGACCAATAGTGATGTTGGTACTTGGGAAGAGGAAACACAATTTAGAAAATCTCAGCCGGAGATGTTTACCGAACTTAGAAACAATGAAGTCAAATTGTCACAAAGATGAGAATTCGGATCGAATTCTAATAAGGAGGGAAGAATGTAATGACCCGTATGCGGCCTGGGCCGAGGCTGGCCCAAGTCTCGTGGGACGGACGGACCAAACTAGGACTATTTGGCCGTAGACCTAGTCAAAGCACCTCCATGACTAAGCAGGTTGTGTGGTTATGCATCTCGGTGACTAAGCAAAGTTATCATGACGTTTCTTCAGGACGAAGTAACTTACGTTTCTTAGGGACGAAGAAACGTTGAGATTTCAAACTTGATATTTTATGAAAATATAAAAGTTTGCGGAAGCACGACACAGCAGCTCGGGATTGACGTGCTCGGGATTTGACATGCTCGGGTTTGAGAAAGCACGACAAATCCATGATAAACACGAGGTGTCGCGCTTACGTGTGATGAGTCAACGGATGTGATGAGTCAACGGAAGCACGACAAATCCCGTAAGCACGAGGTGTCGCGCTTATGAGTGACGAGTCATAGGAAGCACGACAAATCTGCAAGCACGAGGTATCGCGACCATGAGCAACAAGTCAGCGGCGACTCAGGTACCTACCTACTAGCTTGCTAAAACCTATATATAGGACCATGGACGTCCTCCCTCTTCATGTTCCCATAAACACCAAAATTCCTCTGAAAAATTAGTTTAGAAAACACGATCCTTTCCCGGGTTTGTGATTCAGGACGTTGCCATGTTCGAGTAGCTCGAGAATAGTTGATTCTCTAGCCAATGCTCTGTTCATTTTGAGTGAGCGTCGAGTCAAATCCATCAGTGCCTTGCGCCAGAGCCGTTACCCAGCTAGAATAAGCAGTCCTAGAGCTTTATCAAGAAATTTAGGGCAAGCTTCTTATGATCGGATCCTTTCATTTTAACATGGAATTTTTGTTCTGATCATGATTCTAAACTTAGTTTCTTTATCTTATGATCAGAACCAACGTGTAAATGTTGGATCAATTCCGGGAGGATTCCCGAAGATCCAAAGAAATTTCTTAGCAAGTCCCGATCCGATCTAGGTAAGATTTGTGATTCTATTTCTTTAAATTTTCCATCAAAATCCCTAAGTATTGCCTTAGTAAACCTATGGTTTGTTTTGTGTAGAAAGCAAGACTGAATCTAAGGTGAAATCGTGAGTAGAACGCTTAAGCAGAATCGCATACTTTACCTCAAATCAAGGTGAGTCTAAGTTATGTGTGTTCCTGTGTTAGATGAGTAGAATACACGTTTGTTTATTGTTATGCTTATAGCCGTAGAAGTTCGTGTCAAAGAATTCACTAGAATTTCTAAGGGTTTTAACAAGTGAAAATGGTAAAGAATGAACTAAGTGTTGATTCGTAATGAGTGTTGTTTGGTTATTTATTCTGAATTGAGGTTCATGTGATTCATTCGTAAAATTTCTAAGTGTTAAGAATGAATCTAAACGAATTTTTTTACAAGTTTACATGCATAGATGATAATTGGTTAAATCATATAAACTTGTTATGTGCATGGTATGTTATTCCCTTAATCCGTGGCTTGGCTAATTACTTGCGGAGTATTAGTTAAAGTTCACAAAGACACGGAGAGACGGGATTGCAGCCTAGGGCCTTGACTGCATGACGATGCAGAATTTCCGATGTGGTTGCGTACCGGCAAGGTATGATCTCAAGAATTATTTAAGGATCCTAAGTCATAGGCCTTTGTGGTTATGGACTGAAATATACCTTGGATACACGTGATGAGAATAGACAACGCGGAAGGCCTTAATGGAATTGAAAACGTTAATGCATAATATAAACTGTTCACGTTTAATTATGCATTGCATTTGTGTGTTGAGTGTTGATTGTTATTTTGGGTTTCAGGATGGGATGATATATATTAATGACTGTTAGGGTAACCTAGACTCACTGGGCAAGTAGTGCTCACAACTCAATCTGTTTTGCAGGTAACCTTTAGATCATTGGAAGCACGGAACGGAACATTAGGAAAATCAGTGGTAGATTTCCTTGCTTTTGTAAATAAATAATGCTTATTATGTATGTAAACGTTTTGGAGTATCAGACTCGCCAGCAAATATATTTTGTAACAGTTTAAAAGACTAAGTATAAATTAGTAAAGGATCGGTTTTAAATAACTCGGGTTCCATATGGTATTTAGTCCTGTCCGGACGATCCAAATATCGGATATAGCTCGGGTTGACAAGCCTTGAGTTGTATTCGATAGGGACATATGCTTAAGTGTCTAATCTAAGGTTTTATGATATGTTCCGAGAACATCTGATCGGGTGCTTAGGCGTTCCTCTGTAGCGTCTCCGTTTAGATCCTGAACTGGGGCGTTACATTCCAGGCAGGGAATATCAAGATTGTACCACGTGAGGCAGTCTAATCAGAGGAGATGTGAGTTCTTCTGTATACTTATTTGGGATGTGAGTTCCCAGAGTAAGTAGTGAGGGATGTGAGTTCTCTCGCGGGGATGTGAGTTCCCCAGATACTGCTAGCTCGAGGGATGCGTCCCGAGAGTGTGAGCGGTATGTTTTCTTGAGAGGATTAGATGTAGCCTCTGGGATCAGGTGAGGATCTCTTGTGGTATTGGCCAAGTGGGGCTAGGAAGTTAGTCTTCTGTGAGAAGGTTTTTGGACTCGAGTGGTAATCTCGGGTGATGTTGTCTGAATAGTGTCAAGATTTTTTGGTCCATGTTGGACAGTTTAAGAGAATCGAGTTGGATCACGGAGGTTGAGTGTATGATTCCGTGTGGGACCGGCCAGAGGATCGCATGGTGTGTTAAGGATCATCTGGTGGATTATGGGAGGTGTTATTTCAGACTTTGGTTTATGATACCAGTAGTTCTCAATTGGATATCAATTACCATCCTGGTAAGGCGCACCAGGTGGCACGTATTTTAAGTCGTCGTCGAGAAGATTTGGCTTGAGAGCAGGATATCGAGTCGCTTGTGAACGAGAGTGGCACTTTGCGGTTTTGTACTATTTCGCAGGAGCCGTTGGGTTTGGAGGCGGCTGATCAGGCTGATCTTTTGAGTAGGACTCGAGTGGCTCAGGCAAGTGAGCCGAGTTTGGTTACTGCATCGATCGCAGAGGGTTTCGAGTATCCGGTATCTTCGAATGGGATGATTCTTGTTCGCAGTCGGGTTTGTGTATCCAAGGTAGAGGAGTTGAGGCAACAAATTCTGCGAGGGGCTCATGCGAGCAAGTTCTCGATTCATCCTGGAGCGACTAAGATGTATCGTGATCTCAGCGATACGATCATGGGGTCGGAATGAAGAGAGATGTGGCTGATAGGGTTGTGAAGTGCAACACGTGTTCATTGGTTAAGGCTGAGCATAAAGTTCCGAGTGGTTTATTGCTGAGTTAATTTTTGTTAGTTTACTAATTATAATTTTTTTATGTGCTAGTGAGAAAATTAACCCTAAAATAATACATATTTTCTCCTTTTATGGAAAAAGAAAATAAAAAACAAAAAAATATCTTAGCAAATATCTAAAAGTAGTGATATCATTCTTTTTTTTCCCATCTGGTCAATTTTTATTAAAAGGGTCGAACCCAACATCTAAGATTACAAAGTAAGAGGGTTATCAAAACCCTTATCCACCACCGATGGAATTATCTACTTTGACTAACACTTATGTCGGATTACAATAGCCGGCGACTACCACATTAGCCTCAGAGTTCTTAAGCCCTGCGAAAAGGAGACACAAAAGAACATACTTGAAAATAACAACTACAAGGTCGAGCTACCACCATTAAAAGAAGTGAATAAATAGAAACCAAACGCCATCTCTCCGGGCTTGCCGGGTGTTATTCCCGAAGAACTCGAGCGGACACAAAAGACTTGACCCCTTGAAGAGAGTGAAGGAAGAGGGTCACCAACTATGAAGCTAGGCAAAGTAATGCCTCAAAACCATTCCACAACAAAGAATCAAATCGTAGCTCAACTACTCATGTAAAGAAATACCGTGGAGAAAGGATAACGCTAGACTAAAATTCAGACTCCTTCACAAGCAAACTTGGTAGAAGAAGCAAACAAGGAGGCAAGCAAGGCACGTCGAGAGTTGAGGAAGACTAAACCGGGCCGGTAAAAGAACACGAGACTCTCCACCAGAGCCATGAAGACCTAGCTCGGGAATCAAACACCCAATCACCACTGAAACTGAGGAGAAAAAATGCCCTAGACCTAGAGCTGACGAAAGGAACCCGGCTCGTAGCAAGAGCATCTATGCCGCACCGTCAAAAGACCATGAAGATCAATACATTCGGGCTCCCGAGACAACGAACCCCAGCTCTCCAACCTAGAAACCAATCCCCTCCACAACAGATTCGAAACCTGCTTAAACCCACCCAAACGCAAGGATTTGAAATGAACCCTGCGAACCAAGAATCCGCCTCAACCCACCCGCAAAGACAGCCTTGAAGGCTAGAAGAACCACCGAGACCAAAAGCCTCCAAAACCAAATCGCGGCAACTCTCCAACCATGCTCAGGACCCTAAAGACATAAAAAAAACTCAACCCTTCTAAAGAAAGAACTCCAAATCCAATTTTAAAATCTAGATGTAGAAAAACAAGGTCTAAGAAAATCAGATCTAAGAATTCCTCCTAAAGAAACCGACTAAAGAACTACAACAAGACAAGCTTAAGAAACAAAGGACGAGGAACCGATGACGGCGCTGTGGTAGCCGCCCACCGCCGGTCAAACTCGTAGAATCCGATCTGTGAAGGTTTGGCAACGGCGGCTTCGATCGCGAAAAAAAGTTAAGCGATGTTTTTCGCTTTATACGTTTTTTCTATGTAGTGTTATCATTCTATGTATAGAGTTTTATCGATAAATAAAGAAGTGGTGCTCCACAAAGTATATAGCTACTTTGTTATAGAGTTTTTTTTTTTTTTTTGTAGCACTGAAAAAAGAAGAAAAATATGTTGGAGGCGTCGAACAAATGCAAAAAAAAAAATTGAAAGAAATGTGTGATCAATGAGTATAAATCATAGAACGAGGCCCAAATACAAACACATAACATGGCACAACAAGTCTACATAAGTATCCAACCTTCAGTGGATGTGTGGTATCAGGTTGATGGGTTATGGAAAGATACATATATTATATCTGGAGTAGGATGGTTTTGTCATCATGAAAATCAAACGGTATTATTAGATTCGCAGGGATTGTGTCGATTGAGGTCCCCTTTATATTCAGAGATAGAAACTCTCTTGTGGACTATGAGGTATGGTTGAAAACAATGTGATCTGTCAGAGATTCGAAACGCATCTTTTTGCATAAATTGAGTTTTAGCAATTTTTGTATTTATTCAAGTTTGCGTAGACACCAGAGGAGTGGCCCGTGTTACTCATCTATGCAAACATATTTGAAGATCTCCTTGCACACTTCTTCTTATTCTCTTGCATGTTGATTTCCTGCGCAATAAATACAAAAGGGGATTCTTTAGCCCGTTCGACTTGTTCAAGACTAATATATTTTTTTTATTTAAACAATTTACCTTCAGTATGGATAATCAATTGTGAAGTTTCATATAATTAAATGTTAGATTGAAAAACTAAATGTGTGGTTTTCGTGTGGCAAAGGTAAACTTCAATCAATTTCGTCATCGAGAAGCGCGTGGCTTTCTTGTTTCTTACATAATTTATCTAAAATTATTATAATGAATAATATAATATTTTCCTTTTTGGGTTAACACATGTCTCATGTTCACCGATTATTTACTCTACAAGAAAAACTAACAATTTGGTAAATCGAGAAAGAGAACGAGAACTAACATCCATTCCGTTCAAACTGAATTAGTTAGTCTCTTCTCATATTGCAAAAAGAAGAAAAATTTATCTTACTAGAACAATTATTACACTATTAAGCAAGTGCATTGTAGATATTTATGAAAGTGTCTAAAAACTTTTTAGAATTAAATACATTAAATTTTATGAGTCTTGAGTGTCTAAAACAAGAAAATGATTTAATATTTCATTCTTTTTGTTTTAGACATTCAAAACTAATAAAATTTAATATATTTAATTCTATAAAGTATTTAGACACTTTCATAAATGTTTACAATGCACGTGCTCTAAAACATGTTAGAGATATACTTTCTTTTATTGGAAAAATATAAAATTGTCATTGTGTTGACCATAAATATCTATACACTAAAAATAACACATAGTAAGGCCGTCAATGCCAAATTTAGTTTGGCTTATTATTTTTGTTATCTTATTCAAATAGTTTTTTTGTTATTCATTTTTAAATAGTTTATGATCTTTATCAATTAATATAATTTCGTTTTAAAAGTTTCTTTTGTGGTGGAAGCCCCTTGGTCCAATGGTCAAGGGTTTAAAAGCTTCTACACCAAGTCTGGGGTTCGAATCCCAGATAATACAGTTTATTGCAGATTAATAGAGGAAATCGCTTCTTGGAAGTTCTAGAGTGCAGAGAGACCATGTCCATCACAGGAGGTGTCGTACATGCTGAGCCGATCGTCGGGGAGAATCTGTCCATCATGGAAGATGTCGTACATGCAGAGCCGTTCGTCGAGGAGAGCTTGTCCATCATGGGAGATGTCGCACATAGACAGCTGCATCAGTGGAGATGTCATACATGGAGAACTGCATCATGAAGGCAAAAGTAGAAGCTATTCATCATAATCGCATAGACAAGAGATAGATGAATATCATCATAATAGAACTAGGTCAAATAGATCAAATTAGTCTAGTGATGATTGTAATATCTATAATAATTCAGACGTTTTAAAAAAAAGAATATCTTTTGTGTGAATTTTTTTAAAAGATAGCACGTTAGCAACTAAATCAGAAAATGTTAAAATGGTATCATTATTTTTGTCAAGAAGTTCTGGACCTAGATTCATACCACTCCTTATTAGCCATAGACCAAATCATTTTTTTATGGTTCCTTCTAAATGCATTTCAAACCAACGACCATACTACAAATGTGTTTAATTGTAACTATGTTTATTGATATATCATGGTTTTTACCCATTTTAGACCATGATATAACTCCATTATCTAGAGTCTTTTGGTGTTTTCGAGTCTTTTGTGTTTATTATTAGGTACAAGGACGTTTGGAGCTTTATTGGTGTTTACTCGAGCATTATGGAGCAAAATTGAACGAGGAATCAAAGTCCCAAATTCGGAGTTGGAATCTACAGAGCAAGTCGAGCGACACGAGTGATCTGTAGCTCGACACGAATGATTTAAAGCTGGTGTCGATCGACACCACTATCAATGTCGATCGACACCCTGGTCCATCAAGCCCAAATCCCAATTTTGGAATCTTTCCGTTTTGCGTCAGAAAGTCCAGATGTTCGCAATCAGGCCCGCTACGTTTTTGTAACCTATATATATAGATGTTTTAAGCCATTTTTTAGGCTTACGATTTATTTTATTAAGTTTAAGAGATATCTATTAATAAATATGATTTTTGATTCTTTGATCATGTCTGAGTAGTTACCTTGTTAGGTTTAGGGATTTTCAAAGATGTTTGATGAATTGCTAGATCTGATTTAATTATTAGGATAATATCATTAGAAGTTCTTCAGCTTAACTTGTGTTTATTGCTGATTTTAGATTCGCGACCTAGAATCTGATATTAGGTTAATTAATAGAAATGACAGTTTTATTAATTGCTTGAACTAGTTTTTGATGAGCAAAATTCCTTTCCGCAAAGACATTTGGTTTAGGGGTTTGTGAATAATTGAACATGAATTTATTGCTTGTTTAAATTAATCTGAATTCGCAACGACAGTTGGTTTTCTAGGATTTAGACATAGATAATCTCTGTAGCGACAACTGATTGGTTTTACATTCGTGTTCATGTGTTAGGAACTGTGCTTCATAATCCTAATTATCTATTTATCTACAATTCTGATTCACCTGCGATTTCCATGTGCCTAGCGTTTCCCTTTATTGATTTTACAACCGTTTTAATTGCCCTATTCACTTGCATTCAAATCATCCTACTTAGCATAATTCGAGCATAGAAATCTATTGTGTTTCTGATTCCATGTGGATTCGATAACTTTAAATACTGCAGTTGATCTCTTAATTTGAGAGAGTAGTTCAAAAGCAACTTTGAGCACATCATTTATGTATTTAGGGACAATTGCAAAAACGTCACTGTTGAATTATTTTTATAAATATACCATTCTCAAATTATTTTCTTACCAACATATCACTTATAAATTCGCTTAAAAACTTTATTTCTCAAAACTTTCAATCTTAAAAAAAGTTTTGATACCTAACAAACCTTAAACCCAAAGAGGAACTAGTAATAATATTTCAATATTTCAACCTTAAACTTTCAATATTTCTCAAAAATCCTGATGTATTTAATAGTAATAATCAAAATAATTTACTTTATACCGTTAGTAAATATCACCTGTTTACCTGTCATACCATCCTATATATATTAATTGAGGAGAAACTAATAGTTAAAAATCCTATGATTCATTCAAAGAGAGCCTTAAGTAACATTAATCTTATGCGTCATTCAAAGAGGAAATTTTTACATATTTTCAATTTGTAATTAAATCAACCAATCAAAACATTTCAATTTGTCATGGTGGAAATCTTTACATATTTTCAATATCGTTAATATATGCGGAGCATTGATGACAAAAATATATACTTACCAAATCCATTACCATATTGAGAAACTCAAACCGATTTAACTCATTTATGTAGTAGTATTTTGGTCAGTGATAAAGTTGGATTTAAAAACATTTTATAGAGTTATTAAAAAAAAAATTTATTGTAAATATAAGATATATATCACTCAATTACATTTTCTGTCATACAGTATAAGATAATGTTCGCTTTTTGGTTTTGTTATTGTAAATCAATTTCTAGTATATATTAATTGAGGAGACACTAAAAGTTAAAAATCTTATGTGTCATTCAAAGAGAGTTTTAAGTATCATTAATCCTAGGTGTCATTCAAAGAGGAACTTAAGAACACACATTAATTAAATCAACCTATCAAAACATTTGAATTTGTCATGGTGGAAATCTTTACATATTTTCAATATCTTTAATATATATGGAGCATTGATGACAAAAATATATACTTACCAAATCCATTACCATACTAAGAAACTCAAACCAATTTAATTCATTTATGTAGTAGTATTTTGGTCAGTGATAAAGTTGGGTTTAAAAACATTCTATAGAGTTATTAAAAAACATTTGTTTTTGTAAATATGAAATATATATCACTCAATAATATTTTTTTTCATACATTATAAGACTGTTTCGCTTTTTGATTTTGTTATTGTAAATCAATTTTTTTTATTTCTCTATTTTGTATACACTTAAAACGTAAGACCTATCATATTAAGACATTCAAAAATCAAAAATTGATCTATTAATTTTTTAGTGGACATAATTATTTATCTAATATCTTTTTGGTATGTATAATACAAAACAATACTCCCTCTGTTCCATAAAATTTGATGTTTTAGCTTTTTAATTTATTCCACAAAATATAATGTTTTAGTTTTTTTATTAGTTAATATTAATAAATTACAGTTTCCAAAAAGTATTAAATGAAAGAATTGAATAGTATTGGTTCATATTTATGAAAAAATGGTTTTGTGAGATAGTTAATGTAATTATTGTCAAATATTAATTGTTTCTTAATAAATGTGAAAATGGTAAAACATCATGTTTTGTGGAACGGATGGAGTATTTTTACTATACAATAAATTGAAATTTATATTTCCACGTTTGGCGTTGGTCAAAATCTAGTTAAGAAATAAACAACCAAAAAGTCTTATAAGTTTCATTAAAGAAAAATCATTCGTTCTTAAGTCACTCTACTGCCGAAGAAATAAACAATAATAACCGGTAATTCCCGGTTAGTATGAGCAGTCGACCACCAAATCTGGACGTACTTTAATCTTTTTTTCTCCTTTGTTTTTTGAGAGTTTTTAGCAAAATGCCTTCACCTGGTCAAGTTACCTTTTGAGTTTCTTTTCGTCTCTACGTACATTGTACTCTATAAACTCCCTCACAAAATTACTATTTCATTTCTCTAAAAAATTCAATAATCATATCATTTAACCATTATTGTTTTTAAGTCCTAACTTCAGTTTCATGAAACGCCAGGGTCCAAACCATATAAGTTCGAACTTAGAATTATACCATGTGTTTTTTCCTTTTATCAAAACCTATAATTTACATATTCTATTGCTGCTCGGATATATTATTATTTATAATGATATTTTCACTACGTATCGTAAACCAACCAATATTTAGGCCTTGAATGTGAACAAATAGCGGGACGGTTTTGATGTCAATTCTAAATACCGCACTTGAGGTTACCAATCAACAATTTTTGTGTTATTACAAGCTGAAAAGAAAAAGCAATAAAAAAATAATATTTCGACTACGTGATGTCAATAAAATTTTAACCCGAAATAAAGCTGCAAATGCACAGACAATCACAGTAGTATAAAGGGTATCGAATCCACAGAGATAAATGTTACACTTTGAAATTATAGATTTTAAATTAAAGCTAAGATAAAATATGAGTTTTTGATTGTAATGAAACAATGAACGAGACAGCAAATTAAACGATAAGAAATTCAATTAAAACAAGCACTAGATCAAGGTCATTCGCCGGTGATTTCGGACTAAAGACTGAGCTACTATTCAGGAACTAATGCAATTCGGTCTAGAACTCAAACATAAAGATAATATTGCCCCACTGTCGTGATGCATCAATATCTTTGTCTAACAACCTAAATGCCTAAACTGTCGTTTGAATTCAGAGATGTTGACAAGCATTATCGAAAAGGTTCAATTTGTTCACAACTGATGGCAACAATCAACTGTCGTTGGTTGCACACCAATTGCTCACCAATGGTTTATCTAGCAACCTAGAGCACTGTCGTGAATAAGTTAAACTTGAAATCATAGACTAGGCGGCCACGCTAGCCTAAGCATTACGAATCCCAATTGATGAAGACATATGCTAATCTATCATATTTGGCTCAGTCACAAACAATCCTAAATCACCATTGAAAGCCCTTAATCTAGCTAATGGACTACTCAAACATGGAGAAAGCAAACACAACAAGGATACAAAGAGAATTTATGATGTAATTGAAAGAGATAGGGTTTAGAATTCTTCTCAATAGAATGTTGTGGGATGAATCTCCAATTTGCAAATCCAAAAGTTGGAAAAAGTACTCGTGAACAGTAATCGTGAATAGTGAACAGTGAATCTCCAAAGGAGAAAAAGAGTTTTTCTCAGCGAAAAAAGGGTTCCCCGGGTCTGATGCGGCTGCCTCTTATTTATAATTATTCTGCGAAACTAGTTTAAAATCTAGGGCCTCGTGCGAGCAGGTGCTCGGATCGGAGCGAGCAGGTGCTCGGTACGGAAATTCACCTTTTTCTCCAAATTTATGAGTCTCTGAAATCGGGACCGGTCGGTCTGGTAATGGGACCGGTCGGTCTCAATTCCAGAAGGTAAAAAGTCTTCGATCCTTTTGCGAGCAGGTGCTCCGAGCGGGGCGAGCAGGTGCTTGCACAGGGAAAATCAACTTTTTGCTCCAATTTCATCTTGTTTGCTCCCGTGAGCCCCACTAACTCTAATCCATGCTCCAAAGCCTCCTAGCACCTGAAAAGACACAAAAAAACTAGAAAGAATCGAAAACAATAGAAAACAATATGTAAAATAGGCTAAAATACTAATATATCAACTCCCCCGGACTTAGATCCTTGTTTGTCCTCAAACAAATTCAGAAATAAGTAAAGGAGAGAGGTTTGAAAACGCGGGAACTTTTTTATCCTCAGTGAACCGAATAACCTTCAATATGCAGACCACATAATTCAGATTACGAATAAGCTTTACCAAAACAACCTCAACACATTTCTCAACCAAACCATTTACCAAACACAAACTCAACGCATTCAAAGTATGCGTGAGGATCTCGCTAAAGGCACCTTTTTAGGGTAGACGGCGCTAAGGGTTTAAGGCCATTTAAAGGTGGAGTTCAAGGTGTTTAAGGGTTACCCGATGCTTCGTAGAAGTTGCAGGATATCGCACAAAATTGCAAGAGAGAATAAGTCTGTTGATATCCACATTCTCTAAACCACTCTTTCTTCTCCAAATCTCTCTAACGTCTCATCTAGCTATCGTCCACCTTGGGTACACTCACTTTGCAGAGAGACACTTTTTCTATTTTACTGTTTACCACTCTTCATCATCAATTTTTTTTTTTTTTTTTTGAATGATGATGATGAAGAGGGTTTAGATTACAAGCATGTGTCTCTCAAACACAAAGATAGATAGAATTGATGTACGTACCCAAGGGGAGCTCATTATTGCTATTCCTTCCTTATTATAAAATCATCTTTTGAAAATAGGAGCATGTGCTCGATGCCTTGCAAGATGGTGCTCGATCTTCAGAAAGAGTGATTTAGATGCGGTGTCGACTCGATTCTCTCCGGCCCTTTTGCGCATATGCTGTACTTGTGTCAATAAAGTAACAAGAATGCAAGGAGTTTGAAAAGAGGTAATGGTTAAGGAGGGTGCTAGCTAAAAATGAGCTAGCTATTCAGGAACAACAAGAGTGGTAAAAAGAATAAGGTTTCCTGAATATGGTTCGTTTCCCTAATCTAGTACCAATAACGAGAGGAAATTTTGGTCAATCTGAAACCTGGAAGATAGTGCATCGAAGTGTCCCAGCTGTTCCTTGTACCCATGCTATGTAAAAATGGTCACTAGAGGAAAGATTAAACATAGATAATTCGAATATCATCATAAGATAAAGTCCTAATTCCTGACAAAGTTTTGACTCAATAAAACAAAACAAGCTCAAACGCATGACCGCTCCCCCGGACTTAAATCACACCGTCTCCGGTGTGAAAAAGTTCAAGAGTTGGGCGACACAATAAAAACAAATCACGGATAAGACAATGATGGTAGAAGGGTAGGAAAAAAAAAACATCACCGAGTAGAAGGTCGGCGAGGGGGGGGGGGGGACTAGGGTTGCGGCGTGATGAGTGGGGGGTTGCTCGATCTCTACAAAAAGAAAAGAGGAATTGTTAGAAGAAAGAAATTTTTTTTTTTTTTGTAAAGGAAAAGGAAAGTTGGAGTAAGTGCTCGGGCACGGGACCGACCGGTCCCGATACTGGATCGGTCGGTCGTGTTTCCAGAGGCTGCTCGTGTTCTGATCTCTGGGCTTCGGATCGATCGGTCCTATACAGTGAATTTGGGCGCTTCGTGGGACTCATAGGACCGACCGGTCTCATTTCCAGAGACTTGGCAACGCCTTGTCCCGATATTAAGCAGGTGCTCGCGCCTGTTTGAGCGGGTGCTCGATTAAAATTCCTTTTTTTTTTTTTTTTTTTTTAGAATTTAAGTACTGAAAACACAAGTAAAATGTAAGTAATAAAAGGAAATAAAAATTGAATTATGTAAAAGAAACCTTACCGATGGGTTGCCTCCCATCAAGCGCTTGTTTTAAGTCTTTAGCTTGACTTTGTGGACCATTAAGCTTCAAGGAGGATCAAACTCACCTCCTTTAGTGTCCAGCAACACTATGGCCCCATGTGGTCTTACCTCCTTGATTGAGAACGGACCAGGCTTTCTTGTCTTTAATCTTTCGGAATCTGAATAACCATCTGAGCCATGCTGGGAGGGTCTTCAACTCAAGCTTTGGAGCTTTCAGCTCTCTCCAAGAACCAGAAACAGTAGAATTTTCGGGAGCAGGTGCTCGCTGGGATGTTGGCTGACCCTCGATTTTTGTGCCCTCTCCCATAATCAGAAATTCAGCTTCCTTCTCCACTCTGATGTTAGAATCCAGAAACTTAGCAAATCCTTGGGTGTCTTCACTCAGAAAACCGTGTTCACCCTCGCTTTTTGTCAATACGACTTCAAGCGGATTACTTGCTACAATCTCTTCAACCTCATCTTCCGGCATCACTATTCTATCGTGGATAACAAATGCCTGTCCATCAATCATCGGTTTCTTGAGATGCTTGCTCATCTCAAACCGAACTACCATGTCCCCTAGACGGAGGTCCACTATGCCTTCCTCGACATCAATGATAGCACGTGCTGTGTGTAAGAAAGCTCTGCCCAAAATCAACGGATCCTTTGGTTCTTCATCAAGCTCCAGAACCACAAAATCAGCTGGGATTAAAGTATCCCCAATTCCGACGTGCAAATCTCCAATAATGCCCACCAGAAGCTTTTTAGACCCATCCGCGAAAACCAACGAAATCTTGGTGGGTTTGAACTTGGTGGAGCCTAAACGCTTAGCCATAGAATATTGCATCAAATTGACGCTGGTTCCCAAGTCACATAACGAACAAGCAAATGTGGGAGGCCCTATCTTCACGGAGATCACAAATCTTTCTGGATCACCTTTCTTTGCTAACACCTTATTCCGAAGTACGACACTACACTCCTTAGAAACCATCATCACACTCTCCTCTTCAACAATCTTACCAGCAACTAATTCCTTTGTGTACCTCTTGGGTGATGGTATCATTTGCACGACATCAACCAAAGGGAGCTTCACCGTCAAATCTTCTAACACCTCCTTACACTCAACATCCTCCAAATCCTTCCTAGATTTCTCAGGAGGTAAAGGGTAAGGCACCCTTGGTACGTAGACTCGCTCAGGGTAAGGCACCCTTGGTACATAAACTCTCTCAGGCGAATTTTTTGAAATTTTCGCGGGAGCACCCTGTGCGAGCAGGTGCTCGCTGGCAGAGAGCGGGTGCTCGGAAAAAAATTTCGCAGCATTGATCGGAACTTAATCCTGAAGTGTCCCTGAGCTTTATTCAATTTCCTTATGCCTATCTTCCTCAGAAAATCACTCTCTTGAGCCTGGTGCTCGGTAATCTTCTCCTTAGCCTTCACGTGGAAGCTTGTGATTGTAGGCGGTACCAACAACTATCTACTCCTCTACTCAATAGCGTTTACTGGATACTCCTTTATGGGATTCACCTCACCACGTCCTGGAAGAGTTCCAGCTAGTCTCTTAATAGCTTTGGCCGTTTGAGCAACTTGTGTATCAGATTTCTTCACATGCGCGGTAACAGCCTCGTACTTCGCATTCAGATCATTGTACAAGTGATCTACCTTGGCACTAATCTCAGTGGATGCCTTATGCTGGTTAACCATCAGTTACTGCATGAGACTCTTCAACTCCTCCTGAGATGTAGGCGCGGAAGTAGCTTGTTGTGGCGCAGCAAATTGTTGTTGGTTCCCTCTTTGGTAACGATTCTGATTCTGGTCAGGACTAGGGATGAACTGATTCCCTTGAGCGTTGCTGGAGTAGAACTTCTGAAATCCTTGACCGTGTGGGCTCTGATAATTGGAGTTGAACCCATGGTTTTGGTATCCTTGACAACTCACAAAGTTAATCTCTTGTACTTCACCAACTTCATAACCTTCAAACTCTTGAGAAATAGGCGTAGCCCCATTCTCTTCCACAAACTTGACCGGTCTTCGACTCTCGCGTAGAAGCTAATTCACCTTCGCCGTCAGCTCATCAATCTTTCGAGTGTCCACACTATTGACTGTCCTAGACCTATCATACTCAGGAGCCTTGTTGTTAGAGCTTGCAGCCATGTTCTCAATTAGCTCAAAAGCACCATCTCTAGTCTTGGTTATAAAATTCCCATTACTCGCAGCATTTAGAGCATTCCGATAATCCCATTCAACTCCATCATAGAAAATCCCCAGAATCTGTTCATCTTTGAAACCCTGATGAGGACACTTTCTACGGTACTCCTTCAATCTCTCCCAAGCTTCACAGAAAGTTTCTCCAGAATGTTGTTGAAAAGACGAGATCTTGTTCCTCAAAGATGTTGTCTTGGACTTAGTGAAGAAATAGTCCAAGAACGCAGCTCTAACCTCATCCCATGTCTTCAAAAAACCAGCGAGTAAGGACTTCAACCATCTAATAGCTTTGTCTGAGAGTGAGAACGGGAACAGCTTGCACTTCAAGAACTCATTTGATACTCCATTAGACCCCGTAGTGCTGCAGATTTCTTCGAAATTCTCGATGTGATCCATCGGTATCTCAGCCAGTAATCCATTGAATAGATGTTGTTTCACCAATGAGATCATCTGAGGCTTGATCTCATAATCTTGCCTCTGAATTGTTGGTGAAATAATAGCCGAACGGTTTCGATAGTACGCATGGGGATTATCCGAATCCCCTATACCCGGCTGTAACGGTGGAGCTTGTGGTTGATTCCTTTGCAACTGAGCAATCTGATCCCTCAACAACTGCAACTGAGTATTCATCACTTCCTCACACATACCAAAAACAAATAAAATAAAATAAAATTAGCAAAAATTCTTAGACTACAAATAAAACCAAAAATCAAAGGTAACGCAATTGGTCCCCTGCAACGGCACCAAAAACTTGATGTCAATAAATTTTTAACCCGAAATAAAGCTACAAGTGCACAGACAATCGCAGTAGTATAAAGGGTATCGAATCCACAGAGATAAATGTTACACTTTGAAATTATAGATTTTAAATTAAAGCTAAGATAAAATATGAGTTTTTGATTGTAATGAAACAATGAACGAGACAGCAAATTAAATGATAAGAAATTCAATTAAAACAAGCACTAGATCAAGGTCATTCGCCGGTGATTTCGGACTAAGGACTGAGCTACTATTCAGGAACTAATGCAATTCGGTCTAGAACTCAAACATAAAGATAATATTGCCCCACTGTCGTGATGCATCAATATCTTTGTCTAACAACCTAAATGCCTAAACTGTCGTTTGAATTCAGAGATGTTGACAAGCATTATCGAAAAGGTTCAATTTGTTCACAACTGATGGCAACAATCAACTGTCGTTGGTTGCACACCAATTGCTCACCAATGGTTTATCTAGCAACCTAGAGCACTGTCGTGAATAAGTTAAACTTGAAATCATAGACTAGGCGGCCACGCTAGCCTAAGCATTACGAATCCCAATTGATGAAGACATATGCTAATCTATCATATTTGGCTCAGTCACAAACAATCCTAAATCACCATTGAAAGCCCTTAATCTAGCTAATGGACTACTCAAACATGGAGAAAGCAAACACAACAAGGATACAAAGAGAATTTATGATGTAATTGAAAGAGATAGGGTTTAGAATTCTTCTCAATAGAATGTTGTGGGATGAATCTCCAATTTGCAAATCCAAAAGTTGGAAAAAGTACTCGTGAACAGTAATCGTGAATAGTGAACAGTGAATCTCCAAAGGAGAAAAAGAGTTTTTCTCAGCGAAAAAAGGGTTCCCCGGGTCTGATGCGGCTGCCTCTTATTTAAAATTATTCTGCGAAACTAGGTTAAAATCTAGGGCCTCGTGCGAGCAGGTGCTCGGATCGGAGCGAGCAGGTGCTCGATACGGAAATTCACCTTTTTCTCCAAATTTATGAGTCTCTGAAATCGGGACCGGTCGGTATGGTAATGGGACTGGTCGGTCTCAATTCCAGAAGGTAAAAAGTCTTCGATCCTTTTGCGAGCAGGTGCTCCGAGCGGGGCGAGCAGGTGCTTGCACAGGGAAAATCAACTTTTTGCTCCAATTTCATCTTGTTTGCTCCCGTGAGCCCCACTAACTCTAATCCATGCTCCAAAGCCTCCTAGCACCTGAAAATACACAAAAAAACTAGAAAGAACCGAAAACAATAGAAAACAATATGTAAAAGAGGCTAAAATACTAATATATCAATATCTTTGTCTAATAACCTAAATGCCTAAACTGTCGTTTGAATTCAGAGATGTTGACAAGCATTATCGAAAAGGTTCAATTTGTTCACAATTGATGGCAACAATCAACTGTCGTTGGTTGCACACCAATTGCTCACCAATGGTTTATCTAGCAACCTAGAGCACTGTCGTGAATAAGTTAAACTTGAATTAATAGACTAGGCGGCCACTCTAGCCTAAGCATTACGAATCCCAATTGATGAAGACATCTGATGATCTATCCTATTTGGCTCAGTCACAAACAATCCTAAATCACCATTGAAAGCCCTTAATCTAGCTAATGGACTACTCAAACATGGAGAAAGCAAACACAACAAGGACACAAAGAGAATTCATGATGTAATTGAAAGAGATAGGGTTTAGAATTCTTCTCAATAGAATGTTGTAGGATGAATCTCCAATTTGCAAATCCAAAAGTTGGAAAAAGTGCTCGTGAACAGTAATCGTGAACAGTACTCGATAACAGTAATCGTGAATAGTGAACAGTGAATCTCCAAAGGAGAAAAGGAGTTTTTCTCAGCGAAAAAGGGTTCCCCAGGTCTGAGGCGGCTGCCTCTTATTTATAATTATTCTGCGAAACTAGGTTAAAATCTAGGGCCTTGTGCGAGCAGGTGCTCGGTTCGGAGCGAGCAGGTGCTCGGTACGGAAATTCACCTTTTTCTCCAAATTTATGAGTCTTTGGAATCAGGACCTGTCGGTCTCAATTCCAGGAGATAAAAGTCTTCGATCCTTTTGCGAGTAGGTGCTCCGAGCGGGGCGAGCAGGTGCTCGCACAGGGAAAATCGCCTTTTTGCTCCAATTTCATCTCGTTTGCTCCCGGCAGCCCCACTAACTCCAATTCATGGTCCAAAGCCTCCTAGCACCTGAAAAGACACAAAAGAACTAGAAAGAACCGAAAAACAATAGAAAACAATATGTAAAAGAGGCTAAAATACTAATATATCACCACGTGCGGTTCAATATTGCATTTTTTGGTGTGGGTGTCACACACTTGTAATATGGTGCGATTCAACTTCAAAGTGCGGTTCATCTCCATTTTTTTATTTGTTTTTTATATTTATATTTAATCAAAAAAACAATTATGATTGGTAATTGTTGAACTCGGAGAGCGGGTTCTACACTGAATTTGTAAAAGGGGTTCGAAATTCTTTGTAAATGAGATGGTAGATGAGAGCAGGTCAGACAAGTGTGCTGTTCCGAATAGGCTAAGTGAGATATGATTATTCCGAACAGGATGGACAAAAATGGAATTGTATTAGCATACAAATGTGGCAAAAAAGCATGGGTTTTCCCCCAAATGTGATACAACTATATATAGGACTTTTAATCTAGGTTAAATGTGCATATGGTTAAAAACTAACCATATACCTGGCCAAAAGTAACCTATGATTAATTACAAAGTAACTAAATATGAGTTATATCTTATCTTTGGGAAATAGGCCTAGGAGCTTGCTGGGCCGAGAGCAGGATTTGCCTTGGGCCAAATCCAGGTGTAACAGTAGACCTCACCCCCCCAAGTCGATGGATCGAGCGTACCGAGCTCATCGAGGTTGTCATGCGAGCAGATCGGAGAGCGGAAAGGCCGGGCTTGTTAACCCGGTCGAGAGACGGTTTCGAAGTACTTGACCCTTCCGGAGTTTGGTTGAGGGTCGCATGTGAATGGGCAGGCGGATTAAGCATATTCGATGAACTTCCTAGCGGTATCAGCTTGCTCGGATCTGGTTGCCTATACTGAATTACGCATGGAGGACCTGCTTTTGCAGTTTCCGAGGTCGACCTCCCGGAATCTGGGCGAATTGAGAGGGTTGTCCTTGCACTCCCGAGCGTGCTATCCCATAATAAAGGTACGGCTCCCTTCCGACACGTAAACCTTTCTTTTCCCTCGCTTACTCGGCGATTAGGGTTTTTGCTAGGTGGCGTCTATTCGCCTGACCGACACGTGGACTTCTTGTTCTTCGAGCCCATCATGACGACTTTTCCGTTCCCTCCCTATATATATCGTGCCCTTTCTCCTCTCATATCTCATTCTTGCTTTGCGATTCTCACTTTATTTTTCTTAATCTTCCTGGATCCGTTGAATTTCTTTGTCGTCGACTTTGATTTCTTCTCGACCTAGGTGACATGTCTTCCGATCATCCCTCTTCATCGGAGTCGAATTTAAGCGCTGCCGCTCGCGGCCTTTGATATATTAGTATTTTGGTCTCTTTTACGTATTATTTCTTTAGTCTTTTTGGTTCTTTATAGTTCCTTTTGTGTCTTTTCAGGTCCTAGAAGGCTCTTAAGCATGGATTGGAGTCATTGGGGGTCATTGGAGCAAAAGGGACGAATCTGGAGAAAAGATGGCATTTTTCATAACCGAGCACCTGCTCGGTTTGGAGCGAGCACCTGCTCGCCCGAGGACTCAATGTTTTGATGCTCCCTGGAATCTGGACCAACCGGTCCGGATGAGAAGACCAACTGGTCCACACCCGAAGTCCCAAAGCCGAAGCTCCCTGGAACCCGGACCGATCGGTCCGAATGAGAAGACTGACCGGTCCTGACACTCGAAGACCCGAAGACCGTAGCTGCTTGAAGATAGACCGACCGATCCGGAACCAGACCGACCGGTCGGTCACCCAGAACTAAGTTGCCCTAATTTTTACTATAAATAAGAGGACCCACCTCTTAAAACAGTTTTCACTTTTCATTTTCTATTGCACGTTTTTGAGAGTCTGAGACTCATTTCCTCCAAGTTCTTGTGATCTTTCAAGTGTTCGTTATTCCATTGGATTTGCTTTGAAGATATGGAAGATCATTCCACATTTCTATTAAGAAGAATTCTAACCCCTATCTCTTTTTATATCGTGATGAATTCTCTTGATTGTTTTGCTGCATTTGATCTCTCCATGGCTGAGTAGTCCATTAGCTAGATTAGGAGATTTCAATGGTGATTTAGGATTGATTAGTGACTGAGCCAAATAGGATAGATTATCAAATCCAACTTTTGGATTTGCAAATTGGAGATTCATCCCACAACATTCTATTGAGAAGAATTCTAAACCCTATCTCTTTCAATTACATCATGAATTCTCTTTGTGTCCTTGTTGTGTTTGCTTTCTCCATGTTTGTGTAGTCCATTAGCTAGATTAAGGGCTTTCAATGGTGATTTAGGATTGTTTGTGACTGAGCCAAATAGGATAGATCATCATATGTCTTCATCAATTGGGATTCGTAATGCTTAGGCTAGCGTGGCCGCCTAGTCTATTATTTCAAGTTTAACTTATTCACGACAGTGCTCTAGGTTGCTAGATAAACCATTGGTGAGCAATTGGTGTGCAACCAACGACAGTTGATTGTTGCCATCAATTGTGAACAAATTGAACCTTTTCGATAATGCTTGTCAACATCTCTGAATTCAAACGACAGTTTAGGCATTTAGGTTGTTAGACAAAGATATTGATGCATCACGACAGTGGGGCAATATGATCTTTATGTTTGAGTTCTAGACCAAATTACATTAGTTCTTGAATAGTAGCTCAGTCCTTAGTCCGAAATCACCGGCGAATGACCTTGATCTAGTGCTTGTTTTAATTGAATTTTACATCGTTTAATTAATTGTTGTTGCTTGTTACGAAAATCACCAACCATATTTTATCTTAGCTTTAATTTAAAATCTATAATTTCATAGTGTAACCTTGGTCTCTGTGGATTCGATACCCTTTATACTACTGCGATTGTCTGTGCACTTGTAGCTTTATTTCGGGTTAAAAAATTATTGACATCAAGTTTTTGGTGCCGTTGCAGGGGACCAATTGCGTTACCTTTGATTTTTGGTTTTATTTGTAGTCTAAGAATTTTTGCTAATTTTATTTTATTTTATTTGTTTTTGGTATGTGTGAGGAAGTGATGAATACTCAGTTGCAGTTGTTGAGGGATCAGATTGCTCAGTTGCAAAGGAATCAACCACAAGCTCCACCGTTACAGCCGGGTATAGGGGATTCGGATAATCCCCATGCGTACTATCGAAACCGTTCGGCTATTATTTCACCAACAATTCAGAGGCAAGATTATGAGATCAAGCCTCAGATGATCTCATTGGTGAAACAACATCTATTCAATGGATTACCGGCTGAGATACCGATGGATCACATCGAGAATTTCGAAGAAATCTGCAGCACTACGTGGTCTAATGGAGTATCGAGTGAGTTCTTGAAGTGCAAACTGTTCCCATTCTCACTCTCGAACAAAGCTCTTAGATGGTTGAAGTTCTTACCCGCTGGTTCTTTGAAGACATGGGATGAGGTTAGAGCTGCGTTCTTGGACCATTTCTACACTAAGTCCAAGACAACATCTTTGAGGAACAAGTTCTCGTCTTTTCAACAACATTCTGGAGAAGCTTTCTGTGAAGCTTGGGAGAGATTGAAGGAGTACCGTAAAGAGTCTCCTCATCATAGTTTCAAAGATGAACAGATTCTGGGGATTTTCTATGATGGAGTTGAATGGGATTATCGGAATGCCCTAAATGCTGCGAGTAATGGGAATTTTATGACCAAGACTAGAGATGGTGCTTTTGAGCTGATTGAGAACATGGTTGCAAGCTCTAACAACAAGGCTCCTGAGTATGATAGATCTAGGACAGCCAATAGTGTGGACAGTCGGAAGATTGATGAGCTGACGGCGAGGGTGAATTTGCTTCTACGCGAGTGTCGAAGACCGGTCAAGTTTATGGAAGAGAATGGGGCTACACCTATTTCTCAAGAGTTTGAAGATGATGAAGATGCTTGGATATGGGAGGTTAACTTTGTGAGTGGTCAAGGATACCAGAACCGTTGGTTACACCCTAATTATCAGAACCACCCCTACCTCTCCTACCGAAACACTAATGTCGAGAACCAGCAAGACCAAGTCTATCCGCAACAGGGAGGTATGAATCATAGCCCACAAGGTCAGGGATACCAGAAGTTTTACTCCAGCAACACTCAAGGGAATCCGTTCATCCCTAACCAGAATCAGACTCGTTTCCAAGGAGGGAACCAACAACAATTCGTCGCGCCACAACAAGCTACTTCCGCGCCTACATCTCAAGATGAGTTGAAGAGTCTCATACAGAAACTGATGGTTAACCAGCAGCAGGCGTCCACTGAGATTAGTGCCAAGGTAGATTACATGTACAATGATCTGAATGCGAAGTACGAAGCTGTTACCGTGCATTTAAAGAAATTGGATACACAAGTCGCTCAAACGGCCGAAGCTGTTAAGAGACCAGCTGGAACTCTTCCAGGAGGTGGTGAGGTAAATCCCAGAAAGGAGTATCCAGTAAATGCTATTGAGTTGAGGAGTGGACAGTTGTTGGTACCGCCTACAATCACAAGCTTCCACGTGAAGGCTAAAGAGAAGATTACCGAGCACCATGCTCAAGAAAGTGATTTTTCAGAGGAAGATAGGCATAAGGAGATTAGATCAAGCTCAAGGAAACTTCAGGATTCAGTTCCGATCAATGCTGCAAAATTTTTTTCCGAGAACCCGCTCTCTGGCAGCGAGCACCTGCTCGCACAGGGTGCTCCCACGAAAATTTTTGAAACTTCGCCTGAACGAGTTTATGTACCAAGGGTGCCTTACCCTGAGCGATTTTATGTACCAAGGGTGCCTTACCCAGTACCCCCTAAGAAATCTATGAAGGATTTGACGGTGAAGCTCCCTTTGGTTGATGCCGTGCAAATGATACCATCACCCAAGAGGTACACGAAGGAATTGGTTGCTGGTAAGATTGTAGAAGAGGAGAGTGTGATGATGGTTTCTAAGGAGTGTAGTGCCGTACTTCAGAATAAGGTGTTAACAAAGAACGGTGATTCGGGAAGTTTTGTGATCTCCGTGAAGATAGGTCCTTCCACATTTGCTTGTTTGTTGTGTGACTTGGGAAGCAGTGTCAATTTGATGCCATATTCTGTGGCTAAGCGTTTGGGCTTCACCAAGTTCAAACCCACCAAGATTTGGTTGGTTTTTGCGGATGGGTCTAAAAAGCTTCTGGTGGGTGTTATTGAAGATTTGCATGTCCGAATTGGGGATACCTTAATCCCAGCTGATTTTGTGGTTCTTGAGCTTGATGAAGAACCAAAGGATCCGTTGATTTTGGGCAGATCTTTCTTAAATAGCACGTGCGATTATTGATGTCGAAGAAGGCATAGTGGATCTCCGTCTAGGAGACATGGTAGTCCGGTTTGAGATGAGCAAGCTTCTCAAGAAACCGATGATAGATGGGCACACGTTTGTTATCCACGACGGATCAGAGATGTTAGAGGATGAGGTTGAAGAGATATTAGCAAGTGATCTGCTTGAAGTCGCATCGACAAAAGCCGAGGGTGAACACGGTTTTCTGAGTGAAGACACAAAAGGATTTGCTAAGTTTCTGGACTCTAACATCAGAGTGGAGAAGGGAGATGAATTTCTGAGTCTGGGAGAGGGCACAAAAATCGAGGATCAGCGAGCACCCGCTCTGACAGAGCGAGCACTTCCCGAAAAATCTATTGTTCACAGTTCTTGGAGCGAGCTGAAGGCTCCATAACTTGAGTTGAAGACCCTCCCAGCATGGCTCAGATGGTTATTCAAGTTCTGAAAGTTTAAAGATAAGAAAGGATCCGGTCCGTTCACAATCAAACAGCGCTATCCACCCGACCGAGCATCCGACCGAGCACCTGCTCTGGCTGCGCGACCACATGGAGCCATAGTGTTGCTGGACACTAAAGGAGGTGAGTTTGTACATCACGGTCAGCAGCTCAAGCCATATCTCGTTGACACATGCATTAGAGAAGGTGAATCTATCACCTTCTGTGACCCTCCTTGAGCCTAAACGGTCTACAAAGTCGAGCTAACAACTTAAAACAAGCGCTTGATAGGAGGCAATCCATCGGTAAGAGTTCTTGTACATAATTCGATTTTAAGTTCCTTTTATCACCAAAAAAAAAAAAAGAGGTTCGCCCAGAAGCCCAGACCGCTCGGTCCGCAGGACAGACCGGTTGATCCACCGATTTCAACAAACCAAAAGGAGTCCCTGGAAATGGGACCGGTTGGTCCAGTATTGGGAATGGTCGGTCCCCAGCCTAGCCCCCTAGTCGAGCACCCCAGGAATCAGGCGCGAGCACCTGCTCGACGACGACGTGGAGGCTTCTACGCGGTGATATCTCTTTCACCCTTTTATCATCATTGTATTATCCGTTTTGTTTATCTTTTTCTTGTGTCACCAATCTCCTAAACTTTTTTCACACCGGAGACGGTGTGATTTAAGTCCGGGGGAGCGGTCTTACTTTTGAGTTTGTATTTTATTTTATTTTCTGTTTTATTGAATCAAAACATTATAGGGAATTAGGACGTTATCTAATGATGATATGTGAACTATCTATGTTTAACTCTTTCTCTAGTGACCATTTTTACATAGCATGGGTAGAAAGAACAGCTGGGACACTTCGATGCACTATCCTCCAGGTTTCAGATTGACCAAATTTTCTCTTGTTATTGGCACTAGATTAGGGAAACGAACCATATTCAGGACTCCCTATTCTTTTTTTTACCACTCTTGTTGATCCTCAATAGCTAGCTCATTTTCAGCTAGTACCCTCCTTAACCATTACCTCTTTTCAAACCCCTTGCATTCTTGTTACTTCATTGTCACATGTGCAGCATATGCGCAAAAGGGCCGGAGAGAATCGAGTCAACACTGCATCTAAATCACTCTTTCTGAAGATCGTGCACCTGCTCGCAAGGCATTGAGCACCTGCTCCCATTTTTAAAAGATGATTTTATACTAAGGAAGGAATAGCAATAATGAGCTCCACTTGGGTACGTACAATATTCATATTTATATTCGTGTTTGAGAGACACATACTTGTAATGTATGTCCCTCTTCATCATCATAAAAAAAAAAAAAAAAAAATCGATGATGAAGAGTGGTGAATCTGTAAAATAGAAAAAGTGTCTCTCTACACAGCGAGTATACCCAAGGTCGATGATTAGCCGAATGAGACGTTAGAGAGTTTTGGAGAAGAAAGAGTGGTTTAGAGAATGTGGATATCAACGTACTCATATTCTCCTGCAATTTTGTACGATATCCTGCATTCTCTACGAAACATCGGGTAACCCTTAAACACTCTAAACACCTTGAACTCCACCTCTAAATGGCCTTAAACCCTTAGCGTTGTCTTCCCTGAAAAGGTGCCTTTAGCGAGATCCTCACGCATACTTTGAGTGCGTTGAGTTTATGTTTGGGAAATGGCTTTGGTTGAGAAATGTGTTTAGGTTTTTTTGGTAAAGCTTTGCTATTCGTAATTTGGATTATGTGGTCTACAGATTGAAGGTTATTTGGTTCACTGAGGATAAACGAGTTCCCGCGTTTTCAAACCTCTCTCCTTTACTTATTTCTGAATTTGTTTGAGGACAAACAAAGATCTAAGTCCGGCAGAATTGATATATTAGTATTTTGGTCTCTTTTACGTATTGTTTCTTTAGTCTTTTCGGTTCTTTCTAGTTCCTTTTGTGTCTTTTCAGGTTCTAGAAGACTCTCAAGCATGGATTGGAGTCATTGGGGGTCATTGGAGCAAAAGGGACGAATCTGGAGAACAGATGGTGTTTTTCATAACCGAGCACCTGCTCGGTTTGGAGCGAGCACCTGCTCGCCCGAGGACTCAAAGATTTGAAGCTCCCTAGAATCCAGACCGACCGGTCCGGATGAGAAGACCGACCGGTCCACACCCGAAGTTTCGAAGCCGAAGCTCCCTGGAATCCAGACCGACCGGTCCAGATGAGAAGACCGACCGGTCCTGACACTCGAAGACCCGAAGACCGTAGCTGCCTGAAGACAGACCGACCGGTCGGTCACCTAGAACTAAGTTGCCCTAATTTTTACTATAAATAAGAGGAGTCACCTCCTAAAACAGTATTCACTTTTGATTTTCTATTGCACGTTTTTGAGAGTCTGAGACTCATTTCCTCCAAGTTCTTGGGATCCTTCAAGTGTTCGTTATTCCATTGGATTTGCTTTGAAGATTTGGAAGATCATTCCACATTTCTATTGAGAAGAATTCTAACCCCTATCTCTTTTTATATCGTGATGAATTATCTTGATTGTTTTGCTGCACTTGATCTCTCCATGGCCGAGTAGTGACTGAGCCAAATAGGATAGATTATCATATGTTTTCATCAATTGGGATTCGTAATGCTTAAGCTTGCGTGGCCGCCTAGTCTATGATTTCAAGTTTAAATTATTCACGACATTGCTCTAGGTTGCTAGATAAACCATTGGTGAGCAATTGGTGTGCAACCAACGACAGTTGATTCTTGCTATCAATTGTGAACAAATTGAACCTTTTCGATAATGCTTGTCAACATCTCTGAATTTAAACGACAGTTTAGGCATTCAGGTTGTTGGGTAAAGATATTGATAAAGATAATGCTTGTCAACCTTATCTTTATGTTTGAGTTCTATATCGAATTGCATTAGTTCCGAAATAGTAGCTCAGTCTTTAGTCCAAAATCACCGGCGAATGACCTTGATCTAGTGCTTGTTTTAATTGAATTTTACATCGTTTAATTAATTGTTGTTGCTTGTTACAAAATTCACCAATCATATTTTATCTTATCTTTAATTTAAAATCTATAATTTCATAGTGTAACCTTGGTCTCTATGGATTCGATAGCCTTTATAATACTACGATTGTCTGTGTACTTGCAGCTATATTTGGGTTAAAACTTAGCACATCAGCCTCAAGAGGCGATTAGATTTCCAAGATGCAGAAGTTTCTTCCAATCTTGCTTCCGAGTCAAGCACATGTCCTTTCGATGAGGAGACTCAATTACTGCGAAAGAATCGAGGCAAGGGAAAGAAGACGAGTCAGGGGGGACCTTCAACGCTCCGCGCGGGATGGGAGGAGGCCGATCGGGAGGAACGCATCATCTAGGAGAAGGCGAGGAAGGCAAAGCATAAGTTCTAGGTAAAAGCTCTCGGTCGTGTCCTTATTTTCGGACCCGGTCCGGGCATTTGTTTACGTATTGCTCTGGGCAAACACGATAATATCTCTTCCACTTCTACTCGGGAGAGCGTGCTGCTATGTGCCGTGTCGGTCGGATGGCCGGATGTTAGCTTTCTCATCCCAGAAGCCCACGAGAGGCCCCTGAGTCCTCCCGCGGGTTACATTTGCCTCTACGAATGTTTCTTAGATCAAGGGGGCCTTTGCTTCCCTATTCCCGCTCCTATCTTGGAATATTTTAGTCGTCAGAAGTTCTCGGTATCTCAACAGACCCACTTGGCTTTCCGAAACTTCATGTCGATCCTTGCACTGAGTTATGCGGCAGGCCGGGGTGTCTCTTGCGATCATTTTGAGGAGGCATGTTCGGTGGTGCTGATGAACGTCTTCGACTCTGGCTGTATCCAAGTAAAAATCAGGGCCGGACATTCTCTCGTACAGAACTTTATTGATAGACTTGACGGCGTTTGGCAGCAGAAGTAGTTCTTCGTCAAAGTGAACAAAGATTCGATCGGGAGCTACGTCGGGCCCATCTGGATTGGCTGGAATAAGCATGTTGGTATACCCTCTCCTCTCTGCCTTTGTGGTATGACTCGATTGTTGATTATCGTCTTGTTTCGCAGATACGTTCTCGAGGCCGCTGCCCATAGTCGAGGGAAAGATCTCAAGGGCATGTATACCCATTTGGTGGACAAACACGACCCAAAGATGTTTGTAATGAGATTGTTGGTTTTGATAGCGGAAGGGACTCGGATGGGACGCAGGATGTAATTGGTGGCGAGGATGCCGTTACGGAGAGGAGGGCCGAGGAGGAAGGAGGAGGTTCGGCCGGGGTGCTACTCGTGATGCTGGTCCGAGTAAGGTCCCTGTTGGGGCTCTTCTCGTCAACCCGGATTCGGCGGACACGCCTGCTCGCGATGAATTTGAGTATAGCTTTAAAGGCCTTAGTGGTTATATCATTGAGCACCCCCGAGAGTGTGGGAGGCTGCTCAACAAAATTAGAGGGGACGAGAGTTCCGACAACGTAACATTGGATGACGTGCCCAATCCGGAGGCTTACTGTAATGGAGCTCAGCACCTCGTGCAGGTATCCCGTTCGCTTTTCTTGTTTCTTCTAACTCCTTAACTGTCAGTTGTTCCTTTCTGACTTGTCGTCCGCTGGTCGATAGATAATTGCCGACTGGAACAATACGTAGAACCGGCTTTCGACTGCGAAGAGGAGGATAGTCACTCTGAAGACTTAGACTGGGCAGGACAATGTTACGATTGAGTGGCTCTAGAAGAAAGTTTAGTCCTTGAAGGGAGAGATTCGGTCGTTGAAATGGCCGTTGGGTTGGAAGCGGAGCTCAAGAAGCTGAGGACGCGCGTGAGAGAGCAGGATGAAATGATCAAAGCTATGCAAAAACGTTCGACCGTAAGGGATGAGAACACGTGGTTTCTCTGCGAATCCATATAGCGTGCAAATACAGAGAAGTTTACGGCCGAGAAGAAGTTTGAAGACGTTAAGGGGCGTATCAAGTCGGCCGAAAGGATCAATGCCAGGCTGGTCACGTATGTTCGTAATCAGATATCTCATCTTCGGGTTTCCACAGAGGGCTATGTTCAGGCGTGTGCAAAGTTAGTCGAGCAGGCGAATGAATCCCTTTCGTTAGCCAAGGCTCACTTTGTAGAGCAAAAAGAGTATCAGCATCGTACGAGCTTGGCAAATCAGTCTAAGACCCAGGTTGACCTCCTGACGGAGATGGAGGAGGCTGGCTATAAGATTAACCTCGACAGTCTGGCGGATGACCAGAGCAAATTCGAAGATTATTCAGGCCAGGTAAAGTCGATGGAGCTGATGGACTTCCCGGATCAAGGCTACGAGTTTGTTCCCCATCTGGGTACTTTCCCGGGCGGTTATGAGCGGCCTTCGTCCCCATTTGGAGAAGGGGATTTTGGTCTTGAAGACTCCTGGATATTATGGTCGTACATTAGTCACGGCATGGTCGAACCTGAGGATGTCAATGACACTGCCGGGAACAAGGCCCTCCACTCGCTTGTTGACAGGGCACTTAGAGGAGTCGACGAGGAACCCCCGAGGTTAGTTGACTCTGTTTGTCAGTTTACTTTAAGTCTTCCTTTGAATGCAAGTAAGTGCTGACCGGGAATAAGTGTTGACAGGGATGCGGATGGATATGCTTCTTCCGAACAAGTAGCGGTGGAGGAACCTGCTCGTCACGCGATAACCGGTGACGCTTTTCAGCCCCTGTCAACTCTGATCCCACCCCTTCAGATTTAAGGATTAAGACGTCGGTAGCCGGTCTTCGGAGAATCTCTTTTGTTTTTGTTTTCCTGGGTTTTAAGTTATGTATTTGTTTTGTTGATGCAGCTAAGTGCGATACTTAGGCAAATGTTGTTTGAATTGTGTGAATCCGACCAGGTTCGTACGCTGGATAGTCGGATTAGTTTCTCTGGAAGTTGAGACCTGGCTTACGACGAATTCCGTCTCGTGGCTAAGTTTGTGAGGGTACTCGGCTTAACAATTACTTAGACGTTCCTAGGAAAACATGCAGGTCAGGGCCTGGCTTAGATTCCTCTTCGGGTTAACTTCCAACTTCAAGGAATTTGTATGTTATTTCATTACGGCATTTATGAGAAATGCGAGAGGGTATTCTTCTGGTCGAGTGCTTGGCAAGAGCATCGATACAGATTATTGCTCGGGGCTTTTGATAAATTAAGGGTTAGTTTTGTCAGCATAAGACCGGGTAGATAAAAAGTTTTCATTATCACGGCTAGACTTTCAGGGAAGCTGCCTACGTACACGTTAAATAGGGATCAAGCCAGACATAGTTCAAATTACAAGTGATAGATAGGTAGCTCGTTCGGGACGAGTGGGAGTACGAGGTACAGTTTTTTTTTTTTTTTTTTGGTATCTGTTCGCCGGGCGCAGAGCCAATTCTGGGCTGTCTAAGTGATTCTCCGGGGAGATGGCAGTGTCGAACCATGTGAACATGTCTGTTGGTGACCTTGCTCGAGCAACTGCGTGCTCCAGATCGATAGGACGGGAGCTTCGCTGATGGTGTCGAATTTATATAAGCCCTGACGAGCTATTCTGGCTACCCGGTAGGGTCCTTCCCATCTTGCTCCAAATTGGTCGGTGCGTGATCCTCTCGTATTGGGTATATGGCGTAGGACAAGGTCGTCGATGCTGAGTGGGCTAATTTGGGTGAGTTTGTGGTCGTTCGAAGCCTGGTCACTGAGTGGCCTTCTCCACTCCGGGGGGTAAAGTACTTTGTCAGGTGCGTCCCTAGGCGGGTACGATGGTTGATTCTTCGATTTCTTGATGAACGATCGGGGTGCTTCGTTTGCATTGTTCTGTTTCTCAATTTGCTCTGGTTCTTCTCTACCCGACCTCTTCTTGGGCCGAGGATGGCCTTGTCGGGTGTTGCCTTTTTGTCCGTGGCTTCTTCCTCGGTCAAGTCTGTCGAAGATTATTGTTGCCGAGCAGAGGTGTGGTGTGGGCGCCCTGGGATTCGGTTGAGTCAATAGTCATTTCATTTCATGTGTCGTCCCCTGAGATGAGACTAGACTTTCCAGGCGGGCGTTCGTCTGTCGAACTTTCTCATCCTGCGCGTCGAGGCGGCGCATCAACAAATGAAGAGGCTGCTCGTAATCAGCCTGGTTCTTTGTTTTTGGAGTCACCGGACTGGGAGGGTTGTCCGGTTGGGTTTAATCGGGCCGGGTTGCCAGGTGAATTCTCAGATCCTTGGGGTGATCAGAGGTTTGTAGTGTATAGGTGGGGTCATTGGGAATCTGTACTGGCTTCGGAAGAATGATTCTGTCGAAGACGGATGTCGGGTTTGGAGTACGCCCGGTTTTGTCGAGGTGGTCGACGGGACGATGATTGGGATGGTCGAGTTTCCTTCGCGGGCGCTCCTCGTGGCTGGGGAGGGCCCTTGCCGAAACCTGGTCGGACTGTGATCGGGAATTCGCGTCTTTATTGAGATCTACCATTTTGAGGCGTAAAAGGAGATCTTCGAGCAGGCCCCTACCTGGTGCGCCAAATGTTGAATTTGTAAAGGGGTTCGAGATTCTTTGTAAATGAGATGGTAGATGAGAGCAGGTTAGACAAGTGTACTGTTCGGGAGAGCGGACAGTTTCGGGTTCCGAATAGGCTAAGTGAGATATGATTATTCCGAACAGGATGGACGAAAATGGAATTGTATTAGCATTCAAATGTGGCAAAAAAGCATGGGTTTTCCCCCAAATGTGATACAACTATATATAGGACTTCTAATTTAGGTTAAATGTGCATATGGTTAAAAACTAACTTTATACCTCACCAAAAGTAACCTAGGATTAATTACAAAGTAACTAAATATGAGTTATATCTCACTACAAGAAAACAATACGATTTCCGACGAAATTTTCGACGGACGTCATATCCGTCGGAATCCTGACGGATTGCCGAATTTTACATTCCGTCGGAAATTTCAGACGGATTTCCGATGGATACGGTATCCGTATACGGGATATCCGGTATACGGTTTACGGTATACGGTATCCGGTATACGGTTACAAAATCCGTCGGAAATTTCCGACGAAATGTAAAATTCGGCAATCCGTCAGAAGTCCGACGGATATGATGTCCGTCGGAAATCGTATTGTTTTCTTGTAGTAAGATATAACTCATATTTAGTTACTTTGTAATTAATCCTAGGTTACTTTTGGTGAGGTATATGGTTAGTTTTTAACCATATGCACATTTAACCTAAATTAGAAGTCCTATATATAGTTGTATCACATTTGGGGGAAAACCCATGCTTTTTTGCCACATTTGAATGCTAATACAATTCCATTTTCGTCCATCCTGTTCGGAATAATCATATCTCACCTAGCCGATTCGGAACCCGAAACTGTCCGCTCTCCCGAACAGTACACTTGTCTAACCTGCTCTCATCTACCATCTCATTTACAAAGAAGCTCGAACCCCTTTTACAAATTCAGTGTAGAACCCGCTCTCCGAGTTCAACATTTGGCGCGCCAGGTAGGGGTCTGCTCGAAGATCTCTTTTTACGCCTCAAGATGGTAAATTTCCGACGGATTTACCCTAATTTTATACCCAAAACACATTTTCTTATAAGAAGAAGAAGAAGAAGAAAGAAGGAAGGAGGAGGAAGAGGAGGAAGAGGAGGAGGAGGAAGAGGAGGAGGAGGAGGAGGAGGAGGAGGAAGAAGAAGAAGAAGAAGAAGAAGAAGAAGAAGAAGAAGAAGAAGAAGAAGAAGAAGAAGAAGAAGAAGAAGAAGAAAATATTTTTTCCGGCGGAAAACTCTCCGCCGGAGAATTTTTTTTTTTTTTAAACTGAAATTCCGTCGGAAATTTCCGACGGATACGGTATCCGTATACGGGGATATCCGGTATATGATATACGGTATACGGTTACAGAATCCGTCATAAATCCGTCATAAATCCGTCGGAAGCCGTAATTCCGACGGATTTCTCATGGAATTCTGTTATAACAAGATCCGTCAGAATAGAGGCTTTTCCGACGGAATTTTGACGGTCGGAAAACCCTCTGTTTTCTTGTAGTGTCTTATCCTTGGGAAATGGGCATTGGAGCTTGCTGAGCCGAGAACAGGATTTGCCTTGGGCCAAATCCAGGTGTAACAGTAATTTAAACATATTCAACCAAAATAACTTTGTGAACACACAAAGTTTTCTTGAATCAATAATAAAAACTTTCTGAAAAAGATTCATTAAAAAATTAAACTCAAGGAGAAAAAATTAAACTCAAGGAGCGATTCAATTTTAAGAGTAAAATGAGAAATACGCACTCAACAGTGCAATACGCATGGAATTAGGTGTGTTATATGTGGTGATGTGCGGTTCTATAAATATATATTTCAAAAATAAATGAAAAAAGTAAAAAGAATTAATTAGTTATGTGGATCAATATATATTTTTCAATTTTTTTTTGTAATCTGAAATGTTAAAAACAAATAGTCAAATTTTGATAGTTACAAAAAAGAGGTGTTTCTGTGCTGTAATTTTTTTTTTCAAAACTAAAAAACTAAAAATTTATGTATATGATTAAATTTCATCAGCTATTACAAACAAAATTAATAATAGAAAATGTTCATCTAAAATGTAATATATATATATATATATATGTTTATATAGCAAATTAAATTTATTATATCCGCACCGCATTAATATTTATCACCAATCAAACATTGTTTCGTCCCGCTTTTTTTACATAAACCGCACTCATTCCGCAAACCGCACGATCCGCAGTTGTACCGTACCGTACTGCACAAATTCTTGACCCGCTCGGAGCCTTAGTATTAAGTTAACATGCATGAAGAAGATTACGTTATACACAAATCCAACTAATTAATATAGCTGGAACTCCGAATTTTGTTTCATATATTTGGTGGAGAAGAGTCTAGTTAGGCAAGGCAGTGGTAGGACACGTGGTGATTAAACTATGTTAAATTAAGAACCATTAAAGAAATAATAAGCTAAAGTAATCAAGATTTAAAATTAAAAATTAATTAAGGTGGAAAGTATTTGGATGATATAGTTGCTAAGCGAATTTTTACTCATTCGATTTTTGCCTTCACGCAACCTACCAAGAAATGTCATAAACTTTATGTTGCGGTTTTATTATATCCCAAGTGATTGAGAATCATAGTAATTACTAATTAGTAAAGCTTTTAGATAATTTTTTTATTTTAAAGCACAATGGACGACGATATATGTTGATAACTCCGTTTAAAATTGATAAGTCCGCTTAAAATTCAATATCAAGTTAAATGAGTTTTAATATCATCACATATATCATCATCGGTCATAAGATTAGAACTTTTTAACATCAGATTAAAATACACAACGATGATTTGTTAATACAAACCGGCTCCGCTAAACTATTTATATGCATCATAATCGATGAATAGATCAAGAACATGATATTTGCAGTGTAATACAACCCACAAACCACCTAAATATTATGTCTTAAGGGCATCTACAAACCCGTCTTAATCCCACTCTAAAAGGAAATTTAAAGTAAATCTTCTACCCTACTTTTAATAATCCCATTCTAAAATAGAAACTTCTCTTTTTACTCTACATGTAAAGGAAACTCATTTTTCACTCTATTTTAGAGTTGAATTTTTTTATTTATTATAAAAGATCTTTTAAGTTTTTACTCGTTCTACTTTTACACCTAAAATATATTATTAAAAATATATTTTTGTTATTGATTCTTTAGTTTTTTATAAAATGGTTAATGGCCCTTTAACAAAATTACAAAATGATAATCAAAACTTATATAAAAAAACATTTAACCAACATAATTAAATATTTCAATTACGATAAATTTTTTTAATGAAATTAAGATAAATAACATAATATAATGACTACATGTATCATATTGCATAGCATGAAATTTATCAAAGGCCTGGTTCGTTTGTGGGAAAAGAATGTGTTACATGATATAATGATTACATGTATCATTTTGCATAATATGATAATTGAAGATGAGCGTGATCTCGATGCACCGATTGAAATCGATGGAGAAGCTCCGCCTCTGGAGGTTGAATTAGTGGGAGATGATGATATTCTGTTTCAAGAATTTCTTGGGCGAGTTAGAAGAATCAAAGATAAAGAAACTCATTTTCACTTCGTAATGATTTAGTTGATCATTTGTGGGAAAAATTCAGTATTACTAATGCTTAGATTATATATATTGTTTTCTATTGTGTAATGTAATTTTATTTCTATAATAAAATTTCAATTAAAATAATATTATGATTTTAGTAAATTATTGTTAATTATAAAATAGTGGGTAAAATGTGTAATTTTGATAAATTAAGGATTAAACTGAAAAAAATATACTAAGAATATTTTGTTTTAAACGAAAAATAGAGTAATGGGTTGGAAAAAACCCTTACTCTATTTTAGAGTGAAAAATTGAGTAATAGGTTGGAGATGGTCTAATGATATTTAGAGTTTAGAAAAAAAAACATAATATTTGCATTTAATAACATAAACAAAATAATTACATAAAAGACTTAATAAATCCCTAGAACATTGGTTGGGATATTAAAACCACTAGCATCTCGATTATGTTAATGTGTACATCCGATTAAATGACATGAAAATGTAACTTATTAATAGTTTTTACTGATACCATTATATGTATCATCTTGATTTCAAATTCGTATGTAACATCATAAAAAACAAATGTATTTTCAGCTGAGCACCGCAATTTTAGTTCTGAATTGTAGTTTAACATGTAGACCATTATTTGTGGTTCTTCAAACCTTTTCTAATTAGAAAGGGCATGGACAAACATTTAGTCCCCAAAAGTTTAAAAAAAAAAAAAAAATTTAGTCCCCAATAAATCATATTTTTATCCTCATATCTTAATTATTTCCTTTGAAATTTATATCTAAGCATTGGATTTTCGATAGGGCCAACTAGTTCAAAGTGGCAATTTGCATCTACAAGTTTGGAGGGCCCCTTGTTCTCATAGGCAATTTGAAACCTATTTTACCTTTTTCCATCCATTTTCTTATGTGTCTGTATATATTACACATATATTGTTAAGACTTTAGCAAAGTTATGGAATGGAGGGCTATTATAAAATCAATTATTAAAATCAATCATAAAATTCGAGATAACGTACGTATTAATTATATGAATAAATCGAATTATATGAATATATTAATTGCCGGCGATCGTTAATTCTTAAAGCCTGTCAACTTCATTGTTGACCTTTAGATCATAAATTTCGTTAAACTGGCTTTTAAATTTAATTTTGCATTTGGTAAAATATTAAATCCGTATAAGAAAAGTGACGAATAATAACATTATCAAGAAATTTAATACAATTGGGATTATTTTGTCAAGAATATTATCCACGTCAGAAGTATGAGAAATGACTTTGAGCGATATATAAATAAAAAGATTTGGTCTCTCCATTTATTGTCAATTGGTTTTAAGTTGGAAGTTCATAAAACTTAACATGGTATCAGAGTCTGAACACACGGTCCCCCACCCGAACTAAATTGTTCCGACCCATCGAAAACTTATTGTCAATTGATATTAAATTGGAAGTCCATAAAACTTAACATGGTATCAGAGTCTGAACACACGGTCCCCCACCCAAACTTGATCGTTCTGACCCATCGAAAGAGACCTGATTGATCTTATCTGAAATTAATCCTAGACATAGATGAATATTGTCTTACATCGGAAGTCCATAAAGTTTACTTACTGGAGTAAATTATAAAGTTGAAATGTGACAGTAGTGTTCATGTTTTATTGGAAGAGGTAAAAGAATGGTACGACACGGAAACATCGGGTACTCGGGGTACAGCCACACAGAAAGTTTGAGTTTGGGGCTAACCACCCAAAAAATTTTCCTCTTGCTTCAACTACACACCAAAGTTTGCTCGAGTTCTAACAACACAAAATTGTTTATTAGGGTCAGAACAACCCAGCCGTCTAATTATTAACGGGTTCTGTTAAATCGTCATAAAACCGGATTAAAACCGATTGAGATATTTAATTTTGGTTTAACTAGAACCGCTTAAACCAAAATTACAAAATCAAATCACCAGAGCCCTAACATCTTCCTCTTTCGCGTTCATCTTCCTCTTTCACGTTTAATAGAGTCAAAAGTCTAACTTTATTTAAACAACAAAAACTATAGATTAATTCAAAGATAACCAAAAACACACAAAAGTTACTGGGTCCAAAAACTTGAGCCAGGGAGACTAAGTCTGATTTATTAAAAAAGCATTAAAAAAAACAAGATCATTTGCTTCACTGCCTCCTTGATGTCTCCTTCTCCTTTGCTTCCTTGTGTTTGGTTCCTTGTTGTCTCCTTCTCCTTTGCTTCACTGCCTTGAGTTTTGTCATAATCTTCCAATACAAAAACATATAATCATAAAACATTCGATATGATGTCAAATTTAGAGTAGAGATGATTCCCAACCATTTTATCCGTTGTCAACTTGAGATTGTGGCTGTGATGAGGTGTTGCCACCCTGTTCCTGAAACAACAGTGTAAATTCAAACAAATACACATGAAACAACCCAGACAAGAATAACATGTATAAACATAATCATAAACTTCAACTCAATTACCTTTTCCCTCCTTGAACATGTTCGCTTATTGTGTCCAGATTTTCCACAACTCTTGCAATGCACTTCTCTTTTAGGCTTATCCTCAGACGCAGTAACAACTTGTCCTTCTATAGAACTTGTCTTCTTCCTTTTTTTCTTAGTCGGAGATTCATTCGCTGACCTTTTCCTTTTCTCTTTCGTATTCTTTCTCTTCCTCTCCGGATCTTCAGCAACTAAAGAAATATCTCCACGGATCCAAGAATCTGGTCCTCTTACTGGATTTGGCGCATGTTCATATGTGTTTCTCCACCGAGATGTGAGAAACCAATTAGAAACATACTTATCCGGATCATCCTTAGTGTATAGAATCACTCCATAAACATGTGCGCAAGGGATTCCGGTTATTTGCCATTTGCAACATGTACATTCCCTCTTAATCAAGTCAACGGACTCGTACTCGTACCCAATCTCAACCTCGTATTTCCCTGTGGTGGCTGCATACACTTTGCTTTTCCGAGCAGAATCGAGTTCTTCATCAAGAATTATCTTCACATACGGTGTATGAGTAGCTTGATGCTTATTAGCAATGGCAGAACGTGTGCTAATACGAACCATTGCTAGTCTTTGACATCGGCATAACTGGTCTCTCTCTTGGCGTGACGATGGTGTTGTTAAATGACTCCACTGAGTTATTCTCCACATCTTCACAACAATTTCCTTCTATCTTATAGTACGCTAAACACCATGACTTTGGATCTCTCTTCAGGACATCGTTGTAGACCTCTTCATCATAATCTTTGATCCTATCCAGATTTTTTAGATACTGAGTCTTGTTGTAGCTCCAAGCCAACTCCCAAATCAATGGTTTCAACTCCATCTTTTTTCCATGGGATTTCTTGATGTTCGAGTATATGTGTCTAACACAGTTTCTGTGCTCAGCATTTGGAAGCTCCTTGCGCACAGCATTGATCAGCCCCTGTGTCGATAGAAACCCAAAAATTCATTAACCAAATCGACATTTAAAGAATAAATTACAAATGAAATTTGAACAGGAATCAAACCTTTTGCCTATCTGACATTATGATGAAACCTGCTCCATCCCCTAACTCCAAATCAGTTTGCAGCTTCTTAATAAACCACACCCAACTAATCTCATCTTCTACTTCAATAACAGCCCATACTACGGGATATATGGAGTTGTCAGCATCTCGTCCTTGAGCTACAAGGAGCATTCCTTTTGTTGTTCCCCTAAGAAAGGTTCCATCAACTCCAATAAGACGCCTACAGTTTCGTTTCCAAGAGTCTCTGAGAACTGTGAAACACACATAAAACCTTTCAAATATTTCTTTACCATCTGCCCCTGGTTTAGTAACCACTTCTACAGTAGATCCGGGATTTGACTTAGCAATTTCTTCACAGTATCCTCTGATGTGTGAAAACTGGTCTTCATACTCAAGCTTGATCCACTTCAAAGCCTTCTTCCTTGCCTCTTGACACTGATTTCTAGTAACTGAAATTCCTTTAAACTTTTCTCTAATCAATCCTTGAATCCTCTTAGCCTTAAAGTAAACTGGATCTTCTCTTATCTTGTCAAGAAACAACCTTGCAATAATAGGATCAGTTAACATCTCACAGGCTCAATTTGGATTGCAACCATGTGGCTCTATAAACCGCTTGATCTCCCATCTGTTCTTTTTCTTGTTGATCGAACAATAAACCCTCCACGGACACTTACCCGTACCACATATGTAACCAAGTTTCATTTGATCCCATCGATACTGCTTAATGTTGTATCCAGTATTTAGAGCAAAATCTAAGACATTCTCTTTAAACGCAACACCACTTGGATAACATTTACCTAGACGTAGAGCACCCCCACAACGCCTTTCAATTTGATGAGATCTCTTCACTCGAATAATGGGAACGGACCCAGTCTCACTCTCACAGTCACTGTCTGGACACACATTGTGACGAATCTGAGGCTCACTGCGGTATTGTGCAACTGCACCCTCAATTTCCAGTTGAAATCTATCTGTCGCTTCCTCCTCCACAACAACCGAACCAATATTTGGAGGAGGAGTAGCAAACGAGTAATCAGTATCCTTATCACTGAAATACAAAAGGAAAGGATCAGTTTCAAATTCAACCGAAATCCAGAATCGACAAACTCGTAATTCGATATAGTCTTCAATTACCTCATCTTAGCTGCTTGCTCGAATTCGCTTCAAAATCTGTTAAACGTGAAAGAGGAAGATGAACGCGAAAGAGGAAGATGTTAGGGCTCTGGTGATTTGATTTTGTAATTTTGGTTTAAGCGGTTCTAGTTAAACCAAAATTAAATATCTCAATCGGTTTTAATCCGGTTTTATGACGATTTAACGGAACCTGTTAATAATTAGACGGTTGAGTTGTTCTGACCCTAATAAACAATTTTGTGTTGTTAGAACTCGAGCAAACTTTGGTGCGTAGTTGAAACAAGAGGAAATTTTTTTGGGTGGTTAGCCCCAAACTCAAACTTTCTGTGTGGTTGTACCCCGAGTACCCCGGAAACATCGCACTTGCATGTGAAAATCTGGTGCCACTTTGAAACCCAAGTGGCATGTTTTGTTATTATCTCCTACTTTTAAGGTCATTATTTTAAAAGTTGGATTGATACGCCAAAATTGAGATTTCCTTAACATATGCACGACAATATTAGAATATATCAGGTAGATTTAAAGTGTAATTAGCATTTATTAATTTTTCGTTACTTTTTATGCAGAGTAATTAAACAGCATGGAAACATTAAAACTTAGAGAAATTGAGTTGTGTAACAAAGAATTAAAAGAACATTAGAAAAATAACAAAAACTTATTTCTAAAAAAACATTAAAAAGTTGTAAATAAATAGAATTGAAGAACAAAATAACCCTTATCTACGTTTGTTAAGTAATTAATTTAGAGACAATATCAAACCTAGTAGTAGTACTATATATATTCTATATATATATCAAACCTAGTACTTTATCAGTGGTGATCATGATTAAAAATACTATCATCCCCATCATTTAAACTAAACTATTCGTGACTATAAAAAAAACTAAACTATTAAAAAGTTAATTCTAAAGCTAATTAATACAGTGTATGTAACTGACGGTCAGAAAAATATATCGTGAACTCACAGTTGGTACTTTTAAAACTTCTTTTGAAGAAAAATGGATATTCGTATATTGTTTCCGTAGTTCAAACAATTACTAAGTTATTAACTCAAACGTAATTTGGAACATCTATTGATATCTTAATTGTTTTTCTTCCAGAATAGTTGTTAATTTTTTTTTTTTTGTCGTCAAGAATAGTTGTTAATTAAAACGTAGTTTTAGTAAACTCGAACAATTAAGGGTATAAAAAATATTCCAGAATAATAAAGAAATTGTTTAAACGCAAATGCAAGTAACCGATGTACACGTGGCGAATAATCATAGCGAGATTAGCCGGTAACCTTGTTAGTTAAGTGATTACACAAGGAAAAAAAAGAAAGAGTAAAGGAGGAAACAGAAGCTAGCGCCAAGTATTGGAAATTTTTGAATGATCAGTTTTGTAACGTAACAGACTGTGATCACAATCCAACGCCATAAATCCACTATTCATTAACACGTGTCGTAATATTAGCACAGATTTCGTAAAAGACATGTCAGGTTAGAGAAAATATTCGGTTAGAAAACGGTGAAAAAGAGAAAAAGAAAAAACTATTTTGCCGTAGAAGAAACAAGACAGAAGCAGGTGTTTAAAAACTCTCTCAACATCGAATCCTCACCGTACGTCTTTCGTTTAAAGGGTACAAAAGTAAATTAAAATATCTCATCGGACGGTTATAAATCCCTCTTACTCTTTCCCTTTTATATTTCGTCACTTTCACCTCAGAATCCCATAAGAGAAAGCAACTTCATTGCTTCGTCTTTTCTCTCTCTCTCTCTTTTCTTTTCCAATATTATTATCATGCGTTCTATCGAAATTCAGTAATTTAAAAAAAAATCCGATCTCTTTCTCTAGTTCTTTCTGAGATTTTGAGAGAAAAATAAAAATTCAATGGCTTCTGGATTCCCCGGCGGTGGTGGTGTACCGGAGTTTTACGGCGGCGGTGGTAGATCTATGCCTGGAGGTCCCGGAACCGTTATCAACGCCGGTAACAATAATCCTCAACAAACGTACATGAACCAGATTCCCGGAATATTCCTCGATCAGATCGGAAACAGAGTCTCCGGTGGATATGGAATCGCCGGAAAACGGACTCTAGCAGATTTTCAAGCGGCTCAGCATCATCAACCGTTTCATAATCAAGCAGCTTTAAACGCGTTTCTTCTAAGATCCGTCAAGCCTAGAACATTCCAGAATCTTCACTCTCCGATGATCGATCTCACATCTGTTAATAACGATTCGTCTCTCCGTTACGGTTTACCGGTTCTTCCGAATTTCAGGTCACAACAATTGGATTCGGGTCAATTCGGTGGAGTCCGAATGGGATTCGGGTCGGTTAATAATAAACCGACTATTGACCCGGTACAGAACCGGTCAAACGAATCGGAGAATATGTTGAATAGTTTAAGAGAGCTTGAGAAACAGCTTTTAGATGATGATGACGACGAGAGTGATGCACAAGGAGGAGGTGATGATGACGTGTCAGTTATCACCCACTCGAATAGCGATTGGATACAAACCCTCGTGACTCCGAATTACCCGAACCCGGTTTCGTCTTCTTCTTCCCCGAGCTCGTCTTCCTCGTCTTCTTCTCCTTCAACAGCTTCCACGACGACTTCGGTTTCTTCAAGACAAACGGTGATGGAAATCGCGACGGCGATCGCGGAAGGGAAGACGGAGATTGCGTCGGAGATTTTGGCGCATGTTTCTCAGACGACGAATCCGATGAGGAATTCTGAGGAGAAGCTGGTTGGTTTCATGATGACGGCGCTTAGATCGAGGATTAATCCGGCGGAGAGTCAAGCTCCTCCGGCGTCGGAATTGTACGAGCATTTAATCTCGACTCAATTGCTTTACGAGTTGTCTCCTTGTTTCAAACTCGGTTTCATGGCGGCTAATCTCGCCATTCTCGGTAACAACGACGACGACGCGGGGATACACGTCATCGATTTCGAAATCGGACAAGGTGGGCAGTACGTTAATCTCCTCCACGCGCTTTCCACGCGCCGAAACGCTAAGAATTCGCCGGCGGTTAAGATCACTGCCGTGGCGATGGACGGGTTTGTGGTCGGAGACGGTGGTGAGGAGAGGTTAAAGGCTGTCGGAGATATGCTGAGTCAACTCGGTGATCGACTCGGTATCTCGGTGAGATTTAACGTGGTGGCGAGTGTAAGACTCGGTGATCTTAGCCGTGAGTCGCTCGGATGCGAACCCGACGAGCCTTTAGCAGTGAATTTAGCCTTTAAGCTATATCGTGTTCCGGACGAGAGCGTGTGCATGGAGAATCCGAGAGACGAGCTTCTCCGGCGCGTGAAGGGACTTAAGCCGCGCGTGGTGACACTAGTGGAACAAGAGATGAATTCTAACACGGCGCCATTTCTCGGCCGAGTTACCGAGTCGTGCGCGTGTTACGGCGCATTGCTTGACTCGGTCGAGTCGACGGTTCCGAGTACGAACTTGGACCGGGCTAGAGTTGAGAAAGGGATTGGAAGGAAGCTAGCGAACGCGGTGGCATGCGAAGGGATTGATCGGATAGAGCGGTGCGAGGTGTTTGGAAAATGGCGGATGCGGATGAGCATGGCCGGGTTCGAGTTGATGCCATTGAGTGAGAAAATAGCTGAGTCGATGAAGAGTCGACTCAGTAACGGTAACCGAGTCCATCCGGGATTTACCGTTAAAGAAGATAACGGAGGTGTGTGTTTCGGTTGGATGGGACGGACACTCGTTGTTGCATCCGCTTGGCGTTAACTTCACAAACTTTTTTTTCGTTTTTATTATTTTTGTCATTATTTTTCGAGATATTCTGATATTATTATCATTGTGATTTTCCATCTGAAAAGTGTATTAATATTATAAGAAAATGGATGATCGGAGGAGAAAAAGGAAGGTTGGAATCTTTTGTAATAGTTTAATAATAATAACAATAAGAGTGATTGGGTTTAACGGGAATTTCTTAAGGTTCTTTAATATTTTATTATTGGAAGATCTTGTCAATATCTTACAATCACTAAGATAATACAGAATTTATGCCCTAAAAGGATAATATCTGATGAAATTTTGTAATAGAATCTCGCAGGTGTAGCAATAACAACTTGACAGATAATGATTCTTAGGCATCATACCTACTGATTATTTACTATACTGCAATAAAGTTTTAATACTTTTATTTTGTTTCAGTATATTCATGGCATTGTAATTTTGTAACTTACGCCAATTGCTACTTAGTTGATTTAGGGATGAATATCTTCCAATCTATACATGCCAATGAAATAAATCGTGCCGCAAATGAAATGGTTTCGTCTTACAAATGTACTTTTTTTTTGTCAACACAAATATACTTTATTGTATGGTATATGTACATTATATATGCGTGTGATTGTTATGAAATGTTTGGAGTTGGTCAATTTTAGCATGGATGGTTTTAACGTGAGTGAATATGTTGGTGAGAATATGATATAACAAAATAAAAAAATTGAGCGACTTTTACGGTCATGGACCTTAAAGTTCAATTACTTATTTACACTCTAATAAAAGTTGGCGTTGGATGGGTCCATTTCCGGTGGCATTCGATGTGTCCTAATTTTATATTTTTCATATTGAAAATCTTATAACTACTCTTTACGCGAAACTTGTTAAATCCGTGTCCTTGGAATATAATATAATGCATATATATGAAACATACAAACCTGGTCATTCCATTCAAAAAGATAATATTATTATTGTTTGGTGGTGCAAGCTGTTTATGGCCAAAAATATATGCATATATTTTCGAAACACCTCTCTTCTTCAATTCTAACATTAATATTTTTTTACGCAACTAAAACCGCGTGAGTGTTATAGAAAACTAAAAAGAGATACGCGACTAGTTTTCTATCATCCATAATTCCATCTGAGTAAATCAAGTGTTAAATAAGTGTGTTGTTATATAACAAATGAAAAAACGAGTTTTCAATTATTCATCCGAAATGCGATGAGGTCACACTCCCGGTCCTATACCGAAATGCCATGTGGTCACGGTCCTATCTTAAAATCCGATGTAAATAAAACCAAAAAAAAAAAAATCCGATGTAACGACATTACATTATAGATTCACATGAAATGCTCAACTTTATATTCATTTTGTAGAAAATTTGAAATAAGTGAAAAAGTTCATTAATTTTCTTTGCTCATTTATGACAACTCACACATTTTCACTTGATCTGAAGTAAGGAGTGAAGCTACTAAGAAAGAAAAGTAACATATGGATTACACACGCCTTGCAATAAATGTAATACGGCGAGAGAGCATTTATATATATACATGTATACGGTATATAGGCCTTGCATTATACTCAGGCCCGGCCCGTTATGTTAGCTGCCTAAAGCAAAAATCAAAATTAATGCCCTTATTGGAATCGAACTCATGATCCTAAATATTATTGATGGCATGATTACCACCAGACCATACCCACAGGTCGGAAAATGATGCCCTACAAATTTATAATATTATTTGATGTCTAACACCAAAGCTTTGCATATAAATTGATTTTAGATTCGAGATCCTTGTAACGAAAATACTGTGTTTGTGTGAGTGCTTTTAGGTCTTCTGATAAGTTTTAAATCCGAAACAGAGGACAATGAAGAACAACGAAAAACAAAGCACAAAAAGATCAAGGTCGATTTTCTTCAAACCAGGAAGATTTGGGGTAGCACAATGGCTTAAACAGCTTGAAACACGTAGAATTGACTTGTTGATGTTACTTTGAAGATTAACCCGAAATCCATAACAAGATTAACTAGGTAAGTAAAAAAGAAAAAGATAGGTAAAATCCAAATCTCGGTTTCATACCCCAATTATATTATGTTGGGAATTAGCCAACTCACAAGGTTTTTTCACCGTTATAATTTATGGCCACAACTTAAAAGATTAATCTACTCTATATAAGAATTCTATACATTAATCAAAAATATTCTAGAAGCGGAAGTATACAGATTTCAAACCACAAGCCGCAAGAAAGAGAAGAAGCCCATAAGCTAGTAAGAAATTCTTATCTGTAGAAGTTAAGTTACATGAAATTCGGCTTAGAATGGAAGTGATGAGGATCATAGAGGGTTCCATCAGATGCCCTGATTGACATACTAGAAAACGAGATTTCAAGCGAGCAAGAATCAGCCAAAACATTCAAAATTATAATAAAAATCCCAAAACAACTCGTACAAAGACAGAAAGAGAAAACGAAAGATCTGATACTACGGCCGAAAAACCACATCGAAGAAGAGAGAATCCAATCACTAATAAAAAGCTTCAATTTTTTTCATGGGTAAGACTATAAATGTATCTTTGTCGATTGTACAATCCAAGAAATCAATACCGAAACAGAACAAGTCGCACTGATAAAACCAATTTCCAAAAAACACCTAAATCTGCCAAAAAAAAGGAAAAAAGTCATTTAAATCCTCAAACCATTTAAATCACCAACTTTGTCAAAAACAATTTAAATCACAAACTTTAGGTTGACTTTCAATTTAGAAAAATTAAACGGGTTTAGTTAGCCGTTGAATGTCACGGTTAAATGAAGGGACGCCGTTTTGTTTTTAAGAAAAAATTATTTCAAATTATCCTCTGTCGAACTCGTGACCTCTTCAAATAAAATCCAAGGCATAACCATCGAAGCCATCATAATTTATTGTTAGATAAATGACAACATATTTTATATTACCTTAATCATCGGGCACAATTCCATAGAAAAGTCTTGTTCTCCTTCTCCGACGATACCTCCGCCCCGTACCTACGTTTTCCTCTCCGACGACGTTGGCGCTCGCCAGCAGCGCCGTCTCTCCGTCACAGACGAGTTTCAAAAGGTGCTTCCCAAGGTAACACGAACAAAGACTCAAAACAATTACACAAAACAAAGCCACAAATGAAAGACACTAGTAAACAAAAACAATTTTTAAAATAGTTTATTGATTAAGAGTATATATAAAATGTTTTTGCAAACCTTACAATAAGTTATGATGGCACCATGGTTTAAAGATTGGATTTTGTTTGGAGAGGTCACGAGTTCAACAGTGGCTAAAGAAAAATAATATTTAAAAAAACAAAACGGCATCGTTTCATTTAACCGTTCCAAGTTAACGGACTGCCTAAATTTGCTCGGTCAACGAAAAGTTTGTGATTTCAATTGTTTTTGACAAAGTTGGTGCTTTAAATGGCCATAATTTCAAAGTCGAGGATTTAAATGACATTTTTCCCAAAATAAAAAGATGACTGTTACTCGGACCCCATCTGGATTCTGGGTTCGATCAACCTAGTTAGCTCCAAATACGGGTTCCAAATCACAAGTTTGGAGTCTAGGGTCACGCATAACACTAACCTGTCGCAATGATAGATGTAGGGTCGTGCCCATATATTTTGGGCCTGAGGCGATATTTAGTAATATGATATAATTTAAAACTTAAAAATATATGTTAAATTTTTTTTATATAAAATGTTGTTTAATACTCAATATTGAATATTATTTTGTAATAAATTATTTATTATATCAAAATCAAATAATACTTTTTCTTATTAAATCATTATCGTTTTTGTTAATGTGAATAGATTAAACGTGGGTGTAAAGTTAAAAATTTATTTGATAAGGAAGAGGATATAAACTTAAATGAATTAATAAATTATATTGTCAATAACTTGAATAAAAAAGAAAAAAGTAAATGCAAACAATAAAAGGAAACATTAAGGGGTGGGCATTCGGATCATTAATTGGATTCCGTCCGATTTTTTCGGATTTTTGGATTTTCGGATTGGGGCTTACTAATACCATTCAAGTATATTTCTATTACGGTTCGAGATCGGTTCGGATCCTTTCGGGTTTAGGTCGGATTTGCTACTTATTTTAAGATCCAAAACTCATCTAAAGTCTTATCGGATTCGGTTCGGATCCAATTGTATCCGAACCTAAACATAAGTATAAAGCCATTAATGACATTAAGAGTAAAACATAAATATTAAAAGAAGGCACGAATTCACTTATGGACCAAAATGAGGAAAAAACGAGTCTTATCCATTTAATAAGGTTCAAACTTCAAAAATTGTATAAAATGTGAAAGAAAGAAAAAGGAACATAAGTAGAAGATATATATTGTTTCTATATACTTGGTTTGTTCGGTTATTACTTCGGTTATCGGATATATCCGAAACTGAACCGACATCCAAAGTAAAACAAATTAAAAACCATTCGGTTATGTAATACTAGCCAATATAGATCCAAACCACTTAGTTTTGGTCGGATTCAGTTTCAGATTTCAGATTCGGATAATTTGCCGACCCCTAGGAAACGAGTTGGGAACTGAAACTCGTTTATTTCTTTTTTAGTTTGTGTGTAATCTTTTTGAAGCCACTATGAAATAAAGATTTTTTAAACAAACTGTAATAGTAAAAATCTCAAAAGTAGGGCCCAAACATTTGTAAATAAAGTGGGGCCCTAGGCAGTTGTCTATATTTTTATATTGTTCGCACGACTCTGGATAGAGGTCGAGGAGATGAAATCTCAATAAACAAACCCTACAATCCCGAAAGCTGCTGCCTTGCAAATAATTCGTTCGTTTCCATGTAGATCGCACCGGAACCCTAGAGATCAGACTTTCCTCCGATGAAAGATTCGACGTTGTCGTTTTGTGCAGAAAAAAAAAGAAAACATTAAAAGCAAGGAAGGCGCAAATGAAAAAGCTACTCCTTTTCTGATTATTTTCCTAACTACCATTCTATTTTAGCATGCGAGTTATCTTTGATCAAAAAAAAAAAAAAAGGGAAAAAACTCATATATAAATACTTTTTCTTCATTGATCAACCATTTCATTACAATATCATATGCATCATTTTCAATATTTATATCAATCAATCGTTTCATTACAATATCATATGTATCATCATCAGTATTTACATTACCTTTCACTCTTCATCCCCTTTACACTAAAAACATACGAAAATTAAGATATCATCTTTCACTTAATATCACCCCTTTACACTAAAAATTTATACACGAGAAAACAAAGAAAGAGAAAAGAAAGGAGAGAAATGATCATCCAAATCTGTACTATAGCTTGCTTGCATCATAAGGTGAGATTCTTCAATTCTTCTAGTAGATTGCATCATACGTGCGGTGAGATTCTTCAATTCTTCTAGAACAGTAGTGGAATGAGACAGAAGAAGAAGCACAACAATCACAACAAAAGGTAACATAGCCAAGACGAAACTAAGTAAAAAGTCTACAAGAATAGACATGAACAACCTCTTCAAGTAAGCTACGACAGACTTACACATACTAGCGAGACCAAACATAATAGCTATCAAAAGAATGAACCTCCACATCCAGTGCCGGTCCAATCATTTTGGATGCCATATGCATATATGTAAAAAAATGTCATTTTCGTACGTTTTCAATACCGTAAAAATAGTAATCTAAATAAATATAAAACACATTAAAACTCAATTAAATAGTTTATAATTCCAAATAGTTAGTAAGAAATAAAAGAAAAACAACAAAATAGATATTATTTTTGAAATATTGCTCTCCTTGTATTTTTGCCTGCAAATTCATTAATTAAACTCAAGTTGTCGAGTTTTTCAACCATCTATGTTTCAATGGTTGGCAGAGCTAAGCCAATCAATCTCTATTGTCACTTGGTAGACCACAAATAATTTTGTTATCAGTTTCAACTTCGAATTTTAACTAATAATTTTAAATTATTTTTTTTAAATGAGTAATTAACATTTTTGCTTAGAGAAGGCCATAAACATTAAAAAAACATTTGAAAAACAAAATCTTACGAATATTATTATTGTAGAAAACGTTTATAATTTTTTTTTAATTATAGCTATAACCAAAATTTAACTAAAAAATGTCTTTTGAGAAGCTAGTACCTAACAAGCTTTGATCAGCATGATTAGAATATCTTGAGTCCAAATAATGTACGGTTCGGGGGGTAATCGGCGTACTCCGAGAGAAATCTTTTGCACTACACATGAGTATAATTTAATTCTCTACTCTAATTCACATTTACAAGATCAAAACAAATCATACACCACTGAAAATGCGAGACTACGAGTAAGACAGATAATAACACATATAGTAACACAAAACTTGGTACATAGGACTTCTTCACAAGAAAATATTACTAGAAAATCTTTTAGATGCACTTACAAGTTGCATCTAAAAAAATCTATCTAGCCTCACTTGTTCAAATATCTGTACATGATCCAAGAACCTCTCAAGAACAACCATTAGCCCCGTTGTTTATGTGTTCTTGCAAGAACCCCCAAAACTCTTTACAAATATGCACCACAAGTAAAGGAGGGGAAATACCGTCAGAGTACTTCAAATTTGCTTGCCAGGATGGCTAGCGGTGGCCATACCTCCAGTGCATGCACAAACTTGAAAATGTCGGCACAATCCATCTCAAACTTCTGACAATTCACATGATTCACCAACATGCTCTTCATCGCCCATAGTAGAGCTTCTATCTCTGAATGCAGGGGTAACCTCATATGTCAGACCCCTCGCGCTCCCAATAGGATTGTCTGATTCCCCTAATGACAAAACCATCCCACCCAAATGTTTTCTCCTTCTCCTTTCAAGAGCCATCAACCTGGCAACAGACATATGAAATTATGTGGTCCTCCTAATGAATGTACCTTATGGTATACGTCTCTAATTATGCCTCATTTCAGGCTTTACACTCATTATCTGCTTGTGTGGTTATATTTGGTGGGTTGGACTCAATTCCCTGAAAGACCTTTTTATTTTTCGATTTCCATATAAATAACATTATCCAGAAAAACAATTCGTGTTTACCACTCTACTCTCGTCTCCTTGGACTTCACCAAAAAAAAAAAAAAATCTAAATTTGCAAATATAGATGTATATGGAAAGTTATCGCTTGTCATAATGTAAACAGTTAATTCCCACGTGCTTCAAACTACCTGACATTCAAATAACGCATGATTTATCATTTCCTCCTCCGTACCGCATCGTGTACAAATGGATGGGCAAAATAATGCCTCATTGGTTCAACCGCGAAGTTACCGCCACAACCACTTAAAACTTGCCAAATGAAGCGTCTATCTTGGGTAGACTTAAGTCTTATTTTTAAATTCTCGTTACTTCATATCAAGATATTTTATTACTATGATTTTTGCTCGGTAACATTAATAACACAAAACTATTTGTTGAATAGAAAACTTAATTATTTGAAATTAAAAATACAAAGTATTTGAGGAAAGTTTAAAAATGCATCTATTTGATCACATATTGACTTTAAAATTTAATCTTGTATGGTTTCCAGATATTACGACATTAATTGGGCTTTATTGGGCCTTTAGGTCTATTAATGGCTTCATGGGCTTATCCACAAATGAGTGTCATCATCTCCTCTGGAAGAAGTGGAAAAAGACTTAACCTCTGACCTCTGAGAGCAAATCTCTCTCTGAAAGGAGATAGCTAAATGGTGCCTTCTCTCAGACTCCCTTCTCTCACCTCCCTCCTTTTTCCCGCCACCACTCGTTATCCTGCAGCTCTTCGTCGAACCGTATGTTTACGCAACAGACCTCTCTCTGGATTCGCGACCGCGCCGACCGGTACCGCTTCGCCGGAAACCACTAAGTCGGAGGTCGAGCGGCTCAGGTCGGACCGAGCCGTCACGCCTCGCTCGCAGGACTTCAATGCTTGGTACCTTGATGTTATAGCCAGCGCAGAGCTCGCGGATTATGGTCCGGTTCGTGGCACCATGGTCATTCGTCCCTACGGTTACGCGATCTGGGAAGCGATTCAGGTTTGTTGTTGTAATGGTGCTTTTGATTGCCAAATGTTCTTTGTCTCAGCTTTCAATTTCATTGTGCTTGTTGATTTGCAGGAGTATTTGAATGTCAAATTCAAAGAGACTGGCCATAGCAACATGTACTTCCCACAGGTACTGTGAAATTTACAAAATTAGGGCTTAAGCTGGTTTAGATTGTTGATTCAGTTAGGATTTAGCATAGTATAAGACGGATTAAACACTTGTTCTTGATTAATTACAGATTATTCATAATTGACTTTTGCCTCTTGAATGGTGTCACAAGTCAAAAGCTGCCATATTTTGCTTTCTTGAATAGATTGATACATACCTTCTTGTTCTATGCTTATGGGATGATGGTCTTTTTTTTTTAGTTTATACCATACTCATTTATTGAGAAAGAAGCTTCACATGTGGAAGGATTTAGTCCTGAGCTAGCCCTAGTCACTGTTGGAGGAGGAAAGGAACTTGAAGAGAAGCTCGTGGTAAGCATTTTTCCAGCATTCCTATGTTTTTTTCCAGAAAAATTAGTGTTTTTTTGGAATTCATTACCTAAGTCTTGGCTTGATTGTTGCACTCGTTGAGGTTGTGGCAGGTTCGGCCGACCAGTGAAACCATTGTGAATCATATGTTCACCCAATGGATTCACAGCTATCGTGATCTTCCTCTTATGGTCAATCAGGTGTGGACAGACATCTAATGGTTTATATTCTTCTAATTATAAACCTACCACTAATTGCTGCTTCTTGTTATGTATTTCCTTAGTGGGCCAATGTCACTAGATGGGAAATGCGGACAAAACCGTTTATTAGAACTCTTGAATTTCTTTGGCAAGAGGGTCATACTGCCCATGCGACTCCTGAGGAGGCAGAAAAGGAGGTTTGTTCAGTATTTGTTGCAGTCTGCTGATACTTGTGGTACTCTCCTGTGACATATGTTTACTGCTGTATTGCAGGCAAGACAGATGATCGAAATCTATACCAAATTTGCTTATGAGCAAACTGCCATACCTGTTATTGTAGGTCGAAAGTCAAAATTGGAGACTTTTGCTGGTGCTGACATAACCTATACCATTGAGGCTATGATGGGTGATCGGAAGGCTTTGCAAGCTGGTACCAGCCACAATTTAGGGCAGAACTTTTCTCGTGCCTTTGGAACTCAGGTACGGAAGTCTCAGAACTTATCTTAGAACTATTTCATGCTCGTACTGACATATGGATTTGTTTTGAGTTTTAAGTATTTCTCATTTTTCATTGGTTCACCAACTCATTGTTTCGTCGCATTATATGACCTGCCAGTTTAAAAGGCATTGTTTCCTACTGGTTCATTTATGCTTTGTTTTGTCATATTTTTTGCTAATTCATCGTGATAGAGTGTTAAAGTGACATATTTGACAATGCCAGTTTGCAGATGAGAATGGAGAAAGGCAACATGTGTGGCAGACATCATGGGCAGTCAGTACACGTTTTGTCGGTGGCATTATCATGACTCACGGAGATGACACTGGTCTCATGCTTCCCCCCAAGATAGCTCCAATACAGGTTCAATTTCATCAGCAGAAATGATGTTGTTATATAGACCAGTAAATTGGCTGCAAGTGATGGTTGAGGTTTGCGATTTAATCTTCTCTTTTCTTCTTTTAAAGGTAGTAATTGTTCCCATTTGGAAAAAAGATAGCGAAAAAACAGAAGTCCTCAGTGCTGCGTCATCAGTGAAGGAAGTTCTCCAAACTGTTGGGGTTAGAGTTAAACTTGATGACACAGAACAACGAACCCCAGGATGGAAGTTCAATTTTTGGGAAATGAAGGTTCTCTTACTTACTCTCTTAGAAAAAACACTAGAGTCATTTTCATAAGTTGAAAGAATTCAATGAATCAATCAATATTAGCTTTAATAGTTTCATTCACTTGGGGTTTTGCAGGGAGTCCCTCTAAGGATTGAAATTGGTCCACGTGATGTATCAAGTAAATGTGTTGTTGTCTCGAGGAGGGATATACCAGGAAAGGCAGGAAAAGTTTTCGGAATATCAATGGATCCATCAACGTTAGTGCCGTATGTAAAAGAGAAGTTGGATGAGATCCAATCATCGCTTCTAGAAAAGGCAGTATCATTCAGGGATAGGTACTCTTTTTTGTTTATCTTAGTCTCACAAAAGATTTGCGGCATTGGCACATGCTCATATTTTGTTGTGATTTTCCAGTAACATTGTGGATGTGACCTCGTACGATGAGCTCAAAGATGCAATTTCTTCAGGGAAATGGGCAAGAGGTCCTTGGTCAGCCAGTGACTCAGATGAGCAAAGGGTAAAAGAAGAAACCGGTGCAACCATTCGGTGTTTCCCGTTTGAACAGACTCAAGGGACCAAAATATGCCTAATGACTGGCAATCCAGCAGAAGAAGTTGCAATCTTTGCTAAGTCTTACTAAGGAGGTCCCTCACTTTTACACAGTACCAATCATATCAAATTGTGTTATTCAAAAGAAGTCGATAATTTCTATTAGATTTTGGTTCCTGAGTCCTTTGTTCGGATATGTGGACCCTCGCTGGTTGTTACTGGTGGTAGTTCAGAATCAGATGTTGCTTTGGTCGGAGAACCACAGCCGTAGGAAGCAAGTTATCTAGAGTCTTTTTCGATTTCCATTTATAATTTATTTTATTTCACAAGTTTTAAAAAACTATGATTTTCATTTTGTCTGCGTCTTTTAAAGTTTATGTGGAAAAGAAACATTAAAGAAAGAAAAATTGTTGATAACTGTGTATTACATATTGTTGTGTATTTTGAGAACTACCTCCAATGGAGATGCTCTAATTTTAAACACAATCATAAATTGTTAAGTTCCTTAACTTGAAAACAATAACACCACCACAAATATCAAATGCCGTATTGTTTTTCTTTTAAGTGAAGCTAAGATTATGAAAATGACGTCTGTGCATTATAAACGAAATCTTACATTCTTTTGTTTTGCTTGTTTGTGTTGGATTTCATTTTCTTTCTGTTTTAGCTTTACATAGTGCTTATTCAATATAGAAAGAAAACCCACCTTTACTCGTGGCACATATATATATGCATGTCTCTGCATAAACAACGCCAAGACGACATGACTTTTAAAAGATGACGTTTTATTTCGATCAAGATTCAGCATTTTCTTGCTACAGAGATGAGTAAGAAGTCTAGAATCATTATAATCCTACAGAGTTGCATCACACTTGTAACTTTTTGCATCGAAAATCAACATAGCCGAGATTGGAAAAGAATGTCGTCTCTTTGTTAATGAAAGATGCAGAGAGTGAGAGAGGAACAGAGCAAAGGCCAATCCATAACTTAGTCATCTTCACATGAACTTGAGCACTTTCACTCCAAATGCATACCCAAGGAAAGTTGCAATGGCGATTCCAAATATTCCAGCTAGGATCCCGGGAACAATCAACGAGTTCCATCCCTTTGCCGTCGCCATTCCCGCTGCAGTCGTGGGTCCCCCGACATTTGCATTTGATGCCAAAAGCAGCAATCTTAGCTCAATATTCATCAGCTTTCCTATGCCCAATATCACAGCAAGATGCGTCCCAATTTGGACCAATGCAAACAAAAATATGCTCGGCGCTGTGTTTATCACAGTCCATATGTTTCCGCTCGCACCAACCACAGTGAAGAACACCTGAAAGAAAAATACTTTTCAGTAAAGTTAAGCATTGTTCTTGAAAACGGACTCTTATAATTTTTTTCTCTCACACCTGCATCAGAATAAGAGCCATTGCTTCTCCAGGTGGAGCAAGACGACCAAATTGGGAGGGAAACACAGTTGCTAGAACGACAACAACCGCGGTTATAGCTGGTAAGCTACCACCCGCCATCCCGGAATACTTTGTTAGCACAGCCCCAACCTTGCATATAGCTAAGGACACTGCAATTCCAGTAGCTATCAGTAGCACAGGAATTTTCTTTTCAGTTTCGGAAACTTTGCTGACCTCTGCATCTGCCATGGGAGAACAACATCTAAGTCAGAATTCATAAACTGAACCTATCAACGGAATAGTGCAAAACTGGCCAGAGTCTACATGTTAAAGGAATGAACCATCCTACTAAAGGAAACCAATATCAAACGAAACCGTACATCACATCAATATTCAGACTTACCACTAGTTGGTGGCGGTAAAACTTCAGCGGGTATTTTGGAGCCTATAGCAAACAATGACGTGAAATAAACAGCGCATATAACATTATCAGCAGCCAGTCCTGCAGCTAATACTGATGGTGTAACTTGAAGAGCATTTGCTATGGCAACGTAGTTAACGGCTGGAAAAAAAAAACAAATCAAAATACAAACTTATAAGCCACATACAAAAGAAAGGGAACGGAATTGGTGTCTCGAAAAGACAAATGAAAGTTACCTCCGCCGATATGCCTTCCCATGAGAGCAGCCGCTATCTTCCAACTATCCGGACCAAGTGATCTCATTGGCACTAGATAGTAAGCCAGAGCCGTACCCACTGTTGTGGCAACTGTTATGAAACCCATCAAATAGCAAAAGATCAAGCTTTCTAATAACACAGGGTAAATAATCAAGAGCACAAGCATAATATAACCCTTTTGTACTAGCAAGATACAACAAGAGGAAACATGAACTGTTTCCATTTTACCTGATCCAATCAGAAAAGCCAAGAGAAGCTTTCCAGTGGACTGAACCACACGACGCAAATCAGCTCTAAACAACAAGAGAGGAACGGCTAATGGGAGCAGGAAATTCAACACTACAGCAAAAGCAGGAGCCTCTGAAGAAATGATCCCAAGATTACTAGCTGCAAGCCCAACTAGAGTGCTCACCAACGCACCACTCATCGCACTACCAATCTTCGTCTTCTCCGACCTGCAATTTCAAAACCAATAATCAAACTCCCATGGACAAAAATTTTCACATACGCAAAGCAATTCAGGCTAATTCAACTTCACCTAACTATATGTCTATATGTGCTTCTCAAAACTGATCGAGTGATCGAAATATTCGTATAAGAATACAACATTCAAATTTCCGAACAAAATCAACGATCCAAGTTTATAAACATCGCAAGAGTGATGATCGGCGTACCATAGACCCAAAGCTCCAGTAGCGAAGAGAGCAGTCCAAGTTCCCCAATCATCGTTTGGAGAAATGAGAGGCGTACTAAATTGCGATCTCACAGTCACCGATCGGATCGGAGAAGATACTTCCGGTAACGAACACGGAGAGAGAAACCTTTCGCTGCCGTAACGAGGTTGCGACAACGAAGAAGCAGGAGAGATGCTTAGACGCGAAGAGTCTATTTTAGCCGAGAGTTCAGGAAGATCGTGGAGTGAAACAATGTGCGATCGCCGGCGAATTAATCCCGACGAGATCCCGGTTACATTCAGAAACGGCAAACTCGTCGCCATTTCAGAGTCACCTTTACGACGAGAAGGATGGAAAAAGTTGAGTGAGAGAGAAGAATCGTTACTAAAGAGAGAGTTGACTTGTTGACTCCATAGTGCATCAACTTTTCCTCTTTGATAATAATAGCAGGTACTCAGGTAGGTATGACTCGAACCGAACCTAAAATCAAATTTGGTTTTAGTCAAATCGGTTAACCAAATCCAACCAAACCAAAAACTGGTTAAGGGATATAACCCATATAAATACCGAAATATTTCAACCTTTTTTTTTAATAAGTACCGAAATAGATTCAGTTCCAACCAGTTTCGGGTTGGTTGGATTCTTATAATAATTACCCAAAAATTCTGTTCTCATTGAGTTTTGTTTCGGTTCCTGGTATTCTTTATTCAAACCACCATAAAATATCGGAAATTGTGTTTTAAATAAAAATATATTAAACAATACACTTATTTAGTTACTAGGTGACTTCCCGCGCGTATGACTCATACGCGGAAAATTACATAATTCATAGCATTAGTAAATGTGTTTTATAATGTACAATCTTTCAGAAATTCTTAGTTTTTATTTTATTTCAGTTTTTAATTTCCTTTCTATTGAATATGATCATATGGAATTGAAAAATAATATATATATAAACACAAATTAAAATATCTACACATTTATTTTTCATTCAAATTAATATGTTTACAGATTACTTTTTCATGAAAATTTTGAAATGTTCATTCACTATTCAATACACAAGCAATAAAATACAAATCTTTAGAAATTCCTATATATAGCATTCGGTACAATAAAAAAATTGGTAAATTATATACAAAAGAATCAACATGATATGACCCCATACCAAACTATTGAAGAACATAATATGTTCAACTAACATGTCAAAAGATTTGATAGATTTTCTAATCAAAGATGAAATATCATATGAAATATATAAATATATGATCTTTTTGTTGAGGTATACGAACTTTTGATGTAGTATTTATCTTGAGTTTTCTTTTTCTGTTTCGTTTGATACTATATAGAAATGAGGATAGGTTAGACGCGTAGGATTTTACACTTTAATCATTATTATTTTTATAAAACTAAAATTTATATGTTCCCTAAAATATCTAAATTTTTTTATCAAGATTAAATTCAATATTTTAGTTATGGAAGATTTTCAATTATTTTTGGAAGATTGCTAATTATTTTCGAAGAGGTAATTTGTTTTAGATCTTATGCAATTTTAAATATTCGATTAGTCTTCTTTCAATAATTCTAATTAATGAGTAATAGAATTATAATGGAAAATATCTCTACGATGGGAATAGAGAAGATTTCATATACTAATAATTTTAAATATTTGTTTTGTGTTTTATGATGTTCAGATGTCTTTTAATATTCAATACTTAAAAGAATTTTTTTTATGATGTTTCTTAATGTAATTAATATTGAATTTTCCTAATAATACATTATTTTGAATTCTTAGAATATAGTTAACATTTTTTTCCGTTTGGTTAATTTCCATATTTTATTTACAATTTAATGATTTAAAGCAAATATGTATTTGTTACTCATTTAAAAAGTTTTGTATTTTACCTAAAAGAAAAAATGGTGTCCTAGAGTTTTAGTTTTGTATTTTACCCAAAAGAAAATATATTTTTGTGTTAATCAAGATTTGAAAAGTGATGAATTAAGTAAGTTTTGTCATGTCATAATTAAAGGGATGCAATGTCATAATTGTTTTGTGAGAATGAATATGGAGATGACACATAAGCATTTTCTCCAAAATCACTTCCCTAATAATGTATAGGGGTTTTTATCCGAACTACTACCAATATGTAAAAATACTTAAACTAACCAAATAAACTTGGTTCCACTTCTAGACATATAAGACCCATCGGATATTCTTAAAAATTCGGTTCGGATTTAGTTTGGATAATTTTTTGTCGGTTCCGGTCATTTTGTCCCAGCCTTACATTTCGGTTCAACATCAGAAATTCTCCCTTCAAGTGGCTGAAAATAAGGAAATTCAAGTGAGATACAAAAAGGGATGAAACTCTCTTTCACATAGACTCAAAGTACTTTTTTTTCTTTCAAACAGGTCCTTTATCTTTTCTGTTTCTTCGGATCTCGTTTCTCATCATCGTCCAAAGCTTTGAGTTTGTTCTTAATGGCAGCTACTTTTCCATCACGGCTCATCTGTCCTCCTGAGCTGCTTCCACTAACAAACCTCGTTCTGTTTGTTTCCGGTAATAACAATCTTTTGGAGTGATCATAAGAAGACTCTTCTAGATGCTTCTCACTAGCGAAACGAACCACTAAAGGCCTACCACAAGCTAATCTCCCATGCATCTTCTCTATTGCTAATTCAGATTCCTGTGTACTCACTTTTAAATGTAGAAATCAGGAGATTGATTCACTTTTTACACCACTAAAACAATCTCATATAAACCCAAAACCAAGAAAGCAAGATTATTAGTTACCTCTTTACAGCTGTACTGAATGAAAGCGTAGCCGCGTGGTTCTCCTTTCTTTGGCCCGCGTGTGTGCCAAAGGAAGTCTTCTGATATAATCTTCCCATAAGGAGAAAACATTTTCAGCAATGCAGCCCTATCAAGAGGAGAAAATATAGGGTTAATGAACATAGATGTAAACCATGTAATGGAAGGTAATAATAATCTTTGCTGCGCAGCATTTTTTGCCTTACTCGTTTATTCGAAGATCTAGGTTTCCAATATATAACCTGCTCTTGCTCTTTTCATCTACAAACCCACTGGTGTCCTGAACCATATATGTAAAATACAGATGACACAAAGTATCATAAGACAAACTAAATAACTGAAGACATAAACATATACTAACATGAAAATTGCTCTGGATTAATGTAGTTACCATTTGACTGCAGAAACAAACAAGCATCCACCTGCTAATAAACAACTTTAACATCAGAACAAGACTTTTTTTCCTTTTATACAAAACAAGTTCCTCTCAAGAGTTCACACACATGAGACCAATGCTCAAAGTCGAATTAAACTAGTCTTCTACATCGAAATGGTTTTAAAGAGGCACTTGATAGTAATGTCTGACAAAAGGATCATACAACCAAAATGAGGGGGATAAGACCAGTTAGGGTTAGAGAACCCACAAAAGAAAAACATCAACCAGTAGAAGAATTACTCAGTTACTAATCTCGATTTTGCTTTGGCCTAGTGATTCACGAGCTTAAGCCTAAGCACCACCAAAAGAAGAGAGGTACTTCCATGGGATTTGCAGTTATTCACTAAGAACCAAAAAAGTAAAGCCTCTAGGGAGCAAGATCTATAATCAAATTCATTTGGTTGGACTGTAATCACTAGTCAGTACGTCTAATTTCCCCTACTTGGATGACATATCGACACAGAACTAAAAAAAACGCTGGGGAGAAGCGAAAAGTCCATATGCTTCAGAACTAAACAGATGAAAAAATTTAGAGAGTTTCCATGGAAGCAACTTACGGAGCTAAAGCGCGATCTCGCAGGCTTAACGGCTTTTCACTATCCCAAATCAAGAAGAGCACCAGAATTTCTGGCTGTAACCAATAGATGTCTCACCGGTTAAGTAGTGTCTGACCGCTTAAACGAAGAAACCAATTCAGTTAAACCACGTCGGTTCATTTTATTAATTGAAGGCTTGAAGTCAATGTAATGCACTCAAAATTTTCACTATATAGCATTTGTGTTTGTGTCGAGTACCACGTTTAAGCTTTCTTCAATTTTAATTTACTAGAGAGGGTGACTAGTAGAGAAATTTTATAAGGTAAGCTTTTAATTCTTTTTAAAAAAAAATCAGCTTTTTATCCGAAAATCTATTATATGAACTGTCCATCCTTGTGACAAATCAGTTCTACATATAATGCCACGTATCCAATACTTCTTTGGCGTCGATCCACTTTCTCAGAGCCATTCAGTTTCACATCTTCGTCTTCTTTCTGGCACAGCCAATCACGGCTGTTCTGGCGCTATGAACCACCACAATATCCCTTGCCACTCTGCCCTGCGTCACGCGGCCACTTGTTCCCTTGGTCGTCTCCGTACTCTTGATACACATCTCTCTCTTTCTATATATGTCTCTCGAATTAAAGCACCAACGAGTTCTGATTCGATCATAGTGAATCATATCATTACTTAGTTTGCAACAATCGATGAGGAAACTGAGGATTCGGAGACGACTTTAACCTAATTTTACTTGTTGATTCATTTTTTCTCCTTATACGCATTTCCATACTCTCTTCTTCGTGTTTTTTTGATGCATGCAGCCCAGCCTGAGGTGAAGCCCAAGAAGCAAATGCGTTAGACATCATATTTTAAAAATTATTTAGGGGCATCTTTAATAGTGATTTTACTTTGGCGTAGTGGTTTAAGTTCTATTAATGCTCCTTCATTTGCCGAGTTCGATCCATGCTCAACGTGTTTTATCCATCTTTTTTTTCCTCTTTTTATTAAGAGCATCATTTTTGAGATTTGCATTAAGCATCGTAGAGCTTTGGGCCAGCCTTGGATGCAAGTTCAGACTTGAGAGAATATTCACTAAAAACAGCTATACATGTTATTGATGATGGAGACGAAAGTCTCAAAATCAATACTCAAGGTAACTGAGCATAGTTTCCACGTTGGTACAATCGACCCCTTCATAAGAAAGACCCACATTGATGCCATTAATGACGTCTCTGTTTTCATTTTGGGATTAGATTTGTTCAAACATGACCGCTCTTGAGATTCATATTCTGCTTATGAATAGATGCTTCACTGATTTTAGATTTGTTCATTGTTCATACTGATGAAATTGGTTTTCATAAATTCACGGCCACCTATTCTTGATATATTGTAGAAAGGAGGAGTTTCTCCTGGTATTAAAGTCGACAAGGGTACAGTTGAAGGTAATGATCGTTGGTGTTCTTGTTTTTTTCTTGGATCATGTTCGGATCACTTTTTATGTTCTTGTTTGCTGTTTCCGTTTAGAAGAGTGGTAACATGTTAAACCCTTTTCTGAGGTGTGTTTGCTCTTGTGAAATCTTTTGAAAATGAATATTTTGTTCGAGGGTTCAAAAGCTCTGCCAATTTAGGATAGTTTCATTTGTGAACATCACTTCCAAAGGTCTATCATAAGGAAATGAATGATCCCCTCTCAATGAAAGATGGTGTGATCTTCATAGAAAACAATGGAAAATGGAATGGCATAAGGAATCGAGGTGTCAGCTTCTTCAAGTGACAGTAGCCAACAAAATAACGGGATGATTTTTTTATGTAGCCTATGCTTTTAAAGAGACTGGAGCAAAATAATATAAATTCAGAACTTCATGCAGATATAAAATCCTTTTATGGATTGTAGTGCATTCGTCTAAAATCAAATTGTCTTTGTTTGAGTTTGGAAACAGTGTGGACATCATCTGTTTCTATAGTTCTACGGTGGTAAGCCCCTTTAGTACGCTAAATGTGATTTGAAGCTTTTAGTACTGTTAACACTCAACAGTCAACACATATGGTGGCAAAAGCATTAGAAAAGTAGTAATAAACAATTGAGAAGCTTCACACAAAGTTGAAACTTGAAAACTACTCTATTCAAAGTTTTTTTCCCGGTCTGAGAAGTTTTCCAAATGTGTATTTTTATCAATGTTCAAGAAAGCGCTAGGCGCTAAGCGGGCGGTGACCTAGAGCCTAGCGCCTAGAACGCCTAATCGGTGCCTAGACGATTTTAGGCGTTTACAACATAAAACATTGCAAATAAGGTATATTAGATTAAAATTATATAAAATTTTGTTTTAGAAATAAAATTATATAATCTTGAACTAAAACATTTAATTAATTTATACCAAACAATATATAAATATTTATAACTATAAAATGGAATTAAAACTTATAAATTTAAATTTATTTAGTTATATACTGGAAAAATACAGTAAGACAAAACCTATGCGAATTTAGGCGGTCGTCTAGGCGTTGTCTGAGGGCCTAGCGCCTAAGCGGGGCCTAGCCGACCACCTAAAACGTTTTTTAGTACACTGATTTTTATTGTAGTGGTGGTTCTAACATTTTCTTACACTACAAGAAAACATGGTTTTTACGACTGCAATATTAGTAGCAATTTAGTCGCTAAATCAAGATTTACGACTATTTTACGACTAATTAGTGCAGTCGTAAATCCCTAGTCGGTGATTACAATAGTCGTAAATATAGTCGCCAAATTACGACTATATTTACGACTATTTTATGTAGTCGTAACGTAGTCGTAACATAGACGCTTAATTTTACGACTATCTTACGACAAATTTACGATTAATTCGCATGAACACAGTTGTTCTTGTTGCAGTCGTAGTGTAGTCGTAAAATTTAGCGACTACATTACGACTATTTTACGACTATTTGGCGACTATTATTTGCATTTTAATTTGTATTAGCAATTTTATTGTGATTGGTTGTATTTAAATTACAATTTACTAGGATTATTGTTTTCCAAAAATTAAAATATTAAAAAGAAAAGTGTCATATTTTATTATATTATATGAAACCATGATAAAAAAAACTATATTACAAAGTAAAATTACATAATTAAAAATAAGTTCATACTAAAATTACATGATTTCTCCTTCAACTTCCTAAGAACCAAACCGAAACCAAAAACAACCAAAAACAACGCCATTCATGGCATTAAGAGCAAAGCTACCTCCATGGAAGAACAATATAACAGGGACAATCTCTCCATCAACGGGCTTTTCGAGTTCTAAAACACTAGGAGGTTGCTCTTGATCCGCATAAGCTGGTCTATAGACTCTGCTTAAAAGATTGATCCTTCGATCAATCAAAACATCGAAGGAGAAAACCCCGTTGAACGGATTGGCGTTTGCACTGACTTTACGGTCTAGAAACTCGGCTAAATGTCGGTTAAACGTTCCATCGGGTCGCCGAAGGAGATTGTAAGCTAATTTGAAGTTGGAAATTAGCACCCATGTATTGAGAAGAACCACTGTCTGCATCAAAACACAGAATCCAATCAGAAACCCCCAAAACCAATGAAAAGGCTTAAGCTTTTCATATAGAAACCTCAAAAATACTTCTTTTGAATTCAACCGAAGCATCAAAACAGAGACTTTATCAAAGAAATGAAACAAAGTTTAAACCTTTTTGAGATTTGAGGCTCAAATTCGATCATAAACTATACAAAATCTGATATAACCTACCGATTTTAATCAAGTGATTCCAAGAAGACAAGAAAAACCAAAAGGAACCCATCAAACAAACGACACGTTTCAACACCTTAAAGCTTCCAAATTTAAAAAAACAGATGTAACCCAATCAAACTATTCTACATAAGCTCAAACGCAAAAAAGCAAAGCCGTAAGAACATCAATAACCTAACTAAACCGGAAAATCGAAATAGACCCATGTCAAAATCACTGATTGTATTCACACAAACACCAAAATAAACTTACTCTGCTTTCGATAAGATTAACTTCATCACTCGCAGCCATTATATAAGAAAATCAAGAATCATGAAGATTTGGAATCAAAGCATATAAATAAGGTTGCTTCAGCACAATTCGCCATTGTTATTAACAAACTGGAAGAGGTTTTCAAGCCCAGAACTTTCATATCCAATCCGTAAACCCTAGCTAATGACTTTAGGAAACCAAAAACCTAACCAAACATACCCAAATTCAATCCTTACCCTAAATTTCCACAAATTTGCTTTCACGATACAATTGGTTTCAGCTAAAATCCAAAATCAACAAGCTAATCTCCCAATTTCACAACAATCTCTTCCCTAACATTTGCTAATACCAGAGAATCTGTTAGAGATTTCGAACACAAATCAATCAGAGAAAACGCGACTTACATGGAAGAATTCGAGCTGGTCTTCGAGGTTCTCAAGAGCGGTTCGAATCGCGTTCAAGCTTTTCGCCTCTTGCATAGTGGAGTCGTTATCGTCGACGGCGAATCCCTTAATGAATACATAACCCTGTCGCTTTTCTTCGCCGGAACCACCGTGAGTCTTCCTCTTCGCCGATCTGGTTGTTGGTTTAACGGATTTGAGGAAATGAGAGCGCGAAATCAAGTGAATCTCGTCGCTAAGCTTGTCGTGTAGATCCCAGATTTTCTCGAGAACGGCTTCAATTTCTTCGAAGGATGAGGCGTGAGACGAGGAAAATTAAAAAGCCAAGGAAGAGTGTATGTCGTTGATTTTAATATAATCAACGGTGGATAAGAAAAGAAGTCTAATCCTTCTCTCAATGGATTAACCAATGAGAAGCCAATCATCTTTATTTGCATTTTTTTAATTAGTAGATTAATTTTGCAATATCTAGTAAATTAATGGATGACAAATTCTATATCCTAAAATTATTTATAAAAACTTTTATAGTATTAGCTTTTAGGGGTTATAAATACACAAAACGAATTTTGCTAATTTTTAATAGATATATACTCATATATATTTATTCTTATTTATAGTAAATATGAACCATAAACCTTTAACCATAAATCAAACCTCTATATACTAAAATATGTATGTAATGTGATACTCTAAACTTGAAACTATAAATCAAACATTAGTTTGTTCTTAAATCCAAAATTCTTGTGAATCCCTAAACTTAAACCCTATACTCTAAACCCAAACCTCAAAACCTCAACTCTAAATTCTAAAACCAAACTTCAAAACCTTTACCCTAAACTCTAAACTTTAAACCAAACATTAATTTATTCCAAAAGGCCAAACCTATGTTTGTATGGTAATACCCTAAACCCCAAAATCTAAAAAAGGAGATAAATCTTATACCCTAAATCAATAATTTATTAGATATTCAATGTGTATAAAAAGCTTAAAGTTCAGTTCATTTGACATCAAATCCATTTGTTTTTCTTTCTTGAGACCATAGAGGTAATCAAATCTTCCAAGAAAACACCCGATTTTACACAAAACTAACGAATCTTCGAAAACCATAGAAATATGTAGAAAACTCGTCATAGACAATTCGAAGATAACGATCCTGGATCAAACAAGTAAACGACACATAAGATCTGTAATTGAGAAATTGAACCACCATTACCCATTTTTCCAAACCATTTTCACTCATAACCAATTTGAGGGCAAGTTATGTTCCTTTGAATATTCTATGGTAATCAAAATTGTTTTCTTAATTGAAATATTTGGAAAAATATCTTACAAGTGTGAAACCCTAAACCCTAAACAAAACAGTCACTAATCCATAAATATTTAAAACTATAAAACTTATGTATTTATGAAACAATAATTTATATTGTTAATAGACCTTGAAAAAGTAGTATGACATATCTTTATACCCTATACTCTAAACCCCAAACCTCATGCCTAAACCATGTTTTTTTCTCATACGTTACGACTGTTTTACGACTATTTTACGACTCGCCGTTTCAGTCGCATATTAGTCGCCAAATTAGCGACTATGTTACGACTATTTTCTCCGGGTGACATTTAGTCATAAATTAGTCGCTAATTTACGACCACTTTTACGACTACTTTTTGTAGTCGCATTACACCGACTAATATACGACTAAATTTGTGTAGACGTAACATAGTCGCTTAGCAGTAGCCACTTAGTCGCCAAATTTACGACTACAGATTTAGTCGCCAAATGTAGTCGTAAAAAGCTTGTTTTCTTGTAGTGTTAGTCAGCGATTGTAACTTTGTTTCGGCTAATTGCAATTAGTACTCTTTCTTATAAGCAATTTTATACTTTTGTTACTTTCATAACTAACTCATTGGAATTTGCGGAGCGTGAGGGTTGAGATAGATCTAAACCACAACCTTTACAAATTTATCTTCTCACTACAACCTTCACGAATACTATTGTAGATCCTGTACATTTCCAATCTTAATGTTGTCATCGGCTCTTTGATTTTTTGTTCCTTCTTTGAGATGTTGTTAGAATTATGATCTTGAGAATTTCCTTTTCATGTGTAGTTTAATTTTTCTTGACCTCTCATGTTTTTTATATGGTCACCATTCTTGGACTTGGCGTAAATTCTAGAATATCAAGTTTGTTTTGATTTTTGAGCAACCATTTACTTATTGAGTTCATATTTAATTAATGTTTGAAATCGAAATCCGGTCTTGGTTGAATTATTTTCCCCCTAAATCATACTCTCTTCACACAAATTTCTCAAAATTAATTTTTTGGTTTGCCAAGTTTCTTCTTTCTCAAAATGAACTCCTCACTCGAACTAAATTAAAACTGAAGATATACTTAAACCCGTGCATATGCGCGAGTTTTCTTTCTCATATATCGATCATTTTATTGCAATGTGAGAGTTGATTAATCTTTTTCTCTAACGCAATCACTGAGGGTGGGTGTCAGTATGTTCATTAAGAGTTTGATTGGTTATCCCGTCACTACTCTTAATAACACTAACATGAGTAGTGCTTATCGGAATATAGTTAACAAGAATGCTACAAGAGTTTGGTAAATAAAGACAAGATATATTTTGAAAGGAGCAATAGGAGGCAAATCCCATGTAAGATATTGTGGTTATTTTCTCTTGTTATTTTGTATGTTTTAGGATGCTTATTTGCCGTATAGAAGAAGGTGACATAAAGCAAAAGGTATGGAAATGGACATGGTGTTAAATGCTTAATTTATGACAAACTAGTTAATGGGTATGTATGTGTGTCAAATCAATTTATGTACCTACACAATAGTGGGGTAGTTAAACTTGTGTAATAATGATAGCTTGTAAAAATTATGATGGCTTGTATAGCGAGGGTTGCTTGCGGTAAGTATTACACATTACACATATCTGATTAGAACTATAAATGGATAAGCCAACGATTAGAACTGTTACAAATTTATTGTACATCAACATTTTTTACAAATTTTGCATAATATTATAAGAATTTTCATGATATGCCACTCTTAGTATGTCACTTTATGATTATGCTATTGTTTGAAAATTTTTGCAAGAATGCCATATTTTTTTTAACTTAATTTTTATATTTTTTGGGTATGGTTAACTATTTTATATTTAGGGTATAGTTTTTGGGGGGTAGAGTTTAGGGCATCTCCAATGGTACTCTATTTTTGCCTTTAAACTCTATTTTTAGAGTAAAATCATCTCCAACGGTACTCTATATCTTGCTCTAAAAATAGAAAAATGAATAGTAATTCTCCAAATATAGAGAACTACTATTCATTTCTCTATTTTTAGAGTATAACTTTTTTATTTACAAAATAGTCCTACAATTTGACAAGTTTTTATTTAATACATAAATAAAATTTATCATACATATAACACATACCAAAATAATATATGAACCCAACAATGTTACTTTGTGACAAATTTAAAGTTTATATATGTTTTGCAAAATATATTAAATTACTTTTAGTTTAAAATGCAACAATTAATTTGAATGATATTGTTATTTATTGTTGCACTATTATTATAAATAAAATATATGGGTAGAATTTGTAAATTTGGAAAGCTTAGGGTTTTAAGAGAAATTAGAAATAAAATAAAAATAGGATATATATATATATATATATATATGGAATATTTTATTTTTAAAGAAAGAAATAGAGGCAATTATTGGAGTGAACCCCTCCTCAATTTTTAGAGAACTCTAATTTTAGAGAAAAAAATAGAGTAAACCATTGGAGATGGTCTTAGGGTTTGGGTATTGAGAGAGAGAAAAAAATTTAATGATTTTGTTTTTTTTCTATAAAAGGTGGCATGTTTGCAATAGATTTTCAAGGGTGGCATATTTTAAAAAAATAAATAATAATAATAATAATAATAATATGGTTTTCGATGTTTTTTATAATTTTATAATCTATTTGTATTATTAATTTTAGTATATAAATATACTGTATCGGCTAGTCAACCAGTCATAAATACCCGCAACGCACCTGCTCGTAATAGTTATACCAGTCGTTCAATTCGTTTAGTAAACTTGAAACCGCAACCGCCAATTTCCGTAAATTCTCGCAACCGCAACTGCAACCACTACCGCTGCAACTAAATCAGTCAGGACGTAAGTAGTCCATCGTGAACAACATTTCGTTAGGTGGTATGTGTAGCCGTATACTATATCATAGAGCTTGACTGGTGTAGCCGCATCGGTTGCGGTTGCGGGAGTTTGCGGAAGTGGACAGTTGCGGTTTCAAGCGTTTTTGAGCGATTTGAACAACTGGTGCAGCGGTTTAAAATTGGTGCGTTTGCGGGATATATACGACTGGTTGACAACGGGTGCAGTAGCGGTCAAATAATAAATTAACAATGTAAACACATTAAATGGTTTATAAAAATTATCAAAAATCATATTATTATAATAAAATATAAAAATGATTAATTCAATAAATTTCAATACTAGAAAATCATGTATATGATACTTACGTTATTTTTTTTAATTATTATTATTATTATTGTTATTATTATTATTATTATTATTTTGGATGAAAGTTATAAATTTGTTGGAGAAATTGTTTCTTTTGTAGATTAATGTTATATTTAAAATTTTTAGTTTGTTAGATTTATATACATTTGTGATCGTAATTTATTAGGAGAATTTTGGAGTGAAGATTTAATAAATATAAAATTATAATTGGTTACTAGTTAAAAAAAGTCAAATTATTTATATATATGTCATAATTATAATATTCAAATCTTGATTTTCTTAAAATTTATTATATATTTTCTCATTTTTAAGTAGATTTTATTTTATTTTTTAATCAAAAAATAAATCCACTCGCAACCGCTTGCAACCGCAAACGCTCGAGGAAAGCAGCTTTTGGTTTTGAACGATTTGGAGCGGTACGGAACAGTATAAAGCGTTTTCCATGATTGTTGTCAAACGCTAGAAACCGTTACCGCCCGCAAACGCTGCGTTTGCGGGTGGTAGCGGATATACCAATCAAGCTCATAATCTTTGTAGCTAGCAACAATTTTGTCTATCCTCTTTTTCTTGGAAAGCTAGCCGGCCAGCTAATTTAGCAGACCAGAAACATGTGGTTAAGTGACGTAATGTGATGTGTCAAAACATTCGTGAATCTAAAGTTTTTTGAATATTATAATTTTTTGAATCTCAAGATTTAGCAAATCTGAAGTTTTTTTGAAGTCATGATTTAGTATTGTTCTATACAAAAACCCACGTGTATGCGCGGATATTCACCTAGTAATAATAATAATATGGTTTCCGATGTTTTTATAATTTTATAATTTGTTTATATTATTAATTTTGGTATTTAACTGATACCACATCGGCTAGTCAACGAGTTATAAATACCCGCAAACGCACCCGCTCGTAATAATTATACCAGTCGTTCAATTCGTTTAGTAAACTTGAAACCGCAACCGCCCGCTTCCGTAAACTCCCGCAACCGCAACCGCAACGACAACCGCTCCGACTAAATCAGTCAAGACCTAAGTAGTCCATGGCGAAGCTAAAACAACATTTCGTTAGTTGGTATGTGTAGCCGATATTATGTCATAATCTTTGTAGCTGGCAACGATTTTGTCTTTTCTCTTCTTCTTGGAAAGCTGGCCAGCTAATTTAGCAGACGAGAAACATGTGGTCAAACATTTGTGAATCATGTGATTGATGCTACTACATTCAAATCTTACTTTGTTATATAGACCCATTCAACATCTAAACAAATCCGATATTGCTTCTAACGAAACGAAGTTGAAGAGAAAGAACTGAAAAAACCATGGAGGTTCAAAGAAACCAACACATTTCTCCTTCCTCTCTCCTCGCCTCGGATAAGGAGAAATCGGCCCTTGAGTTCCAAGCCACATCGGAAGACGTCCCCGTCATCGATCTAAGTAACCCTAATGAAGATTTTTTGGCTCGCACGGTGGTCAAAGTGAGCGAAGAATGGGGGATTTTTAAGGTGGTTAATCACGGAATCCCAACGGAGCTGATGCGACGGTTAAAGGAAGTTGGCACGGAGTTCTTCGAGCTTCCAGAGACGGAGAAGGAAGTCGTAGCGAGGCCAGCTGGCTCTACAAACATAGAAGGATACAACACGAATGCCTATAATAATAAAGAAGGTGTAAAAGTTTGGGCAGATCATCTCTTTCACACGCTCTGGCCACCGTCGAGAATCAATTATAAATTCTGGCCTAAAAATTCTCCGGATTACAGGTACTAAGTAATTTTAGAATGTTGTAATTGTCCCATGTTTTATAGTAATATTATTTGAGTTGGGAGTTCTGTAAGTAATCTCAGATTTTTTTGAGCAGAGAGGTGAACGAGGAGTACGCAAAGCATATAAAGAAACTATCGGAGAAAATCATGGGGTGGTTATCAGAAGGATTAGGGTTACATCGTGAGGCATTAAAAGAAGGTCTTGGCGGAGAAACGGTGGAGTATATGATGAAGGTTATCTTCTATCCGCCGTGTCCGGATCTTGATTTACTCTACGGAGCTCCACCTCACACTGATCTCAATGGGATCACATGCTTAATTGCTAATGACGTACACGGACTTCAAGCTTTCAAGGATAACAACTGGATCGACGTCAAGTATGACGAATCCGTGATCATCATCATCATCGCCGATCAAATCACGGTAGGGAGTTTCTATACGAGGATTATGATTTATGCATGAACTTCAAGGTTATTAAAAATAATTGTTTTATTATAATAATATGATTAAGCAGAGGATGAGTAATGGCAAGTATAAGAGTGGGCAACATAGAGCGACGATGGATACGGAGAGGACGAGAATCTCGTGGCCGGTGTTCGCCGAACCACATCTTGATCACGTCGTAGGAACTTTGCCCGAGCTAACTACCGGCGACGATGAAAAGGCTCCCAAATTCAAGCCTTATGTCTACAGAGACTACAAATATCGTAAACTTAAGAGGCTTCCTTTCTAAATGAGAACAAAACAAAATTTATAAATAATCCAGAAACAGAGAAGATATTATAATCTGAATAACTGTTTCTTTATCTTGGGTTATTGAATCTCAGTCATAAACCCTATCTGCTTTTATCAATTTACCGTCTTGCCTTGTGTGTATGGTGTGGATATCTTTGTTGGAATAAATTCAGTTCCTTAAAAGGAAAAATAAAGAGCAATTCTTAAAAATACCACACTTTTAAGTTTTTTTTTTCCAAAACTACCACCAATTTTTATAAGTTTCAAAAATACTACAAAATTAAGATTAATTTTAAATATTCAAAACTAAACCCTAAACCCTAAACTTACACACTATCCCCTAAAACTATACCATAATTGTACTATAGTTAACCCTAACCAAAAAATTTAAATTCTAACCTTTAAAAATCAATTTTTGTATTTGTGGTATTTTTGAAACTTTTGAAAATTTGTAGGTATTTTTGGAATTTTTGAAAATTAATAGTATTTTCAGAAACAAAATTTAAAAGTGTGGCATTTTAGGGAATTACACAAAAATAAATGTCTAAAAAAAAGTAGGGAAAAGGAAACTAAAAAAATAAATTAACCAACAAAGGAAATTAAATGGGCAAAGAAAAATTCATGAATATAAAGCAAACAAGAAAAAACGGACTTAATGTAGAGGCTTCATGAGGTTGGAAGGCAGCTTTTCGAGCTCTGGGCCGCGGAAAAAAAAAATCGTGGCAAAACTACCAGAACGTTATGATGCTAAGACTATGATTAATGGTGAGCTTTTAGGCGGTTATTATCATTAAAACAAAAACAAAAACAAAAAAAAAGAAATTATTTTGTGAGTTTTTGGCTGATACAGTCTTACCCGAGAGAGACTCTAGAGGTTGTCTCACGGAGACATGTGTCGAGTTCTAAGTGGACCAGGTTGATTTTTTTTTTTTGCTGAGTCGGGGAATTTTTTTTTTTTGTAAACAAAACATTTTGGGATGTATTGTATGTTGTATATAAAAAATAACAAGTCTAAAAATTTATATATTTATTATAGGGATAATTGTCGTATCTACCATTTTCTCTTAATGGGCTTCCCATTTCTACCACTTCACGAAACTTCTTTCATTTTCTACCACTTTTCACTATTGGGCTAACGCAAAAAGACAAATTTAACCTTGCTCATAACTGAGTTGATTTCGTAGACAATATTGTCCACCGCCGACGGTTGTCTAGCATTGTAACCGTTGCCGTCTCCGACTTGTCAACCGCCGTTGTCTCTGACGTCATCTTGTCTCCGGTGTGGACGTCTTATTAATCACCGTCATCGCCGTTTCCGGTGCAGACGTCTTGTTCACCGCCGTTGTCTCCGACGTCGTCTCCGATGCAGACGTCTATTGTTTACTGTCGTTGTCTCCGACGTCGGCTTGTCTCCGGTGCAAACGTCTATTTACCGCCATTATTTCCGACATCGGCTTGTCTCCGGCGCAAACGTCCGTTCACCGCCGTTGTCTCTGACTTGTTTCCGATGCAGACGTCTATTCACCGCCGACGTCGTCTCTGGTGCAGACGTCTTGTTCACCGTCGTAGTCTCCGACATCAACTTGTCTCCGGTGCAGACGTCTGTTCACGGCTGTTATCTCTGACGTCGGTTTGTCTCCGATGTAGACGTCTGTTCACCGTCGTTGTCTCTGACATCGGTTTGTCTCCGGTGCAGACGTCCGTTCATCGCCGTTGTCTCTGACGTCGGCTTGGCTTGTCTTCCGGCGTTATAGCTGTCTTTTCTGGTGCCGACATCACCATCCACCATCACCTTTTCACCATTGAAGAAGAAAGAAAGAGATGAGAGAAAGTGAGATCCAAATGAAAAAGAAAGGCAAATTAGTCATTTTGACTAAGAGAGAGAGAGGAAAAAGACAAAATATGTTATATGTTTGAAAGAGGTTTGGTAAAGTGATATTTTTGAATATACCATTATGATTTAATGGTATAAAGCGTAATTTTCCGTTTATTATATACAAATTTGATTATTATCCATTTTGCAAACATTTAAATTTTTTATTTCTTATTAGACCGACACCGCGACAAATTTATTAACAGTCTCTTATTTTCGTCTAATAAAACATATTAGACGAGAAAAGTCTCACCAATGTGGATCCAAAACGTTTAGTGTCTTGGAGCGATCATCTCATTAAAAAAATATGGTTTCATTCGTGCATCCATTACAAGATTTTGGCCAAAAAATCATTCGTGCATCTTGTTTGGTTAAAATTCAATGCATTGATGTATGAAGCCAAGAGGTTACTTAGAACGCGACAGTTTTGGGCCCCATCCACTATAAGAAATGGAGAATATAGTCACATATATATTTTTTTTAACTATGGTAATGGTTTTGTAATAAAAATCTAGTTGATACGATTTTGCGACAAAATTTTCGGTGAAACAATGTAGTGGTGGCAAATGAAGATTTGTAACTAATTGTAGCTAATCTGAGACAAAAACCCACAATCGGTATCTTGTAGCTCTATTTGCACCATTTTTGCTTCAAATATGTCGTAGCAAATTGCTACAAAATTAATTACAAAATATGCGTAATAATTAACCACAAAAAAACTACAAAACATTGGAACAAATCACCCACAATTAGCAACACCATAATTGTTTCCATTACTACAATTTACTTCAATTTCTTTGTTTCCATTTCCTTCAAGATGTCACAAATGTCAAAAAAAAAAATGTATTAGTATGAGTATTCAGTAATATATAATTAATTCATACAATTATATTTCAAAATCTATGATGTAAACTAATTTGCAATTCCAGAACCCGATTACAAATCCATGAATCGTCACATAAAAAGAGAAGAGAGTCCAAGGTTCTTTTGCAATAACACCAAGGTTCTTTCACAATAGCATCAAGGTTCAGGGCTTGTGAGCTTACATCAGGAGCCTTTTGATCCTGTTTCAATGGACCAAGAGAAATGTTACCTATAAGGACCATTGGTGAAACTTACACAATAACTTGGTTGTCGAAGAATCATACCTTTCGCAACAAAGGAATGTGCAAGATTTGGTGAACATCATGGAGAGATAAGATACTCTGAATCTGAAAATACAAAGTGTGAAAGCTGATTAAAAAGAAAGAAAACAAGATAACAAGGATAATTAAAGCATAATGCATCATGCCAAAACAAATGAAGTTTCTTAAGACAATACTTTCATTTCTGGAAATATGCATACATACCTTTTCCGCTATCACTGTCTTTCGTGGTGCGAACCACATCATCAATGACATCACCGTGATTGCCTATAAACCATTGTTACTTCAGAACAATGATAAAACAAACATAACCAAATAAGTAAAACTAATGCTCTACATGTCAATCCATTAAAGCCAATGCTGGGTTTTCTCCCTCTTGTTACATGATCATATAGAAACTCTACAAACTAACCTTATGAGCAGCATTTGACTCTAACCAATCTGCAACAGAGAACAGAAACACAACTGTAGCAGCTTCTGTGTAATCCTTCATATATACCATTGCGATCACATGTCCCAAGAATTATTATGGGTCATAGGGCAAAAATTTGTCAAAAATTATTATGGGTCATAGGGCAAAAATTTGTTTTGGCCTTTTAGATTTAACTTTTTGTATATTTTTTTGCTAATTAAAAAATTTTAAAACTTTTTTATAGATTTTTAAATATTATAAAAATATTTATGGTCATTTCCTATTTTTTATAATTAAATTTTATCTAATTTTTTTTTTCAAAATTTAAAATATTTAGGCTTCTTAATTCTTGGGACATGTGATCGCAATGGTATATATGAAGGATTACAGGACACTGCTTAAAGCACCTCCAATGGGAAGTTCATAATAGAGTTTTCAAGGGGTTCTTGTGTTAAAAATAATTCAAAATTAATAGTAAAGAAGAAAGAGAGTAGGAACCCATGAGAAACTTTTTAGTGGGACACTTGTCATCTCATGAATGGATAAATTCTTTTGTATGACAAAATTAATTATCTTAAAATTCAATTATAAAATTCATATGTTCCCATTTTCCAGTTTTATTTTTCTTACAAATTGTAAAATAAAATTATCTATCTATTAAGCTTCATTTCTGACAAATTTTGCTGTGATTGGTTACAATAACATAGAGTAGTACAATTTGTAATACTTACTTTGTAACCACACTTTCGTACTATTATTGTGTATCACCAATGGGAACCATAATACTACAACAAAACGACATCTCTAGTAAATCCATAGTAGAATCAAACAGGACCAATGGAGAAATAAGCCCAAAAGCCCGCTAATAAAAGAATCCACCATGTGTTCTTGAAGTATGAAAAAGATAACTTTTCTATGCTCTACTGTTTAGAATATTCATTCCACTTCTTACATTATTCAACAAATATATAAGATGAAACGTCATTAACCTAAAATGTATATTTTGTTTGTGTTTGATTATCTTGTTCAATTCGAGTGTTTCTGTTACTTGATCATTCAACTATTTTTTTATTCGATCAGATCCTAGTATGTTTTCATTTCATGTTATATGTTCTTTTGTTAGTGTTATACTTTTGTAATTATTTGTAACGGATTCGCAGAGGCTGTGTAACGGAAGGTATAAGAGCGTGTTGCATAAAACGACGGTGGATAAGGAGCGAACAAGCTTGGCCGGTTTTGGTGATCCCTACCAACGATATGGTCGTCGGAGCTAACCGGCCAAGACGATCCTCCAAAATTTAAGCCCATCGCCTACAAGGACTATATATACCGCAAGCTCCGCAAGTTACCGATGGTTGATCTCGACTCATAATGATCGTCAAAAATCTTGAAGAAATCATCATCAATTGTAGATAAATATTTAGGTAAAGAGATAAATATCATTACCTAATAGAACGTGCCTTTTTTATATTTTAAAAAATGATAATAGAACGTGTTTTTTATTTTTTGAAAGAAATAGAAAAAATAGTTTTTGGTTTTTAAAATTTGCTTTTGCTGACATGTAAAATTTTCATTGGTGAAGTGACATGTGCTTTAGTAAGGTAAAGATGTAGAGGATGAGAAATGGGAGGTGCAAGAGTGCGTTGCACAGCTGAACGATGGATAAGGAGAAGACGAGGATGACATGACATGGCCAGTTTTGGTAAACCCTAACCCTGGTTTGGTTGTGGGACCTTTGCTGGGACCTTTGGTGGAGCTCACCGGAGACGATGATCCTCCCAAGTTTTAGTCTTTTTTTTTCATTTTTTTGGTCGACCCCAAGTTTGAGTCTTTAACTTTGGAAGATAATGTAGGGAGGTGATTGTATGAGAAAGACAGCTCGCAGAAATTGACACGTGGCAGTTTTAAAAATAAATTGGCTAAACCATATAGGCTCACCTCACCCAAATAACCCCTTTTTCTTCGACGCAAATAACCAGTTGTCTGCTTCTTCAATTTCACTATCCCTTTTCATCTTCCTTTCCAGTTGCCATGAATTAAACATTTTCGGTTTCAGTGTATGTTCAAGATAAGAAACGATATAGATTTCAATTGCAATCCCATTTATTCGCCTTTTAAGCTTCACTCTATAGGAGATGCTATGTCATATTCAATTGCGAGAGGTCCTTTGTCTTCACTCTGAAACTCCTCTCACCAGATCAGGTCTATCTCTCATTTGATTAGCATTCAAATACAAATTGCTAACTAAATTTGTTGTAGAACTTGGTGTTCAGGTGTCTCTGTGACCGGTTCATGAAGTGAAATGGATGAGCGGGATGGAGATAAGAACCTATGACTCTTGTTTTAAGCCAAAAAATGCTAGGTTCCTTTTCAATCTCTTCATTATAATTTCTTGGTTCCAATTAAAGCACTAAAGTATATATGTTCTTAAGAAAATTGGGGAATCTCCTTAGATAGTTTTCCTTTTGATTATTTTAGTTATGCGCTTACTATCATTTACTTATGTTTCCTCAGTCTGCTTGATTGTCATTTTGAAAGGTCTTTTCTTATGCATCCTTTGTAGGTTATGGTTTCTTTCCCCCTAAAAAGGAATTGTATATGAAGAACCTATAAAATTGAATTATACGTTTGTTGTATGTTATGCTTTGCATCTCCATTAGTTTTGACGCTTTAAAATGTTGATGCTAGATGTTCTCATGAAGTCCAGTCACTAAGACAAATGACACACAACAACTAGAGACCAATGGTTGAATCATGATTCCATTGTATGGTGCATACGTGCTCTAGATAATATGACCCTCGGTGAGCAACAACTATATTATGTTGGCTTCGGTGACCTGAATACCGGCGAGGACCACATGCTTGGTTGGTTTCTTAACTTTATGAAAACCTTTCTTTACGTCATGTGTGTGTTTAGAGTATTATTTTATTGAAAGATTATATGTTTTTAACAGATAGCTTTGGAGGAAAATGACGTTGAACATGTAGAGTAATTTGGATTTCAGCTTTTGACAATGATAATAAGGTGACTCTTTCTTTTTTCCCTAATTCCATATTATAGTTTGGAATCTGCAAGTTTCTTTTCTAAATCTCTAATCCTAATCTTCCAAAATTGTCACATATTGTTCATATATAAGCACATAAGTATTTGTTAGCTTGATGGTGTAATGTCTTTGTGATTAAATAATCATTTCTCTCTATCTTGAATAATTGTGAGTTGTGACTCTCTTTGTTATGGGTGGGTTTGAAGCTAATTGGGGCTTAGTTCAAAAGTGTATCATTTTGCCTCAAGATGATTTCTTATGTGTATTTATTATCTGCGAATGATTATTCTTTTAAAATGTTGGAACTTGAATCTCGGAGCCACAATCAAACTATTCAGATCTCCTCGCATTTTGTTACTGACGAGGTAACGATGAGATCAATATCACCATATCCGATTTCTCTAAATTTTTTTCGCTCTGTTTTCTTTGAGGGCTTTGATACTTTGTTCGAAAAATTGCATGGATTCTTCTGGTCTTTCCTTGGTCATACATTGGGAATTTTGTTGTGGTGTGTTTTGATGGTCAAATTATGGTCCGAATATTGTTTCAAGAAAGTTTGACATATGATGTAAGTGTTTTTTCTTCTTTCAAGAAGATTTCATCTCTCAAATCTTCCCACACGTGAAATCTCAGAGTCGATCAGGGATCATTTAACAGATTCAAGCATGCTTATGAAATTGTTTTCTCTGCAATGATCTTATTTGTTATCCTTCTTCGATATTATATGATTGCAACCAACCCAACCCGTTTATGGTTGATGGTATATAGTGATTTCTTTTGTTACATCTGTACTTTATTGAGTTTCTCTTTTCAACTTCCAATGGATATTCATGACTTTATTTTCTGTCTTCGTGCTACTAAAGCTCATATTCAGGAGCTGAAGGAAGATGTTCTTCTCAAAAATCTTTCCCATCCTATATGCTTGAATTGATTTTTCTATCTTTTAGAATATATGTCATTATGTTGTGCTGAAATGTTGAGAATGAAGAAATTAGTTGTACGGACATTGACGGAGCACAAATTTAGATCATGTTCTGACTGTTCTGTCTAAAATTTATGACCATTGCATAGAATAACGGACTTTTAATAATGTGCTCATTTGAGTATTTTGTAAGCATTTTCAAAATATGATTTAAATTTTTGGGGACTGCACTTGATTGGGTTTATTGTAAACTCAGTGTTCCATAGCAAATTGTCATTGATATAATGTTTATTTTGCTTACTCGCAATACCATACACAAGAAACTATAAATTAATTACTAGTCATTCAAAATATAAATAAAGTTTATTATACAGTATAATACACAAGAAACTATGAAATTAGATCTCATAGATTATTCATTCACAATATTAAAAAATATGAATAAATAACTTGCGCGTATGCGCAGATACTCATCTAGTATTCCTAAAAATTTTAGGGAAAGAATTTGTAACTATACAGAGCATGATCAACCCTTGATCTCTTCCCTAGTCTCTACAAAATAAAAATAACAATTTATGTAATATAATTAAATCACAATATAATTTAACCCAATTACAAAAGTACACATGTCAAAACCCATTGAAAAGAGTCTCTATAATCTCTAGTTCTAGAGACCCATTTTCCCTTCTCTCTTACCTTTTCTATTGAGATCCATTTGAAAACCCTCATTGTAGATTCAGTATCAGTTTGCGTTTTTAGATACCATACGTGAATTTTTTTTTTTTTTCGTCGTCAAAGTGGTCTCATTATGGGCCCAAACGGCTTTTACAAGAGTTAACGAAACAAAGTTACAACACAGAATTGAAACCCAATTAAAATTCAACATAAAGAACAAGCTTTATCAACACGTGGAAAACACGTGTAGCACCTATGTTGCAACTAGGGCTGGGCAAATTATCCGAGATCCGAGATCCGATCCAAAAATTCGGGTATCCGAGATGGTCGGATCCGGATCCGGGTAATAGAATTAACATATCCGTGGATCCGGATCCGGATCCGGGTAATATGTTTGTACTAACCCGGATATCCGGATCCGACCCCTTTTATAAGCTATATATATACATATCTATAGTTGATTGTTAAGTTATGGACTACAAATATATTATGATCCATACATAAAAAAAATAAGGTAGCCCATATACTTTAAATCTGTGGCCCATATACTACTTATTTTTATATATCAAATCTTCTATAAACCTGCGGATTATGGAACAGAAAACCCTAACAAAAAGAGCCGTGAAGGGAAGACAAAGAGTCTACTTTTGGTTTTTCTCTAAACGTCCCGAGTAGAGACTCTCACATTGTCACAGTAAGAAATTTTCTTTTCTTTTTTTTTGTATTGTATCAGGTATTATATCTTATTATTTTTCTTAGTTTGATGAATTCCTTTCTTACACGGATACACTAATCTTTAATGGTTTTCTTATAGAGATGAAGAATTTGGACATCGAGCTTGGTTCAGAGATAGATTGAGTAAGGTATTAAATTTCTATATGTTACTATTTTTCCAGATTTGATAATATTTTTAGTAGAACTGTCGTTGTTACAAAATTTTGAAAGGAACTTTTTGGTAAACAGAGTAGGTATAAAACAGAACACCGGCTTTAACAAATAAAAGAAGCAGAGCACGAGTATAAGAGAAGAGATGAGATGTTAGATTTTTTTAGAATTTTTTTAATCATTTAATTTTTTGTTTTTGTTTTCAGGAACTCGAGACTCAAGAACTGGATTTCTCTATTGAAGACTTGTTTGTTTCTCTATTATGTTTGCATCGTATTTCAAGACTTTTTTTCTACGATGTTATTCTTTTGATTGTCATTTTGGTACTATATTTTGGAATTATTACAACTGTGCTGAAGTCTTTGTTATCAAAAAAAATTCTATTATAAATTTATATTAATAATTTACGGGTCGGGTACGGGTATCCGCGGATATCAGAATTTTTTTCGGATACCTGAATATCGGATATCCGAACTGCTCGGATCCGGATCCGGGTATCCTGAATTTTCCGGATATCCGACCCGTGCCCACTCCTAGTTGCAACTGGTATAGATCCATCGACAGTCACCACCGGCCTTGATCAGTTGAAACTCCAGAGGTTTGATTGGCAGAGCATTTAAAAAAGCATCATGCACTGAATTATCCAATTACGTGTAATTAATAGAGCATTAAGCAGAGCATTTACTAACTGTTAATGCTCTCAAATGATCTCTCTCAAATGATCTAGTCCTCAATACTCTCAAGTAGAGCTTTTTCAGAGCATTGAGCTCTAATATATTTTAAAAAATTAAAATAAAATTATAAAACTAATTTATTTTTAGATAACATCAAAATAAATTCTATACATAAAAACTTAGTTATTTTAGTTCATGTTTATCATTATTTTATTTGTTCTATAGTTTGAAATAATATTATAAAAAATAATTCATTTAAATATAATTTAAATTAGAAAAATTTAAAAAAATCTTATCATCGTTTAAAAATATGAAATATACACAATGCACTTCACTAAAAATGAATATACGTTATTTATGTAATTATAAGAATACATATATAAATAATATAATAAAATAATTTATCTTAATTTTATATATAATCACTCACAGCTCTCTGCCAATCATACATTTTAATCATAGCAGTATAGCATAATGCTAATGCTGCTTAATGCTCCAACTCTAGCCCAACTTCATTATACGTTGCCAATCAAACCCCAGAAGTACCGTTGGTAGCTCGATGAACCTATCAATTTCGTAAAACTCACAATTTCTCCTTACCGGAACAATCCTTGCATTCTCTTCCTGAAACCTTCCCACCGCAACAAATTCACCACCGATCGCCATATTCTTGACCAAATCACCCATAACCTTCAATATGGTTAATGATTAGGGATTAAGGGGAGATTCTACCCCCAGCCTAGAACTGACAATTAGAAAAGAAAAGGCGAGAGATTCCAGAAACAACAATACATATGAAGATTAGAAAATCATTTCCAGAGAAGGAGAAAGAGAGACCAAATCCGGACAACACCGGAATAAGGATCCGATCAACGTCGGCAAAAGCATCCGATTAAAACGAAAATTACAAATTCCGATCTACACGATTGGAAACTAAACCCGAAAGATTCGGAGAAAACTACCGAAAAACACGAGGATATATACACCCACGACGCCGGCAAAAGAGCCACGTCGGGTAACCGTCGATGATTAGCTATTACTTTTTTTCTACAGAGAAGGTAGAGGATTCTAGAGAGAAGTTTTTTATACCATACGTGAATCTAAAATGGATATCCTTTTCATATTATTTAAATCATAAATAATAAATCACATTAAAACTTTATAAAAATCTTTCAATCCATAAAGAAAATACCAAACTTTCAAATAGAATTATTGTACTTCATCATGCTATCTTAACCCCATCATTCACACTGGTCAGAAAAATGCATCGATATCTTTTTTTCCGATGTTTTTACTAAAACCAAAAATAATTATAATAAAGAGTAATTTACACAAATAATATTGAAAAATCTTATTGTGTAAAGGAATGCACATCTTTCGAAATTACTAGAACAATCTTGGATACCTTTATATCATTTTCTCGTTGTTCGCAAGAAACATATTTACAAAACTAGTATTACGTGTTTTTACATATAAGCAAAACTTGAAAAGAAATATGCGCTAAACTAAATATCTACCATTTTCCACTCGGTAGGTTTATAGGAGGAACCGTTGATTAATAGACTTATTTTTCCGATATGGTTTAGATGTTTTACACTATTGACTCATGTTTTATCACCTTTTATCCATCACTATTAGACTATAAATATCTTTCGATTTCGTGTAGTCGAGAGTAGGGTGTAATTATTATCCGGGATCCGAGATCCGATCTGATATTCGTTACTATCCGTTTCGAAAATTTGGATATCCGAAGAGGCCGGATCCGGATAAGGATAGTAAAATCTTGGATCCGTGAAAAAATGATCTGAATCCATATAGTAAAATTTTAAGGTCCTGATATCCGGATCCGGATCCACCCATGTCCGACGGTCGGTGTGTTAGTCGGGGATGAGGATTTCCCCTACATACCGATAGCTCGACGGCGGTCAGGGCGTTACATTAACTCATGAATTTTTCGAAAGAAAAAATGGAATTTATACTAAACATGTAAATAAAATATTAAAAAAGAGATTAAGATAAAACGTAATCACGAAAGATAGATTAAGCGAAACCAAATACCATCAACATTAGAACAATATGTCTTTTGCTCTACCATAAACTAAAACTTAGGTTTTCATTTGGCCGAAAACATATATATAGGTCGAAAGAACAATGTTCGGGTTAACCAGGTAAACTCTAGGTCAACCATGTCAAAGTTAATATAAATTGAAATATTTCTTATCGGTCACCTTGTTATCAGTTTGGGGACCGACAAGAAAACTAAATTCCAATATAGCAATGAGTTTGAGAATGCATAGGTCTCACCATATTGGACTCTCCTCATCGGTTCGGATCGGTAGTTGGGGCTATCAGTAAACTTATAATCGACATGGGCCGATATTTTATTGCTAGACTCGCGTACGTCCCAGACTTTCCATCTTAGATCATCTCTCGACTCTCAGGTTTGGATCGGTTTATCGGCTACCTTAATCGATATAGCGATCAATATTTTGTTCTCGATCCGCGATTTAGCATGATTTTTTCTTTGGTTCCCTTCTGTCGACCCAACACTAACACATGGTTCCGTCTTGGGATATTGTCACCTAACTAATAGGGTTGACTGATATCCCGCTCCTTAAGTGATTTTTTCTTCTTTTTCTTCTCTCTTACATCCAAGGGTTTTTTTGAAAACAAACTTTTTTATATTTGAAATTACTATTTTATCATAAATTGTATTTAAAATTACATATTGTAATAAATCGTAACCAAAATTCATAAAAATTATTATTAGTAATATTATTTTAATATTTATTTGAGATAAAATTGGTTCATTGTTTTAGAATTATCTTATTTCATAATTTGATAAAGATAGTTAGTCTTTTTAATAAATGTTCTTGATTAGTAGACATAATACTACAGGATGATCTACACTTCTTAAGCATCAAGAAGCAGAAATATTGATCAAGCGCTCTATTATATGAATTGTTGAACAATATCATCCAAATATTTGCACTAGAGGATTGAGCTTCTTCCTCCCCACCCAAAGGACACCATATCACAATTTTAAGATAAATCTTTGTGTAAAACTTACCATATAGTTTAATTATATAAACTTTCCATGGATCCATTGATAATTGACTTATAGATTTTTGCTTAGTTTTAATGAACCGATAAATTGACTTATGAACACAATCGATTATGTTTCTTGATCTAGCTAGGTTCTATCATCGACAAAAATATGTAAAAGATACGTCCGAAGTGTCGGAAGTGAACGTAAAATTAGAACGACGCTGTCGATGGAGAAAACATATCCGAATATGGCGGATGTGGTGGCTGAGCTGAGAAAAGCGTTGAATTCTTGGGTTTGTTCTTCCTATTCGACTTCTTGGGAAAGTTTCTTCTAGGAAGATGAATAGAAAAGTGAGTCATTAGATAGAGTTTTTCTTCTTATTCGACTTCTTGTTGATGGAATTTATTCTTCCACAATCATGACAATCAAATTATATGAGAAGAGAAACTTGAATTAGCTTGCTTTCTTGTTATTCTTTTTATATATAAAGTACTTAATGTTCCATATAATATATTAATTATTATCATTTAAAATCGAATTCCATCTGATAATTAAATATATATAAAAATAAAAATTATTGTTCAGTTTTATTAAGGCTATTTAAGTAAATTTAATATTTGAAAAGTGTATTTTTTAAAAAATAAAAATATAAGGTGTATTTTGCAAATTCCAAAACACAAAAGAGGTATTTTTCCAAATTTCCTCTACATCCAAACCTTTGAGTTTATCCAAGCCCAATTGGCTCCATAGCACCTTAAAATAAGAGAAAACAATGCCAAATGCACAAAATCCTAATCTTAAACTCTAAAATGTTAAATTAAGCTAAATTAGCCTAATACGTACCTAAAGATAGAATGATGATGCAAAATGAGAATGCATAAAAGGTCAACTAAGCCTAAAATCATGCACAATATGATGTTGTCAGTGCTGTCGGAGAATAACCCTAGTCGTGTTTTCTGAAGTTTTCACGTGTTTGTTGATTGCGTACATACGGACCCCCTAGTGCTTAAAACATCTCTAAAACATATAGTGTTTAAACAACAAAAATCTCGGTGCTAAAAAATATTCTTTTCAGGAAATTAAAGTTTTAAGAAATTTGAATGGATAAGAAAATATATATTTGTAGGGAAAAAAGAATCCAAAACCATATTAATATGTGGAAGCCTCTTGGCCCAACGGTCGGCTAAAAGTTCATTAATTCTTATATAACAAGAGGTCTAGGGTTCAAATCCTATAAGATGCGAGTTATTATCATTTGTTGCAGATTAATGGAGACAAGCTTGCAAGAGGTCTTAAGCGTGGGGGAAAGATATAATCGTCTGGCGTGGATCAAGACAAAAAATTGTTCGTTGTGGAATCGTCTGGCGTGGATCAAGACGAAAAATTGTTCGTTGTGGAATCGTCTGGCGTGGATCAAGACGAAAGACTTGTTCGTTGTGGAATCGTCGAAGTAACAGTTCTCATAATTTGTAATAGAATAATAATAAAAAAGTAATGTTGAAAAAAACCATACTAAAATTTTTTAAAAAATACAAAACCTTAGCAACTGTTTGGTAAAATCCAAATCCGGAAGCAAAAAAAACTATAAGATAAGATACTTATCCAAAAAATTTATAGAAAATCTATTTTAAATCAAATCTATTTTAATATAAAAACCAGACCAAATATCTAGTAATATTACATTACAAGTTTTTTTTTGAGACCAATATAATGTTGAAAAGATAAAAATAAAATTTGTTACGAAATAAATAAGTCTTCCATAAATAAATGTGGGCCCAATCTTTGGGCCTAAAAACAAACTGTAAGACGTAATAAATCTAAAAAAATGGACATCTATATAATCCAAAAGGATAAAGATTCTTTAAACCTGAATCAGAAGTTTGCGGCTAATCCTAAAAGATAAGAGGATAAGCCAATGAGAGCCGTAAATCCTTAAAAAAAAAACATCATGATAATTTCGTTAGAAAGTTTTCTTATGTTAAATCTAAAAAGTTTTATGTTCGTCTCAACATTGAAGAATCTCAACAACTGAATCATTGCACAACTTTAGATCGGCTAGTAAGTAATTATGTTAATGAGATTCAAAGAATATTTTTTAGATTTATTTCAATATATCTTGTGAACTTAATTCAATTTTAGTTAATAGACTTATAAATTTTGTACAAGCTGATAAAAAACATAAAATAGACAAATCTTGTAAGAATTTTCTATTGTTTCTAAGGATGCCCAAATTTATTAATCCTTAGAAAACCAATATTATTCGATCTTCTTTTTCTTTTTAATTTAGAACATCAATGTATATAATTATATGGTTTTTATATTTCTTTTTTGAGTTTGGTTTCTTATTCAGGCTTTGGATTTCAACTTTAAATAATAAAAATAATTATCAATATATAAACATAAATTATCTAAACAAACAAAAGTCTCGGTGATGGAAAAAGAGGAACATAGTTTAAGAGAAACCAAAATTATATGTGTTCATTTTTTTCTTAAAAATGATAAAACTTGAAGAAATCAGTTTTTTGGTTTGTTAAATGAATATTTTTTAAAAAAATATTGAATTGATAAGAAAATGTATTTTAGAGGAAACAATTCCAGAACCATAATAATTTTTTTGAAAAACCAACTTCAAAACCAGAAAAAACAAAAAACAAAACAAAAACAAATCGACTCAGATTCAAAACTTTGATATATTTTACAAACAATTACAATACAAAATGTGTATCAAATACCTAGTAATATTACTTTATAAATTCATGACAATTTGTATCATGTTATTTTGACGAGTAGTTTAAATTTTGTTTAGCCAGTATAATTTTGGGCTTCAAAACATACGTTGTTAGTAAATAAGCTTGCTATAAATTGCAGTTTAATTATTTATATAAATCTAAAAAATTATTATGTATATGATAGTAGTAAAAGAGATATAGTAGTAAGGTGGTAGGATCGTGGAAGAATGCCAATCCGACATCCGGAATATGGTGGTTTTGCCATCAGGAAAATCAAACTGTCTTTATAGGTGAAAAGGGCTTAGACAATTGTAGTCTCCCCTACATTCAGAGATAGAAGCACTTTTATGGGCCATGAGTAACATGTTGGAGAACAGTGTGCCATGCCAGAGGTTTAAGACGAATTGTACAGACCTCCTCAAGTCTCGCAGTCGTCGGACGACTGGCCAGCGCTCGCCATCCTCGTCTGCCGATTCGAAGTCCTACGTGCACAATTTTCACTCTTTTCCCTTTCCTTGATCCCCCGCATTTCAAACTTGAAGGCGGATGCCTTAGCTCGCTCAGCTCGGTCGCGGTCCTTTTCTTTTACTTATCTAAGCAACTTAGCTCCACTTTGGATAACCAATCGAGAGAGTTTTATATGATTAAAATTGTTTGGTTGTCAAAAAAAAAAAAAAAAAAAATTCCTAATGGCTATGATAGCGATTTCGAACCTAATACCAAAAGTTCTTGTTCTGCTCGTTTTCTTTGGAAATCCGATATGAGACACCATCACAATCTTTGTTTCTAGTGCAACTTATGGACGTTCTCACTCCCTGGGTGAAGAACCGTCACTTTTTCTTTTTGTGAAACATCTCTCACCTCATGCATCAAGCCTTTGCGTGAAAGATACAAAACCTAGATGGCACGATGGCCAACTTACGAGGAAAGAGGAAAGGGCATGGCTCCTAATGAACGGCCCATATTGAAGAGAGTCTTAGTTCCTCTGCTTGACAATTCAAATCATATATAATAACACACCCTAAACTTAATAGGGCGCCTTAAGAACCGAGGGAAGAAAAAGATAGGATATGACGTTGTGGAAGAGGAAAACTACTTATGTAGAATATGACCTTGGACAAGGACTCTTCCAATTCATATTCGATTCCAAAAAGTATTTCCAACATGTATTGGACAATACACTACTATACCTCTTGGTAAATGGTATATGTCTATTCATAGAAAATATTGTATCCTTATCTTTGGCAAATAAAGTAATTAACAATCTTGTTCAGTACTTTACAAGGGGTAGGAGTATGCGGTCCAAGCATGCAAAAAGATTAATCTAGTTTTCAATCATCTTCTGCTTGATGCATTAATCGAGATTTTTTTTTTTTTGGTGCATGGTAAAATTGGGAGTAAGGTATAGTTGGTAAGAAATGTTGAATATATTTGATACGGTCAAATTTTCCTTTGAACTACTCTCTCAAATTAAGAGATCACTGTAGTACTTAGGGTATCAAATCCATATGGAATCAGATTGCACAATAGATTAATAGGGTTCAGATTATGCTAAGCAGAAAAGATGTAAATAAAACAATTATAGAAATAGTAAATCAGGATGATTGCTAGAAGTGCTTTAAATTCAGTAAAGAGAAACGCTAAGCCTTAGGGATTTCGCATGAATAAATCCAAATTGCATAATAAAGTTACTATTGGGAAAATTGATGATGCACAATTCTAGAACTCGAAACACTGGTGTAAAGTAAATCAACTGTCGTTGCAAATACTATCTATGTTCAAACCCTAGAAAACCAATTGTCGTTGTGAAATCAGATTGATCTAAACAAGCAATAAATTCAGGTTCGATTGTTCACAAGGATTCAAAGCCAACTGTCGTTGCGAATCGAATCCTTGCTCACCTATGATTCAGTTCAGGTAATTCAATAATGATGTCTCATCTATTAAAAAACCTAATATATCCAATTCAGCGCTAAATCAGAGTTAATGCAATCAAGGTGAAGAATATAATAAAATATGATGCAAATCCCAATAGTAATTAAACTCTATAACTCTTCATTAAACCTTTGAAAAACCCTAAAACCTAACTAGAGAATTACTCAGACATAGACATGAATAATAAATCCCTAGTGTAAAAATCTCTAAGTAAAATAAAGCATAAGCCTAAACAATGGCTGAAAATAAGTATTTATAAGTACAAAAGTCGGCATGGGCCCAAATTGCAAACATCTGAGCTTTTTGGCGCGAAAACGGAAATCTTCCGAAAACTTGATTTCTGGTCGCGAAGTTGGTTGTGTCGAGCGACGTGATAAGTTTGTCGCTCAATGGTTGTAAAATCTTCCTGTCGATCGACAGATTAAGCCATGTCGATCGACACTAGCTTCAAAACTTCATTCCGAACTTGCGACTTTGACAACTCATTCCATTATGCTCTAAATTTCTCCCGTAAACACCAATTGAGCCCAAACATCCTTACACCTAATATAAAACACCAAACACTAGAAAACACCAAAAGACTCTATAAAACGGACATATATCATTGTATAAAAACCGGTAAAAACCATGATATATCAATATTCAGAGGCCACTTCGCCATCAAGTAGATTAATCTTTTGCCATGGTTGGATCCTATACTCCTATGCGTGGTAAAGTAGTAAACAAGAGTATTAATTACTTCATAAGCTAAAGACAACGACAAAAATAATTTGACTATACAATGAACAAATCTTTCTTTGCATTCTTGCTAGTACATTGAACCATTACTTCTCAAAGTTCACTCATTGCCTCGTCCATTGCATTAGTCTTTCCCACTTGAAGAGGTGAAGTAGATGGGTATCTATCTCTCAAGTGGAGGTCGGGTGGTCCGGGATGATATGCAAGCTTCTCTGTGAGAAACACGAAGGGAAACCAATAATATTATGTTTCATTATTGTAGTACTTCATGGAAACCTCGAGATTTTTACTTCATAAGCTCTCTCTAAAAGGAAAGAAAAACCAATTAGTTGCTATGGTATCGATTTGGGTTGTCCCGTAATAGTGCACCATGTTCTGTCCCAAAAAACTTTTATGGTGCCAAGTAGTCACGCGTGCCCACTACTGATGGCCTATCTTGCCTTTCAAGTTAATGCTCCGATGTAGGTAATTTTAATTTCTCCTCAACAAACAGAGACTTTCCACTCAAAACTAAACCAGAGAGATCATCAATGTTGTTGATGAGACCGAATTTTAACCAGGTTTGATTCTTCTATTCTTTTATTTGACCCGAAAAGCTATATCTTGTGAATGAAGTCCTAAATGGAGGAAATTTAATTCACAATTGAAAAAATTGGTAGCATAGGTATAACAAAAGACTACCAAATTTTCATAATTAATGAATAAAAATCTCATCCATTAGGTATTCCATCACAAGATAGACCTTTTCAGGATAAGATAAAGAATAAAAGAATCGAAGCTGGTCAAAAGCCAGTGTCATCAACAACACTGATGATCTTTCTGGACAGTTTGAGTTTAAGCTCCGATGTAGGTAATTTTTGTTTCTCCTCAATAAACAGAGACTTTACCCTCAAAACTGAACCAGAGAGACAATCAATGTTGTTGATGAGACCGACTTTTAACCAAGTACAATTTTTCTATTCTTTTACTTGTCCCGAAAAACTGTATCTTGTGATTGAATTCCTAAATGGAAGAAATTTTTATTCACAATTGAAATTTTTTTTGGTAGCATAGGTATAACAAAAGACTACCAAATTTCTCAATTAGTGAATAAATATCTCATCCATTTAGGTATTCCATCACAAGATAGAGCTTTCCGGGACAAGTAAAAGAATAAAAGAATCAAACCTGGTCAAAAGTCAATCTCATCAACACCACTGATGGTCTTTCTGGACGGTTTTGAGTGGAATGTCTTTCAAGTTGATGCTCCGATGTAGCTAATTTTGGTTTCTCCTCAACAAACATAAACTTTCCACTCAAAACAGAACCAGAGACACTATCAATGTTGTTGATGAGACCGACTTTTGACCAGGTTTGATTCTTCTATTCTTTAACTTGTCCCGAAAAGCTGTATCTTGTAATTAAATTCCTAAATGGTGGAAATTTTTATTCAATATTGAAAATTTTTTGGTAGCATAGGTATAACAACAGACTACCACATTTTCTCAATTATTGAATAGATTTCCCATCCATTTAGGTATTCCATCACAAGATAGAGCTTTTCAGGACAAGCAAAAGAGAAAAATAATCGAACCTTGGCCAAAAGTAAGTATCACCAACAACACTGATGATCTTTCGGGACAATTTTGAGTAGAAAGTATTTCAAGTTGATGCTCCAATGTAGGTAATTTTGGTTTCTCCTCAACAAACAAAGACTTTACACTCAAAAGTGAACCAGAGAGACAATCAATGTTGTTGATGAGACCGACTTTTAACCAGGTTCGATTATTCTATTCTTTTACTTGTCCCGAATAGCTATATCTTGTGATTGAATTTCTAAATGGAGGAAATTTTATTCACAATTGAAAAAAACTTGGTAGCATAGGTATAATAAAAGACTACAAAATTTCTCAATTAGTGAATAAAAATCCCATCCATTTAGGTATTCCATCACAAGATAGACCTTTTCGGGGCAAGTAAAAGAATAAAAGAATCGAACCTGATCAAAAGTAGTCTCATCAACATTACTGATGATTTTTCGGGACAATTTTGAGTGGAATATCTTTCAAGTTGATGCTCCAATGTAGGTAATTTGTGTTTCTCCTCAACAAACAGAGAATTCCAATCAAAACTGAACTAGAGACATCATCAATATTGTTGATGAGACCGACTTTTAACCAGGTTCTATTCTTTTATTCTTTTACTTATCCCGAAAAGTTGTATCTTGTGGTGAAATTCCTAAATGAAGGGAATTTTTATTCACTATTTAGAGAAATTTGATAGCATAGGTATAAGACAAGACTACAAGATTTTCTCAATTAGTGGATAAAAATCTCGTCCATTTAGGTATTCCATCACAAGATAGAGCTTTTCGGGACAAGTAAAAGAATAAAATAATCGAACCTGGTCAAAAGTAAGCCTCATCAACAACAGTGATGATCTTTCTGGATAGATTTGAATGGAATGTTTTTGTTTGTTGAGGAGAAACCAAAATTACCAACATTGGAGCATCAACTTGAAATGTGAGATAAGTTGTTAGTGGTGGGTACTCTTTGATTACTTGGCACCGAAAATTCTTTTGGGGACAGAACATGGTGCATACATACTACTTTCTAATCTTGTTGTCTGCATTCTCTATTATTTCAAATCTTACCTTAGAGCAAAAATCAGTGATCTTTTCAGATAAAATGAGATATTACTTTCTAAGTATTGGTTCATACATATTACTTTCTAATCTTGTTCCGCGTTTCCCAAAATGCTATCATTCGATGTAGGATTAGACATGTGCATGTTGAACAAATGTTATTACCTTTTTTTGTCATCTAAATAATCTAAATAATATTTTTAAGGTTTTCTCGTCGTGAGAGGTTGATGTGTCACCTATTTTGCCATTTGTTTTTTTTCTAATTTATGTGTTGAAAAAAAAAGAAAAATAAGTGTATAACTTAACAATCAGTTCAAACTTATGCACGTTCCAATAATTTTATATTAGCCGTTATCGTTTTTCACTAAAATTATCGTTTTTAAATTTATTATTTTATAAAACCCAACAATATACTATACAAAACCATAAATGAGAAACATTGTATACGTCCAATGATTTTTTATTAATGAGCGGTATTTATGTGACATTTTATATATCCAATGATTTTGCTACAAATGTTTATGCTTCTAACCTATATAATTATTTACTATAAACACTAAATTTATTTAATATCTTATTTTTATAGATAATGAATATAACGCCCCGACCACCCCTCCCATGGGCCCCCGTCCACTCTCAGACCCGTGGGCCTACCATGTCCGACGGTCGGTGCGTTAGTCCGGGAGTCTCGAAAGTCTTGTTTACTGACCCTACAAATCACCACGCGATATTTCTCCATATTTTGTCCTCACTCATAAAGATATTGGAAATGACTTCCCAGTAAGTCACCCATCATGAGATTGCTCCAGCTCAAACACGCCTAACTTTGGAGTTATCTCAAGACTTGTGACCGAAAAGATAAGTGCACTTTGGTGATATAGGTAGCCAAATCAATTTTTTTAGGCTTCTCTGCATATAGCGCATATACCACATATATCCTGAAACCGGGGTGTCACAATAAATAAGTTATAAATTATTACATATTTTATTATGTTGATTTTCAAATCCACGCAACGCGTGGTCAATCTCTAGTTGATTGTTGATTATATGGAATTATTAGAGATTACAAGTCAAACTCACCATAGCAAGCTAGCCTTTCTCACAATCAAATATTAAAAAATCTTATTGTGTAAAGGAATGCACATCTTTCGAAATTACTAGAACAATCTAGGATATCTTTATATCATTTTCTCGTAGTTCGCAAGAAACATATTTACAAAACTATTATCACGTGTTTTTACGTATAAGCAAAACTTGAAAAGAAATATGCGCTAAAATAAATATCTACCGTTCTAATAATGGTAGATTTATATAAAGAATGTTATACTAATGTTCAAAAATTCGCTAGGCATTAATCGGGCGGTCGAAGTGGGCTTAGCGATTAATGGGAAAATCGAAGATTAATCGGGGATTAGTTGTACACATTTTAAAGGAAATATAGTATATATATTATTTTTACGGATAAATAGCAATAAGTTAAGATAGTCTGGTGGTACGATGAGATTAATTACACCTTGAGAACGTGTATTCGAATCTCTGATCTGCCTTTTTGATATATTTCTGCGTATTTACTTTAATGAAATGCAAAATGACGAAATTGTCCTCATCTTCCTCATGAAGGAAAACGATTTCTGCAACCTTAGCCGCCATATATGTTCAATTTCCTAACGTTATTCTTCATTTTTTTTTGCTCTTTCTTGTTCTTAATATCAAAATATGACAATGAAATTATTTTAATCAGAAAAGTCAAACGTTTAATTGAAAAATTCAACGTTTATTTGGTTCTCCGCTTAATGAACCGATAAAACAATAATCGCGGCGGAGAGTGTCCGACAGCGATTAATCGTCCAATAATCGCGGTGGAGAGTATCCGACAGCGATTAATCGTCTAATAATCGCTGCGGAGAGTGTCCGACATTGATTAATCGAACGATTAATCGGCTAGGCAGCCGATTTTTCGAACAAGGCTTAATTCCACTCGGTAGGTTCATTGGAGCAACCGTTGATTAATAGACTTATTTTTCCGATGTAGTACAGATGTTTTAGAATGATTTTTTTTATATATAATAGGTAGAGTTAAGGCCAACGATGGTACATGGTATGAAGTGATGGATAAAAGGTGATAAAAACATGAGTCTAATAGTGTTTTCACCGACTATAAATATCTTTCGATTTCGTGTAGTCGAGAGGGAAGGAAAAACGTTGACATAGCATGTGAACTTAGAGGTGTTTGACCTCACCATAAAAAGAGGATACATACGATGGCAGCGAGGAAATAGACATGACCGACAAACAAATAAAAAGAACATGCGAAATGTGTAACTGATGTATAAACGAAAGCTGAATATATCATATTAAGGATACACAATTATCTAAGCCTAAGCATCATTAATAATCCACTAAATACTCTTAATATATTAGACCCACAATTCAAAAACTCATGACTTTTTCGAAAGAATTCGAAAGAAAAAATGGAATCTATACTAAACATGTAAATAAAATAATAAAAAATAGATTAGGTGTAACGCCCACGAACAAAAAATTAGATTTTTTTGGTGGTGTCAATCGACACTAGCAAAAATTGGACCAATCAGGTTAATTTTAAATCATCCGGTTTAGTTGGTTTGGGTTTGGGAAATCCTAGGTCTCGTTTTAAAAGGTCGAGCCAACCTCCATTTTCTGCAGAATAAAGTGTTTTGGTTGTTTTGAGAGAAAAAAAGAAAGAGGGTTTTGGTTTGTGGTGAAATCTAAGGGAACAAGAAGAGAGATCAGACTCGTGGTGGTGTTTGATTCTCTGATTTCGTGGTTTCCTTGCTATCATTGATCAATTCATTCCCAAAGCTAAGGTGAGTGCGCGACCATGGCTTATATGGGTGATAAAATGTGGTGATTTCCTTGTTTTGTGATTGTGGATTGATTTGGTGATTGAATCAGAGGTTTCTTTGTGTTTTTTCGTGCTATTCTTGGTGTTTTGAGATGTTTCTTTTGCAGGAGATCGAACTGGAGCAGGCTTGAATTGAACCATAGAGGATGAAGGTTCGATTTTAGCAGCCTATCAGCCAGTGTCGATCGACACCAGACTCTGTTGTGTTTGGTTTTTGTCGGTTGTTATTTGGTGTTGGTTGTTTTACTTGGTATCATAATGTTTCATTAACCTTTGTGTATAGTCGTAGATGGAATGACCCTTTCACTGAGTATTTATGATAATACTCACGCATCTCGTTTTTCCATGTGATGCAGATAAACAAAAAGTGTGATCGTGGAATCATGGCAAAGAAGAAGAGGATGGTCTAGGGTCTCCGTTTAATGTAATAATTTTAATTGAGTTTAAAACTGCTGGTTAGGTTGATGGATGCTCAGGAATTGTTGAACTGGTTAACTTGATTATTTGGTTTAATTCTGGATTAATTGGTTATGTTATTTCCGCAGGTTTGATGATTTATGCTTGGTTAGCTTGAGAATTAGTATTTATGGGAATACTAATTCGAAGTAATTTAAAAAAAAAAACGGGTTAGGCCGTTTCATTAAGATAAAATGTAAACACAAAAGATAGATTAAGCAAAACCAAATACCATAAACATTAGAACAATATGGCTTTTGCTCTAGCATAAACTAAAACTTAGGTTTTCATTTGGCCAAAAACATATTTATAGATCAGATGAACAATGTTAAGGTTAACCAAGTAAACTCTAGGTCAAGCAGGTCAAAGTTAACATAAATTGAAATAGTTAACAAAATAGTTATTATCGGTCACCTCGTTATCAGTTTGGGGACCGACATGAAAACAATATAGCAATGAGTTTGAGAATGCATGGGTCTCACCATTAGGCCTGGGATTAAAACCCGAACCCGACATACCCGACCCGAAAATACCCTACCCGAATCCGAACCGAAATTTTTAAATACCCGAATGGATCTTAAACATAATTGAAATGGGTAACGGTTCGGGTCGGGTTTTACCCGTTACCCGAATGCACAACCCGAAAACCCGATAAGAAAAACGTGTTTTTTATTTTATCGGGGGTTTTAATCATTTTTGGGGGGTTTTTGGAAAAAAATTGTATAAAAATGACTAAAACATAGTAAATCCAAAAACAATTAGGGTAAATCTAAAAAATATTATATTTTTTTTTAGTATTTAGGATAAAAATTACCCTAATGGATCCTATTTTAAAACTCAAACCCGACCCGAACCCGAAGCTACCCTACCCGAACCCGACCCGAAATATTCAAATACCCTAATGGGTTCTAAACACCTAAACCCGAACTACCCGAAACCCGAAATACCCGACCCGACCCACCCACTTACCCGAAATCCCAGGCCTACTCACCATATTGGACTCTCCTCATCGGTTTGGATCGGTATTTGGGGATATCGGTAAGCTTACAATCGACATGGGCCGATATTTTATTGCTAGACTCGTGTATGTCTAGGACTTGCCATCCAAGATCGTCTCTCGACTCACAGGTTTGGATCGGTTTATAGGCTACCTTAATCGATGTAGGGATCGATATTTTGTTCCCGATCCGCGATTTTGCGTGATTTTTTCTTTGGTTCCCCTCTGTCGACCCAACAATAACACATGGTTTCGTCTAGGGATATTGTCACCTAACTAATAGGGTTAACTGATATCTCGCTTCTTAAGTGATTTTCCCTTCTTTTTTTTCTCTCTAACATCTGAATTTAACCTTTGAGTTCCTCCAAGCCCAATTAGCTCCAAACCACCTGAAAATAAGAGAAAACAATGCCAAATGCACAAAATCATAATCTTAAACTCTAAAATGTTAAACTAAGCTAAATTAGGCTAATACGTACCTAAAGATAGAATATTGATGCAAAATGAGCAATGCATAAAAGGAAACTAAGCCTAAAATCATGCACAATATGATGTTGTCAATGTTGTCGGAGAATACCCCTAGTCATGTTTTCAGAAGTTTCACGTGTTTATTGATTGCGTACATACGAATCCCCTAGTGATTAAAAATCTCTGAAACATATAGTGTTAAAACAACAAAAAACTCGGTGCTAAAAAAGGGGAACATAGGTTAATAGAAAACCAAATTATATGTTTTTATTCTTTTCAGGAAATTGAAGTTTTAAGAAATTTGAATTGATAAGAAAATATATTTCTAGGAAACAAAGAATCCAAAACCATACTAATATTGTGGAAGCCTCTTGGCCCAATGGTCGGCCAAAGGTTCATTAATGCTTATACACCAAGAGGTCTAGGGTTCAAATCCTATAAGATGCAAGTTATTATCATTTATTGCAGATTAATGGAGACAAGCTTGCAGCAGGTCTTCAGTGTGGGGCAAAAAACAATCGTCTGGCGTGGATCAAGACGGAAGACTTGTTCGTTGTGGAATCGTCTTCCGTGGATCAAGATAAAAGACTTGTTCGTTATGGAATCTTCGATGTAACAGTTCTCATAATTTGTAATAGAATAATAATAAAAATGTAATGTTAAAAAAAACCATACTAAAATCTAAAAAAATTCAAAATCTTAGTAATTGTTTGGCAACAAAAAATCCATAAGCAAACAAAATTTAAGATAAGATACTTATCTAAACCATTTATAGAAAATCTATTTAAAACCAAAGATTTTGAAATATTTTTAAAAATATTTTAATGTAAAAACCGGACCAAATATCTTTTTTCCGTCAAAACCGGACCAAATATCTAGAAGTATTAAATTTACAAGTTATATTTTTTTGGGACCAATATAACGTTCAAAAGATAAAAAGAAAATTTGTTACAAAATAATTAAGTCTTCATAAATAACTTTGGGTCTTAAACAAACTGTAAAGCGTAATAAGTTAGAGTCCAATTACTAATGAGTCTAAAAAAAAGGACATATATATGATCCAAAAGGATAAAGATACACTAAACCTGAATCACAAGTTTGCGGCTAATCCTAAAAGATAAGAGGATAAGCCAATGAGAGCCATAAATCCTTGAAAGAAAGAAAAAACCAGCACGATAATTTCGTTAGAAAGTTTTCTTATGTTAAATCTAAGAAAGTTTTATGTTCGTCTAAGTATTGAAGAATCTCAACAACTGAATCGCTGCACAACTTCAGATCGACTAGTAAGTGATTATGTTATTGAGATTCAAAGAATATTTTTTAGATTTATTTTCAAATATCTAGTGGACTTAATTCAATTTTAGTTAATAAACTTACAAAATTTTTACAAGCTGATACAAAACATAAAATAGAAAAATCTTGTAAGAATTTTCTATTGTTTCTAAGGATGCCCAAATTTATTAACCCTTCGAAAACCAATATTATTCAATCTTCTTTTTCTTTTTAATGTAGAACATCAATCTTATATATAATTAGGGAGTTCTCTCTCCATCTAGAGTGTCCACATAGGCAAAACTATTTCTTAAGCTATTTAATTTTTATATTATGTTCATTAAATACATGGTAAATCATTTTAAATATTTTTAGAACTAATATATCATTGAATTAAACTAAAAATCAAAATTAAATGAAAATCAAAATTTATTATAAGAATATTTAAGATTTTATAAGCAATAGTAATAGAAATTTATTTCTTACGGGAAAATATATATTACACATATTAAAACAAAATATAATATGATTATGAGTTAAGTGATACATTAAAAAATAAAATGAGATAACCATATTTTTAAGAAGTTAACAAAAAATCAAATTTTCTAACTTAATTTTCAGATTTATATATTCCATAATATATGAAAATTTTATTTCTTATTTTTCACCTTTTCAAAACAAAGTCTCACATTACATCCAACTTACATTTTTTCAACCACACATTATACTTATAAACTAACTTAGCTCCTTCATTTATGACCCTATTAGGTACAACAACGTTTACAAAATAGTATTCTAAAATCTTAATTATTTTTCTATGATAAACGAATATATAGTAGACTTAGAAGACGATATGTACATATTTGATGAAAAAAAACACAATTATAATTTATAAAGTAGAAATTTTAAATGAATAAATCAGATAAAAAGTAAAGTCATTTTATTTTTTTCCAAAAAAACCTCAAATGGCTAATAGATAAACGAATAATAACATGTGATAAATTTATATGAACATGAAAAATAAAATCCATTGAGGCAATATATACATTCTCACTCCATATAAAGTATCATCATCATCAATAAAAAAATGGTATAATTTATAATAAAAATTCATGAATTCATGTTTATTTACATTTATTCTACTTATAATTATTAGAGATTAAAATTAGATTAAAACAAAAGCAAAAACAATATATACAAAAATATGAAATTATATAGGAAGACGAAACAAAAGTAGATGTAGGGAGAAAAACGAATATAGGTTGAAACATGACGAAATAAATATTAGTGAAAAAGTGTACATAGAGAATTTGACTAAACCGTAGAAAACATATATTCATAAGACTACCATAAAATCTATAAGATTTTATTCATTGTTTACAATAATTAAATTTCATAAAATATATGACGTAGATTATAGGATTGGGTAATCAAGTTTTAAGATAATTTTTAATTTATATTCTTCATATTGTATAACAAAACCTCCATTACCACTAAATTAGATAAAACATTTATTGTTACATGGATGTGATAGTCTTACAATTCTTAATAGCCACACCATGCTCTATATACCATTATATAAACATCAAAGTGCTAGGAAGATTTACATGCAATGTGGTTTCAATTATATCTACAGGAAATAGTACAATTTATTAGCTCAAAAGCAAAAACAAGATGATAGAGCAAAGAAAAAAATTTATCTAAGACGCAATTCACTACAAAACTTAGCTTTAAGAAGCTTGATGAAAACATAAAAAACCACATGAAAAGAATTGAAAACTCTATAATTAAAACACAAAATTAAGTACAATCGCAAAAAAAAAGCTTACATTAAATCAACCAAAGAAAACTAACATTAAAAAGGCTCCATATTAAATACAAACAAAACAAAAGTGTTAGCTAAAACTTTTTTAACAATAAACCCAAAAGAAATGAAGACATGAGTAATATGAAGTATTGAGACTGTTAGGTGTTGGATGCTCTTCGTAAAATCAAAGGTAAATGACATAAATAGTTTTTAGTGCAGCTAAAGTATTAAACCAACATATATATATATATATTTTTTTATCTATTAAAAATGATAAATACATATTATAGTGTTTTAGAGTAATCTGAAATATATAACAGCTATATGTTGTAGGAATTCATACAGTTTTTACCGGATTAATCTCTATTAACCAACCTAGATGCAATTCCTTTTCCTAGGATCTAGGGTTTGTAAACTTTAGATCTGATGAAACGGATCTCGAATATACCTGGAGTTTGCAGCGGAGATTTGATCAGGGATTCGAGATCTGCAGCACTTCAAATGCAGTGCCTCTACCGATAGTCCACACGCACACAAATAGGAATCCGTAGGGATGCTAGTGCATGGAATCGGATCTTTCAAGGAATTCTCAGAGGCGGCTGTCAATAGGGTTTTTCGAAAACTATCTCTCCAGGTCGTGACCTATATCTCCTTTATTTAGGTCCTGGAGAAAACCTAATTGATCCTGAACCGATTCAGAATTAATTAAGTCATTAAACCGAAATCTTATTTCGGTTAAACCCTCGTGTCGATCGACACTACTATAGTGTCGATCGACGCTGCCTTTAAAACATGTTTATAATGTGTATCAAATACACATCATCTAGATCATTACATTAATGATCATTCCCTTATAAAGTGAATCCTATTTGCTTAGGTGTGTGACCCTGTAGGATCATATAATACTAGTAATGAGTTCATAACTCATAGATCATAAGCGGCTTCTAGCAAAACGTAATGACCACCTAGTATCATATGAATGTCTAATCTCGACATCACAATTATCATTGAAGTGAATACAAGTGTGATTTCAGGACATTCCCAACAATCTCCCACTTGTATTGGAATCAACTATTCCAATAATCCCTTTGTCGCTATATCTCGATCTGGCATAAGGCAAGAACCGTGTCATCCTTATTCAACCAACATCATGTTCATCGAACTCCGATTTATACTGACAAAACAAACGACTGACATTCAGCTCGTTCGAGTGCGGCCACACATTCCTCAGTATCAAATCTTCGATGGGCCCTGACATATTTATCTCCTGTTTAACAGGAGGGACAAATCCCATCTTGTTCCATCCCTGTTCCTTCACACACTTCATGATACGCTCAATCAATGCCTTCATAGTCACCTTTTATGGATAACGTTTGACAAAGTCGAAATGGACCAATTCATATGTAAGGAATCATGATGAACTCAGGTCTAAGGACTATACTCTATAGTCGTTATGAGAACCTCTCATGACACTTAATTTTCCTGTAGAGTTCTCATTAGCGGGTCATGTCCGATCATATGTCTCTAACATATATCTATGTGATTGACTTTAATACTCTTATTAATGACTCCATGAAACTTAGTCATCAGTCACCTCATATGCTAGTCTCACGCGGTTGTCAGTGTCCCACATTAACAACCTCGACCAGGGACAAATATAATTTATGTCATTTATATCTCATAGGGTTTCATGATCAAGTCCTCAACTTGATGACCTATAGGATGTCATAAATTATTTTGGGATTATCATTTAAAAACATTTAAATAATACTGAAATCAAATTTCATTAAAATAACCAAAGTATGATTACATGAACATCAAAGCATAACTTAAAATAAGACAACTCCCACTAAAATCAAGATCACATCTTAATTTCCTTAAGTCCTATAGCAGCAGTATGACTCTCATGCTTAGGTCGCGGGAGGGGCTTGGTCAGAGGATCAGCGACATTCTCATCTGTGGGAACTCTGCTGATCTCCACGTCTCCTCTATCAATTATATCACGTATCAAGTGATATTTCCTCTCTATGTGTTTGGACTTCTGGTGTGACCTTGGTTCTTTCGTCTGAGCAATTGCTCCATTGTTATCACAGAACAATGCCACAGGCTTTAAGATACTAGGGACCACACCAAGTTCAGATACGAACTTCTTGATCCAAACAGCTTCCTTTGCTGCTTCCGAAGCGGCAATGTATTCAGCCTCAGTAGTGGAATCAGCTACGGTGCTCTGCTTGGAACTTTTCCAACTGACTGCACCGCCATTCAGACAAAAGACATAGCCAGACTGAGACCGGAAATCATCTCTGTCCGTCTGAAAACTTGCATCCGTGAATCCACTCATGATCAGCTCATCATTTCCTCCATACACCAAGAACTTATCCTTAGTATTTCTCAAATACTTGAGGATGTTCTTGACTGCTTTCCAGTGACACTCACCTGGATCAGATTGGTATCTACTCGTCATGCTTAAGGCACAAGCAACATCTGGACGAGTACAGAGCATGGCATACATAATAGATCCTACTGTCGAAGAATAAGGAATTCTATTCATTCGCTCCTGCTCAGCTTGTGTCGAAGGACACTGCTTCTTGCTAAGAGTTATACCATGTAACATAGGCGTGAAACCTCTCTTGGAATCCTGCATACTGAATCTGTGCAAGACCTTATCTATATAAGTATCTTGACACAATCCAATAAGCCTCTTCAATCTATCTCTATAGATTCTTATTCCAAGAATGTACGCGGCTTCACCCATGTCTTTCATGGAAAAACAACTTCCAAGCCAAGTCTTTACAGACTGAAGCAATGGAACGTCATTTCCAAGAAGGAGTATGTCGTCTACATACAGTACGAGAAATGCAACTCCGCTCCCACTAGTCTTCTTGTATACACATGGTTCTTCTTCGTTCTTGACGAAGTCAAACTTTTTGACCGCTTCATCAAAACGAAGATTCCAACTCCGTGATGCTTGCTTCAATCCATAAATGGATCGATGAAGCTTGCATACCTTCCCAGCATTCTTAGGATCAGTGAAACCTTCAGGTTGTGTCATATACACATCCTCTTCCAGAATTTCGTTAAGGAAAGCCGTTTTCACATCCATCTGCCAAATCTCATAATCATAATAAGCGGCAGTTGCTAGGAGTATCCGAATGGATTTAAGCATAGCGACTGGGGAATAGGTCTCATCATAGTCAATACCATGAATTTGTTTAAAACCTTTAGCCACTAATCTAGCTTTGAATATCTGGATATTCCCATCCACGTCAATCTTCTTTTTGAAGATCCATTTACACTCAATGGGTCTTACACCATCGGGTAAATCTACCAAGGACCATACTTGGTTTTCTGACATGGATCCCATTTCGGATCTAGCGGCTCCAAGCCACTTTTCGGAGTCAGGGCCCAACATTGCTTCTTCAAAATTCGCAGGTTCGTTACTGTCAATGATCAGCAGGTCATAACAATCGTTCACGAGAAGACCGTAGTACCTCTTGGGTTCGTAACGAATTCTTCCGGATCTGCGAACTTCAGGCATCACAGGTGCTGGTTCCACAACTTCTTGTGGTTCCACCTGCTGCTCTTCCGCATTAGGTTGAGCAGGCTCCTGTGATTCTCGAACTTCTTCGAGTAGTACTTTACTCCCACTATTCTTCTTATGAAGAAACTCTCTCTCAAGGAAAGTACAATCCCAAGCAACAAACACTTTGTTCTCAGAACGGTTGTAGAAGTAGTACGCCTTGGTTTCTTTAGGATAACCAACGAAAAAGCACTTATTAGATTTGGGTGCAAGCTTATCAGATATTAAACGTTTTACATAAGCTTCACAACCCCAAATTTTCAGAAAAGACAAACTTGGAGCATTTCCAGTCCACATCTCATGTGGTATCTTTGCAACTGATTTTGATGGGACTCTGTTTAGTGTAAACGCAGACGTTTCTAGAGCGTATCCCCAAAACGATAATGGAAGGTCTGTATGACTCATCATTGATCGAACCATGTCTAATAGGGTCCGATTCCTCCTCTCGAAAACTCCATTCCATTGGGGTGTTCCAGGAGGAGTGAGTTGTGAAACAATTACACACTCTCTCAGATGATCACTGAACTTTTGGCTTAAGTATTCTCCGCCACGATCAGATTGAAGAGCTTTAATACTTTTGCCAAGTTGGTTCTGTACTTCATTATGGAACTCCTTAAATTTCTCAAAGGATTCCGACTTGTGTCTCATTAGATAGACATAGCCATACCTACTGAAATCATCAGTAAAGGTAATGAAGTATTGATAATTTCCTCTAGCACTTGTGCTCATCGGGCCGCAGACATCTGTATGTATAAGGCCTAATAAGTCACTGGCCCGTTCATTTGGTTTGTTGAAAGGAGCCTTCGCCATTTTGCCCATCAAACAAGATTCACATTTCTCACATGATTCATAACCAAAAGAGCCCAAAAGCCCATCACTATGGAGCTTCTGTATGCGTTTCTCGTTTATGTGAGCCAAACGACAGTGCCAGAGAAAAGTTGGGTTTTTGTCATTAGACTTAAACCGCTTAGTATTTATGTTATAAACGGGCATTGATTGGTTTAAAATGTAAAGCCCATTCTCTAATGGGCCGCTACCATAAAACATACCATCACGATTAAAAGAACAACATTTATTCTTTATAGAAAAATCAAATCCTTCTAAATCCAAACAGGAAACTGAAATGATGTTTCTGCTTATCGCAGGTACAAAATAGCAATTGTTTAATTCTAAAACCAAGCCCGAAGGCAAAGACAAATGATAAGTGCCCACGGCCAACGTCCTACTATTGCTTAGTGCCTGCACATTAGTACAAATATGAGCCCCACAGCCGGTATCTAATACCCAAGAGGTAGAACCTGTAGAAGTAACATTTACTTCAATAACATAACTACCTGGAAAAGTCGTATCGTACGTCTTCTTCTTGTTCTTCAGACCATCCAGGAATTTCTTGCAGTTTCTCTTCCAATGCCCAGACTCATTGCAGAAATGGCACTTATCAGCATCAGAAGGGCCAGCTCTGGGCTTAGGGGGAGGCGCAGATTTGTCCTGGTTTATAACCTGGACAGCCTTGCCCTTTCCCTTGCCCTTGCCGGGTTTCTTAAACTTTTTACCCCCTTGTACCATAAGCACATTAGGGGCACCCTTCTTGATGTTTGGCTCAGCTGTCTTGAGCATGCCATATAACTCAGTCAACGTCTTCGTCAAGCTGTTCATATTATAGTTCATAATGAATGTATCATAGCTTGGCGGCAGTGACTGCAGTATGATGTCAGTAGCCAACTCTTGGCTAATGGGACAGTCCAGTTTCCCCAAGTTATCAATATAACCCATCATCTTTATGACGTGGGGACTCACTGGAGCATGACTTGGTAGCTTGCACTCAACTAGAGATTTAACCGTCTGGTATCTCTCAGTTCGAGCCTGCTCCTGAAATATAGCTTTCAGGCTAGTGATTATCTCGATGGGCGACGCCACGTTCTCATATTGCTTCTGCAAATCTGAGTTCATGGTAGCCAGCATCAGACAAGTCACATCGACCACATCATTTGAATGCTTATCCCAAGCATTCTTTTCTGTCTGCAGGGCATTGGCACGGTACTTCTCGGGGAGAACCTTATCAAGGACATAGTCCCTTTTCTCCTGCCTGAGAACAATTCTCAGGTTCCGATACCATTCCAGAAAATTAGATCCATTCAGCTTGTCCTTCTCAAGGACGGATCTTAGGGAGAAAGTGTTGTTTGAGCTTGACATTGCTGAAACAAAAGAGGTAGAGGGTAAGTTACGATGTTCAATAAAAGAGTAAACTTAACAATTAAGAAAACTCGCATTATATTCATAACTATGTTTCCTCAAAGAATATAATGATCCAAGATCCATGTTTCACTAAAATCCGAGCAAGCCACTGGCTGTAACTCAAATCTTAGTTATACAGGTAAGCAACACTTTGCTAATCATATCCAATATGACTCTTGGTTGTGGATAAAAAATCTTATGTTCTAACCACCTGATGTCTCTGGGCCCAGAACTTCTGATAGCCCATTCAAGTAAACCAATCTCTTCTGTCATGTAATAGTTGATGCCATGCACTGCAAGCCCATCAACTCAATTACCTACTGCCTCACTCATGTAACAGCAGATATCTTGCACTGCAAGCCTATCATGCAATGAAATGAGCCTTGACAGCTGACAAGATCGGGAAGACATCTAGAGCACTTGATATTTAGTCGAGGAACTGAACATTTAATCCTTAATACATATCATATACGCATTCAGGAACCCAATCTCATTAAATCTGGTTCGGTTATTTGATTTCAGGTTCACTAACCATCAATCAGCGTAGGCTGTCGATCGACACTACCTTAGTGTCGATCGACACTTACCTTTCTGTCTCAGTTCATCGAAAACCAATCAATCCAATTGAACCGGTTTCGAGAACCGACAAAAAATTTCAATAACCGTTCAGTGTCGATCGACATAACATTTGTGTCGATCGACATAACATTTGTGTCGATCGACATTGACCAAACCAAATTCAAATTCTCGATAACCGGTCAATCCAATTGAACCGGATCGATAATCGGTCATTCTAATTGAACCGGGTCAATTTCCGGTCGGTGTCGATCGACACAACATTTGTGTCGATCGACGCCAACCAAATTGCAACAAACCGAAATTTGCCGGTTTCGTCGATCTGTTAACCGAGCACGATAACCGATTCAATCCAATTGAACCGGTTCATCGATCGCAAGGCAGAGACAGACGTGTCGATCGACACTACCTTAGTGTCGATCGACACGACTAGGTTTCTTTCACGATTTGAGCAATTTTCACGAAAACGATTTTACGAAGAAAAAAAAAACGATCAAATCCGAATTCAGTTCATACAGATTACTAGTTAAACCCTAATGCTCTGATACAACTGTAGGAATTCATACAGTTTTTACCGGATTAATCTCTATTAACCAACCTAGATGCAATTCCTTTTCCTAGGATCTAGGGTTTGTAAACTTTAGATCTGATGAAACGGATCTCAAATATACCTGGAGTTTGCAGCGGAGATTTGATCAGGGATTCGAGATCTGCAGCACTTCAAATGCAGTGCCTCTACCGATAGTCCACACGCGCACAAATAGGAATCCGTAGGGATGCTAGTGCCTGGAATCGGATCTTTCAGGGAATTCTCAGAGGCGGCTGTCAATAGGGTTTTTCGAAAACTATCTCTCCAGGTCGTGACCTATATCTCCTTTATATAGGTCGTGGAGAAAACCTAATTGATCCTGAACCGATTCAGAATCAATTAAGTCATTAAACCGAAATCTTATTTCGGTTAAACCCTCGTGTCGATCGACACTACTATAGTGTCGATCGAAGCTTCCTTTAAAACATGTTTATAATGTGTATCAAATACACATCATCTAGATCATTACATTAATGATCATTCCCTTATAAAGTGAATCCTATTTGCTTAGGTGTGTGACCCTGTAGGATCATATAATACTAGTAATGAGTTCATAACTCATAGATCATAAGCGGCTTCTAGCAAAACGTAATGACCACCTAGTATCATATGAATGTCTAATCTCGACATCACAATTATCATTGAAGTGAATACAAGTGTGATTTCAGGACATTCCCAACATATGTACCCATTAATATCAAGAAATGGATTTGTATAATCAAATATAATATTTAAATTGAAATCATAATCGTAATCACTGATGCAACGGAACTTCAAAATAAAACGATAATATTTTATTGAAAGCTAATGTTAATATATTATCTACATATAAGTAATGTTTAAAAATGTCGTAATATTTAACATTGATTATATTCGATAAAACTATTGCATATGCAATTTATAAATAAATTATACAAGAACATATTTTAAAGTGATTGATTACGAAACATGAATCATAATTACACAAGTTACAAAAATACAAAGAGTAATAAACCCACGCATCGCGTGGGTCAATCTCTAGTGTATATAATTATATGGTTTTTAGATTCTTTTTTGGGTTTGGTTTCTTATCCAGGCTTTAGATTTAAATTTTAAATAATAATGATAATTATCAATTTATATAGGGACAATTACAAAAATGTCACTTTACAAATATGCCACTGTTTGATTATTTTCTTACCAACATGCCATTATAAATCCGTTTAAAAACCTTACATCTCACAATTCTCAATTTTAAAAAATGTTTTGATTCCTAACAAACATTAAACCTAATAAACTAAACCCTAATATAATATAGTTAACCCAACTATAAATAATTTTAAAATTTGAAAAAAGTGATAGTGGCATTTTTGAAAAATGGCATGTCAAAAGTGGCATATCTTGAAATTTCTCAATATATAAACATAAATTATCTAAACAAACAAAAGTCTCAGTGATGGAAAGCGAGGAACATAGTTTAAGAGAAACCAAAAATTTATGTTTTCATTTTTTAAAAAAATTATAAAACTTGAAGAAATAAGTTTTTATGGTTTGTTAAATGAATGTTTTAAAAAAAAATTGAATTGATAAGAAAATGTATTTTAGAGGAAACAAATCCAAAACCATAATAATTGTTTGGAAAAACCAACTTCAAAACCAGAAAAAAATCAAAAAATCGACTCATATTCAAAATTTTGATATATTTTACAAAAAAAATCCAATATAAAATGTGTATCAAATATCTAGTAATATTACTTAATAAATTCATCACAATCTGTATCATGTTAATTTGACGAGTAGTTTAAATTTTGTTTAGCCAATATAATTTTGGGCTTAAAAAATTATTATGTATATGATAGTAGCAAAAGAGATATTTTAAACCCTATATGACACCGATTTCGAACCTAACACCGAAAGCTCTTTTTCTACTTGTTTTCTTTGGAAATCTGATATGAGACACCATCACAATCTTTTTTTCTAGTGCAACTTATGGACTTTCTCACCCCTGGGTGAAGAACCGTCACTTTTTTTGGGCCTTTGCGTGAAAGATACAAAACCTAGATGGCCCGATGATGGCCAACTTACGAGGAAAACGGAAAGGGCATCGATCCTAATGAACGGCCCATATTTAAGAGAGTCATAGTTCCTCTGCTTGACAATTCAAATCAGATATAATAACAGACCCTAACCTTAATAGGGCGCCTTTAAGAAGCGAAGGAAGAAAAGGATAGGATATGACGTTGTGGAAGACGAAAACTATACTTATGTAGAATATGACCTTGGACAAGGACTCTTCCAATTCATAATCGATTCTGAAAAGTATTTCCAACATGTATTGGACAATACACTACTATACCCCTTGGTAAATGGTCAATGTCTATTCATAGAAAATATTGTGTCCTTATCTTTGGCAAATAAAGTAATTAACAATCTTGTTCAGTACTTTACTAGGAGTAGGAGTATGCGCGCGGTCCAAGCATGCAAAAATAGTAATCTAGTTTTCAATCATCTTCTGCTTGATGCATTAATTGAGATTTTTTTTTGTGCATGGTGAAATTGGAAGTAAAGTATAGCTGGTAAGAAATGTTTAAAATATTCAGAGGCCAATTCGCAATCATGTAAATAAATCTTTTGCCATGCTTGGATCCTATACTCTTACCCGTGGTAAAGTAGTAAACAAGAGTATTAATTACTTCATTAGGTAAAGACAACGATAAAAATAATGTGACTAGACAATGTACCAATCTTTCTTTGCATTCTTGCTAGTACTGAATCATTACTTCTCAAAGTTCACTCATTGCCTCGTCCATTGCATTAGTTGTTCCCACTTGAAGAGGTGAAGTAGATGGTAGGGCTGGGCAAATTATCCGTTAGATTTGCTCCGATCCGTGATCCGTTTTGATCCGATCCGAAAAATTCGAATATCCGTTATAAATCAAAGCAAAGCAAATAGTAAAATCTACGATCCGTCTAAAGCAAAGCAAATCATAAATACTAATTTTAAAAATCCGAATATCCGGTCCGATCCGTAAATTACATATATGTACATATAATATGATATACCTACAACATATATTTGCATTTTTTAACCTTTTCAATACATTGAACGGATATAGTTATAGTAAATTTACGTAGTTACTAATTTTGTAAATCAGTTGTCTCATATTTTTATCTAAAAATAATAATAAATGTTTCGTAATCCACCATTTTTTCTTTCACTTTTCATTTTATTTTTAGTTATATCAAATAAAATTATCTAACTTATATTATTTTTTCACTAATTAGTTTAAAATTTATACTGAAAAAATAACTTTTTGAAAAAATAAAATATTTTTCTTTCGTTTTTTTCAGTTAAAACAAATATCCGCAAATATCCGAATATCCGCAAATATCCGGAAAAAAATCCGGATATCCGTAACTCCAAATATCTAAAATTTTCAAAGCAAAGCAAATCGGAAAATTTAATATCCGTGAATAACAAATCGAATCACAAATACTATAATTTTTCCGGATATCCGATCCGCGCCCAGGCCTAGTAGATGGGTATCTATCTCTTAATTGGAGGTCAGTGGGTCCGAGATGATGTGCAAGCTACTCTGTGAGAAACACTAGGGGAAACTAATAATCTTTTGTTTCATGGTGGTAGTACTTCAAGAAAACCTCGAGATTTCTGCATCATAAGCTCTCTCTAAAAAGAAACAAAAACCGATGTGTTGCTATGGTATTGATTTTGGTTGTCCTGTAATAGTGCACCATTATCTGTCCCAAAAAAAATTTCTGGTGCCCACTACTGATGGCTTATCTCGCCATTCAAGTTAATGCTCCGATGTAGGTAATTTTGGTTTCTCCTCAACAAATAGAGACTTTTCAATCAAACCTGAACCAGAGAGACCATCAATGTTGTTGATTAGACCGACTTTTAACCAAGTTCAATTTTTCTATTCTTTTACTTGTCCTGAAAAGTTGTATCTTGTGATTGAATTCCTAAATGGAGGAAATTTAATTTTATTCACAATTGAAATTTTTTTGGTAGCATAGGTATAACAAAAGACTACCAAATTTCTCAATTAGTGAATAAAAATCTTATCCATTTAGGTATTCCATCACAAGGTAAAGCTTTTCGGGACAAGTAAAAGAATAAAAGAATCGAACCTGATCAAAAGTAAGTGTCATTAACAGCACTATTGATCTTTCTGGACAGTTTTGAGTTGAATGTCTTTCAAGTTGATGCTCTGATGTAGGTAATTTTGGTTTCTCCTCAACAAACACTGACTTTCCACTCAAAATTGAACCAGAGAGACCATAAATGTTGTTGATGTGACCGACTTTTAACCAGGTTCGATTCTTCTATTCTTTTACTTGTCCCGAAAAGTTGCATCTTGTATTTGAATTCCTAAATAGAGGAAATTTTTATACACTATTGAGAAAGTTTTGGTAGCATAGTTATAACAAAAGACTACCATATTTTCTCAATTAGTGGATAAAAACCCCATCCATTTAGGTATTCCTTCACAAGATAGAGCTTTTCGGGACAAGTAAAAGAATAAAAGAATCGAACCTAGTCAAAAGTCTGTGTCATCAACAGCACTGATGATCCCTGGACATTTTTGAGTGGAATGTCTTTCAAGTTGATGCTCCAATGTAGCTAATTTTGGTTTATCCTCAATAAACAAATATTTTCCACTCAAAACTGAATTAGAGAGACCATCAATGTTGTTTGTTGATGAGACCGACTTTAACCAGGTTCGATTCTTTTATTTTTTTTCTTGTTCCGAAAAGCTTTATCTTGTGATAGAATTCCTAAATGGAGGAAATTTGTATTCACTATAGAGAAAAATTTGGTAGCATAGGTATAACAAAAGACTACCAAATTTCTCAATTAGTGAATAAAAATCCCATCCATTTAGATATTTCATCACAAGATAGAGCTTTTTTAGACAAGTAAAAGAAGAAAAGAATCGAACCTAGTCAAAAGTCAGTGTCATCAACAACATTGATGATCTTCCACTAGATGAGATGCGATGAGATGAGAAAAATCAAAGGCGATTCTCAAAAATGCCACCATTATTTTAAAAGTTACAAAAATACTATTTTTGTTTAAAATTCCAAAAATACCACAAATTTAAAATGAAGTTTTAATATTTAAACTCAACTCTAAACCCCAAACTCAAACCTACCCCTAAAACTATCTTAATTTGGGAATAGTTAACTCAAACCCAAAAATTTTAATTACAAATCTATTGAAAATAAATTTTTGGATTTGAAGTATTTTTAGAATTATTGAAAAATGGTATTTTTGAAACTTTTTAAAAAATGGTGACATATTAAAGAATTCCTCCAAAATCAACAATGTATACAAACTTACAAAGTTTGGAAAGAAAAAAAAAACAAAGAAATACGAAAACATAACATCTGAGTCTCATCTCTCTAACAACAAAAGATAGATGAAAGTATTTTCCGTGTAAAAAAAAACGAAAAGGATTTTACTCTGTAGAATAAATAACAAAAGCAAACAAACTTTCTTTAGATACTACTTTCTGTATGGGACTATGTTTACTGTCATCCTCTGAACATCCCATTAAAGACAATTGTGTCCACATGAGCATTCTCAGAGATTTGCAGTGACGACACAGCTTGAGCAGCAATCAAATCATCTGACATTACCATGTTGTTGTTATCCCATCCCCTTGCGAAAGGCTCATATGAGACTGACCAGTTACCATTTCTTGGTCGGTTATAATAGCTCGAGCAGCGTTGGTGAGGGAAGAATCTGTTTCTTCCACCTGAAAACTGATTGAATTTGGCAGTATAATCCCATGGCTTGAAACCCGTTTCTTGATTTCGCATGTTTCGATATGAGTCATCACAATCTTCACCAAGTAAGACGTGTAGAGCGACAGCTTCTGCAATGGCTTTACCTTCCTCATCCAGTCTTTTTCGTTCCTCTAGTTCTTTCAGCTTCTTCTTCGCTCGCTCAACCCTCATAGCTGCAGAAGTAGGAATGGATTTCTCTAGACGCGTATTCTTCTTCTCTGCTTGTTTGATACGCTCAAGCTCGTCTCTCTCCTGCTTCTTCATTGCATCATCTGCTGAGTTTTCTCCTTCATCATCTACTCCTTCCTTCTTCCTTTGCTTCTTCTTCTCTAGCTCAGCTCGGATCGCTGCAGAATTAGCAACGGCTTTCTCAATACGTCTCTTTTTCTTCTCCGCTTGTTTGATTTTGTCTTGTTCGTCTTTTACTTGCTTCTTCTTCCCTTTTCTAACAACTAACTGAGCTTGTTTCCGCGTCGAGCTACTGTTATCCATGATTGCTACTATAGACACTTAAAACTTTTATTCTACCAACTGAATTACTCAAACCAAGCTCACTGAATCAGGGCGCTAATGACTACACCCACTCAGGTATGTAGGTATACCTCATTTTACGGACGATACAATCCCAAACGGAAACAACTGGAGTTAACAGAAGGGAGACGTTGTAGATATTTGCAGACTTATCTCTTGGAAGCAATTGTTCTATTTTCCAACATCTTTTAACTTCATCCATTTTCTATAAGGAAAATTACTTTGTTAGATTTGAACCTGCAAAGTATAATAGCAAAAAGCATAACACCAATCTCAGAGTAATATGCCAAATGAACACCTAATTTCTTAGCCTAATTCAAACAAAACTGAAACCCTAATTCTGAAACCTGAGATCGATGTGCACAAACCCTGATTAACGACAGATAAGAGTCAATTCGACTCAATCATATGCCAAATTTCACAAACTTTTATCAACATCAACGAACAATTAGCAACGCTCCGGCGGCAATTCATACTAAATCTAGGGGGAAATTTCAGCCCAGCAACCCAAAGAGATCAGATCTGTTTCAGAAATTCATTCATACTCGGTTCAATCGACTGATTAGGTCAGAACATTAATAAGGATCAATTTTGAAAATACAAATCTAAGCCAATCCAAAGGAAAACGGCTTAAATTGGAATTAGTTTGTGGAAATTGAAGATTAAGCTGAAACAACAGGAAAGAAAAAAAAGAATCGGATCCTAACCTCGGCAAAATGGCATAGAAGCAGACTAACTCGAAGAACTCCAGAGATTTATTGGATAAAGAGAGAGAGAGACACGAAAACGCGGACTTATAGTTTCTCTTTGGATCCAGAGAAAAGGTGGATCGAATTAAAATAGACGACGAAGATGGAGTACAAGAGACTGGACCCCCATATAATATTTATCAAATTGAAAGACGACACGTGGTGGGTGATTTGTATAGGCAGTTCTAGAATACTACCAAACTTTTTGTTTCAAGTGGAAGTTTTCGATTGGGACTGGGAGATTTGGACGGTGCAACTTCGTCGGTTTGACCACGTGGAAATTGATTAGTCGATGAGTGTTCAGATTGGATTTTCATTTTAGAAAAGCAAGATTAGATTATTTAATTCCGGATTCTCCAGTTTTTTTTTTTGGGTTCGACATCAACGATTCATCAACTAATACCATTTACAAAGCTTAATTATCAACTTAAATATAATTAATCAGCCAAGCTAGTAGTAGCACAATAAAAATACTCTTTAAAGACATAGTATGTCAGTAGTGCATCACGAAGTCAAAGTCATCTTCATTGTTTTTTTTCCCTTTTTTAGGTAATTTGGAGGGGTTCGGGCTTGGGTCCAAGGATCATCTTTTATTGATATCTTATAACATGACGTAAAACATTCCGCCCACCGGGATTTGAATTAGGAACATAGCAAGACCTACCTATGCGTTTAACCACTAGCCCACGACATCCAATGGCGTCCTCTTGAATATTGCATAGTGAAAAATAAAAATCTTCTTCAGACTCGTTTTAATCAAATTCTTTATAAATAAAGATTATATTAGACTCTTATCTATCTCATTCTAAGAAAATTTTGAATTACTATTGGGATAAAGTTATAGAAAATTGTTTAGTGCAAAAAAAAAGACATTTATAACTAAGAATTAATATGTTTTCTTAATAGGTGTGAAAATTTTAAAATATATAAAAAAAAGAGGGAGTATAATCTAGTCTCTAGGGTGACTTAATCGACACTAAAATAATTTTGTATAATTAACACCGAAGTATTTATGTATTGATGTAAAGAATTAAGGGATGGATTATATATATATAATCCAACTTATATAAAATAAGAAATAATTATTTCAATGAATTGGACTTGACTTTATGAATGGAATGAATACAAATGATCTCTTATGAGATGTGTATACAAAGACTCTTGAGGTTAAAGTGTGTAAATGATTCAAATCCATTTCTGAGTGAGGCCTCCCTGAGAATCCGAGATCTCGCATAGGATTTGTAACTCGCAGCTCTTTTGTCATATCTAAGTGGGATTAATGTTTTTGGGCAGTAATGGTTGTTTCGTCAATATGTTTTTACAGACTGGATCTAGTGCCAAATCCGATTCCAAAAAAAAAACAAAAACAAAAGTAAAATCAAAATGCAGATTGTATTTGCAAAAGGCATCTCTTTAAGTGTAATCAACTCTACTTTAAAAAAAGAAAAATGTAACTCCTTCTTGTCCACGTCTTTGATCTGAACCAAGTATGTTTGCCAGCCCAAGTAACGTGAAATGAAATTTGATAACGCTATCTATTTCCCCTTGAAAACTCTTTTTACTCTTTCAGCTCTATTAAACCTAACTTCCTCGGTTCCTTGCAAATTCAGCTTCCAATTTATCTCACAATCTCTCTCTCTAAACTCTCATAGACACACACACCTCAGCTACTGATTCGTCTTTATTTCCGATTCTCCCAATTCTCTGATTCACTTATAAACACATTAATTGATTCTCGTCTTCTCCAATTCTTCATGGCTTCTACGTTGGATTCCACCTTCTCCGACCTTACCAATACCCCAACTCTCCAGAGTAACCTCGGAATTTTGTCTCATGATCAGATTGAATTGGCCAAGATCCTATTAGAGAATGGTCAGAGTCATCTCTTCTTGCACTGGCCTGATCCAGGTGTCTGTGACAAAGAGAAGCTAGGTTTTTTCGATCAGGTTACCTATTTTCTTTGGTTGAATTTCTATATAATTCATGTTTTGATGAATGAACATAGAAAAAATGACAAAAATAAATTGCTTATTAGATTGCTCGCCTAAATTCAAGCTATCCTGGGGGTTTAGCATCATACATCAAGACCGCCAAAGAGCTTCTCGCCGATTCAAAAGTAGGGAAGAACCCATATGATGGTTTCTCTCCTTCTGTAAGTAGTTTAAATCTTTTTGTTATGTATTCAAAAGTTTTTTTTTTCTTGTGATGTGTTTATATTTATTTTACCAAAAGTTCATGTGGTCTTGCAGGTCCCATCAGGTGAAAATCTTACTTTTGGTGATGAGAACTTCATCGAAATGGAAAAAAGAGGCGTTGTCGAAGCTAGGAAAGCTGCCTTTGTGCTTGTTGCTGGTGGACTTGGTGAGCGTCTTGGTTACAATGGAATCAAGGTAAATATAGTGAACATTGCCTCATTGACTTAATCACTATCCATATATTAGAATATATGATCCATTTGACTCAACGATGAATCTATTTCCTAGGTGGCACTTCCAAGGGAGACAACTACAGGGACATGTTTCTTGCAGCACTACATTGAATCTATATTGGTTCTTCAGGAAGCTAGCAACAAGTTTGCTTCTGGTGTGTTTCTAACTTTTTTTTGACACCATACTACCATGTTATGTATCCAGTTTCTTCACTACAATGTCTGACATCTGCACTTTTTCACATTTCTCATCACTATTTCCTATATATTTCTGCATTTTGCAGATGAAAGTGAGAAGGATATTCCTTTCATTATCATGACATCTGATGATACACATTCGCGTACACTGGAGCTATTAGAGCTTAACTCTTATTTTGAGATGAAATCTACTCAAGTACATCTTCTAAAACAGGTAAATAGTCAGCTGCTATATAAGAGCCATCGAAAATAAACAGGTAATTTATTTTGAGAACCAGTGCACTATTGACTACCTTGTATTTTTTAGGAAAAAGTTGCATGTCTTGATGATAATGATGCTAGACTTGCATTAGACCCTCACAACAAATACATGATCCAGGTATCAACAAATACATTTCCAAAATTTGTAAAATACTTGCACGCTACGCTGACCGTCGTTTTCTTGTCTATTCATAGACAAAACCTCATGGACACGGCGATGTACATTCGCTTCTTTACTCCAGTGGCCTTCTTGATAAATGGTACTTCTTCTATTAGATACTTTATAAGTTTGTTGCTTTTAATTACTCCCTTTTTGTATTTGTTACAATTTCAGGCTTGAAACTGGTTTAAAATGGGTTTTATTTTTCCAAGATACAAATGGACTTCTCTTCAATGTTAGTAGCAACTACTCAAAATATTGTGTGTTATAGTATTCATAAAATTTTGCTAGAAATTCACAATTCCTTAATGCACTTTCCTGGTCCAGGCAATTCCAGCTTCTTTGGGTGTGAGTGCTACCAAACAGTATCATGTTAACTCTCTCGCGGTGCTCCGCAAGGCGAAAGAAGCTATAGGAGGAATTACTAAACTTACTCACGCTGATGGTAACTTTAGTGAATAATAGAAATCGAAAGTATATTGATTATAGGAGGAATTACTAAATTTGCTATAGGAGGAATTACTAAATTTGCTGAGCGACACTCTTCATTTTTTTTTTTTATTGATTATCATCAAGAGTATGGATATAAATGTTTTCAGGCAGATCTATGGTAATCAATGTGGAGTATAATCAACTTGATCCTCTACTTAGAGCAACTGGATTCCCTGATGGGGATGTTAACTGTGAGACCTGTTATTCCTCTTTCCCGGGAAATATTAATCAAGTGAGTTGTCTTCTACTCTACGAGTCTAGATTGATCGGGAAATTTCAAGACTCTTGATATTTGTCAATGTCTTACAATGCAGTTGATTCTGGAGCTTGGTCCATACAAAGAGGAGTTGCAAAAAACTGGAGGGGCCATTAAGGAGTTTGTTAATCCAAAGTAATTCTTCTATTCTTATTGTTCAACTGCTTGAAGCTATCATTTCATTTGAAATTAATGATGATTAGTAGTAGTTCTAGACAGAAACTTGATTCTCTGCTTTGACATATACTATATGGATTATATAATAGATACAAGGATAGTACCAAAACAGCATTTAAATCTTCGACTCGTCTAGAGTGTATGATGCAAGATTATCCAAAAACGTTGCCTCCAACAGCACGCATTGGATTCACGGTAATTACTATATGTAGAGTAAAACAGTAATTTAATTATGCATGCTTCTTGTGACAATGTTTCTTCAAGTAGGTGATGGAGACGTGGCTTGCTTATGCACCCGTCAAGAATAATTCCGAGAATGCTGCTAAGGTAAAATACTTAATGATTAATAATGTTCATTTCTTAAACTGCAACCGAAAAATGAAAGGCAAAAACCAGTTCTTGTGACTAATCAACTCTGTCAAATATGAATGATGGTGCTTATCCACTGAAGGTACCAAAGGGGAATCCATATCACAGTGCAACTTCTGGAGAAATGGCGATTTATCGTGCCAACAGTCGTATTCTTCGAAAGGTAATTAATTGTACTTCCATCATTCTCTTATCTTTAAAGTAACATTGTTTTTTTTCTTTGGTTTTACCAACTCCTTAGGCTGGTGTCAAAGTGGAAGAGCCTCTAAAACAGGTCTTGAACGGCCAAGAGGTTGAAGTATGGTCTCGTATCACATGGAAACCCAAATGGGGAATGATGATCTTCTCTGATATCAAAATGAAAGTGAATGGGAACTGCAAAGTCTCTCAGAGATCCACGATGGCGATTATTGGTCGTAATGTATTTATCGAAGGTCTTACCTTGGACGGTGCTCTTATTATAGATTCAATTGATGATGCAGAGGTATAAAGTGTGTTTTTGAAAGCTGTTATCTCTTGGGATTATTATTATATAAAGACTTATTTGACATGTGAAAGCAGGTAAAAATGGGAGGTTTGATCAAGAACAATGGTTGGGCCATGGAAAACGTAGATTACAAAGACACATCTGTTCCAGAGGAAATAAGAATCAGAGGTTTCAGATTCAACAAAGTGGAGCAACTGGAAAAGAAATTTACTCAGCCTGGAATATTTTCTGTGGAGGATTAATGTTCTCTAAATATTTTCTGTGGAGGATTATTTGGCAATGTTTATGTTCCTTGGATAAACTATGTAAATCATAAATCATCATTAAGCATCAATTATTTACCAAACCATGTTTATGTTCCTTGGATGTTTTTTTTTTTTCAAAATTCAAACATTGTCACTGAATTGCTATTTGTAGCTGAAAAAGTTTAATGGATAATTAAATTATTAATTTATTAATTCTCGATTTATTTTCATCGTGAACATACAAGACATCATTTGGACATCGACATTGATAGAACTTCGTAGTACCAAAAAAAAAACAGATTATAAATCACTTTTTTTTAATGATCATGATCAATAAAAATAGATCAGGCGGTAGTCGAGGGACGTGGTGTTGGTGTAGAATGCCAATGTTGGACTGGGAGGCCGCATCTGCGTAAACAATCTTGGTAACACGATTTGTTATTATGGCCACAATTCATAGAACAGTCTCTGAAGCAAGCAAGTCTTGGCTTTCTTTCTTCAGCATCCATTCCATTGCATGCTTGTAAACCACATCCCATTATTATCATTGTTACCATCATCATCACTTTAAACATGTTTCCCGCCATTTTTTGTTACAAGGTTTTTTATTTTTTTAGGGGGTATAAGAATAAGTAATTTTTATTGGTTAAGAGATATGGGATGTGTGTTTATAATGATAGAGAAGAAGGGGTTTATATATTCATTTTTTGCCTCTATATATATAGTAATTTTGTTATTTCTGTTTCCTTCTTATTTTGTTCTTATCTTTGTTTGGGTTTGGCTTAAATAGATTTTGTTATCTGTCTGATTTGACTTAAAACAGAATTTTGTAACTATCGTTTAGTGTTTACCATGAATTTGTCGTTGATTCGGATTATTTTGGTTTTGTGCTCGGTTCACCTAACAAGCGAGGCATAATAAATTTAGATATGTTTTTGATAATAGCAATTACTTGTTAATCATATGACTCGTATCACTTTTATTCATAGGTGTTCTTACTTTTTGTGGGTGGAGTGACAAAACCGGACCATTCGTCCACGTTCAACATCTCATATATACAATTGTTTTAAACTTTCTATAAAATAGTATAATACATGTAGGTCTAAAATAGTTGGCAAACGAAAAAAGGTCTTGAGGTTTCACTCACTACAAGCCTACCGAACTTCTAAATTATGTAATTTAATAGATTGTTCTTAGAATGGCAAAGAAAAACGTAGTTATCATAGACTTTTATCCCATCTTCATGTCGTTATCTTATAATACTTCAATGCGACATCATACTATTTTTTTTAATCATTTCGTATAGAAATTATTATAATCACGGGTTTTCATTTTTTAATTTGTACACTTTTCTAAGCTGTGTAAACTAGATTCCGCACTAAATTTCTATATGTGAATTCGAGAAAAAAAATTTAGTTCTAAGAAATGTCAATAAATCCGACTAAACTCGAATACAAGATAACGAAATTGAATTTATATTGATGAATGATCAAATATACAAAATAAACTTTAGCTAGAACAGTCGTGAGAGCTAAAATGTTGTTAAGGGTAAACCTATGGAAAAAGTTAAGCCATTTCGGCTTTAAAATCTTAGTATTTATCCTCCATGAGCTGAACGGTTTAGCTCCGCTAATTTTTCCTCGTCGCCGGAGATCTCGGCTTGTTCGGATCCATCCTCCAGAAATATCAGGATTGCAGCTGGAGCGCTGGAGTGGCACTGACTTGGTCTATTTTAGCTGGATAGGACGGTTGAGAGAGCCTTCAGCTCGGACGGTAAACAGGTCAGTGACTTTGGCCCAACAAATTTATAGAATATGCCGGTCTTTATCTAAGTTTGGCAGGATTCTGGATCTGAGACCTAATTACGCTTATAATCCGGTTTGAATTAGATTTTATGGGCCGGATTTCAGGTGTGAAATCCAGCTCCATCATAAGCTATTCGCTATTTTTTTATTGTAGAGTACTTTTATCTTATAATACTTCAACACGACATCATACTATTTTTGGTCTAAAGTATTTTTATGGGCTCTAAACTATTTTTAGTTTATTACAAGTACTCAAATTTTCTGAAATTCGAATCACAAAAAAAAACTATTTAACGAGATAAAAATCAGAACTCACAGAAAAAAAAATCCGGATATAGTCAGTTAAACTAGAGGTTGCGGCAGAGCCGGATTTGAGCAAATTTTTTTGAAACATTTAAATGGGCCTCCACTTTGTAGGGGCCCTACTTATTTAAAAAAAAAATCAAACTTATATATTAATTTACTTAAAAATATGATATTTGATGGAAAAAAATGCAAATGTAATGAGATAGCAAATAATTTTTTTTAATAAAATATTATATTTTATAAGATTCTATGATTAAAAAATGTAAAAATGTTAAGTCGATTTTTCATAAATTTATTTTAAAGAAGAAGACATGAATGTATTGTTGATAAGAAAATCACTTTTGTTTAAAAATGATGCAAATTAAATGTTAGTTATTTAGTTTTGTATGGGCCCGACGATCTCAAATCCGGCTCTGGGTTGCGGTCTATTGTTTTGAAAGAAATTAAACAAAAACATACTTAATTAAGTACATTAGATTTTTAGATTTATGTGTGCATTAATGCCTGAAATATATATATATATATATATATGAATTTCAGCTAGCCTTCTCTCTACTGATGCAACAAAAAGGATGTATGGCTCGGGTATAAAGATCATATGATCAAGCGATTAGGGATCGTTTTAGCCATAAAATGGATGTATGGCTGACTTCGATGTGCTTTTGGCGGATGAGACATGATACTGACGTGGGTAGGTACCTTATATGTTGCACCACATCAACATGGCACCGCATAGCCAACAATGAATGTGTCTCTTTGTACAACTATGCTTAATGCTTCTTCGGCTAGTGTGGAACATGCTACTAATTCAACTACTGTATATTCACACATATATAGATATAAGGCGTAGAAGTAACAAACATGTAATAGAATATGCCTATAATTTTTTTTCCTTTCAATTTAGAGCCCATAATTTTTCAGGGGCCGCATACAATATTCATGTGTGTAACTCGAAAGGCCAATTAGCCTGATTCTTCCTCTAATTCATTTTTTATATTTACTAAGAAAGAAAATATTAGTCACTTTTTTTTTTTTTTTGAAAATTTTCATACTTCTTGTTGTGATTAAGAGGTGGAACCCTTGTTGTATAGTTTAATTCTCCGGTTTATCTCTTTCTCCAACTCTTCTTTTCCTCCAACTTCTTCCAGTTCAAAACCAAACCATGCAGACGAACAAAAATTAATTCACGTGTGTAACAAAAATTAGCATGTAATAGTTTTAAATTATTTTAAAAGTGGGTTTTAGATTCTTCTTGCCTTGGGTCCAAGAAACAGTCCATATGGTACACCTTTGAACTTGTCTGTGTGGTGTAGCTGAAAACCATAACTTTGGGTTAGATCAACTGATAGTAGTAATCAATTATGAAATAAATACTAACAATTAATTAAGAACGTTGGTTAGTTTATGGTGGTTATTGAACCTGGTGAGCGGCGGCGACCTTTCGGAGGTAAGGGACGTTGGCGATGGGACCCACAGAGAATCTCTTGTGCACAAGTCCATCGTGGACGAACATGTAGGCCATTCCAAACACCGTGATTCCCAGTCCCTGTCCGTTATAACCAACCCTACACTACAAGAAAACAATGACTTTTCCGACGGCATTTCCGACTGACGTAATATCCGTCGGAAATTTCTGTCGAACTTCCGATAGATTTCCGATGAATAATAAAAAAACGCAATCCGTCGGAAATTTCCGACGGATACGGTATACCGTATATGGATATACAGTATACTGTATCCGTATACCTTATTTCCGACGGATACCGTATCCATATACCGGATTACGGTATACCGTATACGTATTCGGTATACCGTATCCGACGGATTGCGTTTTTTTTTATTAACGCATTTCCGCCCATCTCGCTAAAGCCGATGTGTTTTGGCGGTATAACATTAGGGAATCCGACGGATTTCCCTAATGTTATACCGCCTCTCTTAATTGGTGAAGAAGCCGTGACTCCGCCAGAAACCGGTGTCTCCGCCGAAAACCGGTGACTCCGCCGGAATATTTTTTTTAGAAAAAAATTCGGAATTTCGTCGGAAACTTTTTTCCGATGGATTTCGGACGGATTTTCGTTTTTCGGAAATCTGTCGGAAAACCGTCGAAATTTCCGACGGATTTCTGACGGATTTTCATTTCCGACGAGATAGAAACGACGGTGCAAAACCATCGGAAAACGTGATGTTTTCTTGTAGTGGTAACGTTAAGAGTATTAAGAGAACTAATCTTTAGTTTTATTTGTGTTAAATACTTAAATTAGAGGTCTAGGCCATCGGGTTTATTAGATTAAAATTTAATTTAATCAACTCAATCTTTTCATGGTTGGACGGTAGATTTCAGCCAACCTACACTAATTTTTTTTTTGGGCGGTGTAAGAACCCACATAATTTCATACTTTCGGTTTCGGTGATTTGATTAAAATAACTTATTTAAATTTGAAAGAATCAAAGACCAATATTGTTACTACTATTGCTACCCTCGCTTTTTTGTTTAGTTTTATATTCTTGTTTTGAAGCTTTGGATATTGTCGAGAGATAAGGACTTACGGCACCAAAGCAGAGACCAGGAATAAGTCCCTTATTGAAGAATCCATAGTAGAGAAGACCAATCGCAGGAACCGCGTTTACTATACCAAAAACATCGTTTAACTCAAACGCTCCTTCTCTTGGTTTGTGATGAGACTACTCACAAAACAAAAACAAAAACCGGATAATGAAATCACAAAAAAAAGACTTTGATTTGTAGCGGTAAACCGGAAAACAAACAAAATTCCCAACTATACCTCATGCATGTTCCATAAAGAAGCGTGCCAAAGAGCTCTATGAGCCCATCTTGCCCAAAACTCCATCCCAATCTTTAATAAATCCAAACAACTTTTTCTTAACAAAAAATAAACTTACCATAAAAATCGAAAATTTAAAAGAAAATGGTACTTACGGCAGCACCAACAGAGAGAGCGAATGTACCAAACATCTCTGATCCTGCCACTTCACCTCCCTAACTCCAAACCAAAAATCGAGTTTCAGCTAAAAAAAGGTTTTGGACCGAAACCCGTAATCTGTCTTTATTATTTTTGGTTTTACCTTCATTTGCCATGAAAATCGGTAATAGACAGCTATAATCGCCATGGAAGTAATACCACAGCTTGACAACACAGCAGCGATTAGATATGTGAATCTCTCCGATTTCTTCCTCTCTGCTTTCTTGAGAATCCGCAACGTAGCCAAGAACTCAGGAGAGCTCGTGGTTTCCGGTATGTCATCCATGGGAGAGCTCTGTTCATGTTCGTCAACAACGGCTAAACAACGGTTGAGTCCAGAACGTTTTTGAATGCCGTTGAATCGGAGAGAAGAAGTGAAAACAGCGTCGGAGATTGGGTGATTGAGGCGAGAGTTAGAGGAAGAGAAAGAACGGTTGAATGGTTTGAGTGTTACGACGATTGATGAGAGTCCGGTCGCCATAGAAGGAGGGACTCGTCGAGGTTTATAAAACTTTAAAAGAGAGAGAGGTGTAGAGAAAGTTGTGTCAATGATGTGTGGTTAAGGTTTATACATACAAGAGTTAAATGCAGAGAGGCCACAATTTTATTTTATTTTCGGTTGTGCTCTTTATCGGTTTTTTTTGTTTGTTTTTCAAATGGTTAAATTACTTTATTTGTTTTTTTACAATTGTAAAATACCCTATTGATTTTTGTAACGTTGAAATATTAACCTATGTTTTGTGAGGATATACTATTACTATTATTATTATTATTATTATAATGTGAATAAGTTATTGTTATGATTTTCTAGTGAAAATATCTTAGTAAATTAGCATATACTACAAAAGAGTAGTTTGTTTAAAATGGTCTAGTTTTCAAAATCCATCAATAAATTGGAGTACATTATTTTTAGCTCTTTGATAAACATTGAAAAAAAATCACATTTTCATTTCAAAATAAAATATAAAAATGGAAAAAAATCGACGGCAGAAGCAGGGGAACAGGAGCACATGAACACAAATACAGAAGGGGAAAGAAAGGAACAACGCTACACATAATGAGTTTGAGGGAACGAGGTAGGTGATGGGCCATTTCTGTGATTTTCCACGTCATCGACAGCGAAGCATCCCAATTCTCCTCACTGACTCCACGTGGCCTCTTCTTCCACCGAATAAGTTAGAAGCATCCATCGTCTTACACGTGTATAATCTTTATTGGTTTGTCTGTTTCATCAGATTACACACTCGGGTAATTGAAGAATACTACTAGCTTCTTTGTTTTCTCACTTTTTAACTTGCGACTTACAAAAACTAATTTCCTAAAATAACTATACTAGTGATTTACAGGTTAAACCATCGCTACAACTACATATATCCCTTTTAACTTCTAACAATCTCACGCCATTTTCTATCCGGTCTTTTCAACTGAAGTCAAAGTATTCATGCGCTTTAATTTCGGATTTCTACTCGGGCTGCACACTCTCTTAGTCTCTTACGTCCCTCGAACTATCACTACTTAAGCGGATCTCGTGATTCGCCAAGCTAGATCTCTTATGTTTACTGTTATCTATATATATATATATATTTATTTTTTTACTGTTATCTATGTTGATTACTCTATTTCGGTGTGGTCTATCACACCACCTCAAATTTGACAAATAAAATATTATATTTTTGCATAATTTTTTTTCATTTGCTTGTTTATAGTTTGCGGTGATTTTTGTATACCATGCACCCTTGGTCTCAACTTTGATTTGGTAGAGTTTTGCTCGGTTACTGGAAAAGGAAAGAGATATTAGGTTATTATTAATAGGAGATGTGTGACTGATACTGATGGGACCCAAAGAGAAAGCCAATTGAAGTTGCCTTTCAACGTGCTAATTAGGACGTATATCAATTATGCCCTCGAGCAAGGAATTGTCACCGATGGTCAAAATATTTCTACGCAAAGAAAGTAGAAAACGAGATTTAGCTAGCTTAAGGGAAGAAATGATAACGAATATCCGATAAAATGCATATTTTCGTGATCCGATCCGTTTTAAACGAAGATTTGATTTTTCAATCCGATATGTTAGTTTTCGGACATCCATAATTTTTAAGGTATCTGTGGATATCCACGATTCGATCGGTGAAAAATCAGATATCCATTTTTTTTAAGATATCCGCAATTGTCTGATTCGATTCGTTAATATTTTTAATAGCATTTAATTATTATTTATTTTTTTGTAATTTAATTATCATAAAAAATAAATATTTAGTGAAAATAAATGGGTTAACAAAAAAAACTAATCAAACATTACTTTATATATATGAAATATGTATTTGTATATATACGGATCGGATAATGCTTTTTCCTAAAATATTATTTGTGATTTATTTTGTTTTTAAAGGATCGTTTATTTTAATAATTGTTTTGCTTCGAAATTTTACGGATATTCAAATTTTTCGGTTTCGATGAAAACGAATCGCGAATCCAATTTTAAGAGATTTTTTTGCAGTCTTAAGAAATGAGTAAAAGTGTCCTTATCCTATATCCATATTTTAACAATCATTGCCAAGAAAGGAATAGGACCAGTGCCATTAATTATTTCCTAAAAAAAACTTGGAAGAAGAAACAAAACTTCAACTCTAGAAGTCGTCAGTGCCGGCTCAATATTTTTATGGGTCCTAGGGCAAAAAAAAATTATTGGGCCTCTAAAATATATTTTTGGCGATATTTTTTACTAACTTTTTTTTTACTAATTTTTTTTATAAAATTGTGTTATGAAAAAAAAATTATATACATAAAAGAAAAAATTTAGGCTTTTTTCAATTTTAATTTTAAATTTTTTGCAATTTTATAAAAAACTTTTTTTTTTGGCCCCTTAATTGTTATGACACGGGATGGGGCCTAGGGACGTCGCACCCTATGCTCTCCCCACTGAGCCGGCACTGGAAGCCGTACCCATTCGCAATAATGATCCGTCTTTAGGTGAGATTCTACCGATACAACCTAATATCAGGAAGACCGATCAACCGTAGCTTTCATTTTTTCTTTGGAGACGTAACGATTATTCTGTTTATCTTTCTATCACAAGAACCAAAGTAACTAGAGAACAAGTACTTAGGCTTCAAATGGTATTCCGCACCATCCCGTTCTACACTGAACAATTTCAAAAATTAATATTTATATATATTTATCTAATAATTTATATTTATATTTATCCCGCACTACACATATTCCGTTTCCCACCATACTGTTTCTATTCAAAACATTAGTATTCATTTCGCTTCGTTTTATAAAAGTACTAGTATTTCATATATACAATATTTATTGATAACTTTGGCATATTCATATAAAATTGAGTTAATTAAAGTAAACTACCCCTATGAAAAAAATTCAAGCGGTACCAAAACAAAAAAAAAAATTAGGTAGAAGAACTGAAGAAAATAAATTTGTTCTCGTTTTACCCTTCTGACACGAAATATCAACCTCAGGAGGAGAAATGACGAAACGTTTTTTTCTTCTATTTCATCAACTTTCCCACATTCAAAATCGCTATAAACAATCTCACTTAACATAGAAACTTGGGACATTTCGGCTGCACAATTTGAAAATTTTGGTTCTCTCTTTGACACAAGTGTGTAGGGATGGGCATTCGAATATCCATTCGGGTTCGATTCGGGTAATTCGGATTTTCGGGTTTTCGGGTGAAGGCTTACAAGAACCATTCGAATATATGTATTTATCGGATCGGTATCGGTTCTCATCCCTTTGAGTTCAGATCGGTTCCTTGTACTATATGTGAGATCTAATATTGATCCAAAGTATGATTAGATTCGGTTCAGATCGGGTATATCCGATCTCAAACCATAGTAATGTCCCTAGTACTATAATAAAAATATAAATTTCAGATTATTCTTTATATAAACTCAAGTAACTCTCTTCTAAGTGCTAACAATGTTAAATCAAAACCAAAATAAGCACAAAACAAGTAAAGTCTTGCATTCATAATTCAAAATGATTCAAACATATTGTCTAAAATGCAAACTCACATTCCAAAAACAAAAACTTAAATTCCCAAAACAAACTCAAACTAAAAGTAGAAGTAGCAAAAGAAATATAATTAAAATTTCCAAAACAAAAAGCATGTTCTTGTCTAAAGGTAAGTTCTGAGAAGCAACTATGGTGGATTACGGATTGTCTAAGGTAAGTTCTGAGAGGATATTATATATGCTTGGTTTTGTTCGGTTTTGACTTCGGTTATCTGATAATATCTGAACTGAACCAAACACCAAACTAAATTGAGATTATAACCATTCGGTTATTAGAGCATATCCAATACCAATCCGAACCGCCTTATTTCTGTCGGGTCCGGGTTCGGAGTTCGGATTCGGATAATTTGTCCACCCCTACAAGTGTGTCTAATCAACACAAGTTTACATGCAAATGAGCAATGTTTTGAAAACCGGACCGGACCGGGGGTCGGACCGGATTAAACCGGGAACCGGCCACTGGTCCGGTTCGGGTCAACGTAAAAATCCGCATGTGATCAAACCGGATGTCAAACCAGGTTGAACCGGCAAAAAACCGGAAACCGGTATTGAACCGGAACCGCATCAAACCGGGTTTAATAATTTTTTTAATTAAATTTTTTGTTTTTTCATTTTGTTTTCTTTAATTTATAAGTTTTAAGTCAAAATTTTTGATAAAACTAATAAAATATTAAACTTTTTCCATATAAAATATTTTAAAATTATAAAATGCGTAAAGATTTAGACCAAAACGCTTAAATTTGCTACAATTGTGTTAGTAATTATAACTTAGTTTTATTTTGCTATTGATATTCTTTTGTTTTTTAAATGTTTGAAATAATTGAAATGTTTTATTTGATATTTGGATAGATATAGACCTATAAATAGAAAAAAAATATAAGACCAAATATATATAAACTAATATTTTAAAAAAACTATTAAATTTGGTTGAACCCGGTTCGACCCGGTTAGACCATGTTAACCCACGACCCGAAGGGTTTTCCGGTTCAGTCGCCGGTCCGGTTTTAAAAACATTGCAAATGAGGGATATTTTAGTCATTGAAAAGATTGTATATTTAATTGATTTTTGAAGAGGCCATCTACTTAATTATAGTTTTCAAACATACCTTTTATAATTTTTCCAAAAAAAATGAAATAACTATAATTTGAAATATAAAACTAAACAAATTATCATTCATGTTTTAAAATAACCAAAAACCATTCTGAAAACTACAATCCTTCATTTCATGTGTTTTAGTTTTTTTACTACTTTTCTCAAAGTTTGGACAAGCTTGAGGTGTAAAAAGTGAAGAAACAAACAAAAAAAACAAGTTTTGCAAATTTACCCTTTCTATCAAAAATTCGAAACCATTTCTTCTGAAACATTTAGGAGAAAGTAAAACACGTATTAAGCGGCTATTACCTTCTCCTCTAAGGCACCAGAAGACTTGAAATACCGGGTTAAGAGGCTTCTCCGAATGAGTATCGAAAGAGGAATGGGAAAGTATTTGGGTTTATCCAAACACTTCGAAAGGAAGAAGGAAGACATTTTTACGGGTATTGTGGATATGATAGATCAAAGAACCCTTAGTTGGTCAACTCGCTTTCTATCAACCACCGGCAAACAAGTCTTACTTAAAGCGGTATGAACCGCCTTACCGTCTTATTCCATGTCTTGTTTTAAGTTTCCGATATCCCTTTGTAAAAGGATTCAGTCATCTCTTACACAGTTTTGATGTTGACGGGAACAAAGAAAATTAGTTGGGTATTGTGGGATAAGCTAACTCTCCCCTTCTCGGCAGGTGGTTTAGGTTTTAGAGAGATTGTGGAATTCAACCATGCTCTCCTTGCTAAGGTAAGTTGGCGATTAAGCGAAGACTCAAACTCTCTTGTTGCAACTATTCTTAAAAGGAAAATATTTTCCATCGTCTTCTTTCATGGACTGCCATAGTATGTCTCAAGGGTCTAACGGATGGTCTAGTATATTGACGGGCAGAGAGGTTATTCAACAAGGAAGTGGCTGGATTGTGGGTGATGCTTGGCTCTGTGCCTTGGAACCAATACAACCTTATGACCCGCCAAATTTTGACTCTCTTAATCTCAAAGTCAAGGATTTGATTGATCCAATCTTTAAAACTTGGGATCTAGAGGCTACAAGAAGATATTTACCTCATTATGAGGATTACATAACAAAGATCGTCCTTAGTTTGTTTGTCATGGAGACTCATTGCTATGGTTACCTGTCAAATCGGGTTTTTATTCAACAAAGTCAGGTTATGCTCTCGCTAAATTGAACTCATCTCTGATTATCGTCGAGGAACTCAATTAGAAAACATGCGTTTGGCACGTTAAAACTGAACCAAATATCAAGCTTTTTCTTTGGAAACTAAAAAACAGAGCTTTGGCAGTGGGATAAAATTTCACGAGTCGGGGTATTCCAGAGGTCTCACGATTCAAGTATTGTGATACAATGGAGGATGGAATCCATATCATCCTACTCTGTCTGATGGCACAAAAGGTGTGGAAACTCGCCCCCCCATTCTATTCAAACCGGAAGCTGGAACAGTTATAAACATAAATCAATTCCTCACTTTGGCTCAAAGACATTGAAACCTTCCACCGACGGGTCTCTATGTTTCTTCTTTGTTTCCTTGGATTGTTTGGAACTTATGGAAAAGTAGAAAACAATTCCTCATTGATAATAGACGTACTTCTCCAGAAGCTTTGATTTTGGACCGGAGCTAAATCTACTAGTACGAGAAGGGACAGAGCCATGATATTTTTTAACCGGGGTTAAAAACTAATATACTAAAAACATATCACAGAAAATGTAAAAACAAATATCTAAAAGTGTATATAACATTCACTTAGAGTTTTAAATTTTTTATTCACTTGTTTCATTAACTACCTCAAATAATTTCTTAAGATTATAGGATTTATATAGGATTTTGTTTTTTGTTTGACAATTTAAAGAAATTTTTATAGCAAACAAGAAATGTTAAGTAGGTGGATTTTTTAAAGTAAACCTACGTAAATTATGGAAAGTTACACTAAACTTGGGTAAAATGTTTTAACATGACTCTAATTCTAAGTATATGGGGGTCAAAAATTAAATTTGATAGGGATCATTATCATTGATATTGAAGGTATATAATAGGTTTCTTGAAATTAGTAGGGGTCACATGACCCCCCTCCTATTGAAGTGCCTCCGCCCCAGAGTACGATCACAATCCCACCGGTAAGGACATTGCGAACAAGCTATACATTGTTTTGTGGATGCAGCTTGGATAGCTTCAACATTGGAATGTGGTCTTGGATGGTGTTTTAAAGATCCAAACATGGAGGTTCTCAAAAAAGAGTCGACCACATGCCAAAAAGTCACATCGGCTTCGATCGTCGAGAAGGCTCTAGCAGTGGCGGATCCAGAAGACAATTTTATATGGGGCACAATATATTTTTTTATTAAATATAAATGAGTCATTAAAAATATATTATATGATACTACATAAATTATCACAATCTTAATCTTATTTTAAAATTATTTTACAAAGCTGAATCAAACATTCCCCTATTAAAGTAAATACTTTAAAAAAACATTTATTCACTTTTTGTAGATAATTTGTACATTGCATATAAAAATTCCAGTATAAATTTAATTTTTTTCTTTTTTTTTGCTAAAAGGTAAATATTTCATTTGAAATGAAAACGTTATAGGTTTACAATCGAAAAACGATTAACCTAAAAAGATGGGTTCATGGCAAAAAAGAAAAAAACATGAACGCATATTACAAGGGTAGTTTTCGATCCATCTACTCGACATGACTATAAAGCCGATGGATGGAGTTTGATGAAGTAATGACAATGTTGAAAATCACTACCGAACCAATACACAAGACAAGAGCACGATCAAGACGCGTTAGCCAAACCTGCCAAACCGCAAAGTACTAGAAGCCGTTCACCGGAGGTCCAAAGCTGAGCCGTCAACGGCAATACCCCAAAGCCCTTAATCACCCATCCCCATAGGCGAAGCGAAAGGAATTTAAGAGACTGATCCATGAGCTATCTCAAAGGAGAGACCTCATAAACCGAAAATGGACATAGGAGCTCACTCTACCAACATCTTTGGCTAGCACATAGCTAAATTAAGTCAAAACAAACCTCACCTACGAACATAACCAATCGTACTAGCTCCTCTAGACCTTGCCGAGAGAAAGACTAAGCAATACGGCAAGAAATCAACCTCATCTATACATCAACAATCCAACAATAATTCCAACACCAAGGCTTGAATCAAAGAGTCAATACTAGTTATACCTGAGATGCAAATCAAAGGAGAAGCTAGGGATGCCACCACCGGTGGCCAAGCAAGACCTATGTCGCATCACCGTATTTCCTGAAGGAGACTATGGACCAACAACAACGAAAACCTCACACTCGAGATGCCACAAAGATTGAGCCTAGAAGAACCCGGAGCTGCCTTCGCGCAGGTTGATCTAAAAGAAGCAAAACCTTATCATCGAGCCAATCGTCGAGTCAAGAGCCGAATGTCCACAATCAGAGAAAGATTACTCTGAAACCTTGGTCCAAAAGGCAGGGGACCAAAACTCATCTTCAAAGTGGAGAGAGGGGCGATCTCTCCTGGGCCAACTACCGTCCTCAAGCAGAGGCCACCAACGGAGAGGAAGCCCAAAACCATTGGCGCAGAAGAACGAGCCGTGACGGAAGTTCCAAGACAAATCCTGGAAGTAGCGAATCCGAAGGGAACCGAGAGACGAGACCACCATTAGGTGCTGCTCCATTGATGATTCACGAGACTCAGTTACCGGAAAACGCTGGGTAAGAGAAAGATCTACACCAGACGAAAGAGCGTGACGCAAGTGAAGAGAGAGGCTGATCTTCGACAACAATACTCGCCATCGTCTAGCTCGGATCATTGAAAGAGGAAACCCTAACACCAGTAAACGTGGCGAAGCTCTCCACCACTCATCACGAGGCCAGAGCAAAAACTAACAGATTTAAGGGAATCAAGCACCACAGAACAGAAATTAGAGACTAGAGGGAAACCCTCCCATGGCGCCGATCGAAACTGGCCATCGGAGGAGAGAAGATCGATGATCAGCGGAGGAAAAAAGTTTGGCTAAGATTAGAGAGAAACTCGCCGTCCGAGTTCGGATGTTGGATTGTTGTTCCTCCAGTATAAATTTAATTGCTATATCGAATGAAACATGACAAACAAAATATATGTCACACATTTACGAAGATGTGGGGGAGATTGTGGGCTTGAACTCATTACTTCACTACACTTAACACATTTGAAATGACCAACTAACCTGAAACGAATATGTAGTACTTATGGCACTAGTTATTTTTAATAATCAGTATGTGGCACGTGCCACAATACCTACCACGTGGGTCCACCCCTGGGCTCTACCCTTGAAAGCTGCTCTAATTGCAGCTAGTTCATCGGGATTCCGCGTCCTTAATTGCTTCTCGGATTTCTTCTCGTAGTAACATTAGTCAATTCGAATGACGACATAAACGAGTTGAAATCTCTACTATTTGACATTCGTTGTCTTAGCAAAGATTTTACTTCTATCTCTTTTACGTATATTCTACATTTGGCAAATATATTACCCGACACTTTAGCTAAATTTGGACGCATTTTACCACCTAGTTTTAATATAATATTAACGGTTTGCTAAAAAAAAAAAAAGAGAGTAAAACACGTATTAGAATATTCTCAACGCGTCTGTAGCTTCTTCATTAAGCATTTATTAATTTCTTTTACTTCGTCTCCTGGGTAATCGATCTCTTCTCTCCCCTCGTCAAAATCATGAGTATGGAGGCATCGGAGCTACAAGATCTCTCCGACGACGCCGATTACGCTGCATCTCAACAACAAGTTCGCTATTCTCACTCTCTCTCGTTTCTTTCAATTTTTGTACAAGTCAAATCATAATCGCATATGAATTTTCTCCGCCTGGCGAATTTGTTGTATTCAATTCTCTTTCTTTTTCTCTATTTGAATCGATCTGGAGTGATTGATCGGTTGATTTGTTTCGATGTCTTGGAATTGGTCAGGGATCGGCGAGCATGATGCGGTGCGATAGCGAAAAGAGAAGTTCATATAGTGAACACGAAGACGCTGAATTGATATATACGAAAGATAATGTTGCAATTCATCCCACACAGTTCGCATCGGAGAGGATTAGTGGTAGATTGAAGTTAACTAAGCAAGATTCTCTTCTCTTCCTGGTATTCATTGCAACTCTGCTTCCTTTCAGATTTCTTTATGTTCCAATAATTAAGGGGAAGAATTGATTTCTTTATGTATTTGTTTCGCTTACTTGAGAAAAATATGCTTCTATTCTTGCATTTGATAAATGGGTGTTTTTTTCATTTGTGATGACTAGTCGTGGATTCCGTACAAGGGTGAAATTCCAAATGCAAAGCTATCAGATAGAGGTAATCAGGATTCTTGAACTAAATTAGTATATCTTGGTATTGAAGAAAATGCCTTAGTTTCTGTATCTTTTCTAGACAGGAGTCTTTATACCATCACAGCAATTCCATTTACAGAAGTCAGGTCTATCAGGCGACACACTCCTGCTCTCGGATGGCAGTATGTAATTGTTGTGCTGTCTTCTGGTAAGCAAAACCTTATGCTGTTTGCTTTTGTTGATATATATTCATCTTGCAAATCTTGAATCATTCTGTTGGATGATCAATTGCATTAAGATATTTGGAACTCAAATTAGCAGAAATGTTATATGAAATGACTGGTAAAAATTTGTGGTCTTCTTAGTGGGTTTTGACACTGGTAAAGGGGATGTGATTCCTTTTCCCTTCTACAAGTCAAATTATCTGAAAACTGTTAACCGTTTAATATGACCTGCAGGACTTGCATTTCCGCCTTTGTACTTCTACAGTGGAGGAGTCAGGGAATTTCTGGCCATAGTGAAGCAGCATGTTCTGCTTGCAAGGTTTGTGTCTGATTTGAGATAATTTTTGTCCCTGAGATGTATTGATATGGTTATTTATGGATAGCATGTCTGTATATCTGTTGGGTTACTTTCAGATGGCTTTTATAGCGCTTGTTATTTATTCAACGGGTAGACATGATTTAATAATTTGTGGGGGACCAAATTTTATTATCTTATGGAACTGGATGAGTCATTACATAGTTATGCCACAAATAATATAGTCTTACATAATCTTTGCTTTTTATAGGTCAGCAGAAGATGTAAATGTGTTCCTTGTGAATGATTTTCAGAGTCCCTTGCAGGTAATTATATCAAATCATCTCGTGGGCTAACACATTTTATGATTATTTTGGTTTATGTTTATCTCATGGGCTAATACATTTTATGATTATATCCGATAGAGAACTCTTTCTTCACTGGAGCTGCCAAGTTCACTGCCTGTTGCATCTACATACCCATCAGACGGAGGAGGATCTTCTAGTGCAAGTGTTAATAACAGAATTTCTATTGCTTCCCAGTACGGATTGAGAAAGCAAAAGAGTCAAGATCCTACTCGTGATCTTTCAATTCATCTTCTAGAGAAGTTTTCTCTGGTTACTAAGTTTGCTCGAGAAACAACCACTCAGTTGTTTTCTGAAAACAATGGCTTTGGTTCCATTGACAAGAGATGGAATAACCAACCTGTGCATAGTTATCCTGAGAAGTTGTCAAATATTCCTGAGGAAAAACATCATGGAAGCTCTCATCGTTACCCTGAAACAGAGCATCTCAATAATGAAGAAATGTCTAATGACATTGATGTCCCTGCTGATCCCTTAGAGGTGAGGATCCTTTTTCTTTTCCTTTTTTTGCTTTAAGCATTAGCATGTTGGTAGAAATTACTTCCGTATATTGTGAATCTTCCTTAGCGCCATGATGCACCGTCTAGTTTTCTTTCGGGTTTCGGATAGATTGTCATTTATCTTAAATGTGCGGGGTGAAAGTTGTACTATTGACTTAATTTTATACGTTGTTGTCTATGATTCATTCTGGATACTTGATTGACAATCACCAAGGGAGTATGTTAGTTATCCCACCAGGTGAAAGTTAGAGTGTTTTCATGGGTCAAGATTTCCATGGGGAAAGTTATGCAGGCATTTTAGTTGTGCTTGTATTTTCAGTTACCTAGATACTAGTGACTAGTGAGTAGTGCACCTTTTCTTGTTCTTGTTAAAGTTTGTTGGAAACACAGCTCTGAAAGTTATTTTTCATTCAAGGGCAATCAATTTGTATATTTAGGCATGATAAGCATAGATTTAAAGGTTCAGCTTTAGTTCATAATCACTTCTGCAATATATGTGGATGCTTCACGTTGTATTAGCAATTTAAACATTTTTGGATGGAGTGCTTTGTACGTTTTATTAATACGAAGTGTCTGGAACTTGATGATTAACTGATCACTCGTGATGGCGCTTACATGTAAATATGGAACTAATGAATTTGATGTAGATTATGCCATATAACTGTTCCTCCTTTGCAGTTTAACAAATTGAGTTTGGTGTGGGGAAAACCAAGGCAGTCACCAATGGGGCGTGAAGAGGTAAGCACTTTCGAATTCTGCAATTTTCCAAAGTCCGGAAAGATTAGAGAGGAAATTCTTTTGGGTCTGTGCTAGAATTTTTTTAATTAAATGGTGAGAAGCAATGATATATCATCAAACATTGTGGTGGGGTTTAAAATATCAACTAGTTTGTACGCATGAAATTTCTATATTTTTCATATTTGTTTAAATTCAAACTTTTTCTGGATTCTCAGTTCACAGCATTCTTGGATTCTGAAGGGCGAGTTGTGGATTCAAAAGCTCTTCGAGAGAGAGTTTTCTATGGAGGCGTTGAGCACCAATTGCGAAGAGAGGTAGTTAACTTATTTTATTTTATTTCATATTTAAATTTACGAGTATGTGCAGATTGATTTTAAAACTTAGGATCAATATTTTAGGTCTGGCCATTTCTCTTGGGATATCATGCATATGAGTCGACATATGCAGAGAGAGAATATCAACGATCTGTCAAACTGACGGAATATGAAGACCTGAAACTGCAGTGGAAGGTTTGTTCATCATCATATCACATCTTTTCTAGATTCCTCAATTGGCTATATAATTCTTTGGCCCGATAATGCCTGAGTTAGTTAAATAAAATTTTGAGGCGTTCCTAGAGTTGCTTAGTTTCCCTCATGTTAGATGCACTCTTAACATTTTATTCTTTTTGACAGAGCATCTCCGCTGAGCAAGCAAAAAGGTTCACAAAATATCGGGAGAGGAAGGGACTGATAGATAAAGATGTGGTTAGAAGAGTTTGAGAATATTGTTTATGTATGTGATGTGCCCTATACATCGAGTCCCTATTAAGCTAAGTTCCTGGTTTATTTCTTCTTGTGTAGGTAAGAACTGATCGGGCATTTGAATACTATGAAGGGGATGACAATTTAAAGGTCAATATCATGCGTGATATTCTGTTGACCTACTCCTTCTACAATTTTGACCTGGGTTATTGCCAGGTACTCTCATCAGTTTTAGAAGTTTATTCTTTACAAGTTCTTACTGTTATGTTTCCATATTTTGTGCCGGTGGCCCCACCTAGCGTATAAGCAGGAATGCTGGACACTCTTCTATTTTTGGCTTTTGCTTTGAATTTTCCTACTGTGTGGCTTAACTGACAATTTTTTTTCTCTCCTTGTTAGGGAATGAGTGATTATCTGTCTCCTATATTGTTCGTGATGGAGGATGAATCAGAAACCTTTTGGTGTTTTGTGGCACTGATGGAACGCCTTGGACCCAACTTCAACCGTGACCAGAATGGGATGCATACTCAGCTCTTTGCACTCTCAAAGGTCTATAATCTTGTTCTCGAGACACCTCTACGGTTTACATTTCCAGTTTCTTCCTTTCTATTAGCATTTAGCATCAACGTTGGGTTCTAAATCTGGAATCTTTTGCTTTTCATTGTCCCACAGCTGGTGGAGTTGCTCGATCTCCCGCTGCATAATTATTTTAAGCAGAATGACTGCTTGAATTACTTCTTTTGTTTCCGCTGGATCCTGATACAGTTTAAAAGGTTTGTTTCTTTGTTCCTGCCTCTTCTTTTGTTATTGTTTAGATGTTTGTTATTGTTATAGTTGGAATATTTTCCTACATTGTATTTGATTCTGGTGGAAACATGTCTCAGGGAGTTTGAGTACGAGAAGACAATGCTGCTGTGGGAGGTGTTATGGACCCACTACCTCTCGGAACACCTTCACCTATATGTTTGTGTGGCGATCTTGAAGCGATGCCGCAGCAAGATAATCGGACAACAAATGGATTTCGACACTCTCTTAAAGTTCATCAATGAGCTGTCTGGGCATATTGACCTCGATTCGACAGTCAGAGACGCGGAAGCACTTTGCATATGTGCTGGTGAAAATGGTGCTGCTAGTATCCCTCCAGGAACCCCTCCTTCTTTGCCCCTTGATGACGGTATCTTATATCCTCTAGACGATGATGTTTTGTAAGTATTACAACTATGCTTTTTCTTCAGGACATGTTACCAAAATTTGGATTGCTTTTACGGAAATCCCATACAATGATTGAGTCAGTGGACATATATATGCTTTTTTTATATTTCCACTTGATACTCTGGCGTCGGAAAATAGTTAGGGACAGGTACTGTACTGCAGTTAACAATAAGGTAAGAATATATCCCTCAATGAACTAGGGCTTATTACAAATTATGATTAATTCTTGTGTAGAGTACGTCCGTCAATGTTAATTGTATAAATAAAGCAAAATATGATTTGCAAGTCTATGCAAGAATTTATCAAGGAGAGTCCTAAAGCAGAGGAAAGAAATCAGTGAAGGCAAAACATGGGTCAAAGACAAGAGTGTCTGGGTAATGAGAAATGGGAGATCCAATGCGGACGTCATAGCCAAAGCCGTTTGTCTCCTCCGTCCAGGTATTGTCTTCTTCTCCTCCGTCGCCTTCTCCATGGCTTCTCCTCACTTCTGTAGACATAACTGACTTATCGATGAAAGGAGTGGTGGCGCCGACTGATTCAGGTGCATTCTTGGATTTCTTGTTCAAATGGGTATTCCAGTAGTTCTTGACTTCGTTGTCAGTGCGACCCGGAAGGCGACCAGCGATCAACGACCATCTGTTAGAAACACCAAAAAGGTTAATCATGTGAGAAAGTGATGGATGAGAGGGAAGAAGAATCATGATGAAAAGAGTGAAAGACCGGTTTCCGAGAAGTTTATGCATGCGGATAATGAGGTCATGTTCTTGAGGTGACATGCTTCCTCTTTTGATATTTGGTCTTAGATAGTTCTTCCATCTCAACCTACAGCTTTTCCCTCCTCTCTTCAATCCTGAACGCCAAGAACAAATTCCTAATTTTCCCGAAAACTTTAAAACCTTTTCGAGTAAATGAAACAAACTCACTATACAATTTATTTGGGTTCGGACCGGATTTACGAGAAATGTCTGCCCAGTTTCCTTCTCCATGAGTCTCGATATAGCTTCTTAATATCATGTCTTCTTCAGGTTTCCACAATCCTCTTTTCACTAGAGTCTTCCTTTCTTCTACCCTTTTCTCCATCTTATTCTTTTCACATATTGCAAGTGAGGAGGAGGGTGTTTGTTATATGCGCATAAAAGTGTGAGAGGTTTCAACTTTAACTCTTACATGTAGGGACTATGTATTAAAATTATTGAAGGCAAAAAGAGTACTTTTCCAACAGTGAAACTACTGTAAAAATCGTGCAACTATAGCTGTAAAAGCTCTAGTGACTTTGTTTTTATCCTAAGCATTGTCACAAATTATTGGCTTTTAGAGCAAACATATAAGCAAGGCAGATCAGAAGTTGGAGATTGCCATCAACCTCGATACTTGCGTAACTCCCATTACCACCACTTGGTCTCTTTCACCACCACAGTCAAAATATTCTCTATTCTGTTTCTCTATATGTACAAAAATAATATACCAATACACCAACCTCCTTTCTTTATTAGCGTGGTAAGGGAACACATGTGCATTAAAGCTTGTAGTTACAGAAATCACTCCGTACGCCCAAAATTATTTTCTAAATTTCGGTTCAAAACATTTGCAAAGAAAATAGTGTACAAATACAATTTTCGCCTTTGCTATTGTTTCACTTGAACACTTCTTTCTGGCTCAAAAACATAACTGGACGTGCAATTTGAATTGTTGTGCTCAAAATGGTTGTTCACTTCACTTGTTCGTGCGTGCATTGATCAAACTCTAGTGCATAGTGGATGATAAAAACACATTAATATCTAACTTTCTTCCAAAGAAATAGAGATATACGTCCATAGAGGTGAGGTTAATCTTTTCTTATTCCTTAGTGCTCTCTCTTGTAGGAATTGCTCTCAACTTTAATAAATTGCTAAATGAATTCTAGTTATTTTATAAAACCATTATAATCATCTGATTACTTTTCCCAAAATGGGCTGTTTAGCTTGCAATGTTGCTTTTACATTATTATTAAGCACTGTTGCTCGATCTGCTTGCTGTGCATTTTCAATGCCGGTTTTAGCTTGATTTGGTAAAGTTTTAGCCATAATTTCCCAGTGACTGCCAAAACAAAAAAATGAAATGAGATACATCAAAAGGTTATGGTTAGGAGATGAGCGAGTGACCAGTCACAAAGAAAGAGCCAAGCAAAGTTACCAAAGATGCGTTGCTTTTCGCTATCCCATGCTATGCCGTTCAGGACATCAATACCCTGGAGCAAAAAACAAGACATAGTAACCGATGGTCAAGGAGAGTAGAAAAATGAGATACAATTCAAGTGAGTAAATTAGTAAAAATCCTCACCTTTGATCCAGATTTCAACAATCCTTTCCTGCAAAGGAATATGATTAGCTCCATTAGTACAATGCTTCATCTAAAAAAGGTTACGAACAAGAAACAAAACCTTAATTCAGGAAGCAGTATCCATCCAAGCAGCGACCCATCTTTAGGTGAGATTCTAGCAATACAATCTGTCTGCAAGAAGCGGAATCCGTATCAGCTTTCAAGCATTTTCACTACAAGCCATTCTTCTATTTGTATTTTATTTTGGAAGACAATTATTCATCAAGACATTGTATGACAAATGCACACATCACAGTACCTCCCACACATTCGCCCAAAATTCTCCATTAATATACTCCAGTTCATTAAGGCTGTTTACTTCATGACCATTATATCTCACTGTATCCTTGTCAGTAACTGCAAAGAAGAAAAAGCGTAAAATGCCGCCTTAAGTCTCTATGACATAGCAGTATATATATGTAAATCATCAGCATAAGCAAGTTATGTGAGCAAAAGAAGACAGAGCACCGCTTAATGCAGTATAGAAGAGATACTTTTTAATGTTCGAGGGTCAAGCCGATATAGTGTAGAGGATCCATCACTCCCAAACAAGACTTTCCCGTCGGTAGCGAGTCCCCAACCATCTTTCATATGATGAGTAAATTGTTTTACCTACAATGAGAGTGAATACTAATTCATTCTGGTCAAAAGGTAAATTATAATGCAGTGCACAAATATATCGTGGTTATTGAACTCAAAACATGCTTAGAAAACTAGTTCAACTTGATTATTTTCGGTTATTAATAGCTAAGATTGAAAACTCCAAAGGGAAAAATATAAAAAGTAAAAAATGAGTACGAACTTTGCTTAAATTTTTGCGGTCATAGGTGAAACCTGTGTTTGTCTTCCATGTGACCTGAAATAGCCTACACGAATAAAGAATCGGCGGATCAGTACATTAATCAGCGGGGCTCATATCATAAAAGAAAACAAATTTCAAAAAACAATGAAAATCTGAAAGATACTATTAAATCTTAAACCCCACTTTTCTCCAAGGAGTGTTAAGCCTTCTCCAAAGTATGAACCATTCATTTTTTGAAGAACTTCAATCTATGCAAACACATAAATAAGAATCTGTTATAGTTTGCAACTCAACACATAATTTCATCAAAATATTAGATGATGAAACCATTACTTTTCCTGTCCGCAAATCCACTTTCCTCACTGAAGACTGTGTTACAAGACAAAACAAATTGATCAAAACTCAAACCTTAAAACGACAAGTGATTGACTGATTGCTACTCAGATAAAACATTCCGTTTCAAAGAGAGTGACTCACCTTCCCGTATAGACCTGTCGACTCGAAAAGCGTATCCTGGCCACCATACAGAAGCCCCTGTCACCGGAATACTTCATATAAAATATAAAATAACTAAAGTCCAAATATCCGGAAAGTCTCAACGAGAAACAAAAAACCTGAGTAAACGCATCTGGATCATGAGGAAACTCAGCTACTACTTCAACACCATGGATCCTATGAGAGAGATTCGACGAAATGTTTGATGGCATGAAGAAGATCAAAACAGCTACAAAGAATAGAACAAGAGAGTTCATCATCATCGATCAACTAGTTATTAAGCTGCGTAATCTAATATCTTATTCACAAGAGCAAGGCTCTGGATTTTATACAATATTACATAGGAGATCTCCATGTATAGAAACAGTACCATATATAATAACTACGGAGATACTAACGTTTTAAATAAATGGGCCTAATGGGCCGATAAAATTAATGGGCTCATGTTCCATGTCACAATTACCATCGAATCTGCGATCTTCTTCTTTCTTCTGCTCGCTCTAAATCTACTTCTAGAGGAATTCAGCTTCATGGCTATGTCGTCAAATCAGGCCTTTCTCTTATCCCGCTCGTTGGTAACAATCTCATCAATTTCTACTCCAAATCGCAGCTTCCGTTGGATTCTCGTCGAGCTTTCGAAGATTGCGAGCAAAAGAGCGCGACGACTTGGAGTTCGGTGATTTCGTGTTTCGCGCAGAACGAGCTTCCATGGATGGCTCTCGAGTTTCTCAGGAAAATGATGGCGGGAAACCTTCGACCTGATGATCATATTCTTCCGTCGGCTACGAAGTCGTGTGGGATTTTGAGTCGATGCGATATTGGGAAATCGGTTCATTGTCTCTCGATGAAGACTGGGTACGATGCTGATGTGTTCGTTGGGAGTTCTCTTGTTGACATATACGCGAAATGTGGAGATATTGTTTATGCGCGGAACATGTTCGACGAAATGCCTCACAGAAATGTTGTTACTTGGAGTGGTATGATGTATGGGTATGCGCAAACGGGTGAAAACGAGGAAGCTTTGTTGCTTTTTAAACAAGCATTGTTTGAGAATCTTGGTGTTAACGATTACTCGTTTTCGACTGTTGTTAGTGTCTGCGCCAATTCGACTCTCCTTGAGTTAGGTAGACAGATTCATGGATTGTGCGTTAAGTCCAGCTTTGACTCGTCTAGCTTCGTGGGAAGTTCTTTAGTCTCATTGTATTCTAAATGCGGTGTTCTCGAAGGAGCTAGTCAAGTTTTCGATGAGACGCCTGTGAAGAATCTCGGGATTTGGAACGCGATGCTCAAGGCGTGTGCACAACATTGGATGCTCGAAAAGTAATCGAATTGTTCAAACGGATGAAACTCACTGGAATGAAACCAAATTTCATTACTTTCCTGAACGTGCTCAATGCTTGTAACCACGCGGGTCTAGTGGACGAGGGAAGATACTACTTTGAACTGATGAAAGAATACAGAATCGAGCCAACGGATAAGCATTACGCTACCTTGGTAGATATGTTGGGACGAGCTGGTAAACTACAAGAAGCACTCGAAGTCATCACGAATATGCCAATCGATCCCACGGAATCCGTATGGGGAGCTTTGTTAACAAATTGTACGAATCACAAGAACACCGAGCTTGCAGCATTTGCAGCAGACAAGGTCTTTGAACTAGGACCCGTGAGTTCCGGTATGCACATTTCGTTATCCAATGCTTATGCAGCTGACGGTAGATACGAGGACGCAGCCGAAGCAAGAAAGTTTCTTCGAGACCGAGGGGAGAAGAAGGAAACAGGGCTAAGTTGGGTTGAAGAAAGGAACAAAGTACATACATTTGCAGCTGGAGAGAGACGCCATGAGAGAAGCAAAGAGATTTACGAGAAGCTAGCTGAGTTAGGGGAAGAGATGGAGAAAGCGGGTTATGTTGCAGACACGAGCTTTGTTCTGAGAGAAGTAGATGGAGACGAGAAGAATCAGACCATAAGGTATCATAGCGAGAGATTAGCTATTGCTTTTGGGCTGATCACGTTCTCGGCTGATAGGCCGATCCGTGTGATAAAGAATCTGCGCGTGTGTGGAGATTGCCATAACGCTATCAAGTTCATGTCTGTATGTACGGGACGAGTGATTATCGTGCGAGACAACAATCGGTTTCATCGATTCAAAAATGGGAAGTGCTCTTGTAATGACTATTGGTGAAAAGATAGCGAGGTTGGTTTATATTTTAAAGATAACGGCTGCTTTCTCTTGTTGCAAAGCAATCATAATCATAGGCAACACGACCTGAACCAGTAGACGCGATCCCAATCATCTCTCTCCGTGAGACCCTAACAAAAAAATCACAGGAAGACCCTGAATTTGAATTGGAGTCTGGTAGCGTAATACCCTTCTCTTTAAGCTTATCAAGAAGAGGTCTAGGAAACTTGATATCCTCAAAATTGTAAATTGGTGGTGGAATATCTTCACCATTCACTGTAATATGGTATTGTCTTTGCTTATTAGACATTCTTCTTATATGTAAAGGAGGTTTTTCAAGCAGTTAACAATGGCTCTTGTATATGTATTTTAGCCAATTCACCAACAGATGTAAGAGTTTTTTAGCAAACTGTGGAGAGATTAAAGCCATTTTAATGTAGTATTTAGTTGGTTAGTTAGTGAATAATATATATTTTTGGGTCTAAAAAATTATATCTAATGTCAAAATTATCGAACAGTTGAGGGACTTGAAATTTAATTATATTTCCGGATTTTGAAAGAAGCTTCAAATAAAAGAGGTTTCTGGAATTATAACGGACGGTTTCTCTCAAACCAAAACGACGCCGTTTCATGGAACAATCCAGAATTCCCTGGCTTCCTCGCAGAGCCTAGAACAAACACATTCCTTCCCCTCTCTTATAAATCTAAACCCATCTCTCTTCCCTTCCCATCTCAGCAAACAAACAAACAAACAATCGAATCAAATCTCTCTCAAAACTACACGCTCTTTTCCAATTTCGTTGAATCGTTGCGATGGCGGAAGTACAGATGGCTGATGCAGAGACCTTCGCCTTCCAGGCCGAGATTAACCAGCTTCTCAGCTTGATCATCAACACTTTCTACAGCAACAAAGAGATTTTCCTCCGTGAGCTCATCAGTAACTCCTCCGATGTACGTCTCCTCTTAGCTTTTCTCTTTCCCTGCTTGTTAATTTGAGTTTTCTTCCTCCTCCTGCGTTTTAGATTCGCTTAGGATGTTGAATTAGCTTCAGCTTTAGATAGTAATCTGTTGAATGTAGCTCGGAAGAATCGCGAGGATTTTGGATTCTGATTGATTCATGTTTGATTTAGCGTTCCCAGAATTGAAGTTTGTGCTTAATTGCTTATCGATTTTTGGCAGGCGCTTGATAAGATTCGATTCGAGAGCTTGACCGATAAGAGCAAGCTAGATGGACAGCCTGAGCTTTTCATCAGACTAGTCCCGGACAAGGCTAACAAGACGCTCTCGATTATCGACAGCGGTATCGGAATGACGAAAGCGGATCTGGTGAACAATTTGGGAACCATTGCGAGGTCTGGAACCAAGGAGTTTATGGAAGCACTCCAAGCTGGAGCTGATGTGAGCATGATTGGTCAATTTGGTGTTGGTTTCTACTCTGCTTATCTTGTTGCAGAGAAAGTTATTGTCACCACCAAGCATAATGATGATGAACAATACGTATGGGAGTCTCAAGCTGGTGGTTCATTTACTGTTACTAGAGATGTTGATGGTGAACCACTTGGTAGAGGGACTAAGATTACACTCTTCCTCAAGGACGATCAGGTAATGATTGAATATCGAAAATTGTTCGTTTTTATTTGAATGTGTTGTGTGTTCTTACAATGAGTGATCTTGCAGCTTGAATATCTTGAGGAGAGGAGACTTAAAGACTTGGTAAAGAAGCATTCTGAGTTTATTAGCTATCCCATTTACCTTTGGACTGAGAAAACCACTGAGAAGGAGATTAGTGACGATGAGGACGATGATGAGCCGAAGAAAGATACTGAAGGTGAGGTTGAAGAAGTTGATGAGGAGAAGGAGAAAGACGGTAAAAAGAAGAAGAAGATTAAGGAAGTCTCTCACAATTGGGAACTCGTCAACAAGCAGAAGCCGATTTGGTTGAGGAAGCCGGAAGAGATCACTAAGGAAGAATACGCTGCTTTCTACAAGAGCTTGTCTAACGACTGGGAGGAACACTTGGCGGTGAAGCATTTCTCCGTGGAAGGGCAGCTCGAATTCAAGGCGATTCTATTTGTGCCAAAGAGAGCTCCTTTTGATCTCTTTGACACAAGGAAGAAGTTGAACAACATCAAGCTCTATGTGAGGAGGGTGTTCATTATGGACAATTGCGAAGAGTTAATCCCAGAGTATCTCAGTTTCGTGAAAGGTGTTGTTGACTCGGACGATTTGCCACTCAACATCTCTCGTGAGACGCTGCAGCAGAACAAGATCCTTAAGGTGATCAGGAAGAATCTAGTGAAGAAGTGTATTGAGATGTTCAATGAGATTGCAGAGAACAAAGAAGACTACAACAAATTCTACGAGGCTTTCTCCAAGAACTTGAAATTGGGTATCCATGAAGACAGTCAGAACAGAACAAAGCTTGCTGATCTACTTCGGTACCATTCCACTAAAAGCGGTGACGAATTGACGAGCTTGAAAGATTACGTTACGAGGATGAAGGAAGGTCAAAAGGACATTTTCTACATCACTGGTGAAAGCAAAAAGGCTGTGGAGAATTCTCCGTTCTTGGAGAAGCTGAAGAAGAGAGGATACGAAGTGCTGTACATGGTGGACGCAATCGATGAATACGCTATTGGACAGTTGAAAGAATACGATGGTAAGAAACTCGTCTCAGCTACGAAAGAAGGACTGAAGCTTGAAGATGAGACAGAGGAAGAAAAGAAAAGGAAGGAAGAGAAGAAGAAATCTTATGAGAATCTCTGCAATACAATCAAGGACATTCTCGGCGACAAGGTTGAGAAAGTTGTGGTTTCTGACAGGATTGTGGACTCTCCCTGCTGTCTTGTGACCGGTGAGTATGGATGGACAGCGAATATGGAGAGGATCATGAAGGCACAGGCTCTTAGAGATAGCAGCATGAGTGGTTATATGTCGAGCAAGAAGACGATGGAGATCAATCCCGACAATGGTATCATGGAGGAGCTGAGGAAGAGAGCTGAGGTAGACAAGAATGACAAGTCTGTGAAGGATCTAGTGCTGTTGCTGTTCGAGACGGCGTTGTTGACGTCTGGATTCAGTCTTGATGAGCCAAACACTTTTGCTGCGAGGATTCACAGGATGCTGAAGTTGGGTCTGAGTATTGATGAGGATGAGAATGTGGAGGAGGAAGGTGATATGCCTGCCTTAGAGGAGGATGTTGCTGAAGAGAGTAAGATGGAGGAAGTTGACTAAGTGATGAAGAAACTTGTGACTGGCTATTTTGAGTTTTAAAATTTTCAGAATGTTTTCTGTTTGAGTCTTTTAGTTTGTGTCCGGGTCTTTGTTTTCTATTTTGGTGCGTCTGTTTGATACTGTCTCTAGTCTTTGTTCAAATTTTTAAAGTGAATATTACCTTAATTTCGGCTAATCAATTCTCCTTGTTTTTGCGCAAGTGTTCATGGGTTTTCTCTAGATAGGAAGTTTTAATGTCCTTAGAAACCAACAAAGAAAGTGTAATTATGACAGGATGAAAAATCCTGAAGAAAATCAACTCAATTCCGACAATGAACAAGATACCTATGCTATATACTTACTATAACCTGATTTGAAGATCTGATCTAAGAGCCTGGAATAGCCAAGTGTTGCATACTCTGTTCGCGATGGTTCCATGTAGCACTACACTAGATCAGGGAGTTTATTCGGTGAAGTCTAGGTATTGGGTTCTATCATACTGGCCATCTTATTACCACAGAGATCAGAATGTACTACCACCAACCTAAGAAACCTTATTCAAAACAAATCTGGAAAATGAGAGAACCAACCCCAAATTGCATGATTTTCTCCAGATATACCTTACCAAACAATGTCCCGTAGTAGCAAATTTACCACTGATACCGTACATCATGAAAGTTTTCCAAGCCATTTTGCCAAGATTGGTGAAATTGATCTGTATTAATATTAAACGCTTGGCGCGATTGCTTACCAAATGAACTAAACCAAATAAAAGCTCAAATCTCAAATCCTTCCAAAACCAAATAAACGTCTTGTACTAGTATGATAAGCGCAAGCAGACGTTTGATGTTTGCTCCAACAACAAAACTAAAACTCATTATCAAGGATTCCGTACATAAGCAAAATTTAAATCTGAAACAACCCCTCCTTGGTCTTACTTCCAACTAAAAACCTTTTTCTTTTCAAGGGAAACCTGAACCAGATGGTGCAGCCGCACCGTAACCACCAGCACCACGGCCAAAGCCAGGCCTACCACCACTTCCCTGCACAACAAGATACAGAAACACCGAAAAAAAGTTAAAACAATGGCAACCAGACCAAGAGAGAGCAAACAACATCAACTATACGGGAATTGAAACAGTTCATTAGCATAGTCAGAGATTTCTTGTCATTGTAACTGTAAATGATCAAGGGTCCAAAGTTTGGATGAGAGACTGAAAGGTTAATGGTTTAGCAGGTATAAGAGCTCCATGCTAAAGACATCTAAGGTAGCACATTTCATGAAGTAAATAAAAAGGGATGGCCAGTGAGAATTTACTTGGAAAGAAGGCTGGTAATCTGCTGGAGCTCCACCCTTTTCACCTCCAGCCTCACCACCACCACGAGGACCTCCACGGTACCCATCACGGTCACCAAATCTCGGACGGTCTCCTTCAAAGCGAGGTGGTCCTCTGAAATAGCAAGAAACCCCAAACCATGTCATCAAAGCAATGGAAAAGCTATTACCAAATAAGCTAAGCTAAGAGTTAATCAATCACCTTGGGCGATCACCAGGTGGGCCACCAAAGGGACGGCCGAGAGGCTTAGCAGACTTCTTCAACGTAGCAGGAACAACATCAGACGGAAGGTTCAGGTAAGTTCTCAAGAACTCAATTCCCTCGTTGGTCAAAAACCAATAGTAATGCATCCACGCGAATGTCTCCCTAACATACTCCTTGGACTTGAAACTCTGCATGAGTTTAATCACTTGCAGGTTGGGAACAGATTCAATCAACGGATGCTTAGCGAGATTGAAATCCTTCTTTGCATAGCAAACTCCTTCTGCAAAACCCATAAATATATGATTATCAACACATGCTAATCTTCTAATCAAGCTAAAGGACACAACATTATTGATAGCAAAATGGTTCCATGTAAACTAATGATCCTACAATTGCTACTATCAACCTAACCATAATTATATTGGCACAACAAAATATCATTTCTAAATGACAATGAATCTGAAGCCTGAGTCCGAATTTCAAAGTTCTATCAGAACCAGATTCGGAACCAAAAATCATTTCACTGGGCACAAAAGCTAAAGCAGTCAATGGTATAACAGATTCAAACATAAGTAACTGAGAGATCAGAGCAAATTTCACGAACCTTTGAAAAGGTACTTGCAGATTTCTCTGCGGTTTTCCTCGGAGATGATCTGAAAGTAGAAGGAAGAAGCAAAATGGTTAGAAAAAATTCACCAAAACAACATCGACACGAACAGCAATGAGAGATAGATAGATCAGAAATGTCTATTAGGTTTACCATTGTATCGGTGGGAGAGCTTTCTCGAGGCAGAGTCGCACAGAAGCTGGATATAGCGAGAGCGAAACTAGGGTTTTTACGGCATCTGAGAAGACGATGAATTTATATGCTTTCTTTTGGGCTTATAATGGGTTATTAATTCATGAAATCTGGGCCTTGAAGATTGGGCAGTATTTGTTTTTAATCCCGGAGAAAGTGACAAGCAAATAAAAAAAAAACGAAAACCCAAAGTTGTATAAAAGTTCGATTATTAATTATAGTGTTAACATATATATTTCGAGTCCCATGGCAGTAACAAGTTCTAGATCTTGCCCCTCTATTCCTTGCAATGTGACTTTCATTTGGAGTCAAACCCAGTGACATTACTAAATGAAATGAAAATAATAGATGGATACCACTAGTCACACTATTTTATAAAAGCATCAATTGTTGTGTTAACGGTTGATGTTACATGTATTTGTATTTGTTTAAATAATTTAACTTTTAGCATGTAAAGCCAAGAAATATTCATTAGTCTTGAACGAGCAAAAAACAAATTAGATTTTTAACTGAAGTTTACGTTTGTATTTGGTATAAATATTCATTAAGAACACAAAATGTTTGATTTCTTAGATATGTAAGAGAATAAATCATTGATTACTGAAAGTAGAAATACAAAAATTGTCGTCTTAAACCAATATAAACTTAGTCATTGTTTTTTTTATGTTTTTATTAGCCAACACAAATGTTTTCTTATACTAACTAACTTACGCATGCGATTTAATTATTTATTAAATCCGTAAAATATCAGGAATACAAAATGGTGATGCTCAAAACAACTCATATTGTGATTTTAGAATATACCCAAGTAGATATTAGTCACCTGGCCTTTGCGATCAAGTAAATACTAATGCGTTGTGCAAAGATGTTTGCAAGAAAGAGAAGTTTCTTGAAGGCAAATGTTTAATAAGGACGGGAAAAAGAACTTGATGCTGCTATCTCGTCGAATGCGGATCCAAATATCTATGAAATTTCAACTTTAGTTGAGTATTACTTAATACCGATATTTTTATGTGTTAAATTGCATGAAATGTAATAATCAATCAAATTATTGATTGAATTGTCACTAAAAACATTGACTATGTAATTTGATTTTCATTTCGTATTTTACATAATAAAATGATTTAGAATATTATCGGTGTAAGTGTAATAAACATATTATTTGTCACAAGATCATACTATGAGATTTGACCATCTCCATGCCCAAAGAGTTACAAAGTGATAAAATGAGGGACATATTACAAAACATGTCCAAGATCTTCATTTGACTGTTTGTTGACAAGGAAATATTATCGACAGTGAGCGAGTTGGTCATCACAGGGACCGTCCAACTTGATGAGGAACCAACTTCAAAGCACCTTGTACGCACAAAATCATCAGGTGGTTTCGTTAATCCATATTATGATATATAAATCTCACCAAAGCATCAATTGTTGTGTTAACGATTGATTTCACATGTAATTGATATTTGTTTAAATAATTTAACTTTTAGCATGTAAAGCCAAGAAATATTCATTAGTCTTGAACGAGCAAAAAAGCAAATTATATTTTTAACTGAAGTTTACGTTTGTATTTGATATTTGGTATAAATATTTAATAAGAACACGAAATGTTTTATTTCTTAGATATGTAAGAAAATAAATCACTGATTACTGAAAGTAGAAATACAAAAGTTGTCATTGTAAACCAATATAAACTCTAGTCATTTGATTGTTTTATGTTTTTATTAGCTCACACAAATGTTTTATTATGCTAACTAACTTACGCATATGATTTAATTATTTTTTAAATCCGTAAAATATCCGAAATATAAAATGGTGGTGCTCAAAACAACTCATATTTTAGTTGTAGAAGATACCACATGCGATCAAGTAAATGCTGATGCGTTGTGCAAATATGTTTGCAAGAAAGAGAAGTTTTTTGAAGGCAAATGTTTAATAAGAACGGGAAAAAGAACTTATTGTTGCTATCTCTTCGAATGCGGATCCAAATATCTATGAAATCTCAACTTTAGTTAAGTAATACTTAATACCGATAATTTTGTGTGTTAAATTGCATGAAATGTAATAATCAATCAAGTTATTGATTGAATCGTCACTAAAAAACACTGACTATGTAATTTGGTTTTCATTTTCGTATTTTACATAATAATATAATTTAGAAAATTATCAGTTTTAGTGTAATAAATAGATTATTTGTCACACGATAATACTATGAGATTTGACCCTCCCCATGCTTAAAGAGGTACAAAGTGATAAAAATAAGGGAGATATTACAAAACATGCACTACAAGAAAACAGGGCGCATTCCGACGGCCAAAACCGTCCGTAAGCCGTCGGAAAAGGACGTATTCCGACGGTTTCCGACGGGAACAGGCCGTCGTTCCTATCACGTCGGAAAAACAGAAACCGTCGGGAATCCGTCGCTTTTTTCGACGTAATTTGGACGGATTTATGTCGGAGACCCAAAGGAGACGGAATTCCGACGGGTTTTGGGTTTCCGGCGATGAAAGACGGAATTCCGACGGTCGTTGGTTTTCCGGCGATGAAAGACGGAATTCCGACGGTTGATGAATTCCGGCGATGAAAGACGGAATTCCGACGGTTTCGGTTTGCCGGCCATAAAAGACGGTATTCCGACGGTTTCCGTTTTCCGGCCATAACAGACGGAATTCCGACGGTTTCCGTTTTCTGGCCATAACAGACGGAATTCCGACGGTTTAAATAATTTTTTTTTAAAAATTTAAAATTAGTTAATTTAATAATATAATATATTAAAATTTTTAATAAAAATGAAAAGTAAAAACTAATAAAAATAAAATTTATTTAAATTTAAATACAAACTAATAAAATTAAAATGTATTTTAAAGTTTTACAATCAAATTTAAAACTCTCCAAATCCTATTCCGGTCTAGGCGGCCCGGTACCGAAGAATCTCTGCATTTGCTGTTCCATTGCTTTCATTCGTGCATCGGCCTCCGCCTTATCTCTCGCTCTCGCCTCCTCGGCCTCCTCCTTATCCTTCTTCCTCTGTTCCGCCATTTCCCTAAGCTGGTCGTGCAGCTCTCGGTTTTCCGCCTCCAACCTCCTATCACGAGCATATCGAACCGACGAAACAGACGAGCTACTCTCCTCAGGGAGGCCGTAAACACGGCCTCTGGTCTTGGGAGTCACCTACAAAAATTTTTTAAAAAAATTTCATAACTTGTATTAAAAGTAATGTTTAAATTCCATTAAATGTGAGACGGTTACTAACCTCGTAAGTGAACTGGTTGGTCATCTCGAATGGAACTTCGGTTGGCGCCGGAGTTCCTTCCACGATCGGTTGCGATTGGAGGAACTCCTCCTGCCTCCTCTGCACAGCTTCCATGATTTCACGAGCAATCGGGTCTTCAATTTCACCGGTCTTCTTGTTGGTGTGCGAAAACTTGATCATATCGAGGTTGGAAGGATAGACACCGGTCTCCTCCATCTGTTACCATATACAATTACGTTACAGAATTCAAAAATTTTATGAAATATTTAATTACTTACTATTTTCCGAGCAGCTGAAGCCTTGCTAATTGCGCCGAGGTTGTGGGTCGCTTTTCCCTTCCCTTTCCGGTTGCTGTTGCGGTTAGTCGAGTGTTTCTCGGAGTCCGTCTTGGTTGCCTCTAATTCCCAGTGTCGAAGAAGTCCAGTCCACATCTCAGAGGGTTTATATTTAAAAACCTTAGCCACCTTCCCCTCTTTGTACCACTTGTCTTTCCACTCGTTCATCTTCAACGAGAACTTCCTCGCCGCCTTTTTGTCGAATTCCTTTCGGACCCTGGATGTGAGGACTGAGTCCCACGTAAAATCTTGCTGCAAAAAAAAAAACTTTCCCGCATTAGTAATTAAATTAAGCGTCATATAGGAAATACAATTGAAACAAATAAAATAAACTCTTATCGCAATTGTCGGAACCAAGTGTCCCGGTCCTCTGGTGGCATATCGTTGTATGTGGGGTAAGGTTTATTGAGCATGGAGTTCATCATTTCGTTGATGGAACCCGTAATATCGTTTTGTGAGTATTGAAACCTATTAAATTGTTTATTAAATATTTATGTAAAATTATTAAATCCAGAACATATTAAAATAAGACTTACCACGTCGTGTTAGGTGGCAAGTCTGGATCCAGACGCGTCAACCTATCACGCCCAGGTTGCGCCACAACCTGCTCGATGGTCAACGAGGTGGGGGCTGAGTGGGCTGTAGGCATGGGCTGAGACGGGAATGGGGTCTCCTCGGGGAACTCGGTCTCACTCGGAGTCCGACCTCCCCTACTGGAACTCTCACCTCCTCTAGAGTTATGAAAATCCCCATAATTTGCCCTACGATTTCCATATTTTTAAGATTTAGATATTTTGGGATTTATGAAATTTGGAATGTATAAGATTTTGTGAGTTGAAGATTTTGGAATTTAGTTAATTGGAATTTTCAGATTATGGTATTTAAGGATATTGGAGATTAGGGTTTTATGGAATTTATGTGTTTTATGTCATTGAAATAAGTAGGGTTTTTTTAAATATAGTTTATTCAGAAATCGAAAAACCTTCGAATTAGGTTTTGTTGGGAAATTGATATGTATAAATTTAAATTTGTAAAAGTTTAAATTTTTTTATTAATGTTATTTAAAATTGTAAGAATTTTAATAGATTTTCAAAAAATTTTGTATATATATATATAGGATATATATAAATTTAGAGGATTTAAAATTTTAAATTAATAGAAAAATTTGATACATTTTAAAATTTATCAAATTTTAAATTTAGAGGATTTAAAGTTTTAAATTTACTTATTTTTATATAATGATAAAATTATGAAGGTTTAAAGTCTTTTACTAATGTTATAAAAATTTTAAATTATACGGATTTAAAAAGATTACCTTCAAATATTTTATATAAGATATTTAGAAAATTACAATTTATATATTAATTATATATTAAATTATAAAAAATCCCTAAAACTCACATAACACAAATGAAAATCTAATTATTAAAATTAGTAAACTCCAAAAATTATCAAATTTCAAAAATTTAATAACAAAATCACTAGAAACCTAATTTAATAAATTCATAAACCCTAAAATGATTATTTACTTAATTTGTTAATTCCTAATTCATTAAAAAATTTCTTAAAATTAATTTTAGAAAATTTTTTAAACACTCTACAATTCCTAAAGAACAATTTTGGATCTATTAATTCTCATGAACAATTTCTTGACATTCTACAATTTCGGATCTATAAAGCACCATGAACAATTACGGATCTATTAATCACCATGAACAATTTCGGATCCAGAACAACAATTAAAAATCATGAAGAACAATTTTGAAGGAAAACTTACATAGTTTTTGCTTTAGTGAAAGATGGAGATGATTGACGAGGGATGAGAAGAATCGGCGGTGGAACGGCGTCCAAACGGCGGTGGAACGGAGGAGAGTTTGAGAATTTTTTTTTTTTTTACAGATCTGAGATCGGGGAAGACGAAGACTGTGGATTTAACAAGGGGTCCGAGGGCAATCAGACGGTAGTCCGATAGCAATTAAAAAACCGACGGTAAATCCGACGGTTTTCCCGCTTTGACGAAGATTACGAAGTCTTTTTGGCGTCTGGAAAATTAGGGTTTCTGTCGGTCTACCGCCTGAATTTAAGACGGAAAACCGACGGTAACTCATTTAAATTAATTACTTGTACATTTTTGTACATATTTTCCCATCAAAATATTTTGTTTATTTCCAAAATTTTAAGGGTTTTAAATTTTTTAAAACTTAACAGTTTTTTTATTTACAAGCAAAATAAATTGTTTCTATACAAAATTTTACGAGTGTGAGATTTTAGGAGTTATAGAAAATGGAATTAATAGAAATTATTCTTAATCATGGATTCTGTGGTTTTTTAATTTATGCACTTTGTGAATTCAGACAGAATTCCCGGTTTGACGATGCTGTTAAATTTGTTTAGTTTTTTGAAACATAGTATAAGGTTATACACACCTAGTATTCTTCGAATTCATGTTATTTTTGAATCATAAATTATCAATTAATTTAAAAAACTCTTATAATTATTTTTAAAAACCTTAAAATCAACACCAAAACCAAAACATATACTTTACAATAAAAAAATCCAAAACACCGTCGGATTTCCGTCTGACTTGTAAGACGGTTTTCCGACGGTTTGGGGTTTTTAATTTACTTTAATTTATCGACACTTTAAAAAGAATAGAAAACCACATACCGTCGGAATTCCGTCTTTCAAATGAGACGGTATTCCGACGGTATACGGGTTTTTAATTTATTTAAATTTGTGGATAAAATTTAAAATAATATACACCCCAAACCGTCGGCATTCCGTCTTACAATTAAGACGGAATGCCGACGGTTTCCTTTGTTAATGCTTTTTAATTTTATCAACAAATTTAAAGTTGCTTATAAAGTTTAATAAAAAATTAACAATTTTTGTCTCAAATGTATATGCTATGGTTTTAAAGTTGATTATAAGATTTTCAAAAATAAATTTAAGCGTTTTGTAAATTATATGCTGTGAATGTTTATTTAACCATCGCAACCAAGAGAAATATATTAGTCGATAAAATTATTTCTCAATCACTAATAGAAAATAAAACACATGACAACATTATAAAATCGTACAATAGATACTAGGACATTATTTAATATTAATGCAACATAAAGCTTTAAAGGTTTAAATTATTCTTAATCATGGACGACGAATTATATATTTATTCTTCATCGGAGTCTGGCACTGTTTCATATTCGTACCCAGTAGTTTCTTCATCTTCCTCCACCATTGTGCATATTTCCGTTGGGTGGTATTCAGCAATCATCAAATTAGCACCGATTATCTGTTTGGTAACAGAATATATATAGTTAAACCATTCCCAAAAAAATTTATAACGTATGGTCTAACTACCTTAACAATGTTCCGCTCTGTGATGTTTAGGTACTTTGGGGTCCTATCAAAACGGCAAACGGTAACATTCTTCAAGATGAATACCGCACCTACACCAGTCATGAGTCTGTACTCGTCATTGTTGAAGATGTTATGGTGCATGGTTCCCTCGATTTTTCCCGAATGATCTTTTAAGGTTACAAGCAGATCTCCCTGGTCATTGGGGGTGAAAGAAGAGAGCATAGCCACAATCTGTATATTACATAGAATATAAATACTAGCTTCTCAGATAAATTGTGTCTCTACATTAATGTTAATCTAAAAAGGTTTAAACCTTTTTTATTTTGACAAATTGTGAACGCGGGGATTGAATTTCTGCAACCTGGGTCCAGAACGGTGTGGTCCTATTATGATAAGAACCTACGTTTATGAATGATAGATTCGGATTCCGTCCGAATAGAGTCGGTAATCCGTCCATACCTAGTGACCAATCATACTTTGCCGACATCGTGCTGTCTTAATTCCGTCGGTATTCTGGCGGAAACGGCCACTGTATACGGACGGAATAGCGACGGTTTATACATATAACGTCTTCTATAAATACTCCCTATGGAGTGTTTTATGTTGTATAGCTTCAAATTACAAAAAATGTCTTCCAACTCCCCTAATGAAGACTCAAACACAAAAGGCGTGGCTAATTTTTTCATTGTTCCAAAATACTCGTGGGAATCCGAATCCCTATGCGACGAATTCACTCAGCAGATTCCCACTTACTCATGGGAATTTGATACGTGCTCACCAAAAGATGAAGAAGATTCCACAGCAACAGTAGTGCCTGACAGCCAGTTCGCGCCAAACATCCACAACATTTGGGATAGGCAGCCACAATGTCTTCATCAAGAGCGGGATACCGAAGGCGAACCACCATGTGACTTGGTGGAAAAGTCAGATACTTACGGTGCAAGTACTTCAAACGTAAGTAAGGATCAGTCGTATGACTTTGAATTCGCGCAAAGCCCTGAAAAGCCAAACTTAAATTTAGATGTTGATGCAATCAAAGGAGATTTGTGCGACGGTTTTTTAGAATCTCCGGCTTGAATTTATCGAAATAACACCAAGCTGGTCGACTCGAACCCCTCGACCATTGGATGGATCATACCAATCGCACATAAACACTATGCACCTCAAGTTCACCATTCCTGGATAGCGGATTTCCAAGATTTCTTTTAAAATCCCATAGTACATGGTATCACCGGATTGCGCCGAAATACCATAGTCCGAAGTTGATCTTTGACATCCTTCCTCATGGATCCTGAACGAATATCCCCTAGTGCAAAACTTGGGATATGAAATCGCCGTGCTGCGTAAACCGTAAGCAACCTCCACTAACCATGTCAGGACTGATTGACCACTTGCTCTAAGGTCGGAAACCTATTTGGTGATATTCGTAAGATTTAATAAGTAACATATGAACGTGCAAACAAATATGGAAAAGTAAGCGTAATTACTTATATTAACTTACATAACATTTCAACCACTCCGGAAATTCTTCATCTTTCAATACAACAAGTTCGGCATCTGTCTTACCATAATGGTAATCACGTGCGAGAGACATGTATATCCTGTAACATATGTATATCGGCAATCTACCGTTCAAAACATGAAGAGATGACCTCGTACAAATCGATGACAAGTCCATTCTAGACTTCCAATTGTCTTTAGTCTTTCCAGGGACGTTTAATCCGGTGTTCATGATGTTGTCAAAGAAATTCTTTTCCACAAGCATGACATCTACATTATGCCGTAGTAGATGGTCTTTCCAGTACGGCAAATCCCAAAAAATACTCTTCTTGTGCCAATTGTGATATTCCCCACAACCGTCGACTGGGTAATGGCCATTACCCCCACATTCAGGAGTTCGCTCTGCACCAAAATATCGTAATTGTTCCAATATGCTGCGACCATCTATCTCAGGAGGTGGACCATGAAACACTCGTACATCCATCTTGAAATGTCGTTTAGACTTACGATATGGATGATTGGGCGGCAAAAAACACCTATGGCAATCAAACCATGAAGTCTTCCTGCCGTGCTGCAATTGGAAAGCTGCAGTATTGTCTTGGCAATAAGGACATGCCAATCGTCCATGCGTTGACCATCCAGATAATATACCATATGCAGGAAAATCGCTTATGGTCCACATAAGAACCGCACGCATGGTGAAATTCTGCTTCACTGAAACATCATAAGTCACAACACCATGCTCTCATAACATCTGCAACTCACAGATCAATGGTTGGAGGAATATATCGAGCGACCGTCTTGGATGCTCTGGCCCGGGAACTAGAATTGAGAGAAACAAGAACTCTCGCCGCATGCACATAGATGGAGGCAAATTGTAAGGTGTCACGATGACCGGCCACAATGAATATTTCCTTCCATGCTTTCCAAACGGGTTGAAACCATCAGTGGATAAGCCTATGTATATATTCCGTCGTTCACCGGCAAAATCTGGATACACTGATTGAAAGTGTTTCCACGCTTCTGCGTCAGAAGGATGCGTGATATCTCCATCTTGACTATGCTCTGCATGCCATCTCATAGCCGTTGCTGTGCGGTTTGATTCGTACAGCCTCTTCAACCTCTCCGTTAAGGGTAAATACCACATCCGTTTGAATGGAATCTTCACCCTGCCACTTGTATCCTGAAACCGTGGTTTGCGGCAAAATTTACATTTATTTCGGTTCTCGTCTTCTCTCCAGTATATCATACAGTTGTCGATGCAGACATCTATAACCTGGTAAGGCAAACCAAGACCATCAACAAGTTTTTGTATCTCGTAGTATGATCCGGGGGCCAGATTATCTTCTGGCAAAATATCTTTCACGAACTCGGCGACTGCATCCACACATTCTTCGGACAAATTGTAATCAGTCTTTATGTTCATCATCCTAGTAGCAGACGATAACGGTGAATGGCCATCCCTACAACCGCTGTATAGTGGTTGCTTTGATGCGTCTAACAAATCGAAAAACCTTCGAGATTCTAAATTAGGCTCTTCACCCCTATCACCCTCATACCCACCCGACTGCATATTAATATTATTCTCTCTATACGCATCATTAACCATCGCAACCGTACGTACCCCAACATCTACTTCCGTTGTAGGTTCCCCTACGCTATCAGGAAAATAAGGTTCATTGCTACTAGTACTACCATATTCATAATTATTTTCTCCATGTAAATACCAAACCTTATATCCTGGTCTAAAACCATATCTATATAAGTGATTCCAAACATTATGGACAGCAACACTAATTCTATTACAGCAATTAGAACAAGGACATTTGATATCCTGACCTTTTTTTGCTGCGTCTACATTACTGGGTAAATTCATGAACTCCCATAATCCTTGAGCGTACTCGTCCCTTAATAAGTCCGACCCCTCATTCATCATTGGCCCGTCCATCCATGCCCGAAAATATGAACTCATTTTTATAGTTTTTTTTTCTCGAAATTTTGTTTTGATGGAATTAATCAACCATTCTGCAGACTTATGTAGAGTAGATTTCCCTCAATGTGCCGTCGGAATACCGTCAATAGGTCTGACATATGACCCAACCCCATCCCATCGGCCACCGCAGACGATATATAAACCACTCAAACTTTGCCGACATCGTAAACCGTCGGAAAACCGTCTGATTTCCGTCCTACATTCCGACAGATATTGGCCGTCGGAAATAATTCCGATCAATCAGACGTCGCCGACATCGGAAAGTCTGACTTCCGTCTCTAAGCCGTCGGTGGATCGTCGACAGTTTCCGACAAAAACTGTTCCGTCTCTATTCCGTCGGAAAATACCGACGAAATAGAGACGGAACATTTTTTGTCGGCACGCCGTCGGATTTGGCTGACGGAATGCCGACGGCCAAAACCTTGCCGTCGGAATTGACGGTGTTTTCTTGTAGTGATGTCCAAGATCTTCATTCGATTGTTTGTTGACGAGGATATATTACTGACATTCAGTGAGCGAGTTGGTCATCACGGGGACCATCCAACTTGATGAGGAACCAACTTCAAAGCACCTTGAACGGACGAAATCATCAGGCGGTTTCGATCCATATTATGATATGTAAACTCACCAAGCATCAATTGTTGTGTTAACGATTGATTTCACATGTTTTTGTATTTGTTTAAATAATTTAACTTTTAGCATATAAAGCCAAGAAATATTCATTAGTCTTGTTTAACTAAACCACAGTCTGTTTTCGTTAGTAGTGTACATGCATCTCAAAAACATATGTTTAACTTTTTACTACTACGCAAACTAAACAATCAAATTTATGTGGTAGAAAATTTACCTGATTTAGACAAAAAATTATTTGACAAAAAATGATAGAACCTGGCAAAAAATCTTTTTCAATCACACTTTTAAATTTCCTTCTTTTGGCTATCAGTTTATACACGATATGTGGTTTCTACCACGAAAAAATTTGCAATTAAGTAGATTGGAAGCCAAAGGTGAATATGTTTGATGATATCGATTGATTCATCACATTAAAATGAAAGGAAGAAAGGATAATTAGAATAAGAAAAAAATACTTAGAGATTGAACAGAAAGGGAAAGAAATACGTGGAACACAAGGCAGTAGAGGAATAAGATGGGAACTTGCATGGATTTGATACTATCAATTAAACAAAAGATTAGGTTACAACCTAAGCATTGTTTTCATTTTCAATTTTTCACATGGGGACAGTTTATCATATTGCTTTAGCCATATTTATTCCAATACATTTATTACATTAGTTTTATAGAAGTCCAAACCAATTATAAAAATTTATGTATGTATATTTACATCGAAAAAAATATTGTAATCTTCAGGTGATTATTCTTTTGTTAAAATGTGAAATATTTTAAAAATAAGATGTTCTCATACAACATAACAAAAATAGTCCAATTGTCAAAAGCAATTGAGTTAAACTTGATTTTAGCCAATCCCTACATAAATCATACGATTTAAGGTGATTTTTCCTATTGGTTGTATACTTTTTGGGGGGTGACCGACATTTTTTTTTGTTCAAACCAAGCAATAACCAATATATTCTCAATTTATACAAAATCAGTGATTACTGAAAGTAGAAATACAAAAGTTGTCATTGTAAACCAATATAAACTCTAGTCATTGATTGTTTTATGTTTTTATTAGCTCACACAAATGTTTTATTATGCTAACTAACTTACACATATGATTTAATTATTTTTTAAATCCGTAAAATATCCGGAATATAAAATGGTGGTGCTCAAAACAACTCACATTTTAGTTGTAGAAGATACCACATGCGATCAAGTAAATGCTGATGCGTTGTGCAAAGATGTTTGGAAGAAAGAGAAGTTTTTTGAAGGCAAATGTTTAATAAGAACGGGGAAAAGAACTTATTGTTGCTATCTCTTCGAATGCGGATCCAAATATCTATGAAATCTCAACTTTAGTTAAGTAATACTTAATACCGATAATTTTGTATGTTAAATTGCAAGAAATATAATAATCAATCAAGTTATTGATTGAATCGTCACTAAAAACACTGACTATGTAATTTAGTTTTCATTTTCGTATTTTACATAATAATATAATTTAGAAAATTATCAGTTTTAGTGTAATAAATAGATTATTTATCACACGATAATACTATGAGATTTGACCCTCCCCATGCTTAAAGAGGTACAAAGTAATAAAAATAAGGGAAATATTACAAAACATGTCCAAGATCTTCATTCGATTGTTTGTTGACGAGGATATATTACTGACATTCAGTGAGCGAGTTGGTCATCACGGGGACCATCCAACTTGATGAGGAACCAACTTCAAAGCACCTTGAACGGACGAAATCATCAGGCGGTTTCGGTAAATCCATATTATGATATGTAAACTCACCAAGCATCAATTATTGTGTTAACGATTGATTTCACATGTTTTTGTATTTGTTTAAATAATTTAACTTTTAGCATATAAAGCCAAGAAATATTCATTAGTCTTGAACAAGCAAAAACAAATTAGATTTTTAATTGAAGTTTACGTTTGTATTTGGTATTTGGTATAAATATTTAATAAAAACACTAAATGTTTTATTTCTTAGATATGTAAGAGAATAAATCACTGCTGAAAGTAGAAATACAAAAGTTGTCTTCTTAAACCAATGTAAACTCTAGTCATTTTTTGTTTTATCTTTTTATAAGCTGACACAAATGTTTTATTATACTAACTAACTTACGCATATGATTTAATTATTTTTTAAATCCGTAAAATATCAGGAATACAAAATGGTGGTGCTCAAAACAATTCATATTGTGCTTGTAGAAGATACCCAAGCAGGTATGCACCACCTGGTACCTGCGATCAAGTAAATGCTGATGCATTTACCAAATCTCTTTTAGCATGTTTGAGACTTAAGTATCATTAGCTTTCACCGTCCATTCCCATATAGTCACCCTATTTTATTAAAGGCATATTGTTCCCTTTCTTTTTGGGACAAACATCTGAAACACTTCAATCTCTCTTTACTCCTCTCTACCACACTCTTCTATTATCTAAACACTCTCTTGTGTTGAGAGATAGAGAATTCCGAATTTGCCCTTCTCATCCACCATTTTTATTTAAAAAAATAAGGAGAAAATTGAATTAATCACCCAATCAGAACAAAGTTCCTTTTCTGTTTCTCTCTTTTTTTGCTCGACTCGGGATAAAATTTCCCGACGAAAATTTTCTTTTGAATTCGATTTTTCCGATTGAATTCGGTCAATGATATCAAATTACCTCTATTGGAATCATTCCAACTACAATTTTAAGTTGATTAGGAGCTCTTTCTCTCTCTCTCTCTCTCTCTCTCTTCGAGGTCGAGCTGGAGAGAAAAATTTATGGCGAAGAAATTGGGGTTATTCGATTCAATTCGCTAAAAATATCTAATTTCCTCTAAAGAAAACATTCCAGCTGCGATTTGTACTTGATTGGGAGCTGTAGATTGAACATTGAAGGTTATCTCGTGAATTTGTCGGCGACGGTTGAAGTGAGTTATTCTTAACCTGTAATTATGGGTGTTTATGTTCTTTGCTTGTGGAAAGGATTTTTGGGTCTGTTGAATTGAATATGTAGAAATGGATTTGGGTTTCTTGTATGCTTTTAATTTGGTTTGAGGATTTATGGATTTGAGAATTTCATTGAATGGATTTGGAAAATTGGTATGGATGTGAATCGATTCAGAGATTTCATAAGTGTTTGGGTATTCGTTAACAGAAGGAAGCTCGTGAAGTTCATAAGCGATCCACTAAAGTCTAGATGATGGTTTTGGTTCTTCAAAGAAGACATAACAAGATTAAAGTCTTATTTGTGTTAGGTAATTTTGCATGTATCAGGATTTATTGATTTAGGAATTTCAGTCGAATGAAATTAGAAATTTGGTATGCACATTGCGTGTGAACTGATTCAAAGATTTCATAAGTGTTTGGGTATTGCCTACAGAGGGATTCTTTCCATGATATGAATCTTGAAGTCGTCGTGAAGAGAGTCTCTCAGCGATTCCAAACAAGATATGGAAGAATTTGTGGCGGAGATCGTGAGTATCGGAAAAATGAGTTACCGGAATCAAGTTCTTTAATTTGGTTATTATCGTCGGAAAAGTGAGCTACTTCTGGTTTACGATTAGCATAGATCGAACATGCCACGATCGTGACTGATGTACATGTTCTTGCTTGTGGAATGAACTTTCGGTTGGTTGCTCAAAGAAAACATAATGGAACAAGAATTTCGAATCTCGGGTTTGATGGTTATGCTAATTTTGAATAGGCTGAAATGGTTTTGAAACTTGCTTTGTTGTGTTCAATTTTCGTAAAGTTTTATGCTATTACAGAAATAAAGTGTTGTTTTTCAAAGAAGACATAACAAGATTAAAGTCTTGTATGTGTTAGGTAATTTTGCAAGTATCAGGATAAAAAAACACTAGTGGTGATGATTTTAGTTATATGCAGAATACACTTATACAAAAAGGGAAGAAGATGGCATCAAATGACTAATGATTGTATAACCTAGAATCTTGACCAAATTAGTTTATGTTGGATACTCAATTATGGTTGACAAAAGAGTTACAAGTGCTTTAATAACAATTTTACAATAAGAAAATAATTTTTAAACAAAAATTGATTTTCTTACAAAATACCCAACTTTAGAAAAAAAAAATCACGCAAACACAACTAATAGATATAAAATACATGTTACAAATATATTTGTTATATAACATAAACATATTTGATAATGGTATTAATCATTTTACACTCTTCACATAAGCACCTTATACTTTTACGAAAACTATGTTGATACTATCCACCTTATGATGCGAAAGACACATACAATGTGTTTTTACACATGTTAATACATGTAAACCTTGGGGCAATACAAGAATGACGATATATCTTTTGTACAACTAAATAACTTTGATTTTTAATAGGTAAAACTAATTTATGGCTAAAATCTCAAAAAGTAAAACTGTTATAGTTTTTTGTACAACCAAAAATCAGGTATAACTATTTGAGAAAATTAGGTAAAACTATTTGGAAAATTTTTGAATTTTTAATTCATATATTTGATTGCACGTGTTTAATTGAACTAATAAAAACTGCGCCGACTTTCCCTCTTATTAACATGTGTTTTTAATGTTTATTTTAATACAAATTGATTTTTTTTCTATTTAACTTAGTTGTACATTAATATTAATACTTAGTTGTACCTAATAAACCAAGTTGCACTTAAATACAAAACTTTTTCTCCACGACTAAACTTAGAATCTTGGAGAGAAATACAATTGTTGAAAGAAACAAAATGTCACATAAACCATTAGTCTTCACAGAAGCAGTACACGAACACAGAAGCAGTACACGAACAAATCCACTACCTCTTCCAATAATCTTTTCAACCTATATACGAGCATCTTTAAGACTAATCCCCATGGATTTAATAACCTTAGCACCAATCTCAGTCCCTTCACCAATCAGACCCAATAATATTTGCTCAGTCCCAACAAAGTTATGGACCTGTTCCACTTGTAGGTGAACTCCAGACGCTTGAACTTAAATCCGTTCCATTCTGTACCACAACAGACCCACTTTTAGTGCTCTCTTGTTCCTCCTGCTTAAATAGAGTTATGCAAAAGCGCATCAGAGTTATGCAAGGTCAACATAAAGCTTCATTCTTTCTTAAGATTTCCTAGTCTAAATAAAGAGGCACTTGATATTCTAATGGACTCATATTCTAATAGACTTATACAATATCAAAACATTACAATATACTTTAAGAAACCAAGACGATTTCCTCGCTAGATTTATAGAGAACACTAAGTAAAGGAAAATGATTTATCACAGCTCACCTTATATCCTCCATCTGCAGATTGAAACATAGCCTCTGCAGTCTTAAATTCCCAACCATCATCGACATTATCATCATTCTTATCGGTAAATCCCCAATCTGAATGATTTGGATCCAAAGCAACCCCAATACTACTTGAATTTATCGCATTGCTTGTCCTCTCTGTATCTAAATTCAATGAATTCCAGTTCCATGTCTCTAAGTTAACAGATGAATGTTCAATTTTCTGTCTCGACAACGACTTTTCGTCATTTCCATTCGTTCCGAGATTGCTACTACTCTTTTCCGGCAAATCCAGCCCATTCGTGAGGTCACTATGCATGTTCTCTCTACACAGATTAACGATCAAACCACTAATTACAACTTTAGATCATTCGTATTCACTACTCTATTCACAAATCCAATACCATCATTACGTTTACTGGAAAACGAATCGAATGAGAAATTAAAGGATGCACCTGATTCATCATCATCATCTCCTTCTTCTTCCTCTCCGAACACCGACAGTGGCACCGGACCACGAGAAGTAACCTGGCTCTTCTGCTCCGAGTCGATCCAATTTGGCGCCAAATCAGAACCGGTTCGATCCGATAGAGAGTCGATGCGGGGAGAAGAGTTGACGAAATCTCCCCAGTCATCATCGTCTCCGGTGGTGGTGGGGGAAGGGGAAGAGAAGAAATCGAGACCGTTCATTTGGGATCGGGAAACCGGTAAACGGATGGATCCGATGAGAGCATAATTGAAAGAAAATTACCTTTTCCGTAAAGCATCACAAGAGCTAGGAACATCCACGGTGTCCAGAAAATCAGTCAAAACCCTTTCTTTTCCGGCAATAGAAGATTTTCCCGACATAAATCCGATGTGAAATCTTCCCATATCAAAGATTATTCTTCCTCCTCCTCTTTACTAAATATGTGAATCCCCGAAAGATGAGATTCAATAATTGGATTCGATATAAAGAGAAGTGAGAAACGAATCAGATCGAGAAAAGAGAAGAAGAAGAGAATTTGTTCAGAGACAGAATTGAAGAGGAAGAGAAGAAGATGTGATGGAATCCAGATGTCCACAACGATCGAGAGAAGAGAAGAGAAACAAATCCGGTGTTTTTTTTTTTTTTAAAGTGTTTTACCCGGTTTGGATCCGACTGGGTCGAATAAGTGGTGGATCTTTGATTGGAGCTCCTGGTTTTTTGGTAATCAACCACATTTTCAGATTTAAAATAATTGGAAAAGAAATTGTTTTTAGAAATGGAGTGTTTGAGGAATTGACTGGTCAACCAGGAGTCTCTCAGACTTTCTTCCTTCTTTTTGCTCTCTTGTCCTCTTTTTTCTGTTTGTAAGCCATAATCAGACCAAGCTTAACACCCATTATCAAAATAGAGAAAAATATCACAATAGCATAATATCCAAATCACTTGCCACTAGCTAGACACCTAATCTTGTGATAACCCTTCACCAAACACGAGTAGAAAAGAAGGCGAGGAAGGCTCAACAATAATCATTTGTGATAACGACAAATGAATCCTTCTATCGCGAATAGAGACTACCTAATAAACCAAATGGTTCTTAAGCTTCCAAACCGACAAGAAAGAACGACAACTAAATAGTCTTTGACAAAATGTTTTAAGATAATATATTTGTAGTTACTAATTAGCATAACTACAGTTATTAACATTTCCACAAAGAAATCTCAATCAAGATTGAACCATTTTATCTCGCGATCATATATATGGGTTTTACCATTTATTCTAAAATAGTGTTTTAAAAAATACTCAATACTGTGTTTTTTAATGATTGATGCATATTTCATTTTGTTGAGTAATCTATTACTAGATAAAAATATGAAAATGAACCAAAAGCTGCCTCCACCATGGACTAATATATGGGAATGGATGGTGAAAGTTAATTACACTTAAGTCTCAACCATGCTAAAAGAGATTTGGTATATTGAAAGTTTCGTTACTCCATGTCTCCATCTATACAAGTTCCGAACGTATGCGTTAGTTTCTAAAAATTTATGTTTTCTTTCTACATGGCTGAAAGTATTCCTCGGTCAATACCAGCTCCACGATCTTCTTAATTTGACGAGAGAAAAAAAAAAAGGTACTTAGGACATCTCTAACCCCACTACATATCTCCTTCCAATCTCTGTTTTGGAGTAAAATTTGTTTCATCAACTCCACTCCATTTCCAACTCCAAAATGGAGTAAACCCATTTTTTCTTCCAAATATGGATTAATTTCATTTTCCACTCCATTTTAGAGTTGAACTTTTTAATTTATAAACTAGTTCTTCAAATTTTAAATGATTTCATTGTAAGAGATAAATAATTATTTTGGTTATGAATTTTTGTTTATTTGATATTCTTTTTAATTAAATGTTTATGACTTAATCAAATCACAAAAAATTGCAACAATATAGTTATGTTATATAATAATATGTGAGATTGTAATGTATGTGTAAGTTTTTTTTTCTGTTAAAACTGTATGTATGTGTAGTTTAAATATATGTCATCACGACTTTGATTCATAAAAGGTACATATTCTAAAACTAATATGTACATATTCTAAAACTAATATGTACATATGTGTAAGATAATATAACAAAATATAATGTTACGACATTGGTTCTTAAAACAAAAAAAAAGTAGCAGGGTCAATTAGCAAATTTTATAGATAAAATGTATAATTTGCAATTCCTAATAAAAAAAATAAAAGAATATGCTCAAAATATATTTTTTGGAGTAGAAAATAAATACAAAAAAATGGCCAACACTCTTTTTATTTATTTTTCCCGATCAAAATCGTCTATATTATTAGTTTTCCTTTCGGTCGATTCATATCCTTCCCTCTCCAAGATCATCGTCGTCTCCACGATCGATCATGTTATATTCTTCAACGATTCAACTCTCCCCATTCTCCATAGAAACCTTACAATTAAATTTCAAAAAAAAAAACCTTACAATTTCTCACTCGATTCTCTGTCGAATGATCGATCATTCTGCGTTTCCCCCCCTTTTTTTTTGAGATTACTTCTCAACTTTCATTTGAAAAAAAAGAAATAGTTTAAGATCCTGACTCTCCCGAAAATGCGTCGAACATATTCTCTGTATGTGTGTTTACTACACTCTCAACCTCCCAAAATTTATCGGGAAACACAGTTCACCACTCCTCCTTTAGAATCGAAATCTACAACAAGATCAGGTCTCATGCGGCAAGACCGATGGGGTAGACGGTGGAGAAAGCTTGAAGCATGACATGAGAGAATACTACATGAGCTTTTCTATAAGCTTAATCCTATGGCTCAAGAGTTTGTTCCTCAGTCCCTGGCTAAACAAGGGGTAACGGAGGATTTAACATTAGTTTTGGTAAGAGACAATGTTGTTTGCATCTATTGTCCCTTCTTCTCATCTTTCGTTTTGTGATCTTTCTTTGTATTGAGATTCATTTCATCAAATTCCCTTTTAGTTTGGTTGTTTGATGCTTTTTCTTAGGATAAGACACTCTTGGTACAAATTTTGTGGTCAGTTTCGCTGTGGATCTTCGAAATTAAGATATCTTTTATGTATATGAAAACATTGTACATTTGTTAAATTATAAATAACTTTATTTATACCACTCGTTTTTTTGTGTGATGAAGAAGAGCTAGGAGCTTAATTTGGTCAAGGGAAGCTAAGGATGAATGCTCGGATAAGCATGGACAGCGAGAAGATGTCATTCGGAGAACTGTCTAAGTCACTCAACTGGTTGAAATTTTGTATGTTTTCTCTCAATAATGATTGTTCTTAAACTTAGAAGGTCTTCATCGTTTCTTTATGTGTGTTTGTTTGTTCGTAGACTTTAGAGGTTTCTAAGGATTCTAGGTATGTTCCCCTGATAGGTTCCCCGTCACTTATGAGACTGAGTCAGCCTAGAATTGACCTTCCTTGATAATGCATCCAATAAAACTCGAGGAGTTTACTATCAAATGAAAGGTTAGTCAAGAAAGAAGCCAAACAACATAATGTTTGAAACAACCAACACTTTTTTTTTAATTAAATAACCCGAATTAAACATTCCCATAAATACTAATTCTCTACAGCTATTTCTAACAGTTGCGGAAGTTCTCATAAAAATAATCCAATAAAATTATTAGCCAATTATCCAACAAATCAATTCCACAAGCCAATACAAGCAATGTAATCTAGCAACCTAAATCATCCTCTTCCTAAAGCCTTGATTCCGCGATCACATTTCTTTTTACCTGCAACAAATGGAAATAAGAGTTGCGTGAGTATTATCACAAATACTCAGTGGAGCGGTCATCCCGTCTACCGGATACATAGTAAGGGAAAATAGATTATCAATTCCTACGCGATTCCACAACAATCCACAACAATAACAAAAACAGCATTTCAAAACAGGTGTTATCGATCGACACTCCCACGTGGTGTCGATCGACACTCCATTTACGAACAAAATCCTCGCGATTAAAAATAAGTGGTGTCGATCGACACTACCACTAGGTGTCGATCGACACCTCTCGCAGAAAACCTGAACCGAGTCAAATCCTCTCGCGACTCGAATTCCGTTTCATCGCACGAGGTCAATCACGATTCCTAACACTTAATTCACACAGAATAATCACAGCAAACAATCAAATCATCACAATCATTCATTCGAAATTCTTAATAGTCTAATCCCATATCCACGATCACACACTCACCTTGCTATGAACGGCTAAGAAAAATAGACTCGAACGACCCCCGAAAGCACATATTCCTCACTGGAAACACAAGGAAATCGACACACGATCCTTTCTCCATGAAGAACTAAATCAATCGGTCCTAAAACCACCAAGAACAATCGATTCTCACACCAAAAACTCTCCCAAAACTCGATTTCACTCAATTATGATCAAAGTGCTCCCCCTTTCTCTGCACATACGGCCAAAGGCCTTATATACCGCGTCCTAGGGTTTTTCCAAAACCAACGCAACAAACCGGACGATTTAATTTAAACCAAAACCGAACCAGAAACATGGTGTCGATCGACACCCACCATTGGTTTACCAAAATCCAATATTTGGTTTCGGGATGTTACAATGTTGGTTCATGTAAACTTAGATTTAAAGAGGAAAGGAGTCTTCTTATCCTAAGGTTGAGGTGTTGTATAAAATAAATGAAATATTTTCTTATCAAGAAACCAACCGGTAGACCACTTAAGAACATGAAGAGCTAAGAGAAAAGGAAAGTTAATGCGACAAAAAAAAAAAAAAAAAAGAGAAACGGAAGGTTAAGTAAATTGGAGAGTTAGTGAAATTGCAAAAAAATCATCTCAAATTTTTTTAAAATGATGTGCCACATTATAGTCCTTCAAATATAGGATCTTAAGAGCCAAGTAAATGAGGAGCTCAGACACTTTAGATAATAGAATTAGCATATGTTTTTTAAAAAAATCTACCATAATGGCTTCTTGCTTACCTTAAGGCTCTGTTTTGAAAATAGGAAGATGTTAGTTCTCAAATTCATTTTATATAAATTCTGTAGATTAAGATCGAACATAAATTTTAGGGTTTGTAACATTTTATTATTAGTCATGTTATTATGGATATGGGTGACGTAGAAGAATGCTAGACTTGACTACTTTTAATTCTCTTATTTACATTTTTTCATGGTACAATTAAAGCAATATAACATTTTCTTTGAAAATTCGAGGAACATATGAACTTAATTTTTTGTAAGCTTTGTTTTAACGTTTTGAAAGATGCCATCTTCACATTATCCAATGAAAATTTTCTTTGTTTTGGTCATTTAATTGTATTAGTGTTTGCTTACTCAAATTTCAGTGATTTTTAGACTTGCTATTACAAATGCTTGTTTGTCATTTTCACGGGTCTTATTATTTAATTCATTATAGATTCTCGATTACCTCAAAAATAAGAGTACTGCTATAAAATGTGGAGGATTACCCCCAAATAATTAAGTTTGTCTATGAAACCATATCGAACTGTTTGTAGAACGCTAAAGGCATGTTGTGCTTAGAGCAATTGTATGGTATGAGGTAAATACCTATTTAGAATATCGTTTCACTCCCATGAACTCTGATTATTGCCCGTTCACATATCTCACAAAACTTGATGTCTTGCAATCAGTACATCCCTCTGTGTTTCTAATTATACAACCGGTTGATTATGAGATTAAAACAATATGGAACTATTGGGTTCAAGATTCACAAAGTATAGAAAGATTAACATGCATTGATACAAATTTAACGCGGGAATAAAATTACAGTTTTGTGGATAGAAGAGTGTAATTATAAAATTATTATCATACTAATATTGTCAAAATGAAGGATATCACTCCAATACCTTATCATACTTTCCCATTGTATAAAACATTAATGCTGTCTAATGTGAAAGTTCTAACAGTAAAAATTTATGTGTGTTATTAGAAACTCTTGAATCCATAGTGGTTACCATTACATAAAAGAAATTAATTGTAATATCTCATCTAGTTGTAGTAAAAACCAACTCCGCTTTAGAGTGACTCCATTTTGGAGTGAAAAAATGGAGTAATACATTGGCCCATGCTCTTATAATTTTGCTCCTCAATCGTCAAGTGCCAAAATAGCAATAATTTACCTATGAATTCCTTAATGAAACAGAAGACCCGTTATTTAATTACTATGTACATTATTGTATATTTGTGTTACTTTGATTCAAATTGAGGTGATTAAGATCGGATTCATGTCATAAAAATTTGAAACAAATTATATTCCAATTGGAAGCCATATGGTTTCGAATTTTATCTGGTATATCGGGTTTTTTCCCGGCCCAATCACTTACCAAGTTTTATCTAGTTTCCAGTTTAAAGTTGTAAACTAGAAAACGAATCGTCAAATAAACCTACTTTAAAGCTTTCCTTGTCAATTTCTCTCTCTCTTTCATTATTTATTTTTAAATCAATTGATTGCAATTACCAATGGTAAGAAAACCAAATGAAAAAGTACACGAATCGTCGTCAAATAAACTCCTATTTAAAACTTTCCTTGTCTCTCTCATTCCTTTAAACACACTGAGAATACAAATCGCTCTTTCAAAAATTGCAATGGCCAAGAGGCATCCAGAAGATGAAGAACAGAAGAACCGTACCCTTCTCCCAAGGAAAAAAGAAAAACCGATCGAAACTTACTATGGTAAGAAACTGCAACACTTTCGTCAGCTGTTAAAATCTCTTACCATGAATAACGTACCTTTCTCGTTTGCGCCTGTACAGATTATTAGCCGGACTTTGAAACTGAGACGGTTGTGGCTAAGACATATCCTGTTCAAGTGCCATCATAAGGCAAATGTTGGAATAAGCTTGTCTTCTTTAATTGAGAACAAAGAAGAATCAATTGAAGAAGAAGATTTTGGTTTAGAGAAATGACGAGACCTGCAACAAAGAAGAAGAAGATAAAGTTAGCATGTGACAAGCACATGACTTGGAGAAATCAAAGAGTCGGTCAATGAAGAATATTACTTATATTCTAAATTGGAAATTAGTTATGATTTTCCTTTCTTATTAAAATAAGGCAATTTCCTTTTACAAAATTGTTAAGCCTTTAGGCTATAAATAATGAGCTTATGCCTAGAAGAGATGTACACTTGATCAATTAAATCTAGAGCAATATACTAGTTTTCAGACTATTGAAATTCATCTTTTTCTCTTCATATTCTGAGAACAACTTTACTTTTATTGTTCTTAATCACAAAATCCAACAGCAAATAGGGTCAAATAGAAAGTGTTGACGACTTATGGAAGTGATTGGTTCGAAAACTCTTTTCTTGTTAAAGCAATTGCCAGTTTTGGTGTGGATGAAAACACCGCCAAACAAAGATGGAGTATTGTGCCAATGGAAGAGGAGAAGAGAATCGAAGAGATGATGAGTGTATTGCGGGACAAAGAAGTTGAGTTTTATCTGCTGAAGACAAGTTTGTTGCACGATATTTCCTCTGCCATGATTGAAGCATCAAATTACTAGGTGTTAATGGAGAATGCAATGTAATGAGGACTCTTTTGCTTATTTACCCTTATGACTCGCGTCTTTTGGTTGTTTTGATTATTTTGTTGTCCTATCTTTTTATATACGTTCAAGTACAACTACATATCTGTATTTTTGTGGAAGAACTTGAATAATTCTCAAGCATAACACTACTATTGTATTATTGTGTTTATTTGCTTATTAATGCGACTTCATTATATATATTTTTATATATATGAACTAATCTCACACATAGATAATTAAAAAATTAAAATCCACAACAAAATCAAATCCCTAACATTTAGTAACACTTGATTTAAACAAAGTTTTAAGAAATCAGATAACGAATAATATATAATTTTGACATGAATTTTAAAATCGATGATCCACTTCGGTTGGATTTCAAATTTAATTAAAATCCATAAAATAATAACCCTCACTAAGAGATTTGGTCTCCAAGAGACTGGTACAGTGGATGCTTAAACAAAAGCTCAAAGTTATTCGACAGAAGACTAATGGTATTTAACTTAAGATAATACACTACATATATACCATCCACCATCCAGAAAGACGAATATTTATAACAAAAACAGAAACTAAACCGCTCAGTGTCAGCTTCATCTTCTTCATATGTACAAACAAATCCCATATCAGAATCTCTGTAGCCATCTGGGTTTTGTTCACCTGAGATACTTCCCTTTTATTAACTTCAAGTGGAGATTTCGGGTGCTTCTTTGTTTAAGGTTTTACTCACTTCACCATGATCAGTAGTTTTCGTCTCAGAGCTGATATCATAAGCCGAAAGAAGCCGTCTCTGTTGTTCCAAAATCATCAAGAGTTTCAAGGTTAGTTCTGAAATAGGTTTTCTAGTCAAAACTATCTTAGGAGTTATACTTACATGATCCTCAAAATCAGGGCTAGACAAGTTGATCGAAAGATTTCTCATCAACAGTAGCACCTGCTTGGTGGGGAGCAAACAAAGGAAACAATGATTAAGTTTCCATTGGACCGCCGAGGTTTCAATTGAAATTAGTGTAAAACTTAAAAGACAAGAATCGTACTGTTTCAACGTCAATGGGGTCCATCTTTTTCAGCTTTTGTAGATGGTTACTCGCACACGGGTCAAAAACACTTCCAATGAAGCTGTATACTTGCGCAAAGTCTGGTAAAACTGAAACAAAGAAGAAGGAACTGTCTAGTGAAATATACTAGATATGGTACAAAATAGAAGACGATGTCACGATGTGTACCTCTTAATGAATGGCCAAGATTTCCCTGGTCACTTGTGTCTCTGTTGGATCGTGGTCTTGGAGTATTATTTTCAGAACAACTAGAACAATTGTTATTTGCTCCTGCTGCTTGCATCAGAACATGGAAGAACAATACACTTCATTTAGTAAAATTTGAAAAGGAGATTGTATTAAGAGAGTAATAGCACTTGCTTGTAGATGAGAATAGAACCTTTTGGGAGGGGAGTGAAGCTAATTGTTTGCATATTATTTGTCCATGGAGCCACAGCGGCAGCCGCAGTGGTTGGAGAAGTCATCAGCATCGAAGAAGACTCCGGCATAAACATATAACTTGGGTCATTTGGTTCAGATGTTGATATGAAGGACCCTGGTACTTGAGGTTGCACTGCACATAGCCAACAAAAAAAATGTATCAATTTAGATCCTCAATGAGCAAGCAACATTACAACTTAAAATTTTATTTTCACAGTAGCTTTAACGCACCATTCTTATGAGCCTTCTGAGGATACGGATGGGCAGCTTTCCTTTTAGGTCGAGGGGGAGGGAGATGTTCACCCGTCCCACTCTTTTGTACCTTAAGAAAATACTTCTGAGCATGACTTCTTATCTGCAATATTAAAGGAATCGTATAAGGAACCACAATAGAGATCACTTGTCTAATGCAAGAAAATCAAAAGATTGCACTTCATTTAAGCTCAACGCGATCAGAGACAAAGGCATGTGCGACTCTTGCTTCTAATAGTTCAGAACAGTTTTCCAATAATAAAGTTATTATAAAGGAACACTTTGTGGAGGTATCAAAGGAGAGAAAGTAACCCCAATCCAAGGTAACAATGAGGGCCCAAGAGAGAAATGACAAAGAATAAACACAACCAGAGTAGGCAAAAGAAAATAAGTAACTCAAAAGATATCTTTCTTTTACCGCACCTGAATCACTGTCTTTGACCCAATAAAAGCTTCAATCTTTTTCCAGTCTCTGTCAAACCTAAAACGATAGAACATAAGCGTAAAGATCATCAGATCTAATGCCAATCAACCTAAGTATAAGATGTGACTATAACCCACTGCATGAAACACATTACATAGTGGAATATGCAATGAACAGTACCATTATCAAGTCTTGAAAATAAAAACACATTGCCTCCACTAGAATTAACCCAAGATCCTTCCCACTACATACCGGCCTAGTACTTCAACTAATCCCTCACCAGTCTTCATTGAATCCTCTTCACAAACATAAATATAGGTTCAATCACTGGTTTTTTCTTTATAAACCCATGAATTTCTTGCCCTGGTTCACTATTAATGATCACTGGCTCATCCAATTTCTAACACAGTTTTATAACACAGTCATTCTCATGTTTTCACATCCCTTCCTTCTCAATGCTCTGATTCGCTACAATGTGAATACATAGACAAAAACCACCTGCCCTAATCCATTCCAATTCCAATTCCATCACAGCACATTCAGAATCTATTGAAACGTATATCCCAATAGAAACCCTAATTCTACCAAATTGCGACTAACTCTCACCGAATCAAATCACCAAATGGTAAATTATAAAGCACAATAGGCAATACGAGAAATGGTGAGCTCAAATTGATAACTCACAACTGAAGAGCTTCGAGAAATTTGTCGTGTTCTGGTTCCGTCCAGCTCTCTCTCGACTTGGAGATTGTATAAGGCTTCCTAATCTTCTTACTCAGATCCTCCGACGAAGAAACCGTCGCCGTCGCATCCGCCACTGCCGCGGCGGTAGAAGAAGTCGTAGGCGAGGAAGAAACAGCGGCGGTGAAGGATCCAACGGTCATACTGTTCGGATCCAAGAAATATCCGTCTGCAGGAATCGGATTTCTAGTGACCATGAAAAATTGCTTTGATCTGTTGGGTTTTGGCTACTTTTTGTTCGTTGAAATCTGTGTAGGGAGAAATCAGAAATGTGGAGGATATGTATATAATTATAGTGTATATAGGCGCATTTTTGTGTCTCACAATGAAACTCTTGTGATCGTCTGGGGTGGGTGACTTTGCCGACTAGTCTTAGAGACCTAATTATAACGTGCCACGTGTGTTTGGAAAATTGTTTCCTTTTTAATTAACTTTTTTCTTTTATGTTTGCACTCCGTTTTAGGCCTGTGATTTTTTCAGGTCGGATAAACCCGCATCCATTTTGAATAACTCCAAATTTTTGGGTATAACCTCATCGTTTTGTTTTCGACAGCAATTTTTATCTATTAATTTAAAACATAATACTAGTAATCCATCAGGTTAGGGAGAATTTGGTAATATTTTTCCAAGCATATCACCATCACATGCATATTTGCAAGCTTGCTACTTTTTAATACGAAAAATGACAAAATTGTACTGTTTTACTTGTGTATTTTATAATCATTACCTTTATTTACTAAATAAGTTTTTTTTTTTCAATAAACTCATACAATGTTTATTATTTATTATTAGAGCATGTACAATGTTTATATCTTAGCCATGTATCTTAACCAAAAATATATTTAATTTAAATCAAAATTGATTTAATTAATAAGAGCTATCTCTTAATTAAGATATTTTTTAGATGTATCTTAATTGGCAGGTGTCTGTTTGTGATTGGGCCTAGTATTATTCACAAATGAAATAAAATAAATTACAAATTTTTTAAATTTTGTTAAGAACCAATAATAGGGTTCTACCATTGAAGATGAAAAAAGCATAAAAGGTTCTTAAAAATTCATAATCATAAATTATTAATAAAAAAATGTCCTAAGAACCATTCACATAGTTTTCCCATTGCAAATGCTCTTATTTTTTTTGAAAATGTAGTCTATGACTAAATGTGGTTTGCCAAAAATTTAGTTCAAAACCCGTGAAAAAAGAACTTGCAAGTTCATGACGTACAACATTACTTAATTTCACTTCCATGAAAAAAAATGAGAAAGGAAAAATATGAGAGAGAATCTGGTGGCATTGAAGAGTTATTTGAATCTGTGTGAATTTTAGTTTATAAATAAAAAGGAACATGTGCCTAAATAAACTTATGAATTAGTTTTAAGAAAAACAAGAAGAAAAATGTGCCATTGAACAGTTCTATAAGCTTTAAAGAAATATCGCTTCAAAGTAGATATATGTTGGTAATTTCGATATAAATTGAAGTGTCACAGTTGGTTTGCTTGTAGCGATTATTGCAAGAGATCATTGGTTTGCTTATGGTGATTATTGCAACAGCTCATGAATTTGAATCGCCTCTTTGCATTATTTTGCTTACAAAAAATGTCCAAAACAACGTAGTTTTAAATCGCTTATACACGGTCTAAAAAATTTATACATGATCAAAGGTTATATTGCATATTGACTCTAACCACTTGAAAACTCGTAAACTCTAACCACTTGAAAACTTTTTAATAGAAAACTTTTGATTTTCTGATGGATTCAAAATCGATATCGTTTCATTTTTAACACAATCTTTTATCTTAAACCCGCGCATATGCGCGGCTACTCACCTAATTTGGATAAAACATATTGTTTCACCAAGTTTTCATGCATCATCTTTTTAGTTTCACCAATTAACTCTAAACAAATACATTTTATTGATATATATATATATATAATAACATAAACGGAAAAAACAAATTTATTCATTAAAATTTTTCAACGCATAATACATTTAACTATTAATTATGAATAATAAAAGAAGAAGAAAAAAGAGAAAAAGAAAGAAAACAAAAATCAAAAGACTTCATAATTCATATTAGTAATCATATGGTAGTTTCCCGTAAATCTTTTCCTCACGGTTGGAGCCCATATTCTAAGGGCCATGTGCGGATCTCATTCATTGCCTGACTCCTTCACATTACATAACCCAAATTCATATAGTAATCATTAATTATCATTGCATGTTCAAAAAATGGTAAATATAAAAAAAGTGAAGTTAACGATACGCACCCTCCGCGATCCGCTCCGCTCCGCCCGAATCAACATATATCTGATCCGTATTCGTTCCGTTAAAATTCGGGTATTTGCCGGATATCCGATCCGATCTATTTTAATTTAAAAATAATTAAAAAAATTAAAAAAAAAATTAAAAAGGTTTAAATTTAACAAACAATTGACTATTTGTCATTAAAAAGGATATTCTCTTATTAATTTATTTATTTTTAATATTAAAATATTATTTTGATTAGTACAAATTTATATATAAATATAATTATTATACAATGTATATATGTAATTATGAATATATACATATATATACACATAAACGGAGAGGAGCGGATATCCGTTTTTAAAATTTTAATATTTGTGATTTGCTTCAATTATAACGGATATTGATTTTTAGTATTTGCTTTGCTTTGTAAATATACGGATATCCGGATTTTTCGGATCGGATCGAATCGAAACGGATCACGGATCGAAGCGGATCTAACGGATATTTTGCCCAGAGCTACTCCACATGGTTTGAACGAGGTTTAAAATCTGGCCAAATGAAGGGAGTCAACACATCTGAGTACAAATGAGGACTCAGCAAATGCGGTGGAAATATTATCAGTAGCTATTAAAAAAAAAGTGCAAGAATTGTCATGCTCGAGACTAATTAATGTAACACCCCGGTTTTTTTTTTTAAAAGCGAAAATTCTCATAAAAATAAATCCATAAAATTTTAAATCAATAAACCAACAATTCAATTCCATAATCCAATTTTCAGAATAATATTAAATCCAGCAACCTAACCGGGTTCACTAGAACTTAGCTGAAACAGAAAAACCAAATGACAATCCTAATCATCATCTCCCTAAAGTCATGATCCCGCGGTCACACTTTTCTTTTTCCTTTACCTGCAACACAATTAGGAAAAACGAGTTGCGTAAGTATTTAATAAATACTTAGTGGAGCGGTCATCCCGCCTACCGGATATATAATAGGAATTAAATTATCAATTCTACGCGAGCAATCAACAGTTCACAATAATTAAACAAATTCAATAAAATAACCAGACAGTGTCGATCGACACCACCACTTGGTGTTGATCGACGCTTCACAGAAGCAAACGATCCTCACGATCACATCACAGTGGTGTCGATCAACACCGTCTCCAGATCATGAGCCATCCGTAATAAATTCGAAAACGCCTATAAACATCAGCGACTAGGTCACCTCACGTGGTCAAACCGGAATATCCACAAAATTACGACCCACACTGGTCCTCCACCCGAGAAGGACAAAGGCCCCATAAGCGATAGCTCATTGGACATCAACAGATACTGCTCCCTCAAGGTCACTACTGGAGCCTGCACTGGTACCGCACCCGGTAACCGCTCCAAAATTAATGCAAGCATCTTCGCCAAACGATCCTCAAGATCCTGGGCTCCACCTGCAGCAACACCCACACCTGGGCCTCCTGCCGCACCAGCTGAACTATCCGACACACTGACAGCACTTGCTGAACCTTCCTGATACGTCGGCAAAACAACCACCTGCTCTGACGACTCATTCTGAGTCTCCCACTCGAATGACAACGATACACAACCCCGACCACGACCACGACCACGACCACGACCACGACTCTGGCCGCCACGGCCACTAGCTCTGCCACCACGGCCCCTCGGAACTCTAGCCATCGCACGCTGCACTTACCAAAAGTACAACTATGATACTAGAATTCACAATCACGAATGCAAATAATAACTTACCGCGGAATCTCTTTAAAGGCTTGAAGAGGATGATTCTAAGACTCATAATTGACTAACTACTCATAATCAATTAACACATAGTCTCAAATCACACAACCTAACGTCCTAAAACCGTATAGGCTCTGATACCAAAATGTAACACCTGGTTTTTTTTTTTTTTTTTTTTAAAGCGGAAATTCTCATAAAAATAAATCCATAAATATTAAATCAATAAACCAACAATTCAATTCCATAATCCAATTTCCAGAATAATATTAAATCCAGCAACCTAACCAGGTTCACTAGAACTTAGCAGAAACAGGAAAACCAAACGACAATCCTAATCATCCTCTCCCTAAAGCCATGATCCCGCGGTCACACTTTTCTTTTTCCTTTACCTGCAACACAATTGGGAAAAACGAGTTGCGTAAGTATTTAATAAATACTTAGTGGAGCGGTCATCCCGCCTACCAGATATATAATAGGAATTAAATTATCAATTCTACGCGAGCAATCAACAGTTCACAATAATTAAACAAATTCAATAAAATAACCAGACAGTGTCGATCGACACCACCACTTGGTGTCGATCGATGCTTCACAGAAGCAAACGATCCTCACGATCACATCACAGTGGTGTCGATCGATACTACCTCTAGGTGTCGATCGACACCTCTCGGGAGAACCTGAACCGAGTTTGATCCTCGCAAAGCCGTAGCAATATTTCATTTGCGACGCAGTCGTCGCAAATCCCTCGCTAAAGTGGTTTAGGGTATACTTAGGGTTTTGGATGTTTTAGACTAAAATTACAATTCATATATGTAAATAAACACTTCTTTAGGTCCTTAGTCCATGTATGAAACAAAGTTAGTATACTAATTGAAGCTTTTCGTAAAATCGGCAAAAATGATAGATTGATCACATTCTTAGTATAAGTGCATGTATGTGACACTTTGTTATATATGTTTTCTTGATAAAGTTTTGATAAATTTTTTATTTCAATAATTATAAAGGGATTGTTATTTATTATACTTCTCATACATTTATATTTGAAGACGAGCCAATTGAAACGGTATAAATAATGTATAGGTTAGAGTTTAGGGTATGGAAGTTTGCTACGATTTTGCGACGAAATCGTCGCAAAACCGTCGCAAATATGAACTTTTGCGATGGTTTTGCGACGATTCCGTCGCAAAATCGTAGCAAACTTCCATACCCTAAACCTTAGTGTTTTGTTCTTATTCTTATTACTTGGACATTGATGGAAAACAATATATATATGAATTAAGGCCTCTATGATATGTTTTTATATTCCACGAAAAGGCATTGATGGAAAACAAATTATCAACACACTCAAAAATACATACTTATAATATACACATAATTATAATAAATTTATTAATCTTCTTCGCCATGATCAGAAACATAACGTTCTACTCCGCCATCTTCGACGTCATCATCGTCGTCCTCTTCTTCCTCTTCGTCTTCATCAAACTCATCTTCGTTTCCTTCTGAATCCTCGAATATCACATCAAGACCATTATGAAGTGGGTCAATTCTTGTCAAATTGGTGGTTACCTCTGTAGGGATCGAAACTTCTTCGGTTCTTGCAGGTTGCACTGGGGGTTGATGATCATCATCAACATCAGCTGCTAACCCCCCGACAATTCGTCCCCTTGGGTTAACTTTAATCACGGATAGCCAATCTTGATCCCGTCGTCCACGAGTACGAGGGTAAGGAATGAAAACTACTTGCTCTGCTTGCGATTCTAAAACAAATGGCTCAAACTTGTCAGTGTAGCTCCTATTTCCTTTTACATCAACAACTCCAAATTTGCTGGTTCTAACCCCGAGACCATTGGATTGATCAAACCAATCACAACGAAATAATACACTTTTCAAGTTCAATACACCAGCATACTCAATCTCAATGATTTCTTTCAAAATACCATAGAAGTTTGTATCGCCCGGGACATGAATACCATAATTTGCAGTGGCTTTATTTTGTCCATGTTGAAATGTGTGAAAAATAAAGCCCCGAGTACAATACATCTTACTCGTTTTTATGCTTGCAATGGGCCCCAAAACAAACTCATGTACCCATAAAGGCCAACTTTGTTGAGATTTCTTCGCCACCTATTGACAAATTGAAATAATTAGTATATATATATATATATATATATATATATATATAAGCAATACTAATATAACTCATGCATGGTTCTTACCTTCTCCCGCATCCAGCTAGCAAAATCACGTTCTAGGTAAAATTGAACTTCTTCATCATTTAGTTCAGGAAATGCTTCTCGTATTTGGCCTTCTAACATTCTGTACACCCGTTAATTAATTAGATGTATATATATTTTCAATTAATATATAAATATATATATATATATATATATATACCTCTCATATGGCTGAAAGTAGTTACAATTTAGCATTATATACGTATGGGCAGCTTCCATATGCTTGAAATCACACCACGTTGATTCCTTCACTTTTCCACCCATCCGACCTACATCACAGAAAACATCTGGTACACCCTCCAAGTGATATGTTCGACCAACCCCACCATCGTCGTATCGTCTACGACGGGTTTTCTTAGTTTTCACGGTTTGGCTAAAGTAGTAAGTAGAGAAGTTTGATGTCTCCTCTGTCAAACTTCCAGCAATGATTGATCCCTCTACTCTAGCGAGATTTTTCGCCTTCATCTTCAAATGTTTGAAGAACCTTTCGAAGGGGTACATCCATCGAAATTGGACTGGACCACCTAAATCTAACTCATGTGGTAAGTGTACAACCAAATGTTCCATCACATCAAAAAAGGAAGGTGGAAATATCTTCTCTAAGTTGCAAATAGTGAGTGGAATGTCTGAATTCAACTTCAAGATTTCGTCCTCCGCTAAGGTTCTGGCACATATGTCTCTGAAAAATGCTCCAATACCTAAAACGCCAATCCGGTCCGGACTAAGTTAATTAATACAGTTACAAAATACATGTATGTATATATTAATAACCATAAATAAACGTAATACCTGTAATTGCCTCGTGTACATCCTACGGTAAAAGCTCTTGAAAGGCAAAAGGGAGTAGTCGCTGCATGAACACATGACAATCGTGGCTCTTCATCCCAGAAAATTTCCCCCCTTGCTCAACACACCTTGAAAAAGTTGACACGTAGCCATCTGGGAACTTCACCCACTCCTTAACCCAGTTAATCAAAGCATTCTTCGCAGCAGGTGATAGTCGGAAACTGAGAATAGGTGCCCCACCATCTCCTGTTAGATGCAACTCAGGCCTTATGCATAAAGCCGCAAGATCCAGACGAGCTTTCTGATTGTCTTTTGTTTTCCCTGCAATATTCAACAATGTGTGTATAATATTCTCAAAGAAATTTTTCTCCACATGCATGACATCCAAGTTGTGCCTCAGCAGATGCTCCTTCCAGTAAGGCAATTCCCAAAATATACTTTTCTTATGCCAGTTATGGTATACCCCATACCCAACAGGCATATTTGCTGGATTACTTTGCCAATTACCTCCAACTTTTACAGTTTCTTCCGCACCATATCCATCGATTTGTTCTTCCAACTCCTCACCTGAGAGGTAAACCAAAGGGGAGGTTTTAACAACTCGATTTTGAAATAACGTCCTACTCTTTCTATAAGGATGATCCCTTGGAAGAAAACGACGATGACAGTAAAACCAGCAAGCTTTCCCTCCTGCTGACAATTGAAATGATTCGGTCTTATCGAAACAATAAGGACATGATAACTTTCCGTGCGTTGTCCATCCGGATAGCATACCATACGCCGGAAAGTCGCTTATCGTCCACATGAGGACAACCTTCATGTTGAAGTTCTTATGGCTCGACGAATCAAATGTCCGTACACCAACATGCCACAACTCCTTTAGTTCCTGGATAAGAGGCTGTAGGAAGACATCAAGTGATCTTTTAGGATGCTTTGGCCCTGGAACCAAAATGCTGAGAAATAAAAATTCTCGATGCATACACATTTCGGGTGGGAGATTATATGGCGTCACTATGACTGGCCACAACGAATATTGCCTACCAGACATCCCAAAAGGACTAAACCCATCAGTGCAAAGACCCAAATACACATTTCTATGTTCTACAGCAAAGTCTGGATATACCGTGTGAAAGTGTTTCCACGCCTTTGCATCTGATGGATGAGCGACCACCCCTTCCTGACAATCGTGTTCTGCGTGCCACCTCATTACCCCTGCTGTCTGCTCTGATTGATTTAATCGCTTCAGCCTATCTGTTATTGGAAGGTACCACATACGCTTGAACGGGACTTTGGTGCGACCACTAGTCTTCTTATATCTTGGATGAGAGCAAAAATGACATTCCTGCAGCTGAGCATCATATTTCCAAAAAATCATACAATTATCAATGCAGACATCAATCATCTCAGACGGTAATCCAAGACTTGCTACCAATCTTTGTATCTCATAGTAACTTTCTGCAGAGTTATTACCCTCTGGCAAATACTCTTTAAACAATTCACCCCATTTATCCATGCAATTTTCACTAAGGTTATCTTCGCTTTTAATTGTCATCATCCTAGATGCTAACGACAATTTTGATAGCCCTTCTCTACATCCTTCGTAGATAGGTTCGTTAGCAGCATCTAACATATCATAAAAATTTTTAGCACTCGGGTTTGGTTCTTCAAAAGTATTATCACTAAACGAAGCAGTAGTTTCTTCAAATGCATCATTGACCATATCATTAAACCTATTCTCATATGTATTTCCATATGCAGATTCATTAAAATTATCATGACCATACTGATAATTACTATCCTCATAATTACTACCACCTTCTACATTCCCACGATAACTCGTACTTGAACTACCCAGAACATTGACAACAAAATCCTCCCCATGCGAAAACCAAACATAGTAGTTAGGTAAAAACCCCCTCGTAAATAAATGTTTCCAAACAGTTCGCGTATCATGTGGAGTAAAGTTTTTGCATTTCACACAAGGACAGAAAATTTTCACGTTACCGTCGTTGGTATATCCTGCGACAGCCCCTGGGTTGTTTATCGCCTGCGTCAAGAACTGGTCAAGCCCTTCTCTAAATTCTCTAGACACTTGGCCAGTTTCTGAATCTTTGCGGTTGTACATCCATGCTCGAACCACGTAGACCTCATGATGCGAAGACATCTTCGATCGATTAATTATCAAAATACTTTTTCTCTTTAAGAAATCTTAGAAAAAAAAAAAATTCTCCTCGTAGTGTTTTAAAATTATGATTGGAATGTTTGTTGTGAATTCGTCGATCACACATTTGAGGTTTTTATAGGAAATTGATTTATTCTGCTACTAATTTGCGACCTTTTTGCATCTACTTTGCGACACGTTTGCGACTAAAAATATTGCACCCATAATCAGGTAAGCATCATAAACACGTGTCTATTCTATTACAAAATATCTTACCACGCAAAACCGTCGCAAAATTTGCGACGGTTTTGCATCGATACCGCATAATCAACGCAAAATCGTCGCAAAATTTGCGACGGTTTTGCGGCAAAACATACATATCGACGCAAAATCGTCGCAATGTTGCGTATTTATAGTTTGGTAAGTTAAGATTTAATTTGTAATTTTTTGTTATTAGTATTAATGTGTTAGGGTTACAATTAAATTTTTGGAAACTTCTCAAAGATATCGTTGATGTAACTGTTCATGATTCCCATCGCTTTGCTCGAGATTCCGATATCAGGATGCACATGCTTCAAAACCTTTATGATATTTTAACATTAACATCAATGTTCATAAACGTACGTACATTATTGCTTAAAAACGTAATACAAATAAACAGCTGATAACATAAACACATATTTATTTTTATTTCTTTCATTGATGACGTAATGTTTTACTCATCATCAATTTCTTCACCATCATCCGTCGTCGACCCTTCGTCGTCATTCTGGGATAGCCAATTGTTTGGATTTCGATGACCACGACTGCTACTACCTTCTTCTATGAACGCTACCTTCTTCAATGAACGTACGTACATTATTGCTTAAAAACGTAATACAAATAAACAGCTGATAACATAAACACATATTTATTTTTATTTCTTTCATTGATGACGTAATGTTTTACTCATCATCAATTTCTTCACCATCATCCGTCGTCGACCCTTCGTCGTCATTCTGGGATAGCCAATTGTTTGGATTTCGATGACCACGACTGCTACTACCTTCTTCTATGAACGCTACCTTCTTCAATGAACGTACGTACATTATTGCTTAAAAACGTAATACAAATAAACAGCTGATAACATAAACACATATTTATTTTTATTTCTTTCATTGATGACGTAATGTTTTACTCATCATCAATTTCTTCACCATCATCCGTCGTCGACCCTTCGTCGTCATTCTGGGATAGCCAATTGTTTGGATTTCGATGACCACGACTGCTACTACCTTCTTCTATGAACGTTATAGCCAGGTTTTCTTTAGATATAACCTGTGAAATAAAAACTTGATTTATGTGTACAGATACTACTTAATACAATACCTTTAAAATATATATTGTAATTAACTTACATTGCTTATGTTCTCAAGAATAATGTTAAGATATGTTGGCGCCCTATCAAACTTAACAACTACAACCTCCTTTAGAACCAATACCGAACCCTCTTTTATGTGCGGCCCATATTTGTTATCAGATATGGCGGACCTATGAATGCTCGCTTGTACAGTCCCGGTAGGATCCTTCAAGGAAAATAAATAACATTTATATAGATTACTAAATATATATATAATTTGTTAAAAATATATTTTCTTATAACTTATATAAACATGTTACCTTTAGTATGACCATCGCGTCCCCCAATCCATTAGGTTCCATTTTATGAATCACTGCTACCACATATGGTACGTGACGCCATTGTGGTTTTATTTTATGCAACTCTTTTACCAGTGTCCACCCACGTGTATGTCCACTTGTATATATTTTACGTAGAATAAGTAAAATATAATTAAATGTCAATAAAACAATATACAAACTTTGAAATATAATTATTTATGTTTCTTAATTACTAATATATATTTCAAAGGTTGTATTAATAACATTTCATTATACCTGTTAATTTGGTGACATTTCCAATTGTTGTCTTCCAAAGGACATCGGTGAACGATGGATCTTCTGCCTCAACAACACAGTTAACCATCTGTACATGTCTCTCATAAGAATTGCATTCTTCCAACATCGATTCTTCAAGTTTTTTCCTTGCCCGTTCTTCTGCTTGTCTCACACCAGCCGGACCCGGTATCAAAGATCGATTGTTATCCATATTTGTTGAATTATATAATATTGTGAGATCCATAAGGTGGATTTTATAGAATGTTCATTTCAATTTGCGACTAATTTGCAACTAATGTGCAAGACTTTTGTGACTAAAATATTACACTCATAAACAAGTAAGAATCAATTAAACGTGTTCTACCTATTTTCCTCGCAAACGTTATATCGTCGCAAACTCGACGCAAAATTGCGACTATTTTGCGTCTAAACGTACACCTCGACGCAAATCCGTTGCAAACGTTAAATCGACGCAATATCGCTGCAAATATTGCGACGAATTTGCGTCGAAATGTACAAATCGACGCAAAAGCGTCGCAATTTTGCGACGATTTTGCGTCGGAAACTTCCCACGCAAATTTGCGACGGTTTTGCGAGTAAAGAAGAATGTTCGTCGCAAATAAGACGCAAATTTGCGACGGTTTTTTTCCGTTGCAAATTTCCGTCGCAAATACACCTGTTTTCTTGTAGTGGAAGAACAACTCGGGAACAAGATGGATCTTATCAAAGTGAGTATACACCCAAAAACAAACCTTTTCAACTTTTCCATATCTTCTTGTGAGATTCATGGACTAATATATGAAGGAATGGATTATAGGATTCATATACGATCATGTGGACCATGGAAGAGAGAAGAATGTACGATCAGAGTCTAGCTAGAAGCGAGAAAGCCTAGCAGCACGTGTGGCCCTTTGAAGTTGACATCATCGATTTAATCGGATAAATCTTCTCTGTTTGTATGTAATATTAGATGAGGATCACAAACCCAACGCTGGTGCTAACGTAATGGCTGCTTCTGGTGCTGGAGCTGCAACTATAATAGGCACAAATCCTCTTTGGGTTGTCTAGACTTCAGGTCTGTTTTTTCTTGGCTTGATAGATGTAAGCATATGAATCAAGAATAGGAAATGGATCATTACCTAACAATTCGGTATTACAAACATAGATGTAAATTTCAAAACAAACATAACATGTCTAAATATTATGGTTATCCCTCCTCCATAATCAATAGACCAAGTTACTCTCTCATCATTTTTGGGATTTCGCTTTCATTTGTTTTTAATTTCCTATTTTCTATGATTAGGGTTTGCATTGGAAGGACTCAAAGGTTCTCGACTGGGATGTCTTCTGGGTGTACTGAATATAAAGAACCACTCAAACATGGTGAGTCATACCTTTTGGACTTTTCCACACCTTGATGTGAACGGTTCTTATGCCAAGATCTTTTTTTACCTTTTATAAAATCATATTTTTCCATTTGTGTCTTTTGATAGATGGCTTCATTGAAGAAGAGACATGTGAACCCTTTCCTGAAAATTCCAGGACCATCGAAAGCTCTTAATAAAGATGACTACATGAGACTGAATTTTCTCATGAACTGGAGATGGTGAGCAATATTTTTATGTAAAGTTAAGTAATTTAGCATGACAATTGCAATCTTTATTGCCAAATGCCAATGAGATGCATATACTATAACCAGTATAAGGTATTGATGAGTTCATACTTTTGTTATATTATTTGTGTGTACAAGTTTTGGTTTTTGTATTTATCTTCTCAAGCTACTTATTTCAACAGCTAATATGTGTTGCCGATATAATTCTCCCGCTGCCTTACATTTTTGTGATACATATTTATCTTACAGTGGTCATTTGGAAACTTAATTAAGAGTGAAATTCTTTTTGCCAAATGACCCATCTCCTTCCCATTCCAAATGATAGTGTCGGTAAAAGTTTTCGTGCATCTTTATGGCAATGCTTTGTAACATCTTTTTTTCTCCATTTTGACAACCACTCGCATCTCTGACAATCGCAATGAACCAGAGAAGAAGCATAAGCCAAACAAAGAAGTTTGTTCAACCCTGCACATTCAGAAGATTACTAAGGCTGAATACCATCTTCTTTACCATGGTTGTGTGGAATTTGAAGATATTTGATAGGTTTAGGGTTGGGGATTGAGCTAAGGACAATTAGGATTAGGAAGCAGTTTTCCATCTACATCAGTTTTAATCAATCTGGTTTTAATAAAAAGGCCAGATGGTTGACCAAAGAAACATGATTTTGTTCAAAGGTTCATTCATCATTAGGTATTTTAGTTTCCATGGTTTCAGACGTTTGTGTGTATCATGATTATTTTGTTTTCCACCGGCATTACCTTCGGAAACACCTTTTCATCCGCCGTTATGTATTTTCGACTCTAGGTTGTTATTATTTTATTCCCAACGGAACAAAAGTACATGTCCATACGTACTAGACTACGACCCTCAATAAAAATAGGCCAAGGCTGATCATGCTAAGAAACCCCTTGAATTCTCAAAACCAATAATTTAGCTGATGTTTATATATGATAAAAGAATCAACACCTTTAAAACATAAAATACTCAATCATATTAACAGAAAATTGCAAGCAACTACGTAGTCATAATTTATACACAAAAGAGGAGGAGAGGTGTCGTAGAGATAGACTCTTTGAAGACATAAAGTACGGGTAATTATTGGTTCTCCTTGATGATCCAAGCTATGCCTTAAAGATAGTTTATCTTTTTACTATTCGAAGGTGTGTCATACATTTACACTTGATATGGTGAAATGAAGTTTAAATTATAGTTATAGTCTTCTTATTGTTCGAAGGTGTTAGTTATAAAGGATCTACGAGACAAAATTGCTAACATGTAGAATTAATGTTGGGTCAGTTGGAGATTTGGAGTATTGGCTTCTACATAATAAGTGTGTGATAATCTAAGGGGACACGAGCAATCTAAGTTTTTTTAAATAAACTAATAATAATAATAATAAAGTCGTAATAGAAACATATATGTACTTGACGTATAAGATATGACAACATGAAGATATCTCATTCTCAATCACAACATACAAAATGAACCAACTATGGAAACATGAACGAAAACAAAAATGGCAACATAAAAATGAAGACAATCTTAATCATACAGTTGACTAAAGAAAAAGCGATCGATCTCAAAGAGCTTGACGACAAAAAAAAAATTGGAAACAAAAAATTTAATGAACACATTAGAAAGACAATAGAGCTATGACAACACTAAAAACACTAAAAACCAACTAAACCCACACATAGTTTCGAGGGAAAAAAACCAAGACAAAAACATATTACTTTAAAATACTAAATAGTTCTAACATAAAGTTAAGTACAAGTATACAACAAATAACTAAGTACCAATAAAAAAAATCAACGTTTAGAAAAACATCGAGGATATAGAAGAAAAAAAATATAAATAATCAAAAAAAAAAAAATTAATTATCAAATCATGACGAAACCAAAAAAAATCCATTTAACAAATATTCAAATATAAAATAGTGAATTGCCAATAAAAGATCAAAAATTGGATTAATAATCCTACAGAAAACAACTTTAAAAAGAAAATCCAAACAAATACATCACATAATGTTATTTTCAAAGCCGGAGATAATAGTGTAAAGTAATCCATATTTCATTTGAACAAGTGTTTTAAGTTTTACCATAGTTAACACAATATTTTACATTGAACTGAATTAGATCTTCTACACGACTCTATTTTCTTCTAAAAAACATATTAAAATATTTTATCGGATTTTAAGAATCCAAGACTTATTGGATCACATTTTTATTCATTATTAGGAAATTCTAAAATAAATCTTTCTACATTTTAAAAAAGTAAAAAAAACACTTTCAAAGAAATATATAGTATCTTTACGAGATAAAAAAACGAACAAATCTATAACTAAAAATATAGATAAATATTTGCAATTCACTACAATCAACGTAGAAAATGTTTAAAACAAAATTTAACACACAACTGTTTCAAAAAAAATAAAAAATAACACACAATGTGTTATTTACCAATCATGTCTTATTTTTTTTTGCTTCAAAATGTGTTAGTGTTACCTTTTCAAAATTATTAAACTAAGCAACAATAAAGCCGACAACATTGTACCATAACTTGGTAAACATATTTTTTTAAAGGATCACTTTATAAAACTCAAATATTCCGCACAATTTCAATCATAACAAAACAAGCAAACCTATTTTAACGACATATAAGCCCTACAATTATAAGTAACTCAAACTAAAAGGCACCAGACATCTGAGTTTAAAGACAATTTAATCATATAAATCACATATCATACACCCATTACCAAATAAATCGGAACAGATTCCCATGATCCGAACATTGATTTCAATCACAAAATTACAAGGAAATTAACGAGATATGATATATTGGTCCGAAAACACATTAAACAAAAATCTAAATATATTACAACAATTTACTACAAATCTAAAAAAAATATACATACGGTCTTATGTACAAAATTCCGAAGAAATCATGATTATTAACTTTAATGTTGATAATAAAGTCAAAAATGATATACATATATATTAAGATACATTAAAAAAAAAAACTAAGTATAAAAAAATTAATTATAGCATCTATTATTTTCACAAGTTTTGAATATAATCCTAAATATTTTTGATAAAATAAGTAAAATTTGAAAAAAATTCAACAAATTTGAACTTTTAATCAAACAAATAATCGCTGAAACTATGTTTTAAACATTGTCATAGTTATATATATGCATAACTATGTATGATTATTAATTTATACTATTATTGGGACCATATATTATATAGAAGTTTCAAAAAAATTATTATCTTATCATCTTATCGAATTTCGATAATTTTTACATTGGCCCGACTTGGGACCGGGAAAATTTATGAATTTATGGTGATTATTAATTTATAGAGTATTAAATTATAGAGGTTCTACTGTACTTTTTTGACATGTGTTTTTTGTTGTTGTTGATTTATTTATATAATTATTATTTTTTTTTGGTAAAATGTAATTAATTAGTTAAACTCAATGCTACTACATTAACAACAATATCTTAAATTAAATAACAAATCAACAATAATAGCTTTTCATATTTTATGTATTTAACTAATATATTGCAAATATTTGAATAGCTAAAGTTTATTAAGTTAATTTATGAATTATCAAAAAACACTTACGTTACATGTATGAAATCAAATTTTGAAGTATTTTATATAATACGTATAAGATTTTTCTAAATCCAAGTTCCAAGAGCATGTCATGTGTCGCTCTCAATTTTGATTAGTTGGATCAAATTCTAATGTTGCGAGCTTTAGATGAGAGAAATATTTATTATTTATTTCTCTTTTGGACAAAAATAATTCTACAACAAAAACAATGAAGAACAAATGCACATAAATCACATATACAGAGATGTTTGGTTTTAGAACAAATGCAAATAAATTACACAAGGTACGTCATATTCTTCATGCATGATTTCATTTTAGATTCATAAAATTTTGAAAAAAACTGTAAAACTCATCATTTATTTTTATATTTACTAGAAATTACTTCCCAGTAGGTCACTCATCATGAGAGTGCTCCAGCTCAAACACGTTTAACTCTGGAGTTCTCTCAAGACCTGTGACCGAAAATATAAGTCCACTTTGGTGACATAGGTAGTCAAATCAATTCTTTTAAGCCTCTCCGCATACATCACATATTTTCCTGAAACCGGGGCATGACAATCACCCCCACTAATAGACCGCAACGTCCTCGTTGCGCATACCAAGATCGTTACCCTCAACAGTCTGACTCACACAGTTGTCAGGGTTTGCTCTGATACCACTTGTAACGCCCCGATCGCCCTTTCCATGGGCCCCCGTCCACTCTCAGGCCCGTGGGCCCACCATGTCCGATGGTCGGAGCGTTATTCCGGGAGTCTCAAAATTCTTGTTTACTGACCCTGTAAATCATCATGCGATCTTTCTCCGTGTTTTGTCCTCACTCACACGATACTGGAAATGACTTCCCAGTAGATCACCCATCATGAGATTGCTCCAGCTCAAGCACGCTTAAATCCTGAGTTCTCTCAAGACATGTGACCGAAAAGATAAGTACACTTTGGTGACATAGGTAGCCAAATCAATTATTTTAAGCCTCTCCGCATACACCACATATTTTTTTGAAACCGGGGCGTGACAATTTTTTTCTTGTTGCCCTAAAAAATAATTATCACAACAAATTTTTTTAATTATTGAGATGATGTGTATGACATGATTTTACTCATCTCAATATTTATCTATCTATTGACCTTCCCAACCCCCAAAAAATTACATAGTCACATCGGAAATATGCCGAACCCCAAACATCGTGATCACACCTTCTCTCCTCAACTGTGAATACATGTTTAGTATAATATGTTAGCTAGTCGAAAGATATACAACACGAACATTTGTGCTTCTTTCTTCTCACAAAAACTCGATTTCTTTATTACAAATACCGAAATTGATGAACTTACTGAAATTATGAAGAAAAGAAAGATGAGGAATATAAAATTCGGTGTAATGCCATTGTTCTTTAGTAATTTACATTAAATTTATAAATAATTAAAATTATTGGGGAAGTTGAAAAGTAGCAAGTTCGAGTCGTAACGTTTGAGAACAAGTTAACTCTTGTTTTTTTTTTGACACATGTTCTCCTCTTGTGTGATGATGTGACACTCATATGGAGAGGGACATCCTCCTTTCATATATATGATTTCCGTACATATAGTCAATGAATGACTAATGGTCTTATACATATTAATCTATTCTATTAATATGCAAGATAGACGCTAAATTGATTTACTAAAAAATAACTACAAAATTTATTTAGAATATTCCTCATGTGTTAACTGAGAAATATAGAGTGCTATATTAATGTTGATAAAAATAACATTTTAGGTGGGCTAAGGAAAAAATAAATTGCAAATTTGTTAAAGAATATACAAATTGGTAAAATATTTTATTTAAAAGTGTTAATTTATATACAAAATGTATTAATAATTGACTCAAGCCTCGAACAAAATGTGTCAAGCCTCAATATGTTACCTTAAATATTACTATTATACATGTGAATAGTAAACCGTCTATTTTTTATACATATATTCAAATGCTTAGTTTTGGAACCTAAAATTATAAACACTAGTTTTGTTGTAATAATCATTACACAACACCAATAAATTACAAAAAAAATACATATTTTTCAATTTTAGGTTTTTAAACCCACGCAACGTGTGAATAAACTCTAGTTTATATATATTGATGTTAGTAATTAAGACACTAAAAAAATAGAAATAATTGTTGAAAATTTGTCATTAATCTGCGTTAAACTTCAAACTTAGCTCATTTTGTTAGCTAACTACGACTAATTAACCTTAGTACGTTTGTTTTGTTTGTTGATTCAATTAAAGACACAAGAATTTTTTTAACTCAGTTCCCTTTTGGTACGTCGAGGAGAGGACGACACTCTCAACGATCTACTAGTAACAATCAAGTGTTTACAAGAGTGATCTCTTTATCCCACTATACAACTCACGTATCTCTTTCTATCTTATATAGGTACAATAACAAGAAAGACTAGCATCTATTTTACCTTAGCTCTATAAAGTGAACGTGACGACAAACCGAAGACGAAATCGCAAGCTTAAGGAAGAAGACGTAGACCTTAGAGACTCTTGACCGTATCTCTTGTTTCTCTTCTCTCCTTCTCAATATTCTCTTCTCTGTATCACCTCTTAGGGTTTCACCAAAACCTTGTAGCTTATATACCAAGCTAACACATTGGTTTGAGCCTTAGTACGTAAGTCCAAAACTCACTTCTCTTTTAAACACTCGTGGGCTAAAGCCCAATTTTTTCATGGGTGAGTTAAGTAAGTAACATTACTATACACTAAAATTAAGAAAATGACAATGGCTTTTCAAATATTAAGTGGAGATGGTGGGCCACTAGGTGAAAATGACGAAAATGTCCAAAAAGAATTCAACGTAATATACACCACATAATGATCTCTCTCTTTCATCTCTCTCTCTCTTCCTCTCTTTCTCCGATCTCATTTTGATCTCTCTCTCTCTCTCTTTTTCTCTAGGAGTGAAGATGGTGGAAAATAACACATATTACGGTGGTGGGATGGTATATCATAGGTAGTTTTGAGTGTTTTTTTGAACAATCAATTGTTAAGATTTGTTTTTATTGGTGTTTGGTTATGTGCGATGATATTCCCGCGAAGATACACATTCCGAGAAAACACTCTAACGTATTTGTTATCTTAAAATGTAGACGGCTAAGTTTTTTATATACAAAAATATATTATGTTTATGGTAATAAATTCATTATACGGCTAATTTTATTAGAAAACTAAAAGTTAGTCTTCAATAACAATGTTAGACGGCTAATTCATAAATTATAATTAAATGAAATCAATTAATATCAGCTATTATATCTGTTAGCAGTCTAATAATAAATTTAGAACAGTAATTGAAGAATGCAACATATTTTTTTGGATTGTTAACAACTTTATTATATCGTATAAAAATTATGTTCACTTCTAATTTTATGTTTAACACTCTAACTTAATACCAACTTGGTAAAACAAAACCACCGGCGAGATCTCCGGTGATAACAATACTAAGTTATCTTAAGTTTGAAATCAAAACCCTGGAAAAACTCAAATTACCTAAATTTTGACGGCTAAGAAGATAAATTAACACAAAAAAAAAAAAATTTGGCCTCTAACTCACCCTCTCCGGCAATTCCAAGAACCAATATTGCTACAGTCTTTCTCTCCCTCCGATTATAAGGAAAAATATTTTTTTCTCACTCCCTTTCTCTGACACATAAATCCTATCTACGTTATCTACACCTTCGCAACCATAGGGTCATAAACGTCATATTGAGAATTTGAACAGTTGCATTGGTAGTTTCTTAAATAACTGCTATAGTATTGCCACCCGCTGCAAATTCTCTTTTTTCATATTGGTTTATCGACATTTGCTCACAATTCTCCACCTTGTCTATTAACCTTCACCTTCAAATCACCTGACCACGGAAAACCTTCGTCACCTCTTCTTGTTCTAGTGGATGTCTCTTCGACGTTTATCCTCAGACTTAACCATCGTTCACCGTTAACTCGTCACCTTTACCGGCGACATCAATACTAACATATCTCCACCACCAATTGATTTGGATCATATACGAGAATCATCGACTTACTCTTGATCCTTCCTCCTCTTCGATAGCGCGCTGCAACAGTCACCGGCTTCCCCGCCGTACGTCGCTACTGTCTCAGTCATCTGCACCGACGACAACTCGTCCACAAATATCAAGTAATCTGAAACCCAAACAACATCTCTTCACTCTCGTCGTCATTTTTGTTTTTACTTCTTCGATTCGTGATTGAAACTAAAATCTCATCTTCTTCTCTTTACTTTGTAGCTCTTGGTGACACCATTGATTTCAATTTAAACTCCATCGAAAAATCAGGTAAATCCCCTAAACATTTCCGATGCTTTCAATTTCAAATTTGAACACCTGATTACACTCTTTGATTTTCAGATTTTACCATCTTAAATCTTCTTTGTCGATTCCTCCTCTTGAAAACAACTTAACCTTGTTACTAACATGTTGCTTTCTCTTTTGCTGCGAGATGAACAATCGACTCAGTCACCTCACGCTTCAGTTGTCTCAAATTAGTGAGTGACACCAAGTGTCACCAGGCATCTCTCAAAGCTATTGCCAGGAAACACTTAGTTAAAATATCCGCTGGATTTAGGGATGTATGAATCTTTAGGAGCTTTACCGAACCACCCTCGACTACATCTTTGATGAAATGGTATTTAGTAACGATGTGTTTGGCCATGTCATGATGCACATTATTCTTTGCTAGACATATAGCACTTTGTGAATCACAATCAAGTTTGAAATAGTCTTGTTCAAAACCCAATTCACTGCATAATCCCTTTAGCCAAATACCTTTCTTAGTAGTCTCAGTAAGTGCCATATATTCAGCTTCCGTAGTTGAGAAGGCTACTACCTGCTGTAGACATGATCTCCAACTCACAGTATTTCCACCAACCTTAAACACATAACCATAAACCTACCTTCATCTATCCAGGTATGTGGTGTAATATGAGTCACAAAATCCTTTAATTTCAAATTTCTCTGATTTTGTGAACGTGAGACATACTTTTGTAGCTCTTCTTAAGTACCTCAAAATCCACTTAACCGCATACCAATGCTCTCTTTCTGGATTAGCCATGTACCTACTGAACAAGCCTATGACAAATGCTAGATCAGGTCCTGAGCCAATCATAACGTACATTAGGCTTCCCACTGCGCTAGTGTAGGGAACTGGATCCATCAATCTTGACTCTGTTATCAACTCCTCTTGAGTCAAACCCATAAGCTTGAACTGTGAACTACATGAAGTTACAACATGCTTGCAATTGTCCATGTTAAAAGTTCTTAACACCTGCTTAAGATACCTTTCTTGTGTTTACTTTAGAGTACCCTTCTTCTTGTCCCGGATGATATCCATACCAAGGATTCTCGTTGCTGGTCCTAAATCCTTCATCTCAAACGTTGTCTTTAAGCTTGCCTTTAAGACTTTTATTTTCTCCATGTCTTTTGCTGCCACAAGCATATCATCATCATCATCAAGTAAGAGATAAATCATATCATCAATACAAGATCCCTTAGTGTAAACACACGGATCCTTGTAACACCTTTAGAACCCTTGGGACTTCATAAATTCATCAAACGTCTGGTTCCATAGCCTAGGAGACTATTTTAAACCATTGAGAGACTTCATTTCCCTTCTCTATGAATCCTTTAGGCTGATTCATGTAGCTAACTTCATCAAGTGTACGATGTAAGAAAGCAATCTTTACATATAGTTGCTCTAACTCCATGTTGAAATTCACCACAACTGATAACATGATTCTAATCGAAACATGCTTAACAATCGGAGTAAATATCATGTTATAATCTACTCCTTCCAATTGTGTAAATCCTTTGGCGACAAGCCTCGCCTTGTATCTAAGGTCTTCATCACAAAGAATACCCTCCTTCAATTTAAAGATCCACTTAAACCCGATAATCTTATACTTCTTTAGCCTTGGAACAATCTCAATTGGTTTTATTCTTTATCGGAGATTGCATTTCCTCCTTCATGCCTTGGTTCCACTTTTTCCAGTCTCTACTTCTCCTAGCTTCTGATACCGATTTAGGCTCATCAAGCTCTATTAATTCTGCACTAGATAGAGCATAAACCAAATAATCACAATCTTTAAACCTTAATGGTGGCTTTCTAGGCCTTATCACTTTGTCTCTTACCAGCAAGTAATCATCAAGAAACCCATGTTCAACCTGATTCCCTTATTCTTCATTAGGTTGAAGTTTTTCTTTTGATCCAGCTCATGTGTTAGTATTTGTGTCAGTTTCTGATCTTGCTGAAGTAACTCCACCTTAACCAGTTACGTTCCTACTCCCTGAAATATCTCCACCTTGACCGGTGGACTCTTGACTGAAACCGTTAGGACTTTGTCCTTGAATTAACTTAGTACGGAAAGTGACTTTCTTCTTCTTGTTAGACTTAGTCATTTCCTTCTGATCAAGTTCCTTGTATAGATTTTCCTCATCAAAGACAACATTCTGGCTAATAATACTCTTTCCATCTTCCGATAACCACACCATTTAACATTTAGTACCTTGTGGGTAACCCACTGATGTCAGAGGTTTCAACCCGAAATAGTTCTGCAAGTGCACAGACAATCGCAACAATATATAGGGTATCGAATCCACAGAGACCAATGTTGCACTATGAAACTATAGATTCTAATTTAAAGCTAAGATAAAATATGGGTTCTTGATTGTAACGAAACAATGAAAACAAAAATTAAATTCGATGTAAAATTCAGATAAAACAAGCACTAGATCAAGGTCATTCGCCGGTGATTTCGGACTAAGGACTGAGCAACTATGCATGATTCAATTTAAGTACGGTCCAGAACTCAAACGTAATAGCAATATTGCCCCACTGTCGTGATGTATCAATAACTTTGTCTCACAACCTAAATGCCTAAACAGTCGTTTGAATTCAGCGATGTTGACAAGCATTAAGAGTTGGTTCAATTTGTTCACAATTGATGGTAACAATCAACTGTCGTTGGTTACACACCAATTGCTCACCAATGGTTTATCTAGCAACCTAGAGCACTGTCGTGAATAAGTTTAACTTGTATTCATAGATTAAGTGATCAATATTAATCTAAGCATGAAGAATCCCTATTGATGAAGACATATGATTAAGCAATCCTGTTTGGCTCAGTCGCTAACATCCTAATTCACCATTGAAAACCTCAATCTAGCTAAGAGACTACTCGATCATGGAGAATAAAAATGCAGCAATCAATGTAGAAGAATTCATAATGATAATGAAAGAGATAAGGGTTTTAGAATTCTTCTCAATAGATGTTGTGGAATGAATCTCCAAATCTTGAATCCAAAAGCAAAGAACAATGGAAAGAGTCTCAAAAGAGCTCTGAAAGATGTCTTAAAAAGTAACGTGAAAAATGGAATGAATCGTCCCTCTTGTTTTTGAGGTGGCTACCTCTTATTTATAATTAAAAGTAGGTTAAAATCGGATCTGGGTGACCGACCGGTCGGTCTGGTCTTGGTCTTCTCACGGTCTTCAAGAGTGGACCGGTCGGTCTCGTGTGCCGATCGACCGGTCATGTTTCCAGGGGCTCCAAAGTCTGCAAATCACCAAGCGAGCAGGTGCTCAGAGCGGACCGAGCAGGTGCTCAAATGACTCAAAAGAGAAAGAAAGACTCGATAAAACCCTACAAAACAATGGTTAGAATGTGCCAAAAACGCATTATATCACCAACGAAACCTCTTTTAACAGCTTTAGGACTCATCTTGTCCAGCGTTGTGTGAACGTAAGCAACTCAACCAAACCGTCTAAGATGACTGTAACTAACCCTTGATCCTGACCAAACTTCTTCTGGAATCTTGAACTTAAGTGATGCATTAGGTGATCTATTTATCAGATAAACTGCTCTAGCAGCTGCCTTAGTGATAGACTCCTCGTGAGGATCTATGCCCGAAGATCTCTTTGAATGGTTTTAAGGATGCGGAATGATGATGATGGATGAATTTCGAAAGAGAAGATGAACGGTTTGAATGTGAAGGATGAAGAGATAAATGGATCGATGCGTACTTCCGAGAGATTTGAACGATCTCTAAGACTACAAAGCTTGCCCTTTGTGAAGGATAAAGATCCAAACACGATGAACAAGAGGGGGATTGATGTGAAACTTCCAAGGGATGTGAAGAGATCCTTAGACTTTCGGCTCTTGAGTGAAATGGGATGAAGATCCAAATTTCGGGTTCAAGAGGATGATCAAACGAGTTTAAGAAAAGACTTATGATTTAAAATGTTTGATGATTGAAATGAGAAGTGGCAAGCCACTTATATAGGAAAAGAAAAGTGTACATGCACACTCTCTTGGAAAAACAACATTATTAAAGGTTTGACTAATAAATGGAAAATGCATGCAAAATACATAGGAAATGATGAATTTTGACTTCAAGCTCTTATCAAAACGTGATGGGCCTTTGTTGGGCTTCTAAAAGTCCAAAAATTAGCCTAAGTATGATAATGAGGCTTATGAAAAAGTGTGTGTTCTTGCCTCATTAAAAACCTCTTTCGGAAAACCCAAAGGGACAAAACCGAAAGGAGGGAAAAAGAGTACAAGTCCGCACACCTCCCATTATCATCCTTTCTCGGCTTAAATCACAACCAACGCGGTTTGATAAGCGTTCGAGTGAAGTTGGCCGGTGGTCTTAACCATAAGCAAAGAGATGGCTTGGTTAAGTTTCTTCTTTCTTGACCTCATCAAGGGTTTACTCGGAATTTGCAAGTCCTTAGCGTTCTTGAGAACCTCCACGGGTTCAAGCTGCTCCTCGGGTTCATGCGGCTCGTCCGGTTCCTTAGTCTCTTGATCCAAGCCGGCCAGGGTTCTATCATTCCCTTCCTCTTCAAAAGGATTTGACCTCAAATCCGAATCATCTGCAAAATAAAGAACCAAGTAAGAAACGTATTCATAAAGGATTAAGGCCATACCTTTAAATTTGTTTTGGCTCGGCTTTGCATCAGGAGGTGCTTCTTTGATCAACATGAAGCTATTGATGTCTTGATGTTTATCTTGGTCCAAATCAGGTGGTTTAAACCGATTGTCTTCCTCTCTCTTCTCAGTACTTAGATCTTGATCAGGTGGCTTGAATCATTTGTCTTTTTCTCTCTTTTCCATACTTCCCATGTGTTTCAAGACTCCTTTAAAACCTGCATTTGGCTCTTTTGACAAAGACAAGTGATTCATATCTGTGTGATCATAGACTATAGGATCGTTTAATGCTGGTTTGCAAAGTTCATCAAATGGTTTCAAAACATTTTTCGTTAACTTAGAGAATTTTCTAACCATAACAAACTCTGCCTTAGTTTTAATCAACTCAAAATTATTGTTAAATAAAGAAATTCTCAAAGAAGGTTGAAATTCACAAAATTCTTCAAATGATAAACCATTTCGCTTAAAGAACTTTTCAGGTGTTAGTGTTTCAAAAGTTGAAATCATTTTATCAAAAGAAGAATTCGAAACACGAAGTTCTTTCACGTTTTCCAAACTAAAACGTTTTTCATCTTGAGCAGAAATCATCATAAGTAAATTAGGCTATGTTTTAACCAAATCAATTTCCTTACAGTGCTTTTTTGGGTAAACACAAGGAAATGACTCAAGGATTGGTTCCGCGACAAGGTGGATCGACTGCTCCAAGTTAGAAATCAATGGCAAACTCCTTGGTGTTTCTTCTAGTGATTTTTCTTCAATAACCTGTGAAAAAGAATCAATACTACTCGGCTGCACCGGTTTGAGAATGGTTAGTTTTTCACAAGCTTGATTGCTTTCAAGCACAAAACCAGATTTTTTTGGAAAATCACACTTATCTTTAACAGATTTAAAAGGAAGAGCAGACTTATCTTTCACGGATATAGAAGGAAGAGCACACTTAGCTTGAGTGTGGGTTGGTATAAAAACCTTTGGTGCAAACTTATCTCTCATTACCTTCTTAAGTTCTCTCCATGTGGTGATAGTTGGCTTTCGATAGAACCATCGATCATCTTCTTCTCGCAACCACCATTTCAAAGAATCTTCAAAGAATCGGCTAGTAGCATACGGTAGCCTCTCTTTTTCTATGATGTCGTTGAAGTGGAACCAATTATCCATGTTTTTTCCCATTCTAGGTACTTTTCTTTTCTTGAAAATTTAAGGAGTTTAAGTCCATTAGCACGTTGAAGATTCAAAACAAATTTAACCTTAGACTTGGGAGTGAGAGAAGTTTTATATGGGATGCTCCGTGTTGATCTTAGTGTGTGGTCAGGTGGCTTAGGATTAAGCTCGTGTTCCCTCATTTGTCGTCCTCTATGCGGTTTCTCTTGTGGTTGAAAAAGGATAGGTTCTTGGGCCGGATCCGGGGCTGCTTGATTTAGTTGTAAGGCACTAAGCTTCTCATCAAGCATTACGGACATGATAGTAGAAAGTGATTCCAACAACTTCTTGTTAGGATAAGTTGGTGATTCTTCCTCAGAACTCACCATGGTACCTGAAAATTAAGAAAAACTCACAAGTAAAACGAACTTTTGAAAGATCTAACTAGATCTAGAATATAAACGGACAGTTTTGACACAGTAACTTGGTCAGTTCGAATTAATTAACACAACTTGTTCAAAAATTCTAGATTTATTTTTAAAATTAAGTACACTCTTTCTAGGTTCCGAAACACTTGAATTCACAATTTTTGAACAACCTAGTGATTTATGAAAATGTTTGCAAGACAGATCCGAAATCTGGAAAAATTTAGAAATGAGTTTTAGAAAGATAAAACCTTGTTCAAAGTAGCTCTGATACCACTTGATAGACTCCTCGTGAGGATCTATGCCCGAAGATCTCTTTGAACGGTTTTAAGGATGCGGAATGATGATGATGGATGAATTTCGAAAGAGAAGATGAACGGTTTGAATGTGAAGGATGAAGAAATAAATGGATCGATGCGTACTTCCGAGAGATTTGAACGACCTCTAAGACTACAAAGCTTGCCCTTTGTGAAGGATAAAGATCCAAACACGATGAAAAAGAGGGGGATTGATGTGAAACTTCCAAGGGATGTGAAGAGATCCTTAGACTTTCGGCTCTTGAGTGAAATGGGATGAAGATCCAAATTTCGGGTTCAAGAGGATGATCAAACGAGTTTAAGAAAAGACTTATGATTTAAAATGTTTGATGATTGAAATGAGAAGTGGCAAGCCACTTATATAGAAAAAGAGAAGTGTACATGCACACTCTCTTGGAAAAACAACATAATTAAAGGTTTGACTAATAAATGGAAAATGTATGCAAAATACATAGGAAATGATGAAATTTGACTTCAAGCTCTTATCAAAACGTGATGGGCCTTTGTTGGGCTTCTAAAAGTCCAAAAATTAGCCTAAGTATGATAATGAGGCTTATGAAAAAGTGTGTGTTCTTGCCTCATTAAAAACCTCTTTCGGAAAACCCAAAGGGACAAAACCGAAAGGAGGGAAAAAGAGTACAAGTCCGCACACCTCCCATTATCATCCTTTCTCGGCTTGAATCACAACCACGCGGTTTGATAAGCGTTCGAGTGAAGTTGGCCGGTGGTCTTAACCATAAGCAAAGAGATGGCTTGGTTAAGTTTCTTCTTTCTTGACCTCATCAAGGGTTTACTCGGAATTTGCAAGTCCTTAGCGTTCTTGAGAACCTCCACGGGTTCAAGCTGCTCCTCGGGTTCATGCGGCTCGTCCGGTTCCTTAGTCTCTTGATCCAAGCCGGCCAGGGTTCTATCACTTAGCCCAAAACTTCTTCTCAATTCCTGAATCTACTAACATACACTTGATCTTATCCGCTATCGTCCGTTTCATTCTCTCAGCTACTCCTTTTGCTGTGGAGTATAAGTGCAAGTCTTATGTCTTTTAATCCCCGAGACTTGACATAGCTTATCCTGAGACACTTTATCTTCTTATTAGTCTGATTTTCCACAAGTGCCTTCCACTCTCAAAAATTCTCAAACACTTCATCTTTACTCTTTAGGAATCTGATCCAAACCTTCCTCAAGTAGTAATCAATGAATGTAAGAAAGTATCTACATCCTGACAGACTTGGCTCATTCAAAACCGAGCCCCAGAAATCAATGTGAATGTATTCTAAAATGCTTTAAGTAATATGTTTACCTTCAGGAAAACTCTGCTTGTGAAGCTTACCAAACACACACTTCTTACAGAAATCTAACGTGTAGACTTCCTTTGAATCTAAGTAACATCCTTTAACCATAAAGTTCATGTTCTTTAGACTAATGTGTCCTAACCGTGAATACCATCTATTAGTCAGATTTACCTCAGACCTTACCACATATGCTTCTCCTTTCACAAATGTTCCCTGCAAATAGTACAACCCATCTTGATATTTTCTTGAAATTACCTTCTTGCCTTCTTTGTAGAAAGTAACTATGAAGTTTTCCCCTTCATATTTGTACACACTCTTCTCTAATTGGCCATAAGATATGAGATTTTTACCCGTGGTTGGCATGTATTTCACATCAGACAATATCACTGTGGTTTTTTCCGAATTGATGATCTTAAGCTTGCATATTCCTTTGACCTCGTTGTAGGTATTATTACCCATCATAATGTTTTCCATTAAAATCTTCGAGATCAAACAAGGCATCTTTTTCTGGTGTAATGTGGAAAGTGGCACCAGAATCCATGAACCATTCATATGTGTTGTCATTAGTGCTTGCTATTAAGATCATAGGCAGCTCCTTTTCCTAAGCCACATTTGCATATTCACTAGATTGTTTCCAAATCTTCCTTTCAGGACAATCTATTTTATAACGTCCTTCTTTCCCGCATATCCAACACTCTCTAGGCTTAAGCTGTGTTTTTGGTATAGACTTTGACCGTGTATCTTTGCTTTTGGATCTACCTCTCCATTGACCTGAAGTTCTTCTCTCAGGCCTTTCTCTACTCACAACAAGACCTTCTGCATAGGCATGGAATTTCCTAAGAGCCCCTTTTTGCTTCAGCTCTACTTCCTTGGCATATGCAGAGGTGGTGACTTCCTGTAAAGTCAGAGTTTCTTTCCCATTATCGTACTTCAACGTGTGAACCAGTGAGTCAAACTGCTTTGGTAAGCTAGAAAGGATTTGAACAGCTTGATCCTCATTACTCATATTAATTTTCAGACTTTCCAAATCATCTACCAACTTCATAAACACATCCGGATTCTCCTCTATGCTTTTGTGCTCTTCCATCTTGAAACTGGCAAAACTTTGCTTCAGGTAAATGCGGTTCAGTAAGGCCTTTGTTTGGTAATCCCTTTCTAGAGCTCTCCATACTTCTAAAGCTGTTGTTTCTTTCATTACTTTCCGCACGACTAGATTTGTAAAACAAGAGCAGATCATGTTCTTAGCTCTTTTATCTTTCACCTTTCTTACGTCATCTGTAGTTGATGTCTTCGACTTGACCGTCGTAGCACCAACAACCTTTGTTTTATCTTTATCTGCATCAACTGCTTTGCTTTATCTTTTTTTAGGTACCTTGATGGGTTCTTCTTCGCTGAGTGCAGAATCTAACCCATTGTCTTTGAGAGCCATGAGAATCTTGAACTTCCATAGTCCAAAGTCTCATTTACCATTAAACTTCTCCACATCAACCTTGACACGAGTTTGCTCCATGTTAAGACTTTCCTTGATCTCCCTCTGACCTTAACAACTTGATTGAATAACTTGGATCTTCATGTAACAACACCTAGAGCAAATCAGAAACTGAAACCGTATCGTCTCTCTGCCTAAACCCAGTGCTCTAATACCATTTGTGAGGTTTTAATATCAGATTCAACCTCAAATTTAGCTCGTTTTGTTAAGCTAACTATGATCAATTAATCTTAGCACGTTTGTTTTGTTTGGTGATTCAATTAAAAACACGATAAATTTTTAACCCAGTTCTCTTTCGGTACATCTGGGGAGAGAACGACACTCTGAACGATCCACTAGTAACAATCAAGTGTTTACAAGAGTGATCTCTTTGTCTCACGTATCTCTTTCTATCTTATATAGGTACAAAAAGAAGAAAGACCAGCAGCTATTTTACCTTAGCTCTATAACATGGACGTGACGACAAACTCCAAAGAAGAAATCGCAAGCTGAAGGAAGAAGACGTAGACCTTAGAGACTATTGAATGTATCTCTTGTTTCTCTTCTCTCCTTCTCAGTATTTTCTTCTCTGTATCACCTCTTAGGGTTTCACCAAAACCTTGTAGCTTATATACCAAGCTAACATATTGGTTTGGGCCTTAGTACATAAGTCCAAAACTCACACTTTCTTCTCTTTTAAACACTCGTGGGTTGAAGCCCAATTTCTTTATTTTGGTTTAACGATATTTGCTCACATCTTTGTCAAAAAAAAAAAAAAGTTCTGAGAAGAAATAGCGCACACGTCAATGACAAAAAATAGTAAAGCATCAAGATAAATGAGCAAGAAACTATGTCAATCTGAATCAAGATAAATGAGCAAGAAACTATGTCAATTTGAAATAAGAAATAACGAGGAAACAATATGCCCTTGCCTTGAGGGCACAAGAAATAGAGACAGACACAAGTTAGGAAATTTAGAAAGAAACCCTCCAAACTCGTCTTGAAGTAGATTATATAGCTAAGGTTTTCAAAGTTTTGTGGTAGATCAAAATCTGCATAATAAAAAGTATATAACAATAATTCGTGGTTATAGGAGGCTCATATTTATATGCAACAATTTTAGCATCTTATCTCCAAAGTTCTCGATTTTTTAATTCGAAATTAGGCTTAATAACTCTTGTTAGTTGTCGTTACGTAATGTCTTAGGAACCCCCAAAAATTTTAAAACATAATCCAATTATTTCCGATCCGTATTTTAAATACTTGTTTCTGCTGTCACTTTAACTTACTGTTCAAACTTCACGACTTTTTTGTAATAACATTTTGGGAGTTTAGTCTATAATTTGTTTGCAAATTAAATTGGATTATCACACATCGATACTCGAACTTAGGAGTGACAAAATGGGTTATTATCCATGGGTTATTGGAACTCGCCCACGATTTTAACGGGTTTGGATTATATTTTTTTACTCATATAAATAAATGGATTCTGTTGGGTTACCCTAATGAGTTCATGAGTTTAATGGGTAAAACCCATTAAGGTTATGGGTTACCCATGGGTTTAGCATAAAATTAAAAATAATTAATATATATATATATATATTAAAGATGAGAGACCATCCTGACATGTTTGTTTGCAGTATTGGAAAGATAACAGATATCGTTTTGGTGCTCTAGTATACATGGCATATGATGAGCTTAACATTCCTATAACTACTGTAGCTTCAGAATCATCTTTCAGTATTGGTTCTCATGTTCTAAACAAATACTGGAGTCGACTTCTTTCGAAACATGTTCATGCTTTACTTTGTACGAGATCATGGTTATTTGGTTTTGCAAGTGATGAAAAAGGTAAAGTTATCATTTATAGTTACTGATTTTAATACTAGTTATTAAATTATCCATGTTGGTAATATACTTTTCTTATTATTTGTAGAGATTGAAGGTGATGATGGATCCGGCAGAAAAACCCAACAAAGATTGAAGTGTTTTTTAAAATTAATGTTTAGTTTTATTAGTTTTTCTATTTTATTGGTTTTCTGGTTTTACAATATTATTTTAAGATACGTAGACATTTTAATTTAGTTTCTTTCTTTTTCAAGTTAAAATTTTTTGTTGGATTTATAATGATATGGAATGTGTTGGTTTTTAATAAGTTTATATTGTATATTTCAATATATATATAGGTACCCCATGGGTAACCCATAACCCTAATGAGTTTCATATAAATAGGTGTGGATAGATTAATTGTACCTATATAATAAATGAATTGAGTCAAATCCATATGGGTTTGGGTCGGATTGGGTCGGGTTACCCATTTTGACACCCCTACTTGAAACTACAAACTGAACTACAGAACTACAAATGCTACGCTGTCTACTTTTTTCTCGTAGTGATATTATTCGTGGTTAAACAATGATTCGGTTTATTAATTTAGTCTCGAAAGAATACGACCAGGTCTTTTTCAAGCCAATCTACGAAAAAGAAATGGGCTTGGTAATTGCCAGGAAATATGGAAGTCGAGAGAATACGACCAGGTCTTTTGTAGCTGCAAACTTGTCAAGTGTCCATTTTGGTTAATTCAACTCTAATTTCGCTTTCTTGTTCCATTTTTGGTTGGATTTGAGTAGTTGAATCTCCACCAAAAATAGGAAACTGTCCAAAAAATACTCAACTATTCCAAACTATCCAAGTAGACCTCTTGTTTTGTGAAATCATTTTAGGCTTCAAAATAATTAAAATTATATTTAATCACTTCATTTAAATAAAAATTAAAAAATAATTCGAACTTCCAACATCATTTTCGTCAATCGTTTTTGTAACGGCATCTCTTTTTTCATTAATACTTAACTTATTAATCATATCGCTGCATTGCATCACCCACTCTGCATCCGATATGACCATGGCGTCATCATGAATCTCGGGATTAATTTATCGGCCAGCTGGCTAATAAACCAAGGGTAATGGGTAAAAAGCAATGTTTCGAAACCCGGACCGGACCGAGGGTCGGACCGGATTCAACTGCAAACATGAGAGCTAACCAGGTTGGATTGACCCAGGTTTAATAATAATAAATTTTTTTTTCTTTTTAACAACCAAACATTGAATTATGTGAAATTCTATCTATTGGTTACCCAGAGTGGAGCTAAGTTGCTTACATAAATAAATAAAAAAGACTGAAACTGAGTTGACCGAGCCAAGGAATATGCTTGCAGATTTGACTCGGGTTTAATTATTTAATATCAAATTTTGCATATTTTCATATTTTTTTCCTATCTTTTTATGATTAAAACTTTTAAACATAAATACTAGTTTTGAATTTCATTATTTTGTTCATTAATTTATAGTTTCTAAAATTTTTGATTTATAAATTTTACTATTCGTTGTCAAACTTTGTCTTATACTTGAATAGTTGAATTTGATGAGATCAAGTTTGAAAATATTGGTTTCTAGAATTTAATTTGGTTTGTGTTTTATTGCAATTCATAATGCTTTTTTGTTTGTTTTCATCTCTGATTCATTGTTTGATCAATTTTTTAAATAAAATTTTAAATAGTTTTTAATTGTTACACTTTAATTCTTTTTAAAACAGTATATATATATATATATATATATATATATATATATATATATATTTGAATGATATACTTTATATTTAGATATTATTGTTATAGAAAATTGTTTATACTAGTATCTATAAAAAATATTTAAACCCGGTTCGACCCGGTTGGACCACTTTGACCTATGAGCCGAAATCTTTGCCGGTTCGGTCGCCGGTCCGGTTTTAAAAACATTGGTAAAAAGCACGTGAGTGGTTTTAAAAACTTTTATGGCTTGTCTTAAAAACTTTTTGCTTGTCTAAACAACTTTTCTTCACTTGATGGATCTAAATATATATAAAAATATCGTAAACATTAGCTATCCTTGTCTTTTCATCATGAGTCAATGCAATTACATTTCTGTTTTTGTTGGAAAAAAACGTGATGCATACAATGCAACTAGCAACTGTTTATATAAAGAAGAAAATATCAAAGCTCATTAGCAATCTACAACTTATTCTGTGAATCATTAATTGAAGAACAAATGCAGGTTCGATCCTTTATTTTTTCCTAATAGATTTTCCTCAAATGGAAGCTTCTAAGATACGTAAAGACTTTACTGAATGTATTTTGTTTTGCTTATATATATGTTAATTAGCAATATATCTAACGTTGTTATAATATATACTGTATAATGAACTGTATAATATATTTTCATGACAGAAAGCTGTACTAAAATTGGATGTTCATTGTGAAAGAATCAAACAAAAAGCTATGTCAGCTGTATGTTGTCTCTCAGGTACACGAAACACCCAACAATGTTAATTATATGTAATTTAATTTACTTTTAGCCTCAAAATATTTAAAAGAGTAGATTAATATATAATTTGTAATTAAGGAGTTGATACGGTGGGGATGAAGGAAGGTAAGTTAACGGTGACTGGAGAGATTGATGCCTATATGATTGTGAAGAAATTGAAGAAGATATGTCATACCGAGATTATCACGGTTGAGCTGCTTAAAGAACCAGAGAAAAAAACTGAACCGGAGAAGAAGCCAGAACTGAAACCTGAAGTGGTTTGTCACTACATCTCCCCATGTCCACCTTACCATCATTTCGACGGATGTAGTTGTCATCAGCTTCATGGTTGGTTTTGATATGTAGTTGTTGTAATGTCCCAAATGATTTCAAAGAATTTTCATGGATTGTTTTGGGAGAAATAAAGATTACAAATTAAAAACCATTGCTTTAAATATAAAAACAGTTCTAAACGAAATAAATTTTTGATGTCTTGATCTGAATCTTCTTTATATAAAAGGGAGAGATTTCTGGCCTGTCCACGTCAGCATAAATATTCACACAAATAATCAGCCAATAAAATCCACCCACGTAATCAGGCTTCTACGTTATGTAAAATGAACCTCTCCGTTGGATCAGAATTTCAGTATTAAAGCCCACCAAAAAAGCCCAAACCATAAACAAGCTCCTCCCCTTTCTTCTTCCATATGCCTCCTCCAATTCCCCAGAGTCAATTTTGTTAAGTAAGGGGGTTGAATTCTCGGTGGTGCTCGTTTAATCTGCATGGTGTTGGAAAGTTGAAAAGTCCGTTTTACCCTTAATGACTCCTAGTTGTACTAGGAGTACCAGTTGTCCCAGTTGTTCTATTAGTTGTACTAGTTGTACCTCACAGTTATACCAGTTGTACACATTTGTAGTTGTCCTAGTAGTCCCAGTTGTCCGCAAAAAATCCCCAATTTGTACTAGTAGTACCAGTCGTACCGCGCGGAAGGGGATTCGAACCCAGATCGCGTGTCACACGCGTGTGCGCGGACCACTGGACTACCGTGTTTTTTCTCGTTATATTACCGTGTTAATTATATTTAACCACGTATATTGACAAACCAAAAATTTTTTTTTTTTTTTTTCAACACCATATGAGATTACAATCTCTCTTCTCAACACCTTATCAGATTTTTACTCTCCAAATCAACCACAAAACGAAGCAGAGTTTTTGTAACTCTCCATCTCTTTCACTTCCCTCGCTTTTAACGCCCAAACTGAAGAGATTAAGTCGTAGTAATGGCTTCACCATGATTAACTCAGAGACTACATCCTATATATACAAAACTGGAATCGTCTGCAATAGTTGAAGGTGACTTCTGTAATCAAGAAATCATCTAGAGGAGACATATAATCTCAGGTATTGGTTGGACTTCCTTCTGTCTTTTTCTTTTATTCCTCATTTTTTGATTTCTAATTGGGTTTTTGTCCCGGTTTATCGGAGAATAGTCGTGGCGGCGGTAATCAGGTAAGAAATCGACTGGAGAAGAAAGGTATAGTTGAGTCGGAGTAAAAAGAGAAAAGCGAGAGTTCGCTCCGAGATGTTCAAGAAGATCGCCCAAGACATCCAGCTTTCCGTAGTCGCTTCGTGTGTCTCCCCACTTTTTTGGCCATTCAAGTCACGGTTCTTTGTTATGATTACCCTCCTCCATCAGTCTCTCACATCACATGACTATCCATATTTTTGTTTCGATTGTGTAATAATGTGTATAATGCATGTTTGGTTCAAAATTGCTCTAACCATGAATCCATTTTCATGGCAGGTCTGATTATCTCTCCCTTAGAGGTGGAATCGGATGGATACATCTCTAGAATTGCTGTGAGATTTCATTTTCACATAAAGAACACAAATTTAGAACATGGTAACTTTGTTCTTCAATGATAGGTTTCTTGAAGTTCTGAACTTTTACTTTCTGGAATACGTTTGGGTCATATCTGAAACTGTTTGATGAAATTTTGTTTTTCAGGTGAGAACAATGAAGCTAAAGAATGCTCTTGCCACTGGTAATGATAATCTGCTAAAAGATATGATTTTTGTTTGTTCAGTTATTAGTTATCGATTACATAACTTCATTGGGAAGATGTATTCTTTGGTTTACGTTTCAGTGGAGCTGAAAATGTTTTAGTGGAAAACTTCTTCATGATGGTATGTCATCGTCTCTCTTACCTTTTGATTATGCTCTTTCATTTTGTTGTGCTTGAAATCGAAAAATTTCATTCCCTTCTATGTGAATCTGGGAGAAGCAAAATTGTCAAATTAAATCCGGTCTAGGTATCAAATATCGATTTCGGGTCAACCTGAGCATCTCTACATTTTTCAATGTGGGATTCCTAATAACATGGTTTGAATACTGTGTAGAGGATTACGGAGAGACTGAACAAGGTGGTGATCACTGGCAGAATGTAGGCTAAGCTTTTGTCTTCGACAAATCAGCTGAGTTTCATGAAACACGACAAGGTCGACTCAAATCACTTGGTTGATGAAGCAGCGGCCATGAAATGGTGAACAACTCTGTCTGAAAAACATTTGTTTGCTTGGGGGGATCTCTGTTTCCAGAAGTAAGGTTTCTTTATTTTAATAGAAGCTTTTCGAAATGTTTTATAATGTTATTCAAGGAAAGATAAGTGAGATTACCTCCTTGGAGAATGGATACGGTTCTGATCATTGTGAGAATAATAATGTAACAATTCTTGGTTTGATTTTACTCTTACCAAAACTGTAATTAACGATTTAAATAATCAAATCTATGTACCCTTATTATTCAGATGGTGACTATTTCATCGAAAGATTTGCCATTGCAGCTTAAAAACTGGATCTTTTGGTTTAACTTCCTTTGTATCCCACTTAATTGTTTTGGAGTTCATACATCTTTTATCAAGAAAATGGGACTTGAATGACGAAATTGTTATTAAGAAAACAATGAGTGACTCAAACTGCTGCTGGCTTCCCATCTTTACGAGGATCACTAACTGCAGTGAGTAAACCCTTGAATTGTTTCGGCTTCTTCGTATAGTCTTTCCCAATTTTCCTTCCAGTATCAATAATCAACTATTCTTCTTTGTTTTCTTCCTTGAAACTTTGACCAATAAGTTGAACAATGGCTCCTACACGTCATATCTCCTTGAGTGCATGTCCTCTCTATTTCAAAAACATCTTCCTATGTTTGATCGCCGTGAAATTCTCATATCGAACAACAATATGTATTAACTGCAAAGAAAAAAAACATGACTCTCGTATCATTTTGAATGTTAGTAATTTTATAATATTTAACTCTACTTTACCTCATGGTTAACTCTTGCACTCTCTACAGCTTCTAAAGTTTTCATCTCAACATAAAGAAATTGAGGAATACTTAAATCACCGCCGGAATTATATTCATTCCGCTGCTTTCTCTCAAAGTCGTCACCAACCGGCCGTCCTACAAAATAAAACAATCGCAATATTTCATGGACGGACTAAAATTCAAATCTTAAAACCATTGTACCTAGAAATTCTTAACATTCTTTTACCTTCTCATGACTTTCTTTATCCATACTTGAGCCAATTTCTTCCCATAAACCTATATCATGTACATGCTTTTTCATTCTATAATTCACTCTCCCTGCTCAAATATGAAATTTTCATTTCCAGTATAGTAGTTGCTTATGTTTTCTTTTTGTTCTGTTTTAATTAATAAATTTCTTGTTCTCGTGGAATCAACTAACAAGAAACAAACCCTTTGGATGAGTTTAGAAAAAAAATCAATACATAGAGGAATCCTTCTTTTAATTGTAAGTTGTCCAATCATACTCATTCTCATTCGATGTCAACCAAGAACATCAAACTTTTTTGTAAAGTTAATATTGTTGTGTCTTTCTCCTGCTCTAGATTTCTTTTGTCTGCTCAGTTCAACTCCTATTACATATTGAATATGTACACTGTAGTTGGGGCTAATGACGTCACCAACTCATTTGCAGTTAATTGATTCCATCCTCTTTACTTAGTTACAAAATCAAGATTTATGAGTTTTAAATGCATATGTGAGATAGATAGAAATTATCCAATTTTTGTTTGATAAAGAGATCATAAGCCTTGGAAATTGTCATAGATATTGGGAAACTGTTGTATACAAAAGAATCAAAACTCATATTATTACTATTATAAAGAAAGATCGAATGCATGTATAACTTATGATATACTTAATAATAAGATACATTTTCTTTTTAATTTTTAATTTTTATTTTACTTAATCCTCATTTATGTTTTACATATGTTAAAATTCTATATAAATATGTACTTCCAAATTAAAACCACTCCGACTAAACAAAATTTGAGATAACTAATTTGAATTTTAAAGTCATGGCCCGAAATACAATTATTTCTGATATATATTGGACAAAATAATATTAAACAATACCCACACTTATGTAAGGTGAGGAGATTAACTTACACGTAATGTTATTCATTTTCCATTATTCGTTAGATACAAAAAGAAAAGAAATTAAAGCCTTTAAACATAAAATACAAAACTAAACCATCAGTAGAAGTCCTTTGACCCAATTGTCAAGGGTTTAAAAGCTTCTACACCAGGTCTGGGGTTCGAATCCCAAATAAAACAAATTCTTACAGATTAATGGAAGACACTTTTCAGAAGCTTTGGAGTCGCCCAGGGAGACCATATCCATCGTTGGGGATGTCGTACATGCAGAACCGTTGGTCGGGGAGAGTCTATCCATCATGGAAGATGTCGTATATGCAGAGCCGTTCATCGGGGAGAGCTTGTCCACCATGAAAGATGTCGTACATGGAGAGTTGATGCATCATGGAGGCCTATGTAGAAGCTGTTCACCCTAATTGCAAAGACAACATACAGTGGAGTATCATCAAAATAGGATTAGGTCAAATTGATCAATTTAGTCTAATGATGATTGTAATATCTATATAATAATTCCAGACGATTAAAAAAAAAAAAACTAAACCATCAAAATCAAGTAACTAAAGATTAAGGGGGAGATCTTATAGTCTAAATCACTAAAAAAATCCTACTGTAAATATTAAAAATCGTCAAACTAAAATAAATAAATGTAGTCATCTAAATATATGAAAGCATATACTTAAATCATTGACTAATTATAGCCCAAGAATCATTTAATAAATTATTTGAAGCATTTCGTCATCACTTTCTTCATAGCAAAAATAAATTATTATGTGAGATTTTACTTCTTTATCATGTAAACAACAGATCTGGACATACTCTCATACATAAAGCTTTCTATAGTTCGCACCTCATTTGTTTCTTTCTGCAGAATTCACTTGATTTAAGAAAATGCCAAGGGTTTTATCTCATCTTTCTCATCCCAAATTTTAACTTGGTAATGATGGAAAATCTATTTTTTCTTTATATCTTGCATTTACCTCATTGGTACTTTTAATTTTTAATTTAAGCTTTTGTATGAACTTTTTTTTTACTTCTTACTTTTACTTTTAATATAAGCTTTTGTATCATGGTTTTATATAATAAAATAATATATCATTTATATTTGTAATATGTCAATTTATCAAAAAAAGGAATTAAAAATATATGTAATTCCAACTAAATTTATTATGTGAAAAGGATTTATTTAAATTGACTAATTAGTCCATCAATTATTAACCGCAACGTGGAAGCTGTCTATTATTTTTTTTAAAATGGCTTATGTAGAATTACAATGGCGATAAAATTAAGGTGAATTAGTTACTTATTAAATTATAATTATACTATATTTTTTGGTGCCGCTTCTCCAAACTTCATTGTCAAATCATTTTGAAACCAAAAATCAACATTATAAAATACTGAGAAGTGTTCCAAAGTTGGTACAAGTCTTATAAAGGTTTAAAATTTTCTATCTACTACACAACTTTGATAATGATAAGATAAAACAACAAACGAGGAATGAGGTATAGGCATGGTTTGCAATTCAACTACTTAGTAAAGTTTCAAAATTCGCAAAGAAAATATAAATCAAAGAAATCTAAGCAAACATAACACAAAAGCATATGAAAGTAGACATGCAGCATACTTTGATAATCCATACAACATACTATCATTCAAAATATATATAGATATTAATCAGTAAAATATCAATTAAAATTCTAACAAATGCACCGGTTCTAAAACGATAATCAAAGAAATTAAATCCAAGTATATTTAAACAATTCAATCTGGAGGACTACTAAGCTTCTAGGGACTACTAAACACCTAAATAACTAAAGGGGTTTCTGACTGAAAGTCTGAGTTTCTCTAGGGGGTTTGGATTCAATCTGGAGGACTACTAAGCTTCTAGGGACTACTAAACACCTAAATAACTAAAAGGGTTTCCGACTGAAAGTCTGAGTTTCTTTAGGGGGTTTGGATTCAATCTGGAGGACTACTAAGCTTCTAGGGACTACTAAACACCTAAATAACTAAAGGGGTTTCCGACTGAAAGTCTGAGTTTTTCTAGGGGGTTTGGATTCAATCTGGAGAACTACTAAACTTCTAGGGACACATCGAAGTACTACCATTGACTTAGCAAGGTATGTGGTTCCTTAAGGAGTGATAACATCTATTTTGCTTAGGGACAAGCAAAAAGCTAAGTCTGGGGGAGTTGATATATCATGGTTTTTATCCGTTTTAGGCCATGATATAAGTCCAATATCTAGTGTCTTTGTGGTATTTTGTTTGTGTTTTATAGTCTTTTGATACGGTCAAATTTCCCTTTAAACCACTCTCTCAAACAAGAGATCACTGTAGTACTTAGGGTATCGAAATATACATGGAATCAATGCAACACAATAGATTAATATGCTCAGATTATGCTAGGCGGAAATAATGAGAATGCAAATACAAGTAGACAAAACAATTTAAACGGTTGAAAAGATCAATTAAAATAAAGCTAGGCGCAGGGAAATCTCAGGTGAATCAGATATGCAGATGATAAATAAAGATAGGATTATTAAGCACAGTTCACGAACATGAATCACGAATATAAAACCAATCAGCTTTCGCTGCAGAGATTATCTATGTTTAAATTCTAGAAGACAAAATTTCTTTGCGAATCCTAACAATCTAAACAAGCATTAATGTTCAGGTTCAATTGCTCACAAAACCCTAAACCAAATTTCTTTGCGAAAAGGAATTTTGCTCATCAAATTCTAGTTCAGGAAATCAATCAAACTGACGTTTCTATTAATTATCCTAAGATCAGATTTCAGGTCATGAATCTAAAATCAGAAATAAACACAAGACAAGATGAAGAACAATCTAATGATATTAATCCTATGCAATAACAATCAGATCTAGCAAATCATCAAACACCTTTGAAAATCCCTAAACCTAACAGGGTTACTACTCAGACATAATCGAAGCAAAAACCATTATATTAATTGAAGATATCTCTTAAACAAAGATAAAATAAAGCATAAGTCTAAACAATGACTTGGAAAACGTATTTATACAGGTTCTAAACCGTCATAGATCACAAAAGTAAACATCTGGAACTTCTGGGCAAAAATGGCAAATTTTCGAAAAGTGGCTTTCTGTGTACGCGCAGGGTGTCGATCGACACCCAGGGATGGTGTCGATCGACACAAGTCTGTGAAATCCATTCTTCACTTGTATTTTTGACGTCTTCTTCCGTAATGCTCCAAAACTCCAGTAAACATCTTTTATTCTCCAAACGTGTAGAAACCTGCAAAGACTCTAAATCCAATGGAAAACACAACAAAGACTCTATATATTGGACTTATATCATGGTCTAAACTGGGTAAAAACCATGATATATCAACTCCCCCAGAATTAGCTTTTTGTTTGTCCCTAAGCAAAACAGTGTACTCACCCCTTTAGGAACCACATACCTTTGCAAAGTCATCCGGTGATACTTCGATGTTTCCCTAGAAGTATAGCAGTCCTCCAAATTGATTCCAAACTCCTTAGAGAATCTCAGACTTTCTGTCGCAAACCCCTTTCATTACTTAGGTGCGGTCTCATCGAGGGAATATCGATCGCTAGAAGTTCTAGACTCTTTACCTTCCTGTAACACTTTCCTGCGTTTCACCCTCTCTCTTCCCTCCATAACTGTAAATCCAATTAAGGATTATCATAGAGATGCATGCCATTCCTTGATTTTTTATGGGACGAATCTAATGAGTTCTCAAAGGAGATACGGGTTTACGCATCATCCCTTGGTTCACTTAGAAACTTTTAGTTTTCCTTACAACATGCTTTTCGTGAGGTCACAAAGGAGACACGGGTTTACGCATCATCCCTTGGCTACTTGGGCATGTTGCTTTGATGTTTCTGCGCTGATTTTTTTTTATACCTTGGCATCTCTATGAATCACTAGACCGCCCTTACTACTATTGTTCCTTGTGAGAACAGGGTCCTTTGCGCTTCTTTTGGTCTAGGAACAGTTATAATCATCATATGGGAAGAAGTTTCAGAGCGGTCCATCCTCGCGTTCAAGTGTTGGAAGATGAATCAAATCCTGCGATAACCAACGCCCTTGACAAGAAATTAGAGTTCATTAGGGGCGGGGTCTGCAACTTCTTTCTGGCGTTCTCCAGAAATCTATACTCGCTCCGTTAGAACGATCCACTTCCAGTTACCCACCTCAGTAAAACCAACCAACTTGCATCGAAAATGGTCCCTGAGTGCTGTTCAAAGTAAGTTGGAAAGGGGAGTTTCGACCCGAAATTTTTTAAAATTGATTCAAAAATACCAAAATAGAAAACATAGTTAGCAACTACCTCCCCCAGACTTAAACAACACTGTCCCCAGTGTTATTAAGCCTAAGATTGGTGAAAGAAATAGATAATAAACGAATGAAATTGAAAACGGATGAAATTTTTTACCAGTTGGGGAGTGGTGTCGATCGACACTGGCAAGGGTGTCGATCGACACCCATGATTTTGGTCCGATCGACCAATAGGTCGATCCACTGTTCATCCGCAAATTTTTTTTTTTTTTTTTTTTTTTAGAAGAACACTTAAAACGAAAACGAAAATTAGTAATAAAATGAATTTAAAAACAAAAAAAAATACTTACCAGTGGGTTGCCTCCCACTAAGCGCTTGTTTTCAATCCGTTAGCTTGACTGTATTGAGGAACTAGATGTCTGGTTGATCTGCACTCTTCCATGGAAAGAGTCCAGAAAAGAGTTTCTGCGTTTTCTGGATCAGTTTCGTAACCACCATGTCACCTTTAGCCTTAATCTCCTGAGGAACAATGATTTGCATCTTCGCAAAAGATTTTGAAGTCCTCTTAGGCTTCACCTCGTCTACTCTCTTTCCTAGAATTTCATCAGAAAAACCAAGCTTTCGAGGAACTCGATGCTTGTGTGAGCGCGTAACCGCTTTTTCAACTTTAATAAAATTGGAAGAGATAGAATTAAGTCCGGTAGGTTCACACCTTTGCTCAATGGGAGGATCGTGGGATGGAATAACGTTCTCAGCAACAGATGAAGGACTAGACTCCAACTCCTTGATTGAGTCTTCATCTTCTAGAATTTCCACTGAAAAAGTTTGACCATCGATGGTGGATTTTCTCCTGGTAATCTCCATGTCAAAATCCATGACAATATCACCTAAGTCAAGCTTTATCTTTCCCTTCCTCACGTCTATTTGAGCGCCTGCAGTAGCCATAATGACCTTCCTAGGATCAAAGGATCTTCAGGCTCATCATCATACTCCAAAACCACAAAATCAGCAGGGATAATGCAATCATGAACCTGATCGGAACATCCTCCAAAATTCCTTTTGGGAATCTCCTGGATCGATCAGCTAAGAGAAGAGACATCCTAGTGGCCCTAAAATCAGTCATACCAAGTTTAAAAGCAACAGATAATGGCATCAAGCTAATACCAGACCCCAAATCACAAAGAGAATGAGGAAACTGCCCTGCTGAAATGGAGTAATTTAGTACGAAGTTTCCTGGATCTGGTAGCTTGAATGGAATCCTGCTCTGAATCATGGCGCTTACTTTTTCTGAGACTACCACATCCTTCTTCTTCTTTTTCGGAACCGGAGTCATGTTCAAGAGTATGGCTATGATGTCTCTGGTCAGCAACGCGCCTTCCTCAGGACTAATACCATTCGCTGCAAGCCGCTTGACATATCTTCTAAGCGCAGGAGAAAGCTTTACCGCATCAACAAGAGGCATTTCCACCATGATCTTATCAATAATTCTCTTGCAAATCTCCTCCTCAACCTCCTGCTTAGACCTTCTAGCTCTAGGAAAAGGGACTGGAGGCTAGTAGACGTTTTCCTCTGAAGAAATCACGATTGACGCAAGATTTGGCTCTGTCTGGATTTGGTGTCGATCGATGCTATCCTTAGTGTCGATCGACACTTGCTCTATTTTCGCAATCTCAGATGACTTCACGAGTGGTGTCGATCGATGCTCTGGCTCAGTGTCGATCGACACTTGCTCTGCAGTACCGAAAATTGCATCGAACTCCGCGAAATAATCTTCTTGAGTGCTCAGAATGGCATTGCAAGTGCTCCTTGGGTTAGCATCAGTATTCGCAGGCAGATAACCCTCATGTCTCTTGATAGAACTGGCGGTCTGAGCCACTTGAACGTCCAGCTTCTTGACATGAGTGCTTAGCGCTGAAATCTTTCCATCCAGATCAGAATACATTGTATCCATCATCCCATTGAAGCTCACAGTCATCTTCTGTTGGCCCTCTAGGAGTTGTTCCAGCATATTCTTCACCTCATTGTCTTGCTCAGGAGGCTTCTGATAAGACAAAGAACCATAGTTTCTGTTGTAATTGTTGCTCTGGAAGGGCCATTGATAAGACGATCCATATCCCTGGTGATTGTTGAAATTCTGAAATCCTGAACCATTGATGTAGTTCACATCCTCTGCAGTTTCAACTTCCTGAGCAAACTGGACAGCCTTCTTCCCAGCTAGAAGACTAGTCATTGTATCCAGCTTCTTGGTGACCTCAGCGAGCTGGTTGTTGGTGATGCTCTTCCCAAACTGGCTTCTCTCGAAATCGACATTCTTCGTGCTATTGCTGTTAGCCATGTTCTCGATTAGACGCAAAGCACTCTATGGAGAATTTGTATTGAAGTTCCCACTGCTCGCAACATCCAAAGTCGTAACAAACGCCAATGCGATTCCTCTGTAGAAGATTCCTAGAAGTTGAACCTCTGTGAACCCGTGGTGAGGACAATCTCTCTGATAGCCTTTGAATCGATGCCACGCAGCCTTGAATGCCTCAGTATCTCCTTGTTTGAACGTTGTTATCTTCATTCTTAGCTCCTCAGATCTCGCATCGTGAAAGAATGTGTTGAGGAAAGCATTCTTTGTGTCCTCCCAAGTAGTCAATGAGCCCAGAGGAAGAGTCCTCAACCAGTAAGACGCATCTCCAGTAAGCGAGTATGGGAACAACTTGCAAAAGATGTAATCGTTGGACACACCATTAGCCTTGATGCATGAGGCTAAATCTTTAAACCTCTCGAGGTGGTCCATTGGGTGCTCATGAGGAAGATCATGGAAAGGGTCTTGAGCTACGAGGTTGAAATAGGCTGGCTTCACCTCGAAGTCGTTCCTCTGGAAGGCAGGAGGATGAATCGCAGCTCGATTCGCATAGAATTGGTCTGGACGATTGAAATCAGCAAGTGTTCTGGGTCTGTCCTGGACCGGGTATCGAGCGACACCAGACTGGTGTCGAGTGACACCAGCTTCTCCTCCTTGTTGAGTGACTGGATCATCGTGTCGAGCAATCTGTAGTTCATTAGGGTGTCGAGCGACACCATCTGGGCATCGATCGACACTTGCTTCTGCGTCGTTCACAGGCTGCTCGATAACTTCCTCGACGATTACAGTTCCATCTTCATTGATCCTTTGCCCTTCGGCATTATATCTGAGACCTGCCGGATCACGCAGAACTCCATCTTCTCCCAGAGTCAGAACAAGCATCTGTCTAGCAGCCATCACTGCTCTTCGATTCTCGCGTTTTAAGCGCGCAAGTCCTGGAAGATCGTATTCTACTAGCTCTTTTTCTTTGTTGCTTCAGGTATTGCGGTTTCGCATGTACCTGAAAAGCAAAACAGAAAGACAAACGAAACACGCAGAAAATTGCAAACAAAAATAAAAACAAGCCTAGACAAAATCCTAATAATATAAATCTAATGGTAATAGATTCCCCGGCAACGGCGCCAAAATTTGATACGGTCAAATTTCCCTTTGAACCACTCTCTCAAACAAGAGATCACTGTAGTACTTAGGGTATCAAAATATACATGGAATCAATGCAACACAATAGATTAATGTGCTCAAATTATGCTAGGCGGAAATAATGAGAATGCAAATACAAGTAGACAAAGCAATTTAAACGGTTGAAAAGATCAATTAAAATAAAGCTAGGCGCAGGGAAATCTCAGGTGAATCAGATATGCAGATGATAAATAAAGATAGGATTATTAAGCACAGTTCACGAACATGAATCACGAATATAAAACCAATCAGCTTTCGCTGCAGAGATTATCTATGTTTAAATTCTAGAAGACAAAATTTCTTTGCGAATCCTAACAATCTAAACAAGCATTAATGTTCAGGTTCAATTGCTCACAAAACCCTAAACCAAATTTCTTTACGAAAAGGAATTTTGCTCATCAAATTCTAGTTCAGGAAATCAATCAAACTGACGTTTCTATTAATTATCCTAAGATCAGATTTCAGGTCATGAATCTAAAATCAGAAATAAACACAAGACAAGATGAAGAACAATCTAATGATATTAATCCTATGCAATAACAATCAGATCTAGCAAATCATCAAACACCTTTGAAAATCCCTAAACCTAACAGGGTTACTACTCAGACATAATCGAAGCAAAAACCATTATATTAATTGAAGATATCTCTTAAACAAAGATAAAATAAAGCATAAGTCTAAACAATGACTTGGAAAACGTATTTATACAGGTTCTAAACCGTCATAGATCACAAAAGTAAACATCTGGAACTTCTGGGCAGAAATGGCAAATTTTCGAAAAGTGGCTTTCTGTGTACGCGCAGGGTGTCGATCGACACAAGTCTCTGAAATCCATTCTTCACTTGTATTTTCGACGTCTTCTTCCGTAATGCTCCAAAACTCCAGTAAACATCTTTTATTCTCCAAACGTGTAGAAACCTGCAAAGACTCTAAAACCAATGGAAAACACAACAAAGACTCTATATATTGGACTTATATCATGGTCTAAACTGGGTAAAAACCATGATATATCATCTTTGCAGGTACTTAGACGTTTGAGGCATAATTGATGTTTACTAGAAGTTTTGGAGCATTGCAGAAAGAAGAGTCGAAGATCGAAGTGAAGAATCGGTTTTTAGGAGATGGTGTCGATCGACACCTTGATCAGACAAGCCAAAAGTCCAAAATCGAAGATTTCCGTTTTTGCGAAGAAGTTCCAGATGTTTACAATTATGTCTATGACAGTTTATGTACCTTATAAATACGTGTTTGCAGCCATTGTTTAGGCTCATGCTTTATTTTTACTAAGTTTAATAGATATCTTTTAATTAATATAATGGTTTTTGCTTTGATTATGTCTGAGTAGTAACCTTGTTAGGTTTAGGGATTTTCAAAGGTGTTTGATGAATTGTTAGATCTGATTTAATTGCATAGGATAATATCTTTAGATGTTCTTCATCTTGACTTGAGTTTATTGCTGATTTTTGATTCATGACCTGAAATCTGATCTTAGGATAATCAATAGAAACGACATTTTTGTTGATTACTTCATCTAGTCTTTGATGAGCAAAATTCTTTTTCGCAAAGAAATTTGGTTTAGGGTTTTGTGAACAATTGAACTTGAACTTTAATGCTTGTTTAAATTGTTAGGATTCGCAAAGAAATTTGGTTTTCTAGGATTTAGACATAGATAATCATTGCAACGAAAGTTGATTGATTTTATATTTGTGTTCTTGTTTAAGAACTGCGCTTTATATCCTATCTTTTATTTTATATATGCAATTCTGATTCTCCTGCGATTTCCCTGCACCTAGCTTTCTTTTAATTGAATTCACAACCGTTCATCGCCTGCTTTAATTACTTGTCTTTTAATTCATCATATTCTGCTTAGCTTAATTCAAAAGTTATAATCTACTGTGTTTCTCTGATTCCCTGTGGATTCGATAATCCTAAGTACTACAGTGATCTCTTAATTTGAGAGAGTAGTTCAAAGGATAAATTTGAGCGTATCAAGCATCCATCATCTTAAGAAAGTGGTGGCTGAGCTCCCGTCTGCTCTTGGCCATTGATCTCGATAACAGTAAGGTAAGAAGTATGTGTACCATTATTCTGGTCTTTTTTTTTTTTACAAAAAGAAATAAATTCGTCAAATGGTTTTGATTTGTGTATAAAATTTACTATTTCATACTTAAGAAAATTTTGTTTCCTCTACAATTGAAACAGAGGAGGAGATGTGCTGTGAATTGTGATACTAACAGATGAGCTTACAATAGAAGGCAAAAGAAGAGTGAAATAGAGCAGTGCACGTGAAGCTCACACAACGAATGAAGATAGTTGATTTTTTTTTACTCTACAGTTGTGTTGTCAAAAGTATAAATAGAAGTAGATAGAGAAAGGGAAAAGTGATCAATTGTTTTAGATATTTGGAAACAAAGATGTGTGCTTATTATCGACAGATATTGTAATCTCTCTTTGGATCTTGAACAATTGGTGTAATCCTCTTTAATAATCAATAAACCTTGAGTTTTTATAGCTTTGTTCTTATCAAAATGTTGGACACAAAACATAAGTAGAAGTAAATATTGGTTATTCAAATCTTGGTCATCGACTTATAATATAAATGTTAGGTGATACAATTTTCCCACTTTCTTAGACATTAACGATCATTAATCTTTATTTTAATATTAACAATCTTGAAGCTTAATGCTTATAATTGTACTAAACTTGAATATAGATTGCAAATTTATAAGCAAGACTGCTATAGTAAGTATGTTTTTGATAAAAATGGCAGGGAATCTAGGATTTGGCCATTAAAAAGAAGATCTAGGATTTGGATGCGCAATACAACTAATTCTCGGTCTTATTTTGATATGAATTTGCAGGAAACTAAAATTCACTATGTTCCATTTTTACAACTACATTGTTTGATATGCTGACGTTATAAGACATGCATGCTTCAGAACAATGGAAGATTACTGAGAACGTACGTCTTCAAGTTAGGAAAAGAAAGCTAAAAAATAAAATTAGTGTCAGATGCTTTCGAGAAAGATTAGTATGTTCATGCGCTAAAGCTAGGTATGGGATGTTGCTCAGTTTTTTTTTTTTTTGAGTGGAATAAATTTAACATTCTTTAAAAAAAAAAAAAAAAAAAAAAGATGTTGCTCAGTTGCAATGACCCACCATGGAAGAGGTTGTGAAGCAGTTGGAGGGGAGAACATACCAAGGAACATATCTGCAATATACAGCCCCAACGGAAACCAAGATTGATGCCAAGACTCTTTGTTACAAAGTTTTTTTGTAATTTCACACTTTAGATGGCTATATGCCTTAGTTTCATAGGAAAAAAACCCATTATGATTTGATGTATTTAGATTTGTGGTGTAAGAGAAGTGAAGAAAAGAAAAAGACTATTTCTTTAATTTAAAATATTTGCCATTTCGACCCAAAAAAAAAAAAACGATTAGCCATATTCTTAAAATTTTTCTATAATATTTTGGTCTATTAGTATATCAAAATAGTAACACGAATTAAAACGATATCCCGCAAATAAAAAGGAAAAAAAAAACAAATGTTACAAAGAGAAGCTATTGGACAAAGAAAATACATCATGTTCATTATGTGTATAAATATTTCATGTATTACAAACACAAGCTTTGAAAAAAGATTAAATACATGAACAATATTTGGAGTTTGATTGATCAAATCGAGAGAAAATAGAAAATTAGAGATAAACTATACATAAACTTATTACCACACTAAATAAAATTATTTTTGTGATTTTGAGGATTTATGGATATCATTCTCATTGCCTACGAGCATATACCACATTCGTTGCCTTAATATAAAAAAACTATCATTTGCCAATGTATCATATCAAGAATGGCTATCAAGAAGTTGTTCGTGGTGAGACAATTACAAAGAAACAAGAGATTTAGTAACCCACTACTTATAATCCACCGGAAAGCCTCCACTTTATAATGATTCCAAATTCGAATACATTATTAAAAATTATCTCCCTGCACGTTTCGACGGTAATAGAAAATATTTACCATTCATGTCTTATTTTTCACTGCTTCAAAACGTTACCTTTTCAAAATTACTAAACTGAGAAAAACTAAAGCCGACAATACTATACCATAACTTGGTAAACATAATTTCTTAAAAGCTTACTTATTAAAACTCAAGTATTCCGCAAAATTTTAATCATAACAAAAAAGTAAACTTTTATTCTATTTAACGTCATATAAATCCTACAATTATTAGTAACTCTAATTAAACGGCACCATGCATTTGAATATTAGAAAACTTCGGGTCGGGTTTGGTTTGGTTTCGATTAGGTTCGGGTCGGGTTCAGATTATCCATAATACTAAAAAATTGTCAAAAATATTTAAAAACTGCTCCAAAAGTTTATAATTACCTCGCTTTCTTTTTCATTTGGTTCAATTTAATTATTTGGTATTCGAATTATCCAAAAAACTCTAAACAAAATAACAAAAAATATTGTAATATTACAAATAATAACATAAATTGGTTATTTTTACCGAAATTTACATACAATATCCGAATTCATAAAAAAAATAAAGAAAAAATTATAAAATTACATAAACTATATGAACACAACTAACCTTAACTCTAAATATATTTAGGTTTGTTTATGTTCTGTATATTTTGGATACCCGTTCGGTTATCGGTTCAGTTCGGATTCGGTTTCGGATTTTCGGTTTTAAGTACGAGAATCCGTTCGGATATTTTAAAAAATCGGTTCGGATTCGGTTCGGGTAATTTCGGTCGGGTTCGGTTCGATTTTTTGGTTCCGGATATTTTGTCCACCCCTAAGTCACCAATTATAACTTCCATGATCCGAAAATTTATTTCATTCGCAAAATTACACAGAAATTATGCTAATTTAACGAGATATGATAAATTGGTCCGAGAACACTAAAAAAACTAAATCTAAATATATTATAACAATTCATGCTTGAATTCCAAAAACTACAATCAAAGCTTGATTCTCCAATTTCATTTGATAAGTTGTGAATAGCAGTTGACGTTAACGATTGACTATCGCCAGCTAAATAAAAATTAAATAAAAACCCTAAAACATAATATGTATCCGCTAGCACAGTTCGACTCGGCAGTAAACAATCACATATTGGCAATTCTAACTAGGGGTGGACAAAATATCCGAAAACGAAAAACCAAACCGATTCCGATCCGAAATTATCCGAACCGAACCGAATCCAATTTTATAAAATACCCGAACGGGTTTTATTTTCTTAAAACCGAAAACCCGAACAGAACCCGAACCGAACCGAAAACCGAACGGATATCCGAATTACACAAAACATAAAATTAACTATATATATTTAGATATAATGTTCACGTAATTTATGCATTTTTTAGTTTTTCGGTTGATTCGGGATTTGTATGTATATTTGGTTAAACTAATTAATTTAATTAGACAGGTTATCTAGAATTTTCATTTTTGTTCTATATTTTTCGGAAAACTTGAGTTAAAAATAAATTAATCAAACCAAATTAGACTAAAAATTACGTAAGTATGAATATTCCGGGTAACCGAAACCGAAACCGAAACTGACAATAACCGATACTAACCGAACCGAAACCGATCCGAAATTTTAAAATACCCGAATGGGTATTATATTCCTAAAACCGAAAACCCGATAACCGAATTAACCGAACCGAAACTTGAATGGTTACCCGAACGCCCACCCCTAATTCTAACATTGTTCAAGTTTTCAAATACCTCAGATCAATAGAATAATGTATTTTTTTTCCAGACCTCATGGCCACCGAAAAGTTTTTACTTAGACCGAATTTGTATTTCCGTTTCACTAATATGAACAAGCCTCATTAGTTTGAATACGGTAGTAATAGCTTACAAGTTCACGATTAATGATAATTCCAACCTGCTGTGGTATGGCCTGAGCAAGTAGTAACCGCAAGTTGTCCTGGTTTTCGTGTTCGCGCTACAACTTGCGGTTACTTGCTAATGGATGAATTTTTTTGTTTTATTAATTTGTGAATGTCTGTTAATTGGTGATTTTGTGTGATTGCTAGGAAGCCTAACCCTAATACCATCACCATCGGTGATACGTGGAGCGGTTCTTAGGCTAAAAAGCTCATAAAAATAAAAAATAAAAATTATTTACATAAGTTTGGTCTGAGACGGATCACAACACAATTGGACTGAGAAGTTTTGTTGCGTGGAGAGTAATATACATCATCTTTTACAACTTCTACTATCTATTTTCATATGTTTTTAATGCTATTCAATAAGTTTTTCTATCGAAAGAGGTACTCGTATATGTAGGTTTCAAGAGTCATATAGGTTAAATCATCAAAAATGATGCAAAATAGAGACTTGGTCCAAGCTAAATATTTCTCAAGTTATCACATTTTCTCAAGTTGGACAGAAGATATACGTCTGAAAGTTAGCCACAGACGGAGAATCAAATCTACTTGTAATGAGAGGAAAATCAACATGAAGGTAGCCCTTTGAGTCATATTTCCAATGGAGTTGGAATTACATCATTTGGAGTTGTAGTTTGGAAGATATGCTTAATCTACTGAAGGCATGTCAACCTGCCTCAGAAATGAAGCAAGTACAGAATCGAGCCAAACACCGAACGGACTCGTGGTCCGGTGTCCGTGATCATTGCCAAGACACAGTGTGACACTTTTTAGCCTATACACCGATCGGAATTTGGTCCGGTGTGAGTGTCTGGTGTTTGGAGCAGTTTCGACCAAAAAGATGTTTTCACCCAAGATTAAAACCCTAACCGACCTAGAACCTCTTGTATCCCTATATATACTTTCTTTTAGCCTCTCTAGGAAGATAATCATCCCTAGAAATCACACAAATCATTAATAAAATATGTATTTCATTTCTCTCTTTGTTCTTCAATAATATGTCTTTTTGAGAGCGATGAATGATCGATGTTCTTCTCTAGCTTTGTTCTAAGAGATCCATCCATGCGTAGCACTTTATGCATCACGAATTTACTATGTTTTATCTTCTACTCTTCCTGCTACGTGTTCATCGAACATGTTAGAGTAGTTGCTTGTTAGATTTTAGGTTTTCTAAAAGTTTTATGTTTCATATTTGACATCTTTATTGAGTTTGATTTTAGATTGATTATCTATGTCTATTTATGCTTAAAGCTTGATCTTGCGTAGCCAAATAGTGAGCGATCTAAGGTTGGTATATTCTCCAAAAGCTTTTATATCACTGGATCTAGTATTTGATAGGCTAGGCGTCTTAACAATTTGAAAAGTTAGTAAAGGAGTTTAGTAAACAATCGAATCTCAATCTTACTGCATGTTTTTCACCTTGTAATAACCAACGAAAGTTAAGTCTATTAGGATAGGAAGCATAGGGATCGGAGCCACAAAAGTGGAAAGATTCTACCTCAGTGATTTGAGTTCTAGAACACTATTTTTAAACCCTTTAAAAACCGGCGTTTTATAAGTTGCATATATTCTTTAGATACATTTGTCTTGCGTGTTTTGATTTATCTATCCCTTTATTTATTTTTTCATTCTTATTTATTTCATCACGTTTTCACAAAACCCAAAACCAAATATATTTTTACTTAGCTTATTCTGCAATATATAGATTTGTAGCGTAACAACTTAGTCTCCTGGGGATCGACCCCTAAGTACTACAATTTTCACATGTACACTTGCAGTCATAGGTTTTATAAATTTTAAAACCCATATGCATCCTTTTAGAGAGCATGAGAGAGAAAAAAATCTATTTGTCTTTTCTCCTCCTCTATCTTCTTCGTCGCCGACCAAAATGGCGATTGTGCTCTCCTCCTTTTGATGAATCTGAAATGTCTCAATCCATTTAATAGTTTATGTAGCCTTGTTATGATGATGTATTAAGATATTTGGTCTAGGTTTTATGAACGATTTTTTAGAATTGTTTATGAAGAAGATTTGAAATGTGACCACAACCTAGGTTCTTCTCCTTCTCTTCTTCTCCGAACCATTGTCCCAATTCTTTATTTTTGTGTATGCATATTCATGTTCTATGTACATGTTTAGGAAAATCGAAATCTCGCTTTAAGTTTATCCCAAGATCTGATGATCCAATTCAAGGGTTTTCCGCAAGTAGGTTTAACCTTTTTCTCAAATCGTTGATTTTGCTTACAATCCTTAGAAACTTTTGGTTGTATTGTGGATTTCACATTGTGTCTGTTTCATTTGCTTTGTTATAGAATCTAGAGGTGGGGAAGGAAGCAAAAAGGCTAAGAAAAGTTCTGTGTCCAAAGAATCTCGGTGAAAAATTAGGAATTATGTATCTTTTATAGATTAAATAAGTTTGATACATATCCGAATTTGTGTCTTTAATGTATGTTTGTAATGATAGTGGTGGTTGATTAGCTTCTTTGGTGAATGATTACCTACTTTGTTCATGGGACTAGAAGCCCAATCAGAATCACAATAGACGGTGAAATGTAAATCTGAACCAAAATGCAACAAAATACCTTATGCCAATAGTACCATTTAAATATCGAACAACTCAAAGCCCTGCTTCCCAATGTTCCTCACACGGTGCTACATAAACTAGGTAAGGATATGAACTTAATAAGCGAGGTCCGGTCGAGTAATATTAAGGTAAATGAGACATCCAACAAGACGTCGATACTTTGCCAAGTCGGTAAGTGGAGAACTCTCAGTTGAACCTAAATAATGATGCATAACCATAGGAATCAAAGCTGGTTTTGCTTTGAGAAGACCAGTTTCCGTAAAAATATCCAACGCATACTTGCGTTGAGACAAATAAAAACCTTCTCTGCCTCGAGCAATTTAAACACCGAGGAAGTACTTACAATTGCCAAGATCTTTCATGTGAAAACACCTTCCAAAATAATCCTTAAACTTGGCTAACAAATAAGAATCATAACCACAAACAAGCAAGTCATCAACATATACCAGAACTCGTAATTCCAACCCTTTATGACTCAAAGTGAGCAGAGAGTAATCCGAATACGATTTTTCGAAGCCAAACTTAGTCAAAGCGGAAGTAAGCTTTTCTAACCAACTACGAGGTGCCTGACATAACCCATAAAGAGATATATGTAGACAACAAACCTTGGATGGATCTTTATGTTGAAAACCTCGAGGAAGTTTCATGTAAACCTCCTCTTTAAGATCCCCGTGAAGAAAAGCGTTGTGAATGCCCATTTGGTGAACTTCCAAACTTTAAGCAAACTTCGAACAGTTGACATCTTTGCAACAGGTGCAAAAGTCTAATCAAAATCAATACCCTCTTTTTTATGATTACCGAGTACTATAAGATGACCTTTATGACACTCTAGAGACCCATCGGCATGATACTTAATCTTATAAAACCAATGATTTCCAAGAGCAACTTTACCAGGAGGTAAATCCACAATACTAAACGTTTGATTTTGATGGGATGTAAGTTTTACCCTAATAAAATCAATCTAGACCGCAAGTGCACAGTCAAATCAATTGTAATACTTAAAAATTAATTTAGAGCACGCAAAAGTAATTTAAATCAAGAAATTTTGCTAAGCCAATTAAGGGGTTTTCAAACGGTTTCGAAATCGGATTTGTAATTAATAATAAAAAGCATTAACAATTCAGGGATTCGCAGGGGATATGGTTCAAATTATTCAAGAACTCTTAGGGATCTTACAGATTATTTCCTAGAACATGAATACGAATGTAAGTTACTCTTACGCAGTGATAACTTCTATGATCTAACAACCTATCAATCAATTTTTGCAGTCAAAAAGCAGAAAACCAAGCATAAAAGTTTGAATTCAATTGTTCATCTTGTTCAGAAACTCAACTTTCGCAAGCTAAAGCACTAGACTTATCAAAGATCGCCAATCACGATAATTAATGAAACAGTTTGAGTTCAAGAATCGTCTAGGATTCTAGGTGATCAAACAAGAAACATGCATTATTGAACGGACCGAGGTAAAGGAACTCTCTAAGAATTAATCCTATCTACCGAACCATAGTTTTCCGCTTTGAATATCCCTTAGTCCCAACAATAAAACTACTCAGACATAGTAATGAAAACCAAAGCAATCACTATCATAAACGAATAGAAAATAACAAGAGGGTTCAGAAAACTTTTCAATGGAATACAAAGAGGCGAGACCTTTCTCCCCGATGCGAAAACAAAATGCAATGAAAATCTTTGAGAATTCTTTAGTGATGAATCTTCAAGGTATGAGTGTTGAATGTGATGGTGGTGTCTTGTTTCGTGACTGCTCTTGTATTTATATAGTAGAGGAGAGAGTCTAGGGTGAATTCCGTGAAGATTGTGTCGAATAAGGAAAATTCCTTATTTTTCGTATGTAGGCGACCGATCAGTTGCCTCCTGCAACCATTCGGTTGTTAAGCTCTGGCAAAGTCCGCAGGTTCAAAATCTTGATGATCAACTGGTCATCTCCTCCATCCGATTGGTTGCGAGTGAATATTTTCTAAATCTTTTTGCTTGCTTCACACTCTCGCATATTTCATTAAATCAAAGATATCTCCAATTCTACATGTCGGATTTCGGCAAATGAACATCTGAATTAAAGCTCAGATTCTCCTCTTTCTCGTGTCAGAATTTGAGATCAATCCAACGGTGAGAAATTTTTCACCTGGAGCGAAACATCTGACGGTCAGGATTCGTCTTTTGTTAAAATGCTTGATATCACTCCTTTTTAGCCCCAGATGCTTAAATTCCCTGAAATGACTCTCAAATCCTCGAAAACAATAAAAGTAGCCTTTTAAGCCCACACTCAAATCATTTATTTATTAAAAACATAAATAATATATATTAAAAAGTAGTAAGATATAGCATATATCAACTCCCCAGACTTAAATTTTGCTTGTCCTCAAACAAACAAAGTAATAAGAATAGAAAAAAGGTTTGAAAATCAGAAAAACTCACATATCCTTGAGATCATAGCGTCGAAGTCTAGACCAATATAATCGGCTCATAGACGCTCTCATCTTCTTCCATCATAAATTGAAAATATGCCCCTAAATTTATGTCCTTGCAAAAGTCTCAACTTCAAAGAAATCGACTCGTTTACCTTATTAGATTAATAACGATCTTTCACCAAGGACATTTCATCAAAGAATAAGGCTAGGTATTAAAGACTCTTTGATTTCTATTATGTCTGAATAGTTTTCCAATTCGGTTTTAAGGTTTCAAAAAGGATTTCAGGGTTTGATTGAATTATTATAGCGATTTAGGGATTGTTTACTTGGTTTCTTCATATAGGTTGTTCTTATTGTTGGAACTTGATTAGCTACCTAGTTTTTGATCTTAGGTTGTTTAACGCATCAAAAATGTTTGTTTAAAATCATGAAAGAACCTATATGGGCAAATCATCCCTAGCCAACGAAAGAGGATGTTAGGGTGTTTTGTGAACATATCAAACTTGACTCTTATACATGTTTAACCTCTTGAATTCAAGCGACAGGTTAGGATCTTAGGTTGTTAGACATAGTAATTGATGCTACGACAGTAGATCAATTTGATTTCGTGATTTGAGTTCTAGAACAATTCATAAAGCTTTCTTTGTTATTTGCTAATTTCGAATCTCTGAATCCTTGCGAATTCTCTAATGCCCAATGCTTTTATTCATAAGTTTACACTGTCTTATTTGCTATTCTCTTTTACATTATTGCATACAAAGCTTATATTTTGTCTTAACTTAATGTCATTCCTGGAAATTCGTAGTGTGATATTTAGGCCTTGTGGATTCGATGCCTGCATTATACTACAACATTTGTTGTGCACTTGCAGTAGTTTATTCAGAGTTAAAATTTTGTGTTATCATGTGACATAAAACAAGATATGTTCCAAATTTATTTTGATTACAAACATATTTAATGGTAGTACTAAAATTCGACGTCTTTAACATTTATAAAAAAGAACCTTGTAACTTTAATCTCGATTTGATATTTTAGTTTTGATAAATTTTGATGTGATTCAACTTTTTGCAAGAACACAAATACTGTAGAGAACTTGCTTGCAAGTTCTAACGTGACCGAATGAGTCAATAGGGTCAAAAAATCAACGATGTAAGGTCGTACGCGCGGCCTAACGACAAATAACACTTCTTCCTATTGCTTTCGTTTCACTGAAATTATTAATTCCCAACCAGCCAAATCCTTAATACTAGTAGGTAGTGGTAACATTTTAATAAATATTGACTCCTTCACTCTTTTTGGTGGTCGTTGGAAATTATTTTTGTCATTAAAAACCGTAAAACCTTTTTATGGGTCATATATCAAATTCCGCGTGGACTCCTATGCAATTTCTATATATTCGTCATCTTAAGACTTGCAATTGTCATCAAGAAGCTTCGATATCTCAAATATCTCTTTTCTCTCTCTCTCCCTAACATAACGAAAATTCTGAAGCTTTTCTCATACTTTTCTTGAGCCATGACCGCGAAGGTACTCCCTTTCTTTCCTTTTACTTCTCTCTTGAAATCTTTTTATAGTGCTCTGTTGATTAATCGTGAAATATATAAACTATCTATTCATACTCATGTTTTCATTAATTTTAATATATCCAAAATTATATATATATAGCCACACTGATCGCTGGTTTCAAATGACAGAAAGCTATTTTGCAACTAAGTGTTCACGAGGAGAGAATCAGGAAGAAAGTATTTGTGACCGTTTCTGGATTCGCAGGTATAAATCTTTATAAATTACATTTCAAAAATTGTACCAGATCATATGATATTGTGTTTTTTTGTATCAATTGGATTAATATGATAATCAACATTTTCTCATGATTTTTATTGTTCTTTTTTGTATAGGGGTTACTTCTATAACAATGGATGACAAAACCGGGAAAATGACGGTAGTTGGAGAAGTTGATGTACCGGTTATTGTGATGAAGCTAAGGAAGACATGTAACGCAGAGATCGTTTCTGTTGAAGATGTTAAACCACCGGAGAAAAAGCCTGAATCTAAACCGGCTGAAATTGTTGCCTTTCCGGTTACCCATTTGAACTATCCGTACCAATACCATCCTTCCTATGCAAATCCTTACTATCAACCATACGCCAATTCTAGAGTTATGGTGGACGAACCAAATGCTTGTGTGATTCTGTGAATTTTCTTTATTTATTTTGAATAATGTAAGTTATGTAACACTTAACTAGAAAGTTACCCACGTTTATACGCGGGATAATATGATTAGCGAGTAAATCAATATAGTTTGAATTAAAAAAAATCAAATACCACTTTTGGAAAATTAGTATACGGAATCTGAAATCTGTTTTATATTTTGAAATTTTGTCATTATTTTGAATAGAAATGTATTCCACCCGGGAAATAATTGATAGTAGTGATTTTTAATTTTTTGGTCAATGTATACAATCTCATAATCTTCAAAAATAACGATTTTAATTTCTTAGTCAAGATTTATAATAAAATGTATTAATTTCATCTCATAATATACAAAAATACAGTTATGACTCAACACAGTATATTTTTTATATAATAAATATCGTAGGTTTGTAAACATTGGAATATACATTTTTTTATTGAAGATTCCAAAGTGAAAACAATGCATTCCTTCATTAGTTTATTTTCAATTAAATGAAAATTAAAATCGTGATTTATGATTCCAAAAGTGAATATTTTATATACTTTAAAAGTAACTTGTTCACAATTAATTATGCAAACTAACCACAAATTATTGTGTTTGGTTATAGGAATTGTCTTATGAAGAGTGTTCGAATAAGTGTATAGTAGAACTTAATAATATAATTTTAATTTTAAAACAAAAATGAGATAAATTGCAAGTTTGACACCTAATATAATGGTTTAGAATTCTTCTTCTTTAATATAATGGTATATTAGTATTTAATCCTCTATTTCAAAAGATAAGGAAAATATGTTTTATTTTTCCTAATTAATACACTTATGGAATATATATATATTATTTTTGTTAATAATTAGTTTTATGATTTTAATTATGAATTTTCGAGATATATATATATTTGTTTTGGCAAGTACATGATTTTGAAATATTTCGAATTTGGCAAGTTTATGATTATTTCAACGTGTTTGGCATTGAGACTAAAAGTAATCAACATTAGTTAATTAAGAAAGAAATGTGTTTGGCAATTAGTATAGAAAGATTAAAATAAATCAAAAAAAAAAAACTCAAAAAATTGTGGTAATGACACCTAAGCAAAATGCTTCTCAAATAATATATAGGATGACACCTAATATAATGGTTTAGAATTCTTCTTCTTTAATATAATGGTATATTAGTATTTAATCCTCTATTTCAAAAGATAAGGAAAATATGTTTTATTTTTCCTAATTAATACACTTATGGAATATATATATTATTTTTGTTAATAATTAGTTTTATGATTTTAATTATGAATTTTCGAGATATATATATATATATTTGTTTTGGCAAGTACATGATTTTGAAATATTTCGAATTTGGCAAGTTTATGATTATTTCAACGTGTTTGGCATTGAGACTAAAAGTAATCAACATTAGTTAATTAAGAAAGAAATGTGTTTGGCAATTAGTATAGAAAGATTAAAATAAATCAAAAAGAAAAAACTCAAAAAATTGTGGTAATGACACCTAAGCAAAATGCTTCTCAAATAATATATAGGATTTTGATGGAAGAGTGTGTTATTTTAGTTACTGCAATGTTTTTTTTTTTTGTTACTGTAATACACATTTCTCGTATAACCTTATTCGGGGAAATAATGAAGTCTCTGCTCCATAGAATGATTTAAGCAACAAAAAAGAATTTTGGAAGCTCTCAATGTTGAATCGCTGCATTACACTATGCACGTGAGATGACCATGATGTCACCCTAAATCTCAGGATTAACTTACCGACCAGCTGGCAAATAAGCCAAGGGTGATGGGTAAAAAGCACTTTGAGTGGTTAGTACATGTCTAAACCGATGGATCTAAATTCGATCGGACTCTTGATGCATGTTTATGTATCCTAACTTCTCGCAGGTAAAATCTACAAATACTTCCTTATCTCTCTCTAACAAGAAGGATGGCGACTCTTTCTCTAGTACTCATGCTTGTAGTCCACACTTAACACTAATATTAATGGATTTTACATTCTATTATCTGGTTCCATTTGCATGAATTTCATAACTTTCTTACTTATCTGTGTCGCAATATTTCCCGCATTCACTTGTAGAATCACCAAGGTCTACATTTCTTAAATGGACGTGGTCAATGTAAGATCCCGCAAGCAGATTGATTACAAACCAACTATCTCAAACAAGGCATTTAGCCTGATTAAATAAATGACTAGAATTCGATTTCAACACTATATGAATTCAATTAAATCAACAACTAAATTACAAAGTCGAAAACATATATTTCGACACAGAAAAATAAATTAACATAATGTAAGGGGGGAAAAATCACCCTTGCTAACAAAGTTACTTAAAAGTATCTCGGATTTTTACAGAGAGCATCAAACAAACAATCTATTTATGATGATTGTGTTTCTAAAAAAAATATAGTTATTCAATCATTGGAAAAAAGCACCTTATTTTTTTTTCAGAGCTCATTTCTGTGAAACAGTTAAAAAATTACAAAGTCTTTGTGAAACAGAGGATACAAAAACCTGATTTTCTTAATTCCCTATAGTTTCTTTTCTGAGGAAATTTGTAAAAATATTCTCAAAATCTTTTTTGATTTGAAAACTAACCCCTCTTTTAAAAGCTTTAAAAATAACATTTTCTATATTAAAATAATAAAAATCTTAAAGATATATATTTTTCAAATAGTTATAAAAATACTACAAATACAAAAAATATTTTTTAATGAATTTGTACTTTAAATTTTTGGGTTTGGGTTAATTATTCCCAAATTAGGAAATAGTTTTTTAGAGGGTAGGGTTTGGATTTGGGGTTTAGGTTTTATTTTTAAATGTTTAGATTTCATTCATATTTATCCTAAATTAAATTAATTTCAAAAATATTTTAAAGAATCTTTAAATTATCACAATATTTTATTCTTTTAGTCAACAAAAAGTTAGTTTCCAAATCTTTTACAACAAGGGTTAGTTTTCAAATTTTTTAAAAAAATTTGAATATTAAACCAATCCTCTTTTTTTTCTTAAAAGTGACATAAAACAAGATATGTTCCGCATTTACGCATGTTATTATTTTGATTAAAAATAAATTTAACGGAAATACTAAAATCCAAAATCTTTAAAATTTACAAAGGAAAAAAAGAACCGTTGTAACTTCAATCTTGAATTGATGATATTTTAGTGTTAGTTAAATTTGATGTGATTCAACTTTTTGCAAGAACACATTACTGTAGAGAACTTGCTTGGCAAGTTCTAACGAGACCGAATGAGTCAATACTCAATAGCAAGTTCTAACGAGACCGAATGAGTCAATACTCAATAGGGTAAAAAAATCAACGGTGTAAGGTCGTACACGCGGCCTAGCGACAAATAACACTTCTTCCTGTTGCTTTCGTTACGTTGAAATTATTAATTCTCTATCTACCAAAACATATTAATAAATATTGACTCCTAACTTATTAAAATATACAATAAAAAACTTTTTGTGAAAAAAATAAATAAAAAAACTTGGTGGGTCATATATCTAATTCCGCGTAGATTCCTAAGCAATTTCTATATATAATCCTCATCTTAAGACTTGCAATTGTCATCAAGAAGCTTCGATATCTCAAATATCTCTCAACTATCTCATCTCTCTCTTTCTCTCTCTCTCTCTAACATAACGAAAATTTCCGAAGCTTTTCTAAAAGTTTTCTTAAGCCATGACCGCGAAGGTACTTCTTCTCTTTCCTTTTTCTTCTCTGTTGAAATCATTATATACGTACGTCGATTACTAGTGAAACATTGAAACTATTTAATCATACTTATGTTGTAATTTTTAAAATACGCAAAATCATATATAAATAGCTATACTGATCTATAGTTTCAAATGACAGAAAGCTGTTTTGCAACTGAGTGTTCACGAGGAGAGAATCAGGAAGAAAGTATTTGTGACTGTTTCTCGATTTCCAGGTACAAATCTTTATAATTACTTTTTCAAAATTTTACCGTATGATATTGTGTTTTTGGTATCAATTGCATCAATATGATGATAAACATTTTCTCATGATTTTTATTGTGTTTTTATATATAGGGGTTACTTCGATAACAATGGATGACAAAACCGGGAAAATGACGGTAGTTGGAGAAGTTGATGTACCGGTTATTGTGATGAAGCTAAGGAAGATATGTAACGCAGAGATCGTTTCTGTTGAAGTTGTTAAACCACCGGAGAAAAAGCCTGAACCGGCGAAAAAGCCTGAATCTAAACCGGCTGAAATTGTTGCCTTTCCGGTTACCCATATGAACTATCCGTACCAATACCATCCTTCCTATGCAAATTCTTACTATCAACCATACGCCAATTCTAAAGTTATGGTTGACGAACCAAATCCTTGTGTGATTATGTGAATTTTCTTTATTAATTTTTAATAATGTAAGTTATGTAACAGTTAATTTTGATGGAAGAGTGTGTTATTTAGTTACTGCAATGTTTTTTTGTTACTGTAATATACATTTCTCGTATGAACATATTTGTGGAAAAGGATCATACCCTTTAATGTATGTTAAATTACTTTTAAGAGAATTTGCAGTGCATAGCAACGAATTATATCATATTTAGGTGTTTGACAATGGAACTGTGCCAATTATAATCACTACAAGAAAACAGATGATTAGTGACTACTGTTTATGACTGTTTAATTAGTCACTAATTTTTGCGACTACTTTGAGACTATCATGTGACAGATTTGCGACTACGCTGAAAATAGTCTCAAAACAGTCGCACATTTGTGATCGACGAACATAGTCGAAAAAGAGTCACACATTAGCGACTGGTTTGAGACTGTTTTTTGAAGGTTTTCAGTTAGTCGTAGAGTAGTCGCAAATTTGAGACTAATTGGTAACGGCATACATCGTCACAAAGTGCGACTATTTCGTTACCACCACTACAGTCACAGATTAGCGACTACCCGAATAGAGTCACAAAAGAGTCACAACGTTTTATGTTGGCAAAGGACAAAATAAAATGTTTAGGGTTTAGGGTATAGATTTGTGACTAATAAATTAGTGTCACAAAACAGTCACTAATCTATCACATATTTGAGACTGTTGTGCTACTCCATTTTTAGTGATTAAGTGTAGTCGCAAAATAGTCCCAAAATTGTGACTGCATTGCTACTGATTTATGACTAATCCGTATGATTTTTGAAAAATTCATCAAAAAATGATTATAAATTGATTAGTTTTAAGTTTTTATAGAGATTCAACTGCTAGTTATGCTAATATATTGTCTACTAGTGAACTTTTTTATCTAACAAATTTTATAATTAACTTTTCTCATCTTTACATCTTACTTAACAATTGCCATTATATTACATATATGTTTCCAATCTAATTATTGTTGAAGTGTTTAGTTTTTCAAATTTTACTTAATTAGTATTATTCAGCATTGTATAATGAAACATAGACTTAAGAAATATAATAGGAATTATTGATTAAGCATGTATATCAATTTTAGGGGTTTAAATGTTTAGGATATAGATTTGTGACTATTAAATTACTGTCACAAAACAGTCACTAATCTGTGACTATTTTATTCTATCATCACATATTTGTGACTTTTCTTAACATATTTAATTTTAATTTTTTGGGGGTTTTGGTAAAATAATTTGAGTTTTTTGGCGCTGATTTATCCCTCGGAAAAAAGTTGTTGCTACTAATTTTGTTGAGAGAAAAAAACAAGTACTCTAAAATATTTAATTCCCAAATCAATTTTACAAACCTAGGTTTTTTCTTTCTCTCTAGATCTCAAACCGATTCAACTAAATCTCTCTCTCTCTCTCGAGATTTCATTCATGTGATTTGTTCGTCTTTCGGTCTCTCTTTCGAGTTGGGTCTGAACCTTCACCTCTCTCTCTCTATTTCTCTCGACTCCTTCCTAAAATCGAGAAACACATCGAAATACACTGGAGGTCGAGTGGCTAAGTCTCTCGGTGCAAGTAGACCAACCGGCGAAGTTGGTTCAACCTTTGGCTCAAATTTCGACCCAACTCCCGATAAGGACCTATCTCAGGCGGAGGTGTTCCGGCCGACGAAGAAACCCTTAAAGTTCTCATCTTTATATACCGGATCTACCTTCTCAGGTCCATCTTCAATCTTGGGTTCTCAAGCTCAAGATTGGACGGCTTCTTGTGATGTATTGAGCCTGAGAGAGATGTCGTGTTGGAGCAGTTTGGTTAGGCGGAAAAATAACCCCTATGAATGCTTATGGTTACTGGCTTGGACTCGTGTCTTTCATTCTGGTGTTGAAGGTGAGTTTCTCTCCTTTTGATGATTTTTTTTTTGTATTTCTTCTCAGTTTCAATTTCTGGGTTTGGAATTTTCGGCTCGAAACTACTACTTGTTTGATAAACGTATTTGGCATATTGATTTGATTGTTTATAGGTTGTTCAACTGTTGCAGATTGATAGCAAATCGTTCCTTGAGCAAAAACCAATGCTCTTTGGGCATTTGTGTAAGTGTTGTAGAATGTCTCTTGTAATTAGTTGTTTGGTTAGGGGCTGTTCGTGTAACCATTTGAATGGTCCATCCAAATGATCCATTTAATTTGTCCATTTGAATGATCCATTTCAATGATGTTTGTTTTCATTTGTACTGTCCATTTGAATGATCCATCTCAATGAACCTTTGTTTGTTTTGTATAATTTACATCTTCATTTGAATGGTTTTGATAAAAAAATGACTAAAATGACCTTATTTTTATCTAATCACATTTTTAACTTTATTCTTAACTATATTAATTTTAGTTTTTGATCTAAAATATAATTCTTAACTTTATTCTTAACTCCAAATCATTCAAATTATTATGATTGGGATTTGTAAATTTATAATTTCATGAAATGAAAGCTCAATTTCCAAAAACGTGAAAACATGATTTTGGCAAGAACGTGATTTTGCGGTTTTGGCGGGAAAAACGTGATTTTGCAGTTTTGGCGGGAAAACGTGATTTTGCATGTTTGACGGAAAAACGTGATTTTGCGGTTTTGGCAAAAAAACGTGATTTTGCGGTTTTGGCAAGAAAACGTGATTTTGCAGTTTTGACGGAAATATATGATTTCGTGGTTTTGGTGGGAAAACGTGATTTTGCGGGTTTGACAGAAAAACGTGATTTTGCGGTTTTGGCAAGAAAACGTGATTTTATGGTTTTGGCGGGAAAACGTGATTTTGCGGGTTTGACAGAAAAACTTGATTTTGCGGTTTTGGCAGAAAAAAGTAATTTTGCGGTTTTGGCAGAAAAAAAGTAATTTTTCTTTTTGGTGGGAAAATTTGATTTTGCGGTTTTTGCGGGAAAACGTGATTTTGCGGTTTTGGCGGGAAAACGTGATTTGGCAGTTTTGACGGAAAAACACGATTTTGCGGTTTTGGCGGGAAAATGTAATTTTGGAGTTTTTGTGAAAATGTACATTTTCGTCATTGAACATTTTCAAATGAACCATCTCCATTCAAATGATCTAATTTGGTCTATTCAAATGAGTTTGGAAAACTTGCCTAAATTTTAAAAACTCATTCAAATGATCAATTTGAATGATCCATTTGAATGATACTCATTTTTAATACTAAAAGAACATCAAATTCCATTTTCATTTGGATGATCCATTGGAATGATCAAACGAACAACCCCTTAATGGAGAAACTGATTAGATGTTCTTTTGATTCGATGATCAATAGAGTAACCAAAAGAACTAGTTTTATGATGGACTCATTGTTGGTAATCTAATGTTTGTAGTTCATGTGGTTGAATATGCGTTTGGGGCGCATGAATCTTCGAGCACATGTATCTTTGAAGTGGAGCACATGTAGCTTCAATAGGTCATTGCAAAGAAATAAGAAATTTGTGAGTTTATAAAAAAAGAAATGGTTGCAAAATCACTTAGATCTTCTGTTAAATTACAGTATTCTTGCTAAATGCTTATGTAGTGTGATAAAAGTGTAGAAACTGTGTTTTTTAGAATCTGTTTTATGCAATTTGTTTCCAAAAGGTGAAATAAATCTCTTTGAGTAATCTTTATTCATGCCTTTTTCCATTGATTCTTTGTAATTGCTCTTTATGCACAGTGCGAGCTTTCCTGAAAAGAAAAGAGTTGAGGAAGATAAAACCTCAAATAGTTCTCTTGAAGCCTCTCGACGAATCAAACTGGTGAGTACAAATCATCTTTTTCTGGTCTTCTTACATGTGAAAGTTGTGATAAAGTGTATTGGTATTTGGTAAAAGAAGAGCCTAAGACGTTGAGACATGATTCTTGCCTTCTTAGATCTATCTCTCTGTTTCTTTGACTAATAAGTATCTTTTTCTCTCTTTTTTTCACTTCCCAAGCTGTTTTTTTTTTCTTTTAACATCTTTTTTGTGAAAAGCCTTTACACAAATGTTTTGCTATACTTCTATGTATCCTTCTTATTTGTCTTATGTTTTTAAACGAATTCCCTTTCTGGTATCAAGTTGTTAGAGACTAATCTCTCTCATAAATACAATAGAGTCCAAAGCTGTTTATTTATCTTATAAAACTTCTTTTATGACTGATTTCTGTTTATATATCTTCTTGTCTGATTTTGGTTTAGGACATGGATCGTCCAAATGAATCAACCAGAACCAAGCATAAGCAATCTCTTTCAAACACCGAACTTCATTGAAGCAAGAGGTAATGTGTAACGTATTTTTAAACTTGATTCATGTCCTTGTTTGGTTAATTAGCAATTACCTTATCCTTGTATTGGAATCACATATTAATCAGCTCGAGACTAAATTAGAAGATCACTGATTAGATGTTTTACATTTAGGAAACCGTTTCTTGTGAGAAAAGCATACAGTAGTGCGAAAGAAGTCCTGGTCAGGAAAATCTCCCACTTTTGAGTGAGTATCCTATTCCCAGCATTTATGACGTGGTAAGGGTGCTTTTAGTTTTGCTTGAGTGATTGTACTGTATATGCATAAGTTTTAGCTGCATAAACGTATTTGTTTGAAGTACTTTGCATCATTGAATCTGTTTGCACCACTCTTATTATCATTGTATCATTTTAAGTTGATTACTTTATATATGTTGTATTCTAGTGAATTCTTAAGTTGTAGATACAAGTTACTACGTTAGATACTTAGAAAAGTCTCAATGTTTGTCTCAGTCTCTGCTTTAGATAATGGTTTTGAAACTAGTCTTTGCTTTGTTTATTTGTTTATAGATTTTTTTTTCTATTAAGATCCTACAAATGGTTAGGAACTTGACTTTGAAAATGTATATGAACGCTAGATTCCGTGTGATTCTGTGGCCATTAGCAAAAATCTTTTAGTTATGATCAAATGTTTTTGTCTGGAATAGGTTTCAAATGATGATGAAAGAGCAGTCTTTCAAATGTGGTTGCGGTCCAAATCAGTAACCAAAACAGGATCAAGCTTATCTAATTCCTTTGAATTGAAGAAGCAGGTGGTGATATTCTATGGTTTTGATATGGTATAAGATATGTTTTTGTATTTTTGATTTGTGAAGTTAATTTAAAACTTGGATTGATGCTATGTAAGATATGGATGGATCTTTCTATTTTTGCTTGAATAACTGCTCAGTTTGCTTATAATTTTAAGACTTTCACTTCTTCTTTCTATTTTTGCTTCTGAAAATAAACACAAATATGAATATGTTTTTGGGATTCAATTATTAAAATTTTCTTTCTAATTTGTATATGGTTGCAAACAAGTTGCTAATTAGCCACTTAACTTATTTGTCTCAAAACAGTTGCATATATGTGACTACAAAGGTAGTTACATATTAGTCTCATTAATATGACTACCAACATTTGTCACTATTTAGTCTTTAATATGTGACTACTAAAATTAGTATCAAAGTAGTCTCTTATTTGTGACGAAAAAAAAAAGTAACAAGTTAGTCACTTATTTGTGACGAAAAAAAAACAGTAACAATTAGCGACGAACCTTTTTAGTCACAAAATAGTCGCTTATTGTAGTTTTGTGACTGTTTTGTGACTCTTTAGGGAGTCACTCATGTTATGTTTTCTTGTAGTGAATAAATCCCATTAGGCCCCTATCTCTATCTCTCCGTCTCTCTCCCCGTCTCTCTCTTCTCTTCTTCACTTCTCCATTAAAACTCCTCTTCACCTCCACCACCACAATCTCCATTCTCCTCCTTCTCCATCTCCGCCGCACCCTTACGCCTTTGTCTCTCCGCTCTCTCCCTCTCGGTCTCTCTCTCTCCACCTCGGTATAATATAGGTTTGGGTTAACCATGGGTTTGGGTTAATCATGGGTTTTTCCGATCTTATCGCTACCCCCTTCTTTTCCATGTACTATTTACCCACCAACCACCATCGCGACCACCACCACTATATCTTCATCTAATCTGATTTAGTATAGGGGCAAAGGGTAACAGCATCAGCAAAAGTAAATAGTCACTTAGTTATTTACCTAATTTTAGAAAACTTTTTGTCATTTACCTAATTTATCTATTTTATTGAGCTAATTCACTCATATATTAAATATTTTACACTTTGTCTCGTACCGTCCTACGAAAGCAATATTTTATTTTTCTTTTTGATAAGATACTAACATGTGGCGAGGGAATGTTTTAATCGGTTCAGAATTTGGAAGTAATATATACACAAATAATCGGTTCTTTTTATATATATACTTCATCTGAGCCTTGGTAGAAACAAATCGAATTGCTACAGAGTAAATTTTTTTCCAAAAGACAACCACACTACCTATTCTGAGTTTGGAATGTTTTCCGACTAATATGAGGGGTAGCCAGAACATTTGTTATTAGTTGGCATTGACATTCGGGTATTCAGTTCGGTTTCGGATCGGTATCAATAAATTCTATGTCTTTTAATTAGAGGGGTATAAATTAAACTCATATGGGTACCAAAATAGTTTCGGTTCGGTCTCGGTTCGGTTCCTATCGGTTTTAGGTCGGGTTGGTTCTTATAATAATTACCTAAAACTTTTAGTTTTCATTCGGTTTCGGTTTGGTTCTGAGTTTTTTTATCCAAACTACCCTAAATTATCCGAAAATAGTAATTATTTTTAATAAAAAATAAAACAATACACTTATATTAGCTATTTTTATCCGAACAACTTACCAATAGATAAAAATATTCGAAGTAATCGAATTAATCGTAAACATAACAAAGAAAAATTGTAAAATATACCTAAACTATGCATACATATTTATGGATTTTTTTGATATTTCGGGTACTCGTTCGGTATCGATTCCGGTTCTTTTGGTTCTAAACATATAGAACCTATCGGGTATTCTTAAAAGTTTCATTCGGTTTTGATTTGGGTAATTTCGGGTCGGTTTCGGTTTCGGTTTGATTTTTTGGTTCCGGTTATTAGCACATTTTCAAGTCTCATCTACCACTACTAGACCATGTGGGCATGAACATCTAGATCGCTTACGTAATGCAATGGGTTGTATAATTTTCAAAATTTAGCAAATGAGAAAAACTAATGGAAATGCTTTAACAAGCAAATGGATGGAAATGAGATAAGATTACGAAAGAGTCAAGATCGAAAGTTTTTCCAAAAAAAAAAAAGAAAAGATCGAAAGTCTTCATAAACAAAATAATAATTAAAAAAAAAAAAGAGATGAGTCTACATTGACTCGGGGTGACCCTAACGGGGTCCACAAGTGGCTTACGACGATATTTCGTTTCTTTGACTCGGTGATGGCAGAATATTTAACATTTATAGTTAAAAACAAACGAGACACTAGTTGTAAAAATATTTTTTTATTTGGATAAATTAGACATTTGATTAAAAAAAAAAAAAAAAGATAAGTCGGATTTCATGAACGAACACTTGAAGAAGAAGCGGAACAAACGTATTGAACAAAGCTCTGATTCTTAAAACAAACGTTAACGTCATTGTAAAAAAAAAAATTTTAGTTTAAATATAATTTTAACATTATTTTTCTAAAGACACTAATTGAAAGAACAAAAAGAAAAATAAAATAAGAAAGAGTTAAAAAAAACTCTGTTTAACGTATTCGATTTAATGTCTTGATTTGGGTGTTGTTCGCTTGTGATTCTAGATGCAACATCTTGATGCATAATCTAGACGCACTATCTAGACGCGGCATCCAAATGATGTTTGTTTGTGATTTTGATTAATGCATTCATATATTGTATCTGGATGCAGTTATGTTCGTTTGATGTTTTAGTATTTGTATTTTGACGCACTTTAATGTAAAATGACCAAAAGCCCATGTTTTGTGTTAATACAATTTTTATTAAATTTTATTAGTGATTAAATAATCACCAAATTAATATTTGATTAAACTTTTGATAAAATACTATCTCACAAAATAAATAAATTAAATATAATTTTTGGGCTAAGCCCGCAATTTTACGGTTTTGGCGTGAAAAATAACATTTTGCGGTTTTTGGGGAAAACAAGATTTTGCGTTTTGGGGGAAAATATAATTTTGCGGTTTTTGTGGGAAAAATCATTCTGCGGTTTTGGCGGAAAAATATAATTTTACGAGTTTGGAAGTAAAAATAATTTTGCAAACAAGATTTGGCGGGTTTAGGGGGAAAATATAATATTGCAGTTTTGGCGGGAAAATAATTTTATAGTTTTTGGTGGGAAAATGCAATTTTGCGGTTTTGATGGAAAATTATGATTTTAACAGGAAAATATGAATTTGCAGGTTCGGTGAAAATATGCATTTTTGCAGTTTTGGCGGGAAATTATGATTTTACGATTTCGAAAGAAAAACACGATTTTGCGGTTTGACGAGAAAATATAAGTTTACGGTTTTGGTGGTGACGAAATCGGAAAATCCTAGGAATAACAAGCGTTAAACCTAGATCGAAATCAAGTTCACAAGCAATGCTTGAAGGATAAATCTCTGTAATCCACTAGAAAGGGTTTTGGAATCCACCAAAAGTTAAAAGTTCTCAAACTTTGATTAAGAAAAATAAGTTATGTCTTGAAGGCTACAATAATAGGTGCTTAAATAGTAAAACAAAACCCTAAAAAACAACCAAAACTCAAAAGAAAAAGGAAAACACATAAAAATCTAAAATCATGAAAACTAAAAGATGTAGGAAAACATCTCCTCCACTTTCGAAGAACTCGACCTCGAGTTCTAATCTAGAAAACGAATCACATTTGGTTTGAATGGACAACCATAGTTGCTAGGTTGTTGCATGTTGTAATTCAAGTTCTTTTCAGCACAAATAACCACAACTATCTTGAATGAACCATAGTTGGTAGGCTTCATTTTGTTGGACGTCTGAGCTGGAATCTTCTTGATAGACACTTGCGGATCTAAAAATAGTTTTTAGGGGTCATAATATATTTTTTTAACTCTATTATAATTAAAAATAATAAAAATATATAAATTGATGGGTGCTTTTTAAAGTTTAAACATAAGTTATAGAGTCACAGACTAATTTTAACTAAATATTTCACTAAATCCAATCAAAATTACACCAGAAATAACTAATGCACTAATTTTAGGGGTGTCATGTGACCCCCCTCCTCTCTTCTTACCTCCGTCACTGTTAAAAGAGATAACCATCACATCATTATACTATTTGGCTCTCTTAAGCTTGTGATCAACAAGCTTATTTGTTTCTTCTTCATCTAAAATCAACTCCTTGAATTTTTTTTTGGATTACTAGCATCCCTTCTAGAATCTTTGTCTCCTCTATTTCTGAAGTTATGTCGAGTATTGGAATATCAACCGCCAAATATTCATTGTGTTGATTGCTTTGGTCAATCTCTTTCTCCATTAGATCTTTTTCATTAGAGTTGGAACTTTTAACCATGACGACATGACCGTCTTCATTTTTTGGAACCCTAATTAGTTCTTCTCTTTTCTCTCTTTGTCGATCGCCAATCTTGTTTATTAACTCCATCATATGATTTTTAAAATCAACCACAACCTTATTGTTTTCACCCTGTTGAACCCTAATTGGTTCCCTTCTCCTAACTCTTCCTCTTTGTTGATTGTTATTATTGTTGTCGTTGTTGATGGCGTTAACAATCTGATCCGGTAAAGTTGCTATCTGATCGGTCAAAGTGGTTAAAGTTGTCGTGAAACCCTCAAGACTTGTTTTGATACTCGCTAGATCAGCTTTGGCATATGGTTGATCTTCCATGATCAAGCTTCAAAAAGAGTAGGAGAAAGTATGCTCTGATACAACTTGACACAGTCGGAAAACCCTAGAAATAACAAGCGTTAAACCTAGATCGAAATCAAGTTCACAAGCGATGAACTTGAAGGATAAATCTCTCAAATCCACAAAAAAAAAAGTTTTGGAATCCACCAAAAAGAAAAAAAGGTCTCAAACTTTGATTAAGAAAATTAAGTTGTCTTGAATTCTACAATAATATGTGCTTAAATAGTAAAACAAAACCCTAAAAAAACAACCAAAACCCAAAAGAAAAAAGGAAAACAAATAAAAATCTAAAATAAGGAATATTAAAACATGTGTAGGAAAATATCTCCAACATCAGTTGGAAAATATCTCCTACATTAGGAGGAAAAATTCAATTTTGCGGTTTTAGCTGAAAGTGCGATTTTGGCAAAAATATAATTGATTTAATGCAATGTTAATAAATGATATATTTTTGACTTTATAATTTTTGACGCATTACATCCAAACTATACTTTTAAACTCATCCAAAAATTTTAGATATTTTTGGATGAATTTCATTTTACATTCAGATTTCGTTTTTACACGCACTTCATAATTTGACAAAAACGAACCGCAACTAATAACATAAAAGCATCTAGATGAACGAACAACCCTTGGTCTTCTCGTAATCTGACAATTCCAACAAACAGATTTCCCCAAACTGGAAGTAGCTCCCTTCGGTCAGGAGTGTTCAATTTGAACCGAATCAAACCGATGTGAATAAAATTGAATTAAGCTATATCCAAAAAATTGAAACCAAACTCAAAACCGAACTTTAAACGGAAGAAACATAACCTAAACCGAAGCAAATTTACATTTGATATAAAATTTGAACTTGACCTGAAACCAAAATCGTACCAAGCCGATCCATACTATACTGGTTTTAATTTGCTAATTATTTTCTCAACCGAAATCCCAAATGAATATTCCTACTTTGACCGTTCCGGTAATGCATATATATCAAATATCATTTACCATCCTTGATGGAGAGAAAATCTTTATTTAATTATTGTTTAATAATCTTTTACGTTACATATTCTCCACTCTTCCACTTCCTAAATTATAGGCTCTAACTTCCAACTTGTATCTCCTATTTAAATACCTCACGATGGATCAATGATATATGAAGAGAAAATTGTTAGAAAGTTATTATGTGTTCTTAAAGCTTTTGGGACCTATCATTTTGGTATCAGAGCTTCCATTTCGTTTTTGATTTGGACCACCTCGTGGTATCAAAAAAAAACCTTCATTCATCATCGATCTTGGTTTGATTTGTTATCAAAACCTTCTTTTTATCAAAAAAACAAAAACCACAAAAATTTCATTTAGTTTTGAAACGTGTCAATCCATGGCAAGTAACCAAGCTATCTTGGATGTGTTGGAATCAACTCTTGGAAATCTAAAAGAGGAGATAGCCAAGATGAAGTGGGATATGACAACTCAATTTCAACACCTCATGACCTCAATTGAACGGCTCAAAGTGACATGTAAAGGTGTTCGAGAATCATGGCATGACTACAACAACATGATCCGGACTAACATCAAAGTCAAAGCCATTGCTAGCAGCGATGCAAGCACCAGCATAGGGGGACGCCATAGTGACGATCGGCAAGGAAAAGCTCCTAAGAAGCAACGCGACATCACCACAACGACGAAAATTACACCAACCAGAGGCGTGAAGAAGTCTCGTCGTCACAATTTTGGAAATGTCGCTCTTTATGACATTCATAACTGCCAAAAGCGTAAGGATTTATTGATGTTTAAACTCCCCTTCCAACGTCTTGTTCATGATCGTGGAAGGCATCATCTTCTTTATAAAATGCTCATCAAATGGGAAAGGTTGCCAGAGAAAAAAAGGACTGGAAAGACAGGGGTAATCATAGTGAACCTTGAGGACAAGGTTCTTTTGGCGATGGGAGTATTGATGGAGAGAAAATCTTTATTTAATTATTGTTTAATAATTTTTTACGTTACATATTCTCCACTCTCCCACTTCCTAAATTATAGGCTCTAACTTCCAACTTGTATCTCATATTTAAATACCTAACAATGGATCAATGATATATGAAGAGAAAATTGTTAGAAAGTTCTTATGTGTTCTTAAAGCTTTTGGGACCTATCAATCCTCCTTTTCAAACACTCACAAATATCATTTACCATCCTCCTTTTCGAACACTCACTACCGTGTGGATTTGAATACTGGAATCGTGGAGGAAGACTAAGATTTCAAATTTTATCTGAACTTCCTCTTAGTGTTTAAGATTTCTTGTTTCTCTTCATATTGAACAAAACCGAAACTATTCAAACGGGAACTAAATTCCACAAAAGAGGACTATAGATTAATGCATGTACCTACAAGGCGACAACCACAAAGTCCCAAGAGACAAAAACACATCAACATTACTTCTCTTCTTTCCACATCTCTACCCAATTCTCCTTTGCCTCTTCGAGTCCGAAAAGAGAGTTAGTCTTGGTTGGGTCCAGGTTTGTGGACAAGCTCCCGTACGCGATCCCAAGAGCCGACGTACCAAATGTCACGAGCGTGGTCAAGAATGGGACCCATAAAGGCACGTCCCATACGTTTTTCTCCTTCAAAACGTCAAGTAATTTCAAGATTGCCACTCCAAGCCCTAGTGGTGTTCCGACCGAAACCACGATCCTCCCCATCATCCTCTCGAACACCTCTTGAGGTATGGGCGGGTCGTCTTCCGGGTCTGGGCCTGATTGGTCTGGTTTTTCAGAGTTTCTAGACGATTGGAACCCTTTGGGGCTCGCGTGGAGCCTTGATTCCCATCTGGGTTTGTTGTTAAGGATTAGGGTTTTGGGGTTTTGAGGTTTGGTTTTGTGACTCGTTCTTGAGAGAGATGATAATGGTAGTGAATGGTGTGAGCACAAGAGAGCTCTCATATTTCTTTCTTCTTCTAGTGTTTTATTTTTCTCATGTTTTCATTTGTGTATTTTTATTACTTATCTTATCTCATGTTTTGTTTTTACCTTTGAGACATTTTCCTTGCCACACATAACCTACTAATTATCTTCTTTTTTTTCATGAAAATAATAGGAAAAAAACAAAAAGAGTATTCGTTGGGATATACTTTCTTCAAATTCTGGATTTTAAGAACATGTAATGAAAGTTCAGAATAATTAAAAATTCATTTTTCTTCACTTCGATTTACACTACATATAATAAATACTAAGAGTAAACTGAATCTTGATAGCCGATCGAGAAGAAAAGTCTTCCACATTTATTATTACTTTTGGCTCACTTTGGACGTCTAATATCCACCACCCAACCAATTTTACGAACCATTTGATCTAGGTAGCTTCACGTACGATTTCCTTAACACCTGAAAGGCAATAAAACAACAACAAACAAAGAGCAAATGGGAAAATTAACTTCAAGCGCAAGAAAGACACTGCAACGCAATTCTCGAGGCTAAAGTAACCTACCTCACCAGGAGAAAAATAGTAATAACGATCATTACTGTCCGGAGAGAGCACCGAAAGAGGTTGTGCCGGTGGAGAAGCCAAAAGTGTTGGCCGGAGAAATGGAGATTGACGGTAGGGTGAATTTATTGGTGACCGGAGCAGCGAAGAGATCAACACGCTAGGTGATAGTGGACTTGAGCGATATGGTGAGATAGGAGATGCCAGCTCCGAAGCCCACATTGCAGTTTCCGGCCGTGACCTTGAATTTCCCGATATAGGCATGTTTATTGTTATCCTAGGAAGGGGAAAATATTTCAGAGTCCGGTGAAAAATAATGTAAATTGCAGTCTATTTTGTGACTGATAAATGGTGATCATACCGGTCCGTCTCATCAAATATTTCTCCCTTCAAGGTTCATAAAATGGTTAATTCAAAACTCATTCACCAATATTAAGTTGGTAAACTAACATTTGTTACAATAATTTAATAATATATACTACCTGTATGAGTTCCTCCATGACATCTTCTAGAGTTATTAGCCCAATGACTTCTTCATCTTCATCAGCAATGTTGTCAATGCAACGAACTGGACTTTGACAATTAGTTTCGCTGAAATTCATCTCAGGAATGCTCAGAACAACGTTGTCGTCTTTAGCCACTCCTGAAAAAAAACAAAAGGCATAAATTTCTCCTCTCAAAAATTTATATGATTACTCATATATACAAGTCTCTTAACCATTGATGCTCTTGGCATGGACAGGAGTGTTGGTATTGGTATAGTTCTTGTTCCCAATGACAGCAGCCATGTGGCTTCGACCTGTTTGGAAGATGTTGAGTATGTCGTACAGAGGTAAGTTCAAATTGACCCTGCTTGCAGAATTTTGGAATAAAACAATAAGCATTTTCTTTATCGGTCAGGTCCAGCTTCGAATAGCTAGTTGTTTAGGAAGTGTATATACCTGGGCATTCTTCTGATGGGGAGATCTCTAATCGGTGTCTCGTCTTCAGGATGGACTTTGATCAAATTCTTGACCTATTCAAAATCATGTCAGAAGGCAAAGTTTATGTCAAGTTTACATGTAGTAGATTTGTTTCGTACTCACCAGAATAAATCCGATGATAACACTCGGATTCACGGAGTAAATAGGGATTCGGCTATGGCCTTCACTTGCTATTAATCCCATCATCTTTCTGTGAAGCACAAAGAGGACGATAAGAATAACGAACTTAAGTTAACCGATTATTGTCGAAAAGAGATGAAACATACCCGTCAAGCCTTGAATTTATATCGAGTGAAAAGATCTCAGAGAGTGGGGTCATTGCATCTTTGGCACTCTTCTGATACATATCCAGAGCTCCTGATATGATTGTTGTTTCATCGTGAGTCAGTTCCCCGCCTTTTCCTGCCTGATTATCAGAACACGGATTCAGCAAACATACTGACAAAGAAATAATAGCGATCCCAAATTCTTGAAAAGAACCTCGTTTCCGTGCATATACACAAGTGACTTGAGCTCTGCTCGCCTCAAAAGTGTAGAATGCCGTCTTCCAAGCAGCAAATCGAGAAGCTGATGAAATGAAAGAAGAAAACATTGAGCTAGAGATGATTACTGCTCAGTAAGTATAAACTCAATTGATTTTAAGATGATTGAGTTACCTTGCTGATTGGATATGCTAATGGGAAGAAGACTACGATAATCAGCCGAACCAAAAATGATAGCTTTGCCCCTATGCTCAGCCCGTATCGAGAGCATACAGCTTGAGGTAAAATCTGAGGGAAAAACATGAAACAAAACAGTAAAAACTTGGGAAAACGTTAATAATCAGATGAGTGTTGCATAGAAAGCAAATTCAAATTTCCATTCACCTCGCCAAATGCAAGTATGAGAGTAACGGATATCAGAATAGCCCCAAGCTGGAAGCAGGGAATCGACAAAGATCGGTAGAGCCTTTTGGATTTTATCATACGAAAAATAGTCAGTAAATACAGAATCACAAGCTTAAAAAAGCCAAAGATATACACAGAAGAAGCTTGATACCTCCATTGCCATAGCATTGCCTATGAGAAGTGTACACAAGAGAAGATGTTGGTTTTTAACGAGTGGCAAAATCTTTTCTGGCCATTTTGTTGCAAAAACGGTGTTAGTACGAATATGAAGTAATAAAGTATGAGGTGGTAAGTGGGTTCATGAAACTAACCAGTGTTTTTGCGCTCATTGGGTTCACCAGCTTTGATCATGACCTCAAGCTCGACGAGACTAAGGGACATGAGGCCAAGAGGAAGTCCTGACATTAAACCTGCGAAAGCCACTAGGGCTACACATATGACCAGGTACACCCAGAACATAGTCTCACAACAAGGGACATCATTCGCTGCCATTTCTCAAGTGTTTTACGAAAGTTGATACTGAGAGAATAAGTTTAAGTATATCATAGGAACTTAAATAGTAGCCGAGGATGACATATTACACCAACTGCTACACCATGGGACCAGAATCCAAGAACCACCATCCAAAATTTTAAATTTAAAGTAGGCTCATTCTGCAATTAGCCATTACTACAACAGCCTTTTGTAAGGTATGAGGGTCACTATAATAATAATCTGTAAGGGTCAGATAACAAATGACCTCAAAGAAGAAAAGCCTAAAGAGGCATTCAAATAGTTGAGAGAAAACACATACTGAAAGAAGCTCTTTTTAAAATTGGCCACAAATGCCACATTATTGAAATTAAATAAGCGTATAACCAAGAACATCACTATCTTCTTTAGATTTCTGCTAACAAATCCTCTATATGAACTGAATGAATCATTCCCCACTAACAAATAATTTATCAGGTTGTCACTTTCCATGAATTATATAATGAAAAGCGAAAACTAACAATGTAACCATCAACTCCTGAATAAAAAGACCCATCAAGAAACTTGTGACAACACTGCAACCTAGATCATAAATTTCGAAGAATTGAAAAAATATTGTGCCTCTATTCAATACCTTGGACTCGAAAGACGCAATAGTGACCGATAATTAAAACCCCAATCGAAGAATCAAATTCTTAGCTTTTCTGGGATATCTCATCATCTCGATGGGTGTAAATAGTGTTTGTGATACAAAATTTAGGAGTATATTTCAATCAAAAACAATATATACACCCGAGCGAATATGGTGAAATATTCACGAAAAGCTCTAAAGCTTCTTCCTTGGTTCCGGCGACTGAACCACCAACGTCATCGTTTATCTTCTCTTCAACTGAAGAAGACCAAGTGTTCGTTTAGGACGGCACGCTGTGTGTATCTAATCCTCAAACGGGAAGTATTCTTTCGTCGATGAAACATCACCCAATAGTTAGTCGACACGTGGATCGGATGACGACAGACGCTAGCGTTTTTTTTTTGGTGAACGGGAAAAAAAAAAAATTCCAATTTTGCTTCCAAAATTTTCGAATCCTATCGAAGGGGGAAATTGAAATCTCGCTTAGAACTATTTGTGAAACAGTGAGAAGAAGAAGAAAAGGAGAGAGAGAGGAGAAAAAATGCCGAAGAAACTTAGCGCAAACGCCATGGATGACGTAGATCGATTGTTTCAGTGTTTCAAGTGTGGGATTTCTCCTCCTGGTGAGCTTCTTTTTCCCAATTTGAGTTATTCGTAGTATAATCAACGAATCGTAACAGTAAATATGAAATTCCATTGGTAAATGATGTTATTTTATCTCTGAAATTTTCAGCTTCTGCTGTGAGAGAAAAGAAACGAAGCAAAAAGATGTTGAATCCTGAGAATAACTCTCCTGGGACATGTAAGAATTCTTCGTCTGGAAAAGGTCAAAGAAATCAGATTGAAGGAGGTTTCAGTCTAGACTCCATTGTATGTATCATGAACCAATTGTTTACTTGTTTTAAATCGTTGTGGAGTGAGTTTCTGATTTCTTCATGTGTCATATCTCAGTCTAGTTCTAGTAATGTGAAGAAGACTATTGGGAAGCAGTTTTCACCTATAGTGTTTTACGGGTCTCCAAATGGCGTTCCTCCGAAACGACCGTTGAGTTTGTTAAGGCTTTTGCGTGAGATACGTATCGATCTCAGTGAAGAAAGGAAAGAAATTTCCAGGTATATATGCATTAGCTAGTTCTGGCCTTCTAGTTATACTTAGAAGATGTTCATTTATCTTTGGGAGATTTTTAACTGTCGTATAACAGGATGCGGTTTTCACTTTGCTTAGGAAAGGAGTTTGGGCAACATTTCCACGGCAAGATGAAGCGATTAAATTTGAAAAACGGCATGAAAATGTGCGGGTTTTTAGTTATCAAGACCATTTTAGTGGCCAAAGAAGGTTTCTGGTTTCAACATATGAAGAATTATGGAAGAGGTCCTTTGCTTACCTTTATCATCATACCAAGTGCTTTATTTAACATTGCAAGTGTTGTAAAGCCAGGACAACTTATCTCAAATGCTTTATCTATCTTAGATACAAATCTATGGATCCAAGGCATCGACACCATTATGAAGTGATTCAAGAGGTATCTAGATCTCATTCCCTTATCCTACTGTAAACTATTTTAGAGTCTTCTGCATTGCTCTCACAAGAGTATATTTTCTGATTCACGGCTTTTGATTGCTACGGCTTCTCAGGGATTGCCATGCCATATGTACTTCGATTTGGAGTTTAATCTGAAAGATAATGAAGGAAGAAATGTGGATGAAATGGTTGATATCTTGATATCAGTCATTTTAGAAGCTTTGCATGAGAAATATGCTATTGAAGGACAAGAGGACTGGATAGTGGAGCTTGATTCCTCAACTAAAGGTACACTAATATACATGCTCTCCTAACTGCTAGTTGATTATGAGGTGTCCTATTTGCTTTAGCTTTATTCTCTGAGATATCTCTTTGAAAATGCCAATTATTGTAAAAAAAAAAAAAAAATTCCTTAGATATACTGTACAAGAAGGTTAAAATTGCCTGTTATTGTACAATGTTTTTCGTCAGATATTTCTGTATAACAAGGTTGTTCTCTTGACTGAAGAATTCCTTGAAAATTCGTATGCAGATAAGTTCTCTCGTCACTTAATTGTCATCATTCCAAAGGTTGCCTTTAAGGATAACTCCCACCTTGGTGTCTTTGTAGGAGAGGTATACTTCAAGTTGCAAGTTTCCTGAAAAGATAGTTTCCTAAGTTGCAAGTTGGAAAGTTATGTTGGGCATGACTCATTTTCATCTTGATTATTTTTCAGCTATGCTCACGGATAGTAAATGCGAAAGAAAAAGATGAAAGGTTGCGCAAGTCGTTTGTTCACAAAGAAGCTAATGATTCGGCATCCCTACTTTTTGTCGATACTGCTGTTTACTCTAGAAACCGATGCTTCCGCCTTGCACTATCATCAAAAGCCGGAAAGACGTCGGTTCTTCTACCTTCAGGACGATTCAAGTGTAAGGATATGGTAAGTCCACCTTAATTTAAAGTCTCTCTGGTGTCGGTCACCTCCTTTTCCATCTTTTGTCTCAGCATTGACTTCTTGTTTTGCCTTGGGACAGTTCATAATAATTCTAGTATCTAACATGACCATTGGTAAACAAACAGGGTGAACAAGATGTTTTCATGACATCCTTAATCTGCAACGTGGCATCAGATTGTGAGAAGCTTCTGGTTTGCAAGATGGAATTAGACTGTATGAAGACACTTTGCTTCGACACAGAGGTAATTTTCATCAGTGTTGCCTCACACTTATGCTTTTAGCTTCCAACTGCATCTTCCTTCCACACATACTTGAAAGAAAATCCTCTAAACTGAACTCTTTGGAGATGACAGGTGAACAATAACACCCTTGTAAGACACCAGAAAGCTCCTAACTTCCAAGTGGATGCTTGCACAAGTGATATGTCAACATCGTACTTTGGAGGAAAGTCCCCGTTTCCGCTCCTGGACCAATTCATAGAATCCATTGCTTCCACCGGGAATGTCTCAGGTTGCATTTTTATCTTTGTGTTGCATTTTATGTTGTGGAGAAATCGCAATACTCATCTTCTTTAAACATATGCTGCGATGTTTAGGTAAGATAAGGTGCTGGTACTGGTTTTCAGAAGATAGCCTGATTGTGTACAGCATGTTAAGAAATAGATACTGCGAACGAATTGGCAGGGAACATAAAAGCAATCATGGTACCATCTGCTTTCAATCCATTTATTGATCATTCTCTGTATTGTCAGCTATCAAAGAATATAATAACATTGGTTGAAACAAATATTGTTGTTACAGTGATGTACATTGTTGATCTCAGAAGAGGAATCTATTATCAGAAATGCTACGATCCAGATTGTCGAGGTTTGTATACAATTCTCTTTTTTATTTTCTTGGTAAAACAATCTGAAAGCAGAATCTTGTTCCTTACCACTTAGCTTGTATTTTGTTCTGCAGATTATCGATCCCCAATACGTCCAGTTCCTGATAGTTGCTTACCTGAAGATACTGTTTACCATCAAGGAGAGGCACATAATTTATGTGATAACCTTTACATTGATAACGAAGGCGATCCAGATAGTGTTTCGAGCAGAAGCTCATGGTGGCTTGAAGCTGTTAAAATCGCAAATGATCTTGAAAGCAAACCCAAGACACTTGTACCTCTTACCATGGTCAGTTTTACTTCACCATTTTCATACCAGCTTGTTGGTGCTATGTTCTTGAATTTCTCAGAGATTACTGAAAGAATAGTCTTTTTGTTGGCACACAGGAGAATTACGAGGAAGATGATGATGATGAATGGTGGTTAGCTGCAGAAGAGTCTTTAAAAGAAATCGCATCTTTAAATTCTTCCCCAAAATGCCCTTTGATTTAGACGCTTGTGACTCACCAAACCAAAGTCAAGAGTCAAGAGTCAATCTGGGTTTGTCTTCTTCCCTTTTTTCTCCCTTTAAAACTTACCATCTTCTCCTCCCAAACCTCAAATCACTAACAGGTCTCTCAAGATGGCTCAATTCCCAGTTTTCATACCAGCCAGATCCTTTCCTTCAATCCTCTCACATGAAACCTTGATCAATCACTTTCAGACAAATCTCCCAACACATTCCTCAACAATCACAAGCCCTGTCCGACAAAACTACACCGTTTCACCACCTTCCTCTCTCCTCCTCATGCCTTCTTGGTCATCTTCTTCTTCTCTTCCTTACATGGGAGTCAAGCTCGTAACCTATTTCCCTCATAACTCCTCTCAGAACTTACCTGGCATCCATGGATCCTACACACTCTTCAGCTCCACCACAGGCCAAACCTTAGCTTCAATGGACGGTACCGTTTTAACACTTTACCGTACTTCCTCTGTTTCAGGTTTAGCTTCCAAACTCCTAGCTAGAGACGATAGTCAGGTCCTGATCATGATTGGTTCCGGTGCACTCGCACCACACCTGATTAAATCCCATTTAGCTGCAAAACCAAGCTTGAGAAGAGTTATCATATGGAACAGAACTCCTCAAAAGGCTCAAGATTTAGCTGAAACTCTCTCTGGGGATTCTCAACACGGCGAAATCTCGTTTGAGAGTCATGATTCGCTAGACGAAATCGTTCCTTTGGGAGATATCGTAAGCTGTGCAACTAACTCAACTGTTCCATTGGTCAAAGGTGAGTTATTGAAACCTGGAACTCATCTTGACCTTGTTGGATCGTTTAGCCATGAAATGAAGGAATGTGACGACAACGCGATACAGAGAGGGAGTGTGTTTGTAGATAACGAGACTGCGTCGGAAGAAGCGGGAGAGCTCGTGGAGGCGTTTGAGAGAGGAGTGATTAAAAGAGAAGATATTTGTGGGAATTTGGTTGAGTTGATCAAAGGAGAGAAAGATGGGAGAACGAGTTCGACGGAAATAACGGTTTTTAAGTCTGTTGGTTCGGGTACGGTAGATCTCTTAACCGCACAACTCGTTCTCGAGACTTATCTCAGCCGTTCTTAAGTACTGAATGGTTTTCAAAAGTTGTGTTTGCATATATGTCACATTGTCTTCTGTAACGAAATAACAACACATCCCTATGATTGTGTCAATAATACATTGGCATTAGCCATTTTTGTTGTGTCAAACTTTGGATTTATTGAATTCTGGTCGCCGGTGAAGCAAGAGGAATTTTGCTCAGGTCTTGTAAAAGGAAATAAGAACACATCGCTATGATACATTGGCATTAGCCATTTTTGTTATATGGATGCAGTTTTGTTGTCAAACATTGGATTTATTGAATTCTTGTTGCCAGTGAAGCAAGAGGATTTGTTGCTATAAGAATTCAGCTCAGGTCTTTGTCCAGAGCAGCAATTTCGGCCGGTTTAGTTGGATCCAATTGTGGTTAACCCGAAACGAACTCTGCGTTACATATCATTTTATTAAATTAGAGTACTTGGAAATCGAGAAACGGTCACAAATACTCTCTTCCTGATTCCTCTTCAACGCAAAGCCGAAAAAGACTAGTAATAGGATTGTATCTGAGTGCCAAAAAAAACAAGATTAAATTAATCCATCACGCCGCCGTCTAAGGGGATCGAACCCTTGACCACGGGATTAAAAGTCACGCGCTCTACCACTGAGCTAAGACGGCTTTGTTGATGGTGAAAGAGTATCATAACTTAATTATTAATAACGTTTTTTTTCCTATAAAGCAAAGACCTAATTCTCTCTTCGTCTCTCTTCTCCCTTTCACTCAGTCGCCAAAACACGCAGTTTTTGACGCTGAACTCGTTGTGGTGATGACCATGGAGACGGACGAAGCAGGGATGAGTAATAACACAGTGATGTGTCTGTTAACAGACCCAGAAGGAACTCATTTAGGTTCCGCCATGTATATTCCTCAAAGCGCTGGTCCTATACAGCTTACTCACCTCGTCAATAATTTCCTCAACAACGTAACCATTTCACGAATCCAAATTTCTTTAAACAAGTATTGATTTTTAGTTCGTTTCTGTTTGAATTTTGTGTATTTTGGTTGAATTTATTCAGGAGGAGATGTTACCTTACAGTTTCTATGTATCAGACGAGGAGCTTCTTGTGCCTGTAGGAAAGTACTTGGAGAAAAACAAAGGTAACAAAACCAGTTTGTTTTGTGTGTCGTATGGCTCTTTCCAAAATCGAATTATGTTCTGATTAATACTCTTTCAAATTTGTGTGTTTTAGTCTCTGTGGAGAGGGTTTTGACGATAGTTTATCAACAACAAGCTGTTTTTCGAATTCGTCCGGTTAACCGTTGCTCACAAACAATTGCTGGTATGTCATTATAGTTCATCTTTGTTTGCTGGTTGAGATTATTTATGTGTGAAATGCTTACTTTGGTCTGTTTCGAATCGTAGGCCACGCAGAAGCTGTTCTTTGCGTTTCGTTTAGTCCTGATGGTAAACAGTTAGCTAGTGGTTCAGGTGATACTACTGTCCGGCTTTGGGATCTCAACACTGAAACTCCAATGTTTACTTGCAAAGGTTTGAAATTTTTACTCACCATCATTCTTTACTTTACTTACCTCCAAATATGATAAGCTCTGATCTTTTCAGGGCACAAGAATTGGGTTCTCTCAATTGCTTGGTCTCCGGACGGTAAGCATCTAGTGAGTGGTAGTAAATCCGGTGAAATCTGTTGTTGGAATACAAAGAAAGGAGAACTAGAAGGCAATCCTCTTACGGTATTAACTTGAGATATTGGTTATCTTGTGGAATGTACTTAATGTTTTGATGGTTACTTAATGTTGTTGGTCTTACATTTTTCTTAGGGTCACAAGAAATGGATTACGGGTATATCGTGGGAACCAGTCCACCTTAGTTCTCCATGTCGTCGATTTGTAACTTCTAGCAAAGATGGGGATGCAAGGATTTGGGATGTTACACTGAAAAAATCTTTGATTTGTCTCAGTGGACACACTCTTGCTGTGACTTGTGTCAAATGGGGCGGAGACGGAATTATATATACAGGGTATGTTTCAAACATGGGAAATGTTTCTTTTCCATGTAGTTTCTATTAATATTAGATGATTTAAGAGTCGGTAATGGGTGAATCTCTGATCTGGTTACCAAATAATGAAATAAGCTTAATTTTCAGTCACTTCTATGTATTCTCTTGCATTATATTCAAATATCTGTCTTGTGTTTGGTAGTTCCCAAGATTGTACGATTAAGATGTGGGAGACTACTCAGGGGAAGCTCATTCGTGAATTGAAGGTAAACTCTTAGCTATATTTGGAATTTGTTTGATCATTTATCCTCTGCATTACTATCTAAAGACCTTATACAGTGCCATTGTATTTCTAGTCCGATTGTATTATAAATTGCTTATGTGTTTCTATCATGTCCTGCATCTTTTGACCGGTAGCTCGTTCAGAGTCACCTAGTATCACTTTAAACTACCTCAAAATTACTCTGCTTCTTATGTTACTTCAGGGGCATGGGCATTGGGTTAACTCCCTTGCATTGAGCACAGAATACGTTCTTCGAACAGGAGCTTTTGACCACACTGGAAGACAATATCCTCCAAATGAAGAACAGAAAAAGGTAAGCTTCTCACTTCACTGATAACAGGATTTTACCCCGATTAAGAACTCAATTCCTAAATTACTAATCCGATGTAGATATAGATTTAGGTTCGTTCAGGGACTCGCAATACACTTTAATTCCTTTAAACACAATTCTAGCTAAGCGATTCAAGTGGTTTTAAAGCGTCACGAAAATAAAATAACAAAGCAAAGTAAAATTCGGTTGTAAACAAATATGATAAAGGCGTTAGACAAGGGAATTATCTCAGGGAATAGATCATCAAGAACCAAGCAATTATTCAGGATATTAATTCAAGTACAAATCTAGAACACAATCACGATTTTATGAGGATCCACTGTCGTGACATCAACTTTATTAATAAATCTAGCACCCTAAACTGTCGTTTGAGACTAAAGAAATTAACAAGCATTAACGATTGAGATTGATAAGTTCACAATTTGCCTTAACTTCAACTGTCGTTGGCTAAGGGTCAAATCGCCCATTTAAGTTTATTCAAGCAATTTACTACACTTTTGATGAGTAAATTAAACCTAAAATCAAAAGCTAGGTGATCAAGCTAGTCTAGGCAATAAGTTCAACATTAGATGAAGATATCAAATATTTAAAGTCATATCTATGCTTAATTCATGAATCTCTAATTCCCTTTGAAAAAAACCCTAATCTAACAAAAGTAACTACTCGCACATGATAGAACGAAAAACACAAAGAGAGATGAAAGAATTCATGGAATAAATTAAAGAGATAAGTTTCAAGAGAAACTCGGTAACAAGTAGATGAACAACTCTTGAAATCCAAAGCAAAGTGCAACGAAGATCTCTCTAGGGTTCTCGATCCAAAGACGTGAAAAGCAAGTAAAAGTTTTTAAAGTATTTTTTGCGTGAAAAACTGTATGTAGAAAGTAAAGAAGATGCGTCCTTCTATTCTCCAAGATGTTTCCTTCTTTTAAGGGTTGCGGCGGCTGGGTAAATCCAAGGTGGATCTAGGGTAAATCTTCTAGGTGAATATTTCCATTAAGTGAATATTCCCTTTAATGAATCTTCTGGGAGCAGGTCAGTCAGATCGGGGAGCGGGTGCTCCTTTAGCTCCAGAATCTTCCAAAAGATCGTGTTTTCCTATCTTTTCCACCAAGACTCCTAGCAAACTTCAATTCTTCATTCTAGCCACCTTTGGACCTAAAAAGACTCGATACAAAGGAGAAAGACTCGATAAAACCCTATAAAACAATGGTTAGAATACCCCAAAAATGGAGTATATCATTCACTCCATAGTTTAGCTCAGTTCTTCTCTTTTACACTGATTGTGATGACATTGATGGCTTCTTTTGTTTATAGGCACTCGAAAGATATAACCAAACAAAAGGGGATTCACCTGAAAGATTAGTCTCAGGTTCTGATGATTTCACTATGTTCCTTTGGGAACCATCTGTTAGCAAACAACCTAAAAAGCGCTTGACCGGTCATCAACAGGTAAGTTACTTAAACAATTTCACTCTTTTCATCTATTCTTTTAGTTCTGTTTCTAATTCTTTACCTTTTGATATTGGTCAATCAAACAGCTTGTAAATCATGTCTATTTTTCACCTGATGGGAAATGGATTGCAAGTGCGTCATTCGATAGATCAGTTAGGTTATGGAATGGTGTCACAGGACAATTTGTTACAGCTTTCAGGGGCCATGTTGGACCTGTGTATCAGGTCAGTTGGTCTGCAGACAGTAGATTGCTTTTGAGTGGCAGTAAAGACTCTACGCTCAAGGTAAAAACTTATATTTTCGATAAAATACCATTCCTACTCTTTTTCTGGGAGATATTTTTCAGATTCTGATACAGGAAGTTTGTTACTTCCACACAGATTTGGGAAATCAGGACGAAAACGTTAAAACAAGATCTTCCTGGTCATGCGGATGAGGTATAAACAACACCGTTAAAGCTTGATGCTTTTACCGGAATCTCTATATCTTCTCTTAATTTTATGTATTTGGGTTGTGGAAAGGTTTTCGCGGTGGATTGGAGTCCAGATGGTGAGAAAGTAGTCTCTGGTGGTAAAGATCAAGTGTTGAAGCTATGGAAGGGCTAAAAAGGGAAGAGCATTTTGGAGCTTTTGTTTACTCAACCATTCATATATTTATATATAACTCGTTAAACTTGGATGGTTTCTGCACTGTGAGACCAGTTTTGTCTTCTATAAGCTCTTTGATCTTTATATGCTTAGTAAAAACCATTTTCCCCTCAAGCTTTTCATCTTCTGATTAAACATAAAGATGTTTGTGGTTCTATCGAAAAAACAAAGTCAAAGCCGGATTAAACATATCTTAGAAGTTCAAGTTGGCTCTTTGGCATTGGAAGACACTACTGCTTTTGAGACCACTGGCAGAAATGCAAAGCGAGTAATGGCTAGTGTGCAAGTTTCTGGTTCGATAATTGGACACCTCTAAGTCTTTTGATCAAGTTATTTGGACATTAGGGTCCAAAGAGGATTTGTATAACCAACAAGAATGCGCCTTGCCTCTTGGGAAATGCTTATACCAACAAATTGTTGTCTCTGTTCTGTGTTTGATGAAACATCAATCGTGTGAGTACACACCATTGATGTTTGGTATGCAGTTCACCATTTATGTTTCAATCATGGAGAGTTTTGATGGATTGGGTTAACTTTGGTTGTCCGGAGTTGGGTAAAGAAGTATTATGATGATTTAGTTTGAATGACGTGTGATGTTCGAAAAATCCTAATAACTTCAATGGCATTAATATTGTTTAAGATCTTAACTCCACTATATATCTAAATTTGAAATGTTATATGTAGACCCTTTGTTTCTAATTAGATGAAGTTTAAGGTTATACATTCCATTTAAAACATCACTTATTTTTATTGTTTTTTAAATAAAATATCAATTATTTTCCATCTAACACAATTCAACCAATAGAAAAATAATCTGCAGAGATTAGACAGTCAAAACAATTAATTTTGAAAAGAAACTTAGAAACATCACTTAATTTGCATAACAAAAAAACTTCAAAAACATCATATAAAGCTAACGGAGGGGATATTTTTCCAACAAATGTTATATCATTTTTATGGTTTACTTGTTGTGAATTTTCAATTTTTATTTATATTTTATATGTTTTTTCCAAAAAAAAAAAAAAAAAATTGAAGGAATATGTAAAATTTATATGGTTTATACAAAAACCTGAATTTTCTTTAGAAAATATTAACCACGTAGTTATGTGCGGACCATACCAAAATTTAAAATATAAGTTCGAATTAAAAACGAAACGAGACTCAAATATATGTGGATTTTATAGATTTCAGGTTGACTTAGCATGATTGACGTTCTTTTACAGAGAACCATAGTTTGAGTCTTTGAGATATTCTTTATGCAAACTTTGCATTAAACATATATTCGTGTAAAAGAAAAGTTTCTCCAAAACTATGGACTCCAATAACTACATAGTTGAAAAAAATGAATTAAAATTATGAGCTCTGACCTGAATAAATATATACATACTCAAAAACATTTTATAATAAATTTCTTTTTGCATCGGGATCGCATTCGAATTCATGAGTAGCAAATCAAAAACGACAGGTCGATCTGAATATATACATGACATAATCATAACAACAACAACAAAAAGGAACTTGAGGTTGATCTTATATCGTTGTCACTTGCCAAACCCATAAGAAACAAAATGAAGAGAGGGGCCAGTGGTTTTAGAAACGTTCCTTGGCTCATTTTCTTGTGAAACCAACCAAACCCACAAAAATTAAAAGATGGTCAAGAAAGATTTCACAATCAAACACCAAGTGATTATGACAGTCACATCATTTTATTCTTATCTCTAATGGCCCCTCTTTGTAAGGACCAAAACCTTTAGTCGGTACTCGGTTCTCTCTATCATCCATCACCTCTACCGAAAGGAGAAAGAGATATTAGCGAATTCTTCTTATAGAGACAACCAAATTGATTCATAGAATGAGTTTCAAAATTAATCATCAAAACTCTCTCTTTGGCATTTTCTACTTTAGACATAAACCAAACTATTACCATGCATTAACCAAACATTTCCCTCATTTCATTCCCTTTGGATGTCTTTTCTTCAAAAATCTAAAAAATAAAAGAAAGATGATACATCAAATATGAAAAAACACTATAATGGGGGTGGTCCAAAAATCATAAGATTTCTTTACATATTTCCTTTATTTATGTCATATCATATGATCATTTAATCTCATCGCCAAATCAAAACCACATACTTGTTCATGTCTCGAAACATTACGTCCTATTTTTTCTAAGTTCTAACTCTAGGCAAAGTTTTGTGAACCAACCACAACTTTCTTTTTTCCAGGTACATGTATGTTATTACATTACAACTAATTGAAAAATCATTTATATCAGCAAATAGTCCTTACAATTCTTCGAGTTATTGGATATATATATACATGTGAATAGTAGGTAGAAGTTTTATGTGTTTAATGACCTTAAAATTTAGAAAAACTCTGACATAATCATATACAGTAAAACCTCTATAAATTAATAATGTTGGGACTATGAAAATTTATTAATTTAGAGAGTTATTAATTTATCGATAAATTATTAATTTAAAGAGAGATTTTTTTAATCCATGATTTTTTGACAATTTTTTTATAATTACATAAAAAATTTACGTAAAATTTTATAAAAATTCTTTTTTATATCATGTTACCAATCTCCACCATCATTGTAAGGTGAAACTAATAACCTATTTGACTATCTATAAACAAGAACAAAATTGTTTCTACTTTATTATTCATACTTTGTTATTCACGATGAAGTTGAAAACGAGATAATAATAGTTTTAGAAGTATTTAATCATAAGAAAATAATTATCACTATCACGTTTTTCAACTTGATGAAGATTAAATTTACAATACCATACATTTTGATACAATAAGAAAAGTTAGAGATTAGTTCCAACACGATTCCAACTTTAAGAAGAAAATATATGATATGGTCATACTTTACTAAACTTTCTTATATATCAATATATATATATATATATATATGCGTATAGATTTATAATTATTAATTTATACTATTATTGGGACCATATTTTACATAGGAGTTTTAAAAATATTATTATCTTATCATTTTATCGAATTTTGTTAATTTTTACATTGGCTCAACTCGGGACCGGAAAAATATATTAATTTATGATGATTATTAATATATAGAGTATTAATTTATGGAGGTTCTACTGTAGTTGGGTTTATTATCTAATTTAGTTTTATTGTAATAACATACATGTACCTGGAAAAAAGAAAGTTGTGGTTGGTTTACAAAATTACGTAATAGAACAAAAACATTTTTAAATTACATTGTTTGATTATTATAGTTAGGAGATAACTCGTGATTGTTTTTTTTTTTTTCATAGTTACAAGCCAAGATTCATATATCTCTAGCAAGTGGATTTGAACTAGGAGTCCTAAGAAACACAATTTTTGAAAGGTCTTAGAAAAAACCACTAAACCAAGAGTCACTTGCTGATTCGTGAATGTTTTGAACGCCAATGTTTAAACAAACATGAACTCAAATGAGAATTGTGTGTATCTTTAGATTCTCTACTAACATTAAAACATAAATGAACGCTACTACAGAATCAAACCACTTCGCAATTTCAATTTCAGATATCTAATTTCAAAACCTAACTCTTTCTCTTCTCTTATTACTTTGTGGAAAAAACAAAAGAAAAGTGAAAAGTAACTTTAGGAGTGAATATAGTGTGATGTTCGGGTTTGATTCCTTGTTTTCTTTCTAGAAGCATATATCCCTCTTTTTCTCTCTCGTTTTTTTAATTTTTTTTTTTAAAAGAAAGAAAAGGTTTATAAACTAGATGTAATGAAGCCGTATTCTTTTTGGTAATCATAGATGAGAAAGCTTTTGTGCTCGTAAAGGGTTATATTCTCGATAGTTTGTTGCAAAATGAATAACAAATGGGATATTATTGGTACTATACCTTCTCTTTATTTTTTATAAAGGGTCGTGCTTCAGTATTGTCCAAGAATTCCTTTTTTTATTCCGACCCCATGATATTGATAAAACCAATTTTGTGTGTTTGTTTTTTTTATGATCTTAATTCTCAACGTTTTTTCCATCTAAACTTTTTAAATTGCATGAAATATTCGGCTAGTTTACTTTTCAATGAAAAGCAGAAAAAAAGACATGTAGTTTTGATGATTTTACCTTATATATCTAGTCATGAAAATTATCTACCAAATTATTGTCATTAATAGGTTGTGTACACTTGTAATTATTATTAGTGTAGCAATGAACATTATGATTATAATGTGAACTAATGTAGCCATGTCTTGTAATAAAAGTGATGCCTTTTTGCTTCAACTTTTATATATAAGAAAGAGGGTTGGATTGGATTATTCTTTTCTGTCATTTGTCTATTGTCCATTTTCCACTCGTTGATGTGCAACTATATGTATTTGCACCCTACAGATCACGTGATGAACGTTAGACGCACGTGCTCCTGACACACAAACCCTTATTGATTTATGACACATAAATACAGCTGAGGGGTAGAATATATATTTCCATAGAGACCTAAACACCACCAAGGTAGTTCCCACGGGTTCAAACACCTTTCCAAAGCTTCGTTCAAAAGTTTTACAAATTCTATAAAAGACCACATCAAAAACTATTTGGACACAACTATCACCATAAAGTCTGACAAGCTATTCACCAGTATGTAGTAAATTGTCTCAGTAAGTATAGTTTAGTGGTTTACGGTTTTTTCTTTGTTTTTGTTTTGCAGGACCACCAAGACAAAAAAAAAAAAAGAGAAGTCGGTGATCAAGCAGCGGATGAATTTATCAAAGAGAGTATAGAAAACTGGCTTGCAATGGGCCGTGAACCTCAAAACATCATGCTGATATCGGGGGATAATGGTTTTGCAGACATCTTGAACCGGTCAAGACAAGTCGGTCACCGAATACTCCTAGCTTTTTAGGAAAGGAATAATAGGAATGCACAAGATTCGAGTGAGATTACCCCAACTGCAGACTTCATATGGGAGAATTTGAGAAACTTTCATTATCTGGGTCCGACTCTTAGTAGGAAAGCTCGTAGTCTTATTTATAATGTAACGCCCTGACCGCCCTATCCATGGGCTCCACGTCGACTCACGGCCCGTGGGTCCACACTCTCCCACGGTCGGTGTGTTAGTCTGAGAGACTCGGAAGTCATGTTTACTGACCCTGCAAATCACCACGCGATCTTTTCTCGTGTTTTGACCTCACTCACACGGTACTAGAAATGACTTCCCAGTAGGTCACCCATCATGAAACTACTCCAGCTCAAACACACTTAACTCTGGAGTTCAATCAAGACATGTGACCGAAAATATAAATGCATTTTTGTGATATAAGTAGCCAAATCAATCCTTTTAAGCCTCTCCGCATACACCGCATATACCATATATGCCTTGAAACCGGGGTGTCACAATCACCTCCACTAACAGATCGCAACGTCCTCGTTGCGCATACCAAGATCGTTACCCCGACAATCTGACTCTTCACAGATGTCAGGGTTCGCTCTGATACCACTTGTAACGCCCACACCGCCCTATCCTTGGGCCCCCGTCCAATCTCAGGCCCGTGGGCCCAACATGTCTGACGGCCGGTGCGTTAGTCCGGGAAGCTCGGAAGTCTTGATTACTAACCCTGCAAATCACCACGCGATCTTTCCTCGTGTTTTGACCTCACTCACACAATACTGGAAATGACTTCCCAGTAGGTCACCCATCCTGAAACTACTCCAGCTTAAGCACGCTTAACTCTGGAGTTCTCTCAAGACCTGTGACCGAAAAGATAAGTGCACTTTGGTGATATAGGTAGCCAAATCAATTCCTTTTAAGCCTATCCTCATATACCATATATGCCTTGAAACCGGGGTGTCACATATAAAGCCAACAAGAATGCCAAGATTGCTGCCAAAACCTCATTGTCAAGATTGCGAAGAATGAACAAATGGAAAAGAAAGAGCTGGCTAAAGTCTGAGATTGCAGTTGAAGGTAAGAAAAAAATCCATGGAAAATCGGAAGGTAAGAAAAAACTCCATGGAAGGTATGAGATTCCAATTGCAGATGATGGCTATTGCCACTTTATATCACTTGCATATCACCTGCTTGGAAATGCAAAACTTCACATGCAAATCAGGCGTGAAGTAATTCAATATGTGAGTACATGTCCTCTGATTTTCTTTTAGTTTTTATGGGACTAGTCCAATTATTATGATTTGTTCTATTTGTGCAGATGAGTAACAAATTCTATGTGATATTGATAAGACCAATTTTATGTGATTGTTTTTTATGATTTTAATTCTTAACGTTTTTTCCATCTAAACTTTTCAAATTGCATGAAATATCCGGCTATTTTACTTTTCAATGAAAAGAAAAGAAAAAGACATGTAATTTTGAAGATCTACCTTATCTATCTAGTCCTAAAAATTATCTACCAAATTATTGTCATTAATAGGTTGTGTACACTCGTAATTATTATTAGTGTAGCAATGAATATTATGATTATAGTGGGAACTAATGTAGTCATGTCTTGTAATAAGAGTGATGCATTTCTGCTTCAACTTTTACATATAAGAAAGAGGGTTGGATTGGATCATTCTTTTATGTCATTTGTCTATTGTCCACCTTCCACTCGTAGATGTGCAACTATATGTATTTATACCCAACAGAATTGGATCACGTGACGTATGTTGTACGGCACGTGCCCTTAACACACAAACCCTTATTGATTTATGACACATAAATACAGCTGAGTGGTAGAATATATATTCCGTAGAGACCTAAACACCACCAAGGTAGCTCCCACATGTTCAAACACACAATATTTCCAAAGCTTCGTTCAAAAGTAGGTAACGATGCCTATAAGAACTCTGAAATGAAAGCGGTAATAGAGGAGCTGGGGGAGCATATGCAATCATAGACAATGTTTGCTTCTACAAAATCTATGACTTCAAAGATGATGTCTATCGCCTCACCAATATTGGACCAGGCATAGCACTTATGAGTCTTTGTTTTGTTTTGTTAAGTCTTTTTTTTTATCTAAGAAAGAGGGTTGGATTCATGGATTGGATCAATCTTTCTGCCATTTGTCTATTTGTCTATCCTTCTAAAAACAAAAATCTTTCTATTATACCTAATTTATACTTAAAATTATGATAAAATCTACCATGTTTGTATGGCCATAATATCCGAATTCAGCTTGATCCATCGCAACATCAAAATTTTAACCCATCGTATTTATGGAATATTCATGTATATTAAGCTAATTGTATTCTTCGATCGGCAAAATGTATTTTTAGTCATTTGAATATCAAAAGAATCATGATTTGAAAGGGACAGAAATGGAAATCAGTAGGAATTTAATCCAACTAATTAAGTTTGTTTACGTTTTAGTTTTGTTGGATTTTATTTGAATCAACATGTACATTGTAATGAATCTATATTAAACAAAATTTCCATAGTTTTACATAAATGAACTAAAACATTATATTTTTAGACTTTGGGATCCTATATTGGAGAGGATTACTTGAGCTACGTAACGTGACTATAGTTGGAAGCTAACATATCAAAGTCGACATTAATTGGGAAGTAGTGAGAAATTACGAAAGCAAGAGTTTATGACCAACAAGAGTGAAAAGGACTTTTGATGATCCAACTCGAGTCGTTGACTTTCTAAAAATAGTCAGATGAAATCAAACTGTTCCCCACTCACATGACCAACACATGTTTCAACATGTCATTGGCATTGGATAAGAAGTGGGGGAGCATATGACGTACGGTTGATTTTTAACCATAAATAAACGGATATTTGAAGTAGAATCAGTAAGTAGGTCTGGATATTTTGTATAATCGGACCGATTAGAAAACGAATTGCGAAATCAAATCGAGAAATCTTTTTGGTTTGGTTTTGTTTAGATAAACTTTAATTATACTGGATTGAATCGCATTTTTAGCTTTTTAATTAAAAATTTGGTTTAGAGTTCTCTTTCAAAGAAATTTTAGTACATTTTCGTAAAATTCAGTATTTCGATATACATCGATATATTCTTTCATAAATTTAGTTTGTAAGATATAACTTATATATTTTGATGTGTCACATCCGAACCAAAAACCATATGAAAATGTAATCCAAACTAAACTGACAAAATTTTGGTTCAATTCGAGTTGGATTTTATGTCCAGCCTATATGTAAGGATCAACCATTTATGTGGACTGATCTATATTGTATGTAGGTTTCAGAAGAATAAGAAAAATAATGATGCAGTATTCGATGGATATGACATTCGAAACCATGTGAAACTGTAGTTATTCTTTTTACATATTTTTTTTTTGCCAACAACATAATAAGACTTCTTTACCATCAAATTGGTGACCTAACCTTGTGGTGACGAGTTTGCAAAAATACACTCTTTTTACTGCTGTGTTTTTTAATGAAAAGAAAAACAGTTTGATTTGGCTAAATATTGTTGTTCAAAGTTAGATAACTTACATATGAACAATGACAATTAAGTTTATACGATAACTCCATTTTACAAAGTAAAACTCATGAGAAAGTGACAATAATACATTTTTTCTTTTAATACACAAAATAATTACACACTGTTACGTACTATAATTAAATTTGTTTATGTAAAAAATAATCAAATATGTTAGTATATGCTATATTAGCATAACACAATATACTATCAAAACAATTATCTTACAAGTAATTGTTGTGTTTTTGTAATATATAGTTCAGTTTCCTCTACTTTCTTGCCATATCGGCCTCTTCTTGTTTTTCATTGATGCATGAAACAAATCATTGTGTAGAGCCTTTACAATAATATGAGGAACATAAAAATACGACATGAACAACGAACTCTGGTTTGAGTTTTTCATGGTTTTATTATCCCCCGTCCTATATTCTAAGGAGGATGTATTTATACCAAACTTTACCTTGAGGCCTTGTAGTTTTCTGCCGATTAACTATATGTGGATTTCATTTTTCTTTCTCATTTGTTGCGTAGACTTTATTTTTGAATGTCTACTGAAGATTGCGTCAACTTTTTACCGTGATAAAAAAATGTTACTCATGTGGCAACCTCCAATCAAAAAAATGTAAAACCACTCCTAACTATATATATATCCCAACTATATACAATATCAAAATTCCGAGTGGTATTAACTTCAAATATGTATATATGTCAAAATTTTGAGTGGTGTTAACTCCATATATCCCAACTTAGCACATTTAAGGATAAAGAAAGAAAAATGATATTTTTAACCGAATTAGCAAAGAATCCGTCCCATGTTGTCGTTTACTTCACGTGTCATGTATGGACCCATCCATCTTCCTCTTACTGGCTTTTAATCGATTCCATAAGTTATCGATCTATCAAACCATAATGGTGCATTGTGATGTGTTGTTATTAGAATCTATATATATATTGTGCGAGCATACACCAAGTAGCCTGTTAGATCCCATTCTTTCCTTGAAAAGTCACTTTCTACTCTAACGGGGAAGTTCCTAAGTAGCGTTATAAATGTTATAAAATCTGGATTGTGTAAAATTTATGTAATCAACTGAGATCTCTTGTAGATATTACTAATAGATCTGATTGAGAAATTACTAAAAACATCTATATGTAATTTTATCCTTCCTATTAAAACATAAAATGAAGTCCTAAACTTTATATGAAATACATTATTTTCAGACTGTTTCAGAAAGAAGTGACATTAACATGGAATATAAGATATCTAAGGTCCTCGTATTGAAAATGAAATGACAATGTAAATGGGTATAGCAAACTTGTTTTTGCAATTGGGAAAACGAAAAAGGTACTTTATGTAATACTATATTTTTCTCATAAGTAAAGGGCTAAAGCTTTAATTTTTTTTTCTTAACCTTACAGTTACGTTAAAGCTTTATTTATGTAGAAAAGACACGTTAGAGCGTCATATAAAAAAATTAGTGGCTTGTTGATCATAATGGCTTTTTATAAAACTGTGTGAGACGTGGCTGCAAAAAGCTATTTTCGTCTTCGATATCTATTTTTAGACCATTAACTTATAAGTTATAATTTAATCTAAATCATTATATGGTACCGTTACGAATTACTTTACTCAATGATGAAGTGCATGCAAAATATAGTCTAGTAGTTTGTATTGATTTTGTTTTTCAAATATTACTATTAAAATTTGAATCCGGTAGGATGCACGTTATTTACAAAACAAAATGAGCGTAGATTAGTGTAATGTTGGAACCGATCACCTGTTTTTCGTAGAAAGTTACTTTCTTAAAAAAAACTTTCTTTGTGTTCTCGGTGACTCCACGATTATGACGATTGCCTAGTCTATTTAGAGTGTTGGGTTTCATCTCCTAATGTCCTTTGCCGCCGTAGATAGTTAGTTTGTTGTTGTCGCGATCTTCTTGGGGTTTAGACGGTTCCGGTTACGATTTGGTGACACTGACACATCCTTTTAGTATCCTTACTTTTGTATAGTCTCTTGTTTAGCTAGTCATTAGTATTGTTTTTATGTTGTATACCATACTGTCATCGATCACATGTTTTTTAAACAAAAACTAATTTAATGTAAGTCTTTAGATGAAAAGCTTTTAACATCATTTTATAATATATAGTCTAATATTCTCCATCACCTAGTTGATTAAATTTACAAATTTTGGGCTATACTCTTTTCAAGTCATTTAATAACAAAAATGTATATGGATATTAGAAACTTGTATATGAATATAAAGAAAAGAAATGCAGAAATTGGAATTTATTATTTTTAAAAAACTTTTAATTTGACATGAAACACTTATAGCTTATAGTATAAGTTCCAACGATTAAATGGTAATTACTTGGTTATGAGTCCTAAATAATGTGACATGTAGTGTAGAGCAACGTTTTAAGACGTTGATATATTTCTTTAAAGGTTTTTAAGAGTCTGCAAGAATATATGCAGCTTTTCTTTTTCTTCTTCTTCGAAATGAGTTTCAGTATCAACCAACGTTTTTAAAACCGGACCGGACCGGGAGTCGGACCGGGTTAAACTGGGAACCGGCCACTGGTTCGGTTCGGTTTAATTTAAAAACCCAATTATAGTTAAATCGGATATAAAATAGGGTTGAACCGACAAAAACCGAAAACCGGTATCAAACCGGAACCGCATCAAACCGGGTTTAATAATTTTGTTAAATAAATTTTTTTTTCATTTTACTTTATTTTAGTTATAAGTTTTTAGCCAAATTCTTTTGATAAAACTAGTGAATAGTAAAAAATTTCATATAAAACATTTTAAAATTATAAAACGTTTAAAAGTTTAGACCAAAACGCTTAAATTTGCTACAATTGTGTTAGTATTTATAATTTAGTTTTATTTTGCTATTGAAGTTTTTTTGTTTTTCAAATGTTTATAATAATTAAAATGTTTTATTTGATATTTGGATAGATATGGACATATGAATAAAAAAAATATATGACCAAATATATAAACTAATATTTAAAAAATATATATATTAAATCCGGTTGGACCATACTAACCCACGATCTGAAAGCTTTTCCAGTTTGGTCTAAGTCCGGTATTAAAAACATTGGTATCAACAAATCTATAAGAATCGTCGGTGTTCTACATGTGGGTGATTAAGCAAAAAGTCAAGTGAATAAAAAATACGTCTTCAAAAAAAAAAAAAAAAAAACGTGTTGACATGGAATGGTAGGTATAAATCGAACGGCTCAGACGCGCGTGAGAAGAACGGACGACTGAGATTAAAAGATGCAAATAAATACGGAAACATAGAATCATTGCCCATTTGTAGACGAATCAAAAGTGTGTTGAGGAACGACCTGTCTATGATGACTATTTTGCGCTGTTTCTGCTAGTGTGCACCAAAAGTAAGGTGGTCCCTACCTTTGACTTGGTTAATAAAGTCAAAGAAAAAGCAGCTTTTGTGGGATAAGATTGTAGAGAGAGAACAAGAATCTGTATCTAAATTCCACTACGAAATTACGAGAACTGTGTTGTGAGATTACAAATTAAATAAAAAGGAGAAAAAAGGAGAGAGTGACAAGTGAAGCGAGTGCTTTGTTTGGTCCGAATATTATTCAACCATTATATCATTTTAGACACAAAACTTACAATTTTCCCGAGTAAGTGAATGATCATGCTGCTTTCTACCTTTTAATTGTGTTTTCAATCATACGAAATTTCTAAAACAGCGAAGATAAATATGAATATGAAATTTTAAATCGCTCGCTCCACTTCTTGGATTCTTATAGTTACATGAAGTATACTTTATAGTTTATACGTTCGAGGGTTGAGACAATTCATAGTGTACTCATATGACGAGAAAGGAAAAAATTCTCTAAAATGTAGTCATGTAGACATATATGTCAAAAACAACCACCTCCTTGAAAGGGTATATGCACTAATTTTGAAGGATAATTCGCCTAAAACATCTTTTTATTTGCGAAATAAATTCAATGTGTACTATTTTGTGTGTGTTATAAGTTATAACAAATTAACAATGTTATTTATTCGCTATTCTACATAACATCACATTAAAAAAACACACGATAAAATGCACTTTTTATTCTCCAAAATATTATCACACAATGCTAATTTTATCTCGACAAATAATTATCTACCTAAAAAACATTCAAACATTTCGGAAAAACTACTAAATATTCTTCTGTAAATAGTTGGAATAAGTTTAAAAATTATACATTTATATGAAAAAGTTATATTTTAACGTAAGCTATGCGACAACTGCTTTCTTTAACCACAAACTAAAGACGACTCGCACCATCCCGCTCTGCACCGCAATTATCCCTGCACCCACCGTCACTTCTGGAAGCCTAATAACTTAATTTTGAAATCTATGGAGAAAACAACATGTTTATATTGCAAATATCAATGTATTAGTATGTAAAAAGAAGAAATGAAAAGCCAAAAAAGGTTAGATCGTTGTGAAATGTAATATAAATTTAAAGGTTGGATAGTTGTGAAATGTATAAATAATTGAAAGAAACAGCAAAGTCAAGTGCTCTCTCCCACCCATCGATTCCTCTCGGACACTGCCCATTCTCTCTCTCTTTCGACAAAGAAAAAGTCAGCGCCGTCCTTTACGCCATAGTTTGTCTCCTTCTCTCTCTCCTTACCAACAGAAGTAGAATCAAAACCAAAAAGAAAGCTTTCCTAAATCATGTCTGAGGATTGGGATCTCTTCGCCGTCGTCAGAAGCTGCAGCTCCTCCACGGCCAACTCTTGTGGTGAAGGAAACTGTAAACAGCAAGATCCTCCTCCTTCTCTTCCTCCTCCTCCTCCTCCTCCTCTGTTCACACACATCCATGGAGACAGAGACAGAGAGACTTCTTCTTGCAACGAGCTTCAAGATTCTTGCAAACCCTTTTTACCCGTTACTACTACTACTTGGTCTTCTCCTCCTCCTCCTCCTCCTCTGGTTTCAACAGCTCCTAATGTTTTAATGAAACAAGAACAAGTACTCATCGAATCACAAGATCATAAACCTCCTCTTGGTGTTAGGGCTTTTCCACCTTCTTCTTCTTCTTCTGTCTTTGTTTTTAGAGGTCAACGTGACCAGCTACTTCAACAACAATCTCAACCTCCTCTCCGATCTAGAAAAAGGTTTATTCTTCGATTAAACCCATTAATTATTAATTTCAAAGTTTCTTTCTTTTTACCAATCTTTTTGTTTTTTTGCTAAAATACTAATCTTTTTGTGTGTTTGTTCAGAAAGAATCAGCAAAAGAGAACCATATGTCATGTAACTCAAGAGAATCTCTCTTCTGATATGTGGGCTTGGCGTAAATACGGTCAAAAACCCATCAAAGGCTCTCCTTATCCAAGGTCCTAATCTTTTTTTTTCTCAGGAAAATGTGCTAATTAGAAAAAAAAATTTCTTCTCCTAATTAGAATTTTCTTACATACAAAAACAGGAATTACTACAGATGCAGTAGCACAAAAGGATGTTTAGCAAGAAAACAAGTTGAAAGAAGCAATTTAGATCCAAATATCTTCATCGTCACTTACACCGGAGAACACACTCATCCTCGTCCTACTCATCGGAACTCTCTCGCCGGTAGTACCCGTAATAAATCTCAACCCGTTAACCCGATTCCAAAACCCAACTCATCGGGTCAAACCGTTCTTCCCGGGTCAAACACCGTAAAAGAAGAGATTCATCTTTCTCCGACTACACCATTGAAGGAAAACGACGACGTTCAAGGAACAAACGGAGACGAAGAAGTCAACATGGAGGATGAAGAAGATGAAATGGAAGAAGAAGAAACGGAAGAGGAAGAGGAAGACGATGATGATGACGTGGATGATCTCTTGATACCGAATTTAGCGGTGAGAGATCGAGATGATTTGTTCTTTGCTGGAAACTTTCCCTCCTCTTGGTCCGCCGGATCCGCCGGAGACGGTGGTGGATGATGAAAGACGAATATTTTTAATGTTTAATATTTTTGCTAAACTTGACATTTATTGTATTATTAAAGAAATATATATAGAGAGAGAAACAAAAAGACTAGTCATAACTCGTAATTGTTCATAGCTTTAGACTATGGCTCAGATTGGTAAACACATTTTAGGGCATGTGCATTGGAGACCTCTTGGGGTCTAATGTGTTGTTTTTATAATATAAAATTATTAAAATGGTTTTAAAAGGAAGAAAAAAATGTTTTTGTGGGGTATATTAAAATTTAAAATTAATAAAATTTGAGTAAAGAGAGTAAAGAGTGTCTAAAAGGAAGAGATAGTGTCTAAAATTAGATATTTTGGTAAGTGTTTTTTAAAAAAAAGATAGTGTTTAAATATAAAATTAATAAAAGTTGAGTAAAAGGATGAAAAAGAAGGTATAAAGTTGAGTAAAAGGAAAAGAGAGTGTGTGTTTTAATAATTTTATATTATAAGAACACCACATTAGACCCCAAGGAGTCTCCAATGCACATGGCCTTATAATCTTTATAATTTTTATTCTATTTTTTAATTTGTACCGTTTTAGATTAGTGTAATAGTGTTGGTAAAACTTTTGATAAAGTTTTCGTGATTGATATAATCTAAAGCGGTATAAATTAAAAAGTGGTTGTAAAGATTTAAAAGCGTCTACCAATCTAACTCTTTATTTAGACAGCTTTATCTCAAATATTTATCTATACAGCTTTGTATTATGCTATAAAGCTTACCGCTCCAGATTTTAAAAAAGCTAGGTTACCAATCGGACCCTATAACTAAAAGTAGAAAACTAGTCTCTTAGTGATATTGGTCGATTAAAATGGACAGTGCATATACCTAAGCTTTTTCTTGGTTTCAAATGTATAAAATCAGCATTTTTATTGTGTATTTTCCTCTTTCGTTTATGATGTTATCTGTTTATTCCCCTTGCACGGAAGGCACATTTTTTACTATAAAAAAAGCAACAAAGTTGGGGAAAAATATAGAGGTAAATACTGAACAAACAATTAAATGCCAACAGATTTTTAAGTAATTTATCTTGAGAAAATAATTAAGCTAATTTAACGTGAGGGCTAAGTAGTTAAAGAATTCGCAGCGAGAACCATGCTAATCGTATCTTATTAGTACTGGAGTAATTGATTTCATTTAATGTAGATATAACTCTCTTTTTTTTTTGTCGTAATGTAGATAAGACTAAAACATCAGTTTAGTGCAATAATTAAAAAAAAATCATGTGAAACTACACGACGGTTAATTCGGTTCCGCCCGGGATATGCGACTCCGGTTTTGGCTGCCTTTAATCTCACGAGACAAGACCCTAAATCTGGCGTCTTTAAACCCAATTGTGTCTTGGCTTCTACTAATTGGTCAACCATTTTTTATTATTTATAGATTTTACTATCTCATAATTCGAAGCGTCGGTCAAACATAATTTATTCGTTACTACAGTATTTTCGTATTAGAAAAATCCTCCAATTGTTTCTGGAATTAAGTAAAGTTAGGTCGTTATTGATACCATTAAATTTAAGGGTATGACGAAATATAGATTACGATTTTTTTATAAAAATTATGTAAATATATTTAGGGAAATTGTATGCAATAACCATGAAAAAAACAATCTTATTCTATAAAGGAGAGTTACCATAATTGTAATTCACGAGATCGCGACATGTGTCAAGTAGTCCATTAGATTTTAAACACATGTCAATTATTTAAATATGTAAGTTTTTCAGTATCAAAATTGTTAATTACCCAAAAAGTAAAAAATTAAAATAGAAAAAAACACAAGCATAAAGTAATTTTACAAATTGTACAAAACCTCTATTTGAATAGTTATATTTCGTTGAAAAATATTTTTTTTATTATATAAAGAAAAGTGACCAAAATTGTAACTCACAAGATCGCAACACGTGTATAAGAACCATTAAATTTTAACACATGTCAATTATTTAAATATGTAAGTTTTTTAGTATCAAAATTGTTAATTACCCAAAAAGTAAGAAATTAAAATGGAAAAAAACACAAGCATAAATTAATTTTACAAATTGGACAAAACCTCTATACGAATAGTTATATTTAGTTGAAATATATTTTTTTTAAAGATAAATTTAACAGAAAACAAAATTTAGGCAAAGAAAAACAACAAATTATATAATTAAAAGTAGAAACAACCATGTTTATATTGTTATATACATGAAGAAGTTTAACAAATATATATCTATGGAGAACACATAATAATTGACATGGATAAATTAGATCAACGAGAAAGCAAAGATAAAAAAAAATTTGGTTAACGATATGTTTTTACATGTTTAAAATTTACGACAAAAAAACATGATTTGAATATTTTTGCCCAAAACACTTTTTAAACATAACTTTTTACAATAACTCAAATAATTCTTGCATCGCGAGGGTCTTCATCTAGTAACTTATAAACTAACAAATTAACCTAAGGATTTACAATTTGCCACATATGCCATATTTTGTTACTTTCTCAATTATTAATTTTTTTTTCTACTTAGCAAATTGACCCATATATTTATCATATTATGGTCGGTTCAGATTCTCATGACGAAAGGTGGGCATGCAAGTTGCTACCACCCCTCGTCTCGTCTTATCTTATTTTAATTGTCTTATCGCCTTTTAAAAAAGTGTTTTCGTATTACTTTAGTGAACAAGCATTTAATGTACCAAAAGATGTATTCAAACCGAGGAAAAAGAGGCCTTTTTAAAAAATATCCAACGTAAAAGACTGTAAGAGTTTTCCATAATATGATCTCAACTCATGAAGAGAAAACATCTGTATATCCAAATGATAAACCCTTTGAGCAAAAAAAAAAAAACCATATGATCTACAACTGTTGGAATTCGAACTAAATAATTTTAATTAATAAAATCCATTTCTCAGTTTTTATATTTCACACACTCTAATTTTCAAAACGTAGTTTAACAAAATATCCCTACAAAAAGGAGTTAAAGTTAAAGAGGCCCAAGTAAGAATATAAATGGGCTGACTCACTCAAATTTTCGGCCCATGTTTCACCCTCGCTCGCGTTTGCTTTTGCTTCTTCTCCATCTGAAAAAATGCGAGTCTGACACTCTCTAACAACAACAAATCATCTGAGATTTCGCCGGAGATTCGATCCAGCGGTTGAGATGTTCCTACGAGCAATCGGACGGCCATTATTGGCTAAAGTGAAGGAGACGACAGGGATCGTCGGGCTTGACGTGGTCCCGAACGCGAGGGCGGTGTTGATCGATCTGTACAGCAAAACCCTAAAGGAGATCCAAGCCGTACCGGAGGATGAAGGATACCGGAAATCTGTGGAATCTTTCACTCGCCACCGTCTCAATGTCTGCAAGGAAGAAGAAGACTGGGAAGCGATCGAGAAGCGACTTGGTTGCGGTCAAGTCGAAGAGCTCATCGAAGAGGCACAAGATGAGCTCACACTCATCGGAAAAATGATCGGTCCGTTTATATGCTCTTCCCGTTTTCACGATTCATTTGTTATGTTATCATTTTAGGTCGCTGGTGATGTAGAATGAGATTTGGGATTAGAAATGAATTTTTTGCATTTCTTGTTAGGGAACACATTATGAACAATTAGACTATTGATTGATTTTTACTTCTAATGGAAAATGAGACTCTGAATCTTTAGGCTTTGTGAATCGTCAGGTAGCAAAAACTTGACACAGAGTATTGCAATGGTGACATCTTTTATAAGCTATCAATTTAGTAGAAAGAAACTTCAGAGTTTTCTTAAGATTTTGTTATTTGCTTACTTAGGCGTATGGGAGAAAGTTTAGTTCACTTAATATTGGAATGGTTTCTGCTTATGTGAGTAATGCTACAAAAGAAAAGATTACATCTTCAGTGTCACATTAGTGTGGTCATGTTCTTCTCTTAGTGTTCTTGATTTGCAGTTTACATTAATTTGTGTTAATGCTTGTGAGAAAACCCACTTTAGAATTTCTTGATCCTTTGAGTGAGGTTTCAGAGATTTAATTGGAATGCAATCCTCTTAGAAGTATCATATGCTTTGGTTGTAATATGGTACTGAATGGTCTAAAATTTTGGTTTTGGTTCTGAGTTTGCCCATTGTCAACTCTTTCTTCGCCACGGAATCAATAATTTGTTCTATTTGCATATGCAGAGTGGGATCCTTGGGGTATTCCAGATGACTACGAGTGTGAAGTAATTGAGAATGATGCACCAATTCCTAAGCATGTTCCTCAGCACCGACCTGGTCCTCTTCCTGCAGAGTTCTACAAAACCCTTGAAGGTTTACTTTCAGAGTCCAAAACTGAAATTCCAGCTGCTACCTCCTCTACCGATCCGCAGTTAAAGGAGTGACTTTCCAGTTTTACATTTTCTCTACTTTGTTTGCTTTTTTTGGCTAGCGTTGTTTCAGAGACGGGTCAGCCTCTGAAGAAAATGCGTAATAATTTTCAAAACTATAACAATGTCTGTACGCTTTTCACAAATGTTTTATCATTCTTATCAAAATAACCTATGATGTTACATCCCCTTTGCAAGAACATTCACCATTGTTAAAGATATGTACCTGATTCCCATCTCTTACAGTTATGTTCTTATCAACTAACCGGGTCATGAGGGATATGAAATCATGGCAGTCCTTACACAGGATTTTGTTCTTGACAACATGAACCAGAGTTTGTGGTGATGTGTACACAAGGCCAAACACAGCAGCTTGTTTCGCGCTGTGATAGCTTGCGTTTTTAATACCTCGGTATGCAAAGCCTGACCTTTCTATCTCACTCTTTATCCATTCTATCTCTGCGTAAATCCCATTTGTTTTAACGACTGTTGTAACATCCTCACTGACAAACCTGTGAACTTTTCCTTCAACTTCCACAGAGCTCTGGCCTTGCTTCTTACTCGAACCCTTCTCGCTCATTAAATTTCGAGTCTTTTGGGCCAACTCTGGTTTTCCAGATTCGTCGTATAAGTCTGCCAAAAGTATGTAGAACGCTGGATCAAATGGCGCAAGTGCTAAGCCTTTGTTAGCCATATCTTCTCCTAAAGACAGATTCCTATGGTATCTACAAGCTCTCAACAATGTTTTGAAGATCAGAGCATTTGGTTTTAATGGCATCGTCTCTACAACTCCAGTTGCTTCCTCTAGTCGTCCAGCACGGCCTAAGATACCGACTAGATGAACATAGTGTTCTATCTGTGGCTCAATGTTATGAATCTCCTTCATTGATCGGAAATACTCAAGACCCATCTCGGTCAATCTTCCATTACTACAAGCAGAGAGCAGTATCAGGAACGTTACTGAATCAGGCTCGGTTCCTTTCATCCTCATCTCCTCAAATGCAGATAGCGCAGATGAAATACAACCGTTTGATGCCAAACCCGATACCAACCCGTTCCAAGAAACCACATCAGGGGTAGCTATTTCTTCAAAAGCTTTCTTTGCATCTTCCAAGCTTCCACATTTACTGTACATGTCAACGAGACCATTCAAAACAGAAACTGTGCTAGAAAACCCGGATTTCACGGAGTTACAATGAAGATGTTTCCCAGTTTCAAAAGCTCCCAAGTTGGCTGAAGCTGAGATAAACCTGGGCAAGCTAAACTCATCCAGTCTGATTCCATCTGCACACATATGACTGATAACACTTAGTGCCATGTCATGCTTTCCCAACTCATTAAACCTCGTTATCAAGCTCGTGTATGTGATACAATCCCTCCTGTCCATCGACCTAGTCATATTCCATGCATAATCCACCTTACTCGAGCTGGCATATCATCGACGAGTGAATTCTCTACTATTATGTCACCATCTATGTGTCTTCTGAGTAGATATCCATGTATCTCTATTATCTGCCTTGTATATTTCAATTTGCTACAGGCGCGGAGAATACCAGATAGAGTAACCGCATTGGGTTCTACTCCTTCTGTTACCATTTCCATCAACAGTCCCAAACAATCTCGCTCGAACCCGTGATCAACAAGACCAATAATTAACGTTGTCCAAGAGACGACATTTGGTGAGATCATTGCTCTGAAGACTCGTGAAGCTTCTACTTCTGACGCCGAGCACTTCATATACATATCCATAAGCGCATTTCCAACATCAGTGTTGTCCTTCAAATTAACCTTCATTGTCTGTGAATGAATCTGCTTGCCTAAATCCAATGACCGTATAGAGGAACACAAGCTCAAGATTGCAGAGTAGGTAAAGTTATTTGGTTGCAAACCCAAACGTCGCATATCAAGAAACGTCGAAACAGCTTCCTCGGCTCTTGAATTTCTTGCAAACCCTGATACCACAGAGGCCCAAAGAAAAACATCAGGTTCTCCAGTCAAATTCAATACCCTAACAGCATCTTCCATTTTAGCGAAGCTCGAGTAGAAATCAACGAGAGATGTCTTCAATACCACATTCAGCGGAATCCCTCGAATTATGATGTTGCTATGAATCATTTTACCAAACTTCAAACCGAGAAAGGAAGAGGCACCCAAGAGCTTAACGAAGGTGAACTCATTAGGAGTAACACCAGCTTGAATCATCTCAGAGTAAAACTGCAACGCCTCTCTCCATTTACGAGCTTCAACTAAAGAAGATATCATCATTGTCCACGAGATGGTATCCGCGTTCTGAAGAGAACTAAACAGTTCACGAGCTTCTTTAAGCTGCCCACATTTTGAATACAAATCAGTCAAGTTACTTCCTATAACTGAGTTTCCTTTGAAGCCAGTCTTTATAACAGAACCGTGAACTCGAGCTCCGTAATTGAGGTCTCTTAAACCAACACAAGATCTTATTACCGAGGAAAATGTGAATTCGTTCGGACGTGTTCCCGAAGCAATCATTTCCTCGAATAACGTAACCGCAGACGCAAGTTCTTGGCTCTTGGAATAGGCAGAGATCATAACAGTCCAGGCAAAAACAGTTCTGTGCGGCATTTCGTCGAACAGTTTACGTGCATGCCATAAACCATCGGTTTTTAAGTAAAGACTCAAAAGATTGTTGCATAAGTCGAGATTCTCGAGGAGATCCAGCTTAGTTACAGGAGAGTGAATGTGTAAACCAGAACGCAATGCAGTCGATTCGCAAAAGGAGAGAATCTGACTACATGATTGTTGAAGAATACCAAGTTCGTTAGTGCGAGAGAGAAGTGCAGCAGCAACTGCTACTTTGTTCGTCATTCTTTTGCATCAAAAACTTTTGAGACAGAAAAAGCTCGAGACTTTGATGTTCAACACAATTATCTGTTCAAGTTTTGACCTTTTGGACTCGTTTAGCTGTAAAACCTCAGGTACGTTTTTTTAGAAAAAATATATATGTAAAAAAATTGCCTAAAATGTTTTAAAAAAACAAACAAAAGCAACGAGACTGTATTTCCACTTAAGTAACGTAAGCACCGTGCGTAAGAATCAGAGATATATAAATAGTTTATTTCAAATTCGTTTCAAACTTATATTTCGGAACCATTAAGCGAAGCTTTGAACTTTGAAGTCTTTCTCTAATTTCTGGACAAAAAATGTTTGGTAACAATGGGATACAGAGAAAGGCGTTCACGGGCGACTAGACAATATCAAGTCCGTGAACACATTTATATATACAAAACCACACATTGCTTTATGTATGCATGTATATAACAAGCAAGCATGTACACAACTGTACTCATGATCTTCCACTTGGGACTAAATTTCAAGGTAACAAACAAGATAAACAACATTTCATTTTACCAAAAAAAAAAAAAAAAAAGGAAAAACAACATTTCATTTTGGATGGCAATATGATATTACTTTCAAAATAATATTTCGACAAAAAATTATGTAATAATGCAACTAATAACACTATTACGAATTCGGCAGTTGTGTTTTTTTTTTTTTTCCTTACGTCAAATAGGGTGTACTTAGTATCGTTTTTTGCTGAGACTAATTTTCCAAACAATTAGGATTTTAAAAAAAATTGACATGCATAAAAGTTCGACGACTTAGTTTAGAGTTTTTAGAGTTAGAAATTCATACCACAGGCACATGGTCACTGAAAGAAAAAAGTTTATAATTATCGCAAGTATTCTTCACCTTGTTTGTAAATTAGAAAATGGAATTGTGTTTTTAAAAAAGACCCGCGATGACCAAATTTTGTATCCAAGCTACAAGTTAACCAAAGCGACTCTTCCATGCAATGACCTTGCCCCTAGCTAGCCTCACCTCTACATCTTCACATATTGATAACTCGATTTTGTTACTCTACAAACAAACAAATAATAATCTTTTGATCATTCAGTTTATTATAGACGATTATGTATGCTCATAATATGCAATATCCATAATGCTATAGGTATTTCAAAATATATCTATTGAGAATCAATCTTACCGCAAGAGAAAAATATGTATTTCCTTTTTACTACAGCCATCCCTTTCTTTTAGAACTAGTAACTAACCAACAAGTGTTTTTTTTTTTTTTTGTCAACAAGCTCCATAGATTAAATTACATTTGGTCGTAGAAACATCCCGAAACCGGGTACTATCTACCGACTCATCGAGATCTACATGGGAAAAAATATGGTTACGTGCTCGTGCCGCTTTTGCAAAGGCATCATGAAAGTGCATTTTGATTGAGTTTTTAGAATGCACAGTTTTAAGACAGCATCTGAGTTACTCAGGAGATACCTCAGGAAGCAACTGCAGAATGATTGACGTGGAACAAATTGCTGAGCTGGACCAGTGAAGATAGGAGCTGAACTGGACGATCTTGAAGATTCTAGAAGTCTTGAGGATATGCTTGTAGGCGATCCGCAACTGGAAGATTTGATCTAATCTCTTGGAGAAAATCAGGGGATTAGATATCTTTGTAACAAGAGATTTAGTGTTATCTTATCTTGGGTAGTTTGTTAGGATAAGTGGTGCAGTCTATATGTATAAATAGATGCACTCACGCCTTTGTAGAGGCTGCACACTTGGGATTATCATTTCTTAGCTATAGGTTTTAAGAGAGAACAAAAACAAAGAGCTAAGGGTTGGTGAGTGGTTCATTGGATTGTGTATAGATCCAATGGACGTTTGAGGTTAGATATTTCGGTGAACAAGCTAAGGTGTGTCTTGGTCTTGTGATTATCATTTAAAAGAAATTTGTAAGTGCTTCTATGAGAAATTTCTAATAAAACTCTTTGTAGAGAATTCCATGTGCTAAATTCTGAGTTAGTGTCTGAGTTACGTAGTTCTCGCATTTTCAATTGGTATCAGAGCGGGCACTTGTCCGTATTATATACAAGTGAGATCTTGTGGCAAAATGGAGAACTATGGGTATTGGAAGGCAAGAATGAAGCCTTACATTAGAGGCATTCATGAAGATGCATGGACTGCGACCGAAAATGGTTGGAGGGAACCAACGATGAAAAATGATGCAGGAGAAGAAGTGCCTAAACCCAAGGAGCAATGGACTGATGCTGAAAATAAGATGTCAAAATATAACGCGAGAGCTCTCACTGCAATTCACGGTAGTCTCACAATGAAGCAATATAATCTGGTGCAAGGATGTGAGACATCAAAATAAGCATGGGATAAATTGCAAAAGATGTTTGAAGGAACAACTACGGTGAAGAGATCGAGGTTGGATCTCTTAGCTACAGAATTTGAGAATCTCAAGATGGAAGAGTATGAGTCGATTTCAAATTTTAGCTCACAAATAAGCTCTATGGCACAAGAAGGTCAAGTTCTTGGCAAGAAATACAAGGATAATAAATTGGTCAAGAACCTTTTGAGGTGTTTACCATCAAAGTTTTTAGCATATGAGGCAGCAATGATTGTGTCACAAAACACATATGAGCTAAGCTTTGATGAAGTTGTAGGTATGCTTAAGGCGCATGAGATGGAGCTTGATTCTATAAAAGAGGAGAATGAAGGAGTTTTCCCTGCAACAAAGAAGACAAATGTGAGTGATTTAGAAGAAGAAGATGATTTGAGTAACCTTGTGACGTTCGTTGGAATCACCGAATTCTAGAAGAGAGTGGAGTTTCTGAGTCTGAATCAGAAGAAGAGCATGAGAGTGATCTGAATAGCTATTACAAAGAAGTTTGTAACACTCTTATACGGGTCAGCAAGGAAAATTTGGCACTCACAAAAGAGAAGTCACGACTTGAGGCACTGGTTGGGCTACTACAGAAAGAACTACAAGCAGAAAAGAAGATCAACCAAGATGTTGTGTCATTAATGAAGGATAAGTTGTTGCTGGCGACGAAGGCTGATAATTTGGAAAAGGCGATGAATTATGCAAGCGCAAAGTCAGCAAGAGTTCAAGGAGAATTTGATCAACAAAATAAGAGAATCAAGATGCTCATGGGTACGAAGCAACTTGACGAGTTATTGACCATTGGAAGGACGGAAAAACCTCGTAGAGGACTAGGTTACAATGGAGAAAGTGTGTTTAAGAAGGACAAAATTAATTTTGTTTCTGGAGGTTTTAATCACACCTTAATGATGAACCTCAAAGAAGAAGAACCAAGGAAGTCTAGGTGTTATTTTTGTGGAAGGTATGGTCATGTTAAAGCCTACTGCTATAGGTTTAGGGAGATGATTGATAAAATCAGAAGATGAGGCAATTTTACCTGGAATGAACGACGGAAAAATCAAATCTGGGTTAGGCGGTCTGAGCTATATCATACTGCAACAGGAACTACCTCAGGAAAGTTCGATGAGATGAAGTTAAGATGCAGCGTGACGGGTCTCTCATTTGAAGAACATGAGGATGGTCCATGGTATTTCAACAGTGGATGCTCACGACAAAGGACAAAGACACATGAAAACCATCATAGTGTGAAACCCCTCAAGGAAAGAGATCAAATCTTTAGATATGAAGAAAAAGGAACAAGGTATTATTGATTTGCAAAAGAAAGTATTGTACGCAGGCTGAAATGGAGCATTGAGGAGATTAACACAGACACACAACATCAGATGGAGGTAAATTTAAGAGAATTGTTGTACTAAATCTTAGTAACCAAGCAGGGGGGGGGGGGGGGGGGGGAATCTACAAGCTTGAGTTATGTGATTGAGATGGAGGTTGAAAAACATCAAGGCTTGTATTGTCTGAAGTATAGAGTGCATGCTTGGTTTCTAAAACTCAGTCAAAAAGGGGGAGATTGAAAGTGAATTTTGATTGAGTTTTTAGAATGCACAGTTTTGAGACAGCATCTGAGTTACTCAAGAGATACCTCAGGAAGCAACTGCAGAATGATTGACGTGGAACAAATTGCTGAGCTGGACCAGTGAAGATAGGAGCTGAACTGGACGATCTTGAAGATTCTAGAAGTCTTGAGGATATGCTTGTAGGCGATCCGCAACTGGAAGATTTGATCTAATCTCTTGGAGAAAATCAAGGGATTAGATATCTTTGTAACAAGAGATTTAGTGTTATCTTATCTTGGGTAGTTTGTCAGGATAAGTGGTGCAGTCTATCTGTATAAATAGATGCACTCACGCCTTTGTAGAGGCTGCACACTTGGGATTATCATTTCTTAGCTATAGGTTTTAAGAGAAAACAAAAACAAAGAGCTAAGGGTTGGTGAGTGGTTCATTGGATTGTGTATAGATCCAATGGAAGTTTGAGGTTAGATATTTTGGTGAACAAGCCAAGGTGTGTCTTGGTCTTGTGATTACCATTTAGAAGAAACTTGTAAGTGCTTCTATGAGAAATTTCTAATAAAATTCTTTGTAGAGAATTCCCTGTGCTAAATTCTGAGTTAGTGCCTGAGTTACGTAGTTCTCGCATTTTCACATCAACACGGTCATTACAAGAATGAAGAATATAAGCTAACTGAAAGGAAATAAAATGTTCTCTAAGTTCTGTGAAGTGATGTAACTCAGACTGGAAAGCTGGTTAATCTATCGGATCGTCGGTCATCGTCAATAGGTTTGAGCAATCTGTCTCAAATCGGGCCCTAGGTACATGTTTTTGAATAAGAGAATCTATCGCCCAGATGAGTCCCTCGAACTCTGCATGTAGAGCTGAAAGGCTTCTTCGGCATCCATGCTTGCCGGTGTGTGTTTGACTTGATGTGTCAACGAGGCACCATCCGAGACCGCTAGTGGGCCCTTGGTCTGCCCAAGATGCATCCACTTGGCAGATCGAGTAATGTGGATGTTCAGATCGGATGGTATCTTCAATCCCATTCGTCTTCTTCTCTAGCCAAATTCGCGCATCGCCAATTTTCTTCCTCTAACTGGGCTACTTGGAGCGTAATCGCGGCTGATACATTCTTCCCATTGAAGAGCTTGTCGTTCCTAGCCTTTCAGATGAACCAAATGATCTACTGGAATGTATCCCTTTGTGGTTTGGGGAGATGATTCTTCCAACTTTTTCTGGTGTAGGGTTTTTATATTCAGGTTGTAACCACAATAAAATGTGGACGTGTGGCAGTCCTCTTCTCTGGAATTCTATGGTGTAAATCACTGGAAAATATATATATTAAACGTCTAAATTATTTTTTAGCCCTAATTAGTCATTTCTTATTGATTTGTAAACGTAAATAATCTTCTTATACTTTAACAAAAAGTAAACCGCAAATTCACGTGGTTCGTGCCGAGCATAATTAGCTCGGCGAATAGGCCCGAGAAACGCTCTGCTAATTTTTGTGTTTACTTGTCTTTGGTATCGAACATAATACTTGAATCCAATTTTCTAAAACCTGCAACCTAGCATAAACAAACACAAAATGTAAGATAAATTGAGCAAGAAATATGTACAAAAAGGATACCATGGAATTGCCTTCCAAGTGCGCTTGTTTTACGTCTCTAGTTTGACATAGATGGAGATTTATGCACTAGTAGGATCCGAAAGAGGAATTTCGATTGTTTCCTCTATCGGGACGTCCGCGAGATAACTCTTGCACCTTTGACCGTTCACGGTAAACTCTCCCCCGGTCTTGGTTCAACAACACAAGAGCACCATAAGGCCGTACTTCTTTGATGTAAAACGGACCGGACCACTTAGACTTGAGTTTACCCGGGAATAACTTGAATCGGGAATTGAAGAGCAACACTTGATCACCCACTTTGAATTCCCTTTTCAAAATCTTGTTGTCATGAAAGGCCTTGGTTTTCTCTTTGTAGATTCTCGATGCAATGCATAAAAACACACAAAAACACAATATATCAAATTGAACTCTAAAACGGATGAGACAAGTAAATCCCATGACAGAATAGTTAGTCGATCTTTTGACTTTTACACAAACATTCCAATGATACGCCACAAAGGCACAAAATACAATTCACAGATCAAAAGTGTTCAAAAGTAAAGAAGTTAAGAGAAAAAAGATACCAAAAGCTTACCGCTACAACCTAACTTCTAAGAAGTTAGCAAAATAAATGAGAGGGTTCTTCATATCTTCTCTCATCAGACGTGAATATATTTATATCAATAGCCAATAACCATTTTAGGCGGAATCCACATTACGACTTCATTTTTGGGATCCATTTGCTCACTCACTTTCTGAATTTTCTTCACCATTGATCCAACCCTTAGTGTGCTAAACTGGTTAAAAATCAGACTGCATGAGAATTCCCGTATACTCGGAGACATAGGTGCAATACGGTTTACAGTCACATACACGCCATTTGCTGCCTCCGATCCCTTGAAAGCCTGAAATACAATCAAATCACCCTCTTTCTCTTCCATTAAAACAACCGTCTTTTTCTTGTCAAGGTACATTAGGGCTGTCAAATGGACTCTTAGTCCGTGGACACGGTCCAGTCCATATTGGTTTGAACCGGATATAGACAAGTCCAAATATAAAACGGTTTTATTGGACGAGTCCGAATTAGTCCGTAAAAAAAGTGGACTGGACTTGACGAACAGTGGTTCATTGTTCAAAGCCCAAATTAACTAAACCTGGCCCATTAATATAAACGATTTTGCATTTTATATTTGGCCGATTAAAACGCAAAACAAGTATACGTCTTATTATAATTTGAGAGATTTTGAATTCCCAATCTTCTTTCGATTTTCATTTTTCAGTGCTCAAATTCCAATCTTCCCTATTATAATCAGATGGATTTTGAATTCCCAATCTTCTTCTTCCTTTATCTTTCGATTTTGAATCCTTTTCTTCTTCTTCTTCCTCTTTGCAAGTTTGAAGCAATTTCTTTTTCTGTGTAGCTCGAAGCTTCAAGGTATGGTTTCGAATTTTCTCGTCATGGTTTTTTTTTTGTATTATTTAGATGTTTCATGTTTGAATTTATGATCTAAATTTGAGATTAATTGGCCATTGTCCTTATGCCCTCTAGGTGTTTGATTAAATGCCTCAATGAAATTATTTTGAGCTGAGAAGATGTCTTTTGTTTGTTTAAGATGCAATCACTGTAAAGAGCATATTATATATGATCTACAAAAGCAGAAAGGTTGTGCACTAACCCCTGGAAGTACTCCTAAAATAGTAGTTAGAAAGATAGATATGGAAGTATTTCGTGAAATGATCGCAGTGGCTATAATTGAACATGATCTCCCTTATTCTTTTGTTGAGTACCAAAGGATTAGAGAAGCTTTTGCTTATGCTAACCCTGAAATTGAGTTCTGGTGTAGAAACACAGCAGCCGCAGATGTGTTAAAGATTTTTGAGAAAGAGAAAAAGAAACTTCAAAAGATCTTGGTTGAGATTCCCGGTAGAATTTGTTTGACAACAGATTTGTGGAGAGCAGACACTATAGAAGGGTATATATGCTTAACTGGTCACTACATTGATGCAGATTGGAATTTGCGAACAGCGATATTGTCTTTCTGTGCTTTTCCGCCTCCTCACTCAGGTATTGTAATAGCGATGAAACTGACTGAATTGTTGAAGGAGTGGGGTTTGGAGAAGAAAGTATTTGCTTTGACAGTTAATAATGCTTCATCAAACGATACAATGCAAGGAATTCTTAAAACGCTGCTTCAGAAGGATTTAGTATGTAGTGGGGAGTTTTTCCATGTAAGGTGTTCTGCTCATATTTTAAATCTTATTGTTCAGGATGGCTTAAGTGTTATTAGTGAAGCTTTATGAAAAATCAGAGATAGCATCAAGTTTGTGAAGGTTTCAGAATCTAGAGTAAAGATGTTTCAAAGCTGTTGTGAAATTGTTGGAAATGAGCTCAAAGCTGGTCTAGTATTAGATGTTACAACACGTTGGAACTCTACTCAATTGATGTTGTCTAGAGCTATACAATTTAAAGAAGCTCTGTGTAATCTTTCAGAGGTAGAGAAGAGCTATACAAGCTTCCCATCAGATTTAGAGTGGAGTAGAGCAGAATCAGTATGCGAGTTTTTAAGACCATTTGCTGAGATGACAAGACTGATTTCAGGTTCATCTTACCCTACTGCAAATTAAGATTTCATGCAAGTATGGAAGATAGAGAGTTGGTTGAGAGCTCATGAGTATTCTGATGATCCTGAAATTTATGATATGGTGGGAGTTATGAGGCTAAAATTTGACAAATACTGGGAGGAGTATAGTGACATTCTTGCAATTGCTGCGGTATTGGATCCAAGTTTGAAGTTTACGTTCTTAGAGTATTGTTATAACTCTTTAGATTCATTGACTTGTGAGTTCAGGATGAAACATGTCCGCTCCAAGCTGGATACCCTTTTTAAAGCTTATGAAACAAACATCTCCAACACTACTACCATTAAAGAACCAGAACTTGGAGAAGTTCCATCAGGATATGATGTAAGTTTTGATGCTTTCTCTCTGATTTATCAATTAAGTAATAAATGTCTCATGTTTGTAGGTATTGTATAATACAATCCTAAATGCTAATTCTTTCATCACGTTCTGTTTTATTGCATCTTCTTTGGTCCATGTTAAATATTCTCATGATTTTTATAATGGCAGAGTTCATGCTAAGAGTTCATGCTAAGAATCTAATCATTTATTTTTACTTGTGGAATCTGATTTGACTCAGGGATTTTACGCTTTTTTCTCTCAAAAGGCTGGTGGTAAGAGTGGGAAATCACCTTTCAAAATATATTTGGATGAGCCATCTCTTGATATGGTAGCTTTTAAGAGCTTGAATGTTTTGTCGTATTGGAAAGACAATGCCAATCGTTTTAAAGAGCTTTCAAGGATGGCTTGTGATGTTTTGAGCATTCCAATAACAACGGTAGCATCTGAATCTTCTTTTAGCATAGGAAGTAGGGTGTTAAACAAGTATAGAAGTTCTCTTTTACCTACAAAGGTGGAGGCTTTGATATGTTCAAGGAACTGGTTACGTGGATTTCAAGCAATTGGTAACTATTTGTTCTTATTTTTGCATTCATTGAGGAGGATTGCTATGAAGTTTTAACTGGATTGGTTTTAATTTGTAGATGATGAGTTCAAATTTATTGAGGAGGGGAAAGAAGAAGAAGAGAAATAAGATGGTAAGTTTCATACAACTAAAGTTTGGTTGATTGATATCTATAATTGAGTTGATTTTATGTTAAAGTTTGGTTGACACTGTTACAGACTTACATTTTCATAGCTCTTAGTAGATAAGAGAACAATACATGTGTATATTAATCTATAGAATTTGAGGTACTATGTTCTTGTTTTGTAAGTTACTAGTTTTCTTCTGGCTTGTTGCTGAAGGTAATGAGCACAAGGATCAAGTGTGAATGTGTTGAGATCATGTCTGATGTTGTTCAAAAATATGGCAAATGATCACGAGAAGCTATTGAAGTCTATTGTTACTCTATGGATTATTGTTCTTTATGAAGCTACTGAAGTCTTGCTTTTATGGATTATTGTTATAACTTTTTTGCTTTTATAATAAGATTTTGGAATATTCACGTTTCGAATAATTGATTACATATTTTGACCAAAAAATAGAGAATATCATATTACATATTACATATTACATATTTTGGAAGTTTTACATATTTTTTTCAAGGGTTTTTAATAAAAAAATCCCCTCAACTATTATCGAATCATGAAAAATCCCCTCAATTAATTTTTTAGTATAAAAACCCCTCAACTATACTTCATTAATGAAATCAACCCTCCGTCTACAATAACGTTTAATCCTAATAAAAATTGTTGTCTTTTGTTACAAAAACGATAAAACGTCTCAAATATTGACCAAAACATCAAGTTGTTTACATGAAAACAACACAAATGCGCAAAGAAAAACTTAGTTGCAACTTGTATTCAAAGAAGAAAAAAAATCGTGATCGTAGGTGTACTGTAAATCGTGATTAATGCTAAACTCATTCAAGAAACCAGCCATAATCTTAGGTGCACTATAGAGATTCACCACACTTATTGAGTAACATATGTGAGTTTCGTTGTAGGATTTCACAACCATAGACCGACTGTTTATTGAAGCATATAATCTCCAATCAAAGTGATTTTGAATACAAGTTGCAGCTAATTTCTTCTTTGCGCATTTATGTTGTTTTCATGTAAACAACTTGATGTTTTGGTTAATATTTATGATGTTTTGTCGTTTTTGTAACGAAAGACAACAATATTTGTTGGGATTAAACGTTATTGTAGACGGAAGGTTGATTTCACTAACGAAGTATAGTTGAGGGGTTTCTTTACCAAAAAAATAGTTGAGGGGATTTTTCAAGATTCGGCGATAGTTGAGGGGATTCTTTATTAAAATCCCTTTTTCAATCGTCAAAATGATCTTATTAAGGAATAAAGCACAAAATCAATAATCTTTGGTTTCCAAATTATGTGATAAATAGTTTGTCTAGTCCAACGGACATATCGGACTGTCCAATTCGTCACAGACAGTTTTGGACTTAGACATATTTGGACTCGGATGTATTCGGACTCGGACATATTCGGACGCAAAAAAAATGAGAATGTCCATATGGACATGTCCGTTGGACTTGGACATGTCCGGTTGACAGCTCTAAGGTCCATGCTAAAGACCACAGGACGGTCAAACCCAAACCGGACAACATCGTCAAACCTGTAAAACCCGACAACCTCGTTTCATATGTGTGCATCAATAGCATGGATTTTGAGACTCGTGTAAGAGCCAACGTAGTTGCAATTTGCTACTGGACAAGAACAAGGGGCGAAATCACAGACCTTCACATGGCTAGATTGATCACAATACGTGGTGGTTACTTCACACCCGTATTTTTCATTTAGACATGGGACTATAGAAGCTTCAATAACGTTCTCCATGGCTCTGCATCGTATATCCCCAATGTGAGATCTACAGAACGAGCATGTCTTGTTCAGCTTTCTGCAGCACGACGAACAAGCTAGATGCCCGTTTTTACACTGAACACGTTAAAAACACCATATTGTAAGCCAAATAGTTACAGGGTTATAATCATACAACAATAAAAAATGAAATTGTGGCCTGAATGTTCTTATTCCGCAATTCCATCAACCTATTAAGCTACAAATCCACAAATCCGTAGTCAAAATCAGTGATATAAAGCAATTGTAGCCAAATCAAACGCATTAACACTAATTAGAGATGAGATTGTGACCTAAATGTTCTTATTCTGCAATTCCATCAACCTAATAAGCTACAAATCCACAAATCAGTAATCCAAATCAGTGTTTTAAAATATTTTGTAGTCAAATTAAACGCATTAACACTGATTAGAGATGATATTGTGACCTAAATGTTCTGATTCTGCAATTCCATCAACCTAATAAGCTACGAATTCATAGATTGCCAAAATTACGAATCAAAGAAGTGAAAAGCTGATAGATTAGTCTAGTGAGTGGCTCGCAACAAATAGGACAATCGTGAATATCTGCACTCTGAAGCTTCTTCATCATCATCATCATCATCATCATCATCATCATCATCATCATCTTCTTCTTCTTCTTCTTCTTCTTCTTCTTCTTCTTCTTCTCTGTCTTCTTCTTCGTCTTCTGTGATACTAGCGGGCTCGAAATCCATGTCGTCTTCTGTGTCCATAGTCATATTACACACAAACCCTTTATCTAGAGAGAACACAAATAAAGAAACTAAAAGACAAGCATTCAATGAGCTCAATAGAATCAGACAAAAGACCTAATTTTTACTTAAGAACACTAGTTCCTCGCTACAAGAACAAGGTTTTTCAGCCGCGGAATCAATCAATGGGGAAGGAGAGATACCATTTGAGGTAGCTTGATCGGGTTGGCGAATCTCCATGAAAGCCAGTGAATGTGAGAAAGATTTTGTGACGAATTTGGGGAAGATAGAAGGAGAATTCAAGATCTGAACACAATCCAAGTGAAGTTTATTTGCCTCGAGCTTCAAAACTGACTGAGACTTCGAACTTCCTAATGCAAGTCACTATTAATGAGCTCTTTACGTGAATGATTTTACGCGGTGGAAACCGGATCCACTAAGAATGAGCTCCAAAAGATATTTTGTTGAAATTAAAGTTCTCTAATACCCTTAAATTTATTAATTGTATGATTTGTTTCTAAAATATATTTTTTTTGATAAATATCTAATTTCCTTAATCGCTTGTTATAATTAAAGATTTTAAAAAATTTATGTTCTTAATTTTCAGAAAACACATTTAATAATTTTCGGAAAATAAATTGAATTTATTATGCAAAACTGAATATTTGATTTCCTTAACTGAAACATTTGATTTCCTAAATTTTTGAAATTTCAAATACAAATTTAGAATTGGTATTCTAAATGTTCGATAACATAGAACAAACTGAATAAATTTCAAAAACAAATTTAGAATTGGTATTCTAAATGTTCGATAACATAGAACAAACTGAATAATATATATTCTACATTTTGTAGACTGTATAGGAAAGTAAAGATTACGTATTCTGAAATTTGATTCTAAATATTTTAGAATATTAGTGGTTTTCTAAATTTTTAGAACATAGATTAATACGCAGATGATGTATTCTCATTTTTTTCTCTTGAATCGTTTAGAATGTGCATGTGCTCTAAATTTTTAGAACAAAGAACAAAGTTAAAACTACAAATTCTAAAAGTTGTAGAACATGTACAATCGGTAGATTACATTTTCTAAAGTTTTAGGAACATGTATAGGCAGCATAATGTAAATTATATACAAAATAGATTAAATTTAGAAATCCAAATTTTAATGTAATGGTTACAAATTAAAATTTTCACCTTTGATAAAAGTCTTATTATTTCATTTATTAAATGTTTGAAAAAAAAGATTGGAAAAACTAATTATTTATATAAAAAGAATAATTGTGAAAAAATTGGCAAACCTTGTGTATATGGCCAAATTTAAATTTAGAAAAAACCTTTTAAATCAATTTTCCCTTTATTTGATCCAGCGAATTTGTTTGACACATGAAATTTGTCATACATTATACAAACCGACGTTAATAAGATAATTTTATTTATATTAAAACCGACGATGATAGTTCTTTCAAAGGAATAATAAAGCTTTATTAAGAAGAGAATACAAACTTGGGAAAATTCTATAAAAATATCCAAACTAAATTTCGTTAAACTTTTCAATACGCTCAACTTTTTAATGAGTTAGTTTAATACACTAACTAATTATTTTTCCATTTTAATTCATCAACTTGCAAACGGTACTCATTTACCTATCTTGACTTAATGGTAAGATAACATCCGTTATCTTTTTATTTTTTAAATAATTCAGAAAATAATATTTATTTAAAAATAATGATAAACATCACAATAATTTTTTTTATTCGAAAAAATTGGGGGAAAAATTCTGAAACTTAAAAAAAGTAATTAATTAATTTTACAATGATTTTCTTAAATAGTAAATTCGGTTTTAAATTTAAAAACCCAAATTTAAATTTTAAATCTCCAAATTTACACTATAAAAATCATAAATTATGAAATAAAGCTATGAATTTTAGATTAAAAAATTTAAATTTTGAATTCAAAAAAACAAGTTAGGATTTTAAATTATTGAAAACATAAAAAGATAACGGATATTATCTTTCCGTTAAGTCGAGGTAGGTAAATGGACACTATTTGAAAGTTGATAAATTAAAATGGATAAAATAATTAGTTGGAGTATTAAACTGGGTAGCCAAAAAGTTAGGGCATTAAAAAGTTTAACGGAATTTGTAATTGAATATGGATTCAATCAAAAGTGTTTCTCTTTCCCACAAAAATCACACATAAAGTATGAAAATCATATATGTATGTTTCCGAATAAAAGTGATTTCTTAGGGTTAATTAGGTTTATAACCCCAAACAAAAATTGTATCATATAAACAAACTAAAACCCACCTAGGTGGCACAATCCTAGCCCTTAAACTATATGCATAAAAATCCAATCCCAACTCTCACTTCACTAAAGATTTCTTTAAAACCCCAAATCTCATGAGCAATGTAACCAATCAACCGACGACAAAAAAAAAAAAATGTAACCAATCAACCTTATTGCTATTAATCAGCTCAATTCTAGATAGAGTTTTCTTCTTAGCACTAAACTACAATCTTCTGAGTCCAACAATGGCTCCAAAACACAGATTTTATATTAAATTGAAGATCTTACATACAGAAATTTATAATTGGATATATGTATATATACTTCATAGCACTCAAATTTCAGGGGTTTCAGATAATTCTAACCACAAATTACTTCACTTTATCAATTGTCACAATTGACTCACAAACGTAGAAAGGAAGGCTTGTTTATACGAACGATATCGCATTAATTGAAACAACAACATTAACTCAACAGCTTTTCAAAAAGGTAAGTAAAACATCCATAAAATTCTGAAAATTTTACAATTTGACCACACAACTTTTAAATATTCGTAGACTTGGTAAAACAACAACTTGCTCAAGTATGTTTTGGGGAAGAAGAAGCTGTAGCAGAGAGCACCAATGTAACTCAGGGATCAATGCTTGAGCTTGATCACACAAACATTTCTTCTATGTACAGACAATGAGATGAGCCACACAGAGTTTGTTTTTGACTTCTGGGAGGCTTCAGTTCGGTTATTAATTATTGTGGAAGATTTGTAATTATCATTATAATGATGGGTTCATTTTGCAAAACAAAAATTATTTGTTACTTTTATTCAAAGGATCTTGTTTGTATTGAAGCATATAATTAATGAAGCATGAGACTTTTCTTTTAGTTTCCTTTTCAACACAAAGAAAAAGTCAAAAGTAATGTTTCTATAATGTTTCTATTATAGATAGGTAAGATAGTGAGGTAATATAAGAATTTTATATTATTAATTGTATTGGGATTATCATATTTACTCGAATTTAGTTTTGTATTTTTTAGTGATTATAAGTAGTAAATATAGAAGGGTTCTTAAAAAAAATAAATTATGAATTTGAATTTTTTTAGTTAAAGTTTATTTTTTTCAAATTGAAAACATAGTACATTCAATAAAATATGAAATTTCAAACATACATGAAACAATAACATTTAAAACATAGATTTCAAACATTTTAAACAAACATTTCATCGCATGATCCGTCAATGGGATTAGAAGAAGAGGATGCCATATTTGTGTTTAATTGTGTTTGAAATTTTGATGAAATAAAAGAGGAAACGGATAACTTGTTTGAGGAAATAGAAGAGGAGAATTTATTTGAGAGGAGAAGGAGACTTTGTTTTTGCCGAGGAGATGAAAAACAAGAGGAGATAGAGATTTACAAAGAATATGACAATATATATCACAACAAATATTGGTACAAAGCATACAGCAACAAAACCATTTACAAAATACAAATAACAAAGCATTTACAAAATACATGTGCTTTGTCGACACATACAGTGAGTTAACATGTGATGTACCTATGACCAAAGAAAATTGAACGGAATTAGCTTGCGGGACTTGAGAACCGACCATTTCAGTCGCCTGTAGTATGCTGCTTGGAGCAAAGCTAGAGAGAGAAGGAATATCCATTTGAATCACATATGCAAATAGTCAAACAAACATTAACCGCCATGTAACTAAAATGTCAACATTAAGAGCTAGTTCACATAACTTTGACTGAAACTTTGCCACATTAACCACAAAGTCTAGAGAGAAAATGCAATATCCAGCCGAGACAAGAGGAAGATAAACCTACCAATTTCCTCTCTTGCATTTCTGGTTCAGCTGCTCACATAACTCCAATCCGTGTTCAGCCTCATCAGCAGATGCTAGTGTAGAAAAACTCAACACTACCCACTCATTTTTTCATACAAATTTACACAAATGGAAGCCAAAAATGACAAGTTACAGTTGTAATTGGAACCAAAGAACCTTAATTTCTATCACATCAAAAATCCCCAAATTTTTCTTACATGCAACAACCCTAACCACAAACCTTAATTTCGATATCATTCACTACGATCTAAACAATAATCAGAGAAGAAAAACTTATCTTCAGATTTGGAGAACAGGTTTTGATGAACCAAAACCATTTGATTCGGATCAAACAGATCGAGAGAGAGAGAGAGACAGAGACCCACACACTCTTTTGTGATGATTTATGGTTTTTTAGACTAAATTCAGAGAGATCGACGATGGAGAAGGAGAGAGAGAACAATTGTGCGTGTTTTTTTTCTTTTTGTTCATTATTTCGACCAATCAAACCAAGCCACCCTCCTCATATTTACCGTAAATATAACACCTAAATTTAGAACCGGTAATATAACATTAAGCCCATTTAAAATTAAATTAATGAGTTTATTCCTAAAGTCGCACCTATATTTACTCCTATTTACCAGCTATAATGATGCTCTTAGCTCTTTTGGTTTCTTCTGAAAGAAATTCTGAAGACCAAAGTCCAAGTCATTTTCTTCATCAGCTTTTTTTGCTCTTAGTGCTATTATAATTTAATTATTTCTTTAGATCAGAAAATAAAAAAAAAAACAGAAGAAAGAATCAGATGACAGCTATCACTCAATTTATGCTCCAATTTCAAAAACATTACCATTTTCGGCTTTTGGTACTTTGAAATCTTCATTTGTTAAGATTTCTTAAAAACTTTCAGTTACACCCATTGATGTTTGTGTATTCTGACCAGTGACCATATGATATGTGGTTAATCTCTAGTAAATTTACAGTAAAGTTTTAGTGAGAGTATAGATTCTGAGGATTATTTAAGGATTTAAAAGACAAAAATATAAACGTGTTATACACAATATAGAAATTGATACTATATGAAATGAAAATAGATCAGGCAAGTATTTATAAAATGGAAACAGATCCCAAAGAGAAAAAGCCCAAAACATTCCCAAAAGGGAAAGAAGGACATGTGGGAACTCTTTTCTTTCTTCTATCCCTTTTATATATTTCCATTTGAACTTGTATTGGGGACCATACCATAATTACGTTTTTTAGTTTCTTAATTTTAACCCACTTTAAACGTTAATGGGTTTATTAACTAAAACCCAACCATATTACCTCTTATTTACCCTATATAAACATGCTCTTATGTATCTACAAAAACACGAAACCATAATTTCCTTAAAATAGTTTTACCAACCAACATGCAAAATATATTTGTAATAAAAAATAACCAGAAAGTAGCTAGTACATTTTAGAATAAATGAAACGAGGTAAAACAATCATTTTAGCTACATAAATCATTGTCAACTTGTAAACAAAAATACTAAATGGAATTTAATATGCAACAATTCCCCAACCCTAAAAAAAACCACAAACTTATTAATTGTATAATTGAACTAGATATATTTATTATCGCACGCGTAATTCACAACGCCGGTTTTTTACTAATTGAAAATAAGATATGAGACATAGTCACTATCGTAGCAAAGAGTAGTGGAACATGTAGTTCATTTAGGATATAATTTTCAAGAAAAATTCGAACATGTAGTTTATCTAAAACCTGAGCAATGTAAATTTGTGTCCTCCATTGGGAAATAATGCTTGTCTACCTAAACAATCGAACTGACTAGTGCAAGGCTCATACTGGGATAATTAGTAACAAGGCATATAACGATTACTAAACTTTAGTTTTAACATCCAGACAATACATCATACTTATGTCTCAAGGAAGGCAGATAACGAACTTAGTTTAAAATCCACAAACTAACATAAGAAAACGCCAAAGGGAGAGAGCTTCTACTTCATCGTCTGTCTTCTGAGAGAAACAGGGTAGAAAACTTTATTCAAGAACTATTCCATACTGTTTCATGATTTGTAACACAATCTCTCCTCCTTGTCCCTCACCCTTCGTCACTGTCAGTCGAGCCCACACTCATGTCATCCTTCGGAGGATGCAACCACTCTAAAACAAACCACGAATTAATGAGAAGAGGGTTTAACTTTGTTACCAAGAAGCAAGAATCAAGTATGTACCTGGGACAACATAGCCGCCACAGCAAACGGAATCAAGTATATAATAACAATCTGAATCAGGAACACATCTTACAGATACTAATTAATCTGCAAAAACGAAGAATCTACTTACTTGCGACTTTCGAATTTGGGTGGGGCCAATAATTCAGAGATGCTGCATAATAATAATTTGATTTCAAAAGATAATGTTATCAAGACATCTTACATATCAAAATCACCAAACGCAATAGAAAGAAAGAAGAATCTACTTACTTGTAGTAGGGGAATACTTCAGTGTCAAAGATCCTGCATGATAATTTGATTGCAAAAGATAATGTTATCATCAACACATGACAAAGAGAAAACATGTTACATATACAAAATCTCCACACGCAATAAGAAAGAAAGAAGAATCTACTCACGCTTCTTCTTCAGAGACGATTTTCTTTGGATCCATCAATTTCGTCTCCTACGGTACGAAGATCTAATCAGAAAGTTGGAATACTTTTTCGAAACAGAACCGCATTTTAAAGACAGAGACAGAAAAAATACATAAGGAGAAGAAGATTACCGCTGCTTCACTATCATTCGAATCCATCAATTTCATCACCTATCTAATCAGGAACGTCTGCTAGGTATTCGAAAGGCAATACATAAACTTGAAGAGGTTTGTATATATGCAAACATTAGAACTTTAAGGAAATGAGCATTTAAATAATTTAAATCTAGTCCATGTAACTTTGGCCGAGTGGTTAAGGCGTGTGCCTGCTAAGTACATGGGGTTTCCCCGCGAGAGTTCGAATCTCTCAGGCGACGTATTTTTTATTTTTGTTGCAAGCCCTCCATTTTGTTGACTTATCACACTTGCAAAATAACTGACAAACCATGAATGGAGAAATACCTTGATTGATTTACATCTTATGTTGTTTCAGTAAACCAGAGATAAGGAAATGGAAAAAGTTTGTACATTTTTCAACCAAGTGATGAAAGATAAATTGATCATAACATTATCACTTGTATGATCCTCAGAAGGTGCTATTAAATCACTCTGAGCTAATTGCTAATGCTCGCACTCCATCTCTCAGATCAAAATGCAATACTATCAAACAACTAATTCCTTCTTATATCAAAGTCACAAAAACAAATCAGCGAAAGCTCCAATAGACCTTTTCAGAAAACCACAAGGAGAAATAAAACAAATTGTAACATCCCGGAACCAAAATATGGATTTTGGTCAGGGGTGTCGATCGACACCAAGGCAGGGTGTCGATCGACACCAATGTTTTCGGTCAAAATCGGTTTGATTTAAAATCATCCGGTTTGTTGCGCGGTTTGGGAACGCAACCCTAGGTCGGGTTATTTATAGTTCCAGCCGCAGTTGCACGATTTTTGAGAGAATTTAGAGAGAAAGAAGTCATGATTCGAGTATTCGAGCGAGAATCGAAAGGTTTGTGATCTGTTCTTCGTCGGTTTTACTAGGAGTTTTCGTGGGATCCTTAAGGGTTTGTTTGTGGAGTATTGTGGGCGATTTCTTTGTGATTTCCTGCGAGTTTCGTCGCTGATTCGTCGCTGTTCAATTCCTCTTTCCTTTTCAATCCGCGTAATCGAGGTGAGTGCGTGATCGTGGATATGGGATTAGGTTATTAGTAATTTCGAATGAATGATTGTGATGATTGGATTGTTTCTGTGTGAACTGTGTGATTGAAATCGTGATGATCTCGTGCGATGAAACGAAACTGGAGTCGTGTGAGGATTTGACTCGGTTCAGGTTTTCTGCGAGAGGTGTCGATCGACACCTAGTGGTAGTGTCGATCAACACCACTGATATATTTCCACGAGGATTGTGTTCCTGAATGGAGTGTCGATCAACACCAAGTGTGTGTGTCGATCGACACCACTTATTTTTAATGCTGTTTTTGGTCATTTTGTGGATTGTTGCTTGATCGCATTTTGTGGATTGTTGCTTAATCGCGTAGAATTGATAATCTATATTTCCCTTACTATGTATCTGGTAGACAGGATGACCGCTCCACTAAGTATTTATTAAATACTTACGCAACTCTGTTTTTCCTTTTTGAGTTGCAGGTAACAGAAATGCGTGATCGCGGAATCAAGACCAGAGAAGAGGATGATAGGGTGTTAGTTTGTTTATTCTGTTTCTAGCGAACCTGGTTTTTAGGTTGCTAGTATTATTGAATTCTGGAAATGGTTTGTTGAATTTTATATTTTGGTTTATTAATGTATGGAATAATTTTATGAGAACTTCCACGAATTGTTGAGTAGCTGCAGAGAATTAAATATTTATGGGAATATTAATTCGGCTATTAAATAAATAAAAAATGTTAGTTGTTTCAATTTGGTATCAGAGCCTAGACGTTTTTAAGACTTGGAAATTGGATGAATTGAGACTATGTGTTTAATTGTTTATTGGTGGTTAGACAATTAGTATTCTTAGATCATCCTCTTCGGCCTTTAAAGAGATTCCGCGGTAAGTTGTATTTTATTGTTTGTGTGACCGCATGTGTTGTGGTTTCTAGTATCTTAGCAGTGCTCTGTTAAGTGCAGAGTCTAATGGCTAGAGTTCTGAGAAGTCGTGGCAGTGGTGCCAGAGGTCGTGGCCATGTGGGCCGTGGTCGTGGTCGGGGGCATATGAGCACATCTTTCGAGTGGGTGGCTCAGAGGGAGTCGCCAGAGCAGGAGGCTGATTCGCTGACGTATCAGGAGGGATCAGGGGGCAGTGTCAGGGTGTCTGTGGGTACCGGTGGTGGTATAGGGCCAGATGGTGTTGCAGTAGGCCGGGTGGGGGTGCTGCTGCAGGAGTGGTCTAGGGTCCAGATGATCGTTTGGAATTGCAGTTCCATAGATTGGTTCAGGGCGACCGGTCGGTCCGCGAGTATGATGCTGAGTTCAGCAGGCTAGTAGCCTATGCGTGTAGAGGCATGGATGATGAGCGAGCTCAGATGGGTATGTTCGCGGGTGGACTTACACTTGGGCTGAGGAGGGCGTGCAGAGCTTTCAAGTTTGCCTCGAGGGCGGAGCTAGTGGAAGCGGCTGCAACAATTAAGAAGAACCTGAGGGAGCAAGGCGAGGAGTGAGTTGTGGTTCTTTTATCTCAAGTTGTGGTTCTCTTGTTTTTCTATTTCAGAATTTTAGCTTTGGCTTTGGTGTTTTGGAATGTTATCATTTTTGTTGGTGTTGAAACAATTATTCCATTTTAAATTTATAAGATGAGTTTTGCTTTTATCTTTGGCTGGTGGTGGATTTTGTTTTAGTCCGGTAAGTGTTATGATGACACTCTTGGAGTTTGAGATCTCGACCATTCAGACAGAGCGGATGTTTGGCAAAGGATTGCGAAGATAAGTAGCTATGGTTTTTGAGAGTGTAAGTTGAGTTTCCTAGTCGTGTGCTTCTACAGAAGGAGTTACTGTAGATCCGACTAAGATTGAGGCTAGCGAGTGAGCATCGGAGATTCATCAAGGAATTGCTAGTATGGTGCAGTCTAAGATGACGTGGACAGAAGAGATGTCCCGTTTGTTGTTTTCAGGAGTATATGGATAACCTTGCGAGGCTGAAAGAAGTATCAATGAGTACACCTGTTTTGGCATCCCGTGTTGGGTAAGCCTTATTCGGTATACACCGATGCTTCTTGTTTTGGATTAGTGTTTGAGCAGCAGTGGGCTGCAGAGTTAAGCAGCAGTGGGCTGTAGTGGTTGAGTAGCAGTGGGCTGCGGAGTGGAGCAGCAGTGGGCTGCAGTGTTTGAGCAGCAGTGGGCTGCAGAGATGAGCAGCAGTTGGCTGCAGTGTTTGAGCTGCAGTGGGCTGCAGTGTTTGAGCAGCAGTGGGCTTCGGAGTTGAGCAGCAGTGGGCTGCAGGGTTTGAGCAGTTGTGGGCTGCAGTGTGGAGCAGCAGTGGGCTGCAGTCGTGGGGCAGCAGTGGGCTGCAATGTTGGATGAGCAGTGGGCTGTAGTGAAGGATCTCCTGTGTAGTATCTGTGTGTCTCAGAAGAGTGTGGTTAGGGTCGATTTGATGCATGGAGGAGTATTGTTTTAGAGTATCTGGTCTCTTAGAATGGGACGTTTAGATGCGTAGGCGAGCGTATGCCTATAGATGGGTTCAATGAGTTTCTGGTTTTGGTTTGGACCGCTGAGGCAGTTCTAATCGCTGATGTTTATGGGCAGTTAGTATTCATTGCTCTAGGGGCTGCGGTCTCGAGTAACTCATCTACCGTTGGAGAATTTTGGTCTCTTTTATCTTGCTCGGGACTGAGGTTCCAGTATGAGCATTGGGTTGGTGGTCCCTATGGTACTTATGGCTCAAAGGATTCGTTTCTGCGAGTGCGAGAGTTGTGAAGATGAGTTAAGAGTAATAAATATTTGTAACGTGCGCATAAACATAGGATTAGTGATGAGCTTCGGAGGTCAGGATTGGATTATGATAAGAATCACTTGTGTTGGCAAAGGGGTGCAGGAGGAGCAGAGATGTTGTAGAGTTTTTTAAAAAAAAAACGCAGATTAATGTCGGAGGTACTTCTAGTTCTAGGTGCTTGTTTACATAGGAATTGATTACTCGTATAGGAAGCGTTTTTCCTATTTATATCTTGAGCTTGAGGGAGAAGTCCTGAGAGTGGAGTGGCATGTGCATCGTACCTCGAAGGAGACGTCTTGAGAGTGTGATGATATCGGAATGAGTAGGAGTAGTCAATGTCTGATGGTTTCATAAGCATGGGATGGGATATGGACCTCCAGGTGCGGGTGTAATTTCGTGCTTTTCGGCTAGTGGTTTGCAGCGTGCGATAAGTGTTAGCGTGTGGATGTGAAGTACCAGGTTCCAGACGGAAAATTGATTTGTTGCCACTCTGTAGTGGGGGGTGGGATGCGATCACGATGGAGTTTGTGGGGGGCATTACCTAATTCGAGAACCTTTGATGCGATTTGGGTGATTGTGGACCGTGTGACTAAGTCTGCACATTTTCTGGCTGTTACGAAGACCGATGGAGGTGCGATTTTGGCTAAGAGGTTTGTGGGTGAGATTGTGAGGCCGCATGAGGCACCAGCCAACATTGTGTCTGACCGAGATCCTAAGTTTGCGTCTGAGTTTTAGGGAGCTTTTCAGACAGAGATGGGCACTAGAGTGAATATGAGTACGGCTTATCACCCACAGACTGATGGGCAGTTAGAGAGGACTATTCAGACTATGGAGGATTTGTTGAGGATGTGTGTTCTGGATTGGGGTGGTCTTTGGGCTGATCACTTGGGTTTGGTCGAGTTTGCTTATAACAACATCTTTCAGGCGAGCATTGGCATGGCTCCTTATGAGGCTCTTTATGGGAGGCCGTGCAGGACACCGTTATGCTGGACCCAAGTGGGGGAGATGAGCATTCTGGGTGCGAGTTTTGTTCAGGAAACGACAGAGAATATCCGTGTTCTGAAGCTGAATATAAAGGAGGCTCAGGATCGGCAGAGGAGTTATGCCGATAAGCGGCGGGAGGGCTTTAGTTCGTAGTGAGCGATCGTGTGTATCTCAAGATGGCTATGTTAAGGGGTCCTAACAGATCCATAGCTGAGAACAAACTGAGTCTGCGTTTTATGGGACCGTTCTTGGTGGTGGAGCGAGTTGGACCGGTGGCGTACCGGTTAGAGTTACCTCCGATCATTAAGGCATTCCACAAGGTCTTTTATGTGTCTATGCTGAGGAAGTGCCTCCATGAGTCAGAGGAGTTGGTGGCCTAGATTCCGGAGGATCTGCAGCCAGATTTAACAGTTCCGGCAGTTCCTGTGAGGATTCTTGAGAGGAGAGAGAAGGTTCTGCGTCGGAAGAGGATACCATTGCTGAGAGTCTTGCAGGACTATAGCGGTACAGAGGATGAGACGTGGGAGCCAGAGGCAAAGATGAAGTTGAAGTTCAGGAAGTGGTTCGACAAGCAGGTCGCATCATGAGCTTACTGTTGTCTTTATGGTTCCGGTTTCGTTTAGCTGGTGGGCTATTGTTGTTTTTGGTTCATGTATTTTTTGTTTTTGTTGTAACGATATACATTTTCTGGAATTTATAAGATGGAGTTTCCTTATTTATTTCCAGTATTATTATAAGATAAGTGGTTCTTATAAGCGTGTTCGGTTGACTAGTATGGGTCGTGTCTTGGGAGATATTTCGGGTGGGAAATATCGAGTTTGGCCATGTGGGGCATATCTAGTCATAAATGTTTATAGACTTTCTGGAACTCATTAATCTAAAGGATAGTGGCATTCTCGAATAGATCATGATAGTAGGTCTTCGGTATTCTACCTGTGATGGTGGGTCTTAGTGTAGTAACATGGTTATACGTACCTGGGATGGTGGTTCTCCGGTGCAGTATTGTGGGATGCTTATTTATCTGGGACAGGTGGATCTCAGTATAAATATCGGGAGACGAGTAGGTCTCTTGAAGGGAATAGAGTTCCCGGCATTTCTTTGGAGTGAGTGGCCTCTAGAGACTTATCTGAGACAGGTGGATCTCAATATAAGTCTAACGGGAAAGGTGGATTCCAGGTATACCATGAGTGGTTGGTATGATTGTTGCTAAGGATGCGTCGTGAGAGCAAGGTAATGAGCTAGGAGTAATAGATGTCTTGGAAAATGTGTGTATAAACATAGGATTAGATACAGGGGTCGGGTGAGGATCCCTGATGTTTTGACCAAGTGGGGTCAAGTTTTTGTCTTGGATAGACGGGTTGCGGGATTTGAGGTCGAATCCAGATTAGTGGAGAAGAGTTGTAATATCCCAAAACCAAAATATGGTTTTTGGTCAGGTGTGTCGATCGACACCAAGGCAGGGTCTCGATCGACACCAATGTTTTCGGTCAAAATCAGTTTGATTTAAAATCATCCGGTTTGTTGCGCGGTTTGGGAACGCAACCCTAGGTCAGGTTATTTATAGTTCCAGCCGCTGTTGCACGATTTTTGAGAGAATTTAGAGAGAAAGAAGTCGTGATTTAAGTATTCGTCGGTTTCACTAGGAGTTTTCGTGGGATCCTTAAGGGTTCGTTTGTGGACTATTGTGGGCGATTTCTCGGTGATTTCCTGCGAGTTTCGTCGCTGATTAGTCGCTGTTCAATTCCTTTTTATTTTTCAATCCGCGTAATCGAGGTGAGTGCGTGATCGTGGATATGAGATTAGGTTATGAGGAATTTGAAATGAATGATTGTAATGATTGGATTATTTCTGTGATTATTTCTGTGTGAACTGTGTGATTGAAATCGTGATGATCTCGTGCGATGAAACAGAACTCGAGTCGTGTGAGGATTTGACTCGGTTCAGATTTAAATTGTGATTTATGAGTGTTGAAATCACGTTGTGGAAAGTCCTTGTAATGCGATTCTTGTTGCAGATGGAGCGCCGTTATCAGTGTTTCAGTATGTGATGACTTCTTTTTTATGAATAGATATTGTGCGAACTAGAATAATCACACAATAGAATTTGTGAAGATTCGTTGAAATAGAGCTTCTTTAAGGTTTTCAAACACTTAGAGTAAGATAGAATTAGGGTTTTATTTTTCAGTCAAGATCAGAGATGTTAACAGTGTTTCTATATGAAATTTTGGATCCCTTACAACGAGAGGGGTACATGTTTATTTATAGCTAAATGAGGCGGTATGAACAGTGCCGGTCGAGGCGACTTGAACAGTGCCGGTCGGGGCGGTTTGAACAATAATGGGCCGTCAATGGGCCGCTTTCTTCTGGACTTGACTATTGGGCCGTTTCGGCGAATACGACATCGTTTAGGCTTATCGATTCTTCGAGGGGGGGATCTGAACCCTACAGTTAGCCCCCCATTTCAACAGTTTTATAAATAAAAGTGTTGAAGTAAGGGTGTCCGAGTGAAGAACCGATTTCCGCTTAGACGGTTTACGTGTTGATGATGATGTCGAGCCCAGATGACCTGATTCCATCGAATCCAGCGAGTCGGTTCTTGAAGTCGCGAAGTGACGAGATGAGCTAATCCAAAACCTGCGAGTCGCTGGTGAAAGGAAGTCGCGAGCTGATCGACTGCGATGAGATGACCTCGCGAAGTCGCGAGCTGATCGAGTGAGACGTTTCAGGCGAGTCGATTTCGATCTTGCGATGTCGCGAGCTGATGGAGCTTGAAACGCGGGGCGACGAAGCCTCAGTAAAAATCTCGTCTGGAAAACCCGATGGGGAAAAAACCAGACTAAGGGAAAAAGAGCGCGAGTCACACACTTGCTTAGGTCGTCTTTGTCGCCGAATTCTAAACCTGGTTTCGCTGGTGTATCCATTGAATCCTCTGTAACGAAAACCATTGCTGCTGCGAGGCGAGTAGATACATGATTATGCGAGATGACTTCGAACGGTTGATCCCTTGAGATGGAATCGCGAGTTGACTTCTACGGAGAGAAAGTCGCGAGCCGATCCATTGAGACGGACTCGCGAGTTGATTTCTACGGAGAGAAAGTCGCGAGCTGATCCATCGAGATGGACTCGCAGGTTGATTTCTATGGAGAGAAAGTCGCGAGCTGATCCCTTGAGATGGAGTCGCGAGTTGATTTCTATGGAGAGAAAGTCGCGAGCTGATCCATTGAGACGGACTCGCGAGTTGATTTCTACGGAGAGAAAGTCGCGAGCTGATCCATCGAGATGGACTCGCGAGTTGATTTCTATGGAGAGAAAATCGCGAGCTGATCCCTTGAGATGGAGTCGCGAGGTTATCCATTGAAATGGACTCGCGAGTTGACTTCTACGGAGAGAAAGTCGCGAGCTGATCCATCGAGATGGAGTCGCGAGTTGATTTCTGTGGAGAGAAAGTCGCGAGCTGATCCCTTGAGATGGACTCGCGAGTTGATTTCTACGGAGAGCAAGTCGCGAGCTGCGAGTTGCTGAAGTCGCAGATTTATTCGTAAGTGAAGTCGCGAGGTCGCGCCATTCTTTGAAGATCAAAATCCTTAGAATATCGAAACTATGAAGCCCCAAACAAATCAAGGAGGAGCTCGCGGAGTCGCGTCTCGAGCCAGATGAAAACCGAGGAATTATGAACTTGGGCTAAAATTCCTTGAAATTGATCTCCTGAGCCCAGACTTTTGGGCCCATTTAGAAATGAGGCTCACCTCGAAAGTCGAACCGCCAAAAATATCTTTATAAGAGGCAACACTCCTTTGTACTTCTCATTATTCTCATTCCTCCGAAAAAACAGGTTCGCTCTCTTTCCCTTTTCTCTCGTTTTTCTTTCGAGTAATAAACAGGAAATTTGCCGTCCCATCACTTCGCCGCCGCCGTGTTTATCATTGCTGCCGCAATGTTCTTCAGAGAAACTGAAAAACTTAAGTTTTGATCCAAAGAACAATGTCGTCGACGAGTTCTTTTGCATCCGCGAAGTCTGCCGAGCTCCCCGAGAAGGGAAAATCGGCCTGGGAGTATTCTCCCAATAGCGAGTCGATTGTAGATGCGAGTTCGAGTGGCAGTGGGCTCCGTGGGCAAGAGGAGGCGAGTCCTTCGGGCCGCGAGGAGGCGAGCCCTATTAGTCGTGAAGATCGAGCTGGAGGCCATTCTCCTCTTGCCGAACTATTCTCTTATCCTACTCCCGTCTTAAGACGAAGTCGCGAGACGGGGGAGTCTACTTCGTCCATGCGAGCTGGACGAACTGGCTTTGAAGAGGGAGTTGGGACTTCGCATCCTTCACAAGTTAGCGAGGCCTCGACCACTGACGATCGAAGGCTAGTCGTGGAGATTCCACAACTCCGCGACGAGTCCCTCAGTCATGCCAAGCTGTCAATTCCCCAAGTGAAGATTGAGGAAGGTAACTAGTCATATAACTCTCTCGCAGAAAAAGAGAGACTGAAAGCCTGGGTTGGATGCGGATTCGCCGAAGTGGTCCAAAAGAAAAAGAAATCAAGGCGAAAGCAACGCCCGCCTCCAGGTTCCTCATGGTGCGATGAGGAATTTCTGGAAGACTATCGCTCAGAGTGCCGAATTCCCGACTCGGTCGAAATGATCGCGCCTTCTATTGAGCAGCGAGAAGACGATCCCCCTGCCGGCACGTTTACCGCCTATGCGTGTTGGTTTAAAGATTGTTACCTCACGTTCCCCATCCCTGCGCTGATTCTCCGGTTCGCGCGGGTTCACAATATCGTGCTCGCGCAGATCAACTCGAGAGGAATTCGCCAATTGGTGGGAATTACGACGCGAGCAGCCGAATGTCGCGAGCCCATCGGAGTTCGCCATCTACACAACCTTCTTGAATGGCGCAAGCAATCCAACCCGGGTGGCATGAAGTACTACAATCTGGCGAGTCATTCTCTTTATAAAATACTGGACGACTTCCCGAACAAAGATCATAGCTGGAGAAAATATTTTTTCTTCGTGCCGATATCGGCCGCGTCGGCCGAGGATGAACACTTAGTGGTGGCGAAGTGGGGGACACTTGGTAGATTTTCTTGAATGTTTATCGCGCGAACTGTCTCCTTATGTTTTATACCAACTTTTCTGCCAATTTGTTTTTATAGCTAGCAGACTGCTATTCACTCCTGTTGCCAACATCGACGATTTGGTCAATAAGTTGAAGGCTCGGAAGTGCCTTTGGAATCGTCACTTCAATCTTTGAAGGGTTATTCTAGCTCGCGAGTTCATTTCATACGACGAAGAAGAAGAGATCGAACAGAGCGAGTCCGACGATCTAGAAATAATGCCTCCCAAGCTCACTTTCCGCGATCTCGCCAAGAAAAAAGCCGAGAAGGCTAAGAGAAAGGCCGACCCGAAGGCCACTGCTTCCATTGTCGAGATGTCCGAGCGGAGCGTCGACAAAGAGAATACTCCTGTTACTGAGGGCGACGAAGCGGCTACTGTAGCCGCGAGTGGTGCGTTGGCTGTTATTACTTCACAACCAACTACCATTTCAGACGAGCCCGCCGAGCCTGAGGACCAATTGCACCGGAAAAGAAAACGCCCTGCCTCTGAGAAAGGCAAAGGCAAAGTTGGCGAGAAGAAGAAATCTCGTCGCGGGTTGCCGACTCTGTCCCCAGGACAGTCTATTCCTGGAAGTTCCGATGGGCTCTACACTGATCCCTTAGCCGCAGCTGCCATGATGGCTAAGGTTACATATCCGGGTGATCATATGCCGATCCCGAAAAGGCTGGTAAAGAGCGAGCTCTATAAGGAGTTCGCGTCTCGTCAGGCTAAGGTAATTTCGAACTTTATTCTTTCTTTTTCATTTCGCTTTATTTCTCATACTATCAACTCCTTCGCAGGCTATCGCCCATTTCAACAGGCTGATCATGTCGTATGATCAAGACTCGAGGTCTAAGGAGCTCTTTATAGGCGAGGCCAGGCAGAGAGAAGAGGTCGAGAAGGAACAAGTCGCGACCCAAATGAGAAGAGCTCTGACGACCTGGGCGTGCACCTTCACAGAGTCGGTAAGGAGAAGGAGAAGGTCGAGGAGAAAAACACCGAGCTGGTGAAAGAGCTATCTGCTCTGAAGGCGAGTCGCGAGCAGGATCTTGAAGAGGCTGTCTCTTCTGCGAGGCGATCTGCGGCCGCCGAAGTGCAAGGCCAGCTTAACCGGGCTTACGAGCTGTTTCACCAGATGATGAAGAAGCCGATTAAGAAAATGGTCTATCTTGCACAAGCAAAGGCTAATCTCCAGCTCCTTGACGACATGGAGAATACTGAAGCAGAGGAGGCCTTCGATCCCAAGGCCGAGCGTGCCCTTTTAGCTGAAAACAAGGCGTCGCTTGGAAAAGCCGACGAGATCTTCGACGCGATAGCACTCGAATTGAGGAAGACCTTAGGTAAGAACTATGTTGTCCCCATTACCGTAGCGGATATAGTTGCGTCTCCGCGAGTCGAGGTTGTTGCTAAGTCTGTTGGTATAAATGCAGCGCCTAGGTCGAACGATGGCTCTCTTTGTATGCGCTTGCGAAGCGCGAGTGAGGAGTTAAACGAGAGCGAGTCGGACGAAGCCGATGAGACCGTTGATCCGAACCCAGTTGTACCAACTGAACCTCTTCGCGAACAGGCTCCATTGGAACAAGAACCCAAGGACGGCGAGGCTGCGAGTTCGGCTGCTATCGTTACTCCAGCCGAAGAACAAGTGGTCGAAGAGGGCGAGCTGGTTGCTAAGGACAAAGAGGCCGAAGATGGCGAGACTGTCGCCTAATCCGAACTTTGTAACAGTAGGATTTGTTTTTGTTTTTGCTTAAGGATTTTAAGACTCGATTTTTGTTTTTGTGCCTGGATGGCTTTATCCAACTTGTAACAATACTTTTATGCCGAGTTGGTCGAGCAGATTTATATGAATGCCCTAAAGAAATTTCTTAACTGTTTTTTAGAATTAGTAGTTTGTCGACGAGGCCTGTTAGAGCTTGTCTAAGGCGCATAGAAATGATGCGGTTTTAAGACGCTTAGGTTAGATGCGGTTTTAAGACGCTTAATGGCGATACGGTTTTAAGACGCTTAATGGCGAGGCGATTGATATCGCTGCCGTATGTTTTGCCATTTTAGACCAGTGTTGAGTGTAACTGGGTTTTGCGAGACGAACATCCTGGTTACATTCTACTGAATATATCTTATCCAGGCAAATATATATTTGCTAAGTTCGACCAGTTTATTAAGGTTAAAACTGGGTTTGCGAGTCAAACAACCTGGCTAATGGACACATTCTACAGAATGTGTCTATCCCGAGATGGACTCGCGAGATGGACATCCCGGCTAACGGACAATACTCGCACTGAATACGTCTATCCCAGTAATGAACTCTAAACTTATATAGCGCGCTTTATCCGTTGATGATGTATAAGTATACTTCATAATGATGATGAAGTTTTAATCAGGTCGCCATTATGGCCATAATGACGCCCAATTTTTATTGATCTCGCGTATAGACAGTTAAGTCGTTTAGCGAGTTGTCGCGTTTAGACATCTAAGTCGTTTAACGGGCTGAGCGAGTCGTAATAAGACTTGGTTAAAACCTTAGCTAATTGCGAATCGATTGTCGCGTTTAGACCAAAGTCGTTTGCGAGTCGACTTGTCGCGTTTAAACCGAAGTCGTTTGCGAGTCGACTTATCGCGTTTAGACCGACGTCGTTTTCGAATGCCGCGTTTAGACATCTAAGTCGTTTAGCGGGCTGAGCGAGTCATAATAAGACTTGGTTAAAACCTTAGCTTATTGCGAATCGATTGTCGCGTTTAGACCGAAGTCGTTTGCGAGTCGACTTGTCGCGTTTAGACCGAAGTCGTTTGCGAGTCGACTTGTCGCGTTTGGACCGAAGTCGTTTGCGAGTCGAACGAATCGTAACAAGACTTCGTTAAAACCTTAAGTCGTTATCGATTGTCGCGTTTAGACCGAAGTCGTTTGCGAGTTGACTTGTCGCGTTTAGACCGAAGTCGTTTGCGAGTCGACTTGTCGCGTTTGGATAAGGGTGGCAACTGAACTCATCTGAAAACGAGCTGCCTACGTACCAAATGAAGGGATCAAGTCGCCCCGTAGTTCAAGTCTAATGACTTAGTATTTTTAGCAATAATTTTTCTTCAGATGTCGCGCATTCCAGGAACGCGGGATCATCTTGCCTTTTATGTTAGCGATTTCGTAGACGCCTGGGCGAACTACCTTAGTGATTTGGTAAGGTCCTTCCCAGTGGGCGCCGAGCTTGCCGACATTCGGCTCGGCAGTGTTTTGAAATACTGCGCGAAGGACGAGGTCTCCTTCGTAAAAACGCCGAACTCGCACTTTGGAGTTGTAATACTTGGATGCCGCAATTTGATATTCGGTCATTTTTATAAGTGCTTGGTCGCGCCTTTCGTTGATAAGGTCGAGTTCGTCGAGCATGAGGAGATGATTGAGATCTTCCAGCTATGGAAGCAATCGTCGGCGAACTCCTGGAAAATAGACTTCAGGAGGAATCACACATTGTGTCCCGTAGACGAAGACAAAAGGCGTCTTGCCTGTAGCGCGTCGCGGCGTTGTTCGATAAGACCATAAAACACCTTCAAGTTCATCTGCCCAACGACCCTTCTTAGCGTCGAGTCGAGTCTTTAGGCCGTGAATAAGTGTTTTGTTTGACGACTCTCCCTGGCCGTTGCCTTGCGGGCAGCGAGGCGTTGACTTGCTGATTCTGATTTTCCACTTATCGCAGAAAAGTTTGAACCGTTTAGATATGAATTGCGAACCGTTATCTGTCACTATCTCATAGGGTACGCCGTGCCGACAGATGATATTCTTCCAGACGAAGTTCTCGACCTGCTTATCCTTGAGCGATCCGAATGCTTCCGCCTCGATCCATTTGGAAAAATAATCCGTTAGGACTAAGAGGTACCGTTTCTGCCGAGACGGACGAAGCAGTCGGACTATATCCATTCCCCATCGCATAAATGGGTAGGGCGAGGTGACCGAGCTCAAGAACTCCATCGGTTGATGGATGAACGGACCATGTCGTTGACACTTCTCGCATTTTGCTGCGAACTGCTCGCAGTCTTTTATAATGGTTGGCCAAAAATACCCGTGCCTTTTGATTCGGATGGCGAGTGAGCGACCTCCCGAGTGGTTACCGCAGGATCCACCGTGAACCTCGTGCATTATCTTGCGAGCCTCCTCCCCCTCGACACAGGCGAGGAGCGGCCCGGATAATCGCCACTTGAATATATTTCTGTCAAGTAAAACGTAATGAGACGACTGTGATTTTAGCTTGCAAGCCGCCCATTTGTCGGTTGGCATCTCGCCGTCTGCGAGATAAACGCGAATGTCGGCCATCCACTTGGTGTCGCATCCATAGACTGTGCTCTCGTCGTCGATGAAAATGTCGACGACTTCATGCTCAGGTGGAGGCTCTTCGCTACACGGGTAAGCATCCTCTGGGGATTCCTCAAGCTGTTCGGGGAGAAGGCCACGGTCAAAAGCTGTGTTATTCGGGTCGAGCTCGTTATCTGTTGCTATCACATCCGTCGTTTTGTCTGTGCCGACTGTGTCGGACTGATTGGGATCCATCAGACCCAGTTCGACGTTATCTTTGGTTTGGTCGAGGTCCATCGGGTCTGCTGTGGTACGAGCGTTGCTTAGACCTGCTTTTCGTTTCGCTGCCTGAGATCTCGTTAGTATGTTGACTGCTTTTGCGATTGCGATACTCAGTTCTTCGATGAATTCGACCTTGACAATTCTTTGAAGATCTTTATCTGGCTTTGCGGTCGAGACGAGTAATGCGAGGGCATCCGCTTGGGAGTTTTCCGACCTTGGAATTCTTGTCAAGGTGAACATATCGAATTCAGCTGTTAAAGTTTTGACGAGAGCGAGGTATGCTTCCATGCGCTCGTTCTTTGTCGCATATTCGCCGTTGAACTGATTCACGACGAGCTGAGAGTCGCAAAAAGCTTCTATCCTTGTTATTTTCAACGCTTTATCCAATCGAAGACCTTCGAGTAGGGCCTCGTATTCTGCCTCGTTGTTTGATGCTTTGAAGACAAGGCGGAACGATTGTTCTAGAGATTTTCCGTCTGACGATACTCGAATGCCTACTCCCGATCCGTGTTTAGATGACGAGCCGTCGACGTGCAGCTGCCAGATTTGGGATGCAGAACTGTCCGCGAGTGTGTCTTCGATTTCGGACGAGGCTGCCGACTCCGGTAGTTCGATTAAAAAGTCGGCCAATACTTGTGCCTTGATCGTCGTCCTACTGCGATACTCGATATCAAACTCGCTTAGTTCAATCGCCCATTTGGCGAGTCGCCCGAACTGAGTCGGACTGTGGAGAACAGCTCGCAGTGGAAAAGTACTTAGAACCACGATCGAATGTGATTGAAAATACGGTCGAAGCTTTTGAGCCGATGTAATAACTGCGAGTGCAAGTTTCTCCGTCAAAGGATATCTTGTTTCAGCATCGGTTAGCGACTTACTAATATAGAAAACAGGCTTTTGCTCGGTGCCGTCTTCACGAATCAGAACCCCACTAACTGCCGAGGTCAAGACCGCGATGTAAAGATAGAGCGGTTCGCCAGCTATCGGCTTTGTCAGAACAGGTGGAGTCGCGAGATACTGCTTCAACTTCTGGAAGGCTTCTTTACATTTTTCAGTCCACTCGAAAGCTTGTCGAGCTGTCCCCTTCTTATCCTTGAGCGTTTCATAAAAAGGTAAGCATTTATCAGTAGAGCACGAGATGAATTTGTTCAAGGCCGGGACTCTGCCGTTTAGTCGTTGGACTTCTCTTTTCGTTTTAGGCGAAGGCATCTTGACGAGTGCGTCGATTTGCTTTGGATTTGCCTCGATCCCGCGACGAGTAACCATGTAGCAGAGGAACTCGCCGGACGTTACACCGAAGCGACACTTAGCCGGATTTAGCTTCATGTTATACTTGTTTAATAACGCAAAGCACTCTGCAAGGTGGCCGATGTGGTCCTTTTCCTCGAGTGATTTGACGAGCATGTCGTCAATGTAAACCTCCATCGTTTTGCCGAGTAAGCCCGCAAACATTTTATTTACCAATCGTTGATAAGTAGCCCCAACATTCCTAAGTCCAAAGGGCATGACTTTGTAGCAATAGATTCTGCGGTCTGTGATGAATGATGTTTTGTCGCGATCGCTGGGGTGCATGAAGATCTGATTATAGCCAGAGAAGGCGTCCATAAATGACAACAACTTGTTTCCAGATGTCGCCTCGACGAGGCGGTCGATGTGAGGAAGAGGGAAACTGTCTTTTGGGCATGCCTTATTCAAATCAGTGAAGTCTACACAGACTCGCCACTTGCCACTTTTCTTCTTCACGACGACTGGGTTCGCAAGCCACTTTTCTTCTTCACGACGACTTGACCTTAGAGATCGAGCCGGCCTGCAAGAGTTTGTCTACTTTGTCATTTACCGCTTGAGCCCTATCAGGACCTAGTCGCCTTCGCTTTTGCTTTATAGGTTTGTAGGTCGAGTCCACGTTTAACTCGTGACTGATGATGCCGATATCGATCCCGGGCATGTCTTCTGCGGACCATGCGGACCAAACTAAGAAGTCTGACGGCTTCAACAAGTGTCGCGCCTATCTCTACGCATTTCTCTAGGAACTCATCGTTTATACGAACCGATATGACAGGTTCGCAGGTCGGACCCGCTCCTCTATCTTCAGCGGATTCCGCGATCTGTAGCTGCTCTAAGAGGTATGAGATTTCCTTGACGGGCTCCCTGTCTGTCTTAATCTTTTTCCGCGGCTCGCTTGGGATCGGCACTGTCGCCTGACTTCTTAGTTTGTGCGCGGTCATGAAACCAGATCTTGACGCCGACTAACTTCCTCTGATTGTTTTGACTCCGCCCTTTGTTGGAAACTTAAGACAGAGATGATATGTTTAGGCGACGGCGTGCATCGAGTTAAGCCAAGGAGTTCCCATTATCACATTGTAAATTGCCGGATTGTCCGAAACTGCGAACTCAATTATTTTAGTCACACCTTCCGCACTTACAGGAAGCTTGACTGTGCCGAGTGTCATCGTCGTCTCACCATTGAATCCGGTCAACGGCTTAGGATAGGATTCGACTTGTGCGAGGTCAATTTCCATACGCTTCAGAGCGTCTATGAAAATGATATCAACTGTGGTCCCAGTGTCGATTAAAACGCGACCCGTGTCCCATCCTGCGACGGAGAGTCGGATGACAAGCGGGTCGTCATGAGGTATGTCAATGTCATCGACCTCATTCTCTTCGAACTGGATGACATCGTTCGGGAACTTCGACGGTACGGGTTTGTTCGCCCCTACCTCCGCTCTTCTCTGATAGGCTTTGATCGACGAGATGGTGTTAGAGCAGTAGCGCGAGCCGCCCATGATCATGTTGCAAATTTTCTGTTTCGAGGCGCTCCGGTCATCATTACCGTTTCGTCGGTCGAGGTGGGCCTCGTCGTTTCGTCGGTCTCGATTATTATTCCTGTTGTCCCCCGACGGGCCGTCCCCTTCTCTTGCATCGTCGAACTGCTCGAGCTGAAAATCGTTAACATTGATGTTTCCTCTGAGCTCGCCGGCGGCCAACTTTGCTGCGAGTCGCATGCCGAGGACTCTGCAATTAGCCGTCGAGTGTCCCTCCATCTTATGCAAGTCGCAATAAGCCGACTCGTCATACTGCGATATACTCGACCAAGTGTTGCCGCTAGCGCGACCAGGGGCGCCTCTTCCGCGGCCTCACCCTCTTCCTCGACCGTAGCCGGGCGAGTCCACCTGGTAGTTATGGGCCCCCTTGAAACCTCCTTCATGTTGTACAAAATTGCCCGGCTTCTTCTTTGTCGCAACTGGGACTTCTTGCGGACTAGGATTCCTGGCCTTTCCATGCTTCTGGCTCAGGACTTTGGTTTCATCTTCGCTTCTTGCGAAGCCGTTAGCGTGATGAAGCACATCTTGAATTGACGAGGGCTCGTTAATTGTCATCTCTTTTCGGAAATCCGAGCTGTACCACAGAGCTTTTCGCAGGGCACTTAGGGCGGATTGGTTGTCAATCCCTTTTACTTGAATAAGCATCGCTTTGAAGCATTCAATGAAAACTCCCAAGGGCTCGCCGGCCGCTTGTGTTATAGTATAAAGGTCCGCCTCCGATGACCTGCGTTTGATTAGGACGGAATACTGCTTTAGGAAGGCCTCGGAGAGTTGGGCGAAGCTGTCGATAGATTTCCTTTTCATTCCCGTGAACCAATAAAGGGCCGCCCCTTGGAGATGCTCCACGAAGAGGAGGCAGCAACCAACATCGATTTCGTCGAGCCTGAAATTAGCTCGCCCCATTGCGATTGAGAATGCTCTGATATGATCCGTGGGGTCGCCCTTTCCCTCGTAGATAGGAATCTTGAGCTTCCCTAGGTCAGATAAACGCGCCTTTGTTATTCGCTTGGTAAAAGGAGTAGTGCGAGCTTCTTCAAGAACGCGGTCGAGTTCCGGCGCCTTGCTGGCTGCGCGATGGACCTGCGACCTCATATCCTTGAGATCGCGAGTGTTCTGCTGCAAGACGGCTCTGAGCTCGTCCATTTCCGTTCGCTGCGAGGTTACAGCTCTGCGAGTGGCCGGGGCTTTGGCTTGCTCCATCCATCGCATATTTTCGGCGACTTCGTCCTCATCCCGACTTTGGATTCGACTGGTTGGTCGAGTGGCTCGGAATTCACGCCCTTCCGAATCGTTTGCGACTGCAATTATACCGCCAGGTGCACCTGCGACGAGGACCGTCCCGTCTCTGAGTGGTGTTGGCGTTTGATCTTCGCGAGCCCTGCGAGCTGAAGGCGAGGTCGCCGGGGAGAAGTTGAGAGCGACGGGTGCGACGCGAAGAGTGGCACCTTGGGGAAATCCTTAAGAATGACGGACTGTCGACAAGGCCTAGATTTCAGCGGTCAGGTTGCTGTTGATAGTTTCTGGGTTTTGCGACTGCTGGAGCAACTATGCAAGCATTGCTTTGAGCTGATCAAAAGCTGCTGGCGTGGCAGGGTCGGTCGAATTGGTATTGGCGGTTGCAAGGCTTCCCATTGGGGCAGGTATGCCTGCTACTGCTTCCAGTGCGGACTGGTCGATTACGCTGGTTTGACTGTCCACAATGGGGTTGCTCGGACCCGAAATACCGTCGGCTCCAGGAGATTGCGGGTTCGTTATCGACATCTTAGCAAGTTTGCATGAGTGTTTGTTTCGTGTAGGAAGCTAGTTGTGAGTAGCATCCCCTCCTTCTAGCGCCAAATTGTGCGAACTGGAATAATCACACAATAGAATTTGTGAAGATTCGTTGAAATAGAGCTTCTTTAGGGTTTTCAAACACTTAGAGTAAGATAGAATTAGGGTTTTATTTTTCAGTCAAGATCAGAGCTGTAAACAGTGTTTCTATATGAAATTTCGGATCCCTTACAACGAGAGGGGTACATGTTTATTTATAGCTAAATGAAGCGGTATGAACAGTGCCGGTCGAGGCGACTTGAACAGTGCCGGTCGGGGCGGTTTGAACAATAATGGGCCGTCAATGGGCCGCTTTCTTCTGGACTTGACTATTGGGCCGTTTCGGCGAATACGACGTCGTTTAGGCTTATCGATTCTTCGAGGGAGGATCCGACCCCTACAGATATGATATTTGTAACGGTAATCATCCGCAAAAATCATGAAAAAGAAGGAAGTATGGTTTATCGTGAACAGAGTTCCAATTCGGTATTCTATGAATGAGCACGCTCTCATTTCCGGTTTAGATTATAGGCCGTACATGGATAACTATGAGGAAAGAGGGAATTTAAAGTTCTTTGATAAGCATTTTTTGTATCTGAAGTTTGTTAGTTTTGTTGTTTGGACAACTAGGGAAAACTGGTACAACTATGCCTGTTTCTGTTTTGGAAAACTATTGAAAACTCGGAACAACTATGCTTGTTTTTCTTTAGAACCTTGCATTTCAGATCTATTGCTAGCATATTACCTATTTTAGCATTAGTCTGAACTAGAGTACATTAGCTAATTTCTCTATTATTGTTGAATAACAGAGAACAAGTACAAAAACAAACATTTAAAACACAAAAGTTAACCAAACAAATATTAAACCGAGAACAAAAGGAACAACTAGAAACCGTAGTTGTACTAGTTATACAAACAGAGACTGAGAAGATTTCCGGAAAAATGTCTAACGCTTTCTCCCCAACACCACCACCTCTAGATCGAGAAGCCTCCCCTTTAACTCCTCAATTTCATTGCTCTTCTTGGCATTCTCGGATTCCAAGTGTTGAATGCGGATTTTTTGTTCACAGGATTTGTTCTTCAACGCCTCCACTTCTTCCGTGACGGAGTAATCCCACCACTTACGGAAGTGAGGACCGTCACGGAATTGAGGACCCCAATCGGTTTCATTACAAGCGTAATAAGCCCTCCCCTTGTTATCGCCTCTTGGTTCACGATGAATGAATACTTTCCAACCACAAAAACACTTCTCTGGGATACCGTCCGGGGTCCCGTCGGCAATGCACATGGCGAGGAATGTGGAGTTTTCCTCCTCGCTTGAGCTTTCGTCTGTAGGGAGGTTTAATCCCCAAATTCTGTAAGGATCTCGAGACATTTTTGGGGTTTAGATGGAAGGAGAAGGAGAATGAGAAGAAGGGCGTTTGGGTTTGGTGGAGTGTAAAGAAGTGATGGAGGAGAAGGGGAGGGGGTCGGATTATATGGTGGAGGAGATAAAAAAAGTAGCTATTGTACTTTTCCCTAATAGTTGATTTGACTTAGGAGAAGACAAAAGTTTTAGAAGGAAATTTGATTTGGAGGGAAAATTTTTTGGAGGGAAAATTTTTGGATGGAAAATTTCCAAAATTTTCTCCAACAGTTGTACCCCCAGTTTTCTAGTTGTCCGAACTTACAAACAGTTGCACTTTTGTGTGTTTTCATACATATATAGTTGAACCCTGAAAAATATTTGACATTGTGGTTGCACACTTGTAATTGTCTACTTTTGGTACATGCCAAAGATATCAAAGCACTCACAATTGGCAGAGAAACATTACGCTGATACTCAACTAGGTAAATTGGATATGATTAAGAAACAATACACAAAAGGATAAGGTATTTTATGGGGAAATCTCTATATGGTTGAAAATGAAATTCAAAAATTTGATTGTATTTTTGATCAAACATATATGTATGAAACTATACACGTTACTAGAATGCGAATTATAATTGGGAGGTTAGTGTTCGGTGACAATTTCGTTTTTTTTATTTTGTTCTAAACTAGTCGTTTACAGTTATCCCCAGTTTTCTCCAGTTGTTACACCAGAGAGTAAGTAGCAGATTCTCGGGAATAGGTGTAACCACTTTTCCCCAGTTGTTCGAACAAAGAAAAGATACATAAATCTTGGAAAATAATAGCTTAATAGTTGTCCCAAATTTTACGCAGTTGTCCAAACAGAAAACTAAATACAAAAACAAAGCAAAAGAGGTTCAAACTTGTGGTGCATCGGCACTACTCCCCGCCATATTGATCCCCACATACGTATTACTAGGCTTCCGACACTTTTCTCCGGTCGACGGAATCCTTTTCATTTGGTTTCTTCCCTTTCTTTTCTTGTACTTTGGCGGTGACACCCACTATTCTTGTATATGCTCAGGGATTCCAGACCACTCACTCTGATGCAGAACTGGGTAAATCGTCCTGATATAAGCTAGTGCCCACGTGTCCATTTGATAATATTTGGAGCATAATTCATGTATATGGATTTCCACGGGCCTTTCTTTCCAACTTATGTACTTAAGAAGTGCGGCTATTGCATGCACGCAAGGGTACTTGTCGATGTCAAAACACCTGCAACTACAACTTTTCTTCCTCAAATCCACCAAGTAAGACTTCCCATCTTTACCAATCACACTGTACTCAAGCAAGAACGAGTTCAACACATCCACATGTAATCTCTTAGCAACAAAGCATCTAGTAGACAATTCGTTCTCAATAACGGGCACCAATTTCCGTGCGCTTGCTCCATTCCTTTCGGCAGATTCCTTCCTATATCGGTTAAACCACTCCACCATTTTCTTGATTATCTTATCCATCATACATAGCAAAGAATATTTTCTTGCGTCCTTGAATACGTTATTCAGGGACTCCGCACTGTTCATCGTGTTTATGTTATACCTCTCTCCCGGAAAATAGCATCTCGCCCATTTTTTTGGACCCTCCACCACACTAGTTTCCAAGTACTCCACACCCTTAGAGTATAATCTTCCAAACTCCTCATACTCCCTTAGGATTTCTACGTCCGTGTAAATGGTTGCCAACGCCCTGAATTTCTCTGCACATGCTTTTTTTCTCAAGGAACCGACTTGTCCTTTCACATTCAATGATAGATGATACATGCAAAACCCATGTTGCGCTTTAGGGTACAACTCGTGAATCTCCTTGATGAGACTTCTATTACTATCACTTATCCAAACCAATTGTGGATCATCTTGAGTAATAATTCTCATTTGACTGAAAAACCAATTCCAACTTGCGTTGTTCTCACCATCGAGAATGGCAAACGCAATGGGATAATGGTGATGATTAGGATCCTGAGCTGTCGCAAACACAAGCATCCCACCATGTCTTGTTTTAAGAAAAGTCGCATCGACTTGGAGAACTTTCCGCATTGCTCCAAACCCTTCAAAACAAGCTCCCAAAGCCACAAACAAGTATTTGAATCTTCTCTCGACATCCAATACACACCTTGTTACTGACCCGGGATTCGCCTTCTCCAACATGAACAAATACGAATGCAAAATCTTGTAGCTCTCATATTGATTCTCGTTTCCATCAAATGGAACTTCAACCGTTGCCTTACCAATACCGTGATCCACATCTTCAACCTCACTATCATATCCATCTTCATCTTCATCATCACTATCATATTCATCTTCATCTTCATCCTCACTATCATATTCGTCTTCATCCTCCACATCCACATTCCGACTTGGTATACTCTCATCCTCTCCAACACCACCATCCACATCCAATGTTTTGAACATTGCACCTGCCAAAACATAATTAAAAAATTCATTAACACCTTCTCGATGGGCACAGTTATACTATTTATCCCAGTTGTCCCACTATGATCAGTATTCCTGTTTGTACCAATTGTCCGAGCAGAGAGTTCTTCTAATGCAAAATCATCTTGTTTCTGGAAATGTGAATTAGTTTGTCCCATTTCCAGGTTCTATACGTAACTACATTCCTCTATTTACTACCAATGAAGACCGTAATCATTCCTTACAACTCTAATGCTAATCACAATCTCCATTATATTGAAATCCATTGAAATTTAAAAAAATCCAACAATACCAATTATAAAGCATAAACAACTCAATTCTACATCTCAACATCATATAAGGAGCAACATTCGAAGGATTTCACCTTAATTTCGAAGCTTCAACTCGGGTTCCGATCGAATCCGGGATTTTTTCCCAAAATGCTTCAACCTTCAATTGATGATCCGGTTGAGATTGAGTTCGATTCCAATGACATTGAGTTCGAATCGAGTGATTGGAAAAGGATTTGAGTGGGTGGATTCGACAGAGGCGGGGGGAGGAAGAAACGGAAAACTCGGGTTCCGTACAAATTGGTTTTGGTTGGTTTTGGGAATGGAATCGGAAGGATTGGTTTTGAATGGTTAGGGGTATTTTCGGAAAACTCTAATTCATGGGAAAAGAGAGCATTTTAGCTAGTCATGAAGAGTATGAGTCTTTTTTATTTTACTTAAGAGTAGAATAGCTAATTTCCCAAAAATGTTTGCTAACAATGGGATACAGAGAAAGGCGTTCGCGGGCGACTAGACAATATCAAGTCCGTGAACACATGTATATATACAAAACCACACATTGCTATATGTATGCATGTATATAACAAGCAAGCATGTACACAACTGTACTCATGATCTTCCACTTGGGACTAAATTTCAAGGTAACAAACAAGAAAAACAACATTTCATTTTACCAAAAAAAAAAAAAACAAAAGGAAAAACTACATTTCATTTTGAATGGCAATATGACAAAATGAAAAAATATTACTTTCAAAATAATATTTCGACAAAAATTTATGTAATAATGCAACTAATAACACTATTACGAATTCGGCAGTTGTGTTTTTTTTTCCTTACGTCAAATAGGGTGTACTTAGTATCGATTTTTGCTAAGATTAATTTTCCAAACAATTAGGACCAAAAAAATATGACATGCATAAAAGTTCGACGACTTAGTTTAGAGTTTTTAGAGTTAGAAATTCATACCGCAGGCACATGGACACTGAAAGAAAAAAGTTTATAATTATCGCAAGTATACTTCATTTTGTTTGTAAATTAGAAAATGGAATTGTGTTTTTAAAAAAAGACCCGTGATGACCAAATTTTGTATCCAAGCTACAAGTTTACAAAGCGACTCTTCCATGCAAAGACATTGCCCCCAGGGCCGGTCCTGAGTTTCAATGAGTCGCAAGCTAAAAATAAAAAATAGGTCGATTTGATCATTAAATTTTAAAAAAAATTGCGACTTAAAGGCCGATTTGTCATATTAAATATGAGGATCGATATGAAGGCCGCAAGCATGGGCTTTGCCCCCTTGCCCTCATGGCCGGCCCAGGTGTCAAAATGGGTAATCCGACCCAAACCCACATGGGTTTGAGGTTTTAGTGGATGGGTTTGACCCAACCCATTTATTATATGGGTACAATTTATCTACCCACACCCATTTATATGAAACCCATTAGGGTTATGGGTTACCCATGGGTACCCATGTATATATTGAACTATACAATATAAACTTATTATGAAACAATCAAGCTCTTTTTTTTTTTAAACTAAACATTTCTACTGCGGAACTCGTAAATCAATTAAATCCAAATACAATAACCCAATAACTCCATAATAATTCAAATACCAATTTCAGGAATAAATAAATAACAATCTAGCAACCTATGACGACAGACTCACTAGACCAACCATAACGAAACATACATCCTATCATCCTCTCGTCCCAGCCATGATTCCACGATCTCAAACTTTACTTTAATTTACTTTACCTGCAACACATGGAAATAAGAGTTGCGTGAGTATCATCACAAATACTCTGTGAAGCGGTCATCCCGCCTACCGATTACATAATAAAGAAATAGCATGTCAATTACTACGCGAACAATCATCATTCAACAGATATGCAAGAATTAACAATTATGCAATTTTCAAAATTTATCAAGTGGTGTCGATCGACACTCCTCCTGGGTGTCGATCAACACTCCAATTTCAAAACCAAGCCTTGCGATCAAAAAGAGTGGTGTCGATCGACACTACCACTAGGTGTCGATCGACACCTCTCGCAGAAACCGAATCCGAGTCAAATCCTCTCGCAGACTCGATTCGTTTCCTCCTACAAGATCAATCACGACCAAGCCACTACATATCACACAAAAAACACAGGAATATCAATTATAATCATCACAAATCAATCACTCAATCTCCTAACAAACTAGTCCCGTAACCGCGATCCCAGACTCACCTCAATTTCGGATTAAAAAGGGGAAAAGAACGAATGAACGAGGAACGACGATGAACAGCGACGAACCAAGGCTGAAACTCGCATGAACAAAACCCTAACACCACTAGCTACGCAACACGGTTATCTCTACGCTCGAGGAATCACACGAGAAGGTTTCCGAGGGATTTCTTTGCAACAATCCTTCGAAAACTCTCACAATCTCTTCTCTGCCTCTCTCACACGATTTCTCTGATCCCAAAAATGGCCACAAGTCTGATAAAAGACTTAAATACGGAGGCCCTAGGTTTATTCCCTTAAACCAAACCAAACCGCGATAAAAAAATCTAAAAACCCGATTCTGCAATAAGTGGTGTCGATCGACACCCTCATGGTGTCGATCGAAACCCTCACCAAAAAGCACTTATTTGGTTTCGGGATGTTACAATTCTCCCCCACTAAACGTCCTCGAATCCTCACAAAACCGTCTATCAAAGATCCATACCTGACCCAAAACCGGTCAATACCACCCGAGATCCTACACCCGATCTCCGAGGCCGTCGTCTAATCTCAAGTTTATACGCCCGTTTTCAGACATCTATTACTCTTCACTCATTCCACACCCCTCCCACTCGCAGGACGCATCCCTTGAGCTATCGGTGTCACACCACTCCCACTCGCAGGACGCATCCTTTGAGCTATCGGTGTCTCGTGTCCCTTCCACCCTCAGGACGCATCCTTTGAGCTCCGGGTACACCGTGCCCCTTCCACTCTCAGGACGCATCCTTTGAGTCCCGGGTACACAGGGAACTAATTGTTCCTAAAAATGAATAAGTTACTCGGGACCGTAGCCCCCAAAATAATAAATTCTAAAACGTCTATAAACATATATCGACTAGAACTACCTCCCGTGGTCAAACTCGATACTCCCTAACCCCGAATATCTCAGAACAGGACCGCACACTGGCCCAGAAATAAACATATAAGAACTACTCATCTTATAAATACGGATAAATAAGAAACTCCATCTTATAAATCTCCAAAAGTATAATCGTTACAACGAAAACAAAAATACAATAAAAGCAACACATGTTAAAACCGAAATTGGGACTACAAAGAAAAATAAAGCTCAAACGGCGACCTACTTGTCGAACCATTTCCTGAACTTTAGCTTCATCTCTGCCTCAGGCTCCCAAGTCTCCTCCTCGCAACCCGCGCAAACCCACATAACTCGCAACAGAGGAAACTTATTCCGACGTAACTCCTTGAGTCTCCCCACGAGAATCCTCACAGAAACTGCCGGAACCGACAAATCAGGCCGAAGATCTTCAGGAAATCTTAGCCGTTAACCCCTCCGATTCACGTAGGCACTTCCTCAACATCGAAACATGGAACACCCTATGAATTGCCTTCATAATCGGAGGTAACTCCAACCGATAAGCAACCGGCCCAACCCGTTCTACTACCAGAAATAGACCCATAAACTGCGGACTTAGCTTATTCTCTACTATGGATCTGTTAGGACCCCTCAACATAGCTATTTTGAGATACACACGATCTCCTACTGCAAACTCAAGCTCTCGCCTCCGCTTATCCGCATAACTCTTTTGGCTATCCTGAGCTTCCTTCATGTTCAGTCTCACAACTCGAACCTTCTCTGTCATTTCCTGAACATAAGTAGCCCCAAGAATACTCCGCTCCCCCACTTGGGTCAAGCATAGGGGTGTCCTGCATGGCCTCCTATACAAAGCCTCAAAAGGAGCCATCCGAATACTCGCCTGGAAGCATTTAATATAAGCAAACTCTACCAAGCTCAAATGATCAACCCAGTGACCACCCCAATTCATGACATACATCCGCAGTAACTCCTCTAAAGTCTGAATCATCCTCTCGGATTGCCCATTAGTCTGCGGATGGTACGATGTACTCATGTGCACCTTAGTGCCCATCTCTGCCTGAAATGCTCCCCAAAACTCTGAAGCAAATCTCGGATCCCGGTCTGACATAATACTGGCTGGCACTCCATGCAGCCTCACAATTTCCTTCACAAATTTCTTAGCCAAAACAGCCGCTTCGTCTATCTTCTTGATGGCTTGAAAGTGTGCAGACTTAGACAACCGATCCACAATCACCCAGATCGCATCGAAGGTTCGCGAGTTAGGTAATCTTATCACAAAATCCATCATGATCCTATCCCACTTCCACTCTAGAATGGGTAAAATTTGCAATAAACCACTCGGAACCTTATGCTCAGCCTTAACCAAAGAACATGTGTTACACTTCGAAACCCAAGCAGCCACATTTCTCTTCATCCCGACCCAGTGATAGTATCATTTGAGATCACAATACATCTTAGTCGCTCCAGGATGAATCGAGAACTTGCTCGCATGAGACTCTCTCATAATCCCCTGCTTCAACTCCTCTACCTTGGGTACACAAACCCGACCGCAAACAAGAATTGTCCTATTCAACGAGACTTGATACTCAGAACCCTCTGCAATCGACGCAGCCACCAAACTTTGATCACTCGCCTGAGCCACTTGAAACCTACTCAGAATATCCGCCTGATCAGCCACCTCTAAACCCAACGGCTCCTGCGAAATAGCACACCATCGCAAAGTGCCACTCTAGCTATCAAGCAACTCGATATCCTTCTCTTGAGCTAAAATTACTCATCGACGACTCAAAGCATCTGCCACCTAGTTCGCTTTACTAGGATGGTAAACAATATCCCATTGAGAACTACTTGAAACGTAAACCAAGGTCTGAAATGCCTTTCCAAAACTCCAACGACTTACCTCAGGAACCATCACCACACAGGAACCACCAATTGACACTTACCACACCCTGCGATCCTCTGACCAGTCATACACGAAATCATACACTCAACTCTGAGATCCATATCCTGTCTCGCGACTGTGCCATGATCTGACATCAATTACTCATATATATACCGTCATCATCACACTCTTAGGATGTCTCCTTCGAGGTAACGATGTCGATGCCACTCTACTCTCGGGACGTCTCCCTCAAGCTCTGGATCTATATAAGAAAAAATGTTACCTGTAGAGTAATTCAGCTCATACGCGTACAAATGCCTGAAACTAGGATTACTTCCCGTGATAAAAATCTCCATTACTTACAACATAACGTCTCTACTCCAATGAACCCTTGACTCACACAACTGATCTTCCTCAAGATTCTTACTTAACCTTCGAATCACCATGCTAATCCTAAGATTATTCGCACGATACAGATACCTATTGCTCTTAACTCTTCCCACTACCTGACACCACAGGACGCATCCTATGGTTCATCAGGATACATACCGCTCGCACTCTTGGAATGCATCCAACGAGTCAACGGTAACTGGGGAACTCACATCCCCGTAAAAGAACTCACATCCCCGCAAAAGAACTCACATCAATCGCAACAACTGGAGAACTCACATCTCTGAAATGAAAGAGTTATTTGGGACCACGGTCCCTAGAGCAATAAATACCATACGCCTATAACCTCGGGACTAGTACCGACTTAGGGGGTCTGAAACCACCCCTGAAATTACCGTGTACACAGCATAAGGCTTAACCAACTCGGCCACGCCAACATAGGTGTACTCACAATCTGATCTTTAGTCACACAACTCATCCCAAACAAGAATGCAGAGAAAAACTTTCTCCCTCGGCGAAGCAAGGGGTAACTACTCATACCCAAATACGATGCAATACAGAATTTTACCCGTCCAAATTCGCCCAAAACTTCCCCAATGCAACGTTTCTTAATCCAAACTAGGTCAGCCGAATTGATCGCACAACAATCAAACATGAACATGTGCAGCCAACCGTACACCCAAAATTGGATCAATCGATCATGCAATAACCAAACAAGTACATGCACAATCATAAGACACTACATCTGTTACCAGGGTCGTCTGAACTGAGTTTCCAACGCAGAATCAACTCTAGGATTAACACCCACCAACATGTCTAACGAAGACCAACACCTAACCACAACCTGGTCCACAACACTTGAGATCCCACTCGATTCTCATAAACTGTTCAACATGGACCAAATTCCTGACACTACTCAGTCAGCATCACTCGAGATTACAACTTGAGCCCATATAACCGTCTTCTTAAAGACCAACCTCCTGGCCCCACTTTGCCGATACCACAAGAGATCCTCCCTGATATCAAAGGCTCTCGTCTAATCCTCTCAAAAAAGCATACCGCTCGCACTCTCGGGACACATCCCTCGAGCCAACGGTATCTGGGAACTCACATCCCAAACACGTATACAGGAGAACTCACATCTCCTTTGATTAGACGGCCTCACGTGGTACAATCTCGATATTCCCCGCCTGGAATATCCTCATAAAAAGGACCAACAATGGTCAACACAAATAAATACATAAGAACCACGCGTCTTATAAAACATAGGGAAAAAAATAAAGCACACCATCTTATAAATTTCCATACAGAAAAAATGTTTTCAACACCAACGAAAATATCCAAAAACCAAAAACAACAACACCAAAGCTACAGCTCTAAAATTGAAACAAAACCAGAAAGAAAGAACAACCGCTCAATCCTATACCTGCTCTCCCAGATCCTCAATTGCTGCAAGCACTGCCACTAACTCTGCCCTCGAGGCGTACTTGGAAGCTCTGCCGGGCTTCTTCAGCTCCATCCAAAGTCCTGCCACAAACTTGCTCATCTAGGCCCGCTCATCATCCATGCCACTACTCGAATAGACCACTAGCCTGCTAAACTCAGCATCATACTCACGAACAGACCGATTACCCTGAACCAGTCTCCTGAACTGCAACTCCGGTACTGCTTCAGGCACCGGTAGTCCTAACCGCCACACGGACACTGCTTACTGAATCAACATGATATGTCGGCGAAACAACATTCTGCTCTGACGACTCACTCTGAGTCACCCACTCGAACGACGTAGTCACACGACCCCGACCACGACTTCGTCCTCCACGGCCACCAACTCTGCCACCACAACCTCTCGGAACTCTAGCCATCGCACACCGCACTTACCAAAAGCACATTCTAAGATACAATAATTCACAGAAAAAGGTCAAACAATCACATACCGTGGAATCTCTTTGAAGGCTCGGAGAGGATGATCTAAGACTCCACAACTCTCAGAATTAACTAACTACTCAGAGCCAATTCATGCCACAGTCTCAAATCAACCAATTACTAACACCCCTAGAACCGTAAAGGCTCTGATACCAAAATGAAACAACCAAGCTCTTTTTTTTTTAAAACTAAACATTTCTACTGCGGAACTCATAAATAAATTAAATCCAAATACAATAATCCAATAACTCCATAATAATTCAAATACCAATTTCAGGAATGAATAAATAACAATCTAGCAACCTATGACCACATACTCACTAGACCAACCATAACAAATCATACATCCTATCATCCTCTCGTCCCAGCCATGATTCCACGATCTCAAACTTTACTTTACTTTACCTGCAACACATGGAAATAAGAGTTGCGTGAGTATCATCACAAATACTCAGTGAAGCGGTTATCCCGCCTACCGATTACATAATAGGGAAATAGCATGTCAATTACTACGCGAACAATTATCATTCCACAGATATGCAACAATTAACAATTATGCAATTTTCACAATTTATCAAGTGGTGTCGATCGACACCCAGGAGGAGTGTCGATCGACACTACCACTCCAATTTCAAAACCAAGCCTTGCGATCAAAAAGAGTGGTGTCAATCGACACTACCACTAGGTGTCGATCGACACCTCTCGCAGAAACCGAATCTGAGTCAAATCCTCTCACAGACTTGATTCGTTTCCTCTTACAAGATCAATCACAACCAAGCCACAACATATCTCACAAAAAACAAAGGAATATCAATTATAATCATCACAAATCAATAACTCAATCTCCTAAAAAACTAGTCCTGTAACCGCGATCACGCACTCACCTCAATTTCGGATTAAAAAGGGGAAAAGAACGAACGAATGAGGAACGACGATGAACAACGACGAACCAAGGCTGAAACTCACAGGAACGAAACCCTAACGCCACTAGCTACGCAACACGGTTATCTCTACGCTCGAGGAATCACACGAGAAGGTTTCCGAGGGATTTCTTTGCAACAATCCTTCGAAAACTCTCACAATCTCTTCTCTGCCTCTCTCACATGATTTCTCTGATCCCAAAAAGGGCCACAAGTCTGATAAGAGACTTAAATACGGATGCCCTAGATTTATTCCCTTAAACCGAACCAAACCGCGATCAAAAATCTAAAAACCTGATTCTGCAATAACTGGTGTCGATCGACACCCCCTCCCCCCATGGTGTCGATCGACACCCTCACCAAAAAGTACTTATTTGGTTTCAGGATGGTACATATTAAAAACCAACACATTCCATATTATTATAAATCCAACAAAATTTCTTAACTTGAAAAAGAAAGAAACTAAATTAAAATGTCTACATATCTGAAAATAATATTGTAAAACCAGAAAACAAATAAAATAGAAAACCAATAAAACCAATAAAACTAATGATAAGAAGAATGTAGACTACTAAAAAGGCTCTGAGAATTAGATAGGAATACAGACAAAGAACGGCTCCAATTTATATAAGTATTAGAAAAACCTAATTTTTTGTTTACCAAAGAAAACCGAAAACCCTAGAACGACTTTAATATATATATATACATATATTAATTATTTTTAATTTTATGCTAAACTCATGGGTAACCCATTACCCTAATGGGTTTTACCCATTAAACCCATGAAATCATTAGGGTAACCCAACAGAACCCATTTATTTATATAGGTAAAAAAATATAACCTAAAACCCGCAAAAATCGTGGGCGGGTTCGGGTAACCCATGGGTAATGACCCATTTTGACACCCCTATTGCTTGCTGTTTGTGCAAAATTTAACCGAATTGGAATGAAACAGTACTACGGAATGACTAGAATAGATTAGCTTTATTGATCAATGAATTTCGTCGCGAGTTACAAAGGGTCAAAAAAGAAATCGGAAGGAGGCGATCTTGTCGTAGGCAGGGACAAAACGTGTCTCTCGTCGCAAGGAAGCTGCAAGAGTTTTTATGTTTAGGGTTTCTGTGTGTAGGTTGCGATGATCCTCACCTTGTCTTGGGACTTCCAATATATAGGCTTCGTAAACCCTAATTGTTATTGAACTGGGCCTATCATTAGTCCTAATAATCTCAGGAGTGGGACATTATGTTGGTCCTTTGTGCATTTCCCGTAAGAATAGGAACAAGGAATGTTGGTAACCTTGCTAAACCGGTGTTTGTTTATGAACCGATGTTAAGATCACAGTTGGTTAACAACCCGCACCTCGACGTTGGTAGATTATCTTGCAGTGTTAACATTCGTGACATTCATCTCTGCAATGACATGGTCAGTACCATGAACTGCGACTTCCCTCTCTTCGACAAAGACTACATAGAGCTTTGGGAAGCTCAGGATTTGGTAGCGACAGGTGATGCAGGTCATGCACCTGCCTAATCTTCAACACAAAGACTAGATAATAGCGATGACGCATATGTGAATTTATTTTACCCAACAGTTTGCCCCTACTCTTCAATTTCTAAAGTAGAATTTGTAGAGTAACTTGTTCGTATAGTCTTTGGTCATCGCTAAATATAGTAGCTTAGAGTCATAGCCTCGTAAAGAATAATGCAGCGAGACAAGCTTTTCGTCTTTATCCTTGCGACGTGACGTATAGATGCAATGACAAACATACAAACAAACATTGTCTGTTTGTCGTGGGAGGTCATATGACCTTCTCTTTTAATTTTTCTTCTTTATTATTCTGCCTCTTACTATGTATTCGCGTGGGCTCAGATGCAAAGATACATAACATTGCTTTTTTTTATTATTATTAGTGGAGATCCATGACCTTGCCACTTCCGTGATGTTGCTCTCTATGATGTTGCTCTTTCTTTATATTGGTCCATGACCACTCTATTTTAAATATAGTAATTGGTATGTGACAGAGTGCAAAAAATATTACCTTGTCTAGGTGTATTTGACGTGGGCCCAAGAGAATTTGATGTTGTACATACATCACGGTCTCTCCTTCTTTACAAGAGATGGTTAGTGGGAACAAAGAGAAGTGAGGAATGACATAATGCACATCTCCTTTTTTCATTTATTTATTTTTGCTTGAATTGTGTGGGATTTGAAGGGCAAAGCAAAGCACGTGACCTTGTTCTCTCTCTTCCTTAGACACTTCATTCCCTCTAGCGTGAAACGACATCGCATGTGAGCCAAGTATAATCTCTACTTTCTCCATTGGACATCATTTGATATTAAAGCCCAATTCCCTTTTGGCCCAATTCGATTTTGATTCCCTTAGGTTAGCTAGACTCCTTTGTCTTCTTCGTTTCACTCTGACACTTGCTTCAGTGAACGGCGCTGGTAAGTTTTCACTATGCCTTGATTTTTATATTTTTATTTTGAAACCATGCTCATCTAGTAGATACAAGACTTCATTTCTCTCTTAGCTCGTTTTCTGTATATCAAACTTTTCAGATCTGAGAGAGCACTGATGAATCGAATTTCATTTCCCTTGATACTCTTAGGTTCACTGCCTTAGCAAGGAATTTGAGGTTCGAATTTTTGTTGCTACCTTTCTTAATCATCACATTACTGTGCTTGTTGTATGGTTCGTAGAGTATTCTCTAGTTTCGCATATCACTGGGTAGTTAGCGCGTAATTTGATATTTTTACTTCTCCTCACCTTCAGCAAAAAGTAATAGTCATTTTAGTGCGCTCTGATTCTTTGCACACAAAAGCTTATGGCTAGTTAATCTCTTTTGCAGGTGATCTCTGTTGATCCGTTCGTTACATCCATTGTCAATCCTCGTTCCTTGCTGCGTCACGACTTGGTGAGTTCACGCATCTCTCGATCTCGTCATCTTTTGCCTAGGAATTAGATGGCTAGTGGTTCTGGTGCATTGAGGAGTCCATTGTTTATAGAGTCCGATTTAAGTGATCCGGAGAGTGATTATGAGGATGAATTTGACGGTGATCAAGACAGTGTGATGACGTTAACAGAGCATGTTGAGCCGCCGTTTCCTTATGTTTTTCACATGCAGCGACCTGTTCTTATGTCAGGAGTTTGGTCTAGATACAAGCGAAGACGTACGTCTTTACCATTAACTGCGTTTCGCGATTATCCGATGTCTGTGTTGCAACAGCATGATGTTCAGACTATGAGAGTGATGTATAGCATCCCAGAATCTGTGATTCTTAGGATCCCATCAAAATACGAAAAAGCTCACAACTCTGGCCCAGATGAGATCGTCGTATATGAAGCTTATTTTGCTTTAGGTATGCGCGAGACAGTGCCTCCCTTAATTGCAAATTTGCTAGTTTCTTTAGCATTTCCCCTGGTCAGTTTATTCCCGCTGCGTGGAGGGTACTTACCGCAATACAGGTCCTTGGTGAATTCTCAAAGGTGGATGTTGGAATGGATGAGATCCTTTATGCGTATTTCTTCAAGGCTCATCCAAATGACTCGAGTAGATGCATGATCCAGCCTTGGCCTGGAGGTTTTCCTCTAGTTTATGACTTAGACAAAGACGATATTAGGCGTTTACCTTATGAGAAAGAGTGGAAAAGCAAATATTTGTTAATGAACGTGGGTTCCAACCCTTATTTTCCGGTTAATTGGTTCTTTAGAGGTAGAATCTCGCTTTCATTTGGAAACGTTCTTTGTTTTCTCTCCTAACATCTCCTTGCTTTTGTCGTGCAGATTTCAGCTATCCGCGTTTTGATAAGGGAGAAGACAAGGCTCTTGCATTGATCGGACGTTCGAGACAGTCGCGCTTAACTTGCTTCTTAATCAGCACCTTTGCTTTAGAAAGGAGTTCAATTTGGGGTTGGTTTCGTATATCTCTACACCTCCCATAAATAAAATTAATCTTTGTAACGTGGTGTTTGCTTTGATTCCGTAGGTTCGATGTCGTCATCAATCTTTGACCTTCCTGATGGAGAAGGTGCTCTCGAGGCCTATAACCAGGCCATGGGTAGCATCGCATTCGCAAGAAGTCAAGTGTTAACATCTACCGGAGACCCGCAAGCTTCTAAAACCTTGGCTAAGCGTCCAGCAGGAGACATTCCTCGTAATTCGTCCAAACCCCCAAAGAAAAAGGGTCATGGATCGTCTTCTGGAAGTAGCTTACTTGCTGTCTCAGATCATCAAGACGCATTACTTGAGCTCAACCAGAATTCTTTCCCACAAGACATTTCCGGTTTCTATAAGCTTAGTTACGATGTGTTTGATGAGTCCCAATCTTGCCTCTTTCAGGTTCTGTTCATCCTTCTGAGTATGGTTTGTCAAGTAACTATATGAAGTTGTCCTTTTAACGTTCAACTGACAAAACTGTCGTTCCTTTTAATGATCATGATGCAGATCATGTCTGCTTGTCATTATGCAAAGACACAGGTTGATAGTTTTCAGAAGGAAATAAGGCGTCTTACCACTTCTCTGTGCAAGATGAAACTGGAACTTAACTCGGAGAGAGAGCTTCACAAAGCTGTGTTAGCCACAAAAGATGAAGCGTTCCAAGCTCTCAAGACTGATCTTGAAGGTCAGGTTTCTGCTTTGAAAACTGTCGAGAATGGGCTGCAACGTGACCTGGAGAGTCAAGAAAGCAGAACACGTAGGGCAGCAGTCGTGGTAGCCGTTATAAACCGTTTTAAAATGATTCCCGAATTCAAAAGGGGTAAGGCCCGAGACTGGTGCGCTCTAGAGGCTGAGAAGATTTATCGCCAAGTGATGATTCAGTAAGCTGAGCATGAAGGGAAGGCACCTCCAGAATTTCCTGAGACATACACTAATTTTGATGAAGAGGAGGTTCCTGCCCCCGATGGTGATCAATGATCATGACTAGTTAATGTTTTCCCGTAAGGAGTCCATCCAAACTCTCGCTTCTGCATTTTGAATTATTTTTATGGAACTCTTTTCTTTTAAATTCTTGTGCTTTTGAGGATAAATGGTGTTGGTCTTTTGCAAAACTTGTGTTGCCTTATGAGTTATGTAATACTTTATTACACTATATTTACCATGTTTTGTAACATGTGTTTTGCATTTGAGGTCCGTGACCTATCTCTATGCAACGCCAGTAACGTGCCTTGACATCAAATGGACTGTGTCAAAGTCGTGCCTCTGATTTTTGTGGGCAGTGTATGTTTTTTTTTACTTTGATTGTATTTGATCGTAGTCTTCGTTTGCAATGGTTTACCATTGTCCTATTCAATACACAGCAGTCGTCACTGCGGTGTATTAAAGGACTTGCCTCATTTTAGAGGACTTGCCTCAGTTTAGAGGATTTGCCTCAGATCACGTTCTAAGTGAATAACACTTGCAAATGTGCGGTTATTTTTCTTTTGCATGGTCAAGCATACATGCTTTCGTTAGGAAGATCATGACCCTTGGTCTTAAAATGTTCGTCTTGTAAAATTCTGGTAGTCCTCATCTCGTATCATGCACTCTTCTGGTCAATGCACTTCTGTAAGTTTGTTGAGGACTTCTTTTTTATTTATTTATATTTGCAACTGAACCTTGAGAACAAGGCTGCCTACGTACCCAAGAAGGGATCAAGTCACACGTAGTTCCTTTTTTTTTTTTTTTTTTTGGTCCAACTGTGCCTTCGTGAGGCTGCCTACGTACCCTAGAAGGGATCAAGTCACACGTAGTTCCTTATAACGTTGATAGAACACACTTAGAAATAGTAAGTCTTCAGGTGTAGAGCGTTCCAGCTGTTAGGTCGGACTCTGCCATTCCTGTCTTGTAGCTTGTATGCTCCAGACCCACGCACTTCCTTTATCTGGTAAGAGCCTTCCCAGGTTTATCCCAATTTGCCAGCATTGCGTTCCATTGTGTTTTGGAACACACATCGAAGAACCTAGTCTCCTGGCTGAAACGTCCTTGTCCTCACTCTCTTGTTGTAACTCCTCGCGATGTCTTGCTGGTGACACCAAATTCGAATTTTGGCAGCTTCCCTCTTCTCGTCTAGCAGGTCGAGGTCGAGGTTCATTAGCTCTACATTTTCTTGGAAGGTCAGGAACTCTGTTCGCACAGTCTTCACACCAATCTCGGAAGGAACTACCGCTTCCATTCCATAAACCAGTGAGTATGGTGTCTCTCCGGTCGCTGACTTGGTCGTGGTTCGGTAAGCCCATAGCACTCCTGGTGGTTCTTCGACCCACTTTCCCTTAGCATTCTCTAGACGCTTCTTCAACATTGCTATAAGCGTTTTATTAGAAGATTCCGCCTGTCCATTGGTAGTCGGATGCCTTGGCGTTGCAAAGTTAATTTTTATTCCCCAGTCGGTGCAAAACTTCATGAAGTTGTGACTTCTGAATTGAGGACCATTGTCTGTGACAATTTCTTGAGGAACCCCGAACATGCAGATAATGTTCTTCCAGATAAACTTGCGTACCTCGGTGTATGTGACGTGGCTCAGTGCTTCTGCTTCTATCCACTTCGTAAAATAATATGTTACTACTAGCAAGAAGACTTTTTGAGCAGGCGCTTTGGGAAGTGGTCCTACTATGTCCATGCCCCACTTCATGAATGGCCATGGCGAGCTTATGGACTTCAAATTCTCAGGTGGCAGTTTTGAGACCTGAGCGTGCCTTTGACATTTGTCGTAGTGACGAGCAAATCGTGCCGCATCGTTGGACATTTTAGGCCAATAGTAACTTGCTCTCATCACTCTCAATACAAGACTTTTTCCTCCCGAATGAGATCCACATTCTCCTTCATGTAATTCCATTAGAACTTGTCTCGCTTCTCCAGGAGTCACACACTTCAGATAAGGTCCAGAGAATGACCTTCGATATAGTTGATTCCTGACCAGACAATAACGTGCTGCCTGTTGTTTGATCTTCCTACATTCGGCACGTTCCACTGGCAAGAGGTTATCGCGTAGATAATTGGCAATGGGTGTCATCCAAGTTTGTGCTTCTTCCACTGCTGCAACTTCTGTGCTTGGTAGGTCGTCACCGGTGGTTGGCCATTGTAAGACTAGCAATGGGACATTGAGGGGACCCTCAGTTTTGAGGGCAGATCCAAGATTTGCAAGAGCGTCTGCGTGACAATTTTCTTCTCTTTGGATCTGCAAAATCTTGCAACTATCGAATTTCTCGAGTAGCTTCTTGGTCACATTCAGATATTGGGTCATTTTCGAGTCCCGAGCTTGATAATCTCCTTGCGTTTGATTAACTATAAGTTGTGAATCACAGAAGACATCCAACTCCTTTGCTCCAATGTCGTGCGCCATTGTCAGTCCAGCAATCAGAGCTTCATACTTTGCTTCGTTGTTCGTCGCTCGAAAATTGCATCTGATTGCTTTTGAGGTAACTTCCCCTGTCGGAGAAGTCAGAAATATTCCTAAGCCAGCTCCTCTTATATTACTTGACCCATCGACATACAACTTCCAGGTTCCCTTGCGACTTTCTTCTTGTAAAGTTTCAACCTCTTTCTCCGCTTCAGGACGTAAGCTCGGAGCAAACTCCGCAACAAAGTTAGCAAGGACCTGTGACTTAATCGCGGTCGTTGGTCTGTATTATGTCATATTCTCCAAGCTCGACCGCCCATTTTGCTAACCTTCCTGAGACTTCTGGCTTGTGTAGAACAACTTTTATGGGAGTTGAACTAACTAGCACGATAGGATGTGCTTGGAAATAAGGACGCAACTTCCTAGCTGCGGTTATCTTGTCTCTGCATCAAGTAGAGACTTGCTGACGTAGTAGACAGGGTGTTGCTTATTTTCTTCTTCTCTTACTAACACAGCACTGACGACATGTTCTGATACTGCCAAATAGAGTAACAACACTTCCCCTTCCTTCGGCTTTGAAAGAAGAGGAGGCGACGTGAGGTAATCTTTTAGCTCCTTCAGCACGTTTTCGCATTTTTTATCCCACACAAAATCTTTAGGTTTCTTCAGTGCGGCAAAAAATGTGTGCGATCTGTCAGACAACCTCGAGATGAACCTGCTCAGCGCTGCTATTCTCCCAGTGAGTTTTTGCACTTCCCGTACGTTCCTGGGTGAGAGAATAACTTGAATTGCCCAAATCTAATCTGGGTTGGCTTCAATCCCACGATGAGTGACGATATAGCCTAGGAACTTGCCAGAGCACACGCCGAATGAGCATTTAGAAGGGTTAAGTTTCATGTTATACCTTTGCAGCGTAGCAAATGCTTGTTGCAAATGTACGATGTGATCTTCCGCTACCAGTGACTTCACCAACATATCGTCGATGTATACTTCCATGGTATAACCAATCTGATCAGCGAACATCATATTAACCAAGCGCTAGTAAGTAGAACCGGCATTCTTCAAGCCAAAAGGCATTACCTTGTAGCAGTATATGCCCTGTGAGGTCATAAATGATGTTTTCTCTTGGTCGCTTGGTTGCATTAGAATCTGGTTGTAGCCAATGAATGCATCCCATGAAGCTCACTAGTTGATGTCCAGCTGTGGCGTCCACCAACTTATCGATATGGGGCAGTGGGAAAGGATCTTTTGGGCATGCCTTATTAAGGTCAGTGAAATCAATGCATACTCTCCACTTCCCATTCTTTTTACGAACGACCACCACATTAGCAAGCCATTCAGGATAGCGTACTTCCCGTATAAACCCAGCGTCGAGCAGGTTTTGAACTTCCTTATTGATGATTAAGTTGCGTTCGGGAGCGAACTTCCTTCGCTTTTGCCTCACAGGTTGGTGATCTGGATCCACTTGTAACTTGTGCACAATAACCTTAGGATCAATTCCAGGCACGTCAGCATGTGACCATGCGAAGCAATCAACATTCGACCTAAGGAAGTCGATCAACCTTCGTCGTACATTTGCTGGTAACTTTGACCCTATATTCACTTTTTTGTCAGGTTCGTTCTCTGCTAGCGGAACCTCGTCAAGTTGCTCCACCTCCGGCTCTTCACTGTGGAGTGCCGCGGGTGGGCTCTATAATTGCTATAACTGTGGACTCTTTCCCTTCAAAGTCGTTTGATAGCATGAACATGAATTCTCTTGATCGCCTTTGATTTCCTCTACTCCCCATAGCGTCGCAAATTTGATGGATTGATGAAAAGTTGATGGTACTGCTTTCATGTCGTGAATCCATGGACATCCCAGGATTGCGTTGTAGGCAGATGCACAATCTACTACTTGGAATTTTACTTGTCGATTGACGCCTGCCGCGTAGACAGGGAGCATCACTTCTCCTACAGATTGTTTCACTTCACCGCTGAACCCTACTAGAGAAGTGGATTTTCGCGTCAACTCTTCTTCACGAAGACCAAGTCTAGTAAAAGCATCCAGGAAGAGGATGTTCGTTGAGCTGTCGTTGTCCACCAGTATCCTCTTGATACTGCTCTGGTTTGGACCCTTTCTCGCGCTTCGCGTACTTCTCTTCGCAGCAGAATGCGTTATGCCACTTATTTCGGAACCTCCTAAAATAACGTTCAAGGTTCGATCATGCTTTGGTGGTGAAGCAGGAGCAGGAGCAAGCTTTTGCGACCATCATCATCTCTTTTGTCATCAAAACGGTTTCTTGCCTTGTCAAATAAATATTCTCTTAAATAACCTTTTTTAGCAGCTCGTTCACCTCCATCCTCAAGGAGATGCAGTCTTTAGTTCGGTGACCGTGGTCGTTGTGAAAGTCACACCACTTCAAAGAGTCACGTTTATCACCTGGTGTTCTCATCTTTTCAGGCCACCTTACCTTTCCTCCCATTTGTTTTAATGCTCCAACTAACTCCGTGTTGGAAATTGAGAGGTTGTGAATGCTCGGCCACGTTGAAGATTGTCGCTTTTCACTTTCGCCTCTGTTGAAAGGGCGGTGGCTACCTCTACTATCGTTTCTCTCACTCTTGCTACTCGCACTTTCGTTACGAGGTCTCTGGTAGGGCTTATCATCCCTCGAGGTTCTTTCATTCCTTATCACCCGCAAGTCGTTTTGTGGAGAACGTCGGTAGTTTTTGTAAGCATGGTCTTCTTCCCATTTGATCTGTGACCACGCCCTTGAGAGCACATCTTCCATGGTTCTACATTGGTACTTTGTAAGTTCCTTGTACAAGTCACCATCTGGGAGTAGACCTCGTTTGAAGGCAGAAATAGATGTCGCTGTGACGCAGTTTGGGATGGCCACTTTTTCTTTGTTGAATCATCCCACATAGTCACGTAGTGGCTCTCCCTTCTTCTGGATTACCTCGTACAGGTCGTCAGATGTCCTTTTTAAGTTACGGCTGCTTGCAAATTGCTCGACAAAACGATCGGTCAGCGATGCGAAAGAGTTTATCGAAGCGTTAGGTAGGTTCGTGAACCACATGAGAGCTGGTCCCGTAAGACTAGCACCAAATCCCTTGCACATACTCGCTTCTGTGTATTCCCTTGCAATTGCAGCTATGAACATCCGCTGCTTGTATCAAGCGATGTGGTTGTCAGGATCCGTCGTCCCGTCGTACATCATCATTGACGGAATTGTGAACTTCTTCGGCATCTCTACAAGCGCGATCTCGTCCGTGAACGGGGTATCAGCATAGCAGTTTGGTGCGCTTTTAGATATTGGCAGGGCAATGTCGGGAAGTCGCTTAAGTATCGACTCCATCTCCGAGATACGTTTCAAGACGACGTCCATGTTGTCAGGCGATGGTGTTATCGTTGCTTCATTTGGGTTAAGCAAGGTTGGAGGGACGTTCTCCCGAGTTGTATTAGCGTTCGTAACACCAGGTCGTTGTAGCATGATCGTCCCAGTGCCCGTCGGTGGTGTAGTTCCATCTAAAGGTTTCATCGGGTCAACGCGTCTCTGAAATCGATTTCGAGCTTCGACTTCAGTGTTCGTCTCCTGAGCAAGGAGAGAAGCGTTCTGAGTTCGCAAGGTCGCGTTCTCTGCTTCGAGTGATTTCAAACGTTCTTCGTTCTGCTTCATCAGGGCGGTGAGCTCCGCAAGTTGAGCAGCGGGATCCGGCGTGTTACCACCTCCTGTCTGAACGTTCATGTCATCTCCGTCTGTCATACCTCACGTAGTTGCAACTGTCCCCTCCTTCTTGCGCCAAACTATTTGTGCAAAATTTAACCGAATTGGAATGAAACAGTACTACGGAATGACTAGAATAGATTAGCTTTATTGATCAATGAATTTCGTCGCGAGTTACAAAGGGTCAATAAAGAAATCGGAAGGAGGCGATGTGTCTCTCGCCGCAAGGAAGCTGCAAGAGTTTTTATGTTTAGGGTTTCTGTGTGTAGGTTGCGATGATCCTCACCTTGTCTTAGGACTTTCAATATATAGGCTTTGTAAACCCTAATTGTTATTGGACTTGGCTTGTCATTAGTCCTAATAATCTCAGGAGTGGGACATTATGTCGGTCCTTTGTGCATTTCCCGTAAGAATAGGAACAAGGAAAGTCGGTAACCTTGCTAAACCGGTGTTTGTTTATGAACCGATGTTAAGATCGCGGTTGGTCAACAACCTGGACCTCGACGTTGGTAGATTATCTTGCAGTGTTAACATTCGTGACATTCATCTCTGCAATGACATGGTCAGTACCATGAACTGCGACTTCCCTCTCTTCGACAAAGACTACATAGAGCTTTGGGAAGCTCAGGATTTGGTAGCGACAGGTGATGCAGGTCATGCACCTGCCTAATCTTCAACACAAAGACTAGATAATAGCGATGACGCATATGTGAATTTATTTTACCCAACACTTGCCCCTACTTATAAAAGTGTAAAACCTAGCTAGCCTCACCTCTACATCTTCACATATTGATAATTCGATTTTGTTACTCTACAAACAAACAAATAATAATAATAATAATAAACTTTTGATCATTCAGCTTATTATAGACGATTATGTATGCTCATAATATGCAATATCCATAATGCTATAGGGATTTCAAAATATATCTATTGAGAATCAATCTTACCGCAAGAGAAAAATATGTATTTCCTTTTTACTACAGCCATCCCTTTCTTTTAGAATTAGTAACTCAACCAACTAGTGTTGGTGTGTCAATCAGTCAATAGTACTAATTTCGTTTTCTTGTAACAGAAACATAACCGTAATTTCATCATACTATATTGACGTCTTTCCCTTTTTATGTCAAAGGTTTTAAATCTTCTGGATCCAATATATGATGTACAATTGTACATACATAACTATGAGTGAAATCCGATCCCAAGATCTTTCTCAATAATTATTTTTGAAAATAACTAGCAATCGACAGGATCTACAAAACGTTAAATATGACCTCTCATCTCACGTTTGTGACATGTCTCCACTCCACATAGCAAACACTTATTGTAAAGAAAGAGGAATAGATTGAATTATTAGCCCCAAATTCGAATTTCTACGAAAGAGACTATAATAATTCCAAGAGATCATCGATTGACACACCGAAAATTGTTTAATTGAACTAAGATTGAACCATCGAGTGATCAGTTGAATTTACAAAAAAAAAAAAAAGTAATTAAGCAAAAGAAAAAAAGGTTACCTCTTGGAACCTGAAACCCTTCTAAGGAGAGCAAGAAAACACAACACACGATATAGTACGAAGAACCCTAACAAAACATAAACATTAAACCATCTCTGTTTCTCGTGAATCCCTTTCTTCTCCAACACGTCACCTCCATTAACCAAGCAAATCTTCCCTTGACCTTCCTCAAGCCAGACCAAACACTTGGAGGCCAAACATGAGTACTCGTTTATAAGAAGCGCGTCCAATGCATACCTATACATCGAGAAGAAGTACATGAAAAGCCAGTACTTGGGTAGACTTTCCTTGGATATGAAGTAACCTGAGAACAAGAAGAAAGCCGCTAGAAGAATAGTCACAAGAGAGGTTCCCGAAATATAATTTGGGGCAAGAGAGCTCAAGAAGAGAACAAAAGAGTTCGCCATTAGAACAATGATCCATATCACGAGAACGAAGTACCCAAAAGCTTGCCAAGTAGGGCAGAGACCGACAAGGAAATAGACCGAAACTGAGTAAATGATTGAGATAACGAACAAGTAAGGCAAGAAAACGAGTGTGTTGGCAAGAATGTGAGAGGAGAGTCTGTAAACGCCACTTGAAGTCTCTCTGAGAAGAATCGGACGCTCATTGATGAAGATAGGGAGGGTTTCGGTTGTTGAAGAGAGGAGAAAAGTGAGTGTGAAGGCGAAAAGACCGAATCTTTTCTCGATTCCTTCTTTGCCGATTCCGATGTTGATGTAGGTAGTTCCTAGAACAAGACCAACAATAAGGGCTTCTAATGCATTTGTCAGAAGCAACTGTCTTGTCCGGTAAATGATCGTCCAGAATCTTCTTGAAAGAAGGCTTATCTCGGTGATTCTTGATGTTCTATATCGAACAATACTCTGTTTTGCACTCTGTCTTCTGTTTTCAGTCAAAGGGAGAGCGATAATGTCGGTGTTTCCCTCCGATTCTCTGAGCTGTTGAAGTATTTCCATGGCATATTCGAGAGAATTGAGCTGTTGAGGGACAGTGAATCCCTTGGAGAGCAAGAAACCTTCGAGGGCGTCAAGACTTCCGTGGTAAGCAACAGTTCCTTTCGAGAGAAGTAACAAGCGACCTATGATAGAGAGAATCTTGAAGCTAGGTTGATGAATAGACAAGATCACGGTCCGTTGTCTTGATATGGCAATAGATTTGAGGATGTGAACAACATCAAAAGCGGATTTACTGTCTAAACCGGAAGTGGGTTCGTCGAGGAGGAGAAAGCAAGGGTCATGAAGTAAGCTTAGACCTATAGAGACTCTTCTTCTTTCGCCACCGGATAAGCCCTGAGCAAGTCTTGTGTTTGAGAGGTGTGTTAGGTTAAGTTCCGAGAGAAGAGAGGTTACGGTTTGAGAGAGTGTTGATGGGTTTGGGAGCAAGAGGCGAGCTGCAAAGGAGAAAGTCTCGGAGACGGTGAGGAGAGGGAAGAAAGAGTCATGTTGAGGAACATACGAAGATATTTTACGATAAGAGGAAGGGTTTATGGGAATGGAGTTAAGGAGGATTGAGCCGGATGTTGGGGAGGTTTTAGAGGCCAGAATATCGAGGAGAGTTGATTTTCCGGCGCCGGAAGGGCCAACGACGGCGAGGATCTCGGTAGGATGAGCGGTGAGAGTGATGTTGCGGAGGATGTAAGAGGGTGGCTCAGTCGCTGAGAAGTTGAGGAAAGAGAGAGAGGTTTTGGGTTTGGAGTATGAGATTGAAGAAGTGGTTAGTGTGTAGGCCGCCGTCTCCGGCGGAGGAGGATTATCCATTTTTGGTTCTGACTTGTAAGAGTTTAGAGGTAAGAAAAGAGTGTTATGAGGAGGGTTTTTTTATAATAAGTTTTTGTTTGTGTTTTGGAGTTTGATGCTGCATGTCTAAAATTTTACATTTTTAGTTTTTTTTTTTCATTTCAAATTGTTTGGATTTTTCTTTGAAGTACAGTTTTGGATTCTTGTAGTATTTTGAGTGTATCCATCTTAGACGTACTCTAAAAAATTTGAATATGAAGATTCATGGACGCATTCGTAATAACAAAGATAAAACCTTACCCAAAAGTTATGATAATGTATCGTTTTTAGGCTTTAGATAATTTTATTTTTTGACAAAACAAAATTTAATTTTTATGAAAAACTCATAATATTATATAACTTTATACATAGCTATTTTACTTTTATTGACAAAATGTAAAATTCACTTTTAAGCCTGAAAGAAAGGACTCAACAGCTTGCCAAAAAATGAAATGCTTAAGACCTTAAGTTGGCTGCATTAATGTATAACAGAAATTCTACAGAATAAAATAAATGAATAGATATAGTAACGGACAGAAACAGAAAATGAGCGATATATCCAAAGAGTCGACAGATTAATAAATATCAATAAATCCAAAGAACTTGACAAAGTGAAAAGAGGAATAGAGCCAAAGAACTATTTAAAAGTTGAAACATGTGGACAAAAGAAGTTAAATAACATATACAATTTCGTATCTTCTCATATCATATGCTAACAAACATAGATACAATTAATATTTATATGTTTGACACATAAAAATAAGGAGACATATGCTTGTGATCAATGATGCGAAACATATAAGAAAAATACAAACAAGAACGGATTGTAATGAAGTCACGGGCCTACTGTTTTCTATCACACTTCTACTCTATTATTACTTTTTCAATCCGTGAACCCTGCCTTAATTTGGCACACACGTCGGAATATTTTGGTAAAGACCTAAACATGCTGAGATTTGTTTTCAGAATAAACACTTTTAGTTCTTTTTGTTATCAAGTTCAATATTTTGATATCTTGTAAAAACATTACAAAAAAAATTGGCGGTAAATAGTAGGTTACCTTTCTAAAAAAAAAGATAAATAGTAGGTTATTCTTTTGAATTGTTGTTGAATACCATGGGCATGCAAGAGTACAAACCTGGCAAACAGAAAAATCTTAAGTAAAAAAATATATATATCATTCTAACTTTTACGTACAAAATAAAAGAAGTTAATTAGTTATTACTTACGATTCATGATCCAAAATTCCAAACCATGCAACTGACACAATTGGTTCTGTTTGTTTTAATTGTTCTTCATTTAATCCTTTTTATTTTAGAGAAATTGGCAGGTATATACAAAAAAAAAATTATATTGCAGAAAGTAACCAACTCACATATACGGTAAATGTAACATATTAAAATGACAAAAATATCCTTACTGATATTAGGAAGAAAAATTGAACAATTATCAATCATTATTCTTTCGACCAAAAAAAAAAATATTTCAATCATTATTTTCGTAAAAAGTGGAGTGGTGAAAATTGGGCCACGTCTATAGGAACTTAGGAAGAGAAACCGTATACTGTTATTGTTTGCAAAAAGTTTTAAGGTTATGTTATGTTACATAAATTTCTGGAAATGCTGGTCATAACATAGTATGGTTGCATAGCACTCACGTGTTTCCTTATATGAGATGTATTATTATCTCTACTTGTAACTTTTTCTTTAGTCAATGTTTTTAAAACCGGATGGAACCGGGGGTCAGACTGGATTAAATCGGGAACCGGCCACTGGTAAATAGGGAACTGGCCACTAGTTTGGTTCGGTTTAACTTAAAAATCCAATTATAATTAAATCGGATATAAAACCAGGTTGAACTGGCAAAAAATTTGGAAACTGGTATCGAACCGGAACCGCATCAAACCGGATTTAATAATTTTGTTAATTAAAATTTTTGTTTTTGTTTTTGTTTTTTTTTTAGTTATAAGTTTTTAGCCAAATTTTTTTGATAAAACTAATGAAATAATAAAAAATTTTATATAAAACATTTTTAAATTATAAATCGTTTAAAGGTTTAGTTTTGGTTTGGTTCCATTTAATTTCGGGTCGGTTGGGTTCTTGATTATAAGAACCAATAATTATCCGATAAATAACCAAACAAATTTGTAAAATTTATCGTTATTATCATGGGGAGAACTTAAATATCAAATCATTCAAATGCAATTAAAAGAGGTTAGAGAAGGGATTATATATGGTTATTCTTCTGCACACGCCGACCCACTCCATACGTATGCCACGTTCGAAGGGTAGTATCGAGAGAATGAGCGAAGATTTTGTTAAGAGGCTTAATTTATACTCTTCATGGCTATATCCTTTATTATAAATCTCATTTATGTTATTAGCCAAATTCACCCTTTATTTTATCTAGCGTGGTAGCCCAATCGATGTATTATCTGATAACTCAACAAAAAAAGTTCATAAGAACAAATTTGAATCTCGACACGGCGATGAGACTAGTCTAACATGCTATGGTCTTGTCCGAGTAAATTGAGACCCAATCATGTTTTGTTTTATTAGAAGGGTAATCTACCTTAGATCATACTTCATAGCATGACATATGTTACTCCGAAAAGATGTAAATAGATCGAGATTACTTATGTTTACTGATGTAATAAACAATGATTACTTATGTTTGTTGCAGTAATTAAATTGAAAAATGAACAAATTTACATGATGGTGGAACTGCTTCTCTAGTTCTGATTTTGTGTAGACTGACATATATAAACATAATGCAAACGAAGAGTAGTAACAAAATGGAAAACGTAAAGGCGATTTCTCAGGCGATTGGGCAGTTACTGCTCCAGATTTTCTTCACCGCTCTGGTGGACGTTATCATCAATGTTGTTGGAGGAGTGGAGATTCATGAGATTACCCACTCTTTGACGGTTATCCCCACTTTGAATCCCACGATTCATCGTGATGCAATTTCGGCGAGTCCGACGGTTTCTACCCAGTACAAAACGAACCCATCTCATCTTCAAATTTCACAAACTCCTTTTCACACACAATCACCAATCAAGTTTCCCTTTCGATTTTATTTCACTCTATTCAAAATGGCGGATAACATACGCAGAGCACTTCAAGACATTGATTTGGGAATTGATGATGAACCCATTCAATTACCCTTTGATGTCGTCAATCAAGCACAAGCAGAGAACCGTTTTGTCATCATCGGCCGTCCGGTGATGCCAAGACGCCAAAATCTCCGTTCCATCATTGCGGCATTACCACGCCTTTGGGGTCAAGCCGGATTGGTCCATGGACGAATCATTGCAGGCCAACAATTCCAATTTGTGTTCCCATCTGAAGAATCCATGGAGACTGTCCTTCGTAGAGGACCTTGGGCTTTTGCTGAACGCATGCTTATCATTCAACGGTGGAGTCCAAACATGCCTCTCATTGATTTCATTCCGTTTTGGATCCAAATCCGAGGGATCCCTCTGCAATTCCTCAACCAAGACGTTGTAGCCCACATTGGACGAAGGATGGGGCAACTTATGGATGTTGATTACAATGCCGAAGCGGTGGCTCAAGTTGAGTACGTTCGTGTGCGTCTGAATTGGGATGTTTCTGTTCCACTTCGTTTTCAACGGCATTTCCAATTCACTCCCGGTGTTAATACTTTGTTGCGTTTCCGCTATGAGCGCCTTCGTGGTTTCTGTGAAGTGTGTGGTCTCCTTACACATGATTCTGGAAACTGCTTGGTTCAAAATGGTGGTGGTGAACCTGATATTGATGACAGTGATGGTGATGACAATGACCCTTATCAGAATGCGAATCACGGGCAAGGTGGAGTTCGTATTGAGGAGATTCCTGATGGAGATCAGAACGCTGAAGACAATGTCAACATGAATCAGAGGAATGAAGAGGTTATCTACCAGAATGGGCAACAATACGCTGTAGCAGATCCTTTTGAAGACGGTGGACGACATACCATGTTCTCTAATGATATGGAAATGAACGAATTGTACAATCCGTGTCCAATTTTCCCTAACTCTATGGGAGATATTCCAGGCAGAGAACCTTCACCAACATCAATTCTTGATGACAGAGACGATGCGACTGATGCAATGTATGAACTCTACTCAGTTCATGATGCGAAGGATGAAACAGACACAAGAAGCAAGAAGAGGAAGATGGAGGACCCGGAGACTGACTCTGATATGATTCAAAGGCGAAATGTGGAACGGGGAGAGAGTAGTGGAGCGGCCATGGAGATTTACCCAGTGAGAGGTGCGGTGGGCCCTAAACCACCAGATGAACCATGATTACAACAGTTTGGAACTGTCGAGGCCTTGGCGTAGACCTCACAGTTCGACGCCTTAAGGAGATTCGAAAAAGGTATCTCCCGGACATAATATGCCTACTGGAAACAAAGCAATGCGATGATGTTATCCGAGATCTTTGCTGCGATATGAATTATGATCGGTATATGACGATTCCTCCGCAAGGACGAAGCGGCAGAATAGCGGTGCTTTGGAAAAATTCCGTTTCTCTTTCAGTTTTATTTCATTCTCCTAATCTTGTAGATTGTTTCGTTGAAATTAATGGAAGTTCTTTCTATTTGTCTTTTGTTTATGGTCACCCAAATCCAACTTATCGTCATCATCTCTGGGAACAGCTTGAACGAATTTCTACTACTCGTCATTTGGGCTGGATTCTCATGGGTGATTTCAATGAAATCAGAAATAACTCTGAAAAACAAGGTGGCCGTATTCGTGATGAAAGAACTTTTATTGATTTTCGACAAATGATATCTACCTGTGACTTACATGACCTCAAAGCCATAGGCAACCGATTTTCTTGGACTGGAAAGAGACCAGGAGGTGATGTTTTTTGTTGCTTAGATCGCGCCATGGCAAATTGTGAGTGGCTCTCTCATTACCCTTCGGCCCAAACAGAGTTCCTCCCATTTAGCGAATCTGATCATCGACCTCTCATCATTCGTACTTCTGATGATATCGGAAAACGTCGGGGACTTTTTCGTTATGATAAGAGACTTTATGACCATGATGGATTCCGAGAAGCAGTTGTTAATAGTTGGAACCGAGGAGTATCTTCTGATTTAAAGTTGACATCAACATTACGCCATTGTAGAAGAACTATGGCAGACTGGAAGAGAAACAATCGCACTCACGCAGTGGAGAGAATACAATTTTTCAGCCAAGAACTTGATCAAGCAATGTCTTCTGGAAATGTACCGACATCCCAAATCAGACTTATTCGACAATAACTTGCTCGAGCTTATTATGATGAAGAAATTTATTGGAAACTCAAGAGTCGAATTCACTGCCTTCGTTCAGGAGATCGAAATACCAAATACTTTTATGCAGCGACGAGAAATCGTTTAGCTCAAAATCGTATTTTGGCAATTGATGATGAAGCCGAAAGAACACATCATGGTGACAAGGCCATAAGCAAAGTAGCAGAATCATACTTTCAAGATCTATTCAAGAGCTCAAGATGTGCACATATCAATTATACTCACGTTTTTGACAGTTTTCAACAAAGAGTCACTGATGAGATCAATGCGGACTTAACACGGCCCGTATCAATTGATGAAATCAAAACTGCGGTTTTTGATATTGGGCCGGATCGAGCTCCAGGACCGGACGGTTTCACTGGCGCATTCTATCAACAGTTTTGGGAGGACATCAAAGGAGGTGTATATACTAAAATTCTAAAGTTTTTTGAGACAAGTGTTCTTCAACAACCGATCAATCATACAAATCTATGCCTAATTCCGAAGATCGATTCCCCAAAAACAATGGGCGATTTTAGACCAATTGCTCTTTGCAACGTTAGTTACAAAATCATCTCAAAAATCCTCGTTCAACGACTCAAGAAACATCTCTCTTCCATTATTTCAAAAACACAAGCTGCATTCATCCCTGGCCGAAACATCATTGATAATGTGATCATTGCTCAAGAAATGATATATTCCCTTAAATCAAGAACTCGATGGGCTAATTCCTACATGACGATCAAGACGGACATCTCTAAAGCTTATGATCGTTTGGAATGGCAATTTCTTAAAGATACAATGGAACATATGGGATTCAATGAGACATGGATAAGTTGGATAATGTCGTGTGTTGAAACAGTTAGTTTTTCGGTGCTAATTAATGGAGTTCCACAAGGATTTATTAAGCCTGAACGTGGTATACGTCAAGGTGAGCCACTTTCTCCTTACTTATTTATCTTGTGTAGTGAAGTTCTAAGTCAACTAATACAACAAGCGGCAAACACAAGGAGATTCCAAGGAATGAAAATTGGAAGTACAAGTCCCATGGTTAATCATTTACTTTTCGCGGACGATGCTCTTTTCTTCTGCCATGCTCATCCTCGCTCGTGTACTACTATTAAGAAGATCTTGAAAGACTATGAGACTGTTTCTGGTCAAGCTGTGAACCTCAACAAATATGCCATAACGTTCGGAGCAAAGGTTAGAGATGAGACCAAAACAAGATTACGACACATTTTAGGCATTCATAATGATGGAGGCAATGAGAAGTATCTTGGACTCCCGGAGAACATAGGACGCAAGAAGAAGGATCTTTTTGGTTATATAGTTGACAAAGTTAAAGCGAGAACAAGAGGATGGTCTCATAGGTTTTTATCTGAAGCGGGGAAAGAAATACTCTTGAAAACAGTAGCGATGGCACTACCAACATACATGATGAATTGTTTTAAGCTTCCAAAAGGGATTTGTGATGAGATTAATGCTGTTTTGGCGGAGTATTGGTGGAGCAAAGGAACGGGACAACTCTCTATGCATTGGTTATCTTGGAAGAGAATGGGTTTGCCAAAAAAAGAAGGAGGACTAGTTTTTCGAGATCTAGAAAGTTTTAATCTTGCACTGCTAGGAAAACAAGTATGGCGTATTATGCAATCACCAACAAGCTTGGTAACTAGAGTTTTAGAAGGTCGATACTTTCCAAGTCAAGATATTCTTACTATCGGTTTACATCGCAAACATTCCTATGTATGGAAGTCTCTGTTAGAAGGTCGAGATTTGCTTAAAAAGGGACTACAGGTCTTGATTGGTAATGGTCAAGAAACCCGTACATGGGAAGATGCTTGGTTACCAACACATCCACCACGGCCACCTATTTCAAACGCAGGTTTCATTGAAAACTACGGGAAAGTGTCAGATTTAATGAACGATAATCATGACGGTTGGAACGAAGAGAAACTACATTACGCAATCCAAGCAGAGGACATACCAATAATCAAACAAATTCATCTATCTCAACAATCAGCCTTAGACCTTCTCGGATGGCATTACACTGATTCGGGTTTATATACGGTCAAGTCCGGTTATTGGTTAGCTACACATTTACCAGACAATCACCATGACGTTCTACCGACTCAAGGTCTTACAGAATTTAAGGAGAAAATATGGAAACTGAAGACTGCCCCGAAGCTAAAGCATTTCTTTTGGAGAATGATAACTCACACTTTAGCTATTGGTACCAACCTAGTGCATCGAAGGGTTATCAATGATCCCATTTGTAGGCGATGTTGTAGAGAAGCGGAATCAGAAAATCATCTATTCTTCAAATGTGATTTTGCTCAAGCGGTATGGCGAAGCTCTGGTATGTTCTACTCAACATCAGGGCCATATGATGATTTTAATTCAAATTTTCAGTCAATTCTTGAAGTCTCAAAAAATCCAAATCTCTCGGAATTCCATCAACAACAACCATTTTGGATATTATGGCGTCTTTGGAAAGCTCGTAATCTACTTCTTTATCAACGGAAATTCTTTGATTGGCAAAAAATATTTCGATTGGCGAAAGACGATACACACGAGTGGATTAACAACTCTGCATCATCAACGACTCTTTCACAACGACGATCTCGATCACCTCAACAACACAAGTCGACATGGTCAAAGCCTCCACCAGGTCTCATCAAATGTAATTATGACTGTGGGTATGTTTCAAATTCGGAAAGTAAAGCAGCTTGGATTTTTCGAGACTCAGATGGTTTTTTCATTAAGGCTGGTATTGGTCAAGGAAAAACAGTAACATCACCACTTGAAGCAGAGCTTCAAGCACTCATCATGGCTATGCAACAAGCTTGGTCTTCAAATTATCAAAGACTCGTTTTTGAAGGAGACAATAAAATGGTTTGCCAACTTCTTAACAACAACAGTCTCAATTTCAAAGTTCATAATTGGCTTCGAGACGTGAAGACATGGAGCTCAAAATTTCAATCTGTTCACTTTCAATGGACTTCACGCATCAATAATAAAGCGGCGGATTGCTTGGTCAAAACAAATTTGTTATTATCGCAATCTTTTGTTTCTTTCAATTATGCTCCAAGATGTATAACTTCAATCCTCCATGAGGATCAAGTTCCCTATTTTACTTATTAATAAAGTTCTAGATGATGTTAAAAAAAAAAAAAAAACATAATGCAAAAAAATTATGTTTCAGATTTTAAAAGTTACAGGCTGATCATATGCTATACGGTGGTCCATCATCCGGCTAGCGTATAATGTATATTTTAGAACATTTTCAAGTTATTCTTTTCTGTTTTAAGATCTAACTACCTGAATAAGTTTTTTTGGGTGTATTTGTATCATTTTGGGAACAAACTTTGAAACTTATGGGAAGAATGGATATTAGCTTATGAGGCCCAGTAAACAAAATCGAAAAGTTACATAGGCCTATATACTTTATGGGCGTTCTGAGATTCATTTAGATTCACAGGATAATTTTCCTGTTTCAAAATATAAATTGTTTAAGCAAAAATTGCGAATTTTAAAAAATTATTTTTACTCTAAAAGATGTTATTTAATATATATAATAAAAATAATTTAATCAATCATAAAAGAGACTACATAATACTAGTAGTCGCACAATATTTAATAAAATTAAAAATATTTAGAATTGTTAAAACAATTTATATTTTTTAAAAATATATATATCCAAAACCATTTACATTTTGAAATGAAGAGAGTAGTATACATATGGTGTTTCATCGAGGGAGGACAAAAGCCAAACATATTAGTAGTTTAGTTTGTTTTATGAATTAAGATTCATTTCTAACTTCAATCGCCGAGGTTTCCTTGAACATGATAACTTATTAATGATTATCTGGATTTATTCTTTGTATTAATCTAAATATATATCCATTATTTATAAGATTTTGTCAAAAAAATTTGCTAAGGTATGACATTACTTCATACGACTTTCAACATGACAGAAGTAATTAACACTCGCCATCAGGAGTTTACATCACCACTCCACAATAGTTTTATATAGGAGGTGATTGGTTGGACTTTAAACCTTTAACTTTAGTCTACAGTCTTATTTTTAAAAAAATTACAAAATTTTTACCAATCATGTTGCAGCTTTGTTCCTAAAATTAAAGACTTGTTTCTAATTTTTCCAATCTTCGAGTCCACTTGGGAGGAGGGAGATTTCCAAAGGAAATTGACTAAAGGCTGACTCCGGGCCTACGGAGATTAAAGTTTCGGCCCGAACTTCGAGGTTATTAAAAATAAAAATAAATTTTTTTATCAATCATGATGTAGCTTTCTTTTAAAAGTTACAACACAAAAAATAAAAACTTTTTTTTCTGACTATAACTTGTCAAAAACCTAAAGTCTTATTTTTTGGATTGTAAAAATTATTTGGCTGTAACTGTATTTTTTTTGCTGCAGATTTTTTTGTTGTAGATTTAGAAGCTGTAGGTGTAAGTTTTTAGTTGTAACTATTTTTCACTAAACATGATTGATAAGTATACAATATGTGATGTGGTTTTAAATTTAATTAGTTTATGTAGATAAAAATTGTTAAAATTTAAAAATGTATTGCTACTTTTAACATATAAAATAATTTAGTTAACATATATTGATACTTAACTAAATTTATTTTCTATGTTTAAAGAAGCAATAAATTTCTAAATTATATAATAATTTTTATCTGCGTAAACTAATTTAACTAAAACTACATCACATATTGTATAACTACCAATCATATTTTATTTGAGAGTATTTACATCTAAAAACTTACAACTACAACTTTTAAATCTATAGCAAAAAAATGTACAACTACAGCCAAAACATTTACAGCAAAAAAATTACAACAATTATTTTACAGTTACAGCTACAGCACAAACATCTATAGACTAAATCCTACAGCAATTATTCTACAGCTACAGCCGAACCAATCACCCCGTAGTATTGCGCTAGTTTGAAAATTCTTACAAGTCTCTTATTTGGATTATGAGGGACAAAATATATGTTTTTTTTTTGAGAAAATAAAAAAATTGTTTCTAAGTTTTCAAATATTTCGTTTCCACTTCTTTGTTCTGTTAGGAGATTTCGGAGAATATACGAGATCGAATTAAAAACAAAGTTAATATTTGTGTATATGTTAAATAAGTAGATTTCTTATTATCAAATATGTAAAGAACTTGTTGATCAAGTTATTATTTGTGTATAAGGTATATTTACTATTCCACTACTATGTTTTCTCCAAAATTTATCATGGTATCAGAGCCTAGATCCAATTCATATGGGTTTTAGGTTTTCTTATCTTGCGCTTTGAAAAGAAAAAAAACTTCTCCTTAATTAAATTAACAGAGCTACGTCTGTGTCTTTTGATATCTTTAATCTCCTTCTAGGTTTTTTTTCCCTTCGTTCTTCTTCATTATTATAGTTTAGTTTAAATTTTTGTTTCAAATCTTCAAAAAAAAAAAAGAAAAAAAAAAAGAAGAAATTTAGAGACAGAATCTTCATGTGGTTATCTATCGTAAACTACAAATTTGATGAAGCCACGAAGATGATGAATCTGAGTCCAAGAAAAAAAAAAAAATCGTTCGTTCGTCTAATACTACAAAGAAGACGATGTTCGATGATATGAAAAAGTTGTTGTGAACTATGAGCATGAACCAATTGACGAGTTCGTTCAGTTCGCATGGTGATGTGAGATGATGGAGATACACAACTACTAAAGTACTCTCCACCGAATCGATGGCCTAATGGTGAGGTATAAACGTCATTGATGACCCTATAGTGGGTATGAAGATGAGTTAAAGATTGTCCAATCTCATACGTGTTACCACGTATGAGCTTGCAGAAGGGTGTTAGGAGATCTCGGAGAATATACGAGATCGAATTAAAAAGAAAGTTAATATTTGTGTATATGTTAAATAAGTTGATTTCCTATTATCAAATATGTAAAGAACTTGTTGATCAAGTTAATTATCTTGTATAAATAGGCCTATTGGCTAATGAATAAATCTCAGAGAAACTATTTCACTACTATGTTTCCTCCCAATCTATCAGTTTCCATTTCTATGCAACGTACCATAGATATTTTGACAATATATATGTTGTATCGTTCTTAATCCATATATAGAGATCAGGACATATATACATGCTTTATTTATATATCTACTACAGAAGTATATTTATTTATCAACTACTATTATATAAAATAACATAACGCTTACTGATGAATTAATTTTCAATAAGTACTTCCAATGATTCATTTACCTGACCGGTGTAGCCGCAGCGGTTGCGGGAGTTTGTCGAAGTAGGTAGTTGCGGTTTCAAGCGTTTTTGAGTGATTTGAACGATTGGTGCAGCAATTAAAAATTGGTGTGTTTGCGGGATATTTACGACTGGTTGACAGCGGGTGCAGTAGCGGTAATAAATTAACAATATAAATATATTAAATAATTATAAAAATATCAAAAATCATATTATTATTATAATAAAATATATAAAAATACTAATTCAATAAATTTAAATACAATAAAATCATGTATATGATACTTACGTTGTTTTATTTATTTATTTATTATTATTATTATTATTATTATTATTATTATTATTATTATTATTATTATTATTATGAAAGTTATAAATTTAATGGAGAAATTATTTCTTTTGTAGATTAATGTTATATTTTAAAATTTTAGTTTGTTAGATTTATATAAATTTGTGATCGTAATTTATTAAAAGAATTTTTTGTGAATATTTTATAAATATAAAATTATAATAGGTTACTAATTAAAAAAGTAAAATTATATATTTCATAAATGTAATATTCAAATCTTGATTTTTAAAATTTATTATATATTTTCTGATTTTTAAGTGGATTTTATTTTATTTTCTAATAAAAAATAAATCCAACCGCAACCGCCCGTAACCGCAAACGTTCGAGGGAAGCAACTTTTGGTTTTGAGCGATTTGGAGCGGTATAAAGAATTTTCCTTGATTTTTGTCAAATGCTAGTGATATGGTCAAATTTCTCTTTGTCCTACTCTCTCAAATTAAGAGATCGAGTGTAGTACTTGGGGTATCGGATCCACAGGGAATCAAATTGCACAATAGAATTAAACTTTCAAATTAAGCTAAGCAGTAATGTTGTAAATAAAAGCAATGCAGAAATAGTAAAACAAGTGATTGTAGATGATTTAAATTCAATAATAAAGAAATGCTAAGCTTTAGGGAATTCACAGGAATAAATCCAAATCGAAGAATAAAGTAAATCTAGAACTCAAAACACTGTTGTAAAGTAAATCAACTGTCGTTGTAAATACTATCTATGCTTAAACCCTAGAAGACCAACTGTCGTTGCGAAGTCATATTAATTTAAACAAGCAATAAAATCAGGTTTGATTGTTCACAAAGATCTAAAGCCAACTGTCGTTGCGAATCAGATCTTTGCTCACCTATGATTCAATTCAAGCAATTCAATAATGATGTCTCATCTATTAAACAACCTAGGATATCTAATTCAGGCCTAAATCAGAATTCAAAGCAATCAAGGTGAAGAATAATAAATATGATGCAAAATCCCAAAAGTAAATAAATCAACAACCCTTCATTGACCTTTGAAAAATCCCTAAAACCTAACTAGGGAATTACTCAGACATAGACATGAATAATAAATCCCTAGTATAAAAATCTCTAAGTAAAATAAAGCATAAGCCTAAACAATGGCTGAAAATAAGTATTTATAACAAAAGTCGGCATGGGCCCAAATTGCAAACATCTGGGCTTTTTGACGCGAAAACGGAAATCTTCCAAATCTAAAATCTGGTTCGTCTGAAGTTGGTCGTGTCGAACGACGTGATAAGTGTGTCGCTCGACGCTTGTAATCTTCCTGACGATCGACAACTAGTCTCTGTCGCTCGACATGTTCTGAATTTCTTCAATCCGAACTTGCAACTTTGACAGCTCGCTCCGCAATGCTCCATAAGGCTCCAGTAAACACCAATTGAGTCCAAACGTCCAAATACCTAATATAAAACACCAAACATTAAAAAACACTAAAAGACTCTATAAAACGGACATATATCATGATATAAAAACCGGTAAAAACCATGATATATCAGCTAGGAACCTCTACCGCCCGCAAATACAGCGTTTGTGGATGGTAGCGGGTGTACCAATCAAGCATTTAAATGAAATAAGAAGCGATTGCGTGTTTTAAAATACACTTTTCACAAAATGATCATACGGTACATAAATAGTGTACCATTTGCCCAAGTTTTCATGTATTTCCTTTTTCGAAAATTAATTCCATTACGTAGATAATGCACGTATAAAACATATAACTAAAAGTGAATAAAAGAAGTTATTAACATGACAGAAGTTATTACCATTTTTTTAAAATGTGTTTCTGCATAAATTTATTCAGCTCAAGTATTTCTGCTACTAGATTTTGATCCACGCCATGCGTGGGAATATAAATTTATGTTTATTATATAGTAAAAATATATTGTTTTGAATCATATATACCAAAAATATTAGATAAATAATCATGTCCACTACAAAAATTATTCGTTTGATTTTCGAATTTTGAGTGTCTTAATAATAAGTCTTACATTTTAAATAAAAAACAAAGGATAAATAGATAAATTAAAGATTCTCCTACCGGAAAAAAGTCTTTGTTTTTTTTTTTTGTAGATTGTGGTTGTTAGATATGTGTTTTTATGTTTGTTAGCTTATAGATAGGGAAGTGGTGATGATAGTCTTATTTTAGGTTTGAAAAAGAAGAAAAGTTATATATATATATATATATATATAAATATTTATTTCAGAATTTTATTTAAAATTAATGTAAAGTTTTAGGAAATTTTAAGAATGTTTCGTAATATTGATAAATTTAGAAATGTGTTATTATTTTAAATTTTTAATAGGATGATAATTAGCCCTTAAAACACTTTTAGCATGACACATATGATTTTTTAAGTTAGAATGTCTCTTAACATGACACATATAATTTTTTAAGTTAGAATGTCTCCTAAATATCTGAATGAGTAATACCTAGGATTTTGAGGTTTTAGTATCTTTTCTAGGATTTTATCATTTTTTTATTTCACCATTCTACTATCCAACTAATAGTATATCCGTTATTGTAGCATCTAAGGCTTTGATTGGTAAACGCGTTTCTTGTAATTGTGGGGCGTTTTTTGTGGGCCCAACAATTATATTACCAATCAACAAAATTTTGCAAAGTGCGGGGCATTTTTATTAAAAAAATTATAAAAAATGAAAACTTAAGTGCGTTTCAGAATTTGTGAAGGAAAAGAGCAATTTGTACCGCAATAGTAAAACACACGTTATTTGATGTTTTGTGTGGCTTTCAAGTGCGGTTCATAAGTTTATATATTTTAAAATTTGGAAAAATTTTGAAATATTTTATGAGAGTTAGCTAAGTTATATAGATAAATTAAGTTTTACTTGGAAAATTTTTTTGTTATCCAAAATATTTTAAAAATAGTTAAACTTTGATGATTATAATATCAACACCACACTTATTATAATCACCATTCAACTTATGTTTTATTTGTTCCGTATCGCTTATTTTGAATAATCCGCTTATCTCATATGAACCACATTTAAATCGTATCACACTATTCATTTATTTGTTCCGCACCGCTTATTTTATGGTTACCATTCGAAGCCTAAGATTGTTCCCTAGTTAGATATAATAAATAATAACCTTAATCACAAAGAGTCACATGCAATGCATTCAAAATCCCATGATAAGCATAGAGACCTCGAATAATGTAAAAGAACCTCAACTCAAACTACCATCTTCGTTAATTAAAATATAGTTATCGATCAAAGATGTCTAAATACAGATAATTTATTATTCAATATGTGATGATTAGTGCATTGTGCTGCATATACATCAACGGATAGGTTAAAAAATTTGCGGGACAAAGAGGCTTGAAAATGTTCTTAAGCTAAATTGGTCGGAGACATGGGTCCCACATTAGCATCTAAATAAAATCTAAGAAGAGGGGACAACCATATCTACTTAAAAGCAAGTCTTATGAAACTAAACTAAACAAAGTTTAACACTACAAAAAAAAAAACTAAACAAAGTTTAAAGAAGTTTCTTTTTGTTCTAAGTAGTTGAAACGGTGTCGTGTCGTTTCGAAGGTACAATGTATTCTTCCTATCGTGGGACTCTTGAATCTAGCCACGTGTATGGTTCTCCGGCGTTGATTGCTCCTTGCTTCCTTGTGAGGTGAATGTTCTCGACATGATAATGGTAGTGTTTGATTATTTATTTCTGTATTAATTGACATGATAGTGTTGATTAGTAGTATAGTTTAGAAAAAGAAAGCTTGTTAGTATTAGTTATTTTTGGAGTTTCGAGCGAATCTTCAACTATAATTCTTGCTCAGAATGTTATGAGACTGATCCATTGAGTTTGTTACATATTGGGTCAGATTAGTCACTCCGTTTAAACATATCGGTTAAATAGTAAATAATTTTTGTTAGAAAATATTATCTATTATTTAAAATAGAAATAATAATTTAAAAATTTTAGTTTGATTTTTATATATTTATATTAAAGTTAAGTATATACCTATATTTTTCAAAAAAAAAAAAAAATTTATTTAAAAAAAAAATATAAAAGTCCGTTTAATAATTGGTGTTGTTGCAAACGCCAATACGTCCAAACGAGGTCACCATTCAAAGCCGTTTTAGTTTTACTCTGAAAGCATCTCAAGATAAATAAAGTCGTAATAATTAGGAACAAATATAAATATATGTACTATATTAAAATATACTCTTTCTGTTTTTTTTTTACGTTCTAGAATCACACCTATTAAAAAAACATATTAATTCTTAGTTATAAATATCTTGTTTTGTACACTAAAGAATTTTCTATAACTCTAGCTCAATAGTAATTCAATAAAACCAACTAATGTGTCTTAAAATTTACAATTCATCATTATTTTTCATTAAAAATGCATTGAAAATGTAAAAAATCATTCTTTTCAAAAACATTTTGTTTCCTAGAACATCAATTAAAAAAACGGAGAGAATATACATTTAAATCCAAATTGTTTATGTTTGCAATTATGGTTACATGGTAGGTTGCATAGAAAGGGACACAAATACGTGGAAACAAAATATTTGAAAACTTAGAAACAATTAAAAAAAAAAATTAGAAAACGGATACGTTTTGGAAACATATATATATATATATATTGATTAATGAAACAATAGTATCAAAACAATATTTGAATAACACAAATAACATACATAAATATTAATAACTTAACAACAGTTAAAAGTTATAATAGTTTTGTTGTTTTAAACTTACAAACGCGATCTTTCATAATTTTGTTGTTTTTTCATTTATAAAGGTACAAAATATATACCTACATTTCCAAAATATTTAATTATTACATTGCAAAAAAAAATTTCCGTCGCATTTTCATGCAAAAATCGAACGTTTTCATCGCATTTACAAGAGGGAATCAAATGTTTCCGTCGTTTGTCTAAAATAAAATTTTTAGGAAACGCGATGTCATAGAGTTTTCAAGAGTTTTGGTTTATGAAACGTTTTCCAAATGGGAAATCGCATTTCAGATGGAGTTTTCGAAACATGTAATGTGTATTGTTTGTCCAACAAACCTTCATTTTCAATATCTTAAGCAAATTTCGTTTGTTAATTTGTAGATGAAAGTGCCAAAAAAAGTTGATTATGTTTACATTTTTTTTGTTTGCATTTGGTCAAACTAACCAAATCTAAATTAATATGGGATACTGTCAAATATTATAGAATAAGAAATTATTATTGAGTTGTGTTTGATATGAAGACATACATATATGTAGTGATTAACATTAGCATAATGCTATCGCCAAAATAATATAAACTTTCCTAATCAACTCTAACATATAAAGAAAATATGCTTGCACAAGAAGTATAATAGAGATCTAGAATATTCTTCGGTTTGGGCTTCACGGACTTCACTTCATAGTTGGATTTTCGTGACCCAAAGTAGATAGTTTGCAAGATACACATCTTGCTCTCCAAGTTACCTCCAATACTCCCCCGCACGGCAAACATGGTACGCAAAATCATTAGGTGGAACACGTATGTCATGGAAACCATGCCGAGAACGGACAAAATAGGTCAACAGACTTCTCCGAATGTTATTAGATGATAACCAAATAGATAGTCGAAACAGGATTGTAGATCATTCTTCAACAATCCTGAAACTTTAGTCTTGAAAAAGAGGGATGATAAATTTGTCTTCGGTCAGAAGAGGGAATAATAACATCACGTGGACCAAATAGATAGTCGGAACAGAATTATAGATCATTCTTCGACAATCCTAAAACTTTAGTCTTGAAAAAGAGGGATGATAAACTTGCTCGTCTTCGGTCAGAAGAGGGAATAATAACATCACGTGGATGCAAAATCTTGCTACTCCACAAATAATTGCCCTTGTCTCGGACAATCCATAAATCGGACTAAGAAAAAAATGATCTGAAAACATGAGCTCCTCCGTAATAGTAAATTTTATAAACAAACTCCCCCATTGTAAAAAAAACCAAAATAATGAAAAAAATTTAGATTTAGAAAAAGTAGAATGAAGAATTCGTGAAACCCCATAAACCCTTAAAATTGATTATAAAATAAACCATCGTTAATTCTTGTAGAAGAAATAACCAAACCCTAACCAAAGCTCATACACGTACCCAAAACAAAACGTAAGAAATAGTAATAATTTAGGTAAAAATATAAAATTTACTTTTAGAAAACCTTAAAACCTCCAATAGTTTTAGTTAAATCTTAAAACAAAACACGTGACCACTTTGGTTGTGATTCACGTCACCATCGTCTTCATTTGGCGGTTCGTCTCCGGACTCATCGTCACTGTCTTCTCTAAGTGCCACAATTCCCATGATCTCTTTTGGTAAGATCACAAGAATTTTTGTTGCGGAAGCTTTTAATTTAGATTCCTAGAATCGTCTGCTCTCATACCATGTCAAATCTTATATAATAAGATATTATTATTGAGTTGTGTTTGATACGAGGACATATAAGGTATATATATATATATATATATATATAGTGATTAACATTCCTAATAAACTATAACACATAAATGAAATATGCTTGTACAAGAAATAATATAAAAATCTAGAATATTTTTCGGTTTGGGTACGAATTTCACTTCATAGTTGGGTTTTGGTGATTCAAAGTAGAAAGTTTGCAAGATACACATCTTGCTCTCTAAGTTATCTCGAATAGTTACTTAAATTCTAATTTTGTGCTCATGTAAACAAAAAACTTATACTTGAGAAAACTGAAATATTATACAATCTTTAGCTTTTGCGTTTCGCCTGGTATAAATTAAGTTGTATCTTTAGTTTTTTTTTGTTACTCGATAGTTCACCCAATTTATATAAGTTATTTTGGTAACAAGAAATCGTCAGAAATAAAGATTTGAACCAATAATTGGTGTCTTTTGCATAACTTATTGTGGTTTCTTATTTAATTTCTTTCCATAGACAAAGTATCAGAGCATGCAATTGGAAGACATGTTGCAAACATGCATGTTCTAGATTAAGACTGACTGCTATTAGGGACAATGCTATATTCCCGCTAAATTCATGTACAATAATAAAGAAGATAACATCAGGTTGTTGTGATATAAAGCCTTAAATGATTGATGTTGTTGAAGTTTTTTTTTTATAGAAACTGAAGTGGAAGAAGATAGTAATTTTGAGCCTTTCTGAATTCTGAAGTTATTTGATTCAATTCTTTTTTTGTAAATTTGAAAGAGGTTCAAGATAGGAGAATACATATTTGGATAAGCAAAGGAATGACAGTGGGTTAAAGTTATTGATCAACTGTAACATGAACATCTTTAAAAAGTATGAATCAACCGCGAAAAGAAAAGTGAAAGTATTTTCGTGAGCCAATGGCCGCATTAGACCATAAACAAAAATGATTTGACTAAGATCACATAAAAATGAGTTTGTGCAAATGCCAAAAAAATTATGGATCCAAATAGTGCTGGAAAAGGAGAAACTAGAGGAATTAAATTGGATGCGAGAAAAATAAATGAAAATCGATGCGTATTGCGTAATCCACATAACTACTGGTTGACTTGTGATAAAATATGATCTTAGTCTTTCGTTAAGTCCATACGGTATGGTTGATCGATTCTTTTTTTGTTTGAAAATTAAGGTTGACCGATTCTTTTTTTGTTTGAATATTAAGGTTGACTAACGATTTATGTAATTACAAATTGTAATATTAGTTTTGTCTCAAATACATGTTCCAAATGCGGCTTGAACCAGCGAATTCTAAACTTTGAATGAGATTTTTCTGAGTTAAGCTACTGAATTTGTGTCTAATTATATTAGCTTTTGTAGTTATTTCTGTGGTTATTGTGATCAAGACTTCATGTCATGACTATTTGAATTACGTAAATGCTTACTAGAAATCCCAAATAAAAATAAGATTAAATTCGATTGTTATAATTATTAAGTCAGGATATATCATTCTTGTTTAAAACCGAATTCATTCTTTATTAACATTCGATATGTGTTTCGTTAGCTATGTTTGTACCACTCATTCTAATGACTTAAGATCAAAGGCCCCTAAATCAAACGAATTTTAGATTCTCTTCGCCCAAAAAAAGAAAGAAAAACTTCAATTATTGTAAGGAATACAGAGATAATTAAAACGAGAGGTGAAGACGTGAAGTTGTAATATATTCGGGTATTTGTCATTCTGTGGTCTGTGGAGATCAGGGAATTGTCTTTTCTGGTAACTGAACCAATTGTCTTTATGGTTAGTCTATCTAACAGAAACGTGAAAACACAAAAGATTTGATATGAACATTTGAGATCCGAAAAATCTCCACTACCTCTTTCTTCGTATATACTCCCTTTATTTCTTATTATAAGACAAGTGTCCAAGCCCGCGCAACGCACGGGCTATTTTTACTTATATATAATAATAACTTCTAATTATTATTATAAACTAGATTTAAACCCCTCGCGATGCGAGGATTAATTGATTTATAATAAATAATTATGGTTTAAAATATTTTAGAGAAAAACATAACATATTCTTAATTTAAACCTTAACTTATTATATACTATATTCTTAATTCAAATCCTAATTTAGATAATCACTACAAGAATTATGAAACATAGCTACAATTTTTTTTACAACAATAATTTGTAGCAAATTAAAGCTACAATTTGATACAAATTTGTTACAAATATGTTAACTTATCAATTTGTTGCAAATTTGTTCCTTTTAGTAACTAGTTTGTGACCAAATAACGACAAACTTGTAATTGTAGCTAAATTGCTTCACTTTGTTACAAAAACCTCGTAACAAAGATTGCTGCAAACCGTTTCGAAGATTTACGTGACAAAAGTCACAGTTTGCTTCAAATGTGTTGCGAGAAAAAATGTTCCCAAAATCAATTAAAATTATATTTAATATAGCCACAATTAACAACAAAATAAATTAGTGACAATTCAAATAAATTTGAAAACCCTAATTCCCTTTTCTTATATCTCATAGTCTCAAATCTGAAAACACTCAAGCAAACTAGAATCAACAAAAACCCTAGCCCCCTTTCTTCATATTTCTCTCTGAGATGACGATCTCTAAGTCTGTTTCCAGCGTTGCTCTGACGGATGTGATTATCTCCTTCGTTGCTACCGTGGCTTCGGCTCAGTCTGAAGCTCCGGCGCGGAGCCCAACTTCTGGATCTGGTGCGATCTCAGCGTCGTCTCAGTTTGTGTTGCAACCGTGGTGACTCCTGTTTGTGGCTCTGCTCTTTGGATCTAAGTCTTGTGTGGATGGAGATTCATACATCCTCTGCAGCTTTGCTAACCGCTCCAAGGATGTGAGCTTTTACAATGTGAGTATATATACTTGAATCTCTTAGAAAAGTAGACTGATAGGACTGCTCTGGCTAATGGACATGTTAATTAGGCTGGATTTGTGAAGCTGAAGCCTGTGGATTCTCCAGAAACTCAATTTCAACTAGCTCAATCCAGTCCTCTTATTCAAGGTCAAGGTAAGAGCTTTATCTTGTATATTATTATTTTTGTCATCTTATAGTTCTGTCTCTTAAACCTTGTGGATAAGTCAAGATAAACCGATTCTTTTCTCTATTATTGTCTTTGTTATGAATGTTCTGTGTTTGTACTTAAAGGTATTCTCAACTTCAAGACGAATTATACTTGAAGGTATTCTCTTATAATTCTTTAGACATTTCGTATCTATGTGTGTGAATTGGATAGTCAAACTAAAGTATATCCTTTGTTTACTTTGCACATTCTTCTTTGTCTATTACTGTTTTGTATAAGGTATCAAAAACTAAATTTCTTTTTCAAATCATATATTATTACGACATTATTTTTGGATAAGTATTGGTCAATTAAATTTCTTTTCGATTACATATGGTACACATTTTTGTGACTTCATGTCTTTTTTTTAGTGTTCTGATTTAGTAAGTATTCATATATGTGTCTCTTGAAGTTATTCTTATGTTTCTTTTAATTAGAAGGTAGAAAATCTCGATTGTTATTGATTTTATAAACAGATTATAAATGTTTGATATATGTTGTTAATTTTGTAGGTTGTCTCGCCAACTAAAAGTGTATGGTCTTATTGGTCAGCAGCCTATTCGTGAGCGCGGTGAAAGTTCGTCTATGGCTACAATTTAGGAACAATTATCATCTGTGGTTCAGTGTATGAAGCAATTTGTGGGACAAGATGGAGAAGGAAATGGTGAAGGAAACAGGTCTTCGACTCCTCGGACAACTGGTCCAGCTCGCGTTCAGGCTAATGACTTGGAGGCTAGTCTCCAAGCAGCAACGGCATTTGTTAACGGGATGAAAAAAAAGTCTGTCATAAGAGAGCTCGAAGATAATGAACAAGAGGAAGAGGAAGAGGAAGAAGTAGAATATGAAGGAAATGATGACTTGCTGCTTACTAAATGATGATTGGATACGTTATCAATCTGCTCAAGTAATGGTACCTATTTCTAATGTTTATCTATCAAAACTTTAACTCCTTTTGTTATGTATGTTTAATGTGTTATCAATTTTTTAAATACCAGTATGGTTTTTTTGTATTGTATGTTCGGATATTGTAATCGGGTCAGGCCAAACGTAAAAGGCTATAATGTGATCTTCTCGCATTATAATTTTGTAATGTAAATTTAGTGTTTTTTTATATGCATTTCTAATTGAGCTTATAGTAATTTTTGTGTAGCAATTTTTTTATCAATATGTAAGAAAGAATTACAAATAATTTGTCACTTCTCTTGAGTTTCCTCTACAATTAATGACAATTAAATTTGTAACTATTTCCTACACATAACAACTAATTCTTTGTATGTGTTCTTTACAACTACTTTGTTGCTATATTTGTAGTAAATTTGCTACACGTAACAACTGTGGCTATATGATTCAATTTGCAACCACATTGGTAGGTGACAATTTGTGGCAAATTTTTCACAATTAGTTACAAACCTCACATAGCTACGCAGCCATACTCAGAAGGCAAAATTTGTAGCAAATTTGTAGCAAGCTCAGTTTAGCTACAAAATTATGTTCATAGCCACCAGAAAATGCGTAGCTATTTCATCAAATTCTTGTAGTGAATGTAATGTTTTGACAAAAAAAAAACTTAGATAATGTAATAATTCAAATTATAGGTTCATATGTAATTTGAAAAATATAGTTTCATAACTCATATAGTTTGAAGAATTTGGAAATTACTAAAGTATACATAATTAATATATATAAATATGGTTTAAATCATTAAACAATTTGATATAACAACTAAATCATTCGTACATGTTTTGACGATCCTTCTTTGATGCTATTTCGTAAACTAAACATACCACTAACCAAATTTTATTTATCTTTATTTTATGCTTGTTTATTTTCCATTTTAATTTCTTCTTTTTTGGGTAACTAACAATTTTGGTGTTGGAAAATTTACATATTTAAATAATTGACATGTGTCACAATCAAAACGACTATTTAACACGTGTTGCGATCTCGTGAGTTACAATTATAAGAACTCTCATTTATATATTGTTTATTTTCCATTTTAATTTCTTCCTTTTTGAGTAACTAACAATTTTGGTATTGGAAAATTTACATATTTAAATAATTGACATGTGTCACAATCTAAACAACTACTTAACACATATCGCGATTTCGTGAGTTACAAGTATAAGAACTCTCTTTTATATAACAAGATATAAATACTAATCTTTACGATATTAATTGTGTTTCTAATGTAACCTAGCCCAATGGGCTTTTATTAAAAAAATATGTTGATGATAAAAATGAGTAAAAGAGTCGGTTGTGTTTTATAAAATTTTAAAAGAAAAACAGAATCCAAAAGAAAACAGGTGAATGTAAGTCGTCACTTATCATTTCTCATCTCCCAAAGAACAAAAAAAATCACTTTACCTTTCTCCATTGTTCTTCATTTAAGCCTTTTTTTTGTCTTCAGATTTTGCAGTAAGATATAATTTGTTTGATGAAAACGATTCTCCTTTCTCAGTATATCCCATGTATCCTCCATGGCAAAGTGATTGTTTTTTTTTTGATTAAAATCCATCTCATTGTTGGTCTAAATCCTTCTCTTTCAATTCCGCTAAGTTAGATTCTCCGTTCGTAAGTCGTATGGATCCGGGTAAGCAATTAATCAAATAGGATTTCAAATTTATGAGAACTTATGAAACTATAATTAAGACCCCAATTGTGTCTTTGCAGAATACAACAAATGATGAGTATAAAGTAATTTTGTGGTTACTGTGGTTGCTCCTTTGATGCCAAAACAGAGAGATACAACATGGTTTATATGGTACACATTTCTTCATCCTCATTGCAACAATGATGATTTTGAACTTCAAACCGAATATACTTACGTTTTCCATGGTAGTTAAATATATACATTTCATTACTTTCTCCTCACCGAAACAGAATTTGCAGAAGTTAAAAAAAAACAAAAATAAAGAAATATATACATAGCATAAGTTTTCGTACTTGTTTGATTGACCATAGAAAAGAAAACATCGAAATAGTAGATAGCAAGATTTGCAACTGAAACTTTTAACCATCTGTCTTGATCACCTAAAAAAAAAAAAAAAATAGAAAACAATTCTTGTTACCAATAACTTTTAATAATAATTACTAAAGATTTATAAGTATTGAAAAGTTAAGTTATTACCTTCCACTGTCAAGGTTGAGATAGAGATACCTCATAGGTTTTGGAATATTTCTTTGTACACAACGTTAGTTGTTGTGTTCACCCTCTCACCATTTTCATCAACGATGAGAATTTTCAAGCCCTTTCTACTTTTAACTCTTGAAACCACAATGTATAATTGCCCATGAGCAAATACCGGTCTTGGTAAGTATATCCCGACATGGGATAAACTTTGTCCTTGACTCTTATTAATAGTCATCCCGAAGCAAGGTGCTATTGGAAATTGTCTTCTCTGAAATCGGAAGGGCAATTTAGAATCTGTAGGTATGATAGCAATTTTTGGAATAAAGACTTGTTGGCCAATGCTATTCCCAGTGAGGACTTTTGCTTCAATGATTTCAATTCCGAGTTTCGTGATCTGCAACCTTGTTCCATTGCACAATCCGTATTTCTGGTCAATATTCCGTAGTAGCATCACCGAAACATCCTTGTTAAGTTTCAGAATATGGTTTGGCAATCCAGAGCTCTTAATTGCATGAAGAAATTCGGTCGAGATGTCATTGTCTCTTATTTTGGAAGAATCTGAATTGCAGATTTTATCGGAGCTCAAATATTCTTGTGATTCTCCCGGTAGAAGGTCCATGATGTAATTGTTCACCTCATCAACAACATCATTAGTAGGACAAAGTATTGCACGTTCCTTGAAATAATCCATCTTGTCCAGATTTCGAAGCAATGACGGATATGTGCTAAGTGCGATTGAATTGATTGGATCCAAAGAGTCTTTGAGAAGCATATCTTCTGGTATATCTATGACTGGTTCACCATCATTCGGCTCTGAAAGTCTTCCGTCTCCAAGTTTTAGTATCCAATCAGAAAACTTTGCGATGAGATCTACTTCTAATGGATCGGACTCCACTGTTAGTCTCATATTCTTTGTTAATTGAAGAACTTGGCAAGAATTCCACAGAGACGAAGAACATAAAGAAGCTTGAACAATTTGTTCACGACTTCCTTTTGGTATCACAGGTAGGATATGTCGGAAATCCCCTCCGAAGACAACTGTTTTCCCACCAAAAAGTTTGGTGTTGTTAAGAATATCTTTTAAAGATCGATCCACAGCTTCAAAACAATGTTTATGCAACACCGGAGCCTCATCCCATATAATCAATTTAGCTTGATTCATCAATCCAACAATATCGCTGTCCGGAGTAATATTGCAAAACGAAGTCTCGTTTACTTGTATTGGTATTCAAAATCGAGAATGTGATGTTCGACCGCCTTCTAATAATAATTCTGCCATTGCACTCGATGCTACATTAACGACGATTTCTCCTTTTGAACGAATGTACGTAGATAGTGTTTTCCATAGGAACGTCTTTCCGGTTCCTCCGAAACCGTAGACAAAGAAAACACCTCCTTCTGAATCCACTGCAGCCATTATACGATCAAATATGTCCCTCTGCTTAGTAGTTAACATAGGCAGTAAACGATGATATTTCTGTTCATATGCATGCCTATCGTAACATAATTCATCGGTTATTAACCTGTTATTAGCTGGGAAGTTATTATTCACCGGAAATGGCATTGTAGTGAAATTCCGTAAGGAGCTTCCGCTATATTGTAATAGCTTCTCAATTTCCAACAAACTTTGATTCTTATGATCATCTGACATCATGTATGCTGCAAAGTAAAGGCAAATATTAATTTTGGTTATTTTTAGTAAAAGGGTAACTTGTTGAATTTAATACATAGTTGGTGATTGTCGGATTCTTCGCTGCACATATAAAATATCCTCAGAGAGAAAATGCCAAGTTTAAGACCAAACATGATTAGGCGTTGACAAACTTTCTGAAATAAGAAGCGTAACAAATATTCTTGGCAAAGAATGTCCTGATCCCCATTGACTTGCTTCAGTTATCGCATCAATATACGGTTTGCCATCATCAAGAAGGCCTAGAGCATGGCATGCTTCTTTGTAGGTTGGATATATAACTCCGTGAGCAGTTCGTAAATCTTCAAAACATGTTGGTCCTCTAACATTGTTTAAAAGCATCCTCAAGTAGAACCTTTCACCAGCAACCGGAGAAGCATGATGTATTTTCCCTAATGATATATTTCTTTTGACGGGGTTTCCAATCATTTCCTGTCTTCTTCCATACAAAGTGCGAAGGAAATTCAACGTATAAGAGCTTTTTTGCATCATCGTTACGGCTGCATGTTTCCATCCACTTTAATATTTGTGAGGTTTGATTTCCTTCTTTAGCTAGGATATCATCTACATCATCATCATCAGCATAAGTGATAGAATGCTCTCCCTCTAAATGATAATTTAATCTTTGAACAGGAACACTACTATAATGGGTTTCTAATCCGAAAATTATCCACGCAGCTTTACACGGTGTGATGTACCTATAAAGATGTTAGATAATGGTAAATAAACATTCAATCATGATTAAAAATTATATGTAATTTGTAATGAACATAATTCACCTGAAATCATAGAATTGCTTTATTTCGTCTACGACGTTCTCTGATGAGGATGCATCATTTCCTAACCGATCGCGCGAGATTGTAGCAGAGACACGGTCATTTCCCTTGTTCATGTATTTGAATAAATACTTTATTGCCTTTGATTCGCTACTCCATTCCACATTTATGTGAGCTTGGTATTTTAAAAGAAGAAATGGGTTGTAAGGTATTACATAATGGTTGTCGAGAGAAGTTCCATTTTTCTCAACTGAGCGACCATCATTTCTTCTTCTGTAATTTGGGAAGCCATCTTTGTTTATGAAAGTGTTGTTGGTGAAATCTTTAGGAAACTTCTTAGTGCATTTTCCATTCTCCATACATGGTGCATTAGGATTTGCAAGTCCACATGGACCATGCATCCTTGTTTCTTTCACTACATTGTAGAGAGTTGGATTACTTGATTCGTCTGGAATTTCTGCGCAAATGAAACCGTCCACGATATTTGGATCTTTCAGTTTTGACCCCTTCTTCAAAAATAGTAGGATATGGGCATGGGGAAGTCCTCTTTTTTGAAATTCTATCGTGTATATAACTGCAAAAACGAAATCAGTTTCGGTTAAGTTTAAAAAGCTAAAAAACCATTTTAACAATAAAAGAACCAAGTGTTAGAATTATTTATACATGTTGTTGCAGGACCAAACACATTATTTTGCTTGATATCAACAATTAAATTGTCTAGCTTCATCTTAAAGATCCTAACCACAATATCTGCTCTGTCTATCGCTTGGTGGCCTTGTGCATATAGATGTCTTGTTATTTCCGGCCACTTTGGATTGCAAGTAAACGTTATAAATAAATCTGGATATCCAAAGTGTTGGCAAACCGCCATTGCATCCATATATCTTTGTTGCATGCAACATGCGGATCCGATAAAGGTAGATGGTAGCACAAAAAGCATCCCAACCTTTGAGGAGCTATTGTTTTCTTTATCAGCAGCAGCTGCAGCTACTACGTTAACGTATTTATCAGCACGCAAATCCTTTTGGTTAAGCTTCAAATATCCGATCCTTTCAATTTCTATCATTGTCAATCCATCAACCAGAAACTGCTGAAATAATTTCCCTGAGCTCATCAAAGTTGTGGGAACATTTGGACGCTCCATGATCTTGAAAGCAAAATATTCTCTCATACTAACTTTTGTTCGAGGATTCGTGGAGCATGTTGTCGTCTTATTGAGATGTAGATCAATATGGTACCCATCTTCTCCATAGGGAAACAAAAGCGGATATTGCAACGGAAGATACCCCGCTTGAAGTTCACTGATTCTTTTCATGGTTCCGTCCATTGTTTCCAAAACCTCTTGGCTTCATTTCAATATCAAAATCTCCACTATATAAAGCAGCAACTTCTGATGTAGTAGGAAGATTGTAAGTGTCACCACCTGTAGTTCGTCTCGAAGTTAACTTGAGCTTAACATTTGTTGATGGTGTAGCTTCGAAACGATCTTTTGCCGATCTGAGAATCCTAGCGTATGGGTTACACTCATTTAACATATTTTTGATATCTTCCATAATATCATCTCGCAAGATTTTTGATCGAGGTAAAGGAGTAGTTCTCTTTGAACTGCAAGATTAATAAGGGTAATTTCATTGTCACATAATCTCAGTGATGAACTATAATAAGGATGTTGAAATTTTGGTAGAATGTAAAGTATGATGAATACCTGAATGCTTTTATTCTGTTCTCATTCTCATTCTCAATGTCTTGTATATACAGTTGATTGAATCTAGCAGGTTCTCCTGGGGGAGGAAGTAAACTGCCAATACTATGATGGTTTTGACCTTGAAGTCGAAAAACATTTGGCCCCCGTCCTTTGTTCACAGATGTGTCAATTGTTCCACCCATACATGTGAATGCAAACGCTGAGTTGTAAGGCCTTATGTTCTCCATGAAAATTTTGCTCTTGCTGTCACCTTTGAAAATAAGGTCGAGAAGTTTCTAAGGAGTTTTTAGTTGTGGTGGCAGATCAATCTTTCCATGCATACAACAAAGTGAGAATTTTGGAAGACCTTTTACGCGTCTTTTTTCGGTTCGCTCGTCGAACCAAAATTTAGCTCCACAATGCTCACAAATGTACTTGGCATCTCCGTTGTCGTTGTACTCTGTTTAAGATAGTGAAACTTAGACAGAATTTGATATTCAAAATAGGATATAATAGGGTTATATAGAGAGTAAAGTTACCTTTGGGGTTATATAGAGAGTTTTCAGAATTTGACGACGATGCTTGATCTACATGAACATTAGAAATCCTATTATATATAGTTCAAGTTTAAGTAGGAGGATGATGGAAAATACATACCTTTACTTGGAATGCCTTTGCGATTGTAATTTCTTGGTTCAAAATGTTGCGAGTTATATGTTTCATTATTCAAATTCGCTTGTGTTATATTTGGCGCAGAACTTGGAATTCCATTCTCATTCATGCTTTCATTCCTGCTTGAGTTCTGTGCCGTCTCGTCAGATTTTCCATTCAAGTTTTGAGTAGGAGATGCAGCTGAAATAAAGGTATGGTTTCTGTTAATATGACTCTGAACAAAATACAAACATATTTTGGCAAAACGAATTCGACTTATTTAAAACATTCTTACATGATTCTCCTTGTTTTTTTTTTTTGTTTTGCTTCTATTTTATGAGACGCATTCGCTTGACTCTTGGAGATTCAAAATCTGTTAAAAAAAACATGAGAATGTGGGAGAGCAATATATAAGGTAAAAAATTAGGTAGAGGCTATGTCAATGAGAATACCATTTGAAATATCAGTAAAGATATTAGGCGAAACTCTGTTCGGCAATGTTGGTGATACAGAATTGACTTCTATGTCCGGAGGAATGTTTTCTGTAGGTTTGAGATGGAAAAACCACTATTAAAGCAGGTATATGGTAGACAAATTAATTCAGATGATCATATACTGCAAATACCTGTATTTTCCGTTCTATTTGTGGTCTTCTGTGAACGGATTGCCATTCTTTCCATCCTTTTTCTCTTTGGTGTTGCTATCTTCATTTTTATATGTTCTTTTGTTTGTTTTCAGAAATGAAGTTGGTGATCATGACATGAGATTAGTTAAATTTTATGAGCCTTTGTAATATGTTTGATGATTTTTATTTGTCTGCAGAAAAATAAACTAAAAGTAAGAAGAAGAGAGAAATTGTAGTAATTGAAAAGGGACAAAAGTTTCTTACGAAGAGAGAGGATGAGAAGTGTTGTTGTACATAGATCGTGGGTTGGGAATGAGTAACTGTTAATTAAATATTTTTTTTAAGTTGAATAATTAAGTTTAGGAAAATCTACATATTATTATCTAATCAAATTAGTTAGTTACACGTTTAGAGTATTATTTTTGTAAATCCTTTACTTAATTCGGTAGATAAACCTCACCAAATCGAGATCTTTAAACTAATATGAAATAATTTAAAATCATATTTCTTTTAAAAAATTTTAAATGTAAAATGTATTTACCACATAATATTTGAAGATTTGAATACTTGGATATTTTGTATCCAAAATTTTGGTTAATGATAATTGCAAGCGTGACAATGAATAAAATAATAAAATATTTATAATTAACATACGAAGATAAGAAGGAAAAAGAACATAAGTCCTAAGAATAGTAAAACTGAGAATTAACAGAAGAGAACTAACAAAAGAAAAGAAGAGTATATTTTGATCCCTAACATAAGAAGAAGAAAACGAGCTAATTTCCCTAAGATGATTTTTTTTTCTTTCTTAATCTGCTTTGGTCATCAATTTAGGCTTTGTTGATGATTGTTGAACAACATCATCTTCAGCGGAAGGCAATGACCTTTTTGTCGTTGGATTTGATATAGAAACTTTATAAGGACCGTCGTCTAAGTTTTCTGCCTCTGAAGATGTAATGGTAGTCTGCAATACAAAGTTAATATTGTTACGTAGTAATCAATTATGGATATGAAGAAGTAAGAACTTTGGTATAGTAACCTGAGTTGAAGTTCCAGCTGAAGTTCCGGATATTGAAACTATTTTCGGTTCAATCGCATTCTAAAAGAAAAATAATATAAGGATTATTAGAAATGAAATGTGTAATAACTTATTGTTTTGGGAAAATTTTAATGAAATTTACTTACCAAAGTGATATCATAGTCAGAGAAACTCTTAATAATCTAAGGATCATCTGTAAGGCTTATAACTTTGGATGTAGAAAATCGATTGTATGTAGCTGATTCTGTAACCATGACCTTAAAAACAAAAGTACGACCATTCAAATCAAGCAGCTCTTGAGACGTTTTGTCCGATCGGTTAAACTGCATTATTAAACAGGATTTAATTTAAAATGAATAAAATGCAAGTATAAGACATTTGAACATGGTAGAAGCGATAGAGAATTAAATATACCTCTACTTCTTGCTCATGCAACTCATATACAGATTTTCTAATGATTTGATTGACTGCATCGTTAAATAAAATAAGAGATGTGGTAGCACTGTCGTCCATTGCTTTAATGGCCAACTTAAACCTGCAAAAATAAGAATCCATACTTTTGTTTCCAATAATTACTTATGAAATAGATTTAACATTAATTTGTACGAATATGAAAAAGTTAGAACCTGGGTTGAGTCGTCTCAATGTGTTTTTTGCATTTTTTACACGCAAACTTATTGGGTTCTGTCTCTTCAGTGTCATGGTTGAAATAAGGAGCCACTTTCTTTTTGCAAACTATGCAACTGATGTAAAACCAAGAGGTTGTGGACTCTATGGAAGATATCGATGCAAGTATATTGCAGATCATATCCTAAATTTAAGAATAAACATGGAACAATAAATATTCAAATGTTGATGTAGATCACTTACATGTAAATATTTTTACCTTGTCCAGTTGTATGAGTTGGGCGATTGTTTTCTGATCACATAAAGAAAATGAACCTTTGGAAATCTGAATAAAGTCTGAAGACTCAATTTCAGTAATAGCCAATGTTGTTTTTGGTTCACCATCGCACAATCTGTAATATAAAACATTTATTGTTACATGAGCATACGATATAGATCTTGAACAATACAAGATGAATTTAGTGTATTTACTTACGCTTTCTGAACCTCAGTAATCTCTGGCAGCGGAGAATTGATCATTACTTTAGTTGAAAATTTTGAACTTTGTACAGTGGCTTTACCTGCAAAAAGGTGGGAAGGTTTAGATTAATTTACTATTCCAAAATAATTTGGAATGTTTTATCGATGCTTTTTAATTGACCGGATATTAGTTGTGATAATGGAATTAATAAAATTTAGGGAGGTGTATTGGATGTGGAATTTCAGGGGATTTGTTGGTGTTTCTAAAATCCTCTGTTATTCAACCAGTGATTTTAAAATCCGTTTCCAAATCATGTGTTATTGAACATGGAATTTATGTCAAATACATCAAAATAATATACAATCCCGTGTTATTCAACCTATGATTTGTTAAACTCATATCAAATCCCCTGTTATTCAAAATTCAACAATGTTTTCTAAAAAGAGGATTTCAAGTGATTTAAGATTCATTTTTAGTTATAAATTAGGCTTAACAAATCACATCTCTAAATGTGTGATTTGAACAAAACATAAAAAAAAAAAAAATTCCACCACGGTAATCATAACTCTCCGCATCATCTCAAAACATAAAAAAAGAAATATATTTATTTGCATTCAATCCTTATTCTTTTTTTTCTCTTATTGATCTAGGGTTCTTCACCTCCACCACGGTAAGTGTTCTTCTTATTAGAGATTACATTTCTATTATTATAATATTCATGAGTTTGTGTTTCTATATTTTGAAATAATATTTATAATAAAAATTACTCTGTTTTATCTTTTGCTAGATTTTTTTTTCTGTTTTTAAAGTTATTTTCCTTGGGTTTTTGATTAATTTGTTTTGTTGGGTTTTAGATATTGTTCTATAGTTCTCTTTATTTTTGTTTATAGTTTATATGAACTACAACTAAGTAAAACTATAAATGATGAGAGAAGAAAAATAATCTCTTGAATATGAGAGTGTTATGAATAAGAGGAATATCAAATAAAAGCAAATCCTTTAAAAAAATAAAAGCAAATCACACTAAATCCATCAAAATCCCACACCAAATCACACAAAAGGATTTGCTATTTTTTAATTATTTAAAACTCAAAATCACAACAAATCCTCAAAATCCACCTAAATCCCATCAAATCACAAACTCCACCAAATCCACTAAAATACCACATCCAATACACCCCTATTAGTGTTAATGATATATACCTTTAAATAACGAAGTTTTCATCAAACTTTCAACAAAAATAGCTAGACCAGATATTTGGCTTTCAATTTGAGAGTGGATATCTTCTGCAAGTTTTCCCCATAAGGCAACATCAACAACTTCACTCCTGAGAGAAAAGAAAATGGTTATGAAATATAGGTAGAAGAATCGTCATGAAGTTGTACAATATAAAATAATATAAAAGCTTGCCATCTATATTGACACTAAAGAAAACGTAACAGTCTACGTTACTACCAAAACTATGTTGTTTTGCTGTTTTGGTTAAAAGTAAAGTCCAAATTTAAAAAATCTCATCATGGTAGCTTGTAAGAGATTCAAAGTAAATTCTGATCAACAATTACATATGAACAATTTAATGTACATAAATCCTATTACATATTTGGCCAGAGATATTTAAAACTTACCCGAGATCTTTAAGTTGAAGATTAAGAATTTTAGTTGGACCTTCAATGGTAGTGATATCCTTAATGTTATTCATCCCAATAATCTCACCAATAATGTCTGGAAAATATTATAATTTCAGAGAGGCATAACATACTTTTATATAGAAAGAAAAAGTAAAATGGCAAAAATAACGTACCAAGGAATATATCGGGAGCATTAGTCTTTGCTATTATTTCGGCGTAAGGACAGAAGTTGAAACGGGATTCTAAATTCGGGATTTGTTCACATGGCTTGACACATGTGTAAAAAATGAAATTGATCTTGTAAGGATGTGCAGAGCTTCGAAATTGTCCAAGATTTGGGCCTAATTCAAATTTCATAAGGACATGCAGAGCTTCACATGGCATTCTCCTTCTTCTACTTTCTTCTGGAATTTGGAAAATAAATTTCCTTTGATGGAAGCTTGTATCCTATCTCCCTGTCCGAAACATATATTGTAAGTCAGTCATTGACTGATTTGAAAAAATTTCCAAATGAACAACCGAAACTAAGGAGTACAATTTCACCTTATCATCTACAAGGAGCATATCGATTCTGGTAAATTCGTCTGGTTTATTTTTTTTTTGGAAATCCCCATAGACGGACAACCCTAACTTTGATTTTACATGGTTCAATTGCTGGAGTTATGTTCGAAACAGGTGTAAATTCGAGCGGCATGGTGAAGCAATTTGCAGAGATATTTTTGTCGAAAAAACCTGCACGAAAACGATGGAAAGAAATATTGGCTCAAAATTTAAAACAAAACCCAAATCAAGGAGACTTGTAATTGTATGTGACTTATGTTTGATCTTAGAATTGGTATGAAGCACTTTACCTTTTGGCGATTGTTCTTCCTTTTTATCTCCTTCACCAAACCTTGATTTATTCCAAAAAAAATTATTATGTAAGATGAACATAATCAAAACTCTGGGAATAGAAATTGAAACATCATAGTGAAAGTGAATTGAATCGAAAGAGATGGAGAATAAAATCAAGTAAACCAATCCAATTTTAATTAAAAAAAAAAACGATTTGATGCAGATCTACATAATTCTATTACCTATGGAGTAATTACAGAAAACTTGAGTGAATGAAACATATGTTAGGATTTTTTAGGAGAAAATATAATTCCATTGGAGAGGAGAAGTGGAAGAGATCGTGGGAAAAAGTAGGAGGAAGAAATCGTGGGAGAAGAGGTGAAACTGATTTTTTTCATTTAGTCGGCATAATTTTTTTTTCTGGCTCGGTACCTTTTTTGTGAAAAAATATTGAAAGAGCATTTTTTTGGACTTTTGCCACGTGTCAGATAGATAGGTTTGCAGTTATTTGTGTTTTTACTTGTGATTTATTATAATAGGATGTTTTAGAATTTTTTTTTGTTTTACAATATCAGATGTTTTGTTATTTGTATGTATTTTTACTTTATTGAAAACTGTTTAACCAATAACATTATAAAGTATTTTTTTTAATTGGTTGAATTGTTTATATTTAATAAAATTTTTGATAGAAAAGTTTTTTTTAAAAACTTTGTGCTTTATCCCAAAACATTTTATAATAAGAAACAAAAGAGTATCTTCTTTCATATAATAGGAGAAATAAGGATGAATTTAAAGAAAGTTACAACAGAGAGAGAAGTAGGTCAAATATTCATTTGAGTGGCTATCATCTCTGCCTAGACTTTAGACCAGTGGCGAATTTAGAAATCATTTTTACCAGAGGCAGAAGCCGATGATAGGGGGCATAAAACAATATATCAATATGGGCACGTTTAAAATCTCTTAGATAATTGACCTGTAGGAGTCGTAACTCGCACAATTGAATTTGTAGGGTTGTCGAGGAAATGCAAGACTTCCGAGTTAATCACAATGCAGAGAATGTAACACTTGCATTTGCTGTTAAGAAAAGCTTTATTCCTTTTGATGCGAAAAATCTGATCCCCTTTCTGGGTGAATACAATGAGCTATTTATAGCTTTTTAGACTAGGGCTAATAATACATTTGGGCCAGACCCATTAAGCATTTAAATGATAATTGGCCCATATTATTATTAAGCCCATTTTAATTATGGATTTAATAATATTATTGGCTTATTTTGGATTGGGCTTCTACAAGCCCGTTCATGATTTCATCTGGACTTGGCAGAATTGTTCTTGTCGTTACATCAATCTCGTAGGGTGGAATCCGACCCCTACAATTAGCCCCCCAGCTTGGCAGTATCGAGTTTTGATGATGCTGAGATAAAAGCTGTCGAAGTTTGAGATTGATGTAATGGACCGTGAAGCAGCCAGACGTTGACGTCTTGTCATCAAACTCAGGAAGTTTCAGATATTCCGTGCTGAGCCGATGCTACCGTGTTTTCGTAACTTACTTCTTTTGTTGAAAATGAGCTTAGTGGGCTGATAAGACTGATGGACTTTGTTTGGTTGACTTTTGAAGCCCCTTAGAAGAATATCTGGAAGATTTCCTGAAAATCCTCTGGAATATTTCCTGAAAATCTTCTGGAATATTTCCTGAAAATCTTCCGGAAGATATCCAGAAAATCTTCTAGTATAAATAGACGCTTTATACAGTCTATTTTTTTCACCAAGTTGGCTTTTCTGCAGTGAAAAAGGTAAAATCTTCTGGAAAACCCCTTTTCCAAATTTTTTTTTTGTCCTGTAGTGCGGAATTAGGGTTTTGCTATTTTTTTTTTGTCCTTTTGTGCCTGTCTTCTTCCCTTCCGATCAGTTTCGCCGGAATCGTAGCCGGAAGGAGAGTCGCTGGAATCTGACCCGCAGATTCGTCTTCGTTCGTCGTGATTCGCTGGAATCTGACCCGCAGATTCGTCTTCGTCCGCTACTCGCCATCGTCGTTGAAATCGGGAGCTGCAAATCTGCCATAGACTTGCCCTGAATCAGAGATTCAAATCGTGGTCCACATCGCCGTCGACCGCCGCAAAGGAGAGCGTCGAATCCACATCGCTGCCATCGTGGAGCTTCGGATCGAACCACAGCTTTGACTAAACGTGGAGACAACATCCATGGAGCTTCGACATCTCTTGAGACTTCAAGAGCCTCGTCATGGAGAGGAAGATCTGCTGGAGCTTTGTTGTGGAGATGAATATCTGCTGCCGTCGCCACAGATCTGTCCTCATGGAGCTTCGATTCACCGCCGCCGCTGCTCGAAACTCACGGGCGCAAGGAGCTTCTCGCCTTCTCGCCGACGTGGCCAAGACTTTGACGGAGGGAGATCTTACTTCTCGGCTCAAAGAACTTCGATTCGCCGCCGCAGAAGCTTCAAGAGGAGGAGCTTGTCCCCGCTGCTACGGACCAGTCGACGGAGGAGCCGGCTCTGTGAAGAAACCGACGATGGAGGAGTCTTGTATTCTCGGTGGCTCTGTGGAGACTTGATTCCGGCGGCGGTTCTTGATCGGCGGCTCCGGCAGATCGTGGTGGTGGCTTCTGGTTGCGCCGCCGTCATCGCCGATCGGAGCTCCGGCGTAACAGAATGGAACAGAAACGCAGAAACGCCGAAACGCGGTTTGGAGGAGAAACACTATTTTGGGCGGCGGAAACGCTATTGTGAGCGGCTGCGATTTGCTCCGAAAACGCGTTTGGAAAACCCTAGTCAACATCGGTCAACGGTCAACAGTCAACTGGTCAACCATTCATCTGGTCAACTGGTCAACAGAAAGTCAAGAAGTCAACGTTTTTTTGTTCTGATTTGGAATTTTGTGTTCCTGACTCGAATTCCGGGTTTTCATCGTAGTAACGGCACATCTCGGCGGGAATGTCTTCTAGTAATGATGGCGGTTCAGGAGACACGGTTTTCCAGAATGCTCTAGTAGTGTTTGATGATACCGATGTGGGGACTCCGCAGGCTACTAAGAGAGATCAGGCGCGCAGAGGACCGGAATCTTCTAAGTCAACTTCAGGATCTTTAACAGACATTCTTGCAATTTGCAATGCTTCTAAAGATGTCGAGTTTTCCACTCCTCTCCCGAAAGATCGTGCTGATAATCCTCCAGAAGGTTACTTCACAGTATACGAGGCTTATTTTCAGACTTTTTTTTTGTGGTTTCCGATCCCTCGCACGATTCTCGAATATCTCTGGAAGAATCACCTTGCCATTTCCCAGATAACACCTCGAGGGATGCGATGTTTAGTTGGACTCATGATTCGAAGTTACGAGAATGGTAGCGAGCTTGGAGTGGATCACTTGCTGAGTCTCTTGATTGTCAAAAAAGTCGGTCGCAAAGATAAACTTCATTACTCCATCGATGGCAAACCTGATCTTCGCGTCATCAAAGACTTCCCTCATTTAGAACGCTCTTGGGAGAAAAAGTTCTTCTTTGTGCGGATAAATAAATATTCAGTCGGAGATAATCCTAAGCTTCGAAAGAGATGGGGTCACTGTGGTAGTTGACTTCATCGCGTTTTTGTTTTCCGTCTTATGCTCATTTTTCAGTTTAGCAATTGTCTCTATTTTGCTTGTAAGTTAGTCAAGTTCTAACCCCTTTTGCTCTTACTTTCTGTTTTGCAGATTATAGCAGCGCTGACAGGTTCCCGATAGATTTATTTGATCTTCACGCCGATTTCATCACCGAGAAGTGCAATTAAACGGAAGATTTCACTTTGCGCCGTGTTCGAGAAGCACTCATTCATCGTTTCGGAACGCAACTCCTAACTCCACCACCAGAAATGTCGAGCAATGGGAAGAGATAAACCGCACGCGAGAAGAGAGATGCCGCGAATAGAGTGAACACTACTACGAGAGCCCCGCAAGGAACTAGATCTATTGATGCGCCAAGGTCGCGTCGTCCTAAGCTTGAGCGCAATATTGCTGTCCATTCTGGTCGTCGTCATGATTCACCACCAGGGCGTCGCGATGTTTCAAATACAGATCGAAAGCGCGCTCGAGATGATAATAGGGAAGCTATCGGTCCAGAAGACTTATTTAGCGACGGGAGTATGGCGGCGACTAAGATGTCGAAGATTGTGTTTCCTGGGAATGAATTTCCTCCTCCACAAGATATGTCGAAGAGAGACATTTACAGAAAGGTGGCCCTTCATATCATGATGGTACGTATTTCTGTCGATCTTTACAGTATTGTCCATTTTGCTTTGCTTCCGTAGACTTATAACCCTTTTGGCAGTTCATTGCTTCGGTCAACGAGCTTACCAAGGGGTACGAGACGGATGCCGCCTCGCAGAAACGTCATCTTGTATAAGAGAAAACACCATCAAGCAGAGGTTCGAGTTGCTACCTTGGAAGCTGCTGTGAAAGAGACTGAGGATCTGCGCCGCAAGATAGATGGCGCTTGCAGCAAGAAGTCTCCAATCTGACTGCTCGTTTGGATGATGCAGCCAGGCTTCAGGATGCAGCCGTTCAGAAAGCTGTTGATCGGGCGAAGCACGAGCTGACAACAGAGTATGAGTCGAGGATGGGGCGAGCGAAAGAGAAGCATAAGATGCTCAACGACAAGCCCTGGACTGACATGTTAGATTTTATCCAAGTTCAGAGCAACATTGAGTTTTTGGGATTGCTTCAGAGTGACAAGGCGCCCGATCTTAGTGAGGAGCTTGTTGAACTTAGAAAATAGGAGGAAGCCTTATCGCAGGCAGAGGAGATTTTTGGGGAGCATATGCGCGAACTTGAGGAGATCCTTAAGACTCCACGATCTGGTGGAGGAGCTCCTGTTGTAGCGGACCCTATTCGCCAGGTGACTCATCCGACTTCGAGTTCTTCTGGTTTGTCTGGTGATGAGGATTCGTCAGACTCTGAAAGTCAGACTGAAGTTGTTGAGATTACACAGACTGCAGATGGAGCTTGATAGGATTTTTGCCTTAGTTTATTTTTGGTTTTTCAGTTTTCAGTGTTTTTCTCCACTTTGGGCGGTGTTTACCCTTTTATCTTCATTTGTTGCTTTGATAGCTTGCTCCTCTTTGGATACTTTGTTTTTCCTTTGGTTTATTGATAATGATATAATACGTAGTTTTTACTTCTCGCCTCAGTTGCAGAAATGTTATCTCAAACTTTCCTGTTTCAGCAATAAGTATTTTTCTGTGTTAAGATTAACGCTTTAGATTGTTGGATTTTGTTATGAGCACTTGGGTTTACGGGCATGTTTTCTACTAACACTTCCGCTCCGCTTAAGTGAAAATTCTTGGGTGATTTGACCAATACTTTGTAAGTTGGGTTTCTGAAATGATCATTTGGGTTTACAGACACGCTTTCCTCTAACGCATCCGCTCCTATAATGAACATTATGTATTTGTATAGCGCTGTGCAATCCTGTTAAGGATGTAAAAGTCAGATCTGAAGTTTGCAAAGTATACCGTCGCTGTGGCCAGCAGTGAGGTGTAATGTCTGTTTCTGATAAGACTTATGACATCCGTGGTGGATGTAAACAAAGATTTTTTGCAAAGAAGTCTGTTTCTGTTAAGACTTACGATATCCGCGGTGGATGTAGACAAAGATTCTTTGCAAAGAAGTCTGTTTCTGTTAAGACTGTTAAAACTGTTTAGCTAAGTTTGCTTTACTTTTTTTTTTTTTTTTTTTTGTAGAAATAACCAAGTGAGAGAGGTGGGAGTATACGAGTATACGTACCCCCCCCCCCCCCCCCCCCCCCCCCCCCCCTTTAAGGAGGGGGGGTAGCTGAACTCATCCAACGATGAGCTGCCTACGTACCCTTTGCAGGGATCAAGCCGCCTCGTAGTTCAAGTGAAATACTTAGTGATAGTATTTCTTTAGGTGAGATGCGTTCCAGGACCTGGGAATGGGAGTGCCTGCCATGGTGGCGATTTCGTAGACGCCTGGTCTAACTACCTTGGTAACTCTGTAAGGCCCTTCCTAGGTGGCGCCAAGTTTACCAGCGTTGCGTTCTGCCGTGTTCTGGAAGACTTCTCACAAGACTAAGTCACCTTCGTAAAAACGTCGGATGCGCACTTTAGAATTGTAGTATCTGGCCGCTGAGTGCTGGTAGTTGGTAATCCGAGTCAATGCTTGGTCCCGACGCTCGTTGACGAGGTCCAGCTCATCGAGTAGGAGGAGACGGTTGACTTCTTCTTCCTGTGAAAGTAGCCTTCGTCGCACTCCCGGAAATTGAACTTCGACTAGAATAACGCACTCTGTCCCGTAAACCAAAGCAAATGGAGTTTCGTCGGTGGCTTCCTTTGGTGTGGTGCAGTAAGACCAGATGACACCATCTAACTCGTCGGCCCAGCGACCCTTCTTCTCGTCGAGGCGCTTTTAGAGACTGGCAATCAATGTTTTGTTGGTTGATTCTGCCAAGTCGTTACCCTGTGGACGTCGCGGAGTAGACTTGTTAAGGCGTATCTTCCATTTTTCACAAAATCCTTCGAAACGTCCTGATATAAACTGGGACCCATTGTCTGTGATGATCTCGTAAGGAACGTCATGTCTGCAGATGATGTTTTTCCATATAAAGTGCTCCACCTGCGAGTGTTTTATAGAGATGAACGCTTCTGCTTCAACCCACTTTGAGAAGTAGTCTGTAAGCACAAGTAACCATCGTCGTTGTCTTGAGGGGTGCAGAGGGCCAACAATATCCATATCCCATCTCATAAATGGATAAGGAGAGGTGATTGAAGAGAGCAGCTCTGTTGGCTGATGGATCTTAGGAGCGTGGCGTTGACACTTGTCGCACTTGGTGGAAAACTTCACACAGTCTTTGATCATTGTCGGCCAGTAGTACCCGTGGCGCTTGATTTTTAGTGCTAGTGCTCGTCCTCCGGAATGATTGCCGCAAGAGCCACTGTGAACTTCATGCATGATTTTGCGAGCTTCTTTTCCTTCGACGCATATTAATAGTGGTCCTGACAAGCTCCACTTGAATACGTTGTCGTCTAATAAAATATATCTGGCTGCTTGGGCTCTCAGCTTGCGAGCCGCCCATTTATCGGTGGGTTTCGTGCCATCTTCAACGTATCTGCGAATGTTCTCAAGCCAGCGTGTATCGCAACCATACTCTGATTCAGGTGAATCTTCTTCCATTGCAGTTGCTTCGTTTGCCTTGGAGGGGTCAGCGTTGGCATTGAATTTGTTTGGTAGGGAGTGGGAATCTTTATCCATTGCAGCCACTTCTTGGTCGATTTGAGGCGCAGTTGAAGGACTATTGGGTCCAACTTCACTTGGGTCGACTGAATCATTTTCGATGTCCACCTCATAATTCGGCTCTCGTCATCTGTCAAGTAGAGATTCGCTTTTTTCGACTTCGCTTATCAAAGTGCCGTCTGCTTCTTCGTGGACTTCTGTGTTAGTGACAGTTTCTTCAGAAGTCGTTCTAGTGGTTTTCTCCTTGGCTTGCTTGGCTGCTTGAGATCGAGTCAGGATGTTAACCACTTCTGGAATAGGGATACTTGGATGCTCTATAAACTCCACTGGGATGATTCGCATTAACTCTGGGTCGGAGGTTGAAGCAAGGACTGCGAGGGCATCAGCAAGGGTGTTATCGCTTCTAGGAATCCGAGTAAGTGTGAATTCTGTGAATTGCAAGGCCAACTCCTGGACAACTTTAAGGTACGCTTCCATGCGTTCGTCCTTTGTAGCGTATTCACCGCTGAACTGGTTTGCAACCAGCTGAGAGTCACAAAATGCGTGAATGTGGTCGAGTTTAAGTGCGTGTGTAAGTCTCATGCCGGCTATAAGGGCTTCATACTCTGCTTCGTTGTTAGATGCTTGGAATCCTAGGCGGAATGACTGCTCTAGTATTTCGCCAGCGGGTGATGTTAAGCGAATCCCGACTCCCGAACCAGTTTTAGATGATGACCCATCGACATGAAGTTGCCAGACTAGGTTTAGACTTTCTTTAGCGATTGCCTCTTCCGGAAGCTCAATTAGAAAGTCAGCTAGGACTTGTGACTTTGCGCATGTTCGCCCGCGGTACTCAATGTCACACTCGCTTAATTCGATTGCCCACTTAGCCAATCGTCCAGACTGACTAGGGCTGTGCAAGACAGAGCGGAGAGGGAAGGTGCTCAGGACCACAATTGAATGTGACTGAAAGTATGGCCTCAGTTTTCTTGCAGACATAACCACTGATAAGGCTAGCTTCTCCATTTGTGGATATCTTGTCTCGGCGTCGGTCAGAGTTTTACTAACGTAAAAGATTATCTTTTGCTCGCCTCTCTCCTCACGAATGAGCACTCCGCTTACTGCAGTATCGGAAACTACGGTGTAGAGAAACAAAGGTTATCCTACTATTGGCTTTGCGAGTACGGGCGGGCTTGCTAAGTAACCTTTCACCTGCTGGAATGCCTCCTCGTACTCCTTTGTCCATTCAAACTTCTTATTTCCGCGCAAAGTATTGTAGAAAGGTTGGCACCTATCTGTGGATCGCGAAATGAAACGATTTAAGGCAGCTATTCGTCCTGTGAGCCGTTGTACTTCTCTTTGCGTTTTTGGTGAGGCCATTTGGATACGAGCGTTGATCTGCTTTGGGTTTGCTTCGATGCCTCGGTGGGTTACTAAGTAGCCTAAGAATTCACCAGAAGTGACTGCAAATCTGCACTTTGTCGGATTCAGCTTCATGTTGTGCAAATTTAGCTGCTTGAAACACTCTTCCAGGTGTGCTACGTGATCTTTTTCTTCCAGTGATTTGACGAGCATGTCGTCTATGTAGACTTCCATGGTGTTTCCAAGTTGTTCCGCGAACATTTTGTTTACAAGCCTTTGGTACGTTGCTCCAGCATTTTTTAGGCCAAAAGGCATCACTTTGTAGCAGTAGATTCCGAGATCTGTGATGAATGCTGTCTTCTCTCGGTCCTCTGGGTTCATCATGATATGATTATACCCGGAGAAAGCGTCCATAAACGTCAGCAACTTGTTTCCTGCTGTAGCTTCCACCAATCGGTCTATGTGGGGGAGTGGAAAGCTGTCTTTCGGACAAGCTTTGTTGAGGTCTGTAAAGTCTATGCATACTCTCCACTTCCCATTTTTCTTCTTTACAACGACGGGATTTGCTAGCCAGTCGGGATACTTCACCTCGGTGATTGATCCGACTCGCAAGAGCCTCTCTACCTCATCGTTTACATCCTTTGCTCTCTCTATCCCGAGTTTGCGTCTCTTCTGCTTAACAGGTTTAAAAATTGGGTCGACATTCAACTCATGGCAAGTCACGTTGATGTCGATTCCTGGCATATCTTCTGCTGTCCATGCAAAAGTGTTGATGTTCTTCTTGAGAAATGGGAGAAGGTCGTCCTTGATCTTTTCGTCGAGTTTAACACCAATTTCTATGCATCTTTCCGGATGGTCGTCGTCTATGCATACTAAGATAACGGGATCGCAGGTGGGTTGGGTTTCTTCTAGGCGATCCTCGTTGAGCTGTAGCTGCTATAAGAGTTTAGAGAGCTCTTTAACTGGCTCTCTATTTGTCTTCATCTTCTTACCCTGTGTCTGGGCACCAGGTTCTGTTACCGGATTACGGGGCTTATGCTCGACGAGGAAACAGTACCGAGACTCTCTTTGACATCCCCAAGTATTTCCACACCATTAGGAGTTGGGAACTTGAGGCATAGGTGATAGGTAGATGGCACAGCGCGCATTGAGTTGATCCAGGGAGTGCCCAGGATCACGTTGTAGATGGCTGGGTGATCGGCTACTGAAAATTCTACGATTTTTGCTATTCCACCAGCTTCGACGGGGAGTTTTATGGTCCCCATTGTTAAGGTTGTCTCAGAGAAACCAGTAACTGGCTTTGGTCTCCCTTTTAGAGTGGAGAGGTCAACACCCATCCTTAGGAGCGTTTCACGGAAAATGACATCCAACGAGCTTCTTGTATCGATGAGGATGCGGGACGTGTTGCAATTGTTGACAACGAGCTTGAGGACCAGAGGGTCGTTATGGGGGTGATCAATACCTGCTGTCTCTGCTTCTTCAAAAGAGATTACATCGTTTGGTAATTTAGACGACTCAGACAGATTCCTTCTAACTTCGGCTCTCCGCTGGTAGGATTTGATAGAAGCTACAGTATCCGAGCAGTAACGAGATCCTCCTATGATCATTAGTATCTCTGGACGAGCTCCGCCTCCTGCTGGCTCGTTGTTTCTCCTCCTTAGTGCGGGTTGCTCGCCTTGCGCAGGCTGCTACTCGTTGGTTTCCATCTCGAAGTCCTTGATTTCGATGTTGCCTTTAAGCTTCCCAGCGGCTAGTGCGGCAGCGAGTTTTGAACCAAGAATGCGGCATTTTGCCGTTGAGTGCCCAAAGGATTTGTGATGTTCGCAGTATGCCTCTTCGTCGAAGCTGCTCTGTTCTCTTGTCCATGTGTTTGACCAGCTACTGCGGCCTCGACCATGGTTGCGACCTCGGCCTCGTCCCCCACTATAACCTTGGGATTCCACTTGGTAATTATGAGCACCCTTGGATTCGTGATGCACGAATCCTGATCCCTGGTTACTCTTCTTAGCTTGCGGCTGAACTTGAGTAGGTGGAAGGTGAGGCGTAGACTTTGATTTCCCTTGAGCTTGGGTGAAAATACTCTTTTCGTCTTCAACTGTCGCGAAGTCAGTTGCTCGATGTAAAGCGTCTTGAATTGTCACGGGTTTATTCAAGATCATTTCTCTCCAAAACTCGGAGTCATGTCGTAGTGACTTCTTGAGCGCCTCAAGTGCATTTTTGTTACTGATACCTTCAACTTTAGATAGCACTGTCTTGAAGCGCTCCATGAAGCTTCTTAAAGTTTTGTTTTGACCTTGTTGCAGATTCCAGAGATCCGCGTCGGATGTTTCTGGTTCAATGAAGATGGCGTAGTACTTTAGGAATGCTGCGGACAACTGCTTGAAGTTATCAATGGAGTTCCTTTCCAGCTTTGAAAACCATTGAAGTGCTGCTCCCTTAAGGTGCTCCACGAAGAGAAGGCAGCGCCCAACATCTTTTTCGTCTTCTCTGAAGTTGGCTCGTCCTAGCGCAATCGTGAATGTCGTCAAGTGTTCCGACGGATCTGTTTTGCCTTCGTAGAAAGGCACTTTGAGTCGTCCTGGATCGGAGAATTTGATTTGCCTGATGCGATTTGTGAAAGGGGTGTTTTGGACCTCTGCGAGTACTCGATCGAGTTTGGGTGCTTTGCTGACCGCTTTGTGTAACTCGGACCGAACATCCCTCATTTCAGCGGCCGCCCGCTCTATGCTCCGTCGCATCTCATCCAACTCAGCCTTCTGAGCCTGGAAAACTGTATGTCGCTCCTCTTCGACCTCGGACTGCTCTAACCAGGTTACATTGTCTTCTTCATCGTCGAAGCCTTGCTCCTGCTCTGCGTACGCGTTGCTTTATTCAGTGTTTATCGTCGCTCTTCTAGTAGCGATGTTCCTAGTGTTGCGTTCAGCTCTCAGATTTTCTGAGTTATTTATCGCAGTTGTTGTGACATTCGGCCGCTCCATTTCAGTTTGGGCAGTTGCTCCTTGCTCGCCTTGCGGGGTTAGCGGAGGAAGAGGCTGACGTTGCCTTCTTGGTGGCCTGATTGGAGTTGCGATGTCCAGAGACGTCGGAATTATACGTGCTGCGGGCTGTCTGAACATTCCTGCTCTTCTGTTTCCGACCCGATTCGTTGTTGCGAGAACGCGTAGCTCTTGATTGGTTTTTTCTTGCTCCTCTGTCTTCTTGAGTAGCGTCTCCAGCATCGTCTTCATACCAGTGAGGAACTCGGACGTTACTGCTGTGACTGTTGTTGCTGGAGTATCAGGAACAATCAATGCGTTGTTTGTCGCTTCTCCAGTTCCAGCCTTGTTGTCTCTCGATCCGTCGCTGGTGTTGTTGTGATTCTGTTGATTGGTTATGCGTTGCTCTTCAGCGATGCGTTGTTGCTCGGCAGTGAGTTGTTGACTGTTGTTTCCAGACATCCTTGCTTGCGTAGTTGCACTGTGATCTTCTTGTGTAAGAATGTCTTGCTGTTCCCCTTTGTCTATGCCAAATTGTAGGAGTCGTAACTCGCACAATTGAATTTGTAGGGTTGTCGAGGAAATGCAAGACTTCCGAGTTAATCACAATGCAGAGAATGTAACACTTGCGTTTGCTGTTAAGAAAAGCTTTATTCTTTTTGATGCGAAAAATCTGATCCCCTTTCTGAGTGAATACAATGAGCTATTTATAGCTTTTTAGACTAAGGCTAATAATACATTTGGGCAAGGCCCATTAAGCATTTAAATGATAATTGACCCATATTATTATTAAGCCCATTTTAATTATGGATTTAATAATATTATAGGCTTATTTTGGATTGGGCTTCTACAAGCCCGTTCATGATTTCATCTGGATTTGGCAGAATTGTTCTTGTCGTTACATCAACCTCGTAGGGTGGAATCCGACCCCTACATGACCTAAAATTTTTTTTCATGGTGGGCAAGTGCCACCCTTATTTCTTCTCGGTCTTCGTCACTGCTTTAGACCCAACATTCAGTGGCGGAGCTAGCCAATGAAAATACTGGGGTCAAATTGAGATTAACCAAATATTATAGGGGTCAATAAGCTAATTTTGTCATATTTTATCAGATTTTTCATTTAAAATATAGGTAAAAAAAATTTTTACAAAAATTCACATGGGTCAATTGACCCCCCTAATTCTAAGCTACCTCCGCCACTGCCAACATTATCAGTCGGGCTACTTCCTCAAGTCAACAATTTCACACCATCTCTCTCTTCATTTTTATTTCGAAAAAATAATACAATTACTTTTAATAACATACTACAAATATATTGACACTAAAATTATTGACATATTTTTTTTTGCTAAACAACTTATTGACATGTTTCTCAAGTTAATATGGTCATATCGAAAGCAACTTTCTTGTAACTTGAACGATCGATAAAATAAAATTAAACCGAAGAAAATGAAATTAGAGTAACGAGGCGAAAAAATAAAATAAAATAAATATGGGTGGAGGAAGAAGAGGACACGATGGTGAGGGCTTATAACGAACGTCAAATTGAAGTGGAGAAATTGTAGAAATTTATGAAACGCGTAAAGATTGGTTTTGTTTTTAATGACGTGTTTCACTTTCACCACAAGCATCTCTCATAACTCTTGTTGAAAAATTCAAGTCCACATTTATTATCAACCTCATTGTTAGTATAACTATAAACTTTTTTTTTTTTTTTTTGCTAACCTTATAACTATAAACTAGTTCAAATTCCCTACCAAAAAAAGAAAACTAGTTCAAATTATCTTCTCATATTTAAACATAACTAATGAAAATGTAATTTGACCAAGACCATCTCGGACCTCTTCCGTGTAACAAAGCAGATGGCTATGGCTTGTCTCGTGGATCGCTCTACTCGTTTTTCTGCGACCATTCTTACGCTTTTCCTTTTGAGCATGTGCTTCGAAGACCACGTGGTCTCTGTTAAAGCTCATTCTATTTTTATTTTGTTGCCTTTTTCCTTTAAAAACTCTTTAGAGTTTGTTATCCTGAACAATGCTAAATATTTGACTGGGTTACAGTAAATAGTAGTATAAAACTAAAATATTAGTACTAGGTTACTACTGGCACTGCGACACCGTTCAAACGACCTAATTAAGTCTACATCTATCTATCAATTAATTTAATTTCAATTAAACTATCGAATTAGTAAATTTTGGAAAGACAAGTTTTGTCCACAAGAGATTGTTGGAAATATACGTGAGAAGGTTAAACTAAAAATCGGAAACTCAAATATATCCTGAAAATCTACAAGAATCTATTAGTAGGATATAGGTTTTTGTTTGAACATCATATTTATTGACTTATCATACCTGTTATGGTAAATTGAAAAGTTGAGAGAATATGTCCAAAGTGTATATCGAGTGTCGTTATAAAACGAGTTTACGTTTGAAGAAGGAAAAAGTAAAGGAAGATTATGATTTCTGAACTTTTTAAAGTTTGTGTTCTGATTTTGTTAGGTGGCTCTGGTCGGTTGTTGTGCTGGGATCCAAAAACTTGCAATATTTTTCTAATAACCTTACCGAAACAAATATTGTTAAGAATACTATGTCACTCGCTTTAGTCGTTTACTCGTTTGTTAACTCTTGTATGTACATTTGTTTCAAGGATAAATAGTTCTAGTCAAGGAAGGAAGGCATTCTTTACATTTTTAAATAAGGAATCAAAAATTCAGTTGACTCAGAACTCAAAGTCCATTTCTATACTTCACATAGGCAAACATTTAAAAAATGAGATAACATTCTTCGTGCTGCCCATTAACCAAATTGTTGCCGCCCAAAATATGAAATTTTCAAATAGAGCAAAATAAGAAGTGGTGCTTTATTCCCAATTTAATAATACTTATGTTTTTGAGCATGTAGCTAGGTTGGAAAAAAAAAATTATAGGTCCGATTATGTTTCTGACCAAAAAGAAAGTGTCTGATTATGTGAATAATGAGAATTTGAAAAGGCAAAAGCAATTTTGATAGGTACATAAATAAATATAGCCGAGGATGATGAATTAGCATTGTCATTTCCTATATGTTTGTTTTTCTTGGAAAGTGAAATAGCAGAAAGAAAAGGAGAAAAATTGAGAAAATAATGGACCAGTACTGATTGTCAAGTCACTTCCAAATGCGCAAGTGATGAAATTTTCCATTAGTTTAAAATTTTATACTTTTTTGTTAGTTTTGCTAGAATAAGAAAGTTCCCTACAAGTTCAAAAGTATGATAATAATAATAATAAAAAGTTAGCATAACTATCAGTTATTTATTATTCACCAAAAAAAAAACTATCAGTTATTTATTAGTTTAGGTTTTGGTTTGATACAAGTTTTGATTCATCTCGAGTTTTAAGGTAATTGATGTCTCAAATTCGGATAGTACGGGGATATAACTATGTAGATAGAAATACAATTATGAAAATGAATACTACTACTTTTTGGAGTTGAATAAAAAGAAGAAGAGAAATATTATAAGTTTGAGTTTGGATATGTGTGTTTCACATTATTACTTCAATATTTTTCAAATTTTTACGGGTGTAACGATTTTGTAGACTAATACTCCAGGTGTTCCGACTGTTTTTTTTGGGAAGAATTGATACAAGACCTACCGTTGTCTTAGTGCATCTTGCATACTAACATCAATATGAGCACTTCGGATGTGTTAGATTTGTATCGAGATAGATTATTTAGAAATTGTATACATGTTCCAAATATTTACGTACTTGCAAAAGTATTCGTGTAATTGTGAGCACAAATATTCCAACCAAAATTTCTAAGGTATCATTTCTTTGTAAGGAAAAGAGTCTCAAGAATTTTTAGTTTCCGTTCTGTAAGTATTTTTTTTCTTTTGCATTTACTAAGAAAACTTGAGAAGAAGACAGACAGATACATGCAGTAAATATATATATCTACTACTATATATTTCAATTTTCTAGGTGTCAGGAATCACATAATGATACATCAATATACAAAGGCAAAACAAGACCATTCACTACTAATCTGAGACTCTGGTGATCCTGCACCAAGATTTCTCTGTTTCGTCATCATCATTGTCATTTTTCACCTAACCCTTAAATATAAATTAAAAAAAAAAACTAAAAATCCTGCATTCTAATTTTCTCTTTTCCTTATCTAGAAAAAACCTAGTCGCAAATCTTCTCCCTCTGTTCGCTGATTGAAGTCAAGCTATCGATTGATTTCTCCGACATTGAATCACTTGCTGTCCTTGAAAACAAATATGAATCTACACACCAACAAAAACATAACAAATACTTAATTAGCATTTTTTCCATAACTTATCCTCTAAATTAATTAAAGAGAAATAATTCAAATACAGAATTCTGATTTTACCTTCAGAAGAAGAAGTACTGAGTTTCTCTTGCGAGGAAGATTCACTCGTGGATCGAGATAACAAAGAAGATTCTGTAATCAAACATAAACCCAAATCAGATCAATTATCAAACTGAGAAATCACAGAGAAAAAATCTGTTTTTTTAAAAAAATTCGTACCTCTCGAAGAACCATGAAACGATTTCTTGCAATGAAGAATCGCACTTTGAATTCCATCTTGTTGCACTTGCAAAGAATCATCAACTCTGTTCGCCGGAGACATTTCTCCGACAGCCGCAGACGCCGACCGGCTCTTCCCAAGCTGTCTCTTCACGCTACGAATCCCCGACGGAATACTACTTCTCTGTTTATCTCTCGCCGCCGGTGAAGACGCCGGAGATGTCGAAACACCGTTAAAACTCTGTTTCTTCGTTGTTTTAGTGTATAAAGGTTTGATAAGACTGAAAAATCTCTTCGAGGAAGAAGAAGATGAAACAGGGGAAGAAACAGAGTCGTCGGACATCGTGTCGGTTTTTACATTTGACCTCGCAATGCTTGCCGTTTTTCTGAAACTCGTTTTCTCATCGTCTTCGTGTCTGAACCTTACATTGAGACTTCTGTTGTTTTCCGGTTCGATGGATTTTGACTTTTTGAAGGAGAAAGCACGAAACTTTTGACTTGATTTGGAATTTGCGGTGGTCGGAGATTGAGGTTCGACGAAAGGGAGGACTTTGCTTTTAGAGACTGTAAACGTCGTCGTTTCGGGTCTCTTCTTAAGGGAGAAATCGGAGAGAGAAATCTCGAGCTCGAAGAAGGAATCATCTCCTTCGCAGAGCTCGAGTTCGGGATCGACGGCCGATTCTGAGATTCTGATTTCACGGCGAGGTTTGCCGTTTGCGTTGGTAAGCCAGAATTTCATAAAGCTAAGTGCTTCCATTTTTAGAGAGAGAAAGAAGAGAGAGATGGAGAGTAAGAAAGAGGTTGGCTTTGTCAACGGGAATGGGGAAGTAAGTAAGGTTTTAAAGGAAGAAAGAAAGAGAAGGTGCGCTTTTCGAAATTGGTTTTTTTTTTCTTTTTAATTTGTTTTGTTTATAAAAAGGAAGAAAAAGAGAAATGGCATTTGAGAAGGAAAAAAGAAAATATAAAAGTATTTTTTTTTGGGCTTTCTCACTACTTTTTAATTACCGCTCCTCTCTTTTTTCCTTTGTTTTTTTTTTCCTTTTTCCTTTACTTTTTCTTTACTTTTTTCTTAACGCACAAGTTAAACATTTGTTCCATCTATTGTCTTCATTTATTTTTCATTATATGCCATAACACACACATGGTAGTAGCTTTTCTTTAAACTAAAGTGCTTTTTAATTTATGGTAAAAAATTACAATTTTCAAAAAAAAAATTTTGAGGAACAATTATTACATCTTAACAAAATTAATCAAATGTTGGGGAAAAAAACAGTTGAGTCAAAATAAATAAAATAAAATATTATCATACGAATCTCTGCTTAATACCGAAACCGGACGTACCTAAAACTATGAGTGATTTTAGACCTATTGCTTTGAGCAATGTGAGCTATAAAATCATATCAAAAATTTTGGTGGGACGTCTAAAGATGATACTGCCGGAAATAGTCTCAAATACACAAGCTGCGTTTATTCCAGGAAGGAATATTATGGATAATGTTATTGTGGCTCATGAGATGCTTCATTCCCTAAAACATAGAAAGCGTTGGGCTAAATCATACATGACGGCCAAGACATATATCTCGAAAGCATATGATCAATTGGAATGGAGTTTTATACGAGACACAATGTCAAAGATGGGGTTTAATGAAGAATGGATCGATTGGGTAATGATGTGTATTGAAACGGTCAGTTTCTCAACTTTAGTGAATGGTGTTCCTTTCGGTATGATAAAACCAGAGAGAGAAATTCGACAAGGAGATCCGTTATCGCCATATATCTTCATACTATGCGCCGAAATACTTAGCCATCTTGTCACAAAGGCTATGAATCTTAATCAACTACAAGGTATGAAGATAAGCTCAACAAGTCCTACTATCAATCATCTTCTCTTTGCAGATGAAGCGTTATTTTTCTGTCATGCCCATCTGAAGTCATGTTCAACTATTATGCGGATTTTGAGTCTTTATGAGAGAGTTTCAGGCCAAGCAATCAATTTAAATAAATCAACAATCACATTTGGAGCAAAAGTCCAAGATACGGTCAAAACAAGACTTCGCAGAATTTTAAAGATTCACAATGATGGTGGATGTGGTAAATATCTAGGTCTACCTGAACAAATAGGGAGGAAGAAGAAAGAAGTCTTTCAATACATTATTGAACGGTTCAAGCAACGAACACATAGCTTGTCACATCGTTTTCTTTCGGAAGCAGGGAAAGAAATCTTGCTCAAGACTGTTGCTTTAGCTATGCCGGTGTACACAATGAATTGCTTAAAACTTTCTAAAGGAACTTGTGATGAAATCAACAAAATCATCGCTGAATATTGGTGGAGTAAAGACATAGGAAGATGATTGATGCATTGGGTTTCTTGGAAACATATGGGAGTGCCGAAAAGAGAAGGTGGATTAGGATTTCGTGATTTGGAGAAATTCAATTTAGCCCTTCTTGGCAAACAAGTTTATCGTTTGTTATCAAAGCCAATAAGCTTAGCTGCTCAAATTCTCCAAGGTCGATATTATCCAACAACAAACATCCTGGAAGCAAGAGCCGGTTACAAACCATCATTCATTTGGACATCTTTAATAGCTGGTCGAGATTTAATAAAACAGGGTATGCGATGTACCATTGGAGATGGGTCTCAAGTCAAAATATTTCAGGAAAATTGGATAGGCACACATCCACCGCGAAGCCCAAGACCAAGAGACGGTGTCAATACGAATATCAAAACAGTTCAAGAGTTATTTCATCCGAATACTAAACAATGGAATCAAGCTCTTATTGATAACTTGATACAACAAGAAGATGCATCTGAAATCCTTAAACTCAAAGTTAGTGATACACAATCACAAGATCTCATAGGTTGGAGTTACACCAAAGATGGCGATTATACAGTTAAATAAGGTTATTGGTTGAGTACTCACTTACCACTTGTCGAAGATATTGATCCTCCACGAGGAGACCCCCGAATTAAAGCAGCTATTTGGAAATTACACACGGCCCCGAAATTAAAGCATTTCCTTTGGCGTATTCTTTCTCAAGCAATGGCTATAGGAACAATTCTTAAACGAAGAAGTATTACTCGGGATGCTCAATGTCGTCGTTGTTGTAATGGTGATGAAACAATGGATCATCTATTCTTTCGTTGTCATTATGTGCAAGCGATTTGGAGAGGTTCGCGATTAACAAATTCGATTTTGTTAGATCAACACTCATCTTTCAATGACAAAATTCAAGAGATTATTGCCATAAACAAGAATCATAATCTTATGGATTATCAACGACAACTCCCATTATGGCTTCTTTGGAGGATCTGGAAGAGTCAGAATGCACTAATTTATCAACGACAACAGAGCACTTGGTGACAAGACATATGTTTTGCATGAAACGAAACAAGAGAATGGATTGCGACAAATCCACATCCTATACAACGGGACAAAAACATAATGCAAAGAGGAACGCCTTCGGGGATGGCTTGGATAATACGCGACTCACAAGGCTTTTATGTCGAATCTGGATTTAGTACTGGACAAGTGTATGAATCATCATTGGAAGCTGAATTACAAGCTCTGTTTATGGCAAGCCAATTAGCTTGGACAAGAGGATATCAACGTATCATATTTGAAGGAGACAACTTGGAAGTTGCACAGTTGGTCAATAACCTGAAGCAAAATCTCAATCTCTATAATTGGGTCTACGATATACAACAATGGCAACTGAAGTTTCTTGACGTCAAAGTCACTTGGATTCCACGAGAAAGCAACAGAGTGGCAGATCAAATTGCTAAGGAGTTAAATAATGATTATCTTCTTTCATTTATTCATATGTACCTAGATTTTTAGTTTCATACTTACATTGTGATCATATTTCTTCAAGTTAATGAAATAAGTATGTTGATAATTTTTTTTTTTTTTTTATCAATTGTAGATTAGCACGTCAAAAAAAAAATTAGTTGTAGATTAGCCCAAATATTTATGGACAAAAGTACAATAACCAGAAAAGACAAAGTTTATATTTCGTGGGATCGTCATTAACCTTTTTTTTTGTTGGTGTTTTTCTGTTATTTAAATAAAATTTGGTTTCATCCTTACAGTTAGCTTTTATCAAATTCTGGTTCGAGTTAATTTTTTTATATGAATTGATTGAAATAAAATGTAACTTCTACTATTTATTTTATTGAATTAGACGATCAGCGATTAGTTTAGTTTTGATTTAAGAAAGTGGTTTTGTTCAGTGTTGAGAAATATTCTTAACAATTTTGTTTGTAAGTATAAAAACTTAATAGATGTTTGGCTATAATTTTATTGGAGTATCGATAGATCCACACAAACATGTAGCAAAAACAAGACAAAATAAAGAACACATAAAGAAGAAAGAAATAAGAGTGACAAAAGAAATTGACAAAAAAACAAAGAGTGACAAAAGAAAACAATTTACTCCAAAGAAAAAAGAAGAAGAGTTTGGCTCTGACTTTAATGTTTAAAGAGAAGTTCGTGTTCTTTCCATGACAAAAGTACATTTGGCCCATTACATAGTTCATTTTATCCTTCTGTCTCTACTTTGAAAGAATAAGTTGTTTATTGTGTATTGTGTTTATATAACTTTATATTATGTTAAACCAAAGGTTATAACCTCAAAAGCTTTGACTTGAAAAGCGGGTTCTTTTGTAAATTTCAAAAATTTCGACCCTCTTTCACTTTAAAGTTTAAAGAGCAGTTTGCTTTTTAACTTTTTTTTGTTAAACACTTTGTTTTCTTTTTAACTTCAATACAAGTGAGAATCAAAACATTAGCTTTTCACAAGGATTAAAAAAAAAAAGAAGCTTTTCACAAGGTTAGCCTTCTTCTATATTTGTTCTTGTTTTCAGTACTGCAAACGTATGAACCAACAAACCATAAATAAACGCATTTTTTAAGAGTTTGGTTTATATTTGGCTGTTATCAAACTATATAATAGTTAGTGAGAAGGAAAAAACAATGAAACTGAGCTATACCGACTAAAGGGCTTAGACCTAAAAATTACTTATAGAATAATACATAAGATATGCCCATACGCTAATAACTAAACTTACGCAATTGATATAGAATGTGTGATGCAATTTTTGGTGAGGGGCTTTAAAGAATAAAATGTTAGTTTTGGGGGTTTATAAGGTGACTTCCCGTATGCATAAGTCATCTAATATTATTGTTTGTTAGGTGTTGAACGAATTTTAATGTTTTCGCCAAAAAGGTGATCATGAAACTAAAGTAATAACATAAAGAAAAGTTGAAGATATAATTCAATATTAGCTATTTCCTTTTAAAAAATGTGCTTCATAAGAAAATCCAATGTTTATGGTTTCCACGACTAACAATCACAAGTTACTTATAATGTATGTACATAAACATTGCGTAGACTTGCATTTTGTTCGTTCTGTTGATGAATTTTGTTAAGATTTGCATTTATTTACCCATTAATGTGCTGACTCAGCTTCCTCATTATGTTGCTGACTCACCATAATTTGATTAGAATCACCGAAAGATGAATCAATTCTTTATGATTTTTGCATTCTAACTTCAAGGATGTCTCTTTTATTTGCAGAGTTGTAGCATTTGCAATAAACATCAAGAAGATGATTCTCTCTGGAATCGTAAGTATCCAGATTGTCAACATTGACGTCCTCACTCTCGATCCTTCTCATTACTACAATCGGAGAAAAACTAGAGATGAAGATTTACTATGACTAAAAAACGTGTAGGAGATTCATAGTTTCTGTATCTCTAGTCGTTTCTCTTCAAGTGTGTGGTTGTGATCTAGAGGATATATCCGTATATATATGTATATATAACTACTAGAAAGTAAATTTTCCTTTACCAACTTTAAGGATTTTATTTGAAAAGTTAAATTTCATTTTTTTATAGAAACAACCAAACATTTTTTTTTAATTAAATAACTCGAGTTAATATTCCCATAAATACTAATCCTCTACGGCTATTTCACAATTGCGGAAGTTCTCAAAAAATAAACCAATAAATAATTAATCTAATAACCAAATATCAAAAGAAACAATTTAAATTCCAGTAATCAATTCCATAATAAACTCTAGCAACCTAAACACTAGGTTCACTAGAAATTAGACAACTAATAAAATCATATCATCCTCTTCACCGGCCTTGATTTCGCGATCACACATTTCTTTTAACTTGATTATGGATTGAAAACAAATGAACAGAGAGAAACACGAAATCAAACTCGAAAACGACAAGAAACCTCTGATTTTCTCTAACAAACGCGAAGAAACACCACGCTCTATAAGCCGCTAATCAAGCTTAAGAACAAGCAAACTCACACAAACTTCTACGGAGTCTCCCTTTCTCTTTTCTCTAAGCTTTTTTTGCCTCTACCTCTGAAAAACACGGCTAAAGTGTTTATAAACGAAACTTAGGTTTTTCCTTCCCATACCGAACGATTTAACTTAAACAAAAACCGATCCATAAACATGGTGTCGATCGACATCCACCACTAGTGTCGATCGACACCCCATCCAAATTACTAGAATTTGGTTTTGGGATGTTACAATTCTCCCCCACTAATATGGATTCGACCTCGAATCCCACAAAACACGTCTACCAAAAGACAGAAAACCTGACCCCACTTGGTCAATACCACTAGAGATCCTCACCTAATCTCAGAAACTCGCATCTATACTTATACACACATTTCCAGACATTCACTACTCTTAACTCATTATTACACCGGGAACCACTATCCCTTCTAGACTTATACTGAGACCCACTTGTCTCAGATAAGACTGCCGGAGAACCACTATCTCCAAAGAAATACAGGAGAACCACTATCCCTCGATACTTATGCTGAAATCCACTTGTCAAAGCTAAGTAAGCATCACTCCATACTATACTAAAACCCACTCGTCACAGTAAGTATACCCTCGAGAGAACCACTATCCCTCGATATCTATACTGAGACCCACTTGTCCCAGATAAAACCACCGGAGAACCACTATCTCCAAACTGTAATGAGTTATTCGGGAACGCTACTGCCCCTAGAGTAATAAATTATAAAATGCCTATAAACATTTATGACTAGAACCACCCCACGTGGTCTAAACCTGATATTCTCGACCCAGAATATCATCTCAAAGATGACCCACACTAGTCAACAACACCACTAACGCTTATAAGAATCACACATCTTATAAAACACATGAAAAATAAATAAAGAACTCCATCTTATAAATTTCAAAAAATGTATATCGTTACAACTCAAATGAAACATACATGAAACAAAACGATAATAACCAAAATCTAACACCAAAAACCGGAACTACAAAGATAAAAGTAAGTTCGAGTTGCGACCTGCTTGTCGAACCACTTCCTAAACTTCAACTTTGCCTCAGGCTCCCAAGCTCTCCTCCTCTGTACCGCTACAATCCCACAAGACTCTCAGAAATGGTATCCTCTTACGACGCAGAACCATGACCCTCCTCTCCAGAATCCTCACAGGTCTCGCCGCCATAGACAAATTAGGTTGAAGATCCTCAGGTATCTCAGCCACCAACTCCTTCGACTCATGCAAACACTTCCTCAACATCGACACATGTAACACATCACGAAATACCTTTATGATCGGAGGTAAATCCAAACGATAAGCCACCGGTCCAACTCGCTCCACCACCGGAAACGAACCCATAAACCTTGGACTCAGCTTATTCTCTGAAATCGATCTGTTGGGGCCTCGCAACATGGCCATCTTGAGATACACTTTATCTCCGACCGCAAACTCCAACTCTCTCTCTTTCTCTTATCAACATAACTCTTCTGCCGATCCTGAGCCTCCTTCATGTTTAACTTTAAAACACGGATCTTCTCCGTCGTTTCTTGAATAAAAATCGCACAAAAATGCTCTTCTCCCCCACTTGGGTCCATCATAAAGGTGTCCTACACGACCTCCCATATAACGCCTCGTAAGGAGCCATCCTGATACTCGCCTGATAGCTGTTGTTATACGCAAACTAAGCCAGACAAAAATGATCAACCCAGTGACCACCCCAATCCAGCACACATATCCTTAGCAGATCCTCTAAAGTCTGAATAGTCTTCTCCAACTAACCATAAGTATGCGGATGATAAGTTGTACTCATATGCACCTTAGTGCCCATCTCAGCCTGAAAAGCTCTCCAAAACTCTGAAGTGAACTTAGGATTTCGATCTGACACTATACTGGCTGGCACTCCATGCAGCCTCACAATCTCCTTCACAAATTTCTTAGCCAAAACTGCAGCTCCATCAGTCTTCTTAATGACCAAAATATGTGCCGACTTAGTCAGACGGTCCACTATCACCCATATAGCATCATAGGTTCACGAGTTAGGTAATCCCACCACGAAATCCATCGTGATCATATCCCACTTCCACTCCGGAATGGGCAAACTATGCAACTTACCACCCGGAACGTGATGCTCTGCCTTCACCAACTGGCACGTATCGCACTTCACAATATCTCTTTCCTGTCCTGGTTCAGCTGTGTCTTTGAAAGGTCTGTAATGAATAACTGATCTGCAACAACCAGAAGCTTATAAGTGAGGGACAAAGCTTCAGCTCACTGCTTATAAGAGTTGACAATCATACCTGCTTCAACAAGTCACGAGAACATAGATCTGTATCACATAAGAGTCTTCCGATAATGCAAGACATAAGCCCTGGTGTAGCTCCGGACCCAAAATTAGTGTTCCCTTTAAGCTTAGGCACGAAAGAGCGTTTGAGATGTCCAATTTTGGACCACATGCTACTCAAAAGTTTGCAAGCCTGCATGGTATCATTCAGTTTTTAGATAAAAAACAGAAGTTATGTTTGTATCTTTGTTACGTCACCATCACAACAGGAGAGACTGAGAAAAGGGACTAAATGATGTACAATGCATAAAATAAGAACTTGCTAGCTAATTACTGCTACTTCTGCATAGAAAACAAGTCCTTACAAAACTTATATAGCATCATGTCTACCGGAGCATGCTATAGTTCCTCGGAGTGTTAATGAAAAAGCACATCATAGGGGGGAAAATTGAAAGAAACGGTAAAAAAGAGTATTTGAAATTTAACTCTTTAGGCTTGTCAAATGCATAGTTTCTCTGATATTCATCCAAGGAGAGCATAAGATAGAGTTAAAATAAAAGTTTAGGTGGTAGAATAGATGAAAAGTTAAAAGTAAAGATCAAAACCTTGACAAGTGCCATGCTATAATTTGAAACATTGAGTTGTAACAATTGCTGAGAAATTTCCTTCTTCAGTTTTAATGCCATTTCCTGAAAAGACACGGCCAAAAACAATAAATAATAGAGGAAAACGAAGCAATATGTAACACAAGTAGTGAAACTCACATGTAACTTCCCTCGGAAGGATTGAGGAGAAAGTCGAGACTCTTTGACCTCTTGCTCGAGCGTGATTAGTTCATGAGAAGGAAATATGGAATCATTTAGAATAACATAAACACATCTGTGGATATTCTTAACTACCGTACAACAACTCTTGTACATATCTCCCATCTTAACCTGAGTGATGTAAAACGAATTAATCTTGAGAAAGCTAAAGAAGAAAAAGAGAAGAGAGTGACCTTCCCAAACAGATGTAGTGTACCCATAGTAGCACCAAAAGGCTCCTCGTAAGCGTCAAGAATGTAAAACCGAAGTGAACCATCAACATCCAAATCAAATTCCGTTAGCCCTTGACAATGCTCAGTTCCACCTTTGCCGGCCATGGTTTCTTTCCAAGAAGCAGTGGAGCTTAAAACCGGGTCCTTGTCTTTGATATCAATTGTTGCATTCAATGTAAATACCTCATTGGCATCAATCTTATTTGATCCATCCTCTATAACACTTGGAGGAGGGATGACTTGAAATTCTGAATCCAGATTTTTGTTTCTAATTGGTGGTTGTTTCCTTCGCTTGTGCCTTTCTCTATCCATATCATCTGGAGTAAGCTTAGCTAATACCTCATCAAGAATACCCTCACATTGAACCTTATCAGTAGTCTTTTTGCCCTTGTTAAAACTCGAACATGTGAACATGGAACAAAGTCTCCCTTTCACCTTCTTTTCTTCTTTTCCTTTCTTCTTCTCAGTCTCCCTCCTCTTCAGTCTCCCACTTAAGCCACCACCACCATCGTCTGGTCCACTGGGCTTAGACCAATCCTCCTCGGCTTCTCCTTACCCTCGTCGACATATCCCAGATTGCCACCTTCCCCATTGTCCACCAAAAAAACCCGCGAGCTTCCTCACGCCGTCGGAAAACAAGTGTTTGGTACTCCTCATCAGCAATTGTGTCGAAATTAGGCTGTTCCAGTATAATATTGTACCCACCACCTGAAGCCGATGATAGATTCTGAATTCCTCTTTGCCGAATCGCTTTCAGCCGCTCTAGGGCTTCTTTCCGGCTGCGTTTCTCCCTCGAATTCTTGGCAGAAATCGAGGATCAATGTAAAGTAACGATAGATCCGATCCACCAAGGAAACCTCACCGGCGATTAGAATCAAGCCTCCGGTTACAACACTCTGAGATAGGTTAACTTGTGGCTGAAGCGATTCAGGACATTGCAATGGTCTAACAAACGGACCGGAATTGTAAAACGAAATGACTAAACCAACTAATTGGAATCAACCAGACCATAAATGATAAGATATCTATCGGTACAAATACAAATGTAATTATCAACACAAATAAATATTTTCAAACCTCTTCTGCCTATGGTGGAGATCAAGTAGATTGCAATCACTACAAGAAAACAGGGCGATTTCCGACGGCCAAAACCGTCGGAAAAGCCCTTTTTCCGACCGGATTCCGACGGTTTTGGTCCGTCGTTTCTATCACGTCGGAATTTGAGTTCCGTCGGAATTTTCGACGGATTTCCGACGGAATTAAGACGGATTGAAAAAAAAAATTCGTCGGAATTCCTACGGATTTCCGACGGAATTTAGATTTTTTTTTTTTAAAAAAAATTTCCGGCGGAGTCACCGGAATTCCCTCCTCCTCCTCTTCTTCTTACCTAATTTTTACCGCCTAAACACTTCCGTTTAATTAAATGGGCGGGAAAAAAAAACGCTTTCCGTCGGAATTCCGTCGGCAAATATTATTAAATTTTTTTTTTTTTTAAAAACGCTTTCCGTCGGAATTCCGTAGGATTGCCGTCGGAAAATGCCTTGTTTTCTTGTAGTGAATGAAGAGGCTATTTCACGGGATAAATTATCCCTTGTGTTATTTGTCTTGTCCATTACATTTTCATAACAAAACTATTCAGCTAAATTTACTGGAGAAAACAAATGACAAAAATAGGTGGGAACAAAGCCGACCTTGAGTTTTCCAAGACTACAAAGTAGATTAAAAGAAAAAAATGGTTTGTTTATGTTTACAATAAAAGAATACTTCATAAACAAATATCAAAATTAAATCTATGTTAAACACTAACTGTGAACATTTTAAAAAACAGGAGATCAATATCTTTTCAACAAAAGCAATACATACGTTATCAAACGGAGCAGGTCGTATTTGGCATGGGTTACTAAACTAAAACCTTAACCTATTACTGATTGGTATTATCAATGTAACTAATTTTGATAAACAATTTTTTAATTACTTCGATAGCTAAGTTCATAAGGGGAATATGCCGTTTTCCCTATTGTATGAGCAACAAAGTTTAAACTGAAAGAATACAAAATTAGTGTAATTTAGGATAAACCCATAGTCCACTAGCGGCTTCATCGTCTGATTCACTTTCATCAGACGAACTCATTATCCCCAGTAAATAGTTGACGACCTGAGAAACGATTAAAAACCACCAAACTCATTGATCTATAAGTAACAAAAACCCGCGACAAACATTTTCTCAAAAGAGGGACAAAGCTTACCTGGTGAGTTGACATGAGTTCGAGTGCCTCCTTGTTGCCTGATTTCAACCCACATTGTTTGTTCGGACATCTAAAGTTGTCGTGCCAAACAATCGAGTCACAGTTACTGCAGTATCCTCGACCAGATCTTAGCACCTTTGACAAATTATCTGCTGCATGATTACGCAAAGTACATATGTATATCATACAAATCACATAGAGAACGTGAAGATAAATCCGTGGACAAAAAAAAAGACCTTACCGATATATGCTTTCTTAAAGGCTTCTTTCCAGTCAGTACATGACTGACTACGAATCAAGACTTTGTGATCGAAGTGAAGGTCAAATTGTGATCGCCACAGAGAATCGTCATACGTTGCTTGGTTCCAAGAACTACAAAAGAGACAAAAACAAAACAGATAAGTAGACGGCAAAAAGAAAAGCAAGTAAAAGACTCTGCTATATATGTAGAAATATATAGATGAGGACGTACCGAGAGACTTGAGATGAGGAAACTAAGGACGATACATCGAGGAAACTGAAGATGTGAATAAGTATATCTTGAGGAAGTGAAGGAAAATCTGCACATATAAGATTTGCATGTCATTGAGGATAATGTCGGGCTATTAAAGAAGAGAGTTTAAGAAAGATAACCATACCAATATCTTCCTCATGGCTTTTACTGCGTCTTTTCAAAGCTACTTTTGCCTGCTTGAATTCTACAATGGCTAAGTTCTTCTTCTGTTTGGGGAGCACGGCTTCCACGCTCTTCAAGAGAAGGTTAGCGGCTGAAACTGCTGCTGTTGTGTTCATGCTAAATGAAATTAACAAGCAAATATTGGTAGTATTAGTCTTACTAGACTTGAGAAGGTGATTCATAGATTTGTGCTATAACCAAGAATAATGTGGTTCTTGATGTCACACCAAGTGTTCGATTTTCGATTCCAATCGAAAAAACTTGCCTTTACGTTTACATCATATTCAAGAAAACAGAAAATTCTAACATTTTTAACAAAGTATTCCTTTTCAAATTGGCAAAGCAAATGTGAAATAAAGCCATTCAAAGAACCAATTCCCAATTAGACTTAATCCTCTGTTTCATGCTTTCGCTAGAATCTAAGAAAATTCCCAACTTTTTCAAAATCATAGTCGGTAAGAAGCGATACACATAGTAAACAAACCCCAGAAGCAAGCAATACTCGTAGAACCCTAAATAATTAATCAATCGATATGAATTTCGTACAGAAAATAAATTATCAATTCGAAACTTACAGGGGAAGAAGACGAAAAGCGGAGAGAGTATCTTGGAAGATGAGAGCTTTGATGAATTTGTGTAAACGAGGGTAACACAGATTTAAGATAGAGCTGAGTTCATTGCAAGCAAAAGGGTAAAGATGATTATTGGAGAGAGCTTCTCCTACCATTAGATTTTGGTATCTCCCCATTTCTCTTTCTGGAATCAGATCAGACATTCATCATCGTCTACCTTTCGATTTGTGTTTTTCTTTTCTTTTCTTCTCTTCGATAATTTGGGCATCAAACCGAAACCGGTATAGTATATATTGGTTTGGTTTCATCGAGTTCTAGTTTTTGGCGGTGTTTAGAGGTAGGCATTCGGTTCTTTGGTTCGGTTTACATTCGACTAGATTTTGAACCACGTCAAGCGTGGGAATATAAATTTCAGTTTATTCTAAAATAAAAATATATGGTTTACATCATGCATACCAAAAAAATATTAGATAAATAATTATGTCCACTAAAAAAATTATTCGATCGATTTTTGAATCTTGAGTGTCTTAATATGTGATAAGTTTTACGTTTTAAGTGTATACAAAATATAAAAATGAAAGAAATTTATTTACAATAACGAAACTAAAAAGTGAAACATTATCTTATAATGTATGACAAAAAATGTAATCGAGTGATATACATCTTGTATTTACAAAAACATCTGTTTAAACCCAACTTTATCACTAACCAAAATATTACTAATTGAATCGGTTTGAGTTTTCTGGTATGGTAATGGATTTGGTAAGTATATATTTTTGTCATCAATGCCGCATATATATTAGAAATATTGAAATATGTAGATATTTCCACCATGCCAAATTGAAATATTTTGATTGGTTGATTTAATTAATGTGTTCCTTAAGATCCTCTTTGAATGACACCTATGATTAATATGTTCCTTAAGACTCTCTTTGAATGACACTTAGGATTTTTAACTTTTAGTGTCTCCTCAATTAATATATATAGGATTGTTTGATTTTTCGGTTATACTTAAAATAAGTTTATAGAACCGAATAAGTTATATTCGGTTCGGTTTGTCAAAACTAACTTATAATTTATAATGTTTTTTAATCTATCCGATTAATGTAAATGTTGACGTGGACCAATAAAATTGCGTTTTTAGATCTTATGTAAACATCTTAGAGCATCTTCAACTAACACAAAATCTCATTTTTGTGTAAAATCTTCTTCAACCCAACACCAAAATGGTGGTGAAATTTTATATTATAAGAAAATTCTTCATATTTTAAGTTATTTTAAATCTGATTATTATTAGTTTTATAAAAATCAAAAAAGAATTAATAGATTAGTTTTAGATATATTAAATATACACTTTTAAATTTGTTGTTGTTTCAAAATTTTATATAAATCATACATTTTGTTACATGTACTTAAAATATAAGTTACAAAATTACATAAATTTAATAGAAAATATGATACATTGATTGATAATCAATTTAAAAAATACACAACTTACCAATTTTTTTTAATAAATAAATTAGTTAGGATGAATTTGAAAATTCTAAAAATATGATGTTATTAACAATTAACAAGAAACTGAAAAAGAGAGTATATTGAGAATATTATATTTTGTTTTAAAAAATGGTGTAATACATTGGAGTAAAACCCAACATCATTTTGATGTAAAATATGGTGTAATACATTGGAGAAGCTCTTAGAAGCACTATAGCCTATAACATCAATTTTTATATAGTATTGACTAGATTTTACAATACTTTTATTTTGATGAGTTTAACATATATTTCGGTTTGTTGATTTCTAAATTAGCTAGACGTTGATATACATAAATGAAAATATATCATAATAACAAAGTGAAACATTCGTAAAAATATATTATAAAGGTATTGCAAAACAGCATTCACCATAGGTGAGATATATTGTACAAACACCAAACTTTTAACAAAAATTCTAAAGATAGTACCATTTTCTACACAAATGATGTATATTCTCTATGTTTTCTTTTTAAATACTTGTAATATTTTTTTGTAGTTTTATAATATCTGCAGTAAAATATTAAGTACCATAATACATATTTGCAAATTTATAGGTGTTTGTGCATTTATATAGAACTAACATAGGAAACACTATTCTTTTGTTTTTGTTGTATTTTCTTGTGATTCAGTTACTTGACTCCCACATAAAACTTCCGCCTTATTTTTTCTTTTTGCATTAGACACAAACATAAAAAAACTAAGATGTCTGTAAGACTTTGTCTCCACAAACACAAACATAATTCACGAAGATATCTTATACACTCAAAAGAAGGGTTTGTCTATGAGACTATGGAACGTCTCCTTAACAGAATCTTCAACTCCAATAAAAACTGTCCTGAATTTAATCAATCTCTTTGCCGCACCATGACATGGCATGAGGCCGGATGAGAACTTGTGAACATCAAACTCAAGTAAGGGTCTAGACACAAAATCAGCGAACTCACTGATTGATAATTCCCATTAATGCATAAAACCGACCAGAAACTTTTCTAGACACATCTTTTACTTATTATAACAGTGGTGCTCTTGTGTCTCGGTCGAGGCTTGTAAAAGTTGTAACTTGCGTTTAGGTTTGTCTGAAGAAGTGTCCGAGATATGTTGATGGATTGATCATGACAATGTTGGTCTCATACTTTTCAACAAATTCCCAAGCTACTTTCAAAAGATAATATTCATGCTTTGCGTGTTTTTTACCTGCATCGCCATTGTCATGATTCCACCATGAGGAGCGAAGAAAACATTCTTGCTAAATTGGAGATCTATTAGTGTACGGCAAGAACTCGCCTTTATATGCCAGCCAATGTCTTTTTTGTCACCAAATTATGGAACCTTTAGATAGTGGATATATTAACTCAAATTTCAAAGTTGAAAGAATGGTCAATGATTTACACCACCACAAAATTTGTTTAATACAACATCTATATTTTGTACGTCTTTCTAAAGCTACAAATTTCTCTTTCGATGCTTGATTCAGTCCTTAAATAACATCAGATCAAACTACAACACCTTAAACAATATTAGAAGCACATCATCAACATAGATAGAAAGACCTTGTAATTAGCCAGCATGATACTAAACATACTCTTGAAAACTAATGCTCTTGGAGTATAGGATATATGATTCCACAACGTAAGAGGAAAATGTTAATAAAGATACCTCATACTGATAGGTTGTATGAGGAAGACAAATCTACGTACAAAACTTATTGTAGTCGAATCAGTAGTTTGAGAGGTGAGATCGAGGAAATGAATTAAAAAAAAGCCACAAAACCAAGAATTAAAAAATAACGCATGCAATGACTTAAAAGGCACATCATCAAAGTTGAAAATACTAAATCACTAAACATAACATCCAATAATATTGAATCGACAAATATCAAACATGTAAGTTAGTATTTCCATGAAAATCTCTACTTCCATTCTCAAAAGTGAATGTCGACTTTCCTCTTCAAGTTGAGGCCAAAAATCCACTAATATTTTATGGAAACAACATGTATGCAAAACGCATGTTTCACTTGTTCTATGACCTAACCAACCATCCTTGACTTATCCATAACCCAACCTATGCCACCACAAACATCGGGGTTAAACAACTCATGTTCCTTCCCTCGAGCACGTTCTCTTTTAAATACATGCAAGAGAGCCCATAGATTAGCTAGCCAATTAGGATCGACCGAGAATAAGAAAACTTTGGATGAACTTACAGTTTGAAGATCATGAAAGATTTTGCATATAAGTAGTTGTCAAGAAATATGTGTGATTCATCACATGTTGCGGTGAGACCTCCCTATTGATGAACAATCCCTATTTGAAGATTTCTATAGAGTTTTCAAAAAACAAAAAAAAAAAAGAGAAGAGAGGATTCACCCAAAGATAGTGCGATTCCTCTTATCTTCTGAATAATATATATACATCTTATTCATAGAGATAGACAACCATATTCAAATACCTAATTAAAACCAACAATGGAGCAAAATAAAACAAATACAGAAAATAAGGGTTAGGGCTAGCTAGAGTTCGAGATTTTGAAATCAAACCTTGGAAAGGTCATTGATGGCGTCCTTTCCTACTCGATGGCCAAACCACTGTTCTTTTTACATACGTTTATTCTTCTTCAGCTAATGAAAAACTCAAAACAAACAAAAAGAGAAAAAGAGGCAAACGTGATATGAGAGAAACATTATATATGAAACATATAAGAGAAATACTATAAAATATGGAGATCTGTTTGGTAATTACATGAGTTTCAAAGGAAGGCTTTCCAAAAAAAAAAACTATCAACGAAATACTTCATAAAAATTAGCTATCATGTTAGCTCCAACATAAGAATTATTTTGACCGTATAAGAAAATTAGCGATCATGTTAGCTTCGAGTCCTCTTAGAGAGGAACAAAAATTTGAGAAAGCTAAAATAAAAAGAGTTGTCGAGTTTCAATGAGAACTATAACCTATATGCGGTAAGGTTTATTGGATTAAACTTTTAGATAAGCAAGATGATGATCAGAGTCCCATGATCAAAGGTATATCTGCAAGAAAGAAGAGAACAAATATAAAAGAGGAGAAACATAAGATGGAAGCAAACTTAATACATAAGAAAGGAGAAACACAAAAGAGAACAATCAATGAGAACGTATCATTATTGATTATATAAGGTAATTTTCACACAATCGATGATCATTAATAGATGTGAATCTCCAAGAAGAAAAACATACTTTTTTCAACCCATAAAGATTTATTTGGTTTTTTTTTGCTTCATGATGCCTAATAAATTTCTCTCTTTATATATTAGTTATATTTAATACCTAATACCTAAACTTTTTATGAAACTTTCAAATTCCTAATACCAAAATACATAGGTTATAAGTTATTTTAATAGAAAAGTTTGTTAAATAAAAGAAAATTAACTTTAAAAAAAGGAAAAAAAAATCTTATCAACAACAAAAAAAAAAACTTAACTTCTAATTGCTTACGTGGACCAATAGAATCGTGTTTCTAAAATCCTAATAAGATAATTTTGATTTTAATGGAAACATTTGTAGAATATTAAAAGAAAACTAACTTAAAAAAAAGGAAAATTTTCTTATCAACAACAAAAGAAAATTAACATTATCTTAATCGCTTATGTGGACCAATCAAATCGCGTTTTTAAAATCCCACGTGGATGGCCTAGGAGCGCTATAGCATCAACTTTTATATAATATAGATTAAACCTACTAATATGCTCTCCTAATCAAGCCTAAGTATATCTAGGACTTAAACAGACCAAAAATAGAAAGTGAAGTAGATATGTACAACGAAACAAAAGATAAAGGAAGATGTAAAAGTTCAAAAGATAGAATTGGAAGGTAAACAAAGCTGGAAAGTTGTTAAGAGAATGTGTTTTACATCATCATCAGACAATCTTAAAATTATTATTTACTAAGAAAAGGGTAAAGCTAATATCTAAGTGGGGGTTATTGGTTCTTGGAATTTAATAGATTTGAAAATCTTTGTGGATTTAGAAATCTTACATGAATCCGTTGATTTTAAAATCCAATTAAACGAATTTAAATGGATTTTAAAATCCAATTAAAAGGATTTATGTGGATTCCAAAATCTAATAAATAGATTGTTATGAATCAACCAAATGGAGTTATATGGATTTAAATAACTTTCCATATCTATTTACCTTGGTATAATTATTTTTTAGGCCAACATATTTTCTCGTTACCGACAAAAGTTTTAAAAAACCATCAAAATGAAATCAATGAGGTTTTTGTGTAACAAGTTCAAAGGTTATATAAAGATAACATTTTATAAAAAATATAATAAATTTTCATTATAGCAAATAGAATATTGTATAAAACAAAAATTGGAAAAATAGAAAATTATCATTATATAAGTTATTTTACGTTATGTGAGATATTATTGTGAATTTGACATATTTGATAAATATGTGACGTTAATATGATATAATTAAGAATCTAATAACAAATCCATCCAAATAACAAGGTAAACCTCAATATTTGAGCCTTTGTATTTTTAACATTAAAATCCTTCAAAATCCACTAAAATCCAATATCAAATCAAATCCACAAGTAAATTCGTAGGATTGAATAACACCGGATTTTAAGATGGATTTCAAAATTATAGAACCAATAACACTGGATTTTGTTTGGATTTCTAAATCCATTAAATTCCATGAACCAATAACCCCCTCTAAGATTACAAGTTGTACCCACAACTATTCTTGCTCCTTGTTTACCGCTGCAACATGTGGAAAGCTCCTTAATAGCCGATTCCAAACAAAGCTGGCATTTTCCTGTGATTTTAGTACACTGCACCATTGCATATAATTTATGTTCTCCAAGCTTCTCCTCTCCGGCCGCGTAAAATACCACGCTAACACCGTCAGGTATAAGGGCTTTTAGAATCAACTTGTGGAGGAACTCCATTGCCTTCTTGTCGAACGACTTTGTATCTCCATTCACGTTATTTGGGTTTTGCATAGAGATAGTATTCTCGTAATCGATCTTATTTGTTGATGAGAAGTTGTGCGGAGTAACATGGAGAAAACATTGATCGTACCATACTGTTGCTTCTTTGTTTCTCTGACATGTCCTACGAAGCTGTCATATACATTTCCATATTTTTTTAATTCCATTTTATGATATATTTTTTCAAGGCAATGTTTTTTTTTTCCTATATATTCTTTCAATAAATTTTTAAGTTTTTTCTTTAAGATAAAATAAAACTCGATATATAGTAAATGTTTTGCAAGTTTATTTATAAAAAATAATTAGGTAAAAACATCGACAAATATTTTGGAAATACAGTAAAACCTCTATAAATTAATAATGTTGGGACTTTGAAAATTTATTAATTTAGAAAGATATTAATTTATCGAAAAATTAATAATTATTTATTTATAGAGAGATATTTTTTGGATAATTATTTTCTTAAAACTACAATTCAAATGATATTAAATTACAGAACCTAATTAAATTCATTGGTAAAAATAACATGTATTAACATGAAATTGTGATTAACACTTGCCGTTTTTGCAATAAAATTCATATTAATAACTTAATATGATAATAGGGTATCTAGATAAAAAAAATATACACTGTAGGTAAAAAATTCAGAAGAAATCATGGTTATTAACTTTAATGTTAATAATATATATTATGCTACATTTAGAAAGAGTTAAGTGTAAAAAAATCAATCTATTAATTTCACAAGTTTTGGATACATACATAAAAATCAATCATAAATGTTTTTGACGCAATGGGTAAAATTTGAGATAAGTTCCAAAAATTTTCAACTTTAAGTCAGAAAAAAAAAATCCATAAAACAATGTTTTAAACACTATCATAGTTATATTTATGGATCACTATATATGATTATTAATTTATACTATTGTTGGGACCATATTTTACATAACAGTTTCAAAAAAATTATTATCTTATCATTTTATCGAATTTTATAAATTTTTACATTGGCCCGACTCGGGACCGAGAACTTTTTTAAATTTATGGTAATTATTAATTTATAGAGTTTCTACTGTATAGTTCTTTAGGGATATCGTTTTTTTTTCAAAATGCCATGAAAGAATATATTTTTATTCAAAATAATATTTTATAACATGATTAAAATTTTATCAATTAATCTACTATATTATAACTACTTAGAAAACATATTTTATAAAAGATATTTTTATCTAACATAAATAATTTGTTTTAAATCCTTTCATGTGGTTAGTTTATGAAATTTATATTTGATTTTTTTCGAGTACTACTGTTTGGCAGTGAGTTTAACACAATAATAGCTGCCGCTGGCATATAAAACTTTCAGACAAAAAAAATGCTGCCATATAAAATTTATAACATGTATACCATTTTATAACATATAGTATATTAGTATACAATATTTTAATGAAAATAAAACCATAAGAAATTCTGCATTTATATAACTACCTTATAAAAACGTATAAACCAGTGGTGTTTCTAAAAACTGATAGTAATTAGTTTAAAAATTCTTGTGAGGTTAAAGAAACAATTATATCTTAAAAACTTAATCTCTTTTTATTTGATTAAACAAAAAAAAAATACACTACGAGAAAAGAAAACCTACAATCGTGGATCAAATTTAAAACCCTTTGGTTAGAAGGTTTGCAAATTAATGAAAAGAAATTCATTTTATCCTTACTTTCTTCGGATCAGTATGGTTGTCGTGTAATTAATTCACATAAAATATATTTAAACATGTCATTAATAGACTTTATTTCTTTATATTAAAATTTTCTTATAAAAATAACTATATCAAATAAAATCATGATATTAAACATAGTATACGTTTATTCAAGTTTATATTATCCATATTTATGGCACATATGTATAGTTTACAAACGAAATATTTGATGGTAAATCAATAATTTTTTAGTAACACTACCTTGGCAACCGCGGTAGCCAAACATGAGCAGCACTTGGATCCGTAAGAGTCACCGCGACACTGAAATATGATAGTGACCAAATTGGGGAGAAATACTTAGGTACACCCCTAGGGTGTATCTATGGGTCCACCCCCCTCCCCATCACCAATCATTTATCCACCTATTATCTAAAAAAATTAGAGTTAAAAAATAAATAAATATATATATATATATTAGGTTTGGGTTAACTAATCCCAAATTAGGGTATAATTTTGGAGTTTAAGGTTTAGGGTTTGAGGTTTTTAATTTATTTTGGGTTAACAAATCCCAAATTAGGATATAGTTTTGGAGTTTAGGGTTTAGGGTTTGAGGTTTATAATTTATTTTGGGTTAACTATTCCCAAATTAGGGTATAGTTTTGGAGTTTAGGGTTTGGGGTTTATAGTTTATTTTAGATTAACTATTCCCAAATTAGGGTATAGTTTGGGGTTTAGGGTTTGGGTTTGGGGTTTAAACCCTAAAATTCTAGTCTCAAATTTGGGTTTAAACTCCAAAACTATACCCTAATTTGGGAATAGTTAACCAAATATAAATTATAAACCCCAAACCCTAAACCCTAAACTCCAAAACTATACCCTAATTTGGGAATAGTTAATCCAAAATAAATTATAAACCCTAAACCCTAAACTCCAAAACTATACCCTAATTTGGGAATAGTTAACCCAAAATAAATTATAAACCCTAAACCTTAAACTCCAAAACTATACCCTAATTTGGGATTAGTTAACCCAAACCTAATATATATATATATATATTTATTTATTTATTAACTCTAATTTTTTTAGATAATAGTTGGATAAATGATTGGTGATGGGAGGGGGGTGGACCCATAGATACACCCTAGGGGTGTACCTAAGTATTTCTCCAAATTGGGAGCCTTTCCATAAGACCTGAATATTTGGTCGTCTTCCTGAAATTTATCAGAAGAGATGATTTCAATTATTTCGTTGAAGTTTTTCTCGAATCTACTTCCATGCTGATATTTTCCTTCTCTGACGAGACATTTATGGTGCAGATACGCATTGGTAAGGTTCAACGACAAAACGCTTCGTAGAAAGAATTGTAAAGCCAAGACATGGACAATAACGAGATGTTTTGATAGAGAATATGAAGTATACATTGTTTTAGATTTTGACTATTTTTCACAGGATCAGATGATGTTTTCTTTGATGAATGAAGCCTTGAGATTGAGATGTTTATATAAAAAAAATGGAAGTATCTTAACTGATTGGCCTTTTTAGTAACTAGATTAATTAGCTATCTCAACGATATTATATTTTGGTTACTTAATACAAAACTCAATAAAACTTTCAGTTTGTAAAAGAAATGTAATTTTTTAAAAGAGAAAATGGGGTTGGATTTTTTCGGCGACCCATGGGGAGGGCCAAATGAAAAAGTCAAAATTCAAAATTTACACCACTAGTTTGAGCAACATGATTTTCTGCAAGTTACCATTTTTTACTTAAAATAAAACTCTTGATTTTCGCATCACAACATTTGATAAAATTTTAAATCCCTTTTTTGTTAAATGTTCCAATAAATTATTTGGATATATTAAATGAATTTCAATTATAAATGGGTTGATTAAGCGTTAATTAATGTTTCTACACCTAGATGTATTAGGTTCGATTTCCAGATAACGCGATCTATCAACAAATATGTAGATTAATGAAGGCAAACTTACATGAAATTTACAGCGTTGTGTAATTAGAACCGCCCTCCGTGATTCCGCGCATTGAAAATAAAGAGATCTTTATCATGAATATAGAGCATAAAGTGTCGTATGTCGTGGATCTAACAAGGTCAGGGTGAATTGGCCAAAAACATATATAGAGACCAAATGAACAATACCATATTATATATATGTTTTTCCTAGCACATACTCATCACTAGTCGATCATTTACTCTCAATCCCGAGACTCACAAGAACTCTCAAAATCAACTATAACTCAACTCTTTAACATTCATTAATATGTTTGGTGTTGTCTCGCAATTGGACAACTAATTAAATCAATTTTGGCTATAATGAAAAGGCTTGAAAATCATGTAAAAAACGGTTTTAAAATAGTTTAGTGCCTAACTCTGAAACAAATGAGTGTCACAGTGATCTATAAACAAATCGTTCAGCCAAAGTTATTAGTTCGAACCACAATATACACATTCACAATGACATATATATATATTAACATAGAACGAAGAAAATCACAGTTTTGATGAAATTTCTAAAACCCCCAAAAAGAAAGAGAAGAAGATGGACCTATAAAGTTTGTCTAAAAATGGAATGGCCTAACATGTAATAGAAGAGACTCTTTTGTAAACTGATTTTCCAAAGACCAAACTGATCTGTTTGATATCTTGTGCAGCAAGAAACATACATTCACACTTGTGTAGGGTTTTGCATTTTTTCAGAGGAAGTAAGTGAGCTGCTCCTTTTTCCTTGAGCCTCCTTCTCCAAACAAATCATTCCATTGCTTCAACTCATTCATTCCTGATCCTTCTGATGCAAAACTCGCCGCTACCTGCAAAAACACAACAACATATCTAGTAAGTTAGGCTTTTTTTTTTTGGTATTCTTGTCTTTTCTTGTCAAAATGAGATACAATGTTTAACCTGGTTTTTAGCTTTCCTCATGTCTTCCATGTTCAAAGGTCTCAAAGTAATGTCTCTCTCCTCAGAAGCTTCTTCCTTTTCTTCTTTTGGTTCTTCCGTGCTTTTTCCTGCTTCTTCTCTCTTCTTCCTCTCCTAAAACCACCAATAAATTTTCAGAATTTGAGCGAAAAAGAGGACAAAAAAGTGTCTCTAAGTCTTTTTCACCTGGTCTTTCAATCTTTCTTGCTGTATCAGCTCTCTAACCGGTCTATACGCCGCTGTGATACATAAGTTCTGTTTGTACAAATGTGAAACAAACAGTCAAGTTTCCAAATTCTAAATGACTACGTGAGGGATTTAGATTCTAGAAAATTTGTGTACTGACAAACCTTAAGATCACTTCCACTATAGCCTTCTGTCATCTGTCCAAGCTCATGGTAATCAAGATTCGCTGTTTTCTCTTTCGACAACAAAGTTCTCAAGATCTTCTCCCTGCTCTCAATTGACGGAAGTCCCACCATTATTCTGTCATTTCCAACACAAAACAACAAAAACCAATCACAATTTTAGTATTCATTAAGACTGCTTAGAGAATTTAGACTAAAGATGCTTAGTACCTCCGCTCAAACCTCCTAATGATAGCTTCATCAAGATCAAACGGTCTGTTTGTCGCAGCAAGAACAAGAATTCTTTCGCCGGGTTTCGTCATTAATCCATCCCAATGCGTCATAAACTCATTCTTGATCTTCCTCATAGCTTCATGCTCTCCAACTCTTGTCCTTTGCCCCAACATACTATCAACTTCATCCACAAATATAATCGTTGGAGATACTTTAGCCGCTAAAGTAAACAAAGCTCTCACGTTCTTCTCGTCTTCTCCAAACCATTTCGAAGTGATTGTAGACATTGAGACATTGATGAAACTAGCTCCAGCTTCATTTGCAATTGCTTTAGCAAGCATTGTTTTGCCAGTACCAGGTGGACCGAACAACAAGATTCCTCTACATGGTTTGAGAAGACCGCCTTTGAAAAGATCCGGTCTTCGAAGTGGAAGCATTACAAGTTCTTGAAGCGAATCTTTAGTTTCGTCTAATGAACCGATATCTGCAAATGTCACGCCAATCTCATTTGCTGGTATAACTTCGGGTCGTATACGCTTCTCAAACTCATTATCGGGAGCAACCTCGGGCGCTTTTGGAGGCAATGGATTGTCATTCTTGTTTGAAGGTAACGATTTTTCAAACTCGCCTTTGCTTTCAGGAGCGGATTTGGACTCGCTCTTTGAACTTACTTCTCCTCCTTTTCGCTTAGAGTCGGTATTTGTGTCTAGCTTTAATGAGTCTTTGAATGATCTGTTTCCACCTTCTTGGAATATACTCAGTCCATGTGACAAGCTGTTGCAAAGTACCATGAATTAATTCGACAAGAAATGAAGTTTTCCGCGAATAAATAAATAAACCGAGTCTAGTGCTCACCTTTTGGAAGATATAACAAGCTTTCCGTTTCGGTATTCGGGTTCTTTGTTATGCATCAAATGATAAGAGATTGCAGAAACCACAATTTCATCAATGTGGTTACTCAAACACATTGTATCTGCGTGGCATATCGAAGATAAGTCATCGCATTGGAGATCATTAGCAGCAAGAACCTCGGCAATGTGGTTCTTGTTGTCTTGGAACTGAATCATTTTCATGTCATCTTCTAACCGAGTTTTCCAGCTCACGAGCTGAGATTCCTCTTCCGGTGGTCTGATTTCGATGTTGTAAGGAAACAGAGCGGAAACTCCTTCGCCTACTTCTTGGGGATCGTCTTCGGGTTCTAATACTCTTGAGCCAAGAATAAGGACAGGACCAGAGAGCTTGTTTAAGAGAATCTGGAACAATTTGTAGAACCTTTCTGACTCAAGAAGCTTCTCAACGTCCCTCAGGTATATTATTAACGGATTTGTTTCCGATACCGAAATCAAGACCTACAGAAAAAAAGACAGAAATTATGAAAAATTCACTGAGACAATTTGTGAAAAGTTTGTTTTCTTTACCTTGTAAAGTGACTGTAGGAAGAGTTTTTCGTCGAAACATAGATTTGTACTGCGTTTGCTAAATGCTAGAAGCGATAAAAAGGCATAGATGTAAACGAAGAGACGTCAGAACATGAAGTTGAATACAATAAGCTTAAGAAGATGTAATACTAATCAGTGCCAAACCTGAAACAGAACTCGAAGAGCGGGAAGATATGCTACTGATATCAGAAGCAGCAGAAGCATTTCTCTTATGACTTGGAGGACGATTTGAGCTCTCGAAGCTCCTGCATTTAAAGAAGAAAGTGAGCTCACAAAGACAAAAAGCCGATAAAATTAACTAAGAGGAATAACAAAAGGCAAACCTTGAGTTAAGATCATTTCCACTGGTGTGATGCCGCAATGTCCCTATAGTTTTACAGGAATGCTAACTCTTTTAGCTCATCGCGAAGAAGGAAATAGAAAAAAACTGGAGAGAGCTTTCGTTGTTGTTATTTACCTCGTGGTTCATCTTCGCGTTGAGAGAGCATAGAGAAGGAACCCATCAAACTCGACATTTTGTCAAATGTTAACTCAGAAATAGACCTCTTGTGAAACTATATAATAAACCAATAAAGAGTAGAAAAAACAGTCATTACTCAGAAAGTCATTAGTATAAAATGAAAAAAGAAAACACAGGACAAGTAGTAGTTACTTACAGGTTCCTTCTTGGTGCAACCATATTTACTTTGTATCTGTTTCCAAAGAACAACATAAACAGAGAAAGCTTATGAGAAATTCTGTTTCATGTGGGAAATATTGACAAAACTATATGCATTTGATTTTACCTTAATAGAGAAATCAGTAATATCTAACAGCAATAGCTTGGATTCAAAGTAATGAGACAAAGCTTTTGCAAGCATTTGCTGATAAAACTCCGCAGGACCGGAAAGTAGAATGGCTTTACTTGCAGGTGCAAGATTCCGAGTGTGCTTGGAGATATCATACTCTTTTAGATGAACATAAGCTGCACTTGTCAATAGTACTCGAGTTCTCTCGCTGCCATAAACACAAAGGATTATTGATTTAATTACCAAGAACATGATATAACAGTATGACAAGTGAATCCAAAAACCAGAGTTAGCATTAAAATAATGAAATAATGACAGGAATTTAACTAAATTAGTAGAATCACATGTGAGAATCTTTTCTATTTATTTTTGTCTCCATTTGTCAAATCATCCACATGCTTATTGTGCAACTAACCTACCCTACTTTCCATCATTTTCTTTTTTTCTCCCTTTGTGAATATTTTCTCGGGAAATAACTTTTCCATCTCTATCATTCTCTTAACCCAAAAACCAAGAGATTCCAAGATCCTTTCTACAACAAAGAGATGCTAAATCAAAATCCTTAAATTGCTAGTAACAACAAAAAATAAAAATGTTATAAACAAAAACAAAAACAGCTGGAATATGTAAAAACAAAAACAAAAAAAATCATATCAAATTGCCAAGTTGGCAACTTTCAAACACACTCTTATCTAAATTTCCATAGATCTGAAAATAATCCCTCAAAAAAACATTGAATCCTTGAAACTGAGCTCAAGTTAGAGTTTCACACCGAATTGTATCATAATAAGAATTAACATAAATCTCAAAAAACACAAAGAAGAACAAAAGGTTAAAAGAAAAAGGAGTTACCTTAAGAAATACGGAAACTCATCGAAGGTGACAGAACTGTCTATACCATCAACAATTTGTCTGACCAACTCTTGCTCAATCTGTAAACCGGTGAGTCCATCTTCAACAGAACCCGACCCGTTTGCCCATCGACCCAAACTCTGACCCGAAGCTAATCCAATCCCTAACCCAACACCAACCCCTAAAGCTGACAACAATACGCTCTTCTGCTCCATTTTTTTTACGGATCAGAAGAAAACCCTCGATTCTAAATCACACGATCTAGAAAGGGTTCAACGAGCATTCCTCGGAAAAAAGAAAAAAATAGTATCTTTTTGGTTTTTTTTTTAAGTTAAAGGAAGAGTTTTTCTTTTTCTGTTTTTGGGGTGGTAAAAAAGAAGAAGATTTTAGGTGGACGAAAGAGAAGAAGACGAAGATGGGTGAGGGAGAAGATGGAATCTCTATATATAGCGACGTTTGGATTAGTCTTATGGACGTTAACCCTTTCCCGGGCAAATGCTACTCACATTTGTTACATTTTTTCAGAAAATATAAAAAATAATTAAATAAACCATATTTTATTCACCTTTTTTAATTAGTTAAGTTTTCTTTTAGTGGAAGAAAAAAGTATTATTTTTTTACCGGTAACCGGATGTTCAGATTTTGTAAATTTCTTCAATTTCTTTTTCTTGGAACTTTTTTGTTCATCTCTCTTTCAAAATTCTCCTTTTTGGTCGGTCTTTCATTATAGTTTGGTAGGGTTTTACCAAACGACATGTGCTACTCCCGGTTATCAATTCCTTTTTTTTTTTTTTTTTTTATAACCTCGAGTCAGTCTTTAGTCAATTTCCTTTGAAAATCCCCCTCTTCCCAAGTGGACTTGAACTAGTGACTTTTTTTCACTTTTGATAAGGAAGTAACCACTAGACCAAGAACCACTTTGTGGTTATTAATTCCTTAAACCTATATTTCTTAATTTTCTTTTTATAATGGAAAAATTGTCTATTTCCCCACAATAAGTTTCATATATGCGTATATAGATCCCAAAACTTTGCCTCCGCTCATATCTCCACCACAGCAAATTAATATGTCTATATGTCCACAAATTGAAAGTTATATGTGTATTTACCCATAAATTTCAATTTCAATTGGTTTCGTTGGTTTACTGTTTCAGAATCATCAATTAACCATTTAAAACAATTGTTAACCGGATTATGACCCGATTACAAACCTAAATAATAACCTCAACCATAAACCAAAAACCAGTTTTTGTTTACCCCCAAATCAGAAATCCATAACCCTAAAAAAAACCCAAATCGGAAATAAGAAAATATGAGCTCGCCGTCGACAATGTCAGAGGTTCATTCTGATGAGGTGGAGATTCCGAATGATGATCTGGTGGTGGTGAATCCAGAGTTACTGGAAGTCGACGACGAAAGACAAGAACGACATGAGCATGAAATGGATCGTATTCTCCGAGAGTTTGAAGACAAACCGTATGTTCAACATGATGCAATCCCGGAGCTTGTGGAGAGAGACAACGACCACATATCAGTCGTGGCAATGGAAGTTGTACTTCAAGCAGCCATTCATAAATGGTGTCGCTTTCAAGGAAAATGTGGTTGATTATGCTTTGCGATATGACCAGAACTTGTATCAATACAGGTACGATAAGCATAAGATAGGATTTAAATGCCATGGTGGTGATCCTAAGAAATGTTGTAAGTGGCAAGCTTACGCATCGATTCTTCCAAAGGACCAAACATGGAGGATTAGGAAATTTAAAGAGCATCATAGTTGTACTCCGAATGGACATTGTGAGCTGTTAAGGGTGCCTGTCATAGCTAGGTTGTTTCTAGATAGGATTCGTGATGAGCCGGATTACTATAAGCCCATGAAGATTGAAGAGATGATCATGGAAAAATGAGGAGTTAGTGTGACTAGAGATCAAGTTCAAGCTGCTAGGTGTAATGCACTTAAGTGGATTGAGAAATAGTATGACCAACAGTTTGCTCGTCTAAGAGATTATGTGGATGAGTTGAAGGAATCTAATGAAAATTCTAGTGTAGAAATTCAAACTCTTTTAGACGAGGAAGGCAATGATGTGTTCAATAGGTTTTATGTGTGCTTTGATGTACGTAGGAAGACCTGGAAAGAGACGTGTAGGCCATTGATAGGGTTAGATGGTACATTCTTAAGAGGAAAAATCAAGGGACAAGTGTTACCTGCTTTAGGAAGAGATTCTAATAATGCTATATATCCAATAGCATGTGTGGGGGGGGGGGGGGGGGGGGGGTTGTTTAAGTTGAAAACAAAGATAATTGGATCTGGTTTATCAAGAAGTTGAAGATTGACTTGGATCTAAAAGATGGAGATGGTTACATAATGGTTTCTGATCGACAAAAGGTACTTCTCATTGGGTTTTATAAGCTTTTGTAATTTGTGACTTGTTTTGGTTTGATTCATGTCTAATATGTAATCTGTTCTTGTATTACAGGAACTTATCAAGGCTGTAGAACAAAAGTTACCAAAGATGGAGCACCGTATGTGTGTAAGACACATATATGGTAACTTGAAGAAGAACCATGGTGGTAACTTAACCATGAAGCCATACATATGGGCTCTTGCATGGAGCTACAATGAAGCAGATTATATTGCCAACTTGGACAAGTTGAAGGATTACGATATGAGTGTTTTTGATGATGTGATGAAAACAAATCCAAAGACTTGGTGCAGAGCTTTCCATAAGATTGGGCATTGCTGTGAAGATGTCGAGAAAAATCCGACAGAATCATTCAACAACACCATAAAAAAGGCAAGAGAGAAGCCTTTTGTGGCTATGTTGGAGACAATAACCACATTGGCCATGGCACGGATAACCAGAAGATCAGCGACATCCCATGCTCACACAGGTAATATGTCTCTGATTTATCTTTGTTTTTGAGTGGTGTTAACTGTTTGTTGTGGTTTAATTATAGGGATTTGTACTCCCTATGTGTCTAAGTTTCTGGCCAAAGAGTATAAGGAAGCTAAGGCGTGCAAGGTTAGCAAGAGTATAAATGGAATGTATCAATCAAAGCTACATGGTATTTCTTACCGTGTGAACCTAAAGAAGAGGACATGCAGCTGCAAGAAGTGGGAAATTTGTGGGATACCTTGCCAACACGCCTATGGAGTAATTTTGAAAAAATTTCTTCCTGAAGACTACGTATGCCATTGGTTCAAGACTGCTCAATGGAGGAGGAACTATACTAATGGTATTGTACCGGTTAGAGGTGCACCTTTTTGGCCTCAAACTAACAGTTTAAATGTGCATATTCCTCCTCCTCCTCCACCACAACCTGGGAGGAACAAAGTTACTAAGGCTGATAAGAAAAGACAGGGGGGGGGGGGGGGGGGGGGGGGTCAATGAGTCTCCAACCAAGAAGCATCCACAAGACAAGAAGAGGACAATGACATGTGGAGTTTGTAAGAAACAAGGCCATAACGCAAGGTTCCATAAGAATGATGGTGTAAAGGTTTGTAAAAGAGAACTTCAAGTTTTTTGGTTGTTGGTTAGGAAAGTATAGGTTAAGAAGTTGTTGGTTTATGTTGCAGGCTTCTGAGTCTTCTCAAGTCCCTAATACTAAAGGTTCTGTACCTTCTCAAGCCACTCGATCTTCTCAAGTCTCTGGAAGTCAAGCTGGACCTTCTCAAGTAATTGGTACTCAAGGTTCTGAATGGTGTCTCACTCAAGAATAACATATGTGTGTTTACAATGTTTAAGTTACTAAGGCTGACCAATATGTAATTCATGTAGTATTGCATATGACAATCAAAGTGATAAATCTCTTTTGCTTTTTGTGGTTTCCTATAAGGTTCTTTGACGGTGAGTATGAATCACTTTTGGCCTTTGTAATGAATCTCTTTTGCCTTTTATGGCTTTTGTAATGACTCTCATTATCTTATGAATTAGGTTTTTTGATTCGATTCAAAATAAAGAACAACAAAGAAAGAAATAGCCAACAATACACTTAATTGTCTCATGATTACCATAACACAAAGAACAACAAACAAAGAAACAACAACACCATACATAAACCATTGAAACAAACCGATCAACCAACAACTTTACTTAACCCAACCATAACCATACACACAATGACAAAAATAATCATGATCTTCTTCACTCTAGCAGATGAATCAGCCAAGACAACTTCTATCTTCTCAAATATCTCCTTTTCAAGCTTTATTTGAACCTTGTCAAACACCTTTTGCTCACATTCTTTTTTTTCGGCTAAAATCTCCTTCATCTCTTTCTCAACTCGTGCATTTTTAATTTGCAGAGCCTCAATCTCGTTTAGTAGAGCATCATCAACCCATTTGAATATGTGTTCATCATTCATAAGCTACAAATCATCATAAATCTCAAAATTGATTATAAACCAAATGTGATTAAGCTTTATCGAATTTTTTTTACTTACCTTCTGCGATGCAGCATAGCTACATCTATAGTAACGCCGACAAGGATTGTGCTCCGATTTTGAGATCAATGCCGAAATTGAGCTTCCACACCAACATCTCCTTGGAACTCCTACAACTCTTGCTTTTCCTCCAGGACGCCCAGAAGACAACGAAGACGACGACCCAAATACATTACTCATCACTGCTATCGTTTTTGTGAGTGAATTAGACAGAATTTCAAAATTTCAGAGTTAGGGTTCTTATGATTTTTGATTTGGGGGTTAAAATGGAGTCGGGTAATAACATACTCGGGTGGGGTTAAAACGGAGTCGGGTTTATTAAGTGGATCTGGTTTGAATTTCAACCAACCGGGTTTTCTGTTCGGTTTATAACGGTTTTCTCGGTTCGGCGTCGGGTAACCAACGAAACCGATCGAAATTGAAATTTATGGGTAAATACACATATAACTTTCAGTTTGTGGACAAATAGACATATTAATTTGATCTGGTGGAGATATGAACGGAGGCAAAGTTTTGGGATCTATATACGCATATATGAAACTTATCGTGGGGAAATAGACAGTTTTTCCTTTTATAATTGATATGAGGAATGTTCATAACATAGTAAAGATAGATAAAATTAGATAATTTTGTTTTTACCATTAGGCATCATCAAAACATACATTAGAATTTATGGTAAATTTTTATTTAATTAATGATATTTATATTTATAATTATTAGAGTTTAAAATTAATACAAATATAATTATATTGATATTTGTATTCACAAAACGAAAATAAATAAATTAGTAATTGCAAAATTATGAAATATTTTCTAGGCAATAATAATATAGGAATGCAAAACAAAAATAGATGTATGGAGACACGAAATTGTATCTGATGATAAAGAAATAAAATGTTAGTGAAAAATTGTTCACTTTTAAAATAAATTAGTTTTCATAAAATACATGACATGTATTACTGGACCGGGTTATGGGGTTTAAACTCGATCTAATTTATTCCACCATGTAAGCGTGGTATGTGAAACGATATAAGAACATTATTGGATCAAAAAAAAAATTCTTGGGTTCACTCCTAGGAGTGAATCACTCTCATTCACCCCCATTTTATTAACCAATCAAAATTAAGTTGTGGAGACCAATAATTTAATTAATTGAATTAAATCATTTATTACATACCTAAAATTGAATTAATTGGACCATTAATTAAAATAAAATTTCATCATTCAAAAATAAATTCTAAACCCCAAAGTCAAACCCTAAAACCCAAAGCTATATCCTAATTTGAAAATAGTTAACCCAAAATAAATTATAAACCCCAAACTCAAACCCTAAACCCCAAAGCTATATCCTAATTTAGGAATAATTAACCCAAAATAAATCCTAAACCCTAAAATCAAACCCTAAACCCCAAAATATAACATAATTTGAAAATAGTTTTGGGGTAGAGTTTGGATTTAGAGGTTAGGAAATTTCTCTAATATTAATTTTTTTTTTGGTGAATTTAATTATTTTTATTTGTTTAGTTAGATAATAGAGTATTAATTGTTTTAATTTGTTTGATATGTTATTTAATTAAATTGGTGGTCCCTATAACTTAATTTTGAATTGTTAATAGAAAATGGGTGAATAAGAGTAATTGTTCATCAAAAATTATCCTGTCACATGGTGCACTTGTTTTGATAGAACTAATGTCAAGGATTGAATATGTATAATGTCTTTATGAGATTTGAAATGAATAAAAAAAATCTTTGGGATAAAGGATTGAGGGAAGGTTACCGAGATCTTTTATTCTTTTCGTGAGGTTTTTTTTTTTTTTTTTTTTTCCAACGCATTCTTTTTCATTAATCTAACCGTTCAAGACATACATAGAGAGGGAATAAACATCCTCTTAAATTTGCATTACATAAATTAAAAGCAAAGGAACATAGGATATATTTTTCATCGCGAGAGATGATGGACTGTGGATTCGAGAGATCTCAAATGCGTCAAGATCGTCTTTACGGCTAAGCCGAAGACTGTAAAATTAGTCGCTTGGATCTTCCAAAGAGACGTTAAACCTCGGTTGCATCTTCTAGTGTCATAAAGACGCTACGGAAGAGAACAAATTGGCTTGGTAATTACTCGGATTTGTATCCGAGAAAATCCTTGTTATCGATGAGAAAAAGACCAACGGATTGAATCCTTTCCTAACCGAAACAGAGACACAGCGATTTCTCTGCCTAAGGCAGGATATTACAAGAATTGTCTTTCCAACTCCATAAATCACTAATCTACTCTTGGTAGAGATGATAGCATGCTCATAAGCAAATTTAACATTAAGATTGAACAAGTCTGAGATAAACTCACAAGGTGGTAAGGAGATAGCCCTTGATGGCGAATTAAACCAAATCCTAGAGGTCATTGGCAGCATAGAAAGCTTGAGTATACCCGGTGGGTCATCGGAGGCTATTTCGTTGGAGACTTTGACTGCAAAGATCTCGAGACAGCTCCGGTGTAAGGGTACGATGGAGCCGAAGCTTCGGACGGTGAAGCTCGGAGAAGAAGGTCTAGCAGGAAGCTCAATCTTCTGATTTTTCACCGGACATACAAGCACTTGTGAGGCTAGTTTAACAGTGGGACGTAGGTCATCGGAGGCTTTCTCGTCGGATAGATTGACGGTGATGACAGCGAGACAGCTCCGGGAACAAGGTCTCTCTAGGCTCGATTTGGAGGACTGAGATTTTAACGAGCTCAATAAAAATGTCGAAGTGGCAGGAATCAGTGTCATCGGAGTAGTAATTGAGTCCAACGGCTGAGATGAGAAAAAAATCACCTTCACTAGAGAAATGCCATTTCCACGGTGGAGAAGTGAGGTGTTAACTGTGTCGAATTGCTTGTAATATATGGTTAATCGCCGACATCGAAGCCGCAACAATAACCGGTGAAGAAGAGACATGCCCTTATGCGAAGGTGGAGATGGATTTACAGCGGAAGAATCCAACTTATCGATATCGAATCTCTCATGACTATTCATCGGAAGGATTAAAGGTTCAGCTATCAAAGGAGCACCCAAGGATCTCCCGTGGGCTAGAGAGGAATACGGAAGCAGAGATGTATAAGATGCGTCCGGCGGATCCGGTGGATCTGGAGGAAGACGAAGGTGGTTCTGAGTCGTTGGGGGGATCTTCCACTGACGGTGAGCGATTAGGCGGAGCCGATCTGTCTGGTTTGTCAGCGCGGAAGGAGGAGGCGGGGAAACAAACATCGGATCCTAATCACCACACGTTGTCAGTGTGAGAGAATAGCAAGTTACGCCGGAGTCAATCAAAGAGAGGGTGAGTCACATGTCGCCGAAGAATCACCGGAGAGATTCATAATGGCTTGTGCGGCTGCCTCGAAGACTAAAAGACATTCTTTCCGTGAGGTTCATAGTTTACTTTGGTTACCAGTAGTTACCACGTGATAATTAACGATTTGGTGCTTTTCAAAAAAATTTCTTTGACAATATTTATGTTATCTATCACTCGATAAAATATAAATATTTTAAATTTTATCTTTTAAAACAAAATAGTTATATTTATATTGAGTAATTCACTTTGTTAGGAGTTTAAAATTCAAACCTCGCATAATGCGCAATTTGTTAATCTAGTGACATACAAAGATTATGTAAGGATATCATTAAGATAACAAAAGTCGCTAGCTGAAATATATATATGAAAAATGGATAAAATAATGTGGATAACGGATATAGTATGGACAATTTGGGTAGTTAAAATTATTATCTCGAAGTACCATTAATGTAATTAATATCACCATATAAATGAATTAATATGAGTTATTTTGAATGAAAATATGAAATTTTACAATTATTTTGGATAAAATAATTTGAGTAATTTTAAGATATTGTAAATAATTTTATATGTATAATTACTCAAATAGATTATTTGATACTTTAGATAATTTCATGTATTTCTAAGTCTACAGCCATTTGTTTTAGTTTTTCCTTCTTTTCGTTTTTAGCAGAAAAAAAACTAAAGCCCTAACTTATTGCCGAAATTCTACACTAAAACAATCTAACTAAAGCTATAGATTTAACCAATTGGACCCTTAGTTTCTGTAATTGAAAGTACACATTTATGGACATAGGTAAAAGGTATATATGTGGTCCAAGAATAAGAAAGTGTAGCCATACTTCTGAGGGGAATTAAAGTCATGCATGTGAGGAGTTTCTAAGTAAGACACTCACATTGGTAGATAAAATCTTTTCAAAGACACTATCATTCTTTCATGAAAATGTATACCACAAAGAACATGTCCGAAAAAGAGTGATTTCCACATCTCTATGAAATTCTCGATGAAGATCGTAATTGGTGCTTGGTTTTTAGTTTAAAAATAATTTTTGTGAATAATTTTATATTTATTTTTTCTTTTTAAAAGAAACATTTTCTTATTTAGTTAGTACATTTTATATATTTGTTGACAAATTTTTTTATATATAAAGATATTGTACTAATTTTTTTTTTTTTTTTGAATTGAATATCAAATTTATTCAAACAAAAAAACGTTTTTACATCAAGTACTCACTTGGTTAATGTGAAGAAAAAATCGAAATTTTACATAAGAAACCAAACTATCTTGATGCAAACCATGCTTCCATTCCGCCGTCAAAACGACGATCTCCCATTTCTCGAATGGTTGATAGCCTATTTCGAACTTGTAATTTTAGTGTTCGAATCCTAGTAAGCATCTTCTTTTTTGACTGTGAAGTCAAAGTTCTTGCTTAATTGTAGGATTTGAATATTCTCATTTGGAAACGAATCTTTACTTTGTAGAATCTGTAATCTCATTGGCATGTGATTTCGGAGGTCCCTTTTCATATTAATTAGATTCCTTAGTCTCTAACGCAAATGACTTTGAGTCTTTTTCATACTTAGCTTTACTTTGCTTGTCATCTTGTATTGTAGTAATTGAAAGGTTAAAGTCATAACCAAACACTTTATTTTTGTTTAACTTATCTTGTCTACACATGTCACATTACAAATGTTTACACAATGGGGAACTCTTCTCTATTTTTTTTTTATGTTCAATACAGTGTATTCTTTTTTTTTAACAACGCATCATCTTATTGTAGAGCGGAAAGGGGATTTATTAACACCCAATAGAATTATTATTGATTTTTTTTTTCTAAAGCACTCAAAAGAGTTTTGGCATACTTAAAGGCTCTCACTTGGTGGCAATACACTTATCGTCATTTTTTATGTTAACATTGGGCCACAACTAAAATATCATGGTTTTTACAATTTTTAAGCCATGATATAAGTCCGTTTTTAGAGTCTTTTTAGTGTTTTTCGAGTTTTTGGTTTTCTTATTAGGTACTTGGACGTTCGGAGCATTACTGGTGTTTACTGGAGCATTTTGGAGCATTGTGGAATGAGCAGTCAAGGACACAAGTTCGGAGTTGAATTTTAGCAAGTCTGTCGATCGACGAACACGTCTCTGTCAATTGACATGAAGAAAATACCACTGTCGATGAAACAACCAGGCTTTTTTTTTAAAAAAACCTAATAATTTCTACTGCGGAAACAATAATTCAATAATCCAACAAACATCAAATAATTCCATAAAATAAATAACCAATTACTCCAAATGAAATCAAATATCAAATTCAGGAATGAACTGAACTAGCAACCTAACAAACGGTTCGCTAGATTAAACAACAAAACACAATCCCTATCATCCTCTTCCTACGCCTCGATTCCACGATCCCATTTTTCCTTTACCTAGAACACATGGAAAAAGAGTTGCGTAAGTATTTCATAAAACTTAGTGAGCCGGTCATACCATCAACTGGCGTAACAAGCAGGCTCGGGAAACAATACATAACAATCAGCAAACACTCAACACGCAATTTTAAAATGTTTCCTGAACCGAAACTGGTCGTGTCGAGTGACACCCTCCTGGTGTCGATCGACACGCCTCTGTATCGGCCAAAATCGAATTCCTCCTCTCACGACTCGATTCCAGCGATATGAGTCGCCAACCTGCAAAATGAACAATTCCAATACGAACCACAATCACACAGCAAGGCTCACAAACCAATTCACGCAAGGATTCATCACAAATCATCACAAACATCAACGTTTATCGGCTTAGCCTAGAAACCTATAGTCGCGAACTCACTTCGGGTTTTAGGAATGAACGAAAACGAATTGAACGTGATGAAACACACGAACCAGACCCTCACAATCCGATTCCCACGAGACCAAATGAACCACACACGAAACTACCACTAACGAATGAACTAACGCCTCTAAAACGCTAGAAAAAGGCCCCGAATTGATTTCTTTGCAACAATCAATCACGATCACCAACAATTCTCACCACTCACGCTCAAACTTTTTTGATCTCTCTGACAATGATGGCTGGGGAAACTGCACGCAGCCCTAGGCCTATTTATACTGAAAACCAAGCCAAAAACCGCGATTAAAAATCTAATTAACCCTGTTCAGAAACACAAGTGTCGAGCGACACCAAGACCGTGTCGATCGACACGCTCAAAACCTTTGTGTCGAACGACACACTCCCTGTGTTGCTCGACACGACCACCAGAATCCATATTTCCGGTTCGCGGATGTTACAGACGAGCGACACACTTACACCGTCGCTCAACATGACCAAAACTTTGACCAGAATATCTGATTTGGAAGATTTCCAGTTTCGCGCCAGATGTTCCAGATGTTTGCAGTTTTGTACCAGAACGTTTTTGTACCCTATATATATTTATCTAAGCCGTTGTTTAGGCTATGCTTTATTTTACTTAGAGATTTTTAGGAAGAGATTATTCAGATATTGTTCCTCGTTTCCAAACCGGTTTCGATCTTTGTATCAATTCTCTTTCTTTTCAATAAAGTATTATTCAGAAATCATGTTTGCATTGTTAGCCATGTCAGAAATCATGTTTGCATCGTCGTTGCGAAATCAGATTAATTTAAACAAGCTTTAGATTCAGGTTCAATTTTGTTCACAAAGATTCAAAGCCAACTGTCGTTGCGAATCGAATCTTTGCTCACCTATGATTTAGTTCCGGTTATTCAATAATACTGTCATATCTATTAAACAACCTAAAATTTATAACCTAAGGTGATCAATCTTAAATCAGAGTTAATGCAATCAAGGTGAAGAATTAAATATGATGCAATCCCTATAGTAAATAAATCCTAACAGCTTTTCATCATCCTTTGAAAACCCTAAAACCTAACTAGTAAACTACTCAGACATGGCTAAAGACAATTGATTTATTTTATATTAGTTTCGAGTTCTAGAACTGCACTTCATAATTATCTTGATAGTAAGTTTATCCTTTCGTTTGGAATCATTCTTGCGAATTCCTTAAGGCCTAGCGCTTGTCTCTAATAGAATTTAATTCATCACATTCACCTTGATTTACTGTTTTTGCATTGTTCTTACTTTTAATCACAACTGCTTAGCATAATTCAAACATTAAAGTCTATTGTGTTAATTGATTCACTGTGGATTCGACACCCTAAATGCTGCATACGATCTCTTAATTTGGGAGAGTAGCTCAGGATAAATTTGAGCATATCAACAACTAACATGTACATTAGCCTAATTCTTATATAATGTATGTAGATAGATTCAATTCTGAATGTGATGGTCTCTGCTCTGGACTTATCTCCTGCCACTAGATTAAGGTTACTTCACTTCATTGACGTATCATTTAGAATTGTAATAAGAATATTTCTACAATTTCTTTAGGAGTTTTAGATTTACTTCAGTTGATTTTTATTTTCTAAATAGAGTTTAAGTATATCGTCATTGTTTTTTTGGTAAACTCGTCACCACTAAATTTAATAACTAATTGATCGTAAAATAGATTATTAAGGTAGACTAAAAACTGAAACAACCCGTCTTTTTTTTTTTTTAAACAATTAACTTCGAATTAGTATTCCTATAAATACTAATTCTCAATACCAAACAAAACCAAGCAAACCAATCAATAACCAGGGGAAAATCATACCCAATCAAACCGGAAAATAACCAAATAATCCAATTAACTTAAACAATTATCCAATTCAACTTAAACCAGTTAACAATCCAATTCAACAATTCCAGAACAACCAACAACCTAACCCGCAATTCTAAACAATATAAAACCAACTAACACGAGACCCTATACCATCCTCCTCTTCATTGCCAGGATTCCACGTTCACATTTTTTTTACCTGCATCACATAGATAAATGAGATGCGTGAATATTATCATAAATACTCAATGAGACAGTCATTCCATTTACTGGCTATACATACAAGCTCAAAGAAATGCCAAGATACCAAACAAATCAATCAAAAATTTATAACAATTCAACTAACGATCAAAATTGACAAGATAAACAAAAGGCAGACCCTGGTGTCGATCGACACTGGTAGCAGAATCCCTAGAATCAAACCTATCCTCTCATGGTTTGGTTCTAGGCTGCACCAATCGATCCCTTGCAAAACAAAACCACATACTCCATACAAAATAGCACAAAATCACTCAACAAACATGATTCACTCCTCAATTCAATCAATCAAACAATCGCGACATTCCATTCACCCATGAAACAACCTAGCCCGATTTTTTTAATTAATTAATTTATTTAAATTATTATTCCCATAAATAATAATCTTCTATATCAATTACACTAAACCAAACAAATCAGCAGAAAAACACATAAACAATTTAAACCGAGAATTCCATAACATAATAAATGATTCAACAATCTAAACATCCATTTCAGAACTACTAGCAACCTAAACACCAGCTTCAAATTTCCAAACATATAAACAAATGATGAGACCCTAAATCATCCTTCTCTCCTTGCCATTATCTCACGGTTACACTTTATCTTTACCTGCATTACATGAGAAAAAGAGATGCGTAAGTATTTGATAAATATTTAGTGAGGCGGCATAGCATCTACGGCCTATCACTAAGGCTCAATAAGAATAACAGGATACCAAGACAACACGCAATAACTAACAACACAAAACCAGTAAAAACAACTCATGTCGATTGACACACAAACCGTGTCGATTGACATGACCAACAAAACCATGTGTCGATCGACAAGATACATGTGTTGATCGACACACGGCTGCATAATATCGAACTCAAACTTTCTCCTTTTTAGTCCGAATCCGATCAGCCTCAATTCACAAACCCTGCATCAAAAGCTTCAACATATACATTCCAAATCGCAAAAACACGGAAAACAACAAGTTCCAATCAATCAAACCACAAAATTCGCATCAATATCATCCTAAATCACCAACATGCCACCTTTGAAATTATTTTTTTCAAATAAACCACCCTTGAAAATTAATTGCAAACATGCCACCTTTTATAAAAAAAAACAAAATCATTAAATTTTTTGAAACAACCAACACTTTTTTATTATTATTATTAAATAACCTGAATTTAAATTCTCATAAATGCTACTTCTATACGGCTATTTTTAACAATTGTGGAAGTTCTCATAAAATAATCCATTAAAATAGCTTAAGCCAAACAATTCAATTCCAATTCAAAAATAAACAGAAACTTTAGCAACCTAAACACCAGGTTCACTAGATAAACAAAACAACTTAAACTAGCAACCCTAATCATCCTCTTCCTCTGTCCTTGATTCCGCGATCACACATTTCTTTTACCTGCAACACATGGTAATAAGAGTTGCGTAAGTATTTCATAAATTCTTAGTGAGCCGGTCATACCCCCTATGGGCGTAACAAGCAGGCTCATGCCACAACACAATCAACAACATAATCACCACAATATCACAATCAACCAACAATGCATTTATAAAACGTTCCAACACCAAAACCGGTAGTGTTGAGTGATACCAGCAAGGTGTCGACAGACACGACCAAAGTGCTCGTGTCGAGCGACACCAAGATGGTATCGATCGATATGCTTCTAGCACTCGTATCGAACGACACCAGGAGGGTGTCGCTCGACACGCCTCAGTATCTCATCGGATACGAGTCTCTCCTCTCTCAACCCGATTCTGATGTATACGAGTCGCAAAACCTGCATAGAAAAGACCATTCCAAACCACACAATTCACACAGAACACATAGCAATATTCCTACACAAATTCACTCACAAACCATTCATATCAATCAACAAAACCGCCTTCATTGCCTAGAAACCGAGGTCGCGAACTCACCTTAGCCTTTCGGGAAAAGGAAAATCCATCAACAATACAACCAGCACTAAACACAAACTCAACAAGGCCAAAAGTCACTAGTTAACCAACCCTTCTCCATCACCTAAAACTCATTACAAAGATTTTTCCCTAAATCGAATCATAATTTCTGAAAAATAGAACGATATACCGGCTTCGAATGACCTTAAATGATGGAGTTTACCTCGGAATCATGATCTGAAACATGATTTGGAAACTAGACAGGAAGAGCTTTCCAACGACCTAAAGATCGTTGCCTAATTCGGCTTAAAAGTCCGGAAAACTCTCTCGAAGTTGTGTAATCACAGACCCGATTCTACACAGACCTCACTCACGAAAACACAAATATCTCTTAGCATACAGAACCAATAAAATCTTCTGTTCTTGTACTGGTGGGAAAACATAAGATTTTATGGCTGCAACTAAACTTTTCCATGCATCTGTAAGTTTCTCTTGTTGACTGTGTTTTAATCAGGACATGCTTACCACTGTTTAAGCTGCAAACTCGATCTTAGAAACAACCTGCATTTAACAAATAAACTTGTTATGCGTTTTGTTTGTTTTACTGACATGTTGTGTGGTATTAAGAAAATGTTGTTGATTCTTTGTCTAAGGTTAATTTCTCGTCTTGTTGCTGTTTAGCCTCATTGAAAATATGTGTGTGTGTTTGCAGGGGAAGAAGGTGAAAGTCCCAACTTTCCTTGTGCCGGCTACCCAGAAGGTTAGTAGCACTGCATTTGAACATTGTTTTTACCGCTTGATTGTGCTTTGTTATGTTTTCACAGAATACAAAAATCTAATGTTTTGCATCAGTTGGGCATGTCTCTAGGTGTGGATGGACGTGTATGCCCTCCCAGTACCTGGATCAGGTGGTAAGACATGTGCACAAATATTTGAAGAAGCTGGCTGTGACACACCGACCAGTAGGCCTGGGCATATTATACGAACCCGAAACCAAACCGAAAAAATCGGGTTCGGGTTGGGTTCGGGTTTAGCCTATTACACGAATCTGTTCTATAGTCCTCGGGTTTCGGTTTCGGTTTCGGGTTCGGGTAAACCCGCGGGTACCCGAATTACCCGAATTTTGTTTTTTTAATGATATGCATGTTTATGTAAAAAATGCATGTTTTTACAAAAAAAGATTTCCCGAATCAAGTTTTTAAAACAAAAATGCATGTTTAAAGCGAATGTTAAATTTTATTCACACAAAAAACCATTTTTTTACATAAACATGCATTTTCAAAAAAAAAAAGATTTCGGGTAATTCGGGTAACCGCGGGTTCGGGTCTATGCTTCCCTTTCGGTTTGTTTTGGAGATAATTTGTGGTTAATTTGGAATTGGATTTTGACTCGATCTTGATTTTGTTTCTAATTTGCTCCATTTTGATTTTGTTTGTAAATTTGATTTTGATTTCCATAATTTATGGTCGATTTGATTTTGTTTCTTTATTTGATTTTGAATTTTGTGTTTATGTAAAAATTGCATGTTTAAAAAAAAAATAGATTTCCCGAATCATGTTTTTAAAAACAAAAATGCATGTTTAAAATGAATGTTAAATTTTATTCACAAAAACCTTGTTTTTTACATAAACATGCATTTTCAAAAAAAAAAGGAAAAAAAAATTCTGGTAACCGCGGGTAACGCGGGTTTACCCGAACCCGAACCCGAACCCGAAAATTTACAGTTTTTTCGGGTATTTTGGGTTTTTCTGTTTAAAAACCCAAAAATACCCGTAACCCGATAACCATAAACCGAACCCAAATATCCTGCGGGTTTTTATTGGTTTTGACCTCCAACACAAAAACCGAACCGAAACCAAGTGTACCCGAACCGAAACCGAACCGATAATTTTAAAAATCCGAATGAGTTTCATATTCATCAAACCGAAAACCCGAATACCGAATAACCCGACCCGAAACCCGAACGGGAAACTGAATGCCAAGGCCTAAGAAAAACTTACTCATAAAATTTGAAAATGATCAAAATCGATTTGATCATCCAAACTTCTCCTCCAACACAAGGAAACATGACTATCTCAATCTCACAATCCCTCTTTTCTCAAGAACACGAGAATCATTTCTTTCTCTCTCAAATCTCAGCGTTTTTCTCTTCCAAATGCGGCCACCATCTGCAGAAGGACTTATATACGCAAGTTCTAGGGTTCGATTCCCTAAACCGAGCCAAACCACGATTTAAAACTTGAACCATAATTGACCCAAAACACTAGTGTCGATCGACACCCCCTACCAAATCACACAATTTGGTTTTGGAATGTTACAGTTCTCCCCCACTAATCTGGATTCGACCTCGAATTCCACAAAACAGGTATACCAAAAGACCGAAAATCTGATCCCACTTGGTCAAAACACTAGAGATCCTCACCTGATCCCTAAAGTCGTATGTTGTTCTATGCTTATACTCATGTTTTACAACCATTTACAACTCTTAACTCATTATCACACTACCTTGTTCTCAGGATGTATCATTTAGTAACCCACGTACCAACAACCCATTGTACACAGGGGAATACTTTTCCTTTAAACTTATACTGAGACCCACCCGTCTCAAAGAAGTCTCCGGAGAACTACTCTCTCCAAAAGAAATGCAGGGGAAACACATTCCTTTCAAGAAACCCACCCATCTCTTGATACATATACCGAGACCCATGCGTCACATATAAGTAAGCATCTCACCATAGTACACCGTGACCCACCCGCCATCGGTAAGTATCCCATCCATACTACACTGAGACCCAACCGTCACAGGTAAATATGACCTCTATACTACAACGAGACCCACCCATCATTGGTAAGTATAACCTCGATACTATATGAGACCCACCTGTCACAGGTAGCTCCATCGGAGACCCACGCGTCTCCCAAAAATGGTAACGAGTTATTCGTGAACGCTACCGTCCCTAGAGTAATAAATTCTAAAATGTCTTAACCATCTATTCGTGAACGCTAAACTCGATATTCTCCATTCGAAATATCATCCGAAACCCGACCCACAATGGTCAACACACCATAATACTTATATGAACCACTCATCTTATAATAACACTGGAAAATAAATAAGGAAACTCTATCTTATAAATTTCCAAAAATGCATATCATTACAACGAAACGAAAAATACATGAACCAAACAACATAGCAACATGCTAATACGAAATCCGGAACCACAAAGATACAAGTAAGCTCAAGCTGCGATCTGCTTGTTGAACGACTTCCTGAACATTAACTGCATCTTTGCCTCGGGCTCCCAAGTCTCATCCTCTGTATTGCTACAGTTCCACAAGACTCTTAGCAACAGTATCCTCTTCCAGCACAAAATCTTCTCTCTCCTCTCGAGAATCCTCACTGGAACTACCAGAACTGTCAAATCTGGCTGTAGATCCTCCGGATCTTAGCCACAAACTTCTCTGACTCATGCAGGCACTTCCTCATCATAGACACATGGAAACCCTTATGGAATGCCTTCATGATCGGAGGAAACTCTAACTGGTACGCCACCGGTCCAACACGCTCCACTACCGGGAACGGTCATAAACCGCCGACACAGCTTGTTCACTGCTATGGATCTATTAGGACCCCTCAACAAATCCATCTTGAGATACACACGATCTCCCACTGAAAACTTAAGCTCTCTCCACCACTTATCTGCATGACTCCTCTGCCGATCATGTTCAACTTTACCACACGGATCTTCTCCGTCGTTTCCTGAACAAAACTCGTACCAAAAATGCTCCTCTCCCCCACTTGGATCCAGCATAAAGGTGTCCTACACGGCCTCCTGTACAATGCCTCATATGGAGCCATCATTATACTCGCCTAAAAGCTGTTGTTATACGCAAAATTAGCCAGATATAAATGATCAACCCAGTGACCAACCCAATCCAGCACACACATCCTCGGCAGATCCTCTAAGGTCTGAATAGTCCTCTCTGACTGACCATCAGTCTGCGGATGATAAAATGTACTCATATACACCCTAGTACCCATCTCAGCCTAAAAGGCTCTCGAAAACTCAGAAGTAAACTTGGGATCCCGATTTGACACTATACTGGCTTGCACTCCATGCAACCTCACTATCTTTCTCACATACTTCTTAGCCAAAATTGAAGCTACAGCGGTCTTCTAAATGGACAGAAAATGTACCAACTTGGTTAGACGATCCACAATCCCCCAAATAGCATCATAGGTCGTCGAGTTAGATACTCTCACCACGAAATCCATCGTGATTAAATTCCACTTCAGAATGGGCAATCTATGCAACTTACCGCCCGAAACCTGATACTTCACTTCCACAAGCTGATACTTATCGCACGATGCGATCCACTAACCGGTATAGCACAAAATTACACCCGCACCCGGAGGTCCATATCCCGTCTCATGCTTATGCCACAATCAGACATTGATTACTCATACTTATTCCGACATCATCACACTCTCAAGACGTCTCCTTCGAGGTAATAATGCCAATGCCACTCCACTCTCGGGACGTTTCCCTCAAGCTCTGGATATAAATAGGAAAACTCTTCCTATAGAGTAATCAATTTCTATATGTACAAGCACCTAAAACTAGAAGTCCTCCGATATTAACCTGCGTTTTAATACTCTAGAATATCTCTGCTCCTCCTGCACCCTTTGCCAACACAGTCGATCCTCATCATAATCCAATCATGACCTCCGAGCTCATCACTAATACTATGTTTATGCGCACGTTACAAATATTTATTACTCTTAACTCATCTTCACACCCCTCACACTTGGAGGAATGAATCCTTTTAGCCATAAGTACACAGGGACCAACAACCCAACGCTCATACTGGGACCTCAGTCCCGAGCAACATACAGGAGACCAAAAATCTCCAACGGTAGATGAGTTATTCTAGACCGCAGCCTCTAGAGCAATGAATACTAACTGCTTATAAACATCAGCAATTAGGACTGCCTCAGGCGATCTAAACCAAAACCTAAAAGCTCAGCGTACCCATCCATAGGCACACGCTCGCCTACGCATCTGAAACTTCCCATCCGAAGAGACCAGATACTCAGAACCAATACTCCTCGACGCATCGATCAAAACCTGATCACTCCCTCCAGAGTCACTCGAATCCTACACAGTAGATCCGCCTGATCAGCCGCCTCTACACCCATAGGCTCCTGCAAAATAGCACATCAACGCAAGGTGCTAAACTCACCCACAAGCATCTCAACATCCTGCTCCCGAGCCGAAACTACTCCGACGACTCAGAGCATCCGTCGTCGGGTAAGCCTTACCCGGATGATATACGATACCTAGATCATAATCTGCCAACCACAGAGACTAAACGCCTCAGCCTCACAAAGCTGTCATATCAGCTCTAAGAATTCTGCTGGAACTTCCTGTAAGGTGCCTTAGACAACGACGTTGTCTCAGACTCTAGCTTAATCGTGAAAGGATCATACCAAGATGGCGATAATCCCTTCAGCGATCGAAATATTCATGAAAATCATGAACAAATTGAATAGCTCGTACCGCAACCTCACCAACATACTCTGGCACAACAAACATCGCCAGATAAGCCTCGTAATCTCGGGCAATCACCCGCGCTGGTTGAATAACCGAGATTACCAGACTCCCAGAAGCAGGTCTCACGCCCTGAAACACTAACCTCGCTCTCTCGCGCTCAAACACCACACGACCTCAATGGCAATCCAGATGAACCCGGTATCGCTCCAACAAATCCATTCCCAGAATGTCATCATATAACTTTACTGGACTACATACGAAATCCGTCATAAGCCAAAGATATAAGAAAAACTCATCATATAAATTTTGAATTGGAATAATCGTTTCAACAACACAAAATTTGCAACAATCCAAAACATCAAAGCCAAAGCTATAATCATGAAAACAGAAGAACAACAACTGAGGTAAGAGAACCCCAAACCCTAAACACTACTCCCAAAAACTATATCATAAATATAATATAGCTAACCCAAACCCAAAAATTATAAAAGTTAAGTTAAAAAAAAAGATGGCATTCTTGCAAAGATTTTCAAACGATAACATAACTGTAAATGACATGTCAAAAGTGGCATATCATGAAAATTCTCAGCTTTTCTAAAAATTGAGAACTTTGAGATAGAAAGTTTTTAAACGAATTTATAAATGGCATGTTGGTAAGAAAATAATTTAAAGGTGGCATGTTTATAAAAAATAATTTAAAAATAGCATTTATACCTTCTTCTTGTACTAAGAAAACCTTTTACCGCATCACTTAAACTAATCATCCATCATAATCACTATGATGATCGTTTCGTTGAAACTAATAAGTACATTTTACATGCATACAAAGAGAATTGCGTACATACATATATATATATAGAAAATTCGTGTGTAGTTGCTTTAGAAGGCAGCACATGGAGATGGAGTTGTAAGAAAAGGCTAATTCCACTTTGCAATTTTTTTAGTTAAGTTGTTTCTTTCAAAAACTACTAACAAAATGTATCGCTTTACACGCCATTTTCATCTTTTAGAGGCGGCTTTTAAGTTATAAAACCAATTAAAGAGTCAAATGAAAAAAGTATTTATTTAATAATACCATATGCTTTTTTATTCTTGTGACAAATTAACAGCACTCAAAGCATAAAAATGATGCCAAATCATTTCTCCTCAAAGCATATATATACTTTTTAATATAAGACATTATACAATCAACTGTTAAAATAAATATTAGCCTACCTGCAGCCACAACTTATCTATGTATATATTTGAATCAATAAAATGACATCAATTTTATCATTTTAGGTTTTTTTTTAATGACGATAAAAAAAATTAAACCATAACTTGGGAAAGTATACACATATTTTGTAACGCCCCAACCGCCGTCGTAGGGGAAATCCTCATTCTCTCGAGAGAAATCCTCATCTTCCAATGGGCCCCACGTCCACTCTCGGCCCATGGACCCACCAATGTTAGACGGTCGGTGCGTGAGTCCGGGAGGCTCGAAAGTCATGTTTACTGATCCTGCAAATCACCACGCGATATTTTCTCGTGTTTTGACCTCACTCACACGATACTGAAAATCACTTTCCAATAGGTCACCCATCTTGAAACTAGTCCAGCTTAAGCACGCTTAACTCTGAAGTTCTCTCAAGACCAGTGACCGAAAAGATAAGTGCACTTTGGTGATATAGGTAGCCAAATCAATTCTTTTAAGCCTCTCCGCATATACCGCATATACTATATATGCCCTGAAACCGGGGTGTCACAATAGCCAAATCAATTCTTTTAATCTTCTCCGCATATACCGCATATATCATATATGCCCTGAAACCAGGGCGTCACATATTTCTTGTTTCTAATGCGATCGAGTTACTCATTTTTTATGTTGTTAATTGTGTTTAAGTAAAAAAAAATGCAAGGGTGGTTTTAGTGAACAATGATTCACATATTCCATCATAACAAGAAAATGTGTATATCGAGTAGGTATTTAATGGACTTTCGATCTGATCTATATCATCTCAAATCATTCGTACATAAAATAAGGTATATATAATTATTATAATTACGCTAAATTACTATTAACATTTTATTAAACTAGGCTAATAACTATAAACTTTTTTCTTTTCAGAAACCACTAAATTAGATGCTATTTCTCGTAATGATAAGATACTTTTTAAAATGAAATAACACATTGTTTTCTCTAAATAACATGCTATACAATATTTTCTATATATTAAAGAAAAAGCATTTCTAAACAAATTTTGCTTAGGTGTCATTACCACAATTTTATAACACTAGGTTTTTAAACCACGCTATGCGTGGGTCTGTTTTACCGATGTGTTTAATTAAAAAAATTTCCAAAACATAAATAATTACTTTACCATAATTACTAAAAAAAATTCAACTTAAATAGTAATCTATATCAATAATTTTTTTATGTTTGTAGAGAATTTATCATATATATAATGTTTTAACTATGATTGTGGCATGTCTTTGAAACGGTAATGAATTCTTGTGAACATCTATAAATTTTCAATATTTAACTAATTTTATAGTTCCCAAATCTTTTTTAAAAGAAAGATTTCAAACATATTTACTTTCGGTTATTTTTGATCTTGCAAATATCAGCTTGAGTGTTCCTTCTTGAGTTTATTCCGGCAAGAAATTAACATTGTTGGCAAGTAAGAGAGTGACATAAGGAATTTGGTTTATTTTTAACCGGTTTAGCTTTTCTATATTAATGTATAGCAAGAACAATTACTTTGACATATAAAAGGAGATTTTTTTTAGACTGAAATTATATCTCAAATTAGAACAGAATTCGCTTATACGCGCGGTTATATTTCTAAATTTTGTATTGAATAAAGTATGTTAATGTTATGTATCAACTATCTGTCCATTATGCAACATTTGAGTTTGTTTCACATAATTTTGAAGATATTTTTTAAATTCTACTTTGATTGGTTATAAATTTGACTACCTCTTAGTTGATTTGAATGAAAATCTAACAATAAAAAAGAGTTACTACAATTTAGAAGTATGATGAATATTTTTGATCTTAATATGTTTTATTGTATTTTGTTTTCTTTTGGAACCAAGAGGTTCTAGATTTTAGGCATATAGTAAGTACCTTCGATTGGGGATAATAACATCTTAATTACCTCTTATATTAAATAGTGAGATTCAAAATTGAAATCTTGAGGATCTTGAGAGCTATACATGATTAATTGATTAGAGATATTGACGGGAGTATCTTTATTGTTGTTGGTTAGTTGATAATAATAAATTTTACTTTGGATTGTGGTAATATTTTTATTTTTAACGTTTAGAATCATCAAACATATGACTAATATGATATCTCTTAAAAGCCTTTTGAGATATTATTTTTTGAATGTTATCAATTCATGTCTAGGACCCGGTAATATATTCTCAAGTGATGTTTATTCTATCATCATATTTTTTCGAGTTATAACATAATATCTCAACAAACATAAGACGCATCAAATTCTTGCAACTTTGTAAGAAAACACAAAGTAGATGTAGATATTTTAAGATTTTTTCACTAACTTGAAAATTTGGTAACATTACACCCTCCAAATATATGTTATCGCATTATATGCATAAACCAAGAAAGCTATTTGAAACTTTGATTCCACCTATTGACATTTTTGCTCGAAATTTATTTTGGTTTTGAGGTCTTAGCCGATTACATGCTTCTTTTGTGAGTTGACAATTTTTATTTTGACTAACCTTTGGAGGGGTTTTCTTTCTTAAAGTTATCAACACAATCAATTTGTTTAGCCGAGCATAAGAGATGAATCTTTAGATTTATTAACGGAAACGAAAATTTGAAATAGTATATATGTTGAGAAAAATATTTTCTGACCACAAACCGGCAAATCACCAAGGAACCTTAGCAGATCATTGATGTTTTGTTTTGATGAGGGAAAAAGAACGCGAATCATAAGTTACACGCGGGTTTAAAATTTTTTTTTTTATATCTTGGTTAACTGTACTCTTTCTAAAAATCAAATGTAATTCTTTAAAAAACATACATCCTTAAATTATCGCCTTATATGCATTTACAAATACTATTGCTTCCCATCTTTCTTGAATTAACATTTTTCTTTCACGAACAATAGAAACTTCGTTGGTTTGTTAAGATTTTTGAAGTGGGACGTTAAAATTTTTTGTTTTACAATTTTATTAAATTTAGCGACAAAACTTTCATTTAGTTTTTTATTTTTATGTATCGTTATTTTGTTAAAATATAAAAAATATGATTTAAAAGCACATGCAAAATTTTTTTTGGTTTTGAAGCATTTGATTCAAAATATATATTTAACAAATGGCATGGTGTAAAACTTTATTTTTTACATGTGGTATGCTAAAAAAATTGTATATCATTTTCTTTGTATTATAATTCATGAATAATTCATCAACTTCTATTTTTATGTATATAAATATATACTTGTTATAAATTTTAAGTAATGGCACTATAACACTTTAAAATTTTCTTTAATACTTACTTATATAAAATTCAAATATAACATTTTGAATTGTGTATTACAAATTTTCAGTTTATTATATATTCAGAATGATCACCTCTTTATTTCATATTTAGTGAGATAGTTCAATCTCATTTTACTGAAATAATATATCTTAGTTCTCTTTAGGTCGCCTAACCTCTTAACAATCGTTTGACATTCAAAATATTTAGGTTTTTTCGATTTATTGATATCGTTTATTCATATTTTTATGTATATTCATTTTTCATATTTTCAGTTTTTAAATTGAATATGTAAATTTTTCTTCCATCGTTCATTATATATTGTTGTAATTTTTTATTGACAAAAATAAAATACTCAAATAAGTTTAAATGTACTATTTTAATCATTTATTGAATTATTTTCGTTTTCCCCTTTAGTTAGAATGTTTGGTAAATTTAAGTAACAATAAATATATATAAACATGAATTAAATGAAATTTGAAAATAAAATTAATTGTAAAAAAAAAAAAACTTGCCTATATGGACACTCTAGATGGAGAGAGAACTCCCTAATTATATATAAGATTTAAAATTTTTCATTTATGTAAGTCTACTTACTCATTACCAACACAATTATTTCAAAATATACTCTAAATCTAAATGCTAAACACATTTGAATATTTATATACTTGCCAAATATACTTATTATACTTTTTTTTGGGTCACATACTTATTATACTTATTTTGAAATTAATACGTTAAAAAGTAAATTTATAAACTTGCCATTAATAAATATATAATCCAACTAAAATAAATCAATTTTAATTTGTTTTTAAATCTACAAACATGTAAAAGATTTTTTCAAAATATATTTTAATAATAATTAATATATAACTAGACACATTTAATATTAAAAAAATATTCACTTATCTTTGAAAACATATGGATTAGCAACTAAATTTTTGGTACATACAAAAAAGATACTTAAACTAAAAGTATGTGAGCAATATTCCATTATATTAAAGGCGAAACATTCTAAGATATAATTTTTCAAAATTCCCCCTAAAAATTATTCCAAATTTTCTTCAAAAATACAATTTTAATTAGATAAAGGCAAGTTGACAAAAACAAAAGTTAGACAAAGGCAAATACATGTAGAGAAAACTATTTAACTAAATCAAGTAAGAGTGTATCACAAATATCCCTTATATATTATTAGAGAGGTTATTTGTGAAAGAAATATGACATCGTGAACAAATAAATATGACATGACAAGTAAAGAAATATGACATGCATCACTGTTACACCATGAATTTAGCCCAAGACAAAATCCTGCTCTCAGCCCATCAAGCGAAATGGCCCAACTCATTATCTTGCTAACTAAGTAATAACCACTTTATCTTTAGTGTGATTACTTTATGATCAATATAGGTTACTTTATGGAAAAATATGGTAAAAATGTAACCATATGTGCCCAAAACCCTAATACCCTTGTACTATATAAAGGTTTACATCATTTTTGTACAACCAAGGCTGAATACATCACACTTTTTTTAGCAAATCACTTTTTATTCAATCAACCTCCCTAAATCCGAAATATCCCACTCGGTTACTGTTCATCCGAGCAGGAACATACTCCCACTTACAATATTCCTTTCAATTTGTCAAAAAATCCCGAACCTATTACAAATTCTAGTGTCGATCTCATCCCGAGTTCAATATTTGGCACGCCAGGTAAGGGAGCTTTACATCTAGAGGATATCTTTTTACGCAATCATGGACCTCAACAAAGAAGCGAGCATCCGAACGCACCCCGCGGGGGCAAGCGCTCAGGGTACTAACACTCCGGTGGCCCAAGGAGCGACCCTTGTCCCCGGATAGGAAAATCCTAGCGTAGTAAGCGCGGATACCCCCGCCATCTTCCCAGAAGGACAAGATCAGCCCGCAGACTTTGGCGGACCGTCCCTCTCCCCAAGGCGAGCATGCTCCGTAAGGAACTTGGTCGATACACAGAGCCCCGGAAAAGGGATCCTAATGATCATGGGAGGATTTGACGCGGCCCACGACTCGGTAATGTCTCTCAAGCAGCATGAGAAAAGAGCAAAAATCGAACAGGATTACCTCCAAAGGACCAGGATGGACATGCCCATTATCTTCACCAAGGACGACACCGAGCACCTCGATATGCCTCACAACGACCCGCTTGTGATCATGCTAAAGATCGATGACTGTGAGGTAAATAGGGTCCTGGTCGATACCGGAAGCTCCGTAACCCTAATCTTCAAGGAAACCTTGGAGAAAATGGAGATCCCCGACGATCGCACCAAACCGGATGCTCAGTCCTTGATAAGCTTTGACGGCATAACCAAAATGACCGTCGGATCAATTAAGTTAACAATACACGCCGGCGACATCTCTCAGAATGAAAAATTCATGGTCGTAGACAAACCGGCTGTGTACAACGAGATCTTAGGAACCCCTTGGCTATTTTCTCTTCGCGCAATCGCTTATGTCTACCATCAGTGTGTCAAGTTCCCAACCTCGACCGGAGTTTTCACCATCCGAGGAAGCCAAAAGATGGCCCGCACATATTTCGTTGTCGAGAAGTACCTACGGATGGCTAACTATCATATCGACCCTGTCGACAAAGCCAGCGCCTCCAAGCCCAGGCAGGAATCCACGATTCAAGTAAGCATCAATCCAGCCAATCCTACTCGCCGGATCAGCATCAGAGGCGAGCTCGCCGAGCCTATCCGAGCAAGAACGTTACCACCTTCGCCTGGATAATCGACGACATGAAAGGCAGCAGCCCAAGCGTCACGAGCCATGAGCTCTGTTGACCCAACCTATAAGCCAATCAAGCAAAAACGAAGGAAACTCGGACCCGAGCGATCTAAAGCCGTTAATGACAAGGTAGCTAGGCTCTTGGAAGCCGGGTCCATTGAAAAAGTTTAATACCCCGAGTAGTTGGCCAACCTGGTCGTCGTCAAGAAAAAGAACGGCAAGTGGAGGGTCTGCGTAGACTTTACCGATCTTAACAAAGCATGCCCTAAGGACAACTTCCAGCTTCCTCACATCGATCGGGTGGTCGAAGCCACGGCAGGCAACGAGTTGCTCTCATTCATGGAAGCGTTCTCGGGGTATAACTAGATCGCAATGCACCCCGATGACCACGAGAAGACTGCCTTTATCACCGACCATGGAACGTACTGCTACCGAGTCATGCCTTTTGGTCTGAAGAACGCGGGAGCGACCTACCGGCGTCTGGTTAACAAGATGTTTGCCGATCAGCTGGGTGACACCATGGAAGTCTACATCAACGACATGCTAGTAAAAATTTCAAAGGCGGTCGACGACGTCGGCCACCTAGAGGATTATTTCAGAATCCTAAACCTCTACGAAATGAAGCTGAATCCAGCCAAGTGCACATTCGGGGTTACCTCCGGAGAGTTCCTCGGGTACATTGTGACTCAAAGTGGAATCAAGGCAAACCCCAAGCATATCTTGGCAATCATGGGTCTCCCCTCCCCGAAGAACAAAAGAGAAGTCCAGCGCCTAACTGGTCGGATTGCCGCCCTAAACCGATTCATCTCGTGCTCAACCGATCAGAGTCTGCCGTTCTACCAGCTCCTACGAGGAAATAAGGAGTTCATCTGGGACGATAATTGCAAAAGGGCATTCAAGGACTTGAAGTCGTACCTGATAACTCCTCTGGTCCTGGCCAAACCCGAGCAGGACAAAACTCTGTACCTCTAAGTGTCCGTGACGGATGCAGCCGTAAGTGGTGTTCTCGTCCAAGAAGACTGGGGAGATAAAAAACCCATCTTTTATGTCAGCAAGTCCCTCGATGGCGCCGAGTCACGGTACCCTATCCTAGAAAAGCTGGCTCTGGCCGTCATTGTGTCTGCCCGAAAACTACGTCCATACTTCCAGTCCCATACCATTGCAGTTATGTCTTCACAACCACTCCGCACCTTCTTGCACAGCCTAAGCCAATTCGGGCAGATGGCGAAGTGGGCGATTGAGCCCAGCGAGTATGACATTGAATTTAGGAACCGGACCTGTATCAAATCGCAAGTCTTGGCGGATTTCATCACCAGTTGCCCCCGGACAAGGAAATACTTGAGCCGCGGAATGCTGAATGGACCCTCTATATCGATGGTTCTGTCTCCCAGTAGGGTGTGGGAATAGGCATACGTCTTACCTCCCCATCCAGGGAAGTCCTCGAGCAATCATTCTGGTTGGACTTCCTCGCCACCAATAATGAAGCTGAATGGGAAGCCCTTATCGCCGGGATACGACTAGCCAAAGCCATCGGAGCACGAAGGATACATGCTTACAGCGACTCCTAGCTTGTTACCAACCAGCTTAACGGCGACTACAACACAAACAGTGCATATAAAAAGTTAGCTGAGGACCTCATCCTTTGGAACCTGGAAAGCTTCAAAATCACCCAGATTCCCCGAGCAGAGAACGCTGATGTCGACGCACTCGCAACATTCGCTTCGAGCTTAAGATCCGAAACGAGCCGCACAATCCCGATGGAGATCATCTCGGATCCGAGCATATCCCTCCCGAGAGGAAACATCAGGATCATGATCGTAGTTGACGACGACAAGGACGGAGCTCAACCCCCAGAAGAAATCTCGCCCACAGTTCTGAAGCTAACTCTCGACTAGAGGAAGGAAATCATTGAATACATCAAGCACGGCGCAGCGCCAGCCAACAAGCGGGCCGCCCGCAGGCTTCGGACCAAGGCAGCCCACTATGTGTTGATCGAAAACAAACTATACCGATGGAGCGCTGTCGGGGCACTGTTGAGCTATATTGCCAACGAGGAGATCAAAGCCGTGGTTGTCAAGTCCCACAAAGGAGGCGGCAAAAACCACTCGGGGTCCCGTATGCTCGTGCTCAAAATAAAAAAACTGAGATACTTCTGGCCGACCATGTTCGTTGTTGTGAAAAATGTCAGCGTCACAGGCCAATGACCAAGTAACCAACTGAACTGCTTATAACCGCCACCATGGCCTACCTATTTTTGGGATGGGCAATGGGCATCATTGGTCCCTTCCCAAAGTCCAGGCAGAAGCGATTCGTAATCGTCATCACCGATTATTTCACAAAGTGGGTCAAGGCCAAGGCATATGCGAAGATCCGGACAAACGATGTTCAGAAATTTATCTAGAAATTCCTCATATTCCGGCACGGGCTCCCCTACGAGATCATCGCATACAATGGATCCCTATTCATTTCCAAAACGTTCGAAGACTTATGCTCAAAATGGAACATCCGCCTCAACAAGTCCACACCAAGGTACCCGCAAGGAAATGACCAGGCCGAAGCCATGAACAAAGCCATCATATCCAAACTCAAAAAGCGCCTCGATGACAAGAAAAGACTATGGGTGGACGAGCTCGACGGGGTGTTGTGGTCACTTCGAACAACCCCCCGCAAGTCGACCAGACAGTGGAAGGACGCCTTTCTTGCTCGCATACGGACTCAAGGCGATGGCCCCAACTGAAGCATGCGTGCACAGCTTACGCAGAAATTTTTTGCCAAGCGACCCCGACTAAAATGACCAAATGCTCCTAGACAATTTAGATTACGCGGAAGAGAAACGTGATGCAGCACTCCTCAGGATCCATAACTACCAACAACTGGCGGCCCGATACTATAACAAGCGGGTCCTGAGTTGGAATTTTGACATTGACGACCTCGTATTGCGAAAATTTTACGAGAACACCAATGAGCAGAATGCCGGAAAGCTTGGAGCCAATTGGGAAGGCCCATACCAGATCCACGAAATCATCCGACCAGGCATACAAACTTATGACGAAGGACGGAGTAGCCCTCATCCGAGCCTGTAATTCAATGACGCTCAAACGCTACCACTACCGCCTTGACGTCCCAGCAGGTTCCGAACCTCCTCGACATGTCGCCTAAGTTGCTCAGGAGGAAATCGCTTTCTCACTAGTAGTCCCCCACTTTACTTTGAACTACGATCGACTTGATCCTCGCCCGAGCAGCAGGGTACGTAGGCAGTCTCCCCGGAGGTCCAGTTTCAAAAAAAAAAAAAAAAAAAAACCTAAGTACCATGTACTTTCACTTATTTCCGAACGATCTGCTTCCGCTCGTCTCCTGACGACTTATCTAGCTTTCGCTTTGTAACTTGAACTACGTTCGGCTTGATCCCTATTTAACGGGTACGTAAGCAGCTTCCTCAGAAGTCCAGCTATGATTAATAAAAGCAAATTTATACCTATTACTCACGATCCGTTTGATTTTTAATCTAAACAACTCCGAGCTCACTTTCATTAGTTCTCTGGCCAAGTACTTGATCAATAGATCGTACTCAAGAGGCCCACCACAGCTAAACCCGAGTAGGATAATAACACGCGTCTCTCATAGATGCAGTAGCAAAATAATCTACAAACTGAACTCGGGAAGTCCACCACAACGCCCCCGAATAGGATCGAAGCCAGGCCCCGTCCTGCACGAGCTCCTAAGAACGTGTAAGAATTTTAAGCCAAACACTTCTCGCATGCTTAACCACGAGACAGACTCCAGTCGTAAGCCAGATTCCGATCTACAGACGACCCGATCCGACCAATCCACCGCGCGAGCTCAGTCGGATCAAAACCAACATAACTTAGGGATCCGCTCCCTAGATGCACAAATGCCTAAGCTCAAAAATCTTAGCCGCATAAATAAAATCGAGAGAGCAAACTCGAAGATGCCCTCTTCGGGCCCGTTATGCTTAAGCTAAAAAACTTAACCGCATAAAGAGAAAATTTAAACTCTTCCTTTAAAGAACTCGATGATCCGTTCCTCGGGCAAAACAAATCCATAATAACATCATACGTCACCGCCACACCCGGCTAAAACATAACAGAAAGAAAAATAACGAAAAACATTCAAGGTTCCTAAGAGCTGGAAAAACGAAGAGGCGCATCCAAAACGCTGCTTGAACCCTGGAGAGTGCAATACTCTTTGAGTCATATCCGTAACGCGGTCAAGGGCTTTCACCGCCCACCGGCTTGCGATTCGCTGACCCGGTCAGCGCCCACACGGAAGAAGCGGTCTCGTTCGCGTCCCTACAAACACACTCGCCAATCGGCCCCAATCGACATTCAAAAGGTGAAACAACAAAAGGAGCAATCTCAACTCACCTAGGACAACTCTCAACCGGACCCCTTGATACCCCCGGGTTAAGCCTGCAGCCTGATCCGAAGGAAAACCATTCCCAGCCGCATCGCTAGTGTCTTCGGGCATCTCCGACGGGGACATCTCCGACGGGCAGCCGTCGAAGGCTTCAACCGCCCAGGATTCTTTAATCCCGTACTCTTCACGACCGAGCAGGGAAGAAGGACATTTGGCCACATAGTTATTCGGGAGAATTCAAGATCCCGGAGCAAACGTGTACTCGCGGCCAGAGAAATTCATCATCTCCTTTACCTCAATCTCCCTCACAAGACCGTCATATTTGGCATAAGTCTCGACCCTGTCTTTTGGAATAATCACAACCCCGGTCGCCGCCACAAGTCCATGTCGTCAAGCTGAGTTTTGACCTGGCTAGCCCAGCTAACAAGACTGAGATAGTCCCTCTGCTCGAGGAAGTATTCTCGAGCCCTAGTAAGCAAAGCTTGCACCAACCCAACAAGCTTGGAGTGAGTCCGTTCGACGGTAGACCTAGTGCACGCACATCCATAATCTCTCCTGGACGTGCGCAGACGGGTCATCTGGGACCGAACGTGGTCAACTAGCTCGGTATTTGCCTACTTGACCGCCCCAAGGCGTGACTTAAGGTCGTCGCACTTTTGCTCAGTGAGAACCCTCAGATCGACCTCATGTCCGACCATCTGACTGAGCTCCCTTACCGCAGCATCCTGCTCTGCGGAATATTTCTTCAGCCTCTCCAACTCCGTAAATGAACCGCCGTGAGCCCGCAGCGAATCATTTTCCCTCGTCAGGGAGGCCTTGTCCTCCTTCAAGGACATATTTTCCCTCAAGAGTTGTGCGATCCAGCTCGGACAACCGTCTCCCGCCGCTTCCAGTTAGGGACTCGTCGAAGTAATGTTCCTGAGTGACTGGGGCGCTCTCGTCCCTCGACAGTTTCCTCAAAACGATCTCAGTCATCCCGGGTGGCCCACTGCGATCGGGAATAGACGTTTCTCTCGCTTCGGGAGCAGAATATCCACTCGGCCAGCCAGAGGATCTGCGTACGATCGTCGTGGATATCCGGCTGGGATAACTGAGTCGAAGAGGCAGAGGTTGGTCAAGAGTACCACGACAATTCTCTTCCCGCGAGCCCGAGATTCCATCCCTTGGAAGGGGTGCCTCGCCTCAGAGCATTGTCGGGACAAGACAGCATCACCTGCCCCAGTAACGCAGGCAGAAATAACGGGGGCATTCTTGTCCCCCGACCTCATCCTCGTCTCTCGATTATCCGACTCGAGGGGGGGGGGGCGGGCTTACTGTTACACCGTGGATTTAGCCCAAGGCAAAATCCTGTTCTCAGCCCATCAAGCGAAAGGGTCCAACTCATTATCTTGCTAACTAAGTAATAACCACCTTATCTTTAGTGTAGTTACTTTATGATCAATATGGGTTACCTTATGGAAACATATGGTTAAAATGTAACCATATGTGCCCAAAACCCTAATACCCTTGGCTGAATACATCACATTTTTTTGAGCAAATCTCTTTTTATTCAATCGACCTCCCTAAATCCGAAATATCCCACTCGGTTACTGTTCATCCGAGCAGGAACATACTCCCACTTACAATATTCCTTTCAATTTGTCAAAGAATCCCCGAACCTATTACAAATTCTAGTGTTGATCTCATCCCGAGTTCAACAATCACTCTCAACAAAAAATTTATCATATGGCAAATCAATCCCTTATATATTATTAGAGAGGTGATTTGTGAAAGAAATATGACACGGCTAACAAATAAAAATGACATGGCAAGTAAAGAAATATGACATGGCATCACTCTCAACAAAAAATTTATCATATGGCAAATCAATAGTTATTTATTACTTATGCAAATCTTTAGTGATGATAAACAACAAAATCTTTGCGGCGCAAAAAACATGGATAAGGGAGGCGACTCTAGGGTTCCGACAGAGACTTGGCATGATGAGGCTATGATGGATGCTGGAAGGAAGGATCGACTGCCGAATCCGCTACCGGATCCTCGTCTCTCATGGGCACAGAAGGTGGCAGGTAGTAATGGAGGAGGGATGTTGAATCCGGAAGAGGTGGTGGTAGATGAGTTTGTGCAGGCTAGGTTAAGTTTGAGTTTTCCAGATGGTGAAGATGGTGAACCGGTTATCACGATTGATATAGAGGTGCTAGAGGATATGAATGGCCTTTGGAAACGGTGTATGGTTGTGAAAGTTCTAGGTCGTAATCTCTCGGTGGCAGTCTTTAGTAAACGTTTGAAAGAGATGTGGAAACCGGCTGGGGCTATGTATGTCATGGATCTACCGAGGCAGTTTTTTATGATCAGGTTTGCAGTGGAAGAAGAATATATGGCGGCTTTGGCGGGAGGGCCATGGAGGGTGTTTGGAAACTATTTGATGGTTCGTGCTTGGTCGCCAGAGTTTGATCCTCTACGTGATGAGATAACGACGACGCCTGTGTGGGTTAGGTTATCAAATATACCAGTCAATTTTTATCATAAAACAATTCTAATGTGGATCGCTAGAGGTTTGGGGAAACATGTTAAAGTGGACTTAACGACTTTGAAGTTTGAACGAGCAAGGTTCGCTAGAGTATGTGTCGAAGTAGATTTACGGCGACCGTTAAAGGGAACTATGATGATAAATGGAGAACGCTATTTTGTGGCGTATGAGGGATTGGATAAGATATGTGCAAGATGTGGTGTGTATGGGCATTTGGTGCATTCTTGTTCTAAGGGTCAGCCTGCAGGTCCGCTTGAAACAGATATAACAACAATTTCGTCTACTGGTGGTTCCCTGGAGAAGTCTAGGAGAGAGGGAGGATCTAGAAATCGTGAGCATCAAGGCCCTAGACCGGCTCAGCAGAGACTGGCGGAGATACAACCAAGGGGAAGCGCTCAGATGGAAGATGGGTTCACCCTAGTTCGGCAAACAGGGCGGAATGTAGCAACGTCGGTTCGGCAACCGGTGAAGGGCGGAGGAGGAGGTTATTTAGGAAATAATCGTGGATTACGGAATCAGAATCATGGTGCTGCGAAAATTATGGTGTCGAACGCTTTTGGAAAGTTAAGAGAAGATTTGGATATGACAGAGAATGAGGAGATTGATATCACGTGTGGAGCCAATAAGGAAAATGTGGATTTGCATAATCAAGGGAAAGATGTGAGGAGTGTTGTGCAAGAAAGGAATGGTGGCCTCTTTAATGCTCAACGAAATGATGCGTTAGGAGTAATTAAAGTTGGGAAAGTTGGTAATAAGAAGAATATGGAGGGAAATGGGCCAAGGCCCAAAATAGCCAAACAAATCAAATCTTCTCGTGGATTAATATTTGGTCCATCTATAGATGATTGTGAATTGTCGTTATCGGGGAAAAGATTAAGATCAGACCAGAGAAGCTTTGGTCGGTCCGATAGTTTTGTTGTCACAAAAGGTGAAATGGATATTCGGGAGATGACGCAAAATCAGCTAGAGTGTAGAGGTGAACACAGGCTGGACTTGCAGGAGAAGATCGCCCGTGGGTCAAAGGTTGAGATACAGAATTCTTTGACGAAAGAGTCGATGATGTTTGTGGTAGAAGAGGAGACCTTATGATGGGTTTCCCCGGTGATTCAAATCTTATATTATAGATTATTGATGAAGTTTATCTTATGGAATTGCCGGGGGGCGAATAAACCCAATTTCCGGAGGTCGATTCGGTATATTTTGAAGAAACACGAAACAGATATTTTGGCGATCTTTGAAACTCATGCGGGTGAGGATCGTACGCGTGTTATCTGTGGTGGTCTGGGCTTTGAAAAATCTCACCGAGTTGCTGCGGTTGGGCAAAGTGGTGGGCTTTGGCTTCTTTGGAGGGCAGGTATAGGGGACGTGACGATCGTGGATTCATCTGAGCAATTTATCCACGCGACAGTTGTGAATGGAGCTGAACTTGTCCATTTGGTTGTGGTTTATGCAGCTCCTACTGTTAGTAGAAGGAGTGAGCTTTGGACGAAATTGAAAGCAGTGGTTAGTAGTGTTAATGAACCGATCTTTATCGGCGGTGACTTTAACACTATCGTACGCCTTGATGAGAGGTCAGGCGGGAATGGTAGGTTGTCTGCAGATTCATTGACTTTTGGAGAGTGGATAAATGAGTTAGCACTGATTGATATGGGCTTTCGGGGTAGTAACTTTACATGGAGAAGAGGAAAGGTTGAAAGTAATTTTGTGGCAAAGAGATTGGATAGAGTACTTTGTTGTGCCCACGCACGCTTGAAATGGCAGGATGCGGTGGTCACTCATCTATCGACTCTTTCATCCGATCTCAGTCCTTTGTATGTTCAGCTGACTCCGGGAAGAGTATGTGATCCTAAGAGACGCCCTTTTCGGTTTGAAGCAGCTTGGTTAACTCACCCGAGTTTTCGTGGTTTATTGGAAAATTCTTGGAAACGTGATGTCTCTACTTCTGAAGCGTTGAGTAATCTTCAAAGGACCTTGCGTGCATGGAACAGAGAAGTCTTTGGTGAGGTACAAAAGAAGAAGGATCGATTGGTTAGGGAGATCAAATTGGTTCAGGATACCTTGGACTTGAGGGTTACGGATGACCTGATTGCTAGGGAAGATACTCTGATGAAAGAATTGGATGTAGTTTTATCACAGGAAGAGATGATTTGGTTCCAAAAGTCGCGTGAGAAGTGGATTCCGATGGGAGATCGAAACACTAAATTCTTTCACACCTCGACTATTATCCTAAGACGAAAGAATCGCATTGAAATGCTTCAAGGGGATGACGGTAGAAGGATTCAAGATGCTAAAGAATTGGAGGATCTTGCGGTTACTTATTATAAGAGCTTATATTCTCTTGATGATGTGAATGAGACAGTGGACAGATTACCGAGAGAGGGTTTTCCTCAACTTATAGTGGCTGAGTTAAATAAGTTGAGTAAGACTTTTACGGGAGTGGAGGTGGAGAAAGCTATTCGGGGAATGGGAAAGTACAAAGCGCCAGGTCCGGACGGGTTCCAACCAGTATTTTATCAGGATTGTTGGGCTACGGTCGGAGATTCGGTGACTCGGTTTGTGCTTGATTTCTTTACCACATGAATTTTACCACGGGATGCGAATGATGTCTTGGTAGTTTTGATTGCGAAGGTGTTGAAATCAGAAAAAATCACGCAATTTCGTTCGATTAGTTTATGTAACGTCTTATTCAAGATCATCACTAAGACGATGGTAGAGAGACTAAAGGGAGTTGTTTCAAAACTGGTAGGACCGGCTCAAACAAGTTTTATTCCGGGGAGATTAAGCACAGATAATATAGTTATTGTGCAGGAAGCGGTTCACTCTATGCGTAGAAAGAAGGGAAGAAAAGGGTGGATGCTCCTTAAGCTTGACTTGGAAAAGGCTTATGATAGGACTCGCTGGGACTTCTTGGAAGATACTTTGATAGCAATGGGTTTGTCGGAAGCATGGAGATTATGGATTATGCAGTGTGTATGTGGACCTTCGATGAATATCCTCTGGAACGGGGAAAAAACCGACTCTTTTAAGCCATTAGGAGGGCTGCGTCAAGGAGACCCAATCTCGCCGTATTTATTTGTCTTTTGTATGGAGCGACTCTGTCATTTGATTGAACGATCTGTTGCAGCAAGGAAGTGGAAGCCGATCAGGTTATCTCAAGGGGGGCCGATGTTGTCACACATTTGTTTTGCGGATGATTTGATTTTATTTGCTGAAGCATCGGTTTCCCAAATGCAGACTGTTCGACATGTGTTAGAGACTTTCTGGGTTGCCTCTGGTTAACGAGTTAGTCTAGAAAAGTCAAAGGTTTTCTTCTCAAAGAATGTGTCTCGGGAGTTAGCGAATCAGATTAGCGAAGCAGGAGGGATTAAATCTACAACGGACTTGGGAAAATACTTGGGTATGCCAGTTTTACAGAAGAGGATTAATAAAGAGACTTATGGGGATCTTTTGGCTAGAGCATCTTCTCGATTAGCAGGTTGGAAAAGTCAAACGCTAAGCTTTGCGGGTAGACTTTCGCTCACAAAAGCAGTCTTGGCATCGATTCCGGTCCATGCTATGACATCGATTATACTTCCGACATCGACTCTCGCTGATTTGGATAAAATGGCTAGAGGTTTCTTGTGGGGTGATACTTCGGAAAAGAAGAAACCACACTTAGTGGCTTGGGATAAAGTGTGTAGTCCGAGAAGTGAGGGTGGTTTGGGTATTCGCAGTTCTAGGGAGATGAATAAGGCTCTTGTAGCTAAGGTTGGTTGGAGGCTTATAAATGATAACAAGTCATTGTGGGCACGGGTAGCTTGTAGTAAATATCGTGTGGGTGATGTTCATACTCGAGATTGGTCTAGTGTTAAGAAGACTTGGTCGATGGTTTGGAAGAGTGTAATGATTGGAATGAGAGAAGTGGTTTTTTCCGGGCCTTGGATGGGTTGTTGAAGATGGGAGGAGTGTGAAGTTTTGGACGGATACTTGGCTTTCGAATCAGCCACTGATGATGAGTAGGATTTGAAATCTCCCAGATCAATATGAGGTGATGTGTGCTCGGGATTTTTGGAGAGATGGAGGTGGGTGGAGTATGGAAAGACTTCCCCCGTACTTACCGGAGAGTAAATGTCTAGAATTGCAATCACTGGTTGTGGACACAATGACAGGAGCTAAGGACAGGATTAATTTGATTGAGGAACCAGATGGTAAGTTCTCGGTTAAATCGGCGTATGCGATGTTAACAAGGAATGTTGAGCCTCGACAGAATATGGCCGGTTTCTTTCATCGAGTTTGGAAGGTGAGAGTGCCGGAAAGAGTGCGTTTGTTTTTATGGCTTGTTGGGCTACAAGTGTTAAAGACGAATGCAGAACGTAAGAGGAGGCATTTGACTGAGTCTGACACCTGCACAGTATGTCGAGGAGGTGTTGAGAATATTCTTCATATTTTGAGAGATTGCCTGGCGATGGAAGGGATTTGGTTGCGGATTGTTCCGATTCGTATGAGGCGTGAATTTTTTGCTATGTCGTTATTGGAATGGATGTATGGGAACTTGTGTGAGAACCGAATGGTTGGCGATATTCCGTGGGCTACGATCTTTGCGTTGGCGGCTTGATGGGGCTGGAAATGGAGATGTGGGAACGTTTTCGGAGAAAATAAAAGATGTCGTGATAGGGTGATAGTCCGTATTTCTCACGTGTATAGGGAGGCGGACCGTCTTGCGGATGGGTTAGCTAACTATGCGTTTTCTCTTCCTTCAGGATTTCATTCTTTTACTACTAGTCCGGACATTGTTAGTCCTTTGTTTTTAGAAGATGTTGAGGGAGTGTTGTTTCCTCGACAAGTCATTAGCAATTTGATTCAGTAATAAAAGGGGCTTCGGCCCCGTTTCCGACCAAAAAAAAAAAACAACAAAATCTAATATTTTTGGCATACTTGCAAAAATAGACCAAAACTTGAAGTCAAAGCTAAAACTAACCTCTTCCTCTCCTCTCTTTCAAAATCCCACGAATTACCCTTAATGAATCTGTGTATTAATGAATATGCCACTCATCAGATTGCTATTAGAGTCTAACCATTTTTTCAATAGACCTAAGGGCATTCTCAGATCTAACTTATTTACGGAAATGCCATTGTCATCAATTCTCAACCTCCACGACAACCACCATGGTCGTCGAGTTAATGCAGTAAGTTACACGTTCTTTCCGTCTTTAAAGCTCAAGGATAGAGCACTCCAACACTTTTCGCGACTACTCTCTCCGATTTCTCCAGATTTTCCTTTGCGTTTCCGTTTAAAATCTACCAAAATCAGAAATAATGTCATAAAAACGGCAAACGACGACAGGGCTGGCGGGATTTCGGTGGGATTATATGATATGGGCGGCCAACGAGGGCGAAATGAAACTCGAAACTGATATAGGTACGATTTTTGCATATCGTTGAATTGCAGATCTGAGTTGTATACTCAGACTGCTTTAGAAGTCTGTTCAAACTCAACTAGTCAACGAGAGGGTAGTTTTGCAATTGACATTTAACTAGTCAGACTCAATATGAAATCTGCTAATTTCCTTTGAAACCAAAAAAATTATGAAAATTCCTCTAATCGAGGCATAGGGTAGTTTTGCAATTGACCGAAAAATTGACTTTCTATTAAGACTTCATTTTCTGTCTGCAGGAAAATCAGTCACTTTGCCCGCAAGTTGACTGTCTATTCAGACGGAATCGGAAATCTAAAAAAAAAAGGGTACTAGTTGTAATTGACCAAAAATTTTCATATGTTGACCTATTTGGGGGGAATAATATCAGACTTCTAGTTTAGTCTTGGTTAGATCGAAAAACTTTCAGACTTCTATGGCAGTCTGCAGTATATGAATTTTTTCAGACGGCTTAGATAGTCTGATTTCACAGATTTTGGTCAACGCAAAAAATACACAAATTTTTGTCAGACATCTTTGGTAGTCTAAATAATTATGCAGACCGCGATGGAAGTCTAAATAAAAAAGTCAAAGTTCGGTCAATTGCAAAAATACCTCACCACAATTTTCAGACTGCCCGGCCGATAAAAGAAGTCTGACATGAAAAGTCAATATTTTGGTCAATGTCAGAAATACCTTTCGATTTTTTTCAGACAGCTAGGGCAGTCGGACAGAAAAGTCAAAGTTTGGTCAATTGCAAAAATAGTCTTTTCAGACTACTATAGCAGTCTGGTTTGGTAACTTTATCAGACGGCATCCGCAGTCTTCTACATCAAAATCGAATTGCAAAAATACACTCCTCTTCAGACTGACATAGAAGTCTAGAAGTTTAAATCTTCCAGACTTACTTGGCAGTCTGATGTTTTAAATTTAGAAAACCATTTTTTTTTTGTATATATGTGATGAATTTCGTTGATTTTAAATTTAGAAAACCATTTTTTTTTTGTATATATGTGATGAATTTCGTTGATTTTAAATTTTTAATAGGTGTGTTACTTGTATATGTTCACCCTGTGTTAGTATCAAATGTTTATGTTGTGTAATTATTTTTAAATAATTTTTTCATAAGTTGAGGCAATGTTGCTAATTAAATAAGACTTCGTTAGATGTCTAAAATTTCCACTGAGATCGCTAACTTTGGTTTAAATGATTTTTTTGGACAGATAATGGTGCAATTACTTGTTAATGTTGGTGAATGGATTGTGAGAGACTTGATATGACATTTTGTGGTGGATCCTCTCAAAGGTGGGCGGTTTATCACTTTGGGCGACGAGTCTACATATTGTGAACTTGTTGAGATGATTCAAGATGATTATATGCTGGACAAGAAAACCGACTTGGTGGACTTATCATATCCATTACCGGAACCACTCTTGCAACAGTTCGGTCCGGATAGCCCTCCTATTTATGTCACCAATGATAGGCAAGTAAGGAGCATGGTCGAGTTAGCTACTGCCCATTTAATCCGTCTTTATGTCTCGAGGCGATCCGAATTGCCTACTCAAAATACGGGGAATCACGATGTAAAAGATGAAGATGAAGATGAAGATGAAGATGAGGAAGACGAAGACTGGGAAGATGAAGATGTGGGCTCAGTATCAGATGATTCTATTTGTGGTGCTTTTGGACGTGGTCGTGGTGACGAACCAGAGCAAGATTTCATGAAACACGCAGAGTCTTACTATGATGGTGTAGATTATAGCGTGTATGGTAAAGTGAGAGGTGAAGATGAAGATGATAAAGAAGATGTAGATTATAAGACGTATGAGTTGCATTGTGTGGTCGACCGATTTGCTGGCCGAGGAAGGAATTGGTCCGACGCTATCTATGTCGGAAAGTGTTTTGATAGCAAGCAAGATCTTATAACAGAGCTGTTTTTGACGGCCATAATGAGGAAATACGCATTTAGAGTAGAGAAGTCTACCAAGAGCCTGTTTGTCGCTGAATGTGTTGTGGAAGAATACAACTGGAGGCTTCGAGCGGCTGTAAAGAACGAACCAAACAAGTTTTGGGTGACGATCTATAATAGATGTCACACATGTACACCGCCAGACCGGAAGGTGACGATCATACACCGCGTTATGTTGGTTGGTTGTTTCTAGATTCCTTTGGAATAATTGAGAATATTACACCAAGGCATGTCATAGTATCAATGAAGAAGCAATTTGGGATGAAGTTGAGCTACACAACCGCATACAGAGCGTTGTTACATGCTCAAAATTTGGTGAGAGGCTCAGCGGAAGATGGCTACGAGAGGCTCCCTGATTTATTGCATGGACTCGAGAAATCAACCCGGGAACGAAAACTGCTCTAGAACTCGATGAGGCTAATAGATTTAAATATCTATTTGTTGCATTTGGAGCTTGTATAGAGGGGTTTAAGTATCTTAGAAGAGTCATTGTGGTAGATGGTACGCATCTTACGGGCCCGTATGGAGGTGTTATGCTAGTGGCGGCCTCACAAGACGCCAATTTTCAAGTCTTTCCGTTGGCTTTTGGCATTGTAAACTCTGAGAATGATGCCTCGTGGGAGTGGTTTTTCACAAATCTGGCAGCCTGCATTACAGACCAATATCCGCTGGTCATTGTCTCAGATAGGCACACCTCCATCATAAATGCTATTGAAAAGGTTCTTTCTTGGGCAAATCGAGGGATTTGTTATTACCATCTACAAAACAACATAGTCAAACATTTCAGGGGAAAACATCTTTTGTACTTGGTGAAAAACGCAGCGTACACATATACGATGTATGATTATAACCGATACATGGCCTCCATACAAGCGGTAAATCCTGACCTTGCTAAATACTTGGTGGACGCGGATCCGAGTCTATGGTCACGCGTTCATTTCGCTGGAGACAAGTATAATCATCAAATGCATTTTAATTACCTGACTTCTAGTGCAGTCTGGTTTACCAGACTTTTAGTGCAGTGTGATTTAATATTGTCAGACTGTTAGAGAAGTCTGATATCTATCAGTCTGCAGTTTTAGTCTGATATGTAACTTTTCTTGTTTTCACCTGGGTTGACCGCGTTAACTTTTTTGGAGAAAGGTACAGCATAAAGACGAGCAACTTAGCAGAAACAATAAACTCCGTAGTGAAGAAGGCAAAAGGATATCCCATCTCTTTCCTCTTGGAGTTCATTCAAGAGAAGCTAGGGACGTGGTTTTGTAAAAGGCGGCTAGATGCCTTGAGTCTGACAACAAGATATAGCCGAGGAGTGGAATATTTGATGGCTATTCGTCAATATTATGCGGACTACATGACGGCGGAACGCGATGATGGGTATTGATTCGTTGTGAAGGGAGGACATAGGGATTGTGTTGTCGATTTGCACAACCGAACGTGTGAATGTGGAGTGTGGGACTACGAAAATATACCTTGCTCACATGCAATCTGCGCTGCACCAGAAATTGAACTACACCCATATACGCTGGCATGCCCATCATATCAAAGAGATTATTTGTTTAAGGCATACGCGTTGAGCATCCTTCCGAAGAACTCTACTACGAAATTGCCAAACACCGTACGTGTCTGTCCGCCAGAATACAAACGTCCTCCTGGAAGACAGAAGAAGTTCAGGTGGCAAAGTTGGCTAGAAATTGCCAAGTCCAAGGGCCATAAACCACGCAAGGTTCCCAAGCAATATACTTGTTCTAATTGTAATCAACCAAGCAATAAAAAAACAAAATGTGTGAGCAAAAAATAGTCTTTTCGTCAGACAACCATAGCAGTCTGTTTGATACCTTCTATCAGACGGCTTCCGCAGTCTGTTCTATATATTGTATATGAGAAGGTATTGTATTTCGTTTCTTAAACTTTGGTTGTTGAGGTTCGCTTAAACCTAATTTGTAGTACTTGTGTGTTTGCTTCATCGTCAGGTCTAAAAAGACTAAAACATAATTCAATAAAAACAGATAGAAATAGAACATCAGACTGCAAAACAAGTCGGATAAGTTTTAATTACACCATATATGCAAAGTTTCATTGTTTTCGGGAATCCAAAAGTTAAAGGGGAATATCATCGTAGACGTCTAGCAATTGATTCTCCTCCTCAGTACGTACCTCTTGACCGATTCGGCCGAGCTTAGTCAATATCTCATACGCAAGCTTGTCTCTGCATGTCTTCATGTTCTTATCACACAGCCACTTTGGGAACGGCATCCCAAGGGAATGGAACTCAATATACTTCAAGCTATACACCCCACAATCACCTATCTGGGTGTTTTGGGGTAATCCCGGGGTCTTCACAATCGTGAAGGTGTATCGCTCAAGAGTATACTTCCAAGTATCATCTACCGGGGCCAGACAATGCATAACGTAGGGAAAGATCTCGCATATCGGTTCGACTGCTGCTCGAACGAACTCGTCGGTCAACGGTCCAAGGATGCTGTCCCATATGGTTATGTGCCTATCCGGGATAGAAATCATGATGGCTATCCAATGATTTTCCCCAACGTGCAATACAGTGTAGATTTCATCAATTTCCAGGCCCCAAGTCTTGTCTGATTTCAGATAAACGGGAAGTTTACCATTATGGTAATCCCATACACCAGGGGGCAGCCTCCTTTCTGTGGGCTGAACATCTTCTCCTTGGCCGCTACTCACAAAATCCGCATAATGTTTGCGCCACAGATTACACATCATTGTGTCAACGAAGGTCAGCCTATCGGACCTGAACCATTTTGGGTGTTCGTGTTGTCGAAGCCTCATCAGATCAAGACCAGCATCTATGTGCTGCATAAAGACACCGTTGAGCCAAAAAATGTTAGACCTAAACAGAAGAAACAAAAGTCTAGAGAGACTGTAAAAGATGTCTGATAAAGTCAGACTGCAAAACATGTCTAAAAGATGTCTGATAAAGTCTGAATGCAAAACCTGTCTACAAGAGGTCTGGGAAAGTCTGAAAGAAGTCTAACCGTGTCTTGCAACCATTTTTTGGGGGTGCGCAGTAAATAGTACCAAGATAGGGTTGTGTTAACCTCCCTCTTCGAGTAATTCCTAGTGAATATATTACGCGTGTTAGACATCGACCAAATAATGTCTACAATATAAGTAGAGTGTAATGACATACGGCTGTTTCTTCAGGTAATCAGTAAGTGTCTTCTCTTCATTCTTTGTTGCATGAGTGCAGGGATCATATCTCGGTGTGACCTGTACTTGGGTCGACCCTTTTTCTGTTTCCTCTGAATCTGCTCTTTCTTTTTGAGGTCTTCAGCCTTCGCCTTTACATATGCTTCAGCACCTGCGTGTTGAGTTTGTTGTTTCGTCATATACGCAGCATCGAAGTTAATGCCTATGTTGGCCTCATTGACGATAAGAACACTCTGCTCGGTGCCCAAGACACTACTCTGCATTCACAAAATAAAAAATTTAAAAAACAACAGACTTCATAATTAATCTAAATACTGTCAGATATAATCAAATAACTCCGTTAGACTTCTCCAGAAGTCGTGTACCAGACTTGTCCAGAATTCTAATAACAGACTTCTACATAAGTCTGAAACACGACTTCTGTAGAAGTCTGACGAAGACGAAAACAACACCAACATCACTCTAATATCAGATAACCATGTTCATATCAAAGACCACAACAAAGCGAAATATATATTTATTTATATCAAAGGCAACAACAAAGCGAAATGTGATAAAACAATGTGGGCCTCAAACAAGGCCTTGGTATTCTTTTAATCGTTCACTTCTCCTTAGTTGATTATTTGGTATAGGGTTTTGGACACTAACCCCGACATCCACCGTAGATGGAGCAGGCTTAGGAACCTTCAAAATCACTTTATTCAGGTTCTTGCGGGCTTCCTTTTTGGTTTTCTGCCCCACAGCTAATGCACCTATTGTGGTGTCTCCTTCATCATTACATGTTCCATCAACATCAACCCCACCATCCTCACAACCACCGTCCTCACCACCGTGAGGACGACCACCATCTTCACCACCATCTAATCCACAAGCTAATCGACCATCTAGGCCGCCATCTAATCCACCATCTAAGCCAACGTCAGCCTCATCCTCACCACCACCAGCGTTTGAATTCTCACTTTTATCAAGATTAGCCTTATCCTTATCCTTCTTATTCTTCCTGTCCTTCTTATTCTTCTTCGTCGGCGTATTCCCTTCACCATCACCAACACCTAAACCATCAGACCCTGACTTTCCCTCCCTTAATACCCTAACTTCCTTCTCAATTCCAGTAATCCTCTCACCCACCTCCTTAAAACCTTCATTAACAATCTTAAGAAGATCGCCCATCTCTTTCAACAGTTGATTGCTCACAGACTTTATCAAATAAACAACCTCACAATTATCAACACCGTCAGATTTTGCTCGCTTCTTATTACCTCCAACCTCTTCTCCATCAACCTCATCACCACCACCATCAGCAGCTTCAGAATTCTTCCTCTTAACACCCTGTCCCTTGGACAAGGTCTTCTTCTGACCAGGAGGCACTACAGTACTGTACACCCCATCAACATTCCAGTGCTTTAAACTAAACCTCCAAGGGCGCTCAAACTTACCAAACATTGCTTTCACAATGTTGACAACATTTGGATCATCCTCACCATCGTCCCACCAGGGGAACATCTCATCAAACTCCTTGAGGACGAAGTTGTTGACGCTTGTCTGCAAGGACAAGATAACATGCACAAACTAAATGAGTTTTGCAAAAAAAATGAAGTCTGACAATATAAAGTCTGAAAAATGAAGTATGACGTCAGACTTCATATGAAGTCTGGAATTAGACTTCATATTGAAGTCTAGAATAAGACTTCATATGAAGTCTGACATCAGACTGAGTCTGCATCTACTACCTGCTTGCGCAACTCCGAATCGACTTTTTTGCGATTCCTGCTTCCTTTGTAAGCCAAGAGCGGTGGGGCTGGGTTATTTGGCAAGGGAACCCCGTAGACAAATGCCATCCCGGGACAGGCCCAATATATCCACACGTTCAATACCTCAGCGAAGCCTGAAATCTGATAGTTTTTACCTTCTTGGAGTTTTCTATTTACCTCTGTTTTTACAGAGTCTACCAGGATTTTGAAGGCGAGTCTTCCCCATGGGTATGACTCTAACGCCCCTGGCTTCAGCAGCATCTTCGTCAGGTCCGCTCTCGATGGAGTTGTCCAGTGTTGAGCATCGATGAAGCTCGCGTAGATGGATATGTAGCCCAACCAAATCCTATTTTGCCGTTCCCAGCCTCCACATCTCTTGCAAGCTTCGAGCAACTGATTATAACTTGGCCCTACATCTTCTCCAACCCCAAGAAGCGCCCACATAGTACTCATTACGGGTGTGTTCTCAACCTCCGGATACTCCATATTCTCAACATATTTACAATTGAGACCGGTTATCTCTTGGAACTCATGGAGCGAAAACCTCACCGGTTGAGGGCCAATAAGACACCATACCTCATGCTTCTGATCGACTTCTAGTTGATTACACAGCATGTAGTGCACCATCCTTGAGCACCATACAAAGTCCATCTCATGCCACTTCACAAAAACCCCGAAGGCTGAATTGCGAAGCTCTTCCCACTCACTATCTTCTAGCGCTTGTTGGAGAGCATCCATCAGATCTCTCTTACCGCTGAAATAATGTATGCTTTTGTCTGGTTCAGGCTCATACCCAGGTCTGAACATCCTTGGAGGGAATTCAGGTCCTCCCATTTTGACCTTCGACGAAGACGTCATCCTCGGTGACCACGGCGAAGGGAGAGAAATAGATCTGGGAATCAAAAAAGACAAGAGTTCAGTCCTGGTGACGTTCTAGAAATCAGTATCGAGAAGGTGACGGATTGAGGAGAAGAGAGTAGTAGAAGAAACTTACCGGCGCAGACAGAGGGGATGATCGAAGCGACGAATTCCAGAGAAAATGATGAAGACGAAGATATCGGTTCGGTTTCTCCGAGAGAGAGAGAGAGAGAGAGAGAGAGAGAGAGAGAGAGAGAGAGAGAGAGAGAGAGAGAGAGAGAGAGAGAGAAATTGTGTCAGTTTTTTTTTCTCGGTAACTGTAAAAAAAATGATGGGATAAAAAAACCCTTTTATATTTGACCTAATTTGCGGTTAAAAAAACATGAGACTTCTAAAGAAGTCTGAAATTGTTGGCGCCTTTTCAATTCCTGGTATTTTTGATTATTTTAAAAACGTCAGACTTCTAAAGAAGTCTAAAATTGTTGGCGGCAATATTCCCGCTTTTTTCTAGTGGTTTTTACTAATATTTTAATTCCTTGTATTTTCAATTATTTTCAAAATGGAAGACTCTTTAAGAGAAAACGAAAAGTCCGACCTCTATAAAAGACTCTTGAGTAATCGGTTATCAGACCTCTATAAAAGTCTGAATGAATCGCCCCGTCATTTAAGGAGAAAACACCACGTGTAATCGCCAAGTCCAAAGACTCTTGAGTAATCTGTTATCAGACCTCTATAAAAGTCTGAATGAATCGGCCCGTCATTTAAGGAGAAAACACCACGTGTAATCGCCAAGTCCGAGACGACAGGTTTAAAAATTCCCAAAAATCAAAAAATTTCTAAAAAATCAAAATTCAAAAAATGTCAAAGAAATCGAAAAGTTCCGGTCCTTATCAGACTTCTCTTTCTTTTATAATCAGACTGCCAGAGAAGTCTGTATTGAGAGCCTTAAAACAACCAAATAAATTTGTCTTTACACTTCAAGAAACGAGGTAAATGTCAAATTAATAAGCTGTAATTATACTTCGAGAGACCATGCATCATATTCAAATATTGAGGGTCCATAATCTGTTTCCCAATTACAAACTTACAAAAACAATGACCCTCCGATGTATTACAAAATAAGTGTCCACGACAAAATGTCTACATAGCAAAGGATTTTTCAATCATAAACCAAAACATAACAAAAACACAAACAGAGATGATGAGGGCGACAAAAACAAACGCAACAACCTTCATCTTTCATAACAGTGTTTCTCCAAATCTGCAGGGGATGGATCTCGGAACAGTGTCTCTCCAACCTTCATCTTTAGGAAACAACCTCTCGTAGTCTCTTCGATCCCTTCACCATGCTCGCCGGTCCAATCAACTCCGGGATGTGAAGGGAGTCGACGGGAGGTGGTGGCCGGCGAGCTTGGTGAAGGTATTGAAGAGTCTTCGAGAAAAAGAGAGAAACTGCTTTTTGGTTTTTTTTTGAAGATCTAAAATTTTGTGTGGACCAACTTTAGGTCAAACCTGTAAAAAAAATTATATATTTTAGGTCAAATCTGAGTAGAGCGAGAATTCTAAAACATCAGACTTCTAAAGTCTGACAGGGCAATATTCCCGCTTTTTTTGTAGGGCTTTTTTTACTAATATTTTAAGTTTGGGCGGCAATATTCCCGCCTTTTTTAGGGCTTTTTACTAATATATATTAATTCTTGTTTTTTCAATTATTTTTAAAACGTCAGACTTCACATAGAAGTCTGAAATTTTAGGCGTCAATTTTTCAAAAGTTTTAAATTATCAGACTTCAGAAGATATTTAATGATGTTCACAATTCATTCACATTTTGACATAGTTAACACAACACAGATAAACTAGAATTTTTGTTTACAGATTGTCAAATATTAGAAGAAAGCAACAGAGATAGACATGGCCAGGACGGTAATAACAGCACCAACTATCATCAGACTCCTCAGCTCGACGCCACGCATTATCTGGCCACATGGTTTCTCCTTCAACTGCTCTTTCAATTGAGCTATCTCTGCCTTCATTACCTTGACATCATCGACGACGGTGGATAAACACTTGTTGCTTCGAGCATCAGAAACGAGCATGCCATCAATACGTTGACCATGTTGGTCAACAAACAACTTTACATCGTTAAACTCCTCAGTCATAGCCTCATCCCACCACTTCATTATATGGTAACCACCATCCTACACAGCCACATTTGTACAACCATATTAGGATCCCAAATTATAATAAGCGGTGTAAAAAATCAAACGATGTATAGGCCATTACGTCGTAGTTACGACATCCAAAGAATCTTCTTCCCGAATTCTCGGCAGTTAGGGATGTTCGCATGACGGTGTCCAGACCGCAGAAGCATTTCTTGGGGAATCCGTATGATGATCCGGATCGACGTCGAACTGTTGTACTCGTACTTGACGGATCGTGACCGTAGAGATCGGGTCCGTAGGATGAACTACTCGACGTTGGAACCTGACTGACTCGCCCCATCCTGTGTAAAAGACATAACAAAGTCTGATGAAACTCAAACATTAGTCTTAAAGAGATAACAGTTTCTAAATACTGTCACAATTCTCTAGAAGTCTGATATTAGAGATATTAGACTTCTAGGGAAGTCTGATTTTAGACTTCTGGAAAAGTCTGACGGAGATACCGATTAACAATTAAATCTACTTGTTTAATTAGATCTAAGCAAAAAAACATAGAAAAATCTTGTAGAACTAAAACAGACTTTTTCGTACAGATCTCAAAATGTTGCAGGAAAAACTTGATAATAGGAGCTTATCTTACTTGCAAAGACGAAGTTCACGACGATGACGATTTACATCCACAAAAAATAGAGTTGTGGTGTTTGAGAGCGTTTAGAGAGAGGAATTATTCTTGTTTTAGAGAGAGAGTCGGAGAGTCGGTAATGAATTTTACAGTTTGAGGCAACAAATTGGTAACTTTACTATAAATATTATAATTTAAATTTACTATCACAATCTGTCAGAGTCTCGGAGAACGCGAAACCGATATTACCATTTTAACATTCGGGTGTGTAAGACTTCTTTAGAGGTCTGATATTCGACTCTAACAAAAGTCTGATACTGATTAAATTAGTAAATTTAAATTATAAAATAAAATAAAAATATTTGTTAGCAATTGTTTGGACAAAAATTAAATATTGACGATGTCGATGTATAGAAATTAAAATTTCATAAACTTCAATCAAATTAAACAAGGTTAGTTAATTATGCACATATCCTAAAAATATCAGACTTCTGGAGAAGTCTGATATTTAATTAACTAGTAAATTTAAATTTAAAAATTGTAAGAAATTATTTTCTCAAAATTACTTGTACATAAATTAAATAGAGACGATTATTGAAGTATTGAAATTAAATTTCGTGATATTAAATCACATTGACTACATGTAAGGTAAAGTATGATGTTCAGCTGAAAACATGCTTTGAAATGTAAGAAACATGTAAGAAGCATTTACCTATAAATTTAGGGTTTAGATTCATGGATTAACAAATTTACTTTTGAAATGTTAAATATGCACATATGTGTTATAAGGTGCCTATATTTAACGAATTTGATTGAAAATATAGGTTTGTTTTTAATATTTTCACTGATAAGTGCAAAATATTAGATTTAGGGCTTATGAGAAAATAATTTTTTACAATTTTTAAATTTAAATTTACTAGTTAATTAAATATCAGACTTCTCCAGAAGTCTGATATTTTTAGGATATGTGCATAATTAACTAACCTTTTTAATTTGATTGAAGTTTATGAAATTTTAATTTCTATACATCGACATCGTCAATATTTAATTTTTGTCCAAACAATTGCTAACAAATATTTTTATTTTATTTTATAATTTAAATTTACTAATTTAATCAGTATCAGACTTTTGTTAGAGTCGAATATCAGACCTCTAAAGAAGTCTTACACACCCGAAGGTTAAAATGGTAATATCGGTTTCGCGTTTTTTGTTTGTTCATATGGGGGTAACTGTAATTTTCCACGCCCGATAGGTTAGAGCTGCATTTGATTCAAGTTTTGGTTTAGTTTTTTTGAAAAAATGAAATTTTGGGTTAAAAACAGCAATTTGCCCAATATTTTTTTCTTTGCTAATATTTTTTTCAAACATATAAAATAATCACTATAATGAATAATTTAAAATATTAAAATAAATAAATAAAATTATATTCAAATTAAAAACATTTGTGTATTCTCTCCATAATGTATCACCCACAAAAAAAATTAAAACAACTCATTATTTTCAGTGGGTAATAAAAGTAATTCAAATTCAAGAAGAAAAAAATATCATTTTGATGAAAAATAAATATTACAACCATTTTCCTTTTACTCATATACAAATTTTCCTTCAAACAATATTGTTCTTCCCATAATCTATGAGATGGATTTAATATTTTAATTCCTTTGAGTTATTCTTTATTAAACGAAACTCATAATAACAAAAATTAACTGCAAATAATCCCCTATATATTATTAGAGGGGTGATTTGTGAAAGAAATATGACATGGCTAACAAATAAATATGTCATGGCAAGTAAAGAAATATGACATGGCATCACTCTCAACAAAAATTTTATCATATGGCAAATCAATAGCTATTTATTACTTATGCAAATATTTAGTGATTATAAACAACAAAATCTTTGCTAATATTTTTTCAGACATAAAATAATCTTTATAATGAATAATTTAAAATATTAAAATAAATAAATAAAATTATATTCAAATCAAAAACATTTGTGTATTCTCTCCAAAGTGTATCACCTACAAAAAAATTAAAACAACTAATTATTTTCAGTGGGTAATAAAGTTAATTCAAATTCAAGAAGAAAAAATATTATTTTGATGAAAAATTAATATTACAACAATTTTCCTTTTACTCATATACAAATTTTCCTTCAAACAATATTGTTCTTCCCATAATCTATGAGATGGATTTAATATTTTAATTTCCTTGAGTTATTCTTTATTAAACGAAACTCATAATAACAAAAATTAACAGCAAATAAAATTAAACTTAAAATAAGTAAATAAATCTAAATTCTACATATAATCGTGATTTTGAGGAAAATTTTTCTTTTTATTCTACAGAAAAATTTCCGTAAATAATACTGTCTAAATATATTGTGAGCTTCTTTATTGTTGTTTCCCATAATCTATGAGATGGATCTAGTATTTATTGTTTCCTTAAGTTATTCTTTACCAAGTGAAACTAATAATAACAAAATATTAACAAAAAAATTAAAAAAAATAAATTCAAAATAATTAAATCTAAATTCTACATGTAATCCGGATAAATTTTCAATTTTAATTGATTTCAGAAAATACTAATTCGCGTAAAACGCGAGGAGTCATCTAGTACATATTATAACAAACAAATTATTATGCAATTATAAAAGTAATCAAAAGTACATACACACAATTCATTCATGAGATACTTTTGGTGCCTAATAATATCAATATAACAAACAAATTATTATGCAATTATAAAAGTAATCAATTGTGTGTATCTCCATTTACATGTAATCAGACAATTTAAAACTTAAATTAACGGTTACAATTAAACCCAAGTACAACACGTATATTAATCTAGTAGCACGTTATTTAGGAAGATAACATTCAATTAAATGTGTCGACTAATAAAAAAACATTCAATTAAATGTCATTCTAAATAAATAAATAAATAAATAAAGCTCGTAGTCAGTAAAGTAACTTTCACAATATAGTCATCAACATAATGACCATATAATTATAGATCTCGCACAGACTTTTTTGGTGTTATTATTCAGATCCTCATCTAGTGTGTAAATGACATTATTAACTTCGAAAGATTTTTCCGCATAAAAGTTTGACTACACTTTTCATGAAAGATTGAATAAGTCATGTTGGCAAAAAAAAATCTTTCATATTATTATATACAAAAAAAATTGAGTTATCAACTTTGGACTAAACAAAGTTAATGTTTTTTATATATATAATCTCTACGTTTGGACTGAAACCTAATCTATGTGGATTTAGAATTATTTTTTAGTGCAATTTTTTGAAAATGTTTTTTCTCCCAAAGAATATTAAATTAGGGGAGCAACAGAACCAACTCCAAATGAGTAATCAACCACCAATCCACCACATCTTTTGGTAACAAAGTTAATGTTGCATAGGTTTTCCCAGAATTTTATCAAAAGTAAAGGTTAACAAATTTAATGAAAATGGTTAACAAATTTAATGAAAATGGTTTGCATTATATCTCCGAAATCGACTCAACTCTTTGGACAAACTACTGGTGAAAATGGTTTTCCATTCTCTGATCTATTGGATATGGAAGGAAAGGAATGGTAGAGTCCATCAAAAACCACACCACTCAGTTGAGCACACAGCGAGTATCATCCATAAAGACATGACGGCTCGGCTTCTATTATACGACAATGAAGTGGGAAATGAAGGAGGAGGACTTGCTCGATGGAGATCAATCTCAAGGATTCAAACTTTTCAACTTAATTACGTACGAAGTAAATTTGTTTTTCTGAAATGCTTTCCAAAGAGAGTTTAAAACTTGACCAACCGGTTTAGGACTGGTTATGTAACCTTTTTTGTTGATAAATAAATTTCACATTTCAACAAAAAAAAAAAAAAAAAAACAAATTTAATGAAAATGTACTTGCGTTCGCATTCGGTGGAAATTTTGTGAACCACTGATTTTGTTTGTGCTGTATTATATGCTTTACACATATATAATGCAATATAATATTTATGTGTGGCCAAAGAGAAAACTAGCCTTGACCTGGATGACAATTGGCATGTTTCTTGGTGCTTTAGTCAAATTCAAAGCACCAATCAAGTAATTATATATCTGGTTTCCTTATTGCAAAATAAAAAACTTTCAATCCGAACAATATATTTCCCCTAACATTTAAGTAGTGATTACGCATTTTAAGATACATTTTCAAAGTAAACATAATAGAGTTGCAATGATTTTCCATGTTAAAAAACCTGTTATGGTTGGGACAATGGCCAAATGGGGCCGGGTACAAGTTGAATAGGCATTGTTTGGTCAATGTTATTTATTTACATTTTATGTTAATTTGTCTGTTGTGACAAGTGGGATACACACTTAAAATTGCTTTCAGTTATGTTAACAATTGGGTTTCTTTTTTTAATTCATTGGAAAAATATTATGTATCCTTTTCAATTTAAAAACATGTAAAGTTGGGATTTTGTATGTGTGCAGGGATCTTAACTTTACATATGATCACATGCCAAAAAGCTGATGAAAACAAGAACAGAAAAAAGTTCAACAAACTATTTTCCTTTTCCTCTCTTAATTTCATGTCGGATCCAATATGGTCGAATCAGTTTTTTTAGCAGTAGAGTTTTTTCTTAAGTCAACAACATGTATCAAACATATTTGATACTTGATAATAACACAATAAAAACAAACTAACACACACTATTAAATTACTATGTCATATTGAAGCAATAAATTGTTATTAAGAATGATAACTTATAAAATAATTAAATATCGAATGAGTATACCCTTGAATAAACAAAACCTTATTGTTAAACCTCACATCTTGCAAAAATATGAAAAGTTTTGTTTTTGTGTGATTTGTGGCTTCACATGTTCTTACAAACCTCTAAAAATAAATACCTCAATCATGTATATAATAAATTTCGCTATTTATTCCAACTTCATTCTCTCTTGGAACATTCTTTTACGCATAAACCCTCCCACCAAATACCAGACAACGTCATTATTCTAGAGCTTGACGTCAAACTAATTCTTTACTAACCTCACGAACAATCTTACGCCCATGCGATGTGCTCCCGAAAAATTGTTACTTCTCTCATAATAACATATATGAATCTTAAGGCATACCGGGAGCTCATTCGCGATCCTTTACATTCCAAAGGACGGAAATCCTATCATGTGTTCTAGGAACTACTCAAGACACAAAAAAATCAACATGTTTAATGTATATGACATCTACGACCCCTTGTACGGAGAATCCAAAATTCAATCCGAACATATTTATATAGGAGCACAATACCAAACGTGATGCCAGCCACCGGCTATTACGATATTTGTAACAAAAAAAAGATAGATATTGTGGGAGTCGAAACTCGAACAATTATATTTGTCAAGGGTTTTGAAGCGAGAATAGATTTTCTGGTTAAACTACGAACGATGGTTGCGATTGTTGTAAAGAAAGTTTTATTGCTGTTTAGCTTAACAAGTTGTGGATCCCTTTCTCAAGGAACGTACAAGAGTTTATATAGCATTCTAGGTCGGCTAACTCTTCTCCTAAACGATAAAGAAAAGTTTTCCTAAGTCTTCGGCAATTTCCACTTTTCAGATCTGCTACGTCGGTTGCATTTGTATGTGTTTCGTCGCTGGACAACTTCGGCCCATAGACTTCGGCCCATCGAGTGAATAAAGAGACTTCGGTTCATTGTTGAAACAATTCATCACTAAAACTAAAACAACCAAACCTTCTTTTTTATTTATAATAATTAATCCGAATTAAGTATTCCCATAAATACCAATTCTCAATGATTAATTCTCAACCAATCAACCAAACAAACCAGCGGAAAACACATAATCAATTTGAACCAATAACTCCATAATTCAATAAATCAATTCAACAACTTAAGCATCGATTCCATAACTACTAGCAACCTAAACACCAGGTTCTAAGTTCCAAAAGCACATAACATAAAAGAGACCCTAAATCATCCTCCTCTCCTTGCCATGATCCCACTATCACATTTTATCTTTACCTGCATCACATGAAAAAACGAGATGCATAAATATTATCATAAATACTTAGTGAGAAGGTAATTTCGTCTACCGGTTATACACACATGATAATGAATGTCAAGATACCACATAAATCAACTAGCACTACGATCAGAATACGATAAAACAAACACACAAACCAGTTACCAAAACACAGAAGCATTTATCGATCGACACACCACCACGGTGTCATTTGAATGAAAGCCATCAAATAAGGTTGTCAACTTTGATTGATCATCTTAAGATGTATATTGTAACCCAATTCATTATATTAGATATGGGCATTCTAAGTAATGATAAAGAATACACTTTAGAGGAATCTTATGACTGTAAGTTAGTTGAATTGGATGATTATGTGAGATTCAAACTAGTCGATACTAAAAAAGTCAAGGGTAAATCAAAAGAAACCAAAAAGCCAACCAGATACCCGAATACAGTAGTTTGTGCCGACCGACACACCACCACGGTGTCGATCGACACAAGACCATAAAGTATGTCGATCAACACTTCCACTAGGTGTCGATCGACACTCCATCGCAGAACGTAGAATCGAGTCTATCCTTACATGGCTCAAATTCCGGTTCATCGATTGATCATCTGCATCGATAAACAGTACCACATATACACACGAAAAACATCCAACAGCAACGAAAAGAACACAATATCAATTCCATCAAAAAATCAATCTATCAACATCAAAACATCTGATTATCCCAGATAAACTATAACATCCCGAAACCAAATTCTAGTAATTTGGAAGGGGTGTCGATCGACCTTAGTGGCCGGTGTCGATCGACACTTGTGGTCGGTGTCGATCGACACCATGTTTTCGGTTTGTTTTTGGGTTGAGTAAAATCGTTCGTTTTGAGATGCTGGTTTAGGGAGAGCCCTAGGGCTCGTATATATAAGCTTTTGGCAGTCCGTGGCCGCGTTTCAGAGGAAGAGAAATAGTTTCTAAAGGTTTTTGAGAGAGATTTAGTGATTCGAGGAGGTTTTGTGAACCGTTCTTCGTCGTTCTTCGCTAAAGAAACTCATGTGATCATTTGTGTCAAATTGTTAGCAAATCCTCGGTGATTTTTGTCGCTGTTCCAATCCTTTCCTTTCCTCTCCTCAATTCCTTTTAGCAAAGGTGAGTGTGCGACCGTAGGCCCGTATAGGCCAAAAATTGAGTAATCGATTGATTTAGGAGTTTTCGTGAGGAAATTGTGGTGCAACTTTGACATCTTGATGATTTTGTGGGTTAATTGTATTGTTATTTGATCAAATTGTTGTTGAATTGTGTGTTTAGTGGTTTTGTGATCGTGTTAACGATCTATTTGTGATTGGTATATGCGTCCTTAGCCTGTAGATGGAAGGACCGTCTCACTAAGTATTTATTAAATACTTACGCAAATCTTTTTCCCATGTGTTGCAGGTAAAAGAAATGTGTGATCGCGGAATCAAAGCCGGTGAAGAGGATGATAGGATTATTGTGTTTTGTTAGTCTAGTGAACTTGGTGCTTAGGTTGCTAAATTTTAATTTAGCTGTTGGATTTATGGAATTGTTTTAGTGGTTTTAATATTTGGTTTAATGGATTATTGTTGAGAATTTCTGCCTTTTTAGTATTAGACTAGCTGTTGAGAGTTAACATTTATAAGAATGTTAATTCGGGCTAAATAAAATAAAATAAGTGTTGGTTGTTTTATTTTGGTATCAGAGCTTCTACGGTTTTAAGACAGTAGATTAGGATGAAATGAGACTATGTGTTTAATTGATTATGTGCGTTTAGACAATTATTAGTCTTAGATCATCCTCTTCGGCTTTTAAAGAAAATCCACGGTAAGTTGTACATTGATTGTTTGTGACTTCTGGTGGCTCATGTTTCCTGTTCTGTGTGAGTGCAGAGAGATGGATATTGGAGGGAGAGGTAATGGTATATGAGGTAGAGGCCAAGGTCGTGGTCGTTGGCCAGTGCTAGAGTCTTCGAGTAGCGTGGCTGCGAGTGGTATGCAGGTGTCAGAGACGCAAACGCAACATTTAGGATATGTGAGTGAGACCAGCATGAGTGCCAGTATGGGTGCTATGGGTGCCAGGAGGGGTGTCGGGTTGGCTGGTGGTAGAGTGGACCCAGGTGTGGGTGCTGTTCTAGCTCAAGATCGTTTTAATCGTCTGGAGGGTTTGATGACTCAGTTGTTGGGGCAGTTTCTGGCTGTGGTTCTGAGGCAGGCTCCAGCAGTGCCTTCGGTGGTTGAGGCGCAGGCGAGGGTTATAGCAGTTGAGCAGCCGAGGGCTGCAGTTGCGGAGCATCCTTCCTATATGGAGATGATGAAACAGAAGCAGAGGATTGGTATGCCTTCCTTTGCAGACAGAGTTTGGCCTGAGGAGGCGGATGAGTGGTGCTCGAGGCTAGAGTGTAACTTTCAGTCGATCCGATGTCCTTCAGAGTTTTAGGTGGAATTGGATATTCACTATCTCAGTGGAGATGCTTATTTGTGGTGGAGAGCTACTGAGGCTAAGAGAGCTGTATGGACCTAGGGAGAGTTCTTAGTCGAGGTTAACACTAATTATTTTCCTCGCAATGCATTGGATCATCTGTACATGCAGTTTATAGAGTTGTCTCAGAGAGAGCGTTCATGCGTGAGTATGATGCTGAATTTAATAGATTTGTGGTTTATGCTGGCCGTAGCATGGAGCATGAGCGGACCCTGGTGAAGAGATTCTTGCCGGGGCTTTGTCTGAGCATTAGGACGCAGTGCAGAGGTTCCTGTTACGCCTCGAGGGCGGAGCTGGTGGAGCTTGCTGCTTCTATTGAGGAGGATCAGCGTGAGCAGTGGTTGATCCACCTGTGGTTACTCCTACCGTGCAGCCGAGGAGGCAGCAGCAGCATCAGTAGCACCGAGGTTCTGGTGCCGGAAAAGGAGGTAAGCTTGCGCAGGTCCAGAAGAGAAAATGGGACGATGTTTCCAAAAGCGATCAGAGTGATCGTAGTTGTTTTAGGTACGGGAGCACTGAGCATTGGGTGGCGAGCTGTCCCAAGAGAGAGACATCCCAGGAGGCCAAGGTGTGTTACCATTGTAGAGAGTCGGGGCATATCAGGCCAATGTGTCCCAAGTTGCAGCAGATGGATGTGGCAGCGGTTCATCCAGTGGCAGCACAGCCAGTGCCTCAGGTGGCGGCACTGTAGCCTTTGGGTCAGATTGGGCCTGCACAGCGAGTTTAAGCACCGGCAAAGGTGGGGCAGCATAGCGACGCGCATATCACATGTAAAATTCTTGACTCGAACTTTGTAAATTCTTGAGTGGTTAAATTGTAGTTTGTGTTCTTTTATTTTGCTTGTGATAGAAATGCTATGCTTCTCAACGCATGTGAATTGTGTAGGAACCTTTATTGTGGAAGGTTTTGAGTCCCATGTTTTATTCGATTCTAGAGTTTTGAATTGCTTCATCACTCCAGAGTGGGCCGAGAGCAGTGGCATCCGAAGCAGCGCTGGTGAGCGTTCATGTCTGGTCAAAGTGGCTGGAGGAGGATTCTTGGCTACTTATGGCCGTGCGAGAGAAGTTGATGTGCAGATTACTGGAGAGTCAATGCCAATAGAGTTGGTTATCAGTCCAGTGGAGTTGTATGATGTTATTCTGGGGATGGATTGGTTAGCGCATTATCGAGGCAGAGTTGTGTTTGAGCGCGAGGCAGGGAGTTTAATGTTTCAGGGTGTTAGACTAATTTCCAAGAGTCTTGTAATCTCGGCTATTTAGGCGGAGTAGATGATAGCGCGAGGTTGCGAGGCGTACCTTGCAACGATTTCAATGCCAGAGTCTAGTGGTGAGGTTGTTATCGGGGAGATCAGAGTTATTCAAGATTTTGAGGATGTATATCAGTCTTTTGAGGGATTTCCGTCGTTTCGGTCTGATCCTTTCACGATTGAGGTAGAGCCCAGGACAACTCTGATTTCTAAGGCTCCTTATAGGATTGCTCCAGCCGGTGAAGAGGATGATAGGATTGTTTTGTTTTGTTAGTCTAGTGAAGGTGGTGTTTAGGTTGCTAGATTTTAATTTAGTTGTTGGATTTATGGAATTGTTTTGTTGGTTTTGATATTTGGTTTAATGGATTATTCTTGAGAATTTCCGCATTGTTAGTATTAAACTAGCCGTTGAAAGTTAGCATTTATGGGAATGTTAACTCAGGCTATTAAAAAATAATATATATATATGTGTGTGTGTGTGTGTGTGTGTGTGTGTGTGTGTGTGTGTGTGTGTGTGTGTGTGTGTGTGTGTGTGTGTGTGTGTGTGTGTGTGTGTGTGTGTGTGTGTGTGTGTGTGTGTGTGTGTGTGTGTGTGTGTGTGTGTGTGTGTGTGTGTGTGTGTGTGTGTGTGTGTGTGTGTGTGTGTGTGTGTGTGTGTGTGTGTGTGTGTGTGTGTGTGTGTTGGTTGTTTCATAAACCTCGGTCGCGCACTCACCTCGAGGAAATCGGATAGGAAATGAACAGATCGAATGGAGAATGAGAACATCCACGAAAGTCAGTCTCAAACTCACAACGATTCACAGATTCACGCTAGAATCAACGAGAACAATTCTTCTCGATCAAAAACCCTCAAGAACGATCTCAAATCTCCAAGACTCTCTCTTTTCTCTCAAATTCTATGAAAAACCTTTGATTTTCTCTAAATTTCATGGCTGGTCGATGTAAACAGGGGTTTATAAACGAGCTCCTAGTTTTCTATAACCTAAACCGAGCAAAACCGACAATTAAAATCGAACCGACACATCACTTGTGCGATCGACACATCACTAAACTTTCCAAAAGCCGTTTACGGATGTTACATAAACATTTCATAGTTGTGAGGCTTCGTACTTGCAGCACCCTCGTTGCCCGTAGTTGCAGCGCCGTCGTTGCCCATAGTTGCTACATCGTTGTTGCCCATAGCTACAACATTTTCATTCGTAACTGCATCAACATTGTTGCTCATACTTGTAATGTCATCATTTATAATTGCAGTAACGTCATCATTTGTAACTGCAGCAACGTTGTTACTCGTAACCGAAGCAGCGTCGTTGCTCGTAGTTGTAGTGTCGTCATTGCTTATAGCTGCAACGTCTTCTTTGCTCGTAGCTGCAACACTTCGGTTCCTGGCACCTACAATGGAAGTAGCTACGACACTTTGGATTCTGGCAGCTACGATAGTCATAGATGCAACACTTTGGATTCTCACAGCTATGATCATCGTAGTTGCATCACTTTGGATTTTGGCAGCTTCTATGTGTCTTCGGAGACTTCGGCTTCGTAGTAAGAGAAGTCTTAGGAGATATTTGTGTAGCTAGAGAAGACGTATGAGAATTCTCCGTAGTTAAAGAAGACTTTGGAGACTCCTTTGTAGCAGGAGAAGAATTAATGAATGACTTAGGGGTTTTTCTGCAGAACGAAAAACTTGCAGAAAAACCCCTAAGTCATTCATTAAGTCTATTTTTGTTTTTGCAGAAAGACGTAGGAGTATGTTTTTCGTATAAAGACATAGGAGTTTGTTTTCGTTGTTGTCTGTAGCAGAAGAAGACGTATGAAATTTCTCCCCAGTAGGAGAAGACGTATAAGCCTTTCTCCGTAGCTGGAGAAGATGTATGAGTCTCCTCTGTAGCTCATAAGACTTAGGCGTCTCTTTTCGTATAAAGACCTAGAATTTAACCGTTGATTTTGAGGAGTGAAAACCAACCCCAACAGATACCTGATTCATAGCCGATTTTATTGATGTAATATCCCAAATTCAACCTTATTTTACTTTTTCTGTATAAATTGCTACCCCTATATGTTAATGGAGTGACAAAATTTTCGTGCACTCCTTCATGGTAATCAATTAATGGTTTTATTCCTGTATGAATAAATTGCTACGTAACAAATGAACTAAAAATGACATTATATTTTTTTTTCAGTGATTAAGTTGAAGTCCTGTAATCAATTCCATAGGCTATTAGCTGAAAATTTGTATGTCGGTTTATGGTAGGTTTCGAGTTCTTCTGTTATGCAATGTCAACCATAGACTATAGTCCATAGCAAGGGAATTGTATACATATTAAATAGTCTTTGATTAAAAAGTTTCTTAAAAAAAAATTGGATGAATAGTTATTGACGTATATAATCCACTAAAATTTCTCCCCAAGAGTTCATGCTCAAAGCTTTGTAATCAAATGGACTCTGTAGTCTTGGTAAATTAATGAAAATATTTGTCGGCAAAAAAAAAAAGAATATTCTTGAAAATACCACTTTTTAGGTATTGTTTTCCAAAACTACCATGAAAATCGTAAAATAAAATAAACAATACAAATAAAGTTTAGGTAAGGTTACTAAACGTATGTAGGAGAAATACCCTAAAATCTAGGAAATCTGCAGGAACTCTTTATAAACCTAAAACCTGGGATAATTATGAAACATTTGTAAAATAGTAGTATCTTTAAAACTCAAACTTTGCTTTCGTGGTAAACATGTTTCATACGTATAACATGTTTACTTTAAAGTTTTCCTTCAGTCAAAATCCAAGTTTACAAATGTAAAGAAAACTTGTGGAGTGTGATATATTAAAAGTCTAAATTTATTTCTATATGCATAATACATCCAAGAACAGGGCCGGCCCTACATGCGAGTGAGGCATGGGTCTTGGACCCCCAAATTTTCTGATTTTTTAGCATTAACAAAAGGTCTCCAAAATAAAATTTTATTACAGAAAAAACCTCTAATTTTTATAAATACTTCTTAAACCCCTTAAAAAAATTATTTGGCTTATGGCCCCCAAAATTTCAGGGCCGACCCTGAATAAGAATAACACATTTGAAAAAAAAAAAAGCTCTTAGTGAGAGTCTTATTCACAACAACAAAAATGAAGACTTACGCAGTAATGACTAACGAGAGAGTGTGGGAGACGGAAGCCAGTTTGATGGGTCCTCCTGCTCTGTCACGGACTCACACATTTTTACCATAATTATTCTTAATTTATTCTTGTTCTAATTATTAATTATCGGTAAGGTCTCCATATAGTTTGTTAACTCGGGACGAGTCTCCAAAGCCGAACATGGAGAGTATCTATAAACGAGTATGGCAAAGTCGTGTGCCGGAAAGAGTGAGAGTTTTTCTTTGGTTGGTTGTTCAACAAGTGATAATGACAAACCATGAGAGGTTTCAAAGACATTTGAGTGATACGGATATATGCCAAGTATGCAAGGGTCGAGGGGAGGGGTGGGTATAGACGATCATACATGTTGTAGTCCGACCATGGTTGGTATATGGGTCAGGATAGTAAATGTTCGACAAAGACGAGTCTTCTTTGAGCAGGGGTTTACTTGAGTAGTTATATGATAAACCTGGCGGAACAAAACTCACATGGAGGAGTGTCATGGGCGATTACTTTCGCTTTATCGGTGTGGTGGGCGTGAAAATAGGGTTGTGGAAATGTTTTGGTACGAATAGAGTTTGGAAAGATAGAACTCGTTTTCTTATGGAGCTAGCAAAGTAGGTAGTTACGGCGAATGCAGTGAGGAGTGAAGGAGTGGTACCTTTGGCTCGGGTTGAAAGATAGATAGTGTGGGTTTTACCGAGTACATGCTGGTACAAATTGAACACGGATGGCGCCTCACGTGGTAATCCGGGTTTAGCATCGGCGGGTGGTGTGATTAGAGATGGTGATGGGCAGTGGGTGTGTGGTCTTGCTTTGAATATTGGCTGATGTTCAGCCCCGCTTGCCGAGTTATGGGGAGTGTATTATGGGCTTTATATAGCGTGGGAGCGTCAGTTGTCGCAGGTTAAGCTCGAAGTGGATTCGGAGATGGTTGTTGGTTTTCTTAAGACAGGGATTGGGGATGCTCATCTGATGTCCTTCCTGATACGTTTGTGTCATGGCTTTCTATCGAATAACTGGAATGTTCAAATTTCTCATGTGTATAGGGAGGCTAATCGTCTAGCGGATGGATTAGCGAACTATGCTTTTTTCTACCTTTGGGTTTTCATGCTTTTAGTTCTTTACCTTTGGATTTTTCTTCTATCTTGCGAGAGGATGTTTATGGACCTCCTCAATCAAGACATGTAAGCGTGTAATTGTTTTTGTTTCATTAATAAAATGGGAGCTTGTCTCCCGGTTATTCACCAAAAAAAAAAAAAAGTTTAACCATTAATATTTGATTGTTTACCACAGATTTCACCAAATAGGAAAATCCACTAACACTTTTTTGTTAATAACATGCAATATGCGAGTCTTGAACTTATTAGGTATAACTTATACATTGACAATACCAACATAAATCACTAAGCTACATTATTGGTCAAACAATTGAACAATTCTTATAAATTAAATAAATGACATTGATTTTCTTCAAGGTAAACAACATCTTGGTTGATTGCCATTTGACCTTCATATTAATAAGTGTTTCATGCTGTTCGTCAAAAAATATGCTATTTTCTAAAATCACACAAGTTTTTCAAAAGGTGTACAACGTATTTGCTTTAAAACACCTCTACCTTAATTACTATTTTGCTAGCTACCATAGCCTTTACATTAACTTATACTCAAAATTAAAATTATCTACTTAAACAGCCATTTAAAAAAAAAAAAAAGTCTGCTACTAAACTGCCATTAATTGTTTCGAAGTTTAAAATTGTCTATCATATGGTACGGAAATCATGTCCAACCCTAAGTTGGTCCTTAACTATTTATCTCCAATAAAATCTCAGTATGGCTCATAAACTAAAGATCAATTGTAAAAAACCATTTCATTAGTTATATGAGCTTTGACAGGCAGCTTGAGTTTGGTCTCTTAAATATACATTTTTGGCATGTCAGTGAATATTTCAGAACTAGATCAACATTTTGGATGAACTTTGTGATCAAATGATTTTCTAATTTTTAACTTTTAAGTATATACATCCAAAAAAAAAAATCAAGGTGCGATGGGACAAAGAAAGAATGAGACGAATACCAGACTACATGTTTGAAAAACAAAAACATATTTCATTAACCTTTGAATATCATCAAAGGGCCAATATCCAGTAAGAACTCACACTTTGAGATCTCATTTCTTTTTTGGATACGTCATTGTCATTGTCCAAATCTTAACTCAACATTACCTGGTTTTGGACCTACTATCATTTATTTCTCTTATTTAGTTTTATTCTTTCAACATTTTATATCTATGTTATGCTTTACAAAAACACGACAAAATTGGGATCCACTAAATAATAATTAAGATACGAATCTTGATCTAAATCATAACAAGGAAAAACAATTTTTTTTTTCACAAATTCTTATAATTTTCGGAATTACAAATATATCACCTTTAAAAATATTTTTTTCAAATATGCCACCCTTAAAAATTTATTTCAAACATGCCAAAAAAACTTGTATCACAAATTTGGCAACAGCTTTGATGCCATGTTCATCGAAATAACTGTGGCTTTTATCGCTTTCTACGTTAATGTTTCAACTATTCCAATCTATGAAATCATGGTTAAGAAAAAAGATTATCTTAAACCAATTATTGAAAGAAATTAAACTAATGAAAAAAAGTTAAAAGGAAATTAAATTAAGCTCTATTTTGTTTGAACTCAAAGTAAAGTAAGCCTATCATATAGTTTCCACTTTCTTCTAAAGGCGTGGTGTGTATATTCATATTTTATTCTTAATTTGTATATTCAGCAAATTCACCCATTCTTGTATGGTTTACCAATTTAATTTAATAAATTTAATTCCTAACAACATTTCTTAGGCCCTATTTATTTCTCTTACGGACTCCGTGTTTTAGCCCACATTCCCAACCAAATTATTTTTCATCAGACAAAAAATTTTCATCTTATAAAGTTATGGGATAATTTGTATAATAACCATAAAAAAAAAATTATAACCCACAAACTAACCAAAATGGCCTTATGTGGCAACATCTCAACCCTTCAACTTAGGGATTTTGGTTAGTTTGTGGGTTATAATTTTTTTTATCGTTATTTAACAAATTAACCCGATTAGATTATTATATCCCCTGAATTTGAACAAATAACTTGTCAAATAATAGCTCCACATGATCATTTTCAGGAACAAACCTCTTCCTATCCTCTTCTCTTCCTCAAAATGGGAATGTGAGACAACCACCAAAGTTGCATAACCAAAAGACCAAAAAAACCCAAAACGCCGCAAAAGAGAGAAGAGAGCCCTGTCAAGTTTTCTGCTAACTATTCTAAGTTCTGACCAAAAGAAGAAGGAAAACAAAAAAAAACTGTTCGGTTGTCAATAATACCAACAGCTTCTTCCATGTTGCAATCTACTTCTCAAGAATCTTTATCACCTACTTGTGTTGTTGCCTCTGGGAAGCCACTCTCTGAACCTGCATTACTTTCCTCTGGTTCTTTCGCCGTTTCTTCTCTTCTTTCAAACAGATTCGCCAAGAACCCACTCTTTGATGAAGCAGGCTGGTCAGGATTTGCTTCAGTAGCAAAGGCTGAAGCACTCATTTTCTTGTTCCCAAGCTCTAGCTGAAGCTCCTCTGGCACATCATCAATGGGAGAAGCCTTTTTTTCCTCCACTACTCCATCTGCATGAGATTTCTCCTCCTCATTTCCCGATCGCTTAGTCTCATTCTGAAAGAGTTCAAGGCTCAGCGTAGAGCTGGATCCCGCGGCATGCTTTTGAGCCATTTCAGGTGCTGGAAAGAAATCAACAAAAGTAGTAGTGGCTTCAGCAGTTGAATCTTTAGATGAAGTAGTAATGATTGTAAATACTGTCTTACTTTCTGCACAAGCTTCAGATCTCAGGGCAGTATGATCCTCTTTCGGTATATCATCACTAGCAAACTGTGGCATCAGAGAGAGGGTTTGGCCTTCAGGTTCAGTGAGTTTCTCCTCTGCAGAAGATCCCCCAACATCTTTCATCTGTGTATCAGTAGCAACATTCCTCTCACCAATAGCCTCAGAACCAACACCCGCATCGCTTATTGGATGATTATCAAGCAGCATAGCAGATTGGTTATCGGTTTGAGGCTCAGAACCGTTGTTATCAGTTTGTTTCCCCTGAGGTGGAGTTTGTTGGTTTAAGGATGAAAATGGGATATCTTCTCTTGCATACATCTTAGCTTGAGGAAACAGATCAGTTGTTGGGGTAATTGGAGTGACTCTCTCTGGTAAGAAAACGACGCCTTTCAATTGCTTCTGCGAGTCAGCAACCATTACATTGAGAAAATATCCTGCCTCGAAAGAACCTTCAACCACACCAGAAACAACTTGACCTATCAGATTATCACCACTAGTAGTACCAGGTGGCCTCACTTGTTGCTGAGTCTGGCTTTCATCTCTGCGAGGACGACCCCTTTTTCGCTTGTTTGAAAACGATGAGCTCGAGCCTTGATTCGATTGGTCCATCTTCTCTGGAATATCCATGACTTTTTCCACTGCAAAAAAAAAACATATACAAACTATATTCTTTAATTTCGTTGGTGTGTTCATAGCTACCACTATTATACAGAATATGACACAAAACCAAACTTCAATCGTAATCTAAAGTGACACCAAGAGAAGGAAACAAGATCACATTAGCCTAAAATATCAAAGATGAAATGGAAAAAAACAAGAAAAGAAACATTCAGTTTAATTTTACCTTGACACCTACATTTTAATGTTCAAGATAGGACTATTCACACTACAAAGCACTAACTAGTTGCTAAAAGACTACAACTTTCACGGGTTACCATTTTTGTTCAATCATACAACATTTCGATAAACCCCGAAATAGTAATATGAACGCATAAACATGGAAACAAAGTTTTAAATCCAGCATTTCAAATGAATTACTTTCATTGTTCAGAAAGGTCTTGCAAAATTGGATTGAAAATTACAGTTTTACACTGTATAAAAAGAATGATCTTTATTTCATATTATTTCTATAACCGTAACAAGTTTCAAATCACCATGAAATCCAAGATTATAAACATCAAATAGTTTTGTGATTAGCCACACGGAAACAAAAAATGGACCAAATAATCTCAACGATAACAATATAACCCACGAAAAACCTCAAAAATGCGAAAATCTAACACAAATCAAACAAACAAGAATATTCGAAACCTATATTCCACAATGCCAAACTAAAAGTACTCAATTAACCAAGAAACTGAAACTTTCTCGGGAAAATCAACTCGGAAAAAGAAACACTCACGGTTAGGTTGGCGACGCGGAAATGCTTGTTTGGCGAAATCGGAGGGTTTAAATTGGGGAATCACAGAAATCCAACGAGGAACGAGTACATATATACGTATTTATATAAAGTGTTCCGTAGATTCTCCTACCTCGTCGCTTCGCCTTCCTTTCTTCTCTCTCTATCGCTATCTCTATCTTTCTCTCTCGGCGTTTTCCAGTTTTTAGGAATGTGAAATAATAATTAAATTATAATTTTGAATTTCACTTCAATGGGCCAAAAACTGTTTCATAATTAAGCCCAATAAACTTTATCATTTTAGCTGGTTAATCAATTTACATGATGGAATCCATTTTGAGAGATTGTTGTTAGTGTAATCCATTTTGATTAACTATAGCAAAATGTTAAGCCTTATAGCAAAGGCTTATTTGTTGTTGGTGTAAATTATAAAAAAAGAGCTTCATATAAGGGGTTACCAAATTGGGAAAAAAGTATATATCTTTTGGATAAACTTTGGAAAAATATTTTTCACAGTATCTTTCTATACATTTTTAAGTATATTTTTAAGGAAGAATTTCAGCTAGTATTTGAGATTCGCAACAACCGATTGATTATGCTTCTATATCTTTAATTTCTTCTGCCATGGAGTCATCTATAAATGCTTCTGTATAGCTATAAGCCTTAGCATCTGGTTTTTAAACCCTAAACTTTTATTCACAATAATATATACATTTTTAGCGACAAAAAAAAAATCAGTTATATTGAGCCAATAATTATATATATTCATAAGCAAGCAATACAATACTATGCAAACAAACAAGTATGTTGTCTCAATCTCTTACTCTTACAAATATTTTCTTCATTTTCATTAATATATTGGTGTCACATCCTTATCTATGTTTCGTTGAAGAATTGGTGTAGATGATGCTCGGATTACAGATTTACAAGAAAAGTCGGAGAAAATGAGGGAAATTATGTAATTTTGTCAGCGAGAATATATGCCAAAACTATTTAATACCTTATCCACATCTCCTTCAATCGATTCCCTTGGTCTACGTATTTTTGTACATTAATATAAACATGAAGTTGTTATAAATATTTATGTATATATATATACACGTACAACTCGCATTAATAAACTATTAGATATTTGCTGAATTCATAAATAACGTAAATTTGTGAGAACAAATATACATATGCTAAGGCGAATATTATGACAAGTTAACGAATTTATTCTCGCCCGACAAAAAGCATGAATTAAGACATGGTTTTCGTTGGCTTATAATAACTCATCTAATCAATATCTTGGGCCAAATTTTAGTTAGTAAATCATGACTTGACCAGTGAGCAACATAACTCGTACATCATTTTAAAAAAAAAACAGATTACACATTTCGTGTTTTACAAAAATAAAATATTTTTTTTGTTGGGTAATGAGCATGTATATTAGTATTTGCACCATTAATTAAATTTCTAACATCTACTAAATCATAATTTAGTAACTAACAAAGAGAAATCAAAATTTGACTAATTTGCCCATAATAAATTCAATCTAAATTGTCAACTTTAATGCCTAATTAATACATATTTATTTGTAATAAAAATGTACCATTTTTTCAAAACAATAATTTCGAAATTGACATATATAAAAATTCTTTATATTCAGAAAAATTAATTTGAATAGATAAGTTATATAGTGAACTATATCATAATTTAGATAAAATTGAAATAATTAGTGAACAATCTCACGGATAGTTAACTATACATATAATAATGAATATATATTAATTATACTTGTTAAACTATATGTTTATATATAGCTAAGTACATATATGGATATATAGCTAACTATATTTAAATATAGTTATTTATATACATATAGATAATAGTGAACTATTCACGAATATAACTAGTATAGTTGACTATTTGTAATTTTTTTAACTATATAGTTAACTACATATATTTATAACTAACTTTTTTACATATATATATATATAACTAACTACATATATAGTCATATATATATAGTTAACTATATAGTTAATGAATTTACAAATAGTCAACTATACTAGTTATATTCGTGAATAGTTCACTATTATCTATATGTATATAAATAACTATATTTAAATATAGTTAGCTATATATCCATATGTACTTAGCTATATATAAACATAGTTTGACAAGTATAATTGATATATCTTCATTATTATATGTATAATTAACTATCCGTGAGATTGATCACTAATTATTTCAATTGTATCTAAATTATGATATAGTTCACTATATAACTTATCTATTCAAATTAATTTTTCTGAAAATAAAGAATTTATATATATATATATATATATATCAATTTCGAATTATTTTTTTTTGTAAAAAATGTTACATTTTTTATTACAAATAAATGTGTGTTAATTAAGCATTAAAGTTGACAATTTAGATTGAATTTATTATGGGCAAATTAGTCAATTTTTTTTTTCTCTTTGTTAGTTACCTAATTTTTGAACTACATATATTACTTTATTAATTTACATGTTCAAACATATTATTTCACTAATTAACCCTTTTTTGTTTAGCAATTAATTAACATCTCAAGTACAATGACGTGATGATTCATGATCTAGCTAGTTCCTAGTGTTTTCTTGTCGGGATTTATCGGCATAATTATAACAACACATACATTTGGTTCCTTCTCAAATTGAGTTGTTTGGTTATTCTGTCCAAAAATATGTTTAAATAAGTGATGTAGACTTGTAGTCTAGAGTTTACCATTAGAGCATGATCAACGTTACATACCCAGGTAAGTCTCTGTTTTTATTTATTTTAATATTAAATTGTTAAAAAATAAATTAATTAGCTATAAATAGATGCATGACAATGAGTCTCTTTAAAAGTTAAAAAACGTTTCTTCCTCTGCATACTTCTGCATACTTTGGATACAGTTTCTTTCTCTCTCTTCTATTTCTTTGTTTTTTCTTTATTTTTAATTATTAAATACTTGATAAGAGCATCTTCAACCCCACTCTAAATCCTATTCTAAATGGAAGTTTAAAGTAAAATCATCTCCAACCCCACTCTAAATCCTACATCAAAATAGAGCAACCACTTTTTTTACTTTACATTTAGAGTAAACCTAAATCTTACTCTATTTTAGAGTTGAACTTTTTTATTTATATAAAGGCTCTTTAACTTTTTACTCATACTACTTTTACACCTAACACTAGGTGACTTCCCGCACAATGTGCGGGCTATAATGTATTTAAAAATTTACAGATTAAATTACACAGAGTTATAGAATTGTGTGTAGTGTTTTATGATTCAATAGTTGAAGTTATGATTTTAAGTTCAATCTTTGTTAGGTAATACCAATTTTTTATTTACGTAGTTCATATTGAAATAGTAATATGAGTCATAAGTAGGTTTATGGGTTATGTTTCCATCGTTTATAAAAAAACAAAACACATATTTGTACCAGTTGAAAATGCAAAATACTGACTTATAAATAAGAATGGATTTTTCCATACAAAACACACATTGCTCCATTTCGTTTTTTGTTTAATTATGACTTTTTATACCTTTGGTTCAAGTTTGTTTTGGTTTAATCAAATAATTTACATAAACTCTATATATAAGTTAGATAACTACAAGAGGTAACCGATGTTTAAAATACTCCAGTCTCGACGCATAGAGATTACACGGTCCAATTAAGAGAAGACATGTGGAAATAAGAAACGTATCAGAAGTCTCTATGTATTGAGAAATATCAGACCGAATATAACAGTTTTCATTTATTTTAAATATATTTTTTTCTTTATGATACTCACTCAGACTCACCGTTGCAAGTGCTCTAAGGAGTCACATCTTTTTCAAACAATGAAAATTATGGGATATCACTGACTTTTAGGTCTTTCTAAACTATAATATTCAATCTGCAAAGTGGAAACAAAAATCGAATAAGACTCAAAATTATGTTTTGAGAATTATGAGTAGAATATTTATAGAATAGGTTAGAGTTTTGCGAGAATCACATACGATTAGATCATTTACAAAAAAAATAATAATAATAATTTCAACATAACTATTGTTAAGAGATTTTGAAATCTTATGCATCGAATCTTCTTAAAAACCCTAATTTCAATATCTCCTTTGAATCCAATAATTTGATGCAGTCTCTGTTCCCCCTAATTTTCAATCTTTAAATTCATTAGTTTTTGTATACTTTTGGTTTTCATGTTGCTTAGATTGGGTTGTATGGAGAATGTATGCTACAGCGCTGTTGGAGTTTATCACGTTTGTCTGATGTTGTGGAAAACGATGGTTGAATCTATCAAACAATTATAAGAAAAATTAATTAACAAAACAATCTATATAATTAGCTTAAATCTATGTCATCTTTTATTGATGGACATGTCATCATTTCATGTCACAAGTTATTGTTAACAAAACCAATCAAATGAAAACACCTAAGCTTTTTCAATAAAACTACTTCCCTTTTAATAGTAAGGGAATATATTATTAAATATATGGTTTTGTTATTGATTCTTGAATTTTTGATAAATGATTAATGGCAAATTATAAAATGATAATCAAAATTCATATTTATAAAAGATCTTTAACCAACACAATTAAAATACAACAAAAAATTTCAAATACGATGAAATTTATTAATGAAAAATAATGAAATTAAGATAAATAACATAAAATAAATATTATAGTTAATGACTTAATAATTTAAATCATCAAAATATTGTCTAACTGAAGAAGACAAAGATGGAGCTTATTGATATTGTTGTTGCTCGACCCTTTTTAAAAAAATCCGTACTTTTTTAGTCTCAAAATACATACGAATATTCGGATCATGAATGGAGCTCAAGTCTTGACGCAAAATTCTATTTTCTTCTTTAAGTTCTTTCAATGCGTAATTCTTGTCTTGAATCTCCAAATGGTGTTGTCTTTGTGCACTTGTCTTCTTCAATTGTTCTAGTTGATCATTTGTGGAAAAAAATCGGTAATACTAATGCTTAGATTATATTATTTTGTCTTTTCTATGGTGTAATGTTATTTTATTTCTATAGTAAAATTTCAATTAAAATATAAATGTGATTTTAGTGAATTATTGTTAATTATAAAATAATTAGGTAAATTGTATGTTAATAAGTCAAGGACTAAATTGAAAAAGAATATATTTAGAATATTCTTTTATAGTGAAAAATAGAGTAATGAGTTGGAAAAACTCCCTACTCTAAAATAGAATAACTCTATTTTAGAGTGAAAAGTAGAGTCAAGGGTTGAATATGGTCTAAAAGTTTTTTAGAATTAAATATATTAAATTTTTGAAATTTTGAGTGTCTAAAAACAGAATATATAGGACACTTTTCTGTTTTTAGACACTCAAAGTTCCTAAAATTTAATATATTTAATTCTAAAAAGTTTTTAGACACTCACGACAGTGTCACCATTGTACATGCTCTAAGAGACCATTGTTGATCATGGTCTTAGTTAACTTTTTTCACAATTTTTTTTATCACATGTATACTTGGCGACCGTAGTATTCATTTATTGGCTTCAGATTTCTAGATCAGTTTAAATTTATAAGATCCACTTTATGAAAATCGTATGACTGTTTATTATTTATCATTTACTGTAAAAGGTCATATACTTGAATGATTGGGACGATGTGTGGCTAGTCTTATAGATGTAACTTTCTGTGTGAGTTTAAATTTAACGAGCTAAAAAATCTTTGTATTTTATTTCAAAGAAAAACAATGGTGTAATCTAGGACTTGATGTGATGTTCCTTCTCATAGTGCACCATTCCACGACCATTAACGTCTGATTTGAATCTGGTTCAATTCTCCATCAAAAGGTTTTTTATTCAATCATTTTATTCTCTTCGATTTAACAATTTAACCATCTAATGTAGAAGTTAATTTCTGTGTTTATCATCTTCACCTCACAAACTTTACACTACAAGATTTAACTTTAGGTTGCATATTATTGACATCACTAGTATAAACTACTACATTACAAAACTCCACTCAATTTATAATGATGTTTAAATAGTTTTGTGTTGTGTTGATGTTTTATATCAAAATATATATTATATGTCGTTGCAAGAAATTAATCTTTTTCATTTTTAATACATCAGTATATTTAAATGAAATTATCACATATGTACTAGTGTTAATTCGTTTATTGTTTTACAATAAAACTTAGCAGTCTTGAGTGATATACATTCATGTTGGTATCAGACCGAAGACAGTACAAGTGCACAAATACATTACGTGCAACTGGATACATTTCGGATATGTATCCAATTTCGTTACGTGCAAAAATAACATATATATACACGTTACGTGCAAAAGCTAGTCCAATTTCAATTGAGACACGAATGAAATTAAAAACCAAATTGGATAAAATGAAAATGAGCCACTGATAAAAAGATGATCTACCAAACACGTCTTTAGCTTTCAATCTTATGACCGGTCAAAGGTATGATCTAGTATCTATCGAACCGACTCCCATGTATGGTATGTAGAAATATTAAACTCTATCGATATTGAACAGTTTGTTATTTCACGTTCGAATAACGAGTTATCTCTCTAGATCATCTTTGTAAAAAAATGATTACTCGCGCTACACCAATCTCAATAGGCATTTCCACGTATTAATCAAATAATCATTTGACATCGTTCAAACTATGAATCCAATAATCATTTGATATCATTTAAATTTCTCACACGACAATAAACTGTTTACTAGTCATAAAAATATTATCACTAAAGAACATTTACCGACAAAAAATCGTCTCTAAATGCTTGTAGTATTTTTTCACTAATTTGTTACTTTTGCAATATTTTAACAATAGTTCTTGTATGCTAGTTTATCGCTTACTTGCATAACTTGACTGAAATATGTGTTTCATACGTATGACTATTCACTGCCAAATAGAACATTTTGTTGAATTATTAGAGATGAGATAATCAAATCAACAAATCCATATAAATGCAAAGGAAATAAACATATATTTCTCTATATGAACACATTGAGCGTTAAAAATTGATGACAAATACCGAATACGTAGATACAATCAATCTGGTATATCTCTTTCACTCTTAATAGATTATGACAAAAGAAAGATGACCTTATATATGTTTAAGTGTTTTTGGTCCCCCAAGAAGAAGAAGAAGAAGATGATGAAATAGAAAGATGAAAAAGAAATGAAGATAGGCGATAGGAACAGTGTCACGGGGAATGCTTTGGATCTTCTCGGAACATTTATTGTCCATGTCTCCTTGTTTTGTCTCACTAGCACGTGAGATTGGAGTTTCTTCCTCTTCGTCTACGCCAATTATACTTCTCTCATTTCTTAAAAGTTTATTTTGTGTTACTATTCAAGCGGCTAGTCCTCATGAAGATTCGGTTTTGTTGTGCCTAATTTCTCTATTTGAATTTTGTCGGATACAATTCGGTATAGGGGATAAGAGATCATTAGACAATGTTCCGGACATCTTGATTTTGAATTTGTCTCCACTATATACTTGTGGTTTAGGTTGATAAGAAAGATATTTTTGTTGCCCCTTGTAAATATATGATTTAAAAATGACACTTTTTTTTCAAAACAAATTACAATGGTTCTAAATTGTATCTCACATTTAGAAAATAAAGCAAATTCATATATACTGTTTTCTCAACAAAATAATATGTAGCATTTTGTTTTCACTGTAAACTTTCATAAGTGATTGCTTTTTTTTTTTATCAAACGATGCTAAAAGTTGATGGGAGATTTGCTCAAAATGACCTAAAAATTCATTTTTAATGTGACCAAAATTGATATCTCTAGTTAGCTAAGGCATCAATCATGAAGGTGTTATAATGCCAAACACGTTTGACTATACTTATAAATGGTACTTTTTATATTTTCCTAATTTTTTTGTTGTATTATTTTAAAATATTAATTTCTTACAAAGACAATATAATATGCTGAACCCTTAATATATACATATTAGAATTTTGATATTGAAAATCAACATAACTCACACAAAATTACTTAAATCAAAAATAAAACAAGTTGATCGAAACTTTGTAGTCTAGTAGTTTTTACTATGATGTTGATAAATTCGGAACTCATATCCGATTAAGTTAATCATCAAGCATAAGTGTAGAAGAGTGCATTAGAGATATTACCATTCATTTTTAACTCCAATTGGTAATTCATAAACTCCAATCGGTAATGCCTAGTTTAGGGATATGGTCATAACTCATAAGGCAGGTAATTAATTATGTCTTTTATACCTTCCAAAACCATTGTCTCGGTTTACAAGCCAAATTAAATATGTAAATACTTTGAGATTTTCATCAAGATTTGGATCTAGATGCAATGTAACCAATGGACTCTATGTGTGCATGTACCCCCAATATCTTCTTGGACCTATAAATTTGCAGAAGAAGAAAGGAAGAAAAAATGATGCATATGCAAATCTTTTTGCCTGTCTTTTTGGGTGAATATGTCCTTTGCCACAATAATTTCAAGCACTAAAATATCTATATTTTCTTAAAACTATTTTAGTCTGGAATCTATCTTGTCTCTAATGTTATAGGGTCTATAAATATTTAATCTATTTATATATGGATTGGCAAATCTTCTGCTACAAAGTTGCTGCAAAGATTTGGGCAATTTTGTTTTTATAAAAGTGAATTACTTTAACTCGGTCCTTCACTACAAGAAAACATTTGATTAAGGACAAAAATTAAGGACATCACATTGTCCCCTTAAGGCAATTTCTTATACATTCCGCTTGAATGCAAAACATAGGTTTGTCCCCTTCTGGATTATAGACTACATTTATGCAGCTTTAACTATATAATAACGCGAAATAAATATATATAGAACACACTTCTTTTTTTTTGGTTTTAAAGATTCTCTTGGGAGAGAGATGTTGAGTATAGAACACACTTTTCTAAATTCGAATCTCTTGAAAAATACAGTCTCATCAGTATGTAACTTTATTTTTATTTTACAATGTGTATAAATTAAAATTAGTATAATTAAAAAACTTCAGATTTTTTCTGTTTTAGAGATTAATCACATTAACAAATATGATTTTTAATTTTTTAAAATTTTTTTTTAGCTAATAGCATATTACACTACATTTGTTATAAGAAAATACAATTTCATACGACATCCAAAAAAATCTAATATCATACAAAATATAATATACTCGTACACATAGAAAAGATAACAAACTACTGATTTTTGCAATATTCTGCATTGATAAGTTTGAACTTAGATCTGATAAATTGATAAGAGTAAAAATACAAAGGTGTTTGGGATCTTGATAAATATCAACGATCTGCTAGATCTTTCTTGATTCTTAAATAATAATATCTTAATTATTTTCATAATCTTCTTTGGCCATCTTGACCGTTCAATCTCAATCGATCTCGACCTCTCGATCTCTCAATAAGATTTAAGCGTCAAACTACTTTCATTTTAGGATTTCACTACTTGGTTTATGATTTACGAATTAAAAAAAAACAACTAACATTAGAAGGATAAAATTGTAATTAGACATTCTGTTATGGGTAATATTATCACAAGGTACAAACATCATGGAACAAAACAGGATCAAACGACATGTAATATCTCCCCTAACCCCCGAGAAGCAACCTACTTTGCTTTGGAAAAGGGGTTCAAGAATCTTAGATTCGAGTCGGACTCATCTTAACTCATCAACGCCATCAACTCAGGCACACTGCACCTGAACTTATATGGCATATTTTAAGACATTAAGGCACTCGCCCAAACTTTCGAGATTGTCTCATTTGTTTATATTAAGCGTGAAGCTAATGTAATGGCTGGTGGATTTGCAAAACAAGCTATCAACATGTCTATAGTTTCGTCGTGATAATATTAATGGAAATCTATATTCAGCTAAAAAAAAAGACATTCTGTTATGGATTCTCAAAGATTCTGACTTTAGTTTTGCGTATGTATGTAATTATGTATAACATATGGTAGTTTAAACATGTGATAGATTGTAGATTGTCCGGTATTTTAACTAATCCTACAGAAAATGCTAAAGCTTCATATAAATGACAAGCACAATCATACAAACTGAAAGAATATATCGATCACGAAATCCACCAACTTATAATATCTAGCACCAAAAATACTACAGACCTACTATATATATGTGTGCGTGTATTTATAAATGAGCTGAAGCAAAATAATATCATTCGTTAAATTAATGGACTAAAAAGAAAGAAAAATCTCCAACAGACCTTACCAATAATTACAGAAAATACATTTCTTTTTTAATTTGCAATTTGTTCTCTATGATTATTCTTGATATACAAATTACACAGGATTCGAGAAATTGATACCTCAATTATCAATAATTTTTTCCGGTCGCGAAATTGGTTTATTAACCAATTAAATAATACATGTACATATTAATAAATATTATAGTTTTGGTGTTATTAATTTATAGAAGTTTTACTATGATAGGTTTCGAGTACACTTAAATGGCGTTGAATTTGAAAAAACAATATGGGAGACCGATTCGTTGAAACTGGTCATGGTTTTGGTTTAACACTTTTGGACTAATCTTTAGATTGTTTAACTAAAAGGAAACAAATGTTAACTCAACTCAGAGAATAAACGTAAATACTAAAAATATTAAAGCAAGAAGATGTTATACGTTTTCATCCACATTCGTTTTTGTCATTTACAAATTATTTTTGCTATAAGACGAAAAATATCTTGTTTTCTGAGTATCAAACGCAAACATTGCTCGTGTCAACTCCAAATTTGACTTTTGCTTAATATATTTCATAGAATCATGTAAAGTTCGTCAATCGCATCTAACATTTTAGTTATACATAGACGTATAAAAATGATAAAACTTGTTGACATGCCTACGTACATATCATTAAACTTTTTTCTCATATGAATCTGCTTACATACACACTCATGGGCGGATCCACGTACACAAGCATGGGGGCAAGTGCCACCACTGAAAATATGAGTTCATTTGTTGATTACTCAAGCTTCTATAAGATGCCACCACTAAATTTACATATTTTGCCCCCTTAATAATACACGTATTTAGAAACACATATAATTTGATCCACATCAGATGACACATTCTCGTGTTGAAAGAAAAAATTATGTGGTAAAGCATCGGTTTCATGTAAGGAATTTTGACCCTACATTTTAGAAGTCACAAAATCACCACCAATTTTTGTTTTTTTTTTTATTTCATTTTCTTACGTTGAATTGTAATATAATTACTTGTTATAGTCTATATATCATACAATTGGTTCATGGTCAATTTATTTTTCAACTTTAAATTTTCATTCCGGAATTCTTTTTTTTTGGGAAAAAGTTAGTTTGGCACTAATTTATTGTTTTATTACTAGATTAGCTCTTAAATTTTTTTAATTACTAACAAGTTTTATTTGCCTATTTTACCCTCAAATCTTTTGTTAGAAAAAATCTTATTTACAAAAATGCCATTACCAAAAATTTGAAAAAATAAAATAAAATAAAAATATTTACGGTTTTGCCATATAACAGACTTAATATATTGATATAACAGACTTATTTGTAAACAGACTTATTTTCTTTTAGCCACAAATTTATCTAATATTGACAGACTTATACGTGCCCCACCGATTTATCTAATAGACTTTTTCTTTTTAGCCATAAATTTACTTAATTGTGACAGACTTTATTAGTTTTCAATAGATTTATTTTCCTTTGACCAAAAATTTACTTATTTTGACATACTTAATAAGTTTTTCACAGATTTGTTTCTATTTAGCCACAAATTTTCTTAAATTTGACAGACTTAATTAGTTTTCAACAGATTTATTCTTCTTTGGCCACAAATTTACTATATTTTGACAGACTTTATGACAAATTTATTTTCCTTTGGCCACAAGTTTATTTTATTTTGACAGATTTATTAGTATTCGATAGATTTATTTTTTATGTCACAAATTTATATGAGATTTTTATTCCTCTGACGACAAAGTTATATTCTTTTAGTCATAGAATAATTTATATAGGTTAACCTAATCATACTTATTTGGTTAAACCAAACCAAACTATACCATATTAACCGAACCAAACCGTGTAAATCGAAAGAAACTAAAAATTGATCAAATCGGATGAGAATCGAAGAAGTTAGAGTTTGTGCAAAAATTTATCAAAAATCTCTTCCAAAAACGTGATAGAAGAAGAAAATAGAAGAAAAACACGTTTTCATCTTTAAAATTAGATGAAGTATTATAAAAATATGTATTCCGGTTTGATATAAGTGACTTTGTAGTGGTAAACCAGAATGAACCGGTTTGTATTGTTGTGAAAAAAAGTTTAATGTTGAATTCTAAATTTTTTAGTTTTTTTTTAATAACATAATGACAATATTGTTATTAAACTAAAGTTTAGTGGGTTAACCGACTTTTTACACGATTTTCATTAAGTATTTTTGAATGGATGCTAATCTTGTAATAAATCAATGAATTAAGGCTAAACTAAGTAATACTCTCTTTTTGTTTTTGGTCGAAACTTCATTCATTAATTAAAAGCCACAAATGTGCCGGTTGGACCGGAGATTACATAAACCGAAGTTTGCTAATTTATCAGCTTCTTCGTTTTGAGTTCTAGGGATGAAAACAAAGTTAACAAAATCTAAATCCAAGGAGAGTTTGATTATGTCTTCCGTGATTCCATAGATGCCTAGATGAAGTTCCTTCGCATTGATAAGGTTAATCAAACTCTGGGAGTCAAAGAAGATAGTTAATCTTCGGATCTGGTGAGAGGTAATTATTCGGTTCAGGCCCCTCCTCAAGGCTAGTGCTTCCGCCATTAGGGGAGAGCTTACCTGGGTTTCAAACTAGTTTTTGACAAACGTTATATGTAGATTTATGAAGTAACCAAAATATATATAAAAAATCGCCTACCTAGCAAAAATCGATTTAATTAATTGAGTGACAATTATGATAAGAAAAGGAGTCCAATCATGCATATGATGACATTACCGTAATCCCGTATGATCGCTTGGACAGGAAAAGACAAAATTTGCCCAAAAAAAGTAAGAATATTCAAACACAATTGGACCAAAAAGTAAAAACATGGGTAGGCATATAGGTTTACATACAAATAAAAAGAAACTGTTTAACTTACACACTGGAGTATATATGGAGAAAAATAGCCAAGAAAATCTGAAAATATTTTCTTGATTCTGCTAGCTGCCCATATAACCTATATATGTGCCCACTCATGTCAACAAAAAAAAACATTCTTGATCCACATCAGATGACACATTCACATGGAATCATCACATCAATCTCTTTAATTCAAGAGAGAGAAACAACAAAAAGACACATCACAAGTTGCTCTCTCTCTCTCTCCCCCCCACTCCATGTGTAACGTGTTAATGCAATTTGCTTCTTCTCAAGCTTAATATTCGCCATATCTACTCCTACCGGCTCCCTTCCATCGATTCTCATCATTTCTCTGTTCAAATTAACAAGATCTAGTTAACAAATAATAATAAAAAAAAATAGTATATGATAAAACTATACAAAAAATGATATCGTTTACGTACCGAATGATTTCTTGCAATGAAGAACAGCTTCGTAAATAGAGCTCTCAGAGTCGCAAGACCTTCTCCAATAATTATAATCATCTGCAACACTTATTCTTGGAGACGACGTCGTTTCATCAGAATAAACTCTACTTCTAGACGACGTCGTTACACGGATCCTTGTGTCCATACCAATACTTCCATGTGCTCCAGCGGATCTACACCTCCTTAATCTTCTACACAATGGCGTCAAAAAATCAAGATACTTCAACAAAACCCATTTCGACACTCTCCTCAACTTTCTACAAGAAGACGACGATGACTTGCTCTTTAAGCCATCTATTGTCGTTATATCCAACGGCTCAGATTGATCCTCCTCTTCGGTAGCTTCTGCTGACGTGGTTTTTGATCGGTAAGGCACTACGTAGCCATCGCGGAAAAGCTCGTCTGCGTGAACTAAAGAGTGATCTTCGTCGGAGAATGATACGAAGTTATCGAACTTGAAGCTGCTTTCATGGGCTTTGTTGATGAAGAATCTTCTAGAAGGAGGTAATCTTGGATCCATCTCGATGAAAGAAGAAGAATCTTCGTAGGTTTGATGATGATCATCAACGGAAGCTTTTAAAGAAGGAAAGTTAACTAACCAACTATAAGAGAAACTGTCTATGGGAACTAGTGGCATTGAAGCTTCTTGTTGATCTTCTTCCATGGCTTTTTTTTTGGGAATATAAATATATATATGTTCTTGAGTGTGTTCAGATAGGTTTTTGTTTGAGACAAAACAATGTTTGAATGGAGGAGCATATGTTTCAGTGTATATATATAGAGGGAGGGACACACACATAGAAGCAAAGAAATATGATATTTAATTTTTAACAACGGTGTATACATAAAATATTTATGTGGTTAGTTTGGTAAGAAACAATAGATATTAATTATTGGAAAGGGAAAAGAAAAGAAGAAAAGAAACATAAGAGTTTGTGAGCCCATACTAACCTCTCATTATGTGCTGTTGCCTTCACTCCTTTCCTTTTTTTTCCCTTTACTATTTTTTTTGTATTCTCTGTTTTCCATCTATATACTATAAGCTTATTTTAATTAATTATTCCCGGTGGCTTTATATTATACATATTTTGATTACTGGTTAGGAATATCAAATCACTACCCATGATTACTTTAATTTGTTTAAAGTTATCCATACATAATAAGAAAAAAACGATGCATGTTGACACATATAATTCATGGTGGGTTAATTGTTTTGGAAGACAGAATAAAATACTATGAAAATAGCTGTAATACGTTTTAAGATGAAATTTCCAGAGTATTACGAAGAAGAGGACCACGAGTTAGAAATGAGAGAAAATAACGTATAAAAGAAAGAAAACTAAAATAAAAGTCAGTTTCAACAATAAGAAAAAGTTTAAGAAATGGGAGAAGAGAGGAGGAAGAGAGCGAGGAGACAGAGGTCCCGGGAAATGTCGGGTGCGAGACGAATGTTGTCGAAAGTTTAGGGGACAAAAGCCGAAAATAGAAAGTGACGTGGAGACTCATCAAAGTCTTATCTATGAGACATTTTGCATGGTCTTTTTAAGGGTTACGTTTGAGAGACTCGCAATAAGGTTTTAATTAGTGTGTTTGAGAAGTGCATTTAATGATATGAATCTCTCAAATCTCGAAGGGAATGTTTGTTGGTCGTTTTATTCATAATTACACGAGGTATATAGTTAATAACCTTGAGACATAAATATCTCCTAGACATCACACACATGGTTATACAAGTTTCCATCTTTGATTTATTACATGTTTCCAAGTTCTAAACTAATTATCCACACCTGGTTAAGAGAAAAGAATGATTAATACTCCCTCCGTTTGAATTTAAGTCTCGCTTTAAAATTAACTAGAAAATTACCCGCGTTATACGCGGGATAAAATGATTATCGAATAAAATTAATAATTTTAATTAAAAAATAATTATAGTGAATTATTATAGTATAATCTAAGACCCATTTTATGTATTTGAATTTTGCGATTATTTGTATACAACTGTGTTTCACCCGTGAAATAATTAAACCAACAAATTAAAATTAATAATTATTTTACTTGTAGGAAGGTGTATTTATGAAAAATTAAAAACATCTACTTGTCAAACAAAACAACACATGTAAAAATATATATGAAAAATTGTTTTACATGCTCATATATTTTCAAAAGATAATAAATTATTTTTTTTCTATTTTAAATCATTTTTTCCTGTGTATATATTAAATTTTTGTTCACATTTAATTCTATGATTTAAATTTATAATTTTTGAAATATTTTAATTTTGGCAAGTTTAATATTTCTAAATATTTTAAATTTTGGCAAGTTTAGGAAGATTTAAATGTGTTTGGCAAATAGAGTTATAGTAATCAAAATAAGTATATTGGAAAATAAATGTGTTTGATAATGAGTATAAGAGAATTAAATAAATAAATAAAAATAAAGAGGAGAAAAATTGTGGGATTGACACATCATCAAAATTCTCCCAAATGCTTCTCCTTTAATATATAGAGGATCTTATGTTTTAAAATAAGTGTCGTTTTATAAGTCTAATGCAATTTCTAGTGTAAACTACTTAATTTACTTCTAAGTCTAACCAATAGTATAATACTCCCTCCGTTTCATAATATAAGATGTTTTGAAGGTTTTTATTTGTTTCAAAATATAAGTTGTTTTGACAATACTAGGTACTTTTAACTTTATTGAAAATTGTGTGATCAATAGTATTTTGCAGTCTTTTTTTATAATTGGATAAACTGTTTTTAATATATATTTTAAATGCTACTTTTTAGAGTAAAAGTAGTTTCTTAATATTCGCGATTTGTGCTAAAACATCTTACATTATAAAACGGAGGGAATAGAATACTAATAGTCAAACTATTTATTAGAGGCATAATAGAGTTTTTAGTATATTTTCTTAATTTGTGTGAAAAATGTCAAAATAATATTTAAATTAAAACGGAGGGGGTATTAATACAGAAATTTATAGACTAAAAAAAGATTCACTCTTTACTTCACTTTCGTCATCTATAAACGTTGTAAGTGAAAAATATAAAGTGACACAAAAAATTATGGAGTCTGTTTCAAAATGATTATTTAAAAGTAACTTAATATAACAGTACTAAAACTAAATTATATCTCGCGCGTTTATAAAATAATCCTATAGAATTACATGTCTACACACTACAAGAAAACAACCGCAAATCCGACGGAAGTAATTCCGTCAGAAATTTTCCGACGGTAATCCGACCGATTACCGACGGAACGGAAATTTTTCAATTCCGTCGGAAATCTGTCGGAATTATTTCCGACGGAACGAAGACCGTCGGAAATCGGTCGGATTATTGGACCGTGTAACTAGCCGTTGCCGACACCGGAGGAGATTCCGGCCAGTTGTCGGAAATCCGTCGGAATATATAAATTTCCGACGGATTTCCGACAGACTCCCAACTAGTCTGTCGGAAATCTGTAGGAAAAAATAGCCGTTATATAGCCGTTATTATATCGTTGTTTTTCCGACGCTTTTCCGACAGATTTCCGACGGTCAGCGTATTTATATATATGATTCCACACATCTTCATTCACTCACAAAACAACAACAACTTCCAACCAAACATTTGTTAGATCCTTGGATTACAGTGACTCCAATTAATCCAAGAGGGAGACTACATGGAGTTGCTGAGCAAGATGCTATGCAACCAACTAGAATTACTCCGATGGCTCCAGTTGATCATTCTTCAGCGGTGGACCTTTTTGTTGATTTCACTGAATTTGGTGATAATATCGTACATTCAGAATCAGAAGAAGAAGTTGGAGAATTTGATGAAGACGAAGACACAATTCCTTCGGAAGGATCTGATGAAGAAGAAGAAGTTGGAGAATTTGATGACGAAGAAGTTGGATAATTTATATATATATATATAATTTTTTTTTAAAATGATATATATATATATATATATAATTCCGACTTATCTGTATATTTATATATATATATATATATATATATTTTTTTTTTTCTAATATAAAATGATTTATATAATTTTTTTTTTTTAAATGATATATCTGTCGGAAATCTGTCAGAAATATATATATATTTCCGACAGATTTCCGACAGAAACGGATATTTATATAAATAATCTTTTTTTTGTTATTTTGAATATTCCGTCGGAAATCTGTCGGAAATATATATTTCCGACAGATTTCCGACGGAATATTGATATCATGCTAATCTTAAAAAACGACACGTGTTACCTTACCTCTGTCGAAAATCAGTCGGAAATATATATATTTTTCCGACAGAATTCCAACAGATTTAGGGTTTTGAGGTCAAATTCCAGAATTGCGCGAAGACAAAGTCTCGGCATACAATTCAGACAGGTAAAGTGAAAGATAAGTAAGTAAATAACCTTCTCGATGATATACAGAACATGATCTGCTATTTGGTCATGTTTCAACCAAAAGCATTTCATACAGTTATATAGACAAAAACATAGATGTTTAAGAAAAAAATATTAAAAACACTAAATGTTTAGAATTTGAAAGATAAATATTTCCGACAGATTTCCGACGGATTTGTGGTTTTAAGCTTGTTAACGATCCGTTTTCGTAGTTACAAGTTAGTAGCATATTTGGAGCATGATTTAGAAGATTAAATACTTCATAATATTTTTGTTACTTTCAAATTCTAAACATTTAGTGTTTTTAAGGTCAAATTCCATTTTTAGAATTTTTAAGTAACATAAACCTTTTTTTTTTGTTATTTTGAATCTTCAAAAAAAGATCCGTTTTCGTAGTTACAAGTTAGTAGCATGTTTGGAGCATGATTTAGAAGATTAAATACTTCATAATATTTTTTTACTTTCAAATTCTAAACATTTAGTGTTTTTAAGGTCAAATTCCATTTTTAGAATTTTTAAGTAACATAAACCTTTTTTTTTTGTTATTTTGAAGCTTCTGTCGGAAATCTGTCGGAAATATATATATATATTTCCGACGGATTTCCGACGGAAATGCCAAATTTTAGCCGCGAAATGAAAAATAAATACCGCGAAATGATTTAATTTATTTCAATTTCCGACGGATTTCCGACAGCTCTTAAGCCGTCGGAAATCTGGGTTTAATAACCAGATCTTCTCTTTTCTTCTTCACAGAGAAGATCTAAAATTCTACCACCACCGCTCCTCCACGCCGCCGCCGATCCTCTGGGCCTCCGATTAAGGCTTTCCTCCGCCGGAAATCGCCACCTCCGTCGCCTCCCATCCTCTCCGTCGCCGCGGCCACCGACCAAATCGGCTCTTCATCTTCTCTTCTCGTCACCGGATTTCACCGCCGGAAATCGCCGCCGCCGCCGCCTGTTCTTCATGGCTGACCTTCCATCACATTTGTAAGTTATTAATTACTTTGTATTTGTGAATTAGGAATTGATTTTTTGATTAAGGAATTGAGATTTTGTGAATGAACTATTGATTTTGTGAATTAGGATTAGGAATTGTGTTGTGAATTAGAGATTAATTTTGTGAATTAGTATTAGGAATTGTGAATTTGAAAATTAGGAATTGTGAATTTGATTTTTCAGATTTTCACTACAAGAAAACAGCGCGATTCCTACGGAAATATCCGTCGGAAGTCTGTCGGAATAAGAGTTTTCCGACGGATATGTCTGTCGTTTCTATCTTGTCGGAAATGGAAATTCTGTCGGAAATCTGTCGGAAATTTCCTACGGATTTCCTACGGCAGTATTTTCGACGGAATTCCGACAGACTGCCGGAGTCCGGCAAGACGTCGGAATTCCGTCGGAAATACTGCCGTCGGAAAGCTGTCGGAAACAAAACCGACAGCTTTCCGATGGGTTCCGATGGGTTCCGACTACTAGTAAACCGACAGACTTCCGACGTCATTATTTCCGACAGACTTCCGACGTCATTATTTCCGACATATTTCCGACGGTTTTATTTCCGACAGCTTTCCGACGGATAAATTTCCGACGTATTCGTAGAAATAATTAAAAATAATAATTAATTAAATAATAATTAATTTAATATAAATTTAAAATTTAAAATTTGAATTATTTAAATTAAAATAAAATTAAAAGTAGAAATTAAAATAAAATTAAAAGTAGAAATAAAAAGTAATATTTTTTTACAAAACGTTAATAATAAAAATCTAAGTGGTGGGCCCCGGCGGAAAATCCGGGTTGCGCCCCAAGTACGCCATCATCCGTTGCATCATCTCCCTGTCCTTGTCCCGCTCGGCTCTCTCCTTCACCCGCTCGGCTTCTAGGGCGGCTTGTGCATCTCGTATCTCTTGGACCGTCGTCTTCAAACCTTCAGTTTCGACGTCCTTTTCCTTCATCTGGGCTCTCAGGTCGGATGTCTCGCTGTAGTAACAAGAAGACTCCGATGATCCCGCATCGTCGGGAAGACCATAAAGCCGCCCTTTGCTCTGCGGAGCAACCTGCGGAACAAATTAAATTGTAAATGAAAAAGACTTGAAAACTAATTTAAATTTTACATACCTTTAAGACGAATTGGTTGATGATGTCGTCCGGGGCTTGGGTGAGGGGAGGGGTTCCTTCGACGTCTGGCTGAGAGAGAATGTACTCCTCTTCCATTCTTTGGACGCTCTCCTGAATCTCCCGAGCTACCTGATCCTGGACAACACCATTCTTTTCGGTGTGTGTCGCTAGCAGAAGTTCCAAGTTGTTGGGATCCCGACCCAACTCCTTAGCCTGCAGTTGTTAGATATTTATTTAATAATATAAATGTATAAAAAAAAAATTAATAAAAATCAAGACGTTCAATGAAAAACTTACCATATCCCTAGCCTTTGTCTTCTTGCTGGTAGCTCCAAGGTTGTGGGTGGCAGGTCCCTTGCCGTTGCGCTGGCTGTTCCGGTTGCTAGAGTGATATGTAGAGCTCTCCTTGGTCGCCTCTAGTTGCCAATAGGCGATGAACCCGTTCCACAACTCCGCCTTTTCCACCATCTCCTTTGGCACCTGACCGTGTAGCCACTTACCCTTCCACTCGAACACCTTCTTCAAGTAGTGCAGTGCTGCAAAAGAGTCGAATTCTCTCCTAACCAGAGCGGTCATGTGTGGGTCCCACCTAAATTCTTGCTGCAAATACAAAAATTAAATATAAATAATAATAATTTAAATGAAAGTAAAAATTGTGAAAACAGATGACTTACCGCAAATTGGCGAAACCACATATCTTGATCCTCCAGTGGCATCAAGGTGTACGTCGCATAAGGACGGCTGAGCAAAGAGTTTTCCATCTTGTTGAGGGACTTCGAAATCCCGCTGCGAGAATCACTAAACCTACGGGTAAAAATGTAACATTAGTCGCAATTAAATTAAACTTGTTAAAAAAAAAACATAAATGGAACAAAAAACTTACCATCTGTCTCTACCTAGCTGGTCTGGATGGAGTCTAGTCAACCTCTCTCGTCCAGGAAGACCCATGAAGTCCTCGACGCTAATCTGCGACGGTGCTGTGGTGGTTGCTGGTGTCACCGGCGTCTCTAGAGGTGTAAACGACGGTGCAGGTGTAGACGTGGAAGTCGAACGAGATCTACTCACACGACGACGACGTGATTGGCCGCTGCCAGATGCAGCAGCGAAACCACCGTAATCCCTAGATTTATATGATAATATATTTTAAATATATGAAAAATCTATAATTATAAAAATATAATGGTTTAGAAAAACATTGCTTTAAATTTCCAAAATTCTAAAATTTAAAATTTAAAGTTTTATAAGGTTTTTAAATAGTGTTATAAGGTTTTTGTAAAGTTTTATAAGGTTTTTAAATAGTTTTATAAGGTTTTTAAATAGTTTTATAAGGTTTTGTAAACAATCTTATAAACCTTTTAAAAACTTTCCTAAATCTAATTGTTTAAAATTCTTTAAAATATAGATATAAATTCAAAAATTAAGTCATTATCTTTAAATTTACAATTATTTCGATATTCTAAAATTCTTAAGTAATTGTTACATAATTTAAAATTCTAAAAAATTAAAATTCTAAAATTTTAAATTAATCGGTATAATTGTTTAAAAATTAGTAAAACTTGCTAACAATATTCTAAAAATTTATGGAAAAAATAATTTCCCTAAATCAATTTCCCACATTTTTCCTAATCATAAATCTAATTTTTCATAACAATTTAAAAACCCTAACAATTTCTTAACAATTTAAAAACCCTAACAATTTAGTAAAAAATAGTAAAAATACTAACAATTTAGTAACAATTTCATAAAATTAGTAACAATTTCCAAATTTCATAATATAACTTCCTAAACCCTAAATCTAACCCTAATCTTAATCCTAAATCTAACCAAAATCAATTCACAAACTCATTTCCTAAATCTAACCAAAATCAATTCACAAAATCAATTGATACTTACAAATGACTTGGGATTTCCGACATGGGTGGCGATTTCCGGTGGCGAGGAGGAGCGGAGGAGGCAGCGGCGGTGAGCAAGAGGAGGAGGCGGCGTGGAGAAAGAGGAGGAGGCGGCGAGAAGAAGAAGAGACGAAATCCGGTGGATTTCCGGCGAAGAAGAGAAGAAGAAACGGCGAAATCGGAGGCGGACGGCGAAGGAGGAGCGGAGGAGGCGGCAGATTTTCCAGAGAAGAAGAAGAGAAGAAGAAACGGCGAAGAGAAGAAGAAGAACGAAATCTGTTTTATTCCCAGAATTTCCGACAGCTTTAAATCTGTCGGAATTCCGTCGGAATTCCAAAAATTTTGAATGACCGCGTGTAATTGGACCGACTGATTTCGCGGTGTTTATTTTTCATTTCGCGGGTAAAAATTGGCAAATCCGTCGGAAATCTGTCGGAAAAATGAATCTTTTTCCGACAGATTTCCGACAGATTTGTGGTTTTAGTGTATGAGAAATTTAAAAAATGTTTTTTTTGTTGGTTTAGGGTTAATGAATTGAAGAAATTTAAGAAATGTTTATTAAATTTAAAAAATGTTTTTTTTTTGGTTTAGGGTTAAGGAATTGAAGAAATTTAGGAAATGTTTATTAAATTTAAGAAATGTTTTTTTGGAAATTAATGAATTAGCATTTTGGAAAAATTTGGAAATTTTTAAACAATATTTAGCATTGTTAACATTTTTTTCCAAAATGCTTATTTTGGAAAAATTGTTAGCATTTTGTACATATTTTTACTTGAAATTTCCAATTCCGTCGGAAATCTAAAATGATTTATATATATATATGGAGTTGGAGAATTTGATGACGAAGAAGTTGGATAATTTATATATATATATATATATATATATTTTTTTTTTTTTTTAAATGATATATATATATATATATAATTTCGACTTATCTGTATATTTATTTATATATATATATATTTAATATAAAATGATTTATATATATATATATTTTTAAAATGATATATCTGTCGGAAATCTGTCGGAAACATATATATATTTCCGACAGATTTCCGACAGATAATCATTTTTATATAAATAAGCTTTTTTTTATTTTATCCGTCGGAAATCTGTCGGAAATATATATTTCCGACAGATTTCCGACAGATTTGGGGTTTTAAGCTTGTTTATGATCCGTTTTCGTAGTTACAAGTTAATAGTATGGTTGAAGCAATATTTGGAAGATAAAATACTAGATAATGGTCATTGTTACTTTCATATTCTAAACATTTAGTATTTTCCGTAAACATTTACTGTTTTGTATATGTAACTGTATGAAAGGCTTTTGGTTGAAACATGACAAAATCGCAAAACATGTTCGGTATAACATCGAGAATGTTATTTACTCAATTATCTTTCACTTTAGTTGTCAGAATTGTATGCCGAGACTTTGTCTTCTCAAAATTCAGGAATTTGGCCTCAAAACCCTAAATCTGTCGGAAATCAGTCGGAAAAATATATATTTCCGACTGATTTCCGACAGATGTAAGGGTAACACGTGTCGTCTTTTAAGGTTAGCATGATATGAATATTGCGTCGGAATTCTGTCGGAAATATATATATATTTCCGACAGATTTTCGACGGATAAAATAAAAAAAAAGTTTATTTATATAAAAATGATATATCTGTCGCAAATATATATGTTTCCGACAGATTTCCGACAGATATATCATTTTAAAAAAATATATATATATATATAAATCATTTTATATTAAATATATATATATATATATATAAATATACATATAAGTCGGAATTATATATATATCATTTAAAATATATATATATATATATATATATATATATATATATATAAATTATCCAACTTCTTCGTCATCAAATTCTCCAACTTCTTCTTCTTCTTCATCAGATCCTTCCGAAGGAATTGTGTCTTCGTCTTCATCAAATTCTCCAACTTCTTCTTCTGATTCTGAATGTACGATATTATCACCAAATTCAGTGAAATCAACAAAAAGGTCCACCGCTGAAGAATGATCAACTGGAGCCATCAGAGTAATTCTAGTTGGTTGCATAGCATCTTGCTCAGCAACTCCATATAGTCTCCCTCTTGGATTAATTGGAGTCACTGTAATCCAAGGATCTCCTCGATGTGTTACCCTAGGATAAGAAATGTAGCATACCTGAAACAAACATATTTAGTTTAGGCAATTACAATATCATTATTTATCTATAAGGCACGTATTATAAAATTTTAAAATCAAACCTGGTCTGCCTGTGATGCTAGGATGAATGGGTCATACTTTTGTAGTCTCCTAGAAGAATTTACTGAAGTGACGCCAAATTGGCTCACCTGGACACTTTCTGGATATGAAGGATCATACCACTCACACAAGAAAACAATGCACCTCATGCCCAACATTCCTGGATAGCGCACTTGCAATATTTCTTTCAGAATCCCGTAGTAGACTACATCACCACTTGTAGCTGAAATACCGTAATCTGCAGTTGCCCTCGGCCTTTCTTCATGAATCCTAAATGCAAATCCCCTAGTGCAATACCGAGCGTATGAAGTTGCTTCAAAGCTTGGGCCTGAAACTATCTCTTGTAACCATGTCGGAAACCTTTCTCCATTCTTCATTCCTTCAGAAACCTGAGATAATAATTTAGACAAATTAATAAACAAACATTTAATTAAGTAATAATTAATTCAGTAATTTTAAGAAATGTAAGCGTTTTTTTAAAACTTACGTAATATTGCAGCCAATTTGGAAACTCGTTTTCCTTAGATTCTCCAAGTTCGTCTTCTGTCATTTCTGGATAATAGCGACGTATTGATGCAATGTAAATCCTGAAAGCAAACAAAAAATATATAACATATGAAACCTATATATTACTTAGGTATTAAAAACAAGATGTATTTAAATAAGTTCTGTTTTTACCTTTCGTACTCCGCCATCTCCTCACAATTCGTTAGGATATACATATGTAAGTGACTCCACTCTGCTTGTGATAGGAAGCGTCTCTTCCCTCTCCCAATCACTCGGCCAACTTGCGAAAACATCTCAGGGACAATCGCAGCATACGTGACTCTCTCACCTTTATCATCATAACGAGCAGGACGTCTACTCTTCGTACTAACTTCCCGCGGAAAGTAATATTCCCCAAACTGTGATGATTCTTCATTGATACTCTGTGCGACAATAGAACCTTCAACTCGAGCCAAATTTTTGACCTTCTTCTTTAGATGGAACATGTACCGCTCAAAAGGATACATCCAACGAAATTGAACGGGACCACCTAGTTCGGCTTTGCGGGGGAGGTGTAGGGGAAGATGTTCCATAACATCAAAAAAAGACGGCGGAAAGATCTTCTCAAGATTGCAAAGGATCACTGGTATATTGGCATCTAAATTACGGATCCCCTCAACTGTAAGTGTCCTCGTGCATAAATCCCTAAAGAAAGCAGCAACTGCTGCAATAGCTTCGTAGACAGTTTGAGGAAGGAGATGGGTAAAAGCAAATGGAAGAAGCCTCTGCATCAGTACATGACAATCATGACTCTTCAGTCCCAAAAACTTTAGGTATCGCGAGTCTACGCAGTTACCCAGATTAGCTGCATATCCATCAGTGAATTTAACTTCATGTTCAATCCACCGGAAAAATTCTCTTATCTTTTGTATTTGCAATCGGTACGGAGGAAAAGGATATGTACCATCGGGAATACGATCAAGATAAGCATGGTAGCAAATCTTTGAAACATCCATCCTAGACTTCACATTGTCTTTTGTCTTTCCCGGGATGTTTAACACCGTATTCATGATGTTGTCAAAGAAGTTATTTTCAATATGCATCACATCGAGGTTCTGCCTAAATAAATGATCCTTCCAATACGGCAAATCCCAAAATATACTCTTCTTGTGCCAGTTGTGAGCTCCTCCTACACCACAAAACGGTTCATGCCCATTACCCCCACAATCAGGAGTCCTCTCAGCACCAAAATCTCTCAACTGCTCCAATATAGTACGACCGTCTATCTCATCAATTGGAGCATCAAACACTTGTTTATTTTTCTTAAATAATCTTTTAGACCGACGATAGGGATGGCCGTCCGGCAGAAACCTTCTATGGCAATCAAACCAACATGGCTTTCTTCCATTCCTCAATTGGAAAGCGTCAGTGTTGTCTTGGCAAAACGGGCACGATAATGTTCCATGAGTAGTCCATCCAGATAGCATACCATATGCTGGGAAATCGCTAATAGTCCACATAAGGACCGCACGCATCAGAAAATTCTGCTTCCGTGAAACATCAAATGCTTCGACACCGTGACTCTATAGCATTTGTAACTCATAAATCAATGGCTGGAGGAATACATCAAGTGATCTCTTCGGATGCTCAGGGCCGGGAATAAGAACGGAGAGGAATAAAAACTCTCGACGCATGCACATACCAGGGGGCAAATTATACGGTGTTACGATTACGGGCCACAAAGAATACTGCCTTCCATGCTTCCCAAATGGATTGAAACCATCCGAACTTAACCCGAGGTACACATTTCTTGACTCGTATGCAAAATCCGGATACAACATTTGAAAATGTTTCCACGCTTTTGCATCTGAAGGATGTGTAATCTCTCCATCTTGACGATGCTCTGCATGCCATCTCATTTGTTCTGCCGTTCGCACAGATTGATATAACCTCTTTAACCTCGCTGTCAATGGTAAGTACCACATACGTTTATATGGAATTGGAACTCTCCCACCAGTTTCCTGATACTGCGGTTTACGACAAAATTTACATCTTCTCCGGTCTTCGTCTTCTCTCCAATATAACATACAGTTGTCGATGCATACATCTATCACCTGATACGGCATACCAAGACCAGCTACAAGTTTCTGTATCTCGTAGTATGATGCAGGTGCCTGATTATCTTCAGGCAAAATATCTTTCACAAAATCTGCTATCGCATCAACACACTCTTCCGCCAAATTGAAGTCTGTCTTAAGGGTCATCAGTCTACTAGCAGTTGATAAAGGGGAATGTCCGTCTCTAAACACATCATATAATGGTTGCTTCCCTGCGTCTAACATATAAAAAAATCTTCTAGCTTCTTCATTTGGTTCTTCTAGTCTATCCTCCCTTATTACGATCGATGGCAAATTCTCTCTAAACGCATCATGAACCATCTCAGCGGTACCTACACCAAAATCTACTTCCGTTGTATGTTCGCCTAAGCTATCCGTTCTATGTTCACCTAAGTTATCCATTCTATGTTCGCCTAAGCTATCCGCAACATATGGTGCACTGCTACTACTAGCACCATCATTATTAGTTTTTCCATGAAAAAACCAAATTTTGTATCCCGGCATAAAACCAACGGTATACAAGTGATGCCAAACTTGTTCTACATTAACATTACGAGAATTGCAACAATTTAAACATGGACATTTTATCACCTTTCGATTCCCGACAACCGACATGAACTCGCATATACCTCGTGCATAACTTGGATTTAATGTATTCGACTCCGGATCATACATCTCTTCATCCATCCACGATCTATAATATCTAGAAGATGACATCTCACTCTCTTAACGATTTTTTTCTAACAAATATTTGGTTGGAAGTTGTTGTGGTTTTGTGAGTGAATGAAGATGTGTGGAATCATATAAATAAATACGCTGACCGTCAGAAATCTGTCGGAAAAGTGTCGGAAAACAACGGATATAATAACGGCTATATAACGGTTATATAACGGCTATTTTTACCTACAGATTTCCGACAGACCAGTTGGGAGTCTGTCGGAAATCTGTCGGAAATTGATATTTTCTGACGGATTTCCGACAACTGACCGGAATCTCCTCCGGCGTCGGCAACGGCTAGTTACACGGTCCAATAATCCGACCGATTTCCGACGGTCTGTGGTCCGTCGGAAATAATTCCGACAGATTTCCGACGGAATTGAAAAATTTTCATTCCGTCGGAAATCGGTCCGATTACCGTCGGAAAATTTCAGACGGAATTACTTCCGTCGGAATTTCCGTCGGATTTGCGGTTGTTTTCTTGTAGTGTTTAGGGTTAGGAAATTGTTTTTTTTTTTTGTGAATTAGGGATTTATAATTTTTAAACAATTTTACGGATTCATTTAGGAAATGTTTGTGTTTAGCATTTTTAAACAAAATTGGTTAGTTTGGAAAAAAATGTTAATATTTTATACTAATTTTTAAACAATTTTAAGGATTAATTTTAAATTTTAGAAATTTGGAAATTTAAAGCAATGGTTTAAAATATTTTTATAATTATATATTTAACCAATTTGGAAATTTTTTATAATTTTTTATAATTATTATAATTATAAATTTTATAAGTTTTATATATTTGGCTATATTTTTAAAAAATTGTTAGCATTTTTAACTAATTTTTAACCAATTTAAAAAAATTGTTAGAATTTATTAATAATTTTACCATTATTTGAAAAAAATAGATTTTTCATAAATTTAAAATATATTTTCATATAAATGTAGGGATTACGGTGGTTTCGCTTCTGCATCTGGCAGCGGCGAACGTCGTCGTCGTGCGAGTAGACCTCGTTCGACTTCGACGTCTACACCTACACCGTCGTCTACACCTCTACAGACGCCGGTGACACCACCAGCCACCACAGCACCGTCGCAGATTAGCGTCGAGGAGTTCATGGGCCTTCCTGGACGAGATAGGTTGACTAATCTCCATCCAGACCAGATCGGTAGAGACAGATGGTAAGTTTTTTGACACATTTCAGTTTTCTTTTAATAAATTTAATTAATTGTGACTAATGTTATTATATTGTTACATTTGTTTTCGTAGGTTTGGAGATACTCGCAGCGGGATTTCGAAGTCCCTCAACAAGATGGAAAACTCTTTGCTCAGCCGTCCTTATGCGACGTACACCGCCATGCCTCCGGAGGATCAAGACATGTGGTTTCGCCAATTTGCGGTAAGTCATCTGTTTTCACAATTTTTACTTTCATTTAAATTATTATTATTTATATTTACTGTTTTTTTTTTTGCAGCAAGAATTTAGGTGGGAACCACACTTGACCGCTTTGGTCAGGAGGGAATTCGATTCTTATGCAGGAGTGCACTACTCGAAGAAGCTGTTCGAGTGGAAGGATAAGTGGCAACTCGGACAGGTGCCAAAAGAGATGAAAGTGAAGCCGGAGTTGTGGAACGGTTTCATCGCATATTGGCAACTAGAGGCTACCAAGGAGAGCTCTATCTATCACTCTACAAACCGGAACAGCAACCGCAAGGGCAAGGGTCCAGCCACCCACAACCTTGGAGCTACCAGCAAGAAGACAAAGGCTAGGGATATGGTAAGTTTTTTATGTACGTCTTAATTTTTATTATTTTTTTTGTTTGTTTTATACATTTATATTATCAAATAAATATCTAACAACTGCAGGCTAAGGAGTTGGGTCGGGAACCCAACAACTTGGAACTTCTCTTAGCAACACACACCGACAAGGATGGTGTCGTCCATGATCCGGTAGCTAAGGAGATTCAGGAGAGCATCCGAAGAATGGAAGACGAGTACATTCTGTCTCAGCCATCCACCGACGGAACCCCTCCCCTCACCCAAGCCCCGGACGACATCATCAACCAATTCGTCTTAGAGGTATGTAAAATTTAAAATAGTTTTCAAGTCTTTGTCATTTACAATTTAATTTGTTCCGCAGGTTGCTCCGCAGACCAAAGGGCGGATTTATGGTCTTCCCGACGATGCAGGATCATCGGGGTCTTCTCGTTACTACAGCGATTCATCCCAGCTGAGAGCCCAGATGCAGGAGAAGGACGCCGAAATTTCAGAATTGAGGACGACGGTCCAAAAGATCCAAGATGCACAGAAGGCCCTAGAAGCCGAGCGGGAGAAGGAGAGAGCCGAGCGGGACAAGGACAGGGAGATGATGCAACAGATGATGGCGTACTTGGGGCGCAACCCGGATTTTCCTCAACCGCCCACTAATTAGATTTTAATTTTTATCGTTTTTGTAAAACAATATTACTTTTTATTTCTACTTTTAATTTTATTTTAATTTCTACTTTTAATTTTATTTTAATTTAAATAATTCAAATTTAAAATTTAAAATTTATATTAAATTAATTATTATTTAATTAATTATTATTTTTAATAATTTCTACTAATCCGTCGGAAATCCGTCGGAAAGCTGTCGGAAGTCTGTCGGAAATAAATCCGTCGGAAGTCTGTCGGAAAATTGTCGGTTTCCAAGTAATCGGAATACGTCGGAAATCTGTCGGAACCAAAACCGACGGATTTCCGATGGCATTGTTTCCGACGGAATTCCGACGACTTGCCGGAGTCCGGCGAGTCGTCGGAATTCCGACAGATTTCCAATTTTCGACAAGATAGAAACGACGGACATATCCGTCGGAAATCTGTCGGAAAACGTATATTCCGACAGAATTCCGACGGATATGTCCGTCGGTTTCTCGCTGTTTTCTTGTAGTGACATGTATAATTAGTGTTCCAGTAAATGACGGTATTTATAAACGTTAATCGATCTAATGTCTACATTGATATTCATGTTGCAAACAGTGTAATTATCTGTCTTTAAACAAATCTACAGTCAGAAATGGACACATCAAATTATCAACTACCGAAATTTTCTATTCTAGAGGAAAAAAACGATTATAGATGTACACTGGTAAATTTTGACCAAAAAAAAAAAAGAAAAGAAGATATACACTGGGAAATGGCTAATTGCGATGGACCAAGTTTGAATAAAACAAAACGACTGATAGTGAAAAAAAGAGAGACTGAAGTTTGAATCATTATTACAGTCAAAGATGGAATATTTAGTCCTTTTTGTAGGATAAATAATTGACATTTCCATAAAGATTTGCATTTGTGTCTAGTAAATTGAATCCTTTACTTTTTTATTCACACGCCATATGAAAATAACACTAATAAAAAGCAGTTTTTATGCAGCTTTTTATAACTGGACCTAGAAAACAAAAATAACTTTTCTAAAAAAATCTACCAAATGGGGTTATTAGCTTGACCAAAATAATCAAATATGAATGACTAGTTGCATCTTCTACTTCCCATAGTGTTACTGAACCTCTGGATTGCAAGTATCTCTAACAAACCTATCTAGACACATGGTTGAGTCCGGAGTAGTGGTGTGTGTTGTGGGATCTTTCATCTGTCAGGATGTGTTTGTTCGTCTCGGCTAGTCGGTCATCGATTTTCTCATGTTAAAGTCGTGGGCCATGCCTCTGCTATAGCCGCGGTCTTACTTGTGTTGTCTTCAAGCTTCCCACTATTTTTTTGGAGGCTGAATTCCATAGGAGCTAAGCTTTCGATCGTCTCGCAATTATCCTTTTAGTATCCTTTCCTTGATTTATAATCGTCTACTTGTATAATCCCTCTCATTATTGTTGTTGTTCTTATGTTTATATTTTCATCATCATGTGACACTTCCGTATGCATGCAATTTCAATAGAAGAATTTAAAAAAAAAAAAAAAACAAACCGATCTAGATACACACAAATTCTTCCTACGATGTCTCAATGTGTGATTTCGTTAGGAAATATCGTCCAATTTTATATTCCCAAATCGAAACTAATAATAATTTTCTTTTCTGATACAAGATAAGTTTGCCGGAGAAAAAGAGTGAGACTCAGCTCGAAGTACCTGGATCTCTGTGTAAAAGAATTCAATCCACCTTGACTCGGTTATGGTGGGATTCAAAAATGGATGAGAGGAAGATGAGTTGGGTCTCATGGGAGAAACTCACCCAGCACAAAAAGAATGGAGGATTAGGCTTCAGAGAGATAACAAGCTTTAATGATGCATTATTAGCTCGAAGTACCTGGATCTCTGTGTAAAAGAATTCCCTTTATATGTTCATCAATACAATCACACCAATCCATCAATTGGGTTAAATCTATTCTAACAGAAGAAGCAGTGTCGCTAAAATGATTAAAAAAATTGGGTTTGCTGCAAACCCTCTAAGTGGTTAGAGAGTGCGACTTTAACCTCCGAGTCAACTAAATCCACACCAACCTTTGAAATAACAGTCATCCCGCAATATAACCTTCCTATTTTATCGTGTAAGAGACAATGTATTTTTTAACAGTTTTTAAAACGCTTTGGAATTGGATAATGATAACATTATCTTTCCGAGCTGAATCTAATACAACAAGAATTTCCGATCCTCTTTTTATTATAAATACCAAAATGATTTTGAATTCAAAAATGTTGAACTTTAGCTTCCACGACCATGGCCATTATGACGATTTGGATGTTGAAATTGCGTGGAGATGGAGAAATAAGAGAGAGAAGCGAGTTGTAGCATCAATCCCAATCAACCTAATACAAACAATGATTTGGAATCATGATGTACATCAACAAAAAGATCTAAACCAACACAAATTCATTAGGATCATATATCGATCAAAAATCTAAAGCAACACAAACATTTATACTGACTCCCTAGCAATATTAAAGAATTGTAATTGTTTCCCAAGGTCTTACAGTTCTGTGGATGTTTTGTCGCAGCTTCAATAAGTTAAATACAACAAAGAAAGGTTGAATTTCTAGGTAAAGATTTGGGTAAAGATTCATGGAATCCCTCTTCACTACAAAGAAGCTCATACCATTAGAACAATAGGCAAAGAGTTGGGTTTCCTCAGCACACCTATAGATCTCATAGGAGAAAGGATCCGAGTACAAATCAACGGACTAAGTCCCCTGGAGATGTCTATGCCCATTCGTCTTTCGATAGGAGAAGTCCTCACTGTGGAATTCAAATACGAGAAGCTTGAAAAATATTGCTTCAAGTGTTTCTCCCTCTCCCATGAGGAAAAAGACTGCCCCTCAAATAGGGCAAAGGAGAGTACTAGCATCACCACTGAGTATCAAGGAATTAACCAGACAAATACTAGAAGAAATCTAGAGGGTATCAGACAAAGGGAGCTGGAGAATAGACAACTACACCGCAGTGACTTGAGAAGCTTATCCATTAGCCATAATGGTTCCCACATAAATAGAAGAAATTACAGAGAAGAAGAGCATAGAGAAAGCCACCAAAGCAGGGACTCACATCAGAATGATAGAAGAAACATTCTGTCAAGAGACAAAAGCCGTAGCAGAGAACCCCACCAGACATCCCAAGGCCAAAGGTATGCTCTTCAAAGCTATAGTAGAGAATATCGACGCCCACATCTCTCGAATATAGAGTCTGTTCAAGGTCACATAACCAAAGAAACACTACGACTCAAAACCTAGCATGGACAAGAGTCTATCAAGTAACTCCTCCAAGAGAAAAAGAAAAAGGATCTAGCCCAAAGGATAGTACACAAGCAACACAATCCAGAGTTGCTAATCCAACTCAAATCAGAGTCTCTTCTCAACACTCTCAAAGATCTAGAAGATCTCATACTCCTCCTCCTAACCCTCTAAGGAAAAGTATGGATATGCAAAACATTAGAGACAAAGGAGAATTCAATAGCTCTTCGCACCAAAGAAGGCTTGCCCTTGAAAGAATCTCAGAGATCAGAGATACAAGGAATCATATTGAGACAAGCGGTTCAAGTTTACACTCTGATAGATTCCAAGTGGTTCAATTATGGTAGCAGAAGAAGCAAGTCAAGACATTAGAATTGGATTTAGCTATAGAGTACAGAGTAATCTTTAGTTTCTAAAGAACGCAGGAATATAACAAACACAAGGAAGTATACACGTATCTCTTCTGGTAGAACTGTGACACCCCGGTTTTATGGCATATATGATATATGCGGTATATGCAGAGAGGCTTAATAGAATTGATTTTGCTACCTATATCACCAAAGTGCACTTATTTTTTTGGGCACCGGTCTTGAGAGAACTCCAGAGTTAAGCGTGCTTGAGCTGGAGTAGTTTCAGGACGGGTGACCTACTAGGAAGTCATTACCAGTACCATGTGAGTGAGGTCAAAACACGGGAAAAGATCACGTGGAGATTTGCAAGGTCAGTAAACATGACTTCCGAGCATCCCGGACTAACGCACCGACTGTCGAACAGGGTGGGCCCACAAGCCAAGAGTGGACAATGGGCCCATGGTAAGGGCGGTTGGGGCATTACAAGTGGTATCAGAGCGAACTCTGGGTACCGTGGGAGTGAGGTCAAAACATGGGAAAAGATCGCATGGTGATTTGCAGGGTCAGTAAACATGACTTCCAAGCATCTCGGACTAGCGCACCGACTATCAGACAGGGTGGGCCCACATGCCGAGAGTGGACAGGGGGCCCATGGTAGGGGCGGTCGGGGCGTTACAAGTAGTATCAGAGCAAACCCTGACAACTGAGTGAATCAAATTCTCGAGGGTAACGATCTTGGTATACGCAACAAGGACGTTCCGATCTGTTAGTGGGGGTGATTGTGACACCCCAGTTTCAGGGAATATATGGTATATGCGATATATGCGGTATATGCGCAAAGGCTTAAAAGAATTGATTTGACTACATATATCACCAAAGTGCACTTATCTTTTTGGGCACAGGTCTTGAGAGAACTCTAGAGTTAAGCGTGCTTGAGCTGGAGTAGTTTCAGGACGGGTGACCTACTAGGAAGTTATTTCTAGTACCATGTGAGTGAGGTCAAAACACGGGAAAAGATCGCGTGGTGATTTGCAGGGTCAGTAAATATGACTTCCGAGCATCCCGGACTAATGCACCGACCGTCGGACAGGGTAGGCCCAAGGGCTGAGAGTGGACGAGGGGCCCATGTTAAGGGCGGTTGGGGCATTACAAGTGGTATCAGAGCGAACCCTTATAACTATGTGTGTCAGATTGTTAGGGGTAACGATCTTGGTATGCGCAACGAGAACGTTGCGATCTGTTAGTGAGGGTGATTGTGACACCCCGATTTCAGGGCATATATGGTATATTCGGTATATGCGGAAAGGCTTAAAAGAATTGATTTGACTACCTATATCTTTAAAGTGCACTTATCTTTTGGGACACAAGTCTAGAGACAACTCCAGAGTTAAGCGTGCTTGAGCTGGAGTAGTTTCAGGATAGGTGACCTACTGGGAAGTCATTTCCAGTACCGTGTGAGTGAGGTCAAATACGGGAAAAGATTGCGTGGTGATTTGCAGGATCAGTAAACATGACTTTTGAGCACCTCAGACTAACGCGCCGACCGTCGGACAGGGTGGCCTCACGGGCTGAGAGTAGACGGAGGGCCAATGGTAGAGGCAGTCGGGGCATTACAAGAACAGAGTGTCCACACCTTCAGACTTGGGCCGGTTATCACAAAACAATGAAAGAAAGCAACAAAAAAATATGCAGGAAAGAAGAAAACGAATTGAGGAAAGAAAAAATTGAACCAAAGCCAGCTCAAGGTCTCAGCCTGAGGAAGTTATTATCTATAACAACAGCTACTACGTCTAAGAAAAAGTTTTGTTTGGAGAGGAATGGAAATACATCAACAAACCTTGGGAATCGGAACCACATACTTCATAATAAGGACCCTACACCTCCTAGGGGGAGTAATGCAGCTATGTCGAATGTTGCTGCGGATTTTTGGACTCTGCCAAATCTGCTCCCTTAGCGATATCTATCTGAAACTGTCAAGGGATGGGAAGCACCTTGACAGTTCGTAGACTCCGGGAATTACGTCTCTCATTATTTCCAGGTATCATATTTCTCATGGAAACTAAAAATCAGAATGATTATGTAAGTCAAGAAATTGATTGGATAAATTATAAGAATCATTTTATTGTTTCACCACAAGGCACAGGAGGTGGCCTAGCTTTGCTCTGGAAAGAGGAAATAACAATGACTATTCTGGACTCCTCACCTCATTATATTGATACTCAAATTAAGTACAAAGAAAAACAGTTCCACAAAATGTTCATATATGGAACCCCACGCCAAGAAGATAGAGCAAATTTCTGGTATCAAATGGCTAGAGTTGGAGTATCTAGGAGCTCACCATGGTTACTCACGGGAGACTTTAGTGGGATTCTCGATAAATCAGAAAAGTGGGTGGTCCAACTAGATTTGAAGGATCATTCATTCCCTTTCAAAGCTTTATGTCTCATAACGGATTATGGGATATCAAACACTCGAGAACTTCTCTTTCATGGAGAAGAACAAGAGATACTCACTTTATTAGAGAGAGACTAGATCAAACAATGGAGAATTATGCGTGGATTAACCTATTTCCATCCTACAAATGCGAATATCTTCGTTACGAGGGCTCGGATCGTAGACCTCTAATAACCAGACTCGATGATTCTATTCTGAAAAAGAAACAACTGTTTCGATTTGATAGAAGATTAAGAGAGAAAAAGATGGAGTCAGAAACATTATCGAATCAGCTTGGCAAGCAGAAACAGAAGAACCAGTGACAACAAAAATTAGCAGGTGTCGAAGACGGATTATAGAATGGAGCAAGGAAAAGAACAAGAATTATACAGAGGCTATATCGAGCTTATAATTTGCTTTTGAGGAACCTTTATCAGCTAATAAGCCAGACCCAATGCGTATCGGTTCGCTCACAATTGAATCAGAAAGAAACTATAAAGCATAGGAATTATTTTAGCGCCAAAGAAGTAGAATCATATGGCTACAATGAGGAGACCAGAACACGATGTACTTCCATTCCGTTACCAATGGAAGAAGAGCTATCAATCGACTCACAGTCATCGAAGATAATAACGGTAATAGGTTCTACGAGGAAGAACAGATTGGGAAAGCTTTTGCTAACTATTTTCAAGAAATCTTGACAACAAATGGAGCAACAACTTTCAACACTGTAACAGAGACTCTTGATACAAGAATTACACTAGAGATTAACGAAAAGCTCTGTGCACTTCCTAGTGATGCCAAAATCCAAAAGGCCATCTTTGCAATTCACACGGACAAAGCTCCGGGTCCAGACAGTTTCTCCGCGGGTTTCTACCAAACGTTTTGGGATATAATCGAGAATGATAAATCCAGATTTTTTTTCACTTCAAGGCGGATGGAGTTGAGATTAAATGAAACACATGTGTGTTTGTTACCAAAAGAAACCGCACCAAAGACAACATCGGAATATAGACCAATAACGCTTTGTAATGTTCGGTATAAGATCATTACAAAGATCTTAACCGCAAGGTTACAACCGATATTGGATTCTATTATATCCAAACATCAATCGGCCTTTGTACTAGGAAGAGCTATAACCGATAATGTGCTCATAACACATGAAACTCTCCATTTTATAAAGACATCACAAGCAACAAAGCGATGCTCTATGGTAGTAAAAACCAACATGAGTAAAGCTTATGATCAAATTGAATGAGGATTCTTAAGAGAGGTTTTGGAAAGATTAGGTTTCCACGAAGTGTGGGTAGATTGGGTCATGCAATGCGTTACAACGGTATCATATTCGTTTCTTATCAACGGAACACCGAATGGAAGAGTTTTACCAAACTGTGTGCTATGACAAGGAGACCCACTATCACCGTATGTTTTCATATTGTGTACGAAAGTGCTCTCGGGTCTTTGTCACAAGGCACATTTATCCGGAAAGCTAAAGGGAATTCAAGTTGCTAGTAAAAGTCCATTCATAAACCACTTGCTTTTTGCGGATGATACAATGTTCTTCGGATGTACTCATGATGTGTGTTGCAAAGAATTGAACATTCTTAAACAGTATGAAGAGTATTCCGGTCAAAGAATCAACCTCACAAATTCAACTATAACTTTCTCATCAAAGATACCATTGGACATCAAAGAAAGAGTGAAAGCATCGATAGGAATCACAAAAGAAGGAGGTCTTGGGAAATATCTAGGTTTACCAGAAACCTTCGGAAGAAGAAAGAATGACGTTTTTACTGGTTGGGTGGATAAAATCTGACAAAGATCGCATAGTTGGACTACAAGATTCCTTTCGAGAGTTGTCAATAAAGTACTTTTAAAATTGGTGCTCTCATCACTCCTGGCTGTAAGAGAATTCAATCTATACTTACAAGGTTTTAAAGGGATGAATCGCCGGAGAAGAAGAAAATGTCGTGGATCGCATGGAACAAGTAAACCGTTCTAAAAGAAAAAGGGGGTCTCGGATTCAAGAAAATTAAGGAATTCAATGACGCGCTCCATGCTAAAATGGGATGGAGAATTTTGAACAACCCCAACTCTCTCTTATCTAAAGTATTATTGGGAAAATATTGGCATGATATAGGTTTTTTGGATTGTGAAGGGAAAGGTAATAGTTCACATGGATGAAAAAGTCTGTTGGCAGGTAGGAACGTTATAAAGAAAGGGTTGGGATGGTTAGTCGGAAATGGAGACAACATCAACCTGTGGTCAGACCCATGGTTGTCCACAACCCATCCAACAACACCTATAGGTCCCCCAACAAAAGCGAACGCAACGATGAAAGTTAGTGACCAGCTTATCACCGATACAAAAAGTGGAATATGCTTGCAATTCGGGAACACTTACCTCTATATGAGGATCAAATACGGCTACTTCAACCAAGCACTCTAAAACCAGAGGACAGAGTAGTATGGTTACCCGCAAAATCGGGAAAATTTACAACAAAAACAGGTTAAAACTTCTTAAAAGAAAAAGAGATAACAAGTCGAAACTGAGGATTCAATTGGTAGGGGAATATATGGTGTCACCACACATCTCCAAAACTCAAATACTTCATGTGGAGAGCTACAATAGAATCACTGCCAGTAGGAAACAATTTGACTGCATGTGGTATATCTTCTTCGGAAATCAATTGTAAGAGATGCGGAAAAATCGAAACCACAACGCATATCCTTTGGGAATGTCCCTTTACTAAGGAAGTATGGAATTCAACTCCAGTTGTTCATGGACCAGACCCAAGTTCAATCCTCCATTCGGTCCACCAGTTCATCGAAGCCATTCAAAAATCAACCCCATTGATGCCAATAGGTATCTCGACAACACCTATCTTCACTTGGATATTATGGCACTTGTGGAAGGCACGTAATCAGCTTCTATTTGAAAACAAAGCTTCCTCTCCAGAGTTCTTTTTGTCCAAAGCTATCACGGAGGTGAAGGAATGGCAAGCAACTAATGTGCAAGTCAAGAAACAAAATGACAAAGCTCAATCACCGGCCAATGACCCCAACATTGAGAAAAACAAATGTTTCATTGATGGGGCATGGAAATCAGAGAGCAAACAAGGAGGATTGGGTTAGATTATACAAAACTCACAAGGAAGAACTTTGCATCAAGGATCAGAAGGAAGAGAATTCATCGCCTCGGCCATAGTTGCAGAGACTATTAGAGAGTGTGAGAGTGTGAGTCCGGTTAACTACCAGTTTAATGTTAAGTTAATTATGTTTGCTTACTATATAAACAATATCATGTATTCTTATTTTCTTTAACGAAGTTTTATCCAAAACTAACAAAAGGTTGTTAGATTGAAATGGTGTCAGAGACAAATCCAACAAACTTCATTCATCTTCTCCCGCAAAATCTCGATTTCTTGATCAATACTCCGATTGATCATTCTTTTTTCTTCAGATTCTTCTTCTCCGATTGATTCTCTATAGATTGATCAAAAATTTCTCGAATCGGACATCTTCAACGATTTCTCCGATTTCGTTTCAATTTTTCTTCATTTTTCTTTAATTTCTGGTGAATTTCATCTTTGTGAGCTCTCTAATGGCGACAGAAACAACTAATTCAGCTTCTAACATGAATTCCACAGCTCAACAAGTCAATTCTGCAGATCCGTACTTAAATCCATTCTATCTTCATGCGGCTGATAACTCTGGGGTTTTTCTTGTAGCGGATAAGCTCATTGGCGAATCTAACTATCATACGTGGCTTAGATTGATAGTCAAGTCTCTCAATGCGAAAAGCAAGCTTGGTTTCATCTACGGTACAATTGCTAAACCTCTAGAATCGCATGTAGATTTTGGATCTTGGAGTCGTTGCAATGATATGGTCTGTATTTGGCTCACAAATACTGTATCTAAAGAAATTGGAGCTGGAACGGTTTATTTTGATGATGCTCGTCTCTTGTGGTTAGATTTGGAAAGTTGTTTTAAGTAAAACAATTTGTCCAAGATATATAGTGTCCAGGATTAGTTGGATCATCTTTATCAGGGTTCATTAGATCTCAACACTTACTATACTAAGCTTACTACATTGTGGAAAGAATTAAAGAACTTTGAATAATTGCCTTCTTGCACTTGTGGTAACTGTACATGTGGATCTAATGCTCGCTCGCTTCAAATGTATGAGAAAAGGAACATTATCAGATTCTTGATGAGACTCAATGAGTCTTTTACTCAAACAAGAAAGCAGATCTTGATGCTAGATCATTTGCCACCATTCAACAAAATCTATAACTATGTGGCTCAGGATGAACAACAAGGAAATGTCATATCTGCTGTGTTTCAAGCCTCTGTAGCTCAAGGCAAAACTGGTAATGTATATCAAGGAAAGCCAAGACCTATCTGCTCTCATTGTGGTATCCTTGGTCATACTATTGCTCGCTGTTACAAAGTCCATGGCTACCCTCCAGGCTATAAAGTTCCTTCAGGATATAATGCTGAAAAATTTAAAGGAAAGTTCCAATAGAATAAAGGAGTTCATATGGTTTTTGCTCAAGCTGGTGAACAAGCTTCAGAGTATCCTCCTCACAACATCATTTCTTATAATGGTAATCATTATGCTCCAGTTGGTTCTTCTCCAATCCAGCCTCCTACTCCAACAGTCAACCATTCTGGTAACATGCTTAACACTGGACAAAACTTGGCTCTTGGACAAAGCTCAGTGGATGGTTCTGCACATTTATCTCAGTTGATTACTAAGTTGAACAAACAGCTTCAGGGTTCATCGTATCAGGTCATAGGGCCAACTCCTGCTTCATCATCTGGTTCTATTTCAGCAACAGGTACCTCTCGTGTACCTGCTCACTATATTTCTGTTTTGGAACCAAGCCTTAAATTACCTGAATCGGTTTGGATTTTGGATTTTGGAGCTAGTTGTCATATCTGATGTGACCTGAGGTTATTCACTGACATCAAAACCACCACTAATACCATTGTAACCCTTCCAAACAACACCACTATCACCATAAACTATTCTGGAACAGTGAGACTTAGTGATAGGTTAACCCTTCATTCTTTGTTCTATGTTCCTTCTTTTAGTTTTAACCTAATTAGTGTTAGTGCATTAACTAAAAAGAATCACAACTATTCAGTGCATATTTATCATGAATCCTGTTTTATTCAGGATCATTCACATGACATGATGATTGGTCAGGCTAATGAGAATCATGATATCTACCTATTAAATCAAAATGAATCCATTTCTCCTGCTTCTCATGTTTCTTTCTTGGTTGCTTCTCTTGAGCTTTGGCACCAGCGTTTAGGCCACCCTTCTATTTCAAGGGTTTTATCTTTATCTCCTGATATAAATGTCAGTCCAAAATTAGAAAAATTTCATGGTCAAGTGTGTCATTTGTCTAAGCAAAAACGTCTTTCTTTTGTTTCAAATGGTAACATTTCAGAAAAACCTTTTGCATTAATTCATATTGATGTGTGGGGTCCTTTTCATATTCAATCAATAAAATGTTTTCGATATTTTCTAAATATTGTTGATGGTTGCACACGTTTTACTTGGCTTTATTTTCTAAAACAAAAGAGTGATGTTATTTAAGTTTTTCCAGGATTTATAAATCTTGTTTCTACTCAGTATAATGCACAAGTTAAGAGCATACAATCTGATAATGCCCATGAGTTACAATTTAAAGATTTACTGACCAAACTAGGCATTTTTCATTATCATTCTTGTGTGTATACTCCACAACAGAATTCCGTAGTTGAAAGAAAACATCAACATTTGTTAAATGTTGCAAGATATTTATATTTTCAATCTAATATTCCACTTGCTTATTGGCCTGAATGTTGTAGGAGTCATAACTCGCACAATTGAATTTGTAAGGGTTGTAGGAGAGGTGCGAGACTTCTAAGTGAATCACAATGCGGAAAATGTAGAGACTGTTGCAGTAGCTGTTAAAAAAGCTTTATTGATGTTGTTGTCTGAAAAGTTCTGAACCCCTTTCTGGGTAAATACAATGAGCTATATATAACTAATTAATTATAGGTCTAAGTGCTAGATTTGGGTTTGGCCCATTAATCAATAAATAGTCTTTAGGCCCATAATATCATTAAACTCATTTGAATATGGATCTAACTCTATTATGGGCCTAATTACATATTGGGCCCTTGTAAGCCTGTTTAGGATTTATTCTGAACTTTGCAGAAAAGTTCTTGTCGTTGCATCGATCCCATAGGAGTGGAATCTGACCCCTACAGTTAGCCCCCCAGCTTGGCAGTATCTGATATTATGATAGTGTCAAGGTAGAAAAATTCGCAAGTGAGGTCGATGCTTCAAGAAGATGTGTCGCACATGTTGCCATTGGCCTCCAAGATGTGTTTTGGCAAGATGAAATCGTAAAGATTTGTTCAGCCGACTTACAAATGTTTCTGAGTTCGACGTGTTTTCTGTAAACGTTTAGCTCGGTAGAGACTCCTTGTAAATCCGTGTTTTGGAATAGCTTGTCATCAATGAGGAAAGCGCGTAAGTGTGTGAGCAAGCCTCGGTAAAAACTTTGTCTAGAAAACCCAATGGGAAAAACCAAATCAAGGGAAAAAGAGCACAAGTCACACACTTATCATTGGAGTTATAATTATTGCCGCCGTGTTCCCATGATTTTGTGAATGTTCAACTCGGCGGATATGATTCGACTCGTTGTTGTTTATTTTCTTTGAAAGATTTTTGTTTTTCCGAGCTCCCATGTTTCAGTCAATGTTCATCTCGGTCAATAGAGAATATGTCATTGCCGGCGAGCTCCCATGTTTGAGTTAATGTTCAGCTCACTAATAGAGATTATTGTAGATGTCGCCGAGCTCCCATGTTTCAGTTAATGTTCAGCTTGGCGATGGAGATTATTGTTGACGTCCCATGTTTCAGTTAATGTTTTGCTCGGCGGACGGGTTTCTGATACCTTCATCTCGGTCTGGAATGATACCGTCTCCTAAGATGACGAAGATGTGCTCTTTAGCGAGACTGTGCTGATGTGTTTTGAGACATTGTCAAGATAGATAAGTCGGCGAACTTGAAATTCAGATGAGATTTGACTTGCTTCGTCGCCGAGGTAGAATACTTAAGTTGTTTTTGTCGTTACATCAATCTCATAGAGGTGGAATCCGACCTATACAGTTAGTTATCCCCCCAGCTTGGTAGTATCGAGTTAGATGATGTCAAGGTATAAGCTGTTAAAGTTTGAGATTGATGTGATGGACTCTGAAGCAGCCAGGCGTTGACATCTTGTCATCGAAGTCGGGAAGTTTCATATATTCCATGTCGAGCTGATGATACCGTGTTTTCCTGACTTACTTCTTTTGTTAAGAATAAGTTTAGTAGACTGCATCTTGAATTGAAATCGTGAAGCAGCCAGGCGTTAACGTTCTTGTCACCGAACTCGGGAAGTTTCAGTTATTCCATGTTGAGCTGATGTCGCCGTGTTTTCCTGGACTCACTTCCCTTGTTAAGAATAAGCTTAGCATCTTAGAAAGGCTATCGGCTTTTCTTTATTGGACTTTGAGGCCCATTAGGAGAGTTTCTGGAATTTTTTCAGAAAAAACCCTAGGGATTTTAGGAAATCCTTCTGGTATAAATAGATCCCCTAGGCAGTATGTTTTTTTTTTACTAAGTGCTTTTTCTGCAGTAAAAAGGGTAAAACTTTCAGATTTTTTTTTTTTTTTTTTTTTTTTTTTCCCTTAGTGAAAATTAGGGCTTTGTAAATATTTTTTTTTTGTCTTTTTTTCCCTCCATCTTCTTCCTTGCCTCCGATCTGCGGCCACCGTCGGACTCGCCGGAGCTCCATCTTCACGCCGTCGTCACCGCCGTGAGCTCCATCTTCACCGTGAATCGGATCTGGGCCTCCATCTTCACCGTGGAAACGCGACTTCGAGATCAAGGTCAATCGGATCTGGGCCCTCATCTTCACCGTCACGGGGCTGCGAATCGTCGCCGCCGCAGATCTACCTTCGTCACTGGTTCGCCGTGGAGCTTCAGGAATCGCAGAACCACCACCGTGTCAAGAGCTTCGTCGTGAATCGCTGAGGATCGCCGCACGTGTCCTCACCGCCGCCGTGGAGCTTCGGGAATCGCAGAAACGCCGCACGCATCTTCTTCATCAACGGACCTTCTACAACGTCCGGCCACAAACCAGACGGAGGAGGAGCTCGCCACTGTCGGCGTTTCCGTCGACATCTCTGACGGAGGAAAAGCTTGGCTCGTGGTGGCTTTTGGTGGCTCGGCTGTGTCGTCGTCGGTCGGATCTGCGCGGTGGAGGAACTCCGGCGACGGATCTGCTCAGGACCGGTGACTCGCGGTGGCAGTGCGGTGATAACGGACGGTGGAGTCACGATCTGGTTCAACCGGCGGTCAACTCTGGTTCGGTTAGTTAACGAAAATCACATCTGGTTCGGTCATCGTTCGGTTCAGAAATCTGGTTCTGTCGAATTTCGGTCAACATTCAGTTCGGTCAACAGGAGTCAAAATTCTGGTTTGGTTAACATCCCGGTTTGGTCAACATTCTGGTTTGATCAGCTAAGGTCAGCAATAGTCAACAGTCAATCGGTCAACATAAATCAACAAGTCAACGCAGTTGTTCAGGAAATCGATTTTGAGTTTTTTTCTGGACTCTATCGCAATAAAGACATAAATTGAAGAAAATGACTTTCGGAGATTAGCGGTTTGATCATCAAGTAGATAGAAGCGGCTCGAGAATAGTCTCAGACTTAAATGATTCTGGAGAGATGTTGGCTGACCTAACTGCGGCGTTTTTCTTCTGGATGCTTATCTTTTACTTTAGCGATATCGTTTGCAAAGTTTTTTACCTAGTCAAATTTTAACCTTTTTTTTTTGTTCTTGCTTATCGTCTTGCAGTTTCGAACCGTATTGAAATCAAAGTGAAGAAGGCGTTTCTCGAATCCTTCGCTGGAGATGTCAAGTAACAGGACGAGATTGTCTACGCGCGAGGAGAGAGCTGCTGAGGCTAGATCTAACACCAGTGGAAGGGAGCCGCAACGGGCAAGAACATCATCGTCAGTCCCTAGAGCTCGTGCTACTACTACTACCCTGCGCCTAAGTCACGTCATTCTGAGCTTGAGCAAAAATGTTGCAGCCTACACTAATCGTCGTCATGAGTCACTGCAGAGGCGTCGCGATGATGCTAGGAGGAGGGACGACGCTGCAGATGTCAGTCGCAAGCGTCCTCGAGAAGATAGTGGGAAAAACATTGATTTCGAGGGAGTTATTCACCAACAGTAGTATGGCGGCGGCTGAGATATCAAAAATTGTCTTCCTAGGGACTGAGTTTCCTCTTCGAGAAGATATGTCAAAGAGAGATATTTACGCGAGAGTGGCCCTCCATGACATGACGGTATGAATTTCTGTTAAACTCTGCGACATTATTCTTTTCGCTTCGAATACGTTGATTTATTACTTTTTTGGCAGCTCTTTGCTTCGATCAATGAACTCACGAAGGACTACAAGACAACTGCCCTCTCGCAAGGTCGTCAGCTTAGTAGTGTTCAAAAATTATGCGACGATCATAAGAAGCGGAGGCGTCAGGCGGAGGAGAGAGTTGCTACCCTGGAAGCTGCTGTGAAGGAGACTGAGGATAATCGCCGTGAGATAGATGGCACATTTACATAGTCCGAATTGGAGAGAAAACGCTTGCAGCAAGCACTCACTGATCTCACTGCTCGTTTAGGTGTTGTGATCAAGCTTCAAGATGCGACCACTCAACAAGCTTTTGATCAGGCGAAGCGCGAGCTGATAGCAGAGTATGAGTCGAGGATGGGGCGAGCGAGAGAGAAGCTTAAGGTGATCAATGACCAACCGTGGACTGATTTGATCAATCTTACCCAAGTTCTGAGCAACATTGAGTTTTTGGAGTTAGTTCAGAGTGGCAAGACTCCTGATCTTAATGATGAGCTTGGAGAACTTCGAAAGCATGAGGAAGGCTTTTCGCATGCATATGAGAGTTTAACTAAGCATATGCGCGAACTTGAGGAGATGCTTAGGATTCCAAGACCTTGTGCAGGGGCTCCTGTTGTACCGGCTCCTGCTCGTGAAAAGGTTGATTTAGGTTCGAGTTCTTCTAGTTCGTCCATTGATGAGGATTCGTCAGATTCTGAGAGTGAGGTTCCAGCTGAACAAGTTGTGGAAGTGATTGACGGTGCTTGAAGAGAAAATGCCTTAGTGTTTTCTTTGTTTTTTGGTTTTATTCAGCTTGGGTAGTGTTTGCCCTATTCATGTTTTCTTTCGCTTTGTCTTGAATCTTTGATACTCGCATTATGATATAATACGCAGTTTTTGCTATGTCGAACTTGTCTGTTCTAGAAATGAATTTTTTTCTGTGCAACTACTTTTGGTTTACAGAAGCATTGTCAACAACAACTCCAACAGCGAGTATGTTTCTTTGTGTTAAGACCAACATTTCAGATAGTTTTGTTACTTTCAACATGTCTGCTCCAACAGTGAATATTGTCTAGAAAAGTTACCAACGTTATGTTAGTTGGGTTTTGACATGACATTTGGGTTTACAGATGCGTTTTCTCTAACGCACCCGCTCTTGTAATGAACATGTTATCGCGTTTCAACCAACGATTCAGTCAGTTGGGTTTAGAGTGAACATTTGGGTTTACAGACATGTTCCCGAGAACACGTCCGCTCCTTTAATGATCACTTTTAGCGATGCGACCAACGTTTAGTCAGTTGGGTTTTGAAATGAACATTTGGGTTTACGCATATGTTTTCCTCTAACGCACACACTCCTGTAATGAACATTATACATTTGTATAGCGCGCTGTTTAATCCTGTTAAGGTTGTAATAGTCAGATCTGAAGCTTGTGAAGTAGACCGCCGCTGTGGCCAGTAGCGAGGTGTTATGTCTGTTTCTGGTAAGACTTTTCTTATCCATGGGGGATGTTACTGCAAATTGTTTTGAAAGAAGTCTGCTTTTGTTAAGACTTAGATTTTACAAGCGAAACTGTTTTAGATAAGCTTGCTTTTTTCGCGAGAAAGTCAAGTAAGAGATATGTCTGTTAGGTAGGACTTCGAATAATCCGTTAAGGATGTAAGTAATATGTTCATTTAGGTAGGACTTCGAATAATCCGTAGAGGATGTAAGTGACATGTCCATTTAGGTCAGATGTTAAGCGCATGTGTCAAGTGGTAAATTAGGAGAGCCGGTAAGCGAATTTACGAGAGTAGTGACGGTCTGTTTGCGAGAGTAGTAACAATCCGTTTGCGAGAGGAGCCAAAATCTGCTTGAGACAAGGGCGACAATCCGTTTACAAGAGGAGCGAAGATTTGCTTGAGACAAGAGTGAAGATTCATTTATGCGAGAAGTGACTATGCGTGTGAGAGAAGAGCGATGATTTGCTTGAGAAAGGAGCGTCATTTTTACTTGGAAGTAGAGCAATGATTCATTTGTGAGAGAAGCGACGATGCGTGTGAGAGAGGCGGCGATGCGTGTGAGAGAAGAGCGATGATTTGCTGGGGAGATGCGCAACAATCCATTTGTGAGAGAAGCGATGATGCGTGTGAGAGAAGAGCGACATTTTGCTTCGGAGAAGAGCAATGATCCGTTTGCAAAAAGAGCGATGATCCATTTGTGAGAGGAAGTGACAATACGCTTATGAGAAGAGCGATGATGTGTTTGAGAGAATAGTGTTCCTGCTTTGTGTTAGCGCTGCTTCATTCAACTCTACTTGCTATCTTCCTAGCATATGCGTTCTTTGTAGTGCGCTCGACCCTAGATTTCTGGGCAGTAGTCGCGGTTTTTGCTGTGACGTTTGTCTGTTGGTTTTTGCTGGTGCGATCCATGTTATGCTGCTAGTCACTGATGGTGCTTTTGACGTTAAATTGCTGATCGCCGCTGATTCTGTAGAGTTGTGCTCATGGTCGCTGCTGGTGCGATCCACGTTGCGTTGCCGGTCACCGCATGTGCTGTCGACATTGCAATGTTGGTCGCCGCTGTTGCAATCCACGTTGCGCTGCTGGTCACCCCAGGTGTTGTCGACATTGCGATGCTGGTCGGCGCTGTTTCGATCCATGTTGCTCTGTTGATCACCGCTGGTGTTGCTTGGACGGTGATTTTTTTGAGTAAGAACGTCTCACGTATTCCCATTGGTCGGTGCCAAATTGTAGGAGTCATAACTCGCACAATTGAATTTGTAAGGGTTGTAGGAGAGGTGCGAGACTTCTGAGTGAATCACAATGCAGAAAATGTAGAGACTGTTGCAGTAGCTGTTAAGAAAGTTTTATTGATGTTGTTGTCTGAGAAGTTCTGAACCCCTTTCTGGGTGAATACAATGAGCTATATATAACTAAATAATTTTAGGTCTAAGTGCTAGATTTGGGCTTGACCCATTAATCAATAAATAGGCTTTAGGCCCATAATATCATTAAACCCATTTTAAATATGGATCTAACTCTATTATGGGCCTAATTACATATTGGGCCCTTGTAAGCCTGTTTAGGATTTCTTCTGGACTTGGCAGAAAAGTTCTTGTCGTTGCATCGATCTCATAGGAGTGGAATCTGACTCTTACAAATGTGTTTCAACTGTTGCTTTCTTGATAAATAGGACACCATCTCATACTCTTAAAGATATCTAACCTTTTAAAAAACTGCATAGTAAAGCTCCTGATTATTCATTTCTTAGGGTGTTTGGTTGTCTTTGTTATATTTCTACTCATCAGAAAGATAGGCATAAATTTACTGAAAGAGCTAGGCCTTGTGTGTTTCTAGGATATGAATCAGGCTATAAAAGGTATAAAGTTTTAGATATTGAGTTCAATTCCATCACAGTGTCTAGAAATGTTGTTTTTCATGAATCAATCTTTCCTTTTACTGAAAACACATCATCTAGGCAGCATATAATTGAACCAACTGAACCTGATTTGAGAAATAATTTCCCATTCTATGAGGAGTTTCATAGCATGCAGAATGAGTCTTTACCTGTCACTGAGCCTTTTACTGTTCCAGAAGAGTCACAACCACCAAATCCTGATCTTAATCCTCCCATTGTCCATACTTCTAATGATTTGGTGAATAACCCCAGGCCACGTAGACAGACTAAAGCACTCAGTTATCTGCAACAGTACCATCGCTCAAGTATTCTTACTGAGCCTTCTTCATCTTCTTTTGTTTCTAATCGTACTGCTCATCCTCTCTCTTCTTCTTTGTCCTACGATAAACTCTCTCCTGAGTATCATCTGTTCTGCTTTACCATTCTTGCTGAAAAAGAACCCAAAACTTTCAAAGAAGCAGTGCAGTTGCAACATTGGCTTGATGCGATGAACTTAGAACTTGATGCTCTTCAGAGTACTTTGACTTGGGATATTTGTTCTCTACCAGAAGGAAAACATGCCATTGGATGTAAATGGGTATACAAGATTAAGTATCTTCCTGATGGAAGTATAGAAAGGTATAAAGCTAGGCTAGTTGCTAAAGGTTTCACACAACTGGAGGGTATTGATTATATGGATACCTTCAGCCATGTTGCCAAGCTTACTACAGTTAGATTGATCTTCGCTTTAGTTGCTATTCATGGCTGGTCAATCACACAAATGGATGTGACCAACGCTTTTCTTCATGGTGACCTTGAAGAAGAGATATATATGTCTTTTCCTCAAGGATACACACCAAGACAGGGGGAGATTCTTCAGGAAATACCAGTTTGTAGATTGAAGAAGCCATTATATGGTCTTAAACAAGCCTTTCGTCAATGGTTTCATAAATTTTCAACTGTTCTCTTGACCAATGGTTTTTCTCAGTCTCATTCTGATCCAACTCTGTTTGTGCAACATAAAGGATCTGCATTTCTGGCTCTTCTTGTCTATGTTGATGACATTATTTTGGTCAGTAACATGGATTCATCTATTCAAGAAGTCAAAGCCTTTTTAGCAAGAGAATCCAAGATTAAGGATTTGGATCATATGAGGTATTTCTTGGGTCTAGAGGTTGCTAGATCTGCAGCTGGGATTTCAATATCTCAAAGAAAGTATACTTTAGAGCTCTTAGAAGAATTTGGCTATCTTAGTTCCAAACCAGTGTCTTCTCCTATGGAGCTCAACTTGAATCTTAGTGCAAACACTGGTGATTTGCTTCCTGAAGCTTCCCATTACATGAAGCTAATTGGCAAACTCATTTATTTGACAGTCACACGTCCTGACATCAGTTTTGCTGTCAATAAATTGAGTCAATACCTATCAGCACCAAGAAAACTACATCTAGTAGCGACTCAAAGGATTCTACGGTATTTGAAGAATGATCCAGGTCAGGGGTTATTTTATTCAGCTCAGTCTAAACTTGTTCTTAGGGCCTTTTCAGATGCAGACTGGGGTAGTTGTTCTGATGATAGGCGATCAGTGACTGGATCATGTATGTTTCTTGGTGACTCACTTGTATCTTGGAAATCCAAGAAACAGGATAAAGTGAGTAGAAGTTCTGTTGAGGCTGAGTATAGAAGCATGGCTGATACAACTTGTGAGTTACTCTGGATCAGTTATTTGCTTGAGGATTTGAAGATTACTCTAGATGACACTATTGTCCTCTATTGTGATAATGAAGCTGTTATTCATATAGCCAAGAACTCTGTCTTCCACGAACGCACTAAGCATATTGAAAGGGATTGTCATGTTGTTAGAGAAAGAGTAGCTTCGGGATTCTTGAAGACATTACATGTCTCGACTCAACATCAATTAGCCGATATATTCACTAAGCCACTTACTGCTCTCAAGTTCAATCATTTGTTGTCCAAGATGGGATTACATCATTTGTACTCTCCATCTTGAGGGGGAGTATTAGAGAGTGTGAGAGTGTGAGTCGGGTTAACTACCGGTTTAATGTTGAGTTAATTATGTTCGCTTACTATATAAACAATATCTTGTATTCTTATTTTCTTTAATGAAGTTTTATCCAAAACTAACAAAAGGTTGTTAGATTGAAAGAGACAATGGCATTAAGAGCTGCTTTGAGAATGGAAATTTCATTAGAGATCCTTGATCTCCACGTGTTCTCGGACTGCGAAGTCTTCATTAATACCCTTAACTCGGGTGAAGATCAGAATGACATTGCGGGCATCTTATTCGATATTAGAAGCCTCGTAACCCTCTTCTCTTCTCTATCTTTTTTTTCATATTTTTCGCAAACTTAATGTTGAAGCAGACTCTCTTGCTAGAGCTACTTTATGTAATCAAAGTCCAGTTTTGGACTCGAACCTGTTGAGAATTTGAATAATGAAACAAGCTTTAACCAAAAAAAAAGAATTTCTAGATTTTTTTTTGTTTTGTTTACCGTGAAATGTTACTTGGAAAAAAAATATATATTAACTAATCAATTGGTTGCAAGGATTCTCTTGGAGGGACTTTAAGTCATTATTCACGAGTTTAAATCTCCGTTTGGAAAAAAGTAGTTTATGCTTTCAAAAGTATCGCCCAAACCTAGTTCCAGGCGGAGGGAGATTATAGAGTATAGACCATATGCTTGGAACTTTCTTGTTACAAAAGAGAAGGTGATCTTGTCTAATTATGACAATAACTCGTTTTGATTCTCATCTGATGAGAACTGGTGGAAAGGGAAAACATTCACTCTTTTGAATTCACTTGTTTCCTGTAAATTTAAAAGTTGAATTTTGTTGATCGAAGAAATGCAAATTTACAATGGTTGTAGCTAATAAGGCCGATAAAAAGGTAACAATGGATATATTAATTACTTCTGTTGGGATCATCATTCTCAATAAAGCTTAAATTTGCCTATGATATATTGATATGATCAAAATATTATTTTCTGTAATTCCATAATTTCCCTCACAACTATTCTTCTAATAACTTTGTGCACATTTCTTCGATTCACTTGCGACAACAACCTTAATCGATCTATATTTAGCCACAAGGACAACAATAACACTTGTTCAAAGATGTCTAGTTTACATTCAAACTTGCTATTTTCTACTTTTGGAAAGCTTCTAAAGTTTATCATTATTTTCTCAATTGTAAAACCCGAAGAAACGGCTTACTTAGCTAGTAATAATCTATTGCCAATACAATAGATAATACACAACATCTGTTACAATATATCATCAATCTTAAGAAGCTGAAAATTCAAATAAACAGAGGCATATTTATGGCATCTGAGGGATCAAGGATGGAAAAATCAAAGATAGATGTTGTGAGGCGGCTCGATCCAGACACCATCATTCCGAGTCTGGGTCTGATATTCAAAATAATACCCTTCAGGATCCTCACATAAAATCCTGGTGTATAAGGAATACATGATGGGGCGATTACTCTGGAAAGGACATTCTTCCTTGGGGGTAATGCACTTCCCTGGGATATGATTGTTCCAGACATACACAATGTTACTCAGTGACCCTGTGAGGCCAGTGTTCATCACGCATGACCCATCGCTCACGAAAACCGACGAACCATCCAGTGTTTCCTTCTTCTCCCAAACCATCTCCAACCAGTTAAGCCAAAACACCATCGGGTCCGGAGACGATGCATCAACAAGAAATATCTGTCCTTTATATTCAGTCAACCACCTGAGCGTGCGAATCTGAGGGCTAGGGACCGGCTGTACAGGAAGAACATTCCAAGTACGCGCATATGGATTGAATACCCCGAGCGCAATGTCAGACGATGCATAGAAGAGACCATCCGAGTATAAGACATTATTTGTATGCGTAAAGTAAGAAGGAATCGGGTTAGGGAAGTCCTTCATTACCCATGTAGTTGCACCATGATGCCAAGTGCTAATTGTGACAGCTTCACTCAAGAAACCATTAATACCGAAAACTAAACAACCTTCCTTTGTAGGAGCACAAGAGAAAGCATATTCCGACAGTTTCCCATTGAAACTAGGCAAGTTTATGCGGTCTCGGGTAAACGGATTGAAGAAAAAAAGGTTGACATGTGAAGAAAAGTCTCTCATGAGTAACCACCTATCATTGGAACAAACCACACCCGAATGTTTCGATAAGTCGGGTAGATATATGGCCTTTGTCTTCTTCTTCGCTATCGGGTCGTATCAGAGAAGACCGTATGTTTTCTTTCAAAGCAAGACGAGACAATATCAGAGCTACAAGATCCGAGGGAAGACAAAACTTGGCATTCATTTTCTCCTCTGAGGTTCCGCTATTGTGTAATCTCAACCTTAAAACCAAGACCACAATCATAAAGGTTTGTAAAATATATGTTCATTTTTGAATTATAAATTAAAACCCTAAATTCCATTGAATTATGATTGAAAGAAGAACAAACCTCTTGATTTCTACTTTCTTCGACATGGTCGTTCTCACCTAAAGGTCAAACAATCGGTCTTTCAAATTAACCATTAATTGACCCAGGAGAAAACAATAACTAAATGTTACAATCATATATTGATCGTATTTAGCAAACAAATCTATTTCTTAATCAATTCAGCAAACAAATTTATTACTTAATCAATTTCGCAACAAATCTATTGATCGTGTTTCTTCAAGACGAGATGAAACGAAAACCATATTAATCTCAAATATGCATACACAAATTAATAAAAATATCTTAGATATACTTTGAGATTGCAAACTCATAGTTAGAAGAGCCGATCAATCACATACCTTTTGAGGTTACAAATCTTATGAAAAAAAGTAGTGATAGAAATTCTTTTGCTCTTGCTTGCAAGCAAATGAAATGGGGACTAAAAGAAATACTTGTTGATTCCGATTCTCTGAACGTAGTCCAAGTGTGTTATACTTTTCTAAATGTCCAATGACTAAATGACACTTGTCAGCTTAAAAATCACTAATCGTTGTTCCGCGTTGACAAATGTATGTGTTACTGGGCCTTCTAGATTGCGTGGACCAAACCAAAACGTAACTGAAAATTCTAAACCGAACCGAATCTAAAGGTGATCAAGAATTTCTAACCCCACTTCAGATTTCATTTTAAAAGCTTTTTTTTGGAGTAAATTATCTCCCACTCCACTTTATTTTTAATTTAAAAAATAGTGTAAAGTTATCTTATTTCTTTACATATCGAATAATTTTATTTTTATTCTATTTTGGAATTGTACTCTTTGATTTACGAAATGGTTTTAAAAAAATTTGATTTTGTTATAACTTTCTCCAAATTATTACAACAAGTAGGCATGACCAAAATGTAACCGTAACCGTGTTTCGGACCGTAACCGTACCGTTTTAAACCGTAACCAAAACCGTAATCGTATAAAACGGTTAATAACCGTAACCATTAACCGGAAAAATATATTAGATATGGTTAACACATTTTTTTTAATCGTAACTGTTAGTTAACCGTAACCATATATAACCGTCGGTTAACCATAAGGTTAAAACCTTATTTTTTAACCGTAACCGTATAAAATTAAAATTAAAATATACCCATAATTTACACATACTAATTAGTTATATGCATGACTAATTAGTTTCTTATCTTAAAATATTTAGAAAAATAAAAGAATTATTAATTAAATCAAACTTTCAAATAAGATACAAATAAATTTAATAGATTTAAAAGAAGCTTCTTAATCTTATACATAGATGCAAATAGGTAGTGGTAAGTGGTAACTAAGTCAAACTGTCAATGATATACAGTTGCAAACCAAAAAAAGTTTTAGAATTTCTAACTAATTTTGTGAGAAGATCGTGTGTTGATGCTAAATTTTAGTTAACCACAAAATTTTAATTAAATTTGAAATAAAATATAGACGTTAAGCAACTAGATTACAAAAATTGATTTTGACTTAGTTAGTCACAACAAAGATAATTAGTTAGTCGAAAAAGTGGCCGTTTGATTTTTTAACAATATCAGAATTTTTCATTGATTTGTATGGTTTGTTACCACTTATTTAGTAATCAAGTCTTTTATAAATAATGTTTCATTTTACGCATGCATGTAAAGTTCTTTCAATACAAATAAGAACAAATATCACTGATTCTTCTTCCGTTTGATATCTCTTCTTTATTAAAATTTTCAGCTTTTTAAGTTTTGTTTGATAATGTCTTCCAACTCGTTTTTCTCAAACATTGGTACCGAAAGAGAAGATGCTCAGATACCAACCATCAACACTCAAGAAAGTGCAACTCAAGATCAACCGAACAACAACTCCGAAAAGCAACGCATTAATGGTTCATATATGTTTAAGGTACACTTTCGAAAAGAAAAAATTAACGGAGAAATGAAAGCATGTTGTAATTATTGTAGTAAAAACTTCTCTTGGAAATCATGTTCAGGATATAGAACATATAAGTATCATTTGCTTAAGATTCATCCTGAAAAAGCTGATAGACAAACCAACCCAACTCATAATGCTACTTCTTCAAATCTTTTCGTCTTTTTGTTTCCCTTTTTTTTTAATCTAAATCTACGACTTACCAATACATTATTTTTGAATTATCTACTTAATTCTTATGGATATTTTAAAAAGAAAATTTCAATTATGACGTTATGGCAACAAATTGTTGCGGGCACAAAATATTTGGAGGCAAAGAAAATTTCAAATATAAAATTTAAAAATACAAACAAGAAACTAATCTCCCTAAATTTTCGTAGTGGCGCCAACAAACATTCAAAACTTAAGTCTTTAATACAACAATTATCTCTAAATAAGAAGAAAAAATATCCGTTTGATTTTAGTGATGACCATGACTTTTTATATATGTTAAAAAAAATTTAAAAATATATTTTCATAAGAAATTTCTGTTTTTTTATTGTTTCATTTAGAAAAATTACATAATTGTACAATTATAACCGTAATATTAACCGTACCGTATCTAACTGTAACCTTTTTAACCGTATATTAAATGGTTAAGGTTAAGGTTAGAAAATTTTAATAACCGTAACCGGTAGTTAAAAAACCGTAACCGCAATAACCGTAACCGTGGTCATGCCTAACAACAAAGCCTAAAATCTATGTTTTTTTTTTGGTGATTTACGGGGAGCAAGCTCCCAGGATTTTATTCAATACTCAAAATGAAAATTACACACATACTTGTCTTGAGAAAGATTCTAAAATCTATGTTTTAAACCGATGCATATCTAATAACTAAAATCTAGAGTTGGTTCCTAATCCCCATAATTCAATTATTTTTAGAAAAAAATGGAATGAACAAAAAAAGATTCTAAAAGCTGACTCTAAACCTACGAAAATTAGTTTAACAAAAAAAAACCTACGAAAATTAAAAATAAATAAAAAAGAATACTAAAAAAACAAAATTAAAAATGAAATTCTTGCAGATTAATGGAGGGCACGTTTCAGAAGCTTCAGAGTCATACAGGGAGACCATGTCCATCGTTGGGGATGTCGTACATGCAGAGCTGTTGGTCGGGGAGAGTCTATCCATCATGGAAGATGTCGTATATGCAGAGCCGTTCATCGGGGAGAGTTTGTCCATCATGGAAGATGTCGTACATGGAGAGTTGATGCATCATGGAGACCTATGTAGAAGCTGTTCACCCTAATTGCAAAGACAACATGCAGTAGAGTATCATCAAAATAGGATTAGGTCAAATTGATCAAATTAGTCTAACGATTTGTCTTTAGGATTAGGCCCAACAAGAAAAGCCCGCACGGATTTATCTTTGGTTTTCTTCCCAAAAGGCCTCATACTAATTTGGTTGGACTTTACTTATATATTAGACCAATCTTGTCTAATCTTCAGATGTGGGACTTGGATTGATATCTAAACATTCTCCCCTTCAAACCAAGGACCACATGACTCGTGTCCTCCCCTCTGGTTAAACCTTGTATACCATCTTGTACCCATCTCGTTTGCGAGATTATCTTATAAGAAGTTTGCTCCCACATCATTTATTTTACCCATCCACTTCTCCAGGTCTCCTAGGATCGTTACCGCTCTGATACCATGTATTGAATTGCTTTTTCAAAGCGCATGTTCAACTCCCCTCATTAGTATGATATTGTCCGCTTTGGGCCCATGTGGTAAAGCCCGCACGAATTTATCTATGGTTTCCTTCCCAAAAAGCCTCAAAAGAGACTTTATTTGGTATCAGAGCGGTTACGATCCTGCGACAATACGAAGTGGGTATGGACTATCTATGATGTGGGAGCAGACTCCTCATAAGGTGACCTCGCGAATAAGAAAGTACATGCTGCCAAAATTTCGCTAGAGGGAGGACACGAGTCATGTGGTCCTTGGTTTGAAGGGGAGAATGTTGGGATATTAATCCAAGTCCCACATCTGAAGATTATACAAGATTGGTCTAATATATAAGTATAGTCCAACTAAATTAGTATGAGGCCTTTTGGGAAGGAAACCAAAGACAAATTCGTGCGGGCTTTAATGCTTCAGCCCAAAGCGGACAATGTCATACTAATTTGGAAAGTGGGACATGATCTTAAAAAAAGCATTTCAACATATATTAGTCATAAAATTTAAGAAGAAAAAGCGTATTTTCTCTACAAATTAAAGGTAATCGTGAACATTCTTATACCTTATAGTACAATATAATATTAAACTACATCAAATAATGATTTTACTTAAATAAAATAAAATACAAAGACATATATAAGTACATCCAATCTCGTTTGATAAAGACGGGAAGGTCTTATATCTTTTCATTGACGAGAATGGATATAAATAATATTGCTCCCCAATATTTGTTGCTTGCATCGGTCTGAAGGATATGTGTCCCCGAGGAGGGAATCAGTAAAGGTGGTAGCTTCAGTATCTCTAGCTTTAGCCTTTTGACCAAACAAGAGCAAGTCATGCAGGGATGTCTCCTACACTTTTGTAACAAGCAAACGAAGAATGTGATCAATTAGTGAATCAAGGAATAGTCTCATCGACAAATTTTAGACTGATGCAAGCGACAAATATTGGGTAGCAATATTATTTGAAGCAATCAAATAATATTGCTCCCCAATATTTGTCGCTTGCATCGGTCTGAATTCAAAATCTTCTTGTGAGCCTGTATTCACGTCAATGTTGTACTTCCTTCCGATTTCATCGATGTTTAATACAACAGCCAATCTCTTTTGATAAAGACGGGAAGGTCGTATATCCTTTCATAGATGAGAAAAGACATTATGCAAAAAACTGTCCAAACAAATCGAAGAAGAAGAAACAATATATATCTCATCAGTTCGATATCCAGTATATCGCCAAACATCGATCTTGACAACCATGATCTCGAGTCTGTCCTCTCATATGACAGTGACAGCAAGGATGCTATATGCGGCTATTTAGAATATGATTTTTCATCTGAATCATCATATGAAGAAGATGAAGAAGAATGTTGTTTCAAGATCACGCATATACCAAAGCAAGAAGAGATACAAACACCACACTTGCCGGTTACTATCTTTGATCCATCACAAAGAGAAGACCCAGTTCATGTCATCGCGTTTATAGACACATGAGCTTACACATCGATATTGAACCCCACCACACCAGCAGGAGTTCAGAGTTGCAAACGCCGGTTCGCTATCAGTCAAGCTCAGGTCTAAACCAATAACTATAGAACTCTTCCCAGGGTGTCGAATTATGACTGAAGTGCTTGGATCCTCTGCGCTTGGAAAAGACTTAGTATTGGGATGGGATGTATACCAAACATTAAAGAAGAAGTTCAACATTTTCCTCGAACCACGGGGAATGAAATGGAACAACCTCTACAAAGCCTTCACAACAATACATCGCCTATTCATGATTGAAGATGCCGCGCCTCAAGAATTCAATAGAATCAAAGAAGAGATCATATTAATTTCATGTGCAGACTCTCATACGGAGTTCCTCCAGAAATGCGACAATCCACTATGGTTAAATCCAGAGTTCTTTGTGTCATTACCTTTCAAGGAAAATGTTCACACTACTCCAACAAGAGCAAATCGTGCAGGGATGTCTCCTACACTTTTGCAACAAGCAAACGAAGAATGTGATCAACTAGTGAATCAAGGAATAGTCTCATCGACAAATTCGCCGTGGACATACAAAGCTTTCTACGTCAACAACCGGGCATAACAAGCAAGGAGAAAGCTCAGACTAGTCATTGACTACAAGCCTTTCAACCAATATCTCCAAGATGTCAAGTTTCCTCTGACAAACAAGAAGGCTCTTCTACAACATCTCCAAGGAGCCACAATATTTCAAAGTTTGATCTTAAATCTGGCTTTTGGTAACTTGGAATTCGTCCTGAAGAAAGATACAAGACAACTTTTTGTCTACCGAATCACCATCTGCAATAGAGTGTCCTTCCTTTCGGCTGAAGACTGCACCATCACTGTTTTAGCAAGCAATGTTGCGAATATTCAAGCCCATCTTCCACGCGGCTTTGATAGGTATTGATGGCATACTTCCGAAGAAAGATTTAATACAACAACTGACTTAATAATCCCATAAACTATTTCTAAATCTATTAAAATTATTAAAATATTATTCAAACAAAGCAAATTAAAACGGTTTTTGTAGATGTTATTGTTCGGTCTGAACATATACACGAATATTCGGATTTTGTATAGAGTTCAAGTCCTGAAACAAAATTTTGTTTTCTTCCTTCAATACTTTCCAGGTATAGTTCTTACTTTGAATCTCCAAATGTTGTTGTTTCTGTGTATGCGACTTCTTTAAGTGCTCTAGAAAATGTTTATTTCTTTTTTCTAAAGTGTTGATAATGGTTGATGCTCCATCATCAATTTTTATTTTCATTTTGGATTTATTTATCCCACTGGGTTGTTGAGAGGGAGACCTACCAACAATCTCATCATCATCTACATTTGGAGAAAATGAAGACATACCTAGTGATGCTTGTGTAGCATAATCATGGTTGGAATTTGAAGATGTGAATCCAAAACAACATTGGTTTGATATGATTTTAGCGGAGGTGACATCATCTTGAAACTTTTTAAAGTTCTTTATAATATACCAAACATGCTCGAATTTCCAATCTTTTTTGAAATCAGGATCTTCCGCTAGAATAATTTTGGTTTTATTGATTTACATAACATTAAAAGAAATAATTAGGAAAAATGATTTTTAGCTACACGAAGTATTGGCTAATATGTTGCAAACCATCCGAAGTATAGAAATGTCTTCTAAACTACACAAACTATTATGTAACACATGGTGACATACACCAAGTATATGTAAACATGTTAAAAACTACAAATTGGTGCTTTTTGAAAAATATTATCAATTTAGGGATCAATCTGTAATTAATTTCATACAAAATAAATACTTAAAAATAGAAAATTTTAAAAATATAACCCTAATTCTAGTTTTAGGGTTCCTTTAAAACTCAAACCGTCAGTTCGACCAACCAGTTCACGGGTTAATAACAGGTTTTTCAAGATATCTACTGGTTTTTAAGTAGCCGGTTTTACCATCAAACCCAAACCGTAATATTAATCGGGTCCCGGTTCAACCGGGCGGACCGAACGGTCCGGTCCGGGCATGAAAACATTGATCATCCAATGAGAAAATGTATCATCTCCTACTAGAGAAGGTGCGACTTCTCTAGAATCATCTCCTCCTCCAGAAGGTGAAACAAAAATTAACTTGAGATCTTCAATTCCCCAATCTCAGTTCTTGAGTTCAGTAATCCTAAAGTTACTCTTTTTAATCTTTAGGGAACATTGTAACTTGATATGATTTTGGAATTCTTCTCTCTTGCAAAGATGACGAAAACTCCACCACTTAGACAAGTACTTATTGTTAAAATACTTAACAAAATAGACACTACTTATCAAATAGACAACTATTTACCAAATAGACAATTCCTTTGCTTACTTACTCTTAGAGCTATGTATTAACTCTAGAAGAATCCAACTCTACTAAATGGGTTAGTTATGGTATTCTTCTTGCGTCAAATTAAAATCTCTTACTTATGTGTTGACCAATGTCTTGTTACATCATAGTGTTTAACTTGCAATAACATGCATAGTGATTAGTAGTTATGTAAAAGCTACCCAAACTATTTAGATGAGAAAGTGCCCAACATAAAAAAGTTGGCATGTAGTCAAACAACATAGATATAGCATGGTTTTGGAAGAGTATATAAAAATGATCAAAGCCGAGGAGAAGAGTTGGTCATTCTTGGCGGCTAGCAACTATACAAAGACAGACAAGGTCTGAGATTAACATTAACCATAAACTGTTAGAAACACTTCCACATCGCCATTATTCCTCCAACAACCAGAGCAACAAGTACATTGCAAAGTACCTTACTTGTGAGTATATGGGCTTCATATATCAGATCTTCTTTCTCCTTTTTGTAGTCTTTGCCCGCTGTAAACAACAAAGCCTTCTAATAATCTTGATTTCATTTTTTTCCTAAAGCCTCCTCCTTTATGTGATTTAACCAGTTGTACGTCGTTACCATCTTGATTCTCTTCATTCTCTTCATTCTCTCTTGTGGGAGTCCTAACACTAGGAGGACTCGTGAAGAAGTCATTTTCAGTCTCATTACCACGTTGCTCTTGGTTCTCCTATGCAATACAAACATTTAAAATTCCAAATTAATGCGTAAATCATCATGAAACTCTTACAAAACTAAATTAATCAACCAATATAATAAGTTCCATTGTACTTATTAAGAGCATTAAATGTAATCTTAAGGCAGTGAGCCACATTATGCAACTAATTGCCTAGCAATTAACTGAACTAATCTCAAAAGCCAAGATTCAATGAAATAAAGAAGAGCAATTAACTGACTCAAAAGCCAAGATTCAATGAAACAAAGAAGATGCATATTAACACATACAAGAATTCAAAATTACCTTTTCATTGTCTTCATAGTCTTCCACCAAATCACGCCTCTCAATTTGACAAGTAGAATATCCATTGCCTCCAACCCTTCCACCCTAATAATTATTTTCAACAAAGTTTTAGCAAGACAAAGTTTTATGTTTACAAAGTTTTCAATTCCAAATTCTGCATGTTTTCAGTCCTTGTTTTTAGATTTCATTTTAATTATTGGAACTCAAATTGAAAGGCATGTACGTGATAAAGATGCAATGGTAATGAGTAAAATCATGTGCATGCATGAACCAAGTGGTCATAGGTAGACATTAAACTTCACCTCCAAAAACTATATTAGTATTGTATTTGTTAAGAGCCTTAAATGTAATCTTAAGGCAGTGAGCCACATTATGCAACTAATTGCCTAGCAATTAACTAAACTAATCTCAAAAGCCAAGATTCAATGAAACTAAGAAGATGCATATAAACACATAATTACCTTTTCATTGTCTTCCACCAAATCATGCCTCTCACTTTGACAAGAAGAATTTCCACCGCCTGCAACTCTTCCACCCTAATAATTATTTTCAACAAAATTTTAGCAAAATAAAGTTTTATGTTTACAAAGTTTTCAATTCCAAATTATGCATATTTTCAGTCCTTGTTTTTAGATTTCATTTTAATTATTGGAACTCAAATTGAAAGGCATGTACGTGATAAAGATGCAATGGTAATGGTAAAATCATGTGCATACATAACCAACTAGTCATAGGTAGACACTATTCTTACACACACCTCCAAAAACTATAATAGTGAGCCAATATAATAAGTTCTATTGTACTTGTTAAGAGTCTTAAATGTAATCTTATGTCACTGAGCCACATTATGCAACTAATTGCCTAGCAATTAACTAAACTAATCTCAAAAGCCAAGATTTAACGAAACTAAGAAGAAGCATAGAAACACATAATTACCTCTTCATTGTCTTCCACCAAATCACGTCTCTCACTTTGACAAGTAGAATTCCCACCGCCTGCAACTCTTCCACCCTAATAATTATTATCAACAAAGTTTTAGGAAGACAAAGAGAAGTAGCACGAAGTAAACAAAGACAAGTCAAAAAATCAACTCACCTCACTCTCTTAAACAGTCACCTCATGTACAACAATTGGAGGATTCTGATTGTTCACCTCATGTACATCAATTGGATTCTGATTAGCTCTTTCCAGTAATTCTATTTTTTTTTCAAAAAATATAGTTGTGCTTTCATTTGCTTCTCACTTTTACTCACTGCCTTCTGCACTGCTCTTTCTAATTCAGACTCCTGAACTCGAGCTGCTCTCCGAACTCGAGGTGCTCCTTGATCTTCTCTCACGGTTATTCGATTCAACAAATCTCTATTGTAGAGATCTTCCCACCATATGACCTTTTTCTCTCTTAAATTCTCCTTCCACAAGGTAGTTTGTCGGTCAACAATGGTGTGCTCTTCTTCTTCAGGGATGTTGGCCAAAAGAGGTTCTTCAACCGATTTGCATTCCAAAATACTTTGTATTTCCTATAAACACAAAATAAATAAGTATCATCTATAGAGAATGTGGGGCATTGACCTAACATAAGTAAGAGATGTAGTAGCAATGACTAGCCTTAGTATCACCAAGCTCTCTATATATGCATTCAAGTGAATAACCTTTGAGATAGTTATCAACGAATCTTGTCTTGCACATCCTCGGACATGCACCATCATCTGGTCTACTACATCTTGAAGGAATGCTTTCTTCAAATTTGGAATGCTTTCAAAAGCCAAACGTTGCAAGAGAAGTAATACTTTAGAGTCTCTATATATGGAAGCAAATTTTAAAGGGATCATAAAAAAGAATATACCTCTAAACCAAGGCTGAAACCAGGAAAATGATATTTCTTTTTCACAATGCCTTTCGCGTTCTTTACGATGTGACAGATGCTTTCCACACAATCCAAAAATGTGTAGCTTCCCCAAGGGAAGCTTTGACACAAAGATAAATTATCAACCACATTAACTAAAAAATCGTCTATTTGTGCCAATTTATTTTTTTTCCTTTGAATATAATTCCTAAAAAATATAACACCGCCATTTTTAAGCGATCATCATCCCCATGAACTTCTCTCATCGAGTCTAGACATGAATGCACATCTAAGATGAAGAGAAATCATGTCTAGCATGAATGCACATCTTCAAGGGTTTTCGATTTCTCTTCATCTCAGATGCTTGTTCAGTATAAATCCTCTTCAATTACTTTTCTAACGTAGTGATTTCATTAGAATCCACACATGACGTGCAACCTATGTACAAACATGATCAATACAAATATCTTAATCAAGACAAATTCATTACGATTCTATACCAAACAATCTAAAGCTTAATCCAAACAAACTAAAGCCTAATCCAAACAAGCACAATGCCGGTTCCCTAAACGATCTAAATCATGATTACATCTACACAAATCAAGACAAATTGATCTTACCAAGAAACTAACGCAACACAGAAAAATGACTTACCTCGTAACCTGGATCGAGTTCCCGTTTACAATTCACACCGATACATATTAAGCAAGACATGTTAATTAAGCAAACAATCATATTAAGCAAGGCATGTTAATTACGTATCTAATACAAATAATCGAAAGCCTAATACAAACAATCTAAAGCACAATCTAAAGCCTAATAGAAAAAAGCATAACGATTCCATAAACAATCCAAATAATGATTACATCTACACAAGATTCCATAAATGATCCAAATCATCATTACATATCTACACAAATCAAGCCAAATTCCATATACACAAATCAAGCCAGAAACAAACGCAGATTCCATATTCACAAATCAAGCCAAATTCCATATACACAAATTAAGCCAGAAAAACGCAGATTTCATATACAAAAATCAAGCTTGAAACAAACGCAGATTTCATATACACAAATCAAGCCAAATTCCATAAACGATCTCATCCAGACACAAACGGAACACAATAGCGATCAAAGAATTACCTCATAACCAGCATCGAGCTCACGCCTCCAATCTCCACCGTCAAGGACCACAACAAACGCATCCATAAAGCTATGAAATACAGAGGAGAACTGGATTCGAAGAAATTAGAGAGAAGATTTAGTTTCTGCGCTCACCTCTCTGAAAAGTGATGAGACTGAGTAAGAGCGAAGGAGTGCAAATCGCCTCTACAAAGGTAGAAGTTACTCCAGAAGTCTTCCATGGCTTTTTCAAGCCTTGTAAGCTCGCAAGGTTCCATGGCGATGGCCAAATTCAAATTCGCGTGGAGAGAGAGAGAGAGAGAGAGAGAGAGAGAGAGAGAGAGAGAGAGAGAGAGAGAGAGAGAGAGAGAGAGAGAGAGAGAGAGAGAGAGAGAGAGAGAGAGAGAGAGAGAGAGAGAGAGAGAGAGAGAGAGAGAGGAATATTTTGTTAGCGCCAAAGGAGAAAAATTGGAAATACGGTTATAGCTCCCTTCGTCGCTCATGCCTTTACACATGGCATGTGAAACTGATAGACCCGGGGTTGGATTCATCGTAGGCGAGAGAAGAATTTTGCGAAGAAATCAGAAGAAGGAGATGAAGTATATGAAGAAGAATGACTAAAAGAACCAAGTGGTTGGTGGCCTAGTGATCTTGAGACTAATCAAGGTCACTAGTTCAATTCTACTTGGGAGGGGTGATTTACGCCTAATATATGGTATTATCAATGACTGGCCCGAGCATCGAGGAGATTATAGGTAAAAAATGGAACTCCAATGATTTATAAATTAAAAAAAAAAGACTAAAAGAGAGAAATGTTGACATGTTTGACTTCCTTTGACCCAAAAAGAAAAAAGAGTTTTCTTTCTCTTTCTTAATGGACCTAAACGTTAAATGAATAAAAGCCCACTTAAGCCCATCTTTTTCACTTTTTCGTATCTTTCAATAGGATTTTTTTTTTCTTCTTTTTTACCATCCGAGTTAATATATTACAGAACCAAAGTTTGTGTTACAAAACTATTTCAAAGGAAATAAAAGCTTAAACAAATGCCAATGTTTCACCAAATAATGCAATAAAAATACAGTGGAACTTCTATAAATTAATAATCATCATAAATTAATAAATTTTTTCGGTCCCGAGTCGGGCCAATGTAAATAATAACAAAATGCTATAAAATTAATACTTTTTACCGGGACCATCTTTTAAATTAATAAGTTTTTACAACTAAAATACTTGGGGATTTCAATTAAATCTTCTATATATTAAAAGAGAAGCATTCTAGACTAATTATGCTTATGTGTCATTTCCATAAATTTTCTCTTCTTTATTTTTATTTATTTATTTAATTCTCTTATACTCATTACCAAACACATTTATTTCCAAATATACTTATTTTGATTACTATAACTCTAATTGCCAAACACATTGGAATCTTATTTGCCAAAATTAAAATATTTTGAAATCTTACTTGCCAAAATTAAAATATTTCGAAAATTCTAGATTTAAATCATATAATTAAATGTGAACAAAAACTTAACATATATACAAAAAATATTTAATTTAAAATCAAATAAAAACTATTTTATTATCTTTTGAAAATATATGTAAAACAAATTTTCATATATATTTTTACATGTGTTGTTTTGTTTGGCAATTAGATGTTTTTAATTTTTCATAAACACACCTTCCTACAAGTAAAATAATTATTAATGAAAATTTGTTGTTTTTGTTATTTCACGGGTAGAACACATTTGTATACAAAAATAATTGCAAAATTCAAATATATAAAATAGGTCTTGGATTATGTATAATAGTTCACCATAATTGTTTCTTTAACTAAAAACTATTAATTTTAATCGATAATCATTTTAGCCTGCGTATAACGCAGGTAATTTTGTAGTACTTATGAAATGAATGAAAATTCCATTTGGTTTAACGGGTTGTTGTATGAAATCATAACTAATATTCCAATTTCTCGGATTATAAAGATAATCGCCACATCTCTGTGATACCCTATTTATCATTTCATGTACTGTAGGCCGGCCCTGAGGGCAAGCGGGCAAAGCCTATGCCTGCGGCCCTCATATCGATCGTCATATTTTTTATAACAAATCGGCCCTCAAATTCTAAAATTTTTTTTATCTTAATGAAAAATCGACCTATTTTTTATTTTGCTTGCGGCCCATTGAAACCTAAGGCCGGCCTAACTGTATATTATTATTGATACGATTTTGTAAATCAAGTTTACATTTCAAATTTCCAGAGTTGAAAAATTTATGCTTCCATCAAAAAGCCATTGGTCATACAATTTGAGAGGTTGTTGGTTTGTGGTGAGTGGAGAAACACTCAAAAACTTCAATCTCACTCAGACCTTGGGTCGATTACAATGGTTGTGATTTTCTTTTCTGATTTCTATACATAATAATATGGATTTCTTTTACTGTGAGATACTTTAAGGCTGACACAACATAAGAAATGAGTTTTGTTGTCTTCATTCAGTCATCCTCATCATCGTCCACATCAAGTACCATCTTCATTTTCCTTCTGCTAAGCGGACTTTGAGTGAGGGATGCAGAACCAGAATCTGCCAACTCATCATCCTCCAGTTCATGATCTGATAAAAGATATGGATCTTCTGGAGATGAAGTAGAAGGAGCATTGTCGCTGATATGGACATCTGTTCGGGATTCTTTACTTTTTGCGGAAATGTAGTTTTGATCATTGTCCTCATCTTCGCCATTGGTAGGTACATGTGGTCTACTTTCATTCCTAATTACAAAACAGTGACTTTATAAGACTTACTCATGAAATAAATCTCACAAAATGAGTGGAGAGTTTCACCTTTCTGTATTCTCTTCTGGAGTAATCTCATTGCTTGACCTTGAGCGTTTCTCGATCTTCTGAGCTTTCCTGCTCTTCCTGCAAAATAAAACTCGCAAGTATCAATTTGCATCGTTCAACTGATCTCGTGACCCTTTTCATTCAACTCGAGATAAATTTGTACGGTTCAAGAAACTCTGTTTGATCTTCATGAGAGCCATTTAGTAAATCTTATTATAACATTTACTTTACCTGTGCTTGAATGCTAGTATTGTTTCATTGTCGGAATCATCTGCTGAAGAATCATCATGGTCATCTTTCAACATCATGCCAGCTTCTGACTTTTTACCACAAGCGAGACGTAAACCAAGTTGTTTTAATTTACGTGAAACTTGGGCAGTGGTATATGTATTTTCAGAGCCCAATTCATTAGCAATCAAATAACTGCAGCGTCTTTGGTCCTTGAACCTGCACATAGACAGCATTTGAAAAACAAGGAGTCAATAAACCTGTTGCACAGACAGAGTTTATTCAGAGGAGGCGAAAGTTTGACACTCACTTTTCGTAGAGTTCTTTAATAAGCGTTTCCTGTTCTTGGCTAAAGGAACTTACTCTTTTTCTGGTGTTTCTGTTTAAAAGGCAGTAGAGGAGAGACGTTAAAATCGGAAACTAAAAAATACAGTATGATAAGTTTGGAAATCTCGTAAACTCTAGGAAATACTCACGAAGGTTGCCGATCTGATAAGTGATCTGGATCATCATTTCCATTCAGGCCTTCACTTGCTTCCGTAGAGCTGTCACCCCGCCGAAGTCTTTTCCTTGTTTCTAGACCTAGCTGTTTAAGCTTGTTGGTTACTTGTGCAGCAGATATACCACCATCAGGATCCAGAGTCTCGGCTATAAGACAGCTGCAATTTCTATCGTCTTTGAAGCTGCAACAATTTCATTATAAGCAACCAATTAAATCAAACAGTAAAGTACCATGATTCACATGTTAGTTTTACAACTTCCAATGCTTATGAAATATAAACCATGGATCAATGCGGACACTACTCAAGTAAGAAAGAGCAGACATTATGCAAAATGATTGTGTTATTCACTAACCACTCACATCAAACAAAACATACCATTCATATAGCTCTTTAATTTTTATCTCCATGTCAGTATCAAGAACAAGTTTTCGCTTTCTTTTAGATGGTCCTGGAGATTCATTTTCCACAATGTCAACATCCTCACTGCAGCAAGCAAAAATCCCAAGCATTAGCAAATGAAAACAAACAGTATCTTCAGCTAAAAAGAAACATAATTTATATAAACTAATATCATAAGCGCGAGTTTCTCTTTTATCAAATGAAAACCTTTCTTACTTTTGAAATCCTTTACCAAAATCATCGTCACCTAGAGCATCTGCTAAGTTTCTGCGGACCCATCCTTTGTCTGATGGCGAAACATTTTCCTCAGTTCCTGAGACCTTTCCGTGATTTCCCATTTGCTTTCTTAGATGGCCAAGCTCATGCAACATATATTCAGCATTTATGTAATGGCATTCCTTGCGACTCTTTGAGAAGAGAATTTCCACAAAGAGAAGAGGCTGTGACTTCATTTTCTTCAACATATTTCTAACTAGATCTGTCAGGAAGGCAACTATGTTTTCATAGTCTTTACAAGGACAAGCTTTCTGCTCATCAAGGATTTTATGGAACGTTGTTAGCAGCGACAGCTGCAAAATGAACCCAGTGAAATAGTGAGGTAGATGCAAAATAACAAAAAGAAAGTTAACAATTGTGGGATGTGATTTAAAACACTAACCTGATACAACATGGGAGATAGTTCCAAGTCTTCTGTAATTCTCCGCAAAATGCTTATTATGTGGTGATTCGTCTGTTTTGGGTTGCTTTTGTAAAAATTTAGCAGCCAGCATATGTTTTGAATAATGCTGTTGCTTGCAAAAGCAGAAATAAATGTAGAAACCTTAAAATCAACTTCATCTGTAGCAGTTTGCTCTTCACCATCAGAAGAATCGTCAGTGCCGCAAGACAGATCATCGACCACATGGTTTAATTTAGGGCTATGCGTTTGTTGAGTTTCATCGGCTTCAATCCCTAGGTTGGTATCCCCTGGATTATTCGGAGGCACATCCATTGGTCCATCCTTAGTAGAAAGTTGTGAGTTTTCCATTGGTATGCTATTTGCGGTGCTAGCTTCGTTTGATGTACTTGGATGATTTTCAGACAGTTCATGCACTGTGGCCTCCTTATTTCTCATGGGTTTTTTCTTTCTTGCCTTTCTTGATTTTTTTGAAACCTGCGGCATGAAACATACATTTTGTCGAAGTTTTGCATAAATAGCCCTTAACACATATTACTCAGATGTTGTATATCAGTTACTCAAAGTTTCATATCCAAGCAGTAACATACCCTCAAAGTTCCACGCCCTTGAAGGTTTTCCATAAGGCCTACTATTATATGGATACTTTCCACCAGATCTCCAAGCTCACTGGCAAGTAACAAAAAGCAATTTTAAGCAAATTAGATTTACAAGTTAGGTAATTGTCAAGCACCAATATACAAGAGAAAAAATAACATATTAAAATGAATTTTCCAATCAAACATTCAATGAGTCGAGCAAGAACACATGCATACTGTCATGATGAGGTATATGTTTCAAGATTCACCAGTTACATACAAGAGTTGTAAAATCATATATTTCAAGATACTGCATGCACTCAATATTCTGAAGGAAGACAAAAAACCGAAACAGAGGCCAACCTTTTAGGTTGCTTGTGGGTGTCAAAACTTCTCACCAGATTCAGGATGAATTGACACATCCCTTGATCAGTTTGGTCGTAAAACAACTTATAAAGCAGGATGCGGACAGTAAAAGCTTCTCTAGAGTCTCCAGGTAGCAATCTAAGAACCAGATCTAACAAGCAAAGCTGCATTTAAAAAAAACAAACAAAGGGAACAATGCAGACCATTAGTATCCACCATTAATTTCTGAATAAAATGCAGAAGGAATCGACAGTAATTGTTTCATTTAGACATCCCAAAAGCAGTCTTAAGGAATTAGCCAGCAAGAGGAAGCATGCACATTTCATACCATAGTTTTCAAAAGAGAGCCTGCTGCAGACAGAAACTTAAAATCTTTAGTTTCCTTCAGACCATCAAATGCACAGCGCCATTTTGAAATGACAAGCGAAAACATTCTGTCATTAATTGTTGCTGCAATAGGTGCACAAATGTCACTCTTAGAAAAGTTTCCTCCAGCATTCTGATCAGTAGAATGTTCAGGAGTTTCTTCTGTTCCTTTTGCTGGCTGAAAAGGAATATAAGTCAGGTAACCCGAAAATCACGGACATTAAGCATTGTAGAAACTACAGAAAAAATAAATGTGAAGCAACTTAGACAAATGAATGGGAGACAAAACCAAAGTAGTTCAGTTACTCACATTTGAAGAAGACTTGTGAAACTGGAAAGAGGTAACTGCCTGAGCAACCTGGAAGAAAGTAACAATGTCGCTATTTTGAATGGATTGACGCTCCTTTTCTATATCTTCACATAATGACTGCATCAGAACTAAGATATATGGTACACTACCATCAGCATCAAGGTATTTAAAACCAATTATAAGCAAAAGTCACTGCTCTGTTGTGTGACATACCATTATATCCTCCTGACATAAACTGATTGATGAAATCATGCAGCAACTTCAAAACATTGTCGTTTGTCACGGACATTGGTCCATTTTCCCAGACGATCTTTTCTGAGGCTCCACGACCTTTGTGAGGTTTTAGTACTGTGCTCTCCGTAGCAGAAGGTATTCCCTTTAGTACAGCTTTAGAGCCACCCTATCGAAATTACATTCAAATTACCAACGTTTATAATGAAATAATGAAATAACGAAATAACCTTTAAAGCATCATCACAGGAAATAATACCATGGTAATACGGGTGAATGTCCCACCAAATTGCGAATGACGCTGATTCATATTGTTGAGTCGTGCAAGCTTCTTTTTCACTTCCGCCTCCTCCATTAATTTCTTCAAACTGTCTACAGAAGCATTTTTTCCTTGATCCAACTGTCAAAACAAAATAAGATGGTCCACCACTGCATCAATACCAAAGAAAATTGTTTCGGCCTCAGAAATCGTATTGTTCTAGTTGAAAAACACTGACCTTCTCAGGTGCCTTTGCAGTGAGTTCCATATCTTGACCCAAAAGAATATAGTGATAAATTTCTAGCAGAAGTAAGTTATCATGTCTCAACAAACTATTAGAACCCTCAATAGTCTGAGTGATTACTAAAAATATATCCATCATGTTTTCACGAGACAGGACTTGAAGAAACTGATCCCTCAGCGACAAATAGTAACAAGTAGATTCTCCAGCCTTTTGAAGCGCGGAAATATCGTGGATCGCCAGTAAATTCCTGAATAGAGTGAGCACAAGCTGAACCAATTTCCAATCTTCCTCATTGAATACATCTCTGGTAAGCACAATAAGATCTTATTAACACAATAAAAAAAAAAACTGAATGAATTTCCAATCTTTTTAAAGTTAAGGTCACTTACAACTCTAAATTCTCCAGTGGGGTTTCAAGCAAAGACACAATCACAGCAACAATGTTACTAAAAGTAATGGCAGATTTTAAACCCCATAAATACTCAATCTGCTGAGGAATATCATCAGAATCAGGCTCTATAGGCATTGTGAGAAACACCAACACCTTAACTGAACAAGCAGATTTACCAATATCATCATCAAAAAAAAATTAAAAACAAGCTTGAAGAAACAATTGAGAAATGGGAAATAACAGTACCTGCATTTAAAACTAAGTTATGTTCATCTTGGTAATGCTCAATGATTGGAATCAAATCTTTTGATACTATATTCCACGCACAAACTTGCTTGAATACTTCCCTGCTCTCAGGATCGTCGCGTCTCAAAAATCTCAGCAAGTCTTTCAGATTATCTGATGATATTATTAACAAAATTAAAATTAGATGATACTCAAAATCAGATTTCAATGGCGATGGAAAATTTAGATTTGATTTACCAAGACAGTAATCGCTTTTGGAGTACCCAATTCTTTTTCTATCGTCGTCTTCCTCGGGAACACCGAGATCGCTGCAGATTACTGATAAACCCTCCAACTCCATCTTCTTCTTCTTCGTTGAGATTCTCTCTTCCACATCCATCTTCTTCCGCAGATTATGGTTTTCCAATCAAACACACGCTCTACGAAATGAACCAGAGATTATGGCGAATTCAGCTTCTGTATCACTAATCTCTGTGATTAGGGATCTTGTTGGCGCGTATAATTCCAGACATTTTCCCGCCATTTTCCATATACCTCAAAAGCCAAAAGTCAAAATTTGGCCCATTTGTAACTAATGGGCTTTTTTTTAAATGGGCCATAGATCGAGCTAAATCGACGTCGTTTCGGGGTTGAATTTCTTTTTCTAAACGTTGATTAATTTTCCAACTACTTGTCACTCTTTCGATACGAACTAAGCAATTCTTCTCTTCTTCTTCGTCTTCGTAAATTCCGCCGAAAAAACCAAAAGCTTCACTACTCTCTCTCTCTCGCAGCTTTCGAATTCGTTGATCTTTGTGAAGCGAAATGGCTCAGGTGGTTGCTACTAGGTCGATTCAAGGGTCGTTGATGTCTCCCAACGGTGGATCTGTGTCTTCGAGATCCGATAAGTTTCTGAAACCGGCGAGTTTCGCAGTGAAGGTTCTGGGAAACGAAGCGAAGAAGAGTGGAAGAGTCGCTTTAAGAAGCAGAAGAGTGGTTGTGAGATCTGCTCGTGTCGAGACTCAAGTTATTCCAGTCTCTCCCGAAGATGTGCCTAATGTATGTGAGCTTAATCATTTTTGAATGTGCCTGCTTATTTTGTTTTTCTGGGTTTCTAGTTTAGTAGTAGTTGAGAAAGCATTTCAATTTGATTTTGAATTAAATTCTATGGTTTAGGGTTTAGTGATAATTGGAAGTGAAAATTTGTTTGTTTTGAATGTGAATTAGAGGGAGGAGAAATTGGAGAGGTTATTGGAAATGCAGCAGTTTGGTGACACATCTGTAGGTATGTGGTCGAAACCGACGGTAAGGAGGAAGACGAAGATTGTTTGCACGGTTGGTCCGTCTACCGATACGCGAGAAATGATATGGAAACTGGCTGAAGCTGGGATGAATGTTGCTCGGATGAACATGTCTCATGGGGATCATGCTTCACATAAGAAGGTTATTGATTTGGTTAAGGAATTCAATGCACAGTCTAAAGACAACACCATTGCTATCATGCTTGACACCAAGGTTACTTTCTGTTTCCTTTATATTCACAGTTTTATCTTCTCTATTTACTTGACGGAATTTTACATCCCTTTGCGCTCTTTTTGACGATTAGTTGTGTTGTTCGTAGGGTCCAGAAGTTAGGAGTGGAGATTTACCTCAACCAATTATGTTAAACACGGGTCAAGAGTTTACTTTTACAATTGAGAGAGGAGTCAGCACACCAACTTGTGTCAGTGTTAACTATGATGATTTTGTCAATGACGTGGAAGCGGGGGACATGCTCCTTGTTGATGGTATGTACATCTTATCACTTGTTGTCATTTTCTCCATTGTGTTGAGAATCAATATGGACTAATTTGTCAATTCTTATGTTTCAGGGGGTATGATGTCATTTGAGGTCAAGTCTAAGACTAAGGACTCTGTCTTATGTGAAGTTGTTGATGGTGGAGAACTTAAGTCAAGGAGACATCTCAATGTCCGAGGAAAAAGTGCAACATTACCTTCAATCACTGGTTCGACTCTCACTTCATCCTGCCGTTTCAGTTTTTGGCCTTGTTTTGGGACAAGTGTTAAATATTTAAAAGTCTGTAAGATACTTTTTTTATGCTTATTCGTTTCTTCTTGCAGAGAAGGATTGGGAGGATATTAAATTTGGAGTGGAGAACAAAGTTGACTTTTATGCAGTTTCCTTTGTCAAAGATGCACAAGTGGTACATGAATTGAAGAAATACCTTCAAAGTAAGTACTTGAAACCAATCCTGTCCTAAGTGAATACTTTTCCTATGATTATTTCATTTTTCGTCTGATCATGCTATTTTGTTACAAATAATTGTCAGGTTGTGGGGCCGATATACATGTGATAGTTAAAATTGAAAGTGCAGACTCCATTCCTAACTTGCATTCCATTATCACAGCATCAGATGGGGTAATCTTTTCCATCTCCCTTCACTAGTTTGTTTTTCCCTTTCTTGCACGCCTTATACTCCTTTTATAACAACAAAATCTTGGAGGTTTTTATGTGAAACAAAATATCAAGAGGATTGTAGCGACGGTGTTACCGCTACATATATTTCTGAATGGATTGGGTCTTGTGCATGTGATTGCTTATGAAATTTGTCTACTTCTTCCAGGCAATGGTTGCAAGAGGTGATCTTGGTGCAGAGCTTCCAATTGAAGAAGTACCCATTCTTCAGGTTAGTGCTTGCTTCTCATTTAAGAACGAGTTTTGCAAATTCCACAGCTTTACGACATGTGAAATTTTCTTGGGAGTTAAAAGTTTGATTTTGTTATGATATACAGGAGAGGATCATTAACCTATGCCGTAGCATGGGAAAGGCTGTTATTGTTGCGACTAATATGCTTGAGAGTATGATAGTTCATCCAACTCCAACCAGGGCAGAAGTCTCGGACATTGCTATTGCTGTTAGAGAAGGTGCTGATGCAGTAATGCTTTCCGGAGAAACTGCTCACGGAAAGTAAGTGGCGGTATATATTCATACAATGTACTGGTTTAACTTGTAATGGTGTGAATATATATTTACGAATATGAACTTTACTTTGTATCAGGTTCCCATTGAAAGCTGCTGGAGTGATGCACACGGTTGCTTTACGAACAGAAGCAACCATTACTACTAGTGGTGAAATGCCACCTAACCTTGGTCAAGCCTTTAAGGTAAGCTGCGACTGATTTTCTTCTTTTTAATAACTCTGCACCATTGAGTATATACTAACGAGAACAATGGTCCATACAGAACCATATGAGTGAGATGTTTGCATACCATGCAACCTCGATGTCAAACACACTCGGAACTTCAACTGTTGTCTTCACCAGAACTGGTTTCATGGCCATACTACTAAGTCATTATCGTCCTTCGGGCACAATCTATGCCTTCACAAATGAGTGAGTATTCCATGTTTGTTCTTCCAGAACGATAACCTAGACAACTGTTTTCAGTTTTAGGTACTCACAGTAGAGGTTTTTTCTCTTCAGGAAAAGAATACAGCAAAGATTAGCCTTGTATCAAGGTGTATGCCCCATATATATGGAGTTCTCAGATGATGCAGAAGAAACTTTCGCTAATGCTTTGGCTACACTACTGGTAAATTCAAAGAGACCTTTTAGAAAGAAACTCGAATGTTAAAATATAGATTTAGCTTTCTATTAGACATTTTTGGTTTGTGGGGAAAAAATGTTTAAGTTGGTAACTTTTGGATGTACAGAAACAAGGAATGGTGAAGAAGGGAGAGGAAATAGCGATTGTACAGAGCGGTTCACAACCAATCTGGCGATCTCAATCGACTCATAACATCCAAGTCCGCAAGGTGTAAAGCCTCTCAAGGCGTCTCAGTATCTCACCACAATGTGTTTTTATTTATCTGTAAAACCGGTTTCCGGTTAATTTTCCTTGCACGCCGCTTGTGTACTCTTAAAATTGCTGTTTACTGTATCTTAATCAGTTTGCTTTACAACTATGTGATTGTTGTTAGCTCAATAGTTGTTTGTGAGACTGATGTTAATTTACATGAATAATAAATGTTTTAGAATACTCTAATCTGGTACTTGATAATCCAACTAACTGTGTAAGGTTCTAGAAATCTGGTCTTGGCATTAAAAATTTGTAATCAAATACATTGAGATTCCATCTACATTTAAGTTTTCCTACATGAATTCTAACAAATATAACTCTGCTCATTCCCATTGCCATTCTTAATGATCATCCATTTTCCTATTTCCACTTTCATTTCCTTGTAAGTGTGACTTCAATGTAGTCCTTATTTCCAGTTTCGATATACAAAGGAGAAAGAGTTTCACTACGAATCATCCTGAAACAAAGCCTTTGGTACCGAACTACGAGGCTGAGTCCCACACTCGTATTCATCTTTGTCATCAGTTCGTGTTCGTTTGCTACCTGTTGTCACTGGTGTCTCACATACTTTGTCATATTCCACAGATCTTTCTTCATTCTTCCTTTTCGCCATTCTCTTTTGCTGATCCGCTTTGTCCTTCGAGTTCTTTGCTTGTTTCGGTGCCCAAACTCTACAAAGATCAGGCATCCAACTTGTGAAACTCGAGAATCTTCTTGCCCTTTCCCTCCTTTCTTGTGCTTCAACCTCTTTCTTAGCTTCTCTGGACTCCTTTTTCTGCAAAAGGGTCTTCTTAACATCTTTACCTCTTCGACTACGATGATGACTCTTGAGATTGCTATGGATGTTTTCTCTTCCTGATTGACTACTGTCTTCATTGTTCATGAAACTATCTTCCGGGTCCTCGTCACTGAACATAAGCAGATCCATCTCTGTATATATTATATTCACAGCTTCTCCAAGAATGTGATGATATCTGAGAAGGATCAGTCATTTGGCATTAGCATATTCTCACGTATATAACCGCAATACGTTCTGAGGATGGGATTATACCTTGCTTTGATAATTTTGTCTACATACTTATCAAGGCTCCAATCACCAAAGAATCCGCCGTCTAACTCGCACTGAATGGCCTCAAGAAGCATGCAAATCTGTTTTGCAAACTTCTGCATCACAGACTCCTCACTTCCAAGACCTATCTCTGATCTTAGAATCTCCATTCGGAAAAGAATCTGCAGCTCGTATCTTACAACTAATTAAAGAAAATATAAACATAATTCCAACAGCAAAGATAAATGAAAGAAAGCATCAGCAAATGGCACCAGATCAAAGCATAAGAATAAGTTGGGTAGTGTAACCAAACAGAAAAAAAGGATACTCTCTAATGATGCTACTGGGTCCAGCTTCATCAGACTTCTTCTGCTCACTTGCCATGGATGATGATGAATCTTTCTTTTTAAACTTGGCAACTAAATCCTTTGGTTCTTTAAGTAACATCTTGGTTAGCTCCTCAGTGACCAACAAGAGGGTTCCATTCTCACAGCTATAATCCTTTTCGAGTCTTTGAGAGGAATGTAATAGACAGGACTTGACAAGTCGCTCAGCTAGAGCTGCCAGGTCTATTTCCTCAGATTCAATCCCTTGCTTGATTTTACTAGGAAGATTAGCAAAGAAAGTTTCTGATGACTCTGATGCATAAACAGATGTATCACCCTCATGCCTTACGGATATACGATTTCCACTCAAAGCAATGTCCTCCTCAGATACAGGTAAAGAAACAGCCTTTTCTTTCTCTTCAGATGAGTTGTGCGTTTTCTCGATTGGATCTGCTTCCACATTCTCATGTGCATCACAATTACTAGCTACAGATAAGCTGCAACCTCTGGGTTGCCTAATCTGTTTCATCCAACATCTCAGAAACTTAAATTTCTTCGACTTGCTAAATTTGGAAACATATACACCCTCTATATCTATTTGACCATAATCTTTCACTGATCTGCAGAACTCTTCCCAGCTAATCGCACGAAGTGAGTTCAAAATCTTTTTGCTTGCTTTTCTTGTATCTTCTCTACAATTGACTTTGTTCCCGCTATCTTCATGATCCACAGTTTGAGGAGAGACTTCACTGTCAAAAACACAGATTAATCCCGTGGAGAAAGTGAAGGGCTTGAGGATTCCTGTCCGAGAACTACCATTACTATTCGTTAAAGATACCAAAGCTGAGTAACCTTCCCTATAGAGATAACTTAATAAGATCTGCCAGATGGGTGATGACTTTTTCGCTACCTTCTCACCCGTCTCCTTTTCTAGTATCTCAAGGACCCGATCCGCCCAAAATCTGCTCTCCTGCTCCTGATCTTGGTCGGATTCCTGGGAGACTTCACAAACAATAAAAGTATCACAGGTATACCTCTCAAGTTCAACAAGATCATCACACATCCTCAAGGCTTTAATACTGAGTTTGGTGATTCCACGACGAAATTCTTCAATTAAAGGATCCTCAGCTGCACTAGCCAAGTTGATGAGCTCATCACACCTCTTCCCACAAAATATTTCAGAAGAAGAAAACTCTAGCTCACCGCATTTGCATTCCATAGGTTTACCGCTAACATCCGCAATCTCGAGACTGCTCTGAACAGTAAACTTCTGGCTAGTAAATAGCTTTGGACGTATACCAATTGTTGGATAAATTAATCCAAAAGGAACAATCGAAGTACCAAAAACAATTGAATCCGAAGAACAATGTCCCCAACCCAATTCTCTAATTCCACTATCGAAAAACTCAGACTTCAATCCCAATTCACTTCTTTCACCAGATTTTACATCAATCCAGCTTAAGAGAATATCTCTACTATCAAATAAGTCATTCACACAGTCAAAAATCTCACCTAACTTTGACTTGAACAAATCCAACTCGCTTAGACACTCATCACAACTCTTAACATCCAGAAACTCAGAAACCCATTTCAAATCCCTAGAAATTGGGGAAAACATGACGACTAAATTCGACCTAACGATCTCCAACCCACCATCCGTAAACCCAGGAATCAAACCTATCTCCGGATCTCGAACCACCGGCTCCCAAGCGTAATCGTAAACAATCTGTCGCAAAGACGCCGATACATTAACCCCACGTGGCGACATCGCCACCGTGGAAGCAGATCGAAGCTCACATCGTTTAACGGCGGCGAGAGCGCGTCGGAGAGAGACGAGCGTAGGGTTAGGGAGGTCAAATGAAAGTGAAGAAGATGAAATTGAGAGAGCAGAGAGCTTCGAAGAAGACAACAGAGAAGATAGAGAAGAAAAGAAGAATTTGAAAGAGAAGAGAGAAGCTGATAGAGGAGGAAACGAGAGAAGCTTCTCGGCGGCGGAGATCACGACGGCTAGGTATTGCTCCGAATTGATTTTGACCAGAAGCGGATTGAGATCTATCAGAAGTACGATACGCTGCGTTTTGGCGTATAACAAATCTCCAGCCATTGAAATGACACAGAGAAAAGAGAGACATGCCGATTGATGAAGAGAGGAGGGAGCGCCGAGTTTTGGCGGGAAAAAAATAATATTGCCACGTCATCAGATTAAGAGTTATTGGGCCTTAGTCTTTGAAAAATGTAAGCCCATTAAGAATGGAAAATAAGGTGACGTGGCAATTTTTATGAGAAGATAGAACGAACGAGAAGCTTCTTCGTCTGCTTCAAAATTGCAGATTTTTCCTCGCTCGATTGCCTGAATTTTCCCGGGAATTTTCTCGGAAAATATTTTCAATCATGAACTGTGTCTCTACATTCAAATTTATTCCTTCGATTTCTCTATTTCCCTGTGCGCAATCATCAAACCCTGCGAAATTTCTACACATTTCGAGCTCGGAAGCTTCGTTTACGCCCAGATGCCGTAGTTACGCCTCGTCGTCTTATTTTTCCCCAATTCGAAGGAAAACCCTAACCCTAGTTTCGTCGAAATCTTCGGAAGCGGAGGAGGTATCGGATACGGAGGACGAATGGCTAAAGAAGCTACCGGAGAAGAACAAGCCACTGTATTCTCATAGCTTGCCTTGTATCGAGGCTTGGCTTAGAAAATTAGGGTTTTACCAAAGCAAAGACGATAGAGCTGTTTGGTTGATTCAGAAACCTGATTGGCATGCCCAGCTATCTCTTGACGTCACAGATCTCTGCATAAGGTATAAATAAACTCATTGACTTCCTCAAGTTCGATCCCTTCGTGAATGATTCTTAGTTCGTTGATGTGTTTATGAATGTGTAGTTATGAAATTTAAAGCTAATTTGTCTTTAAAATGAGTATTATTGATTATGGATAGTGTTGTGAAGAAGAGCTTGTTTTAGCCTGGATAGTGTTAATCCTAGTTAAGTAACTGTAATAGGCCTAATTTGTAATGTGGATAAATATTCTTCTTGTATTTTATGTCTATGCATCTCAAATCAACAGACCAAAGAAGTAGATACATTAGCTTTTTCGAGTCTTTGTATGCAAGTCGGTATGTGAGACTAACCGAGGTTGCTTGTAACCACAGGTATTTGAAGAGCGGACCGGGAAGTCTAGAGAGAGACATGGAAAGAAGGTTTAGCTATGCATTGAGCAGAGAAGATACCGAGAACGCTATTCTCGGAGGACCTTGAAGAAGAAAGCGTTTTAATAAACATCTTTGTTCATAACATTTACTATTCTGGTTGTTTTCCATTATATGATGCATTTGCTTCTCTGATAATAAAATAACCGGTTTTTTTTTTTTTAGCAAGTATCAATAATACTCTTACCCTTCAAAACTTAATACGTGAATGTGAAATTCTGTGTTTGGAAAAATAATGCCTAGATTATCTATGCTATTACTTTTTTTTATTTTGCTAAACTATCTATGCTATTACTTATGTGAAATTTCGTTGTATAGACAGACTGTACAATATAATTTTCGATGGAATACAATAGAGTTAAGGACGCGATCAAATAACTAGCCAATCCCAATAAAAAGAGAAACTTTTTGAAGGGTATAGTGACCACTAAAAAGGAAAAAATAAAGAGGAACTTTCAGTTCTTCTCCATTCCTTCAAAAATATACAGTTTGTAAGGAAATTTTGCTATCTATGATTCCTCTTCATTCCATCAAATTCAAATATGATAAGGAACAAGAAGAACCAGATTTTCTTATCAATTCCTTCTCATTAACTTTGTTCCTTTTCATTCTTTTTCCTCATCTTTTTGTTCCTATAGTGGTCACCCGTTAGAGCCTTAGTGGTCAATGTGACAACACCATTAATCATAAATGTTTTTCAAGTTTGTAATCATAAATAAACCAACGAGAGTGTAAGTTTACAACAACAAAAAAGGATTGGAACTTCAACATGATCCAATTCATTTGCTTAATGAGTTGGTTTAACCCATGACCCATTTGGCACTAAAGTCATTTGAGTATGGATTGGTTTAGTTAAACCATCTCGATACTTATATCTCTTAAACCAAATACTAGATGGAACCTGGAGTGTGCATGGAATACAAGTATATATACAAAAGAAAAGTTATAACTTCCACATCTTCCGTTTCAAAAATTAAACATGAACACACTCCACATTTACATTAGTCAACTGAACTTGAATGTAAAAAATTTAATACATTGTTTCTAAACATGAGTTTCATTTTGCAACAAAAGTTCAAATCCATCAGTTACTCTTCGATTTATCAAATCAAATCTTGTTTCATGGTCTTATAAATTCTAAGTTTCTGCATTTTTCCAAAACCATCCAAGCATCTTACATCTAAATTAAAACAACAAAAAGGAGGAAAAGTAAACAAAAGGCTAATAAGAAAGATGGGAAGCAAAACCGTTATCTCAATTGTTTTTCTTTGTGTTGCTATTTTTGTCACTCAAGGAGTAGCTCAATTGCAAATGCCGCCGTTGATTCCAGAACTTTTCCCACATAGCTCACATGTTGATCTCGTAAAATGTTGGTCGTCTCTCTTCAACATCCAAGGATGTGTGCTCGAAATCTCCAAATCAATTTTCTCTGGAAAATTTGAAAATGTTGAAGCCGCATGTTGCAAGGTGGTTTTGAGCTCAGATGCAAACTGTTGGCCGCAAATGTTTCCTTTGAATCCATTCTTCCCTCCACTCCTCAAGGACAATTGCGCACGCATCACCCCCAACTCCCCCGCAAACAACTGAAAGCAAGAATGATTCTTGATCTAGACTCTTAGAATCGTCATTAGCTTCAAAGTCTAATATGCTTTAATGTTAATTTTTGTTGGCAAAATGTGAACTCATATCTTTGGAGAGCTCAACATAATAGCGTTAAAGTAAAATTTGAGCAATAAATTCAATCCAAATTTTCCTTATTTACAACTCTTATCAATGTGTCTAGGTCACAAATAATATAAGTACCATTGCCACAAATATAATGAAAATGGTTATCTATCTTAAGGAGACGACCTTTACTACATGTACGGAGAAAAAGGTTCAAATGAGGCCTGGAAATAGAGAAAAAAGATAGGAAATATAATTATTACGTGGGAAAAAGAAACTCACAATTTGTGTACAAAAACTTGCCAAATCGAGTTATAGATGGATTTGATCAGTATCAAATACGTCTCCAAGCTAAATCTCTACAAATCTCTATCTTTTCTCAGTAGAGGTGGAAGGAGAAGAAGGGAAACAAGTCTATTGATTCTTTTTGGTATTAGTGGGAGTGAATGACTTAGAGCTCTGAACCTGATCATCTTTAGATGTTTTGATTATAAACAAAAGCGTTTCAACAAGCATCGCCAAAACTAGTCCAAGCATCCCACCAACAACACTCTGGTAGAAAGAAAATCCTTAAATCCAAAACACGTATGATTCGAAATCTCTACACGTATAAACAAATGCTCTAATGCTTGTGAAGTCTTTGTTCTGTAATTACCAAAAATTGTTGTCCTTTCTGTTTGACCTAACAAATATTATTGTTTTGAGTTTACTAGATGATTCCCGCGTATTACGCAGATTAAATAACTTTTAATTTTTTAAAATTTTACTAAATAGAAAATGTTGCACTATGGTTTAATGTTGTTAAGATATTCAATCTTTTATTTCGCTTCGGTTTTAAAATCATTAAAAAAACCTAATAAAATTCCTTACTTTAACACATATTTTAAGAATTTATGGGGTATGTGGAGATTTTTTCTAGTAAATAGTCTGTTGGATTATTCTAAAATGATAAGTAATAAGTGAATAATAATTTTGAATTATATAAAATCACTATATTTTTAATTGAAAAAAGTTATAATTCGTAAAATCTGTCTATAAAATATAAGGGTAAATAGTTATTAATATATTTTTTCTTACATAAACCGCTATTTATGAAGGGGATAAGTATAGTTTTCTCCTTCTAATAAAAATCCAAATCATTGTTAAGAAGCTATAAAATAAAAAATATAAAGATATGGTGACGATATTTAAGTCACCCATAAAAACAAAAGTCATTTATCAATAAAATATGGAAAATACTTTAGTGAGTGGTTGTTGATAATTTAAGTTGAAAAATGTAGGTTGTTATATTACTTACGAAAGAAAATATTTTTTCAAATCTTAAATTTTGAAATAAAGACAAGATTGATTTCCGTAAGGGTGATTGAAATATCTAAAAATATTAGCTTATAATTTAAGCTAATTAGTGAGACAAATAAGAAAATTTTAGAAAGAATTTTGCCATGTCATATTTTAGCGGTTAACATATCATATTTAAATTGTGAGAGTCAATGTAAGGATGACATGTATGATTTTTTAAGAGAATCACTTCTCTAATAATATATAGGGGATTAGGCTTTTGATGAGTAACAAGCAAAATGTTGCGGTTAATAAGTAAGTCTTTCGTAAGTTACTGTTGCTCATGGAGTCACCAGTTACCAATTTTATTTTTAGACTAGAAACCATAGGTTGTTTTATAAAAACGAGTGTAGTCACAAATCTGACATATAAATGTATAATTAACTAACAAATGGTAGACTGACATAAATTTTTGATTTTTCTAAAAACACAAACAGTGAACAGTCTATAGAAGCTCGAGAGTCTTAGTGCGATTACCAATTCTCGGCAAGTGATTACATTCCGTCGTCGGTCAGAACACGGTGAGTTGAGGTTCTTCTTACTTGGCTCTTTTCTTTCTGTTGAAAATTTTGAAACCCCTATCTCTCCGTCACTGGAATTTGAATTAAATGAGGGTTTTTCGCATTTGCATCTAAAAATTGTCTCTCTGAGAATTGCGTTTTCAATTTTGGCATGCAGAAAAAAACCCATGTCTGGTTCTGGTAGAGGCAGACAGAGATTGAGATTGAAGGAAGATGGGACAAGCCATTTACCAGATGCTTTGATATCTCACATTCTTTCTCACCTTCCCATAAAGGAAGCTGTTAACACAAGCCTTTTCTCCACCAGATGGAGGCACCTATGGCTTTGGATTCCTCGTTTGGAAATAGATTCTGAAAATTTCACAGATTTCAATGCCTTTGTGCGGATAAAAAACATTTGCCAGGGTCATAATAAATTTTTGATCTAAAAAAATTGCAATACTTTTATTGAACAATAAAAAAACAAATCACATAGATATACATTTTAAAGATGTATTATAATGCTTACTCATATTTATTTCGATTATAACTATATAAAACATACTCAATGGCGATCCAATATTTTCGGATGCCTCCAAGCAAATCTAAAAATAGTGTTCTTTTTATATGGTTTTAATATGATAAGTTAATTCTCTTATTAATTTGAATATACTTATATAATAACATATTTGTTTATTTTAATTCACTTATGTTTTTTTCGTATATTTTGCTTATATTTTTCATATGTTTTGTTTGTATTTTTCAAATGATAACTTATATGAATAAGTTAATTCATTTCTCTCAATATAACTACTTACAATTGCAACTCGTGCGAGAAGAGCATATCAGAGAATGATCCTAAATAAAAAATTTACTCACCGTTTAGGTTTCTAATTTTTTGTTCTAAATTACAATTTAAATTAATGATGATATTAGTTTTAAAAAATAATTGATTAACATGTTTGTTTTAAAAATACCCACAAACATTGAAAAAAGAGCCTTAGACACATTATCATTACACAAAAGCTTATAAGTATTGTTTTTAAAGTAACATAAGATAATAAGTTTCGTAAAAATTAACCAAAAATAACTTATAAAATTTTGGGACCCTAATCAATGGCTTCACTTGCTTGTGTTATGAGCCGGACATGAACATACTAAACAATCGATGTCTCCGTTTTAATCTTACAAAATTATTGTAACAAACAAAAGATAGAAATTCCTACATAAACTATTAACTCCAATTTGGTTCGAATAAAACTATTGAAAGAAAAGAATGAAGAAGTTGTAAAACTGTCAAAGTAAACTAACTAATGAATATAATTAGATATATATTTTAGTGGAGTTATTTTTATTTTAAGATTGTTTATTATAAAATTTATTGGGTTTATCATTTTTAAGGATTCATATATTTGAATTATATTTAAATGAATATTTAATAGGGATCAATATTTGTTTTGGATTAGGGTTAATTTAAAATATTTAGTATAAACTACATTATGTTTTAAAATTTTGTGTGGGTCAAGTGACCCCCTCCCATTGCTCTACCTCCGCCACTGCCTTTGTGAGTTTGGGTGACAGGTTTTTCGATTCCGATAGGGTTTCATGCATACAAAAAGTCAAGATAGCTATTTGTCACTCAAGAGGCTCGAAATAAAACTAGTCGAGCGTGTTGATAATCATCAAGTTTTGATTGATGCTCCTCTGCTACGCTGTTTGAAAATCCATGATTATGCTTCTGAAAGTTATATAGTAAGCAACTTGGATTCCAATGTCACGTTAGATATTTCTCTTGTCTTTGGTTTGCTTTATCATCATGACGCAAGCCTTTCATAGAGGAGAAATAGGATCCGCAATTTTCTGTCTGCGATTTCAAAGGTTGGGGAAATGATCATACATGGAGACACTTTCCAGGTATATGATATTTGTCAATACAAATAAGATATCCGTTTACATAAGTTTTCTACTATGATAGTCTCTTACCCACAATACTGTATCTCTGGTTATAGGTCTTTCATCTCTATTCCAAATTAGAGCCGCTGCCTCAGTTTGATTGCATGTCCCGCCTTGATGCTTCATTCTGTGTATCCGATTTAAAATGGTTGCCAACTTTTCTTGTGTGCTGCCCGAATCTTAAATCCCTCGTATTGGTAATGATCTGCTATAATCATATGATTTTTCTAGTCTCTTTGACGATTCCACATATTTTTTTTCATTGAGTTTTCTCCACTCTTTTTTTCTCAGGCATTGAATGATATTTATGGGAAGATCAATTCTGAGGAGTTGAATCAACTAAGTTTGTCATCTGTGCCAGAGTGTTTGCTGTCTTCGCTCGTATCCGTCGATATCAAAAGCATCATCTCGGGATATACTGCAGAAATGAAGCTAGTAAGGTACTTCCTAGAGAATTCCATGATCCTCAAGAAACTGACTCTACGTTTGAAATATGATGCAAATGTAAATTTAATCTTCAAGAAACTCCTGAAAATCCCAAGACGCTCTATCACATGTCAAGTCATCGTACATTGATCGGTAAGGAATAGAGAGAGACCATGTTAACCTCTTACCGTACAAGAGATGACACTTCTATTGATCATCATAGACATTGTACTTATCATAAAACTATGTTATTCAAGTTTTTGAACCAATCATCATTTTGTCATCGAAGAGTTTAATTAGTCAAATATTGGCTCGTATGTACGTACCAAAGTTCCTACATAGATAAACACATGATTTTGAATCATGGTGTTTGTAACATCCCGAAACCAAATTCTGATTTTGGTAAGCGGGTATCGATCGACACCAACTGTGGGTGTCGATCGACACCAAGTTCTGCGGTTTAGTCGGTTTTAAAAATTAATCGCTCGGTTTGCGTCGCGGTTAAGGGAAACCCTAGGGCTTTTGTATAAATACGTTTAGCCGTATTTGTGGCCGTATTTTGGGAGGAGGAAAAGGAGAGAATCTTAATTGAGAGAGAATTCGATCGTTCTTGAGGATTGTTGCAAAGAAATCCTCGAGACATCGTTCATTCGAGTTTTAGGACCGTAGGGATCATCGTTCTTAGTGATTTCGTGAGGGAATAGCTCGGATCGTTTTGTAGCAGTGGGTAGAGGCTCTGTTCATTGTTAGTTCATGGTCAATTCATTCCCTTTCCTTCGTTTAAAGCTAAGGTGAGTGTGTGATCGAGATTACGGGATTAGTTTGTTAGGGATTGTTTGATTGATTCGTGATTGTGATGTTTGATATTCTTGTGTGTTTTTCTGTGTGTCAAGTGTTAGTTTTGTCGTGATCAGTCTTGTTCGATGAAACAGGACCGAGTCTCATGAGGATTTCGACTCGGTCTAGGTTTCTGCGAGAGGTGTCGATCGACACCTAGTGGCAGTGTCGATCGACACCACTCTTTTCAATCGCGAGGATTCGGTTTTGTATTGGAGTGTCGATCGACACCCAGGTGGAGGGTTGATCGACACCACTTGTTAAACTGTGAAAATTTGCATATCTGTTGATCGTTGCATATTTGTTGAGTGCTGCATATCTGTTGATCGTTGCATATTTGTTGATCGTTGCATATCTGTTGAATGTTGGTTCACGTAGTAATTGATATGCTATTTCCCTATTATGTAATCGGTAGGCGGGATGACCGCTTCACTGAGTATTTATGATAATACTCACGCAACTCTGTTTTTCCCTTTTGAGTTGCAGGTAAAGGAAAAGTTTAAGATCGTGGAATCATGGCTAGGACGAGAGGATGATTAGGATCTTAGTTTGTTGTGGTTGTGTTTAGAACCTTTTTAGGTCGCTAGGAATTGTTAGAAATGCTTTTAGATATTTTGGATCGGAATAAATGTTAAATCATGTTTATTGGTGTATTGAATTGGTTATTTATTTTATGAAAATTAATTGGTCGTTCTGTTGGTTTGATCGGGTTGTTGGTTTCTGCGGTAGCATTGTTAGATAAAAAAAAAAGTTTGGGTGTTTCATTTTGGTATTAAGGCCCTTACGGTTCTAGGGCTAGTAGTAATTGGATGAACTGAGACTATGTGTTTAATTGATTATGTGTGCTTAGTCGGTTGTAGAGTCTTAGATCATCCTCTCCGAGCCTTTAAAGAGATTCCACGGTATGTGATTGTTTGACGTTTATTCAGTTAATTCTAGTAGCTTAGAATGTGCGTTCGGTAAGTGCAGTGTGCGATGGTTAGAGTTTTGAGAGGTCGTGGGGGCAGAGTTGGTGGCCGTGGAGGCCGGGGTCGTGGTCGGGAGCGTGTTAGTTTGTCTTTCGAGTGGGTGGCTCAGTATGAGATGCCAGAGCAGGTGGCTGTTTTGTAGGCGGTTCATAAGGGATCAGTAGGCAGCGTCAGTGAGGCGGTTGATGCTACTGGTACGGTAGGGGTGCTAGAGCGGTTGGTGCTGCAGGAGGCCCAGGTGTGGGTACTGCTGCAGGTAGAGGCCAGGATCCAGATGATTTCTTGGCAAAGATGTTAGCCTTGATTTGGAGCGGTTGCCGAGTGCGTTTCTGGAGCAGGCTCCGGTAGTGACTCCAGTGACAGAGGAAACTCCAGATTTTTATGAGATGCTGGATCAGATGCAGGGCTTGGGGCCCACGTCCTTCTCAGGTGAAGGGGGACTAATGAGAGCCAACGAGTGGAGATGGAGGACGGAGCGAAGGTTTCGTTCTATCAGATGTTCGGATAAGTACCGTGTGGATCTCGCGATAGAATTTTTGGATGGAGATGCTTATCTCTGGTGGACTGGCGTCAAGGCCAGGAGGAGACGGACTGTGTGGACTTGGGGAGAATTTTTGGCTGAGTTTAATGGCAGGTACTTTCCTCAAGAGGCAGTGGATCAGTTAGAGATGCAGTTCAGGGAGCTAGTTCAGGGAGACCGGTCGGTTTGTGAGTATTATGCAGAGTTCAGCAGGCTAGTGGTATATGCGAGTAGCGGCATGGATGATGAGCGAGCTCAGATGGGTAAGTTTGTAGGAGGACTTAGGCTTGAACTGAGGAAGGCATGGAGAGGCTCCAAGTTCGCATCGAGGGCGGAGCTGGTGGAGGCAGTTGCAGTGCTTGAGAAGGACCTAGAAGAGCAGGTCTAGGATTGAGCAATTGTTCTTCTTCTTGGGTTTCGTTTCCAGTTTCAGTTTTTGAGCTTTGCGTTGTTGTTTCTGGTTTTGCGTATTTTCGTTGGTGTTGAAACGATATTCATTTTTGAGAATTTATAAGATGGTGTTCCTTATTTATTTCCATATGAGTTATGAGGCGTGTGGTTCGTAGATGTGTTTTATATGTGTGACCAGGGTGGGTCGTTTCTTTGAGGATATTCCAGGTTGAGAATATCGAGACTATACCACGTGAGGCGGCTCTAATCAGAGGAGAGGTGTGTTCTCCTGTATACTTTTTGGGAAGTGAGTTCCCAGAATAAGTAGCGAGGATGTGAGATCTCTTACGGGGCGGTGAGTTCCTCAAAACCGTTGGCTCGAGGGATGTGTTCCGAGAGTGTGAGCGGTATGTAATCTTGTGTGGATTATACGGAGCGTCTGAGATTAGAGGAGGATCTCGTGTGGTATTAGCGAAGTCAGGTCAGGATTTTAGTCCATGTTGGATGGATTATGAGGATTAGGTGAGGATCTTGAGTAGTGTTGACTGGATAGGTCAAGTGTATGGTCTGTGATAGACAGTTCGGGAGGCTCGAGTTGTGAGCCGAAGTATCGCTGGTCAGGCTAGGCCTTAGATGGAGTTCTAGTAACAAATATAGCATTTGTGAAATCCAAATCGGGACTAACGGGTGATTGTACATGTTCTTGTTTGATTGTTGTATGATCGACCGCCAGAACTAGTTTGGATTAAGAATGTTGCGTAGTCGGGACTGACGGGTGGTTGTACATGTTCTTGTTTGATTGTTGTACAATCGACCGCCAGGCCTAGTTGAACTAAAAATGTTGCATAGAAGGTTCAGGGCGAATCTAGACAAGTAATCGGCATTTCGAGTTGTGGTTATGCTTTTCGGCTCGACAAATGCGCATGCGGTACGCACGAGATTATTGCGACGTGATCAAGGAATTTTGGGAAGTGTTTGTTTCGTACTCAACGTTTATATTTTGGACTATTCGGGGAATCCTAAGGAGCATGAGGTTCATCTTGTTTGGTTCTGGAGAGGCTCGGGAGCAGAAGCTGTATGCGGAGTCGAGCAAGTACGGTTAGGAGGAGCACCGGTTTTGGTTGCAGGAAGGCAGTGTGGAGTATCTGAAAGTTTAAGGTTCATCGCAATGGATGGCAAACCAGTATTTTTAGGAGTTCTTGGTCTCTCGCGTAACATCATATCCAGACAAGGGGATCTATCGAAGATTGGCGTAGGTTGCGTATCGTCATGCGTTGAGGAGTGCATAGAATGTTGGTGTGGCTCAGGAGAAGAATCCGAGTCGTGAGTTGTTTTGAGGCCGTCGGTTCAGTTTTTCAGGTCTCTCCGAATGGGACTTTTGGGTGTTTAGGCGAGTGTATCGGCCGATGGATGGTTACGCTGAGGCGTCTGGAGTAGATTTGAACCCTTGTTGGGCAGTCATTTTTCAGTGCTCGGTATTTATTGCTCTAGGAACTGCGGTCCCGAATAACTCATGTGTTTTGAGGAGATGTAAGCTCTCTGGTATGTTGATTGGGATGTGAGTTTCCCAGATACCATTGACTCGAAGGATGCGTCCCGAGAGTACGAACGGTATGTTTTCCTGATGGGCCACAGGATGCGTCCTATGGGTGTGAGGTGTAGACTGAATTAAGAGCAATAGATATTCGGGTCATGCGTTGGTGTTTCGTTTGGTGAGGCGCTTCGGAAGTGAGCGGGGTCATGGAGGATGGTCAGTTGTGTTAGCCAAGTGTTCAGTAGGAGTAGAGTTGTTTTGATAGATTAGGTTATTGCTTGTTATTATCAGGGAAAGTATTCCTAGTTTTCAGGTGCTTGTTCACGTATGTGTTGATTACTTTAAGGAAACATTTTTCCTATATAGGGCCAGAGCTTTGAGGGAGACGTCCTGAGAGTGGAGTGGCATTGGCATCGTTACCTCAAAGGTGACGTCCTGAGAGTGTGATGATGACGGTATAAGTATGAGTAATCAATATCTGACTGTGGCAGATACATGAGACAAGATACAGACCTCTTTGATATTTCTTGTGCGTTCGGTTCCAACGACCAGGATATCGGATATAAGGTCTTGGTTGTGCATGTTCTTGTTTGATTGTTGCACAATTGATCGATCCAATTCTGGGTCTACAACTGGTTGTACATGTTCTTGTTTGATTGTTGTGCGATCAATTGGACAGACCTAGTCAGGATTAGGAAACGTTGCATTATGGTATTCCGGGCTAGGAGCCTTGTGCGTTTATGCTGTTTAGATTTAGGTCCTTATTGATGATATGGTTAGGTGTTTTGGAAATTATTACGGATGACTCATTATCTGGGGATGGTAGCTTTCATGTATACATACATGTATACATACTGAGAGACGGTGGTTCTCTCCAAGAGACGGTGGTTTTCCTGTGTACTGATATTGGGACGGTGGTTTCTTTTATAGTACTGAAAGACGGTAGTTCTCTCATAGGGACGGTGTTTCCTTCTATAGTACTGAAAGACGGTAGTTCTCTCAGAGGGACGGTGTTTCCTTAGGGTGTGTGTGTGTGTGGATGAGTTACAACGTAATAAATATTTGAAAACGTGTGTAGAGCGTGGATTTAGTTGTGGATTTTGGAGATTATGTGAGAATCTCTTATGGTATGGGCCGGGGCGGCCAGAGTGTGGAGTCTTATGTCTTGGGATTCAAGGCCGAATCCAGTTTACTGGGGGAGAATTGTAACATCCCGAAACCAAAATTCTGCTTTTGGTAAGGGGGTGTCGATCGACACCAGCTGTGGGTGTCGATCGACACCAAGTTCTGCGGTTTAGTCGGTTTTAAAAATTAATCGCTCGGTTTGCGTCGCGGTTAAGGGAAACCCTAGGGCTTTTGTATAAATACGTTTAGCCGTATTTGTGGCCATATTTTGGGAGGAGGAAAAGGAGAGAATCTTAGTTGAGAGAGAATTCGATCGTTCTTGAGGATTGTTGCAAAGAAATCCTCGAGACATCGTTCATTCGATTTTTAGGACCGTAGGGATCATCGTTCTTAGTGATTTCGTGAGGGAATCACTCGGATCGTTCTGTAGTAGTGGGTAGAGGCTCTGTTCGTCCTTAGTTCGTGGTCAATTCGTTTCCTTTCCTTCGTTTAAAGCTAAGGTGAGTGCGTGATCGCGATTACGGGATTAGTTTGTTAGAGATTGTTTGATTGATTCGTGATTGTGATGTTTGATATTCTTGTGTGTTTTTCTGTGTGTCAAGTGATAGTTTTGTCGTGATCAGTTTCGTTCGATGAAACGGGACCGAGTCTCGTGAGGATTTCGACTCGGTCTAGGTTTCTGCGAGAGGTGTCAGTGTCGACCGACACCACTCTTTTCGATCGCGAGGGTTCGGTTTTGGTATTGGAGTGTCGATCGACACCCAGGTGGAGTGTCGATCGACACCACTTGTTAAACTATGAAAATTTGCATTGAATATCTGTTGAGTGCTGCATATCTGTTGATCGTTGCATATCTGTTGAATGTTGGTTGTTCGCGTAGTAATTGACATGCTATTTCCCTATTATGTAATCGGTAGGCGGATGGCCGCTTCACTGAGTATTTATGATAATACTCACGTAACTCTGCTTTTTCCTTTTGAGTTGCAGGTAAAGGAAAAGTTTAAGATCGTGGAATGATGGCTGGGACGAGAGGATGATTAGGATCTCTAGTTTTTTGTGGTTGTGTTCTGAACTTGTTTAGATCGCTAGGAATTGTTAGAAATGCTTTTGGATATTTTGGATCGGAATAAATATTAAATCATGTTTATTGGTGTATTGAATTGGTTATTTATTTTATGAAAATTAATTGGTCGTTCTGTTTGTTTGATCGGGTTGTTGGTTTCCGCGGTAACATTGTTAGATAAAAAAAAAAAAGTTTGGGTGTTTCAGTGTTAATTGTTTCTTTGGCTTTGCTTCAAACCATGAGATATACACAAAAACCGTAGTAGTCTCCTCTACCATATAGTGAGGAAGTTTCTCTATTCCAATGAGATTAGTGAGATTGCCATCATAGGAAAAATACTTACTCTTCATGTTAAGAATTTTGATATTGTTTAACACTAATCCAATATCGTAGATCGATTAATTCATTGGAAAGAAAAAAAAAAGTCATTTCTATACACAACTTAATTATGTGTTTCCATGTCATTTTGTTGATTAAGTCATATCACATACGTCCCCATACTAAATCTCATCCATTTCTCAGAAGAAGGAGAATTTAAATGGAATGTGACAAAGTAAATTCGAAAAAACCAATGAGAACTATGTTTCCTTGATTCCTTTAACATAATATTATGTAACCTCTATAACTAGCTAGACAGTTACAATCGATACTTATATCTCTTAAACCAAACAGATCTAATCTGGAGTGTGCATGGAATACAAATATATATACAAAAGAAAAATCATAACTTTCACATCTTCCGTTTCAAAAATTAAACATGAACACACTCCACATTTACATTAGTCAACTGAACTTGAATGTAAGAAAGTTTAATCCATTAATGTTTCTAAACATGAGTTTCATTTTGAAACAAAATTTAAAATCCATCAGTTACTCTTCGATTTATCAAATCAAATATTGTTTCATGGCCCTATAAATTCTAAGTTTGTGCATTTTTCCAAAACCACCCAAGCATCTAACATCTAAATCAAAAACAACAAAAAAAGAAGAAAAGGAAACAAAAAGCTAATAAGAAAGATGGGAAGCAAAACTGTTTTCTCAATTGTTTTCCTTTGTGCTGCTATTTTTGTCACTCAAGGAGTAGCTCAATTGCAAATGCCGCCGTTGATTCCAGGACTTTTCCCACCTGGCTCACATGTTGATCTCGTAAAATGTTGGTCGTCTCTCTTCAACGTCCAAGGATGCGTGCTCGAAATCTCCAAATCAATTTTCTCTGGAAAATTTGAAAATGTTGAAGCCGCATGTTGCAAGGTGTTTTTGAGCTTAGATGCAAACTGTTGGCCGCAAATGTTTCCTTTGAATCCATTCTTCCCTCCACTCCTCAAGGACAATTGCGCACGCATCACCCCCAATTCCCCCGCACACAATTGAAAGCAAGAACGATTCTTGGTCTAGACTCTTAGAATAGTCATTAGCTTCAAAGTCTAATACGTTTTAATGTTAATTTTTGTTGGCAAAATGTGAACTCATATCTTTGGAGAGCTCAATATAATAGCGTTATACTAAAATTTGAGCAATAAATTCAATCCAAATTTTCCTTATTTACAACTCTTATCAATGTGTCTTGGTCAAAAATAATATAAGTACCATAGCCACAAATATAATGAAAATGGTTATCTATCTTAAGGAGACGACGGAGAAGAAGGTTCAAATGAGACCTCGAAATAGAGAAAAAAGATAGGATAGATCATTATTACATGGGAAAAAGAATGATTTCGGAGCTCTGAACATGATCATCTTTAGACGTTTTGATTATAAACAAAAGCGTTTCGACAAGCATGGCCAAAACTAGTCCAAGAATCCCACCAGCAGCACTGTGAAAGAAAGTAAAATCCTCAAATCCGAAACCTCCAATATGCAATATATTCTTGAAAGGGCAAACGGTATGCTTTAATGCTCTAATGCTTGTGAAGTCTTTGTTCTCTAATTACCAAACAATAACAAATATTATTGTTTTGAGATTATTTTATAAAACGAGTTTGGTCACAAATCTGACATACAAATGTGAAATTTAACTAACAAATGGTAGACTGACATAAATTTTTGATTTTTCTAAAAACACAAATAGTGAACAGTCTATAGAAGCTCGCGAGTCTTAGTGCGATTACCAATTCTCGGCAAGTGATTACATTCCGTCGTCGGTCAGAACACGGTGAGTTGAGGTTTTTCTTACTTACCCTTTTCTTTCTGTTGAAAACCTTGAAAACCCTATCTCTCCGTCACTGGAATTTGAACTAAAGGAGGGTTTTTGATTTGGCATTTGTATCCAAATTGAATTTCGTTATCAATTTTCGCATGCAGAAGAAATCCCATGTCTGGTTCTGGTAGAGGGAAATCGAAACAGGCTTGTCGTTCCAGTCAGAGATTGAGATTGAAGGAAGACAGGATTAGCCAATTACCAGATCCTTTGATATGTCAGATTCTTTGTCATCTTCCCATAAAGGAAGCCGTTAAAACAAGCGGTTTATCCACCAGATGGAGGCATCTATGGGTATGGCTTCCTTGTTTGGAACTGGACTCGGGAAAATTCACAGATTTCAATGCCTTTGTTTGTTTGGGTGACATGTTTTTCCGATTCCGACAGGGTTTCATGCATACACACATTCAAGTTAACTCTTGCGGAAAATGCAGAGAAAGTATATAAAGAATTCTCTTGTCTCACGTCATGGATAGATGCTGCAATTAGGCGTAAGGTCCAACATCTACATGTTTGGTGTAATCCAGATTCTCATATAATTCAGATCCCCATGAGCCTTTATATCTGCGACACACTGGTATACTTAAAACTCTTTGGGGTCACCTTGGATAAAGCTGAGTTTGTTTCCTTACCTTGTCTCAAGACTATGGATTTACAGTATGTTTGGTGTCCCAATGAGCCCACCTTTGAGAGACTTGTCTCCTTCTGTCCTATCTTGGAAGAGTTGACGATTTTCGGATGTGAGAGTCATCACGAATTCAATGTCTTTCGGGTGTATTCTTTGTCAATCAAGAGGCTTGAAATATCACAACTTGAGAATAATCCTAGATTTCAAGTTGTGATTGATGCTCCTTTACTACGCTATTTGAAAATCGATGATAACGAAACTGAAAGTTATCTAGTAAACAACTTGGATTCCATTGCCAAGTTAGATATCCATCTCGACTTTGGTTTGGACAAGTTTGATGAAGAAAGCGTTTCATCCAGGAGAAATAGCATCCGCGATTTTCTGCCTGGTATTTCAAAGGTCGGGGAAATGATCATAAATATAAACACTTTCCAGGTATATGATTCTATTCAATGCAGATATATATTGGTTTACATAAGTTTTCTATAATGAAATGATAGTCTCTTACCCACAATACTTGATCTCTGGTTTTAGATCTTTCATCTCTATTCCAAATTAGAGCCGCTGCCTCAGTTTGATTGCATGTCCCGCCTCGATGCTACATTCTGTCCTTCTGATTTAGAATGGTTGCCAACTTTTCTTGTGTGCTGCCCAAATCTTAAATCCCTCGTATTGGTAATGATCAGCTTTAATCAATGATTTTTCTAGTCTCTTTGACGATTCCACATATTTTGTTTCATTGTGTTTTCTCCACTCTTTTTTCCTCAGGCATTGTATGATTTTTATGGGAAGATCGATTCTGAGGAGGTGAATCAACTAAGCTTTTCATCTGTGCCAGAGTGTTTGCTGTCGTCGCTCGTATCCGTCGATATCAAAAGCATCATCTCAGGATATACTGCAGAAATGAAACTAGTAAGGTACCTCCTAGAGAATTCCATGATCCTCAAGAAACTGACTCTACGTTTGAAATGTGATGCAAATGTAAATGCCATCTTCAAGAAACTCCTGAAAATCCCAAGACGCTCTATCACATGTCAAGTCATCGTACGTTGATTGGTAAGGAATACAGAGAGACCATGTTAACCTCTTGCCGTACAAGAGATGAAAACTGTTAAGCTACTACGTTTGCAAGAAATCTTGTTGTTTCTTTAAAAATCGGTTGGTCTCGTTTTGGTTAGCGAAACTATAAGTCAATGCAGTGAGATAGTCTTATTTTTTGTACTCCTTTGTGCTTGCTGCTTTGTTATATGTTTAAATGGTGCAAACGTCTGAGAGTTCATATGAACTATCCCGAAGGTAAGCTCTATGTTTGCCTAACAGATCTGCAACCTTGTTCTGCTCACGGATATGTCTCCCTTTGGTATGTCTTGCAACAAACTCTTTAAACAATAATCTTTTAGATCCAAAACTTGATATAAATTGAAGTGTTGCAATCATGGTCATTGCTTCAGCGTCAAAAAGCATGAAAGTGCGGTCTTGGTTAGAGAGAATGCACATTTAATTTGATGTCCCTTATTATCCGTCCAGCTCCTATTGATTGTCCACTATTGCGGAAGTTGCCATCAATAGTGCATTTGAACCTATATGGAGAAGGCGGTTCCCATGGCTATTGGCGCTTGGTGTTCTCCTTGTCTTGATATGGACTGGTTCAAATCCATTCATTCTTTGATGCTGTACATGCTACAGATAAGAATATATTAAGGTACTAGTTGCTAGATAATTCGGTAAACCTCAAGAAACTTACGCTACGATTGGATTCTCATTTAGCAAAAGATGATATCATCAGGAAAATCCCAAGACCTTGTTCTATTATATGTCAAGACGTGTTACAACTCACATGAACATTAGGATTTGTGCTTTGAGATTTGGTTTTTCCCATTAAAACCTAAAAAGAGCTTTTTTCACCAAATTTGTTAACTGGTATTCTCAGAATATCGTAGAACGGTTGATGCAGGAGGCAAGAAATGTTTGCTGTAAATCTTAAAATGATAGAGAGTGAAACAGAAAAGAATAAGCTTCTTTGGCCATTTTGTTAGTCAATAATTTGTTGGCTTTGGGAAAGTTGAGCAAGTCTTCGGTCAATCTAGGATTCATCACTGGAATATGATAGAGTGAAGAACGAACATTTAGACATACCAACTCTCTCAAATGATATCTCAGTTTTCATTGATTGTGATAGTGATGAAGAATTCCTAGTGCTTTAGAGAGAATTCATAAACAAAGGACCAAACAACATCCCTTGTAGCTATACTCTAAACCAACCCATACACCGAGACCTCCCGTTGACACTTGTATTGATCATTATAAGCATTGTACTTATCATAAAACTATGTTATTCTAGTTTTTGAAGCAATCATCAATTTGCCATCAAAGAGAGTTTAATTAGTCAAATATTGACTCGGCCATTATCGTTAACCAAGCTCGTATGTACGTACCAAAGTTCCTACATAGACAAACACATGATTTTGAATCATGGTGTTAATTGTTTTTTTTTGACTTTGCTTCAAACAATTATGTGTTTCCATGTCTTTTTGTTGATTAAGTCATATCACATACGTCTCCAGCCTAAATCTCATCCATTTCTCAGAAGAAGGAGAATATAAATGGAATGTGAAGTGAATTCGAAAACACCAATGAGAACTATGTTTCCTTGATTCCTTCAACATGATATTATGTAACCTCTATAACTAGCTAGACAGTTTCAATCGATACTTATATCTCTTAAACCAAATAGATTGAATTTGGAGTGTGCATGGAATACAAGTAGATATTAAAAGAAAAATTATTGCTTTCACATCTTCCGTTTCAAAAATTAAATATGAACACACTCCACATTTACATTAGTCAACTGAACTTGAATATAAGAAAATTTAATACATTAATGTTTCTAAACATGAGTTTCATTTTGAAACAAAATCTAAAATCCATCAGTTACTCTTCCATTTATCAAATCAAATCTTGTTTCTTGGTCCTATAAATTCTAAGTTTCTGCATTTTTCCAAAACCATCCAAGCATCTAACATCTAAATCAAAAACAACAAAAAGGAGGAAAAGGAAACAAAAGGCTAATAAGAAAGATGGGAAGCAAAACTGTTGTCTCAATTGTTTTCCTTTGCGCTGCTATTTTTGTCACTCAAGGAGTAGCTCAATTGCGAATGCCGCCATTGATTCCAGGACTTTTCCCACTTGGCTCACATGTTGATCTCTTAAAATGTTGGTCGTCTCTCTTCAACGTCCAAGGATGCGTGTTTGAAATCTTCAAATCAATTCTCTCTGGAAAATTTGAAAATGTTGAAGCCGCATGTTGCAAGGTGTTTTTGAGCTTAGATGAAAACTGTTGGCCGCAAATGTTTCCTTTGAATCCATTCTTCCCTCCACTCCTCAAGGACAATTGCGCACGCATCGCCCCCAATTCCCCCGCACACAATTGAAAGCAAGGATGATTCTTGATCTAGACTCTTAGAATAGTCATTAGCTTCAAAGTCTAATACGTTTTAATGTTAATTTTTGTTGGCAAAATATGAACTCATATCTTTGGAGAGCTCAGTATAATAGCGTGCAATAAATTCAATCCAAATTTTCCTCATTTACAACTCTTATCAATGTGTCTAGGTCACAAATAATATAAGTACCATAGCCACAAATATAATGAAAATGGTTAATCTATCTTAAGGAGACGGCCTTTACTCCATGTACGTAGAAATAGGTTCAAATGAGGCCTCGAAATAGGATATATCATTATTACCTGGGAAAAAGAAACTCACAATTGTTTTACAGGGCTTAAATTTTGTGTTTCTAGTCTTTTTTGTGTACAAAATCTTCCCAAATCGGGTTGTAGATGGATTCGATCAATATCAAATACGTCTCGAAGCTAAATCTCTACAAATATCTGTTTTTAGAGCTGGAACGGGAAGAAGGCAAACAAGTCTATTGATTCTTCTTAGTAGTAGTGGGAGTGAATGATTTAGAGCTCTGAAGCTGATCATCTTTAGATGTTTTGATTATAAACAAAAGCGTTTCAACAAGCATGGCGAAAACTAGTCCAAGAATCCCACCAGCAGCACTCTGAAAGAAAGTAAAATCCCCAAAATTCAAGAATCCACGGGTTTTCAGAATTTGACAAAATGAGAGGGATACGGAAAACATACGAGAGCGGGGTTGCGGTTGAACAAAGCTCTGAAGGAAGCGTATCCAACCAAATACCCAGTGAACATGGTAAGACCAACGTGTAAACCTGTAAAAACAAAAATGTTGATAATACTATTCCAAGAGAAGTTTATATAGGAGTGAGTGAAAAAATGCATTACCAAAACCGAGTTGGTCTTTGTAAGACGAGAAAGGCTCTTCGACTTGTTTCCTAGGTGTTATATCTTTGACAAGCTCAGCATACTCCTTCCTCTCTGCAATCTCTCTCAGCTTCTGTAATCTCAGTTTCAATTCTTCGCTCTACCAACACAAAACAACAAAATCAGACCAAATTCAACATAGACGTTTCCTTGATTATGCTTGCATATTCAGATTTTAAAACAAAACACAATTTTGCTCATCTCTTCCTCTAAATTACCATCTCCTTTCTATCTAAATCACTAGAAACAGAATCTAATTGGGTCAAATTTTGATCCTGAAGCTAGAACAGAACAAAGAATAGGAAGCTTATCCAAATACCTTTTCTCTGGGTTTGGGACTGGTGAAGACGAAATCGGAGCCGGAGAAAAGTCCCAACAAATCCGGTCTCGTGGAGGGATCGGATTCGGTCCATATAGCTCGGAGCAATTTGTAGGGAACGGTGTTCCTCGAGCGCAGATCAGAAGCGATTCCTCTGAGTTCGCCGGAGAGACGAAGATCGCCGGAGGCCAGGTCGAGAAACGACCGAATCGATTCAGTCGCGGAGATGATTAGACCGGAGGAATTTCTCGGGTCGGGTTGATCCATTTTTTAAATCGGGTCAAATATTGGTGAAAGAGTTTGAAAAGAGGAATACCCTTTTCGCTGTTTTATTATTTACACTTCCTTCCTCTCTTTCACTCAGAGGGTTACGTGAATGGGCTCTGGGGTATCAATATGAAAAGTATTTTGTTTGTATTTATTATTTTTTTAATTCTCGTGAAATAAATAAAAAAATTTTATAAAATAAAACGAGGGAGTAATAATCATTTGTTTTTTGTATTTTTATTTGCCTTGGATCCTCCGTTGAATCCAATTGAACGATGATTTCAAATCCAAGACTATTGTCCTACACTTGCATTGCGAAAGGAAGCGTAGTTCTCGCGGAGTTCGTTTCCAAGGAAGAGCCAGGAATCGGAGATATAGCTTTGAGATGCATCGAGAACACGCCTCCTCATCATTCAATCTTCTCTCATACAGTTCGTAAGAAGACTTACACATTCGCAATCGATGATTCGCTTGTGTATTTCGCGATTCTAGACGAAACCATGGAGAAAACCGAATCGTTCTGGCTTCTGAACCGGTTAAGATCAGCGATCGAAGATCTGATCAGAATCGGTGGATCTGATGCGGAATCGTTGATTAATAATCCGACTCCGAATTGTCTCCAATCAAAGCTGGATCCGATTTTCACGGAGATCGTCGGTGTGATTGATTTGGAATTGGACATGGATTTGGTTGGATCTCCGAGGAGCGTAGCGAGAGAGAGTCGGAATCCGAGTATTGATTCGTCTAAAGGAAGAAGAGCTGCGTTGATGCCGCTTTTGGGGAAGCCATTGAAAGCGTTGAAGAAGAAGAAGAGATTGCATACGGAAGGGAAAGGGGAAGAAGATTCTGGTGACGTTGGGACGATCAAGGAGATATCAGAGAAGAAGGTTGATTTATGTGGGAATGGGAATAATGGAGTCTTACGCAAGGAACTGAGAAATGGATTATTAACGGATCATCATCATCAGAGTCAAAAGGCAAAGCAGATATGGAGGAAACATGTTTGGGTGGTTTTGTTGTTTGATTTCTGCATCTGTGCTGTTCTATTCGGAATCTGGCTTTGGGTTTGTGAAGGGTTTCAATGCGTCGATGGGTAATCAATCACTAATCATCATCAAATCTCTCTGTGTACATCTCCAAAATTCATCACTTCAAACATAGAGCAGTTCTTTAATTTATTTATTTTCTGGGTTTATTTCTTTTCTTGTTCTTTTTTATTTTCTTACGTTTTTAAGATCAAAAAAAGTGTTGTTTACAGGAGTAAACTAGGTAGGTTGAATCCTGGTTTACATGTTAGTGTGATGTTTCATTGTACTTTGGAAGTTTTATCAAACAGAGAGCGACATGTGTGTTGCATTTGTATATCTCTTTTTATTTTTTCTTTAGTTGTTTGTTCCATAAATTATGCTGTGCACAATAATAGAGGACAAAGAAAGATGGGGTTCCAGTCACACATTAATATTTTACTAAATATATAGTAGTACATTGCATCTATAGTCGGCGTTATTTAAAAATAATATTCCAACAGAAAAAAATACGAAAATCAAAATTATTCCAGTAGAAAGATTAATACATTACAGACATAAGGAAGGAAAAGAGTTTTGGAACTAAGAAACAAAGAAGAAGAAAGTGTTGAAAATATATATTGTCGTCTCAGGTTCAGCCACAAGGTGTGAGTTTCTTGTTACCTGCACCACGAGGATTATCATCCTTCCAATCATCGAAAGCCCTAGCTTTCATCACAGCTTCTTCATCTTCATCATCATCTTCGTCGTCCTCTTCCTTCTTTCTAAAAGGTTTATCATTGTGCCATGAGGTGGTTGCTTCTTCAATAGCTTTTTTCGTCTGCTCTTGCCAATCGTTCATGATCGACATCTCCGTTAACCCAGCATCCTCTATGCTCATTGTCGGCATTCTATAAACCACGACCCAATAAAACCAAGTTTAATCGGCCTGAAAAGGGAATTAGATTTGTGATGAGCATGGTGATTTTTTTTGTTACCTGTGACTTGGTTGGAAAACCTGAGCTATCATCCTCTCTCTCTCTGTAGAGAGGGCTCCATTCACGAGACTTGCTGGACCAAATATAAGAGGTTGGTGTTTGTGTTCATGGCCTTGTGATACTGAAGCTCTTCCTTCTAACACATCTTGTGCAAATGTGGCACAAGTGATTGGTTGTGCCGGTCTAGAGTACTGTACTCTCGCAGCAGCATCTCTGTGCCAGGTTTCAGCTTTCTTTGTGCGATCATCAAGGGCATCCCGAGAAAACGCATCGTCTCCGTTCTGTTCAAGAGATCACAACAACATTTTAATGTTTATATCGAAGAGTTTGTTGGCAAGTATAAAAAAACAACACGAGGGTAACTTACCTTCAACTGTCTTTCCTTTATTGAAGAGAGCATTTCCTCTTCTCTCTTTAGCATTTCCAACAGATCAATAGCCTGCAATGAAGTTTAACCATGATATAAAAAGCCACATCTTGTGACAAACCATATGATTCCAATAATGATATTTTTTAGACAAACCTTACAAATAGCCAAGTTCAATGTGGAAAGCCAAGCCTGCAAAGAAAAGCCATTACACAAAGCTTAGAATTAAAAAAATGATTTAGAAAAAGCAGAGAGTAGAAAAAAAAGTGTGACGAACCTCTCTCTCTTCTTCAGTGTCATCATCTGGAATGTCTTCTTCTCCAGATTCAACCGGAGTGGACAAGGCAGCTGCTTTAGTTGAACGTCCACGTCGCTCCTTCCTCTCTTTGATTTCAAGGAGCTTCGACTCTGCAGCTTTTTGACGTTTGAACCGAGCTATCTAAAACCATCACATACACAAAGACATAACAACCATTTCAAAATCCAAAAACATAATAAAACTTCGTTCTGGTTGGAATATAAACAAAAGAGAAAGCTGGATCTCTACCTTCAGAGCTCTTCGATCTGCAGGAGGAGCAGAACCTCCTCGTGAAGAAGCCTCCAACTCCTCTTCCGGAACAAGTTCAATTGCCTCACAGAAGGAAAAAAACTCCTGGAGACATTAAACTATACATCAACCTCTCACTCCTACTTGCATATAGCATCAAAGGGAAGCAACAACATCAGTCGAAAACTTACCTTCAACTTTGCATGCGAGGCCTTGACAATCGGAATCCGGTCCTCCTGTATGATTTTCTCCGTCAACTCCGCAAGATAGTAAGGCACCTATATAACCAAAATAATATCCCTGTCACTTTTAAGCAATATCAACTCAAAACACACACAATCTTATCATCTCCACGCAAAGTAACAGTCACTTTAAAGCAATGTCAACCTCAAAACACACACAATCTTATGATCTCCACACAAAGTAACAGGTATAAAGAGGGCACAATCAGAATTTCAGAATCTCACAATAGCTCTAATTCAATAAAGCCAGCTAAATTTATTCACTTTCAGCCTCTTTTTATCAATTGTATCAACTCTTTGCTCTCTCCACACCAATCTAGCAACAAAGCGATAATAGAAATATACCACTAACAAAAACAAACAGAAGTTCGATTGCAGAGAAACTTACCAAAATATACTTGAGATTGTTCGTGCTGATATCTTCTTTAGTCTCGTTAGACGAGAATAGCCCCAATTTCCCGATCATATCTTCGCACTTCTCTAACATCTCACATCCTTTCTTCACAAGATCCTGAACAAACCCCCAGAAATGTCCGATTCAGTAAAACTCGCGATTCGGAATCAGCCAATTCAGATAAACCCTAATCGAATTCGCATACACAAATTTAGAATCTCTCACCTGATCGGCATGAGAGTCTGAAGCAGCGAGATGAATTTTCCTTGCTTGCTCGAAAAGCGCCGATAAAGGCATTTCCTCCATAGCCAAACCACCCATCACAGACGAAATTATAAAAACTCAAAATTTCTCACTCAAAACGAATTTACGAAATGGGAAACTGTTCTTCGAGAAGTGTGGATCGGTGAAGTCTTTGAAAAAAATTAGGGTTCTAAACGAAATCTCACGAATTTTCCAGAGTACAAAAAAATGAAAAAAAGACAAATCTAACTGCGAAGAGCTTTATTATAAACGGATAAGATCATGCCACGTCAAGTGAAGAAGATAACAAGAAAAGATCTTAACCGTTAACCGACTATGATCAGGTGCGGGCGGGTGTAGCGTGAAACCGCACGTGATGAGTTTCTTTACGGCTCGCGGATCATGATATAGAAATGGACGGCTTATAAATGAATATATTACTTGTAATAATTAAATGGTATCGGCCAATGAGCGGAAAAAAAATATTATATAGTTTTGCTATTACTTCAAATTCAGGACCATTTTTTAATGGGAAAACAATTTAATTGTCCACGAGAAGTATGATATCAACTTATATATCCACCAAAAACTTACCTCTATTCATATATCCACATGATGAAACTTATACACTTATTTCTCCACCCGTGTGATTTGGATCGGTTTTAGTGTAAACCCGTGACTAAACCCAAAAAATCGAATTTCAAACCGAATCAGAACCCGATCCATTTTAACTCTAAACCGGAGTCACTTTTAGTGAATTTTTTATTATTTGGTTTTTGAAAAAAAAAAATTTTTCTTCTTCTTTGTTAATTACGATCGTCTTCTTCTGAGCTGATTCACTAAGAAGCAAAGTTAGTTATTACTAAAACTCAGAGAGATTTGAGGGTGTTGTCTCTGGGACACAGAGACATCAATTTAATCAGAATCAGAAGAAAATGTCTGCTTCGCCACCAGCACCGGCTAATTCACCACCGCCTCCTAGCCCGCCGGCTGATTCACCTCCGCCGCCTGTGTCATCACCTCCGCCGCCTGTATCATCGCCCGCCGAGTTCCCCATCTCCACCACCTCCGGAATCAAATCCACCGCCTCCTCCGCCTCAAGAACAGTCACCTCCTCCCCCTCCGGAGTCTTCGCCTCAAGCCGGACCGGAATATCGGAAGTCCTGTGCGTGGAGAAACGTCAACGACGTCAATTGCTCCACCACCTTTGTCCATAAGGTCGTCTTCTTCATGCTCGAAATCGAATTCTACCGATTGTATGTTCGCCATAACTTCCGACGACGCCGTTAGTTTTCTCCGATCGATCTCTTCACTGTTATTCCTCTACTACGATTTGCCGTCTCTATACATCTCCATTCGAACTCTCTCTATATCCTCTTCATCACCTCCTCTGTTTTCCTCTTGCTCATTTTCGAATACAACAACCTCCATCAAAAGCCCTCTCTGTTTCGATTTTAGAGAGATCAAATTGGGAATTGATTTTTGTAGGGTTCTAAGTTTGGGATTTTTGATTTTGGAGATAAATGAGATTGTGTTTTGGTTTATATGGTGTAATCGGTTATTTGGATTGCTAATCGGTCGTAATCCGGTTAAATTTTAACTCAATTGGTTCGGATTTAATTAAGAAACAGTGAACCAACAATAAACCAAATTTTGTGGGAAATGCGTTTTTAACTTTGATTTGATGATATATAGATAGTTAAGTTTTAGTTGGTGGAGATATAAATGTTTAAGTTTCATTATGTAGACATATGAGTTGGGGTCATAATTTGAGCATGATATAAATAAATAGTTTTTCCTTTTTTAATCAAACAAAGTTCCCAGCTTTACAGATTTCATCAAAAAAATAAAAAGCTTTATTTGTTCTCGAAGAAAGATCCGAGCTTTACAGATTTCGTCATGGTGATCTTTTATCTAAAGAATGCCTTTCTTCCTCACGAATCCTTCCTCTCTGATTCAACACTTTACTTACAGGTACTTCAATTTTTACTCCTTGATCTTATACTATTAGATTTGTCTCAGTTATATATATTGGAACTGGATTTGGATGTGTGATTGGAATGTTTCTTTGTTTTCACTATTTGATTGGTATATAAAAAGGGTTTAGAATTTAGACGAAATAATATAGTTCTCAAGTTGTTTGCAATAATGCCTCAACGAACAAGGCTTTTTCATTGTATCACGATTTTGTCTGTAAATTACAAAATAAAAAACTTAAAGGCGTTAATGTTTGATAGTGAAGTGGAATGATTGAATTTACTTGGTCCACTTTTATTTCTAAATCAACAATCAATTCATAACAGCTTGATGATGATGAGTATTTATGTAGTAGAAACAGTGTTTTACCTATGGGGGCAAAAAAATAACAAAACAAACTCTTTTTCTATTTCTGTACCCTTTTAACTTCTAAGTCTAGTAAAGTTTCTTGCTCCACTTTACCAATTTACAAGCAATGGTTAGAGAAATGAAATGTTAAAAAAAATAAAGAAGAGTTTTTTGGAATGAAAAAAGTAATAAGAGCAAGTGGGGACACATTAGGGGCCTTTGTGTTAACAGAAAACCAGGAGAAGCATACATTTCTTGCTTTATCTATCTGTAAGGATGATGATGATGATCTATTACATGATTCTTTGACAGTGTTTTTACATGTGTGTCAGATATTTTTTTTATTCACCAAACTTTATTCCTCTGCCATTACCATCTGGAAAAGAAAACAAAAGCTTATGTAACTCCCACCCAACAATATAACATGCCACTTCACATGTTTTCTTGTGCTTATACTTGCAGTTTCACTCAACCTTTGGTTAAATCTTGCTTAAGATCTCAGGCATCTTCTCTGGCTTTTTCTTTTTCTTTCTTTTGGTATCATTTTGAATAATTTTGGTTATTGAATTTGATGTTTTGCTGATTCTTTGCTCTGTAAAAGTAGATTTCACATTAACTTTACTCTGATAAGAGTGTTTTGGTTTTTTTTCCTTGTCAGGTGGATGATAATAGGCAAAATGCATATTGAGATTCAGATTTAGTCATTTCTTGATTGTGTTGTTGCTCTGTGGTTTTAATAAGAGCAACCACCATGTCAATGGGAGATGAGAAACAGTGTGAGATGAGTAGCAATATGATGTTATTTGGTTTACTGATTAGGAGAATCTTTGATGAGGAGAAGGGTAAGCTTCTTCAGAGGCTTGAAGATGCCAATAGTGAAATTACAGAGTTGAAGAGAGCGAGGAATGAAGATGCAAAAGCTAACGAGAAGGTAGTTAGCATAATCGCGTCTCAAAAACAGAATTGGTTAAAGGAGAGGTACAAATTAAGGCTTCAGATTGAAGCTTTGATGAAGGAACTAAGGAACATGGAGACGAGGAAGCGGAAAAGCTTATCGGAGTTGCAAGAACGATTAAAAGAAAAGGAAGGTTTAGTGCAAACTAAAGATAAGGCAATGGAAGAAGAGAAGCGTAAATGCAAAGAGTTAGAGGAAAAATTGTTCAAAGCGGAGAAAGAAATTCAAGATTTAAGGGAAACGCAAGAGAAAGATGTGCAAGAACATTCGTCTGAGATATGGAAGCAAAAGAAGACATTCCTTGAGCTTGCTTCTAGCCAGAGACAACTTGAAGCTGAACTGACTCGTGCAAATAAGCAAAACGAGGCTAAAAGGCATGACCTTGAAGACTTGTCGTTAGAAATCATCAAGATGCGAAAATATTTAGAACAGAAAGATCGAATCTTGACGGTGATAATGAAGAAGTCGAAACTGGATATAACCGAGATGCATACATTGCTTAAGGAGGCTAAAACGAAAGAAGACGAAGATGAAGCAAAGAAATGGAGGTCGAATTCAAAATCAAGAAGGTCACTAAGAAGCATGTTTGCTTTTGAAGCCACAAGTAAGCCTAAAACCAACAGTGTTGGTTCCATTACTCACACTGAACATCTGGAAATGAATAAAGATCCTGATGTCTTCCCAGAAATCATGGATTCCTACTCTATTGGTGATCTCAATGGTATAGGTAAGTCCTCAAAGAGCTTAAAGTTTCATTCATAGTTTTCATATTTGAATTGATTCTGAAATTCCATTGGTGCATTTTGAAGGATTCGATGGAATTGCAAAGAAGCATGAGAATTTGATCTCTGGAGAGGAAGAAAGTTGTATTAGAGTGATAGGGAAGAGGGAAGAGATAGATTATACAGAGCAGATTAAGCTTAAAGATGAAAAGGTTGAAGCTTTATGTTGGCATCTGATGAACTCTGACTTAGAATCAAAGCGGTTAAGAGCTTATATCGAAGGACTGAGTCAAGAAATGTCACAGTTAAGACACAATAACACAAAATTGGAAGGCCTGGTAACTCAAAGAAGGGAAGAATCGGTTGCCCTAAAGAAACAGCAATTCAAGATACAGCTAAAAAGCTTGACGTCCCACAAGAACGGTAATATGAGCTGTAGAAGAAAGAACACAAAAACAGAAGCACGAGAAGAGCAAGAAAGAGAACTCGAATCAAGGGAAGACTCTCAGGTAAATGTGATCGAGAAAGGAAGGGAGTCATATTCTCCTGATGAATTGAGACATTTAACTTTGAAGGCTGCTCAATCTGATGCTGAAGAAGAACCTGAAAAGGAAAGTCCCTTATTACCAGATAATGAGTTTACCAAAAGAGAAAAAGCGAACGGTAAGGAGAGGGAGAGTCTAGAAAAGTCATCAAGCACAAGCAATCCACCTTGGAGAATGGATCTTCATGCTCTTGGAGTTTCATTCAAGACCAAAAGGCTGAAACAACAGCTGATGATGCTTGAGAGATATATTGGGAAACAAGAGAGCCAAGAGATTGACAAAAGCAGCTGCGATACGAGTAAAAGCGCTTTGTTATTGCTCATTACATTGCTCAACAAACAAGTTACTAGGTATCAATCACTACAAGAGAAGATTGATGATTTGTGCAAAAGAATGGTAAGCAATCATTTTCTCATATCAATTACTGTCTCTGTTATCATAAACTTAATACTTTTCGTTTAAAATGTTATATATAGCACGCGAATGATCCAGAGAAGATTAGCGGAAAAACCAAAGCAAATGAGGAGGCTAAAACATCACTAGAGCATTTCTTAGATGAGACATTTCAGCTACAAAGATATACTGTGGCAACAGGACAGAAACTTATGGAAATCCAATCGAAGATCGCGTCTGGCTTGGTTGAGGTTCTAGTAGGCTTAATCGCTAGTGAAACCTCCACTTCTAGTAGCAGCTTTGATCCAGAACGTTTTGCAGAAAGCATAAAAAGTCTGTTTCAGGAAGTGCAAAGAGGGCTTGAGGTTAGGATATCCCGAATCATCGGTGATCTTGGAGGGACATTAGCTCGCGACGGAATGATACATTTGAAGCGACGGGGTGACATGGAGCAACGAGTATGAGAAGCAACAAAATGTGTAAATACTTTGCAATTCTTGTTAAGCTCTTTTTCAGGTTAATGAGATTTGTATATAGAATTCACTTAAATATATACAGGGATAATTGGTTGTGTTTAAACTCCTAGAATATGGTTAAATGAATCATTTTCAGCTTTCTCTCAATATAGTAACATTGTTTCATCATCTTTATATGGCAATTTCAGAGAGATTTGCAGCTAAAATTCTGCATTACTTAAAGTAGGGATGCTCAATCCGGTTATTAGTTTGGTTTACAGATCGGAATTTTCGGTTTGGTTTAGGTAATTGGAAAAGCCCCTATGTAAAAAGTACCACAAGAGTTTTATAGAGAGAAGAAGATAAAAGAAAAGGATTAGAGAATGGGCTAAGGAATGATGAGGCTTAAAGTAGATGTATCTGTCGCTTTTGGAAGTGATAGTAAAAAGCATCTGCATGTGTTTTTTGCTTTGCCTCTTGTTATTTTGTTAAAGCTTCTTCATGCAATCAATCTACAATGTTTGGTAGTTGATATAATATTCAATCAATTATACTTTTTTCCAATGAATTTTCTTAGGAACTCATAAACATTTAGGTAATATAAAACAAAGAAGAATTAGATATAAACATTTTTTATGTCCGAAATTTATATATATAAAAAGTCTTTTAATCTAGATATATCTCTCTTCGGATATTCTAATTTATTAGAAAGAGAGAACAAAAATATGACTTCTAAAAAATATGGTCCTTTTGGTTCGGATAGCAAGAAATATTTTCTCCACACTTTACAAATTACATTTTCATCAGACTTCATGTTTCGTAACGCAATCCAATTGCTTTATGATCAAAAACTAAAAAGCACACAAGTGCCAAAAGAAATTAAAAGGCCTTCCTTATGGTCTATCTTTATAAGTTCCCTTTACTGTTTTTTCAATTTTTCTCAATGGATGCATAGAATTTCATATTCTATCAATCGTATTATCTTATATCAAAGTTGAGAGAAGAAAGTAACATTTGACTAATGTGAGTGGCCTCTCAATTCTAATAGACAACATGTTAAAATCAGAGCAGTCCTCAATCCTCATCTTACCAACGCGACTTACTTTTATTTTATACTATTTTATATTACAAGTGATCCCACGCATAACGTTAATCCACTAGTATAATCTTAAGAACATATGGAACGCCGTAATATATTTGTCATTTAACTATGATATTGCAATTTCGAGTTATGGTCTTAACTTTATACTGGTCATCATATTTTTATTTGTTATGACTTTTTAAGTTTATTTATACTTTTGTTATACTAGTCTTTATAATTTTTTTATACACACAACCCCACTTCTTTTGTAGTTTTTTATTCAAAAATTTGAGAGACAAATCCTAAAGATATAATCCCGTGTCCAAATAAAAACTGAATTGGAAAAAACAGTATTCCAAAAAAGGGCTGGTAAGCATCGCAAAATTCCGAGAAACTAACGCAAGTTTTGACCTTGAATTTACCAAAAAAATGTCTTGACAGACCTTCAGTGAATTTTGTGTTTTTGTCTTCGTCAAGAAGCAAACCAGTTCGCTAGTAAAAACAAAAAAAATTTGTTTTTTGGTTTTATGAAGAGATCCGAAACTTGAAACACAAATTGAACATGTGAAATTTCTTGTACGAAAAAACGAATATATACTTGTAATCGATTAATAATACAACAAATGTTAGGACAAAACAAACTATGAATCAGTTTAGTTATTCGTGTATAATTTGTTTAATCTAATAGCTAATATTGAAAAAATTATAGTAGATATTTCATATCTTGCGGTGAGGAAAAGACGTATAATTTTGTCTATGCCTTCTTTCCTTGAAATATTTGTTGATGTTGTTTGACCTAATATCAAATAAATAATTAAATTAAGAAGTGATATCTTTTGGACAGATTCTCCAACAGACACATATAATTGTGCAGAGTTTCAACATATTGCATGTATATCATGTATATAAAGAGTGAATACTACAAGAAGAACGCATGATCCTCCATTCCTCCTAATATTCGCACTCATTTCCACACATAAAAAGTCGTTACAAACATAACTGATGCAACGACAAAAATAAAGAGAGACTGAACGATAACATAACAAAGAGCTGCCTTTGACTTTTCCAAACCCTATATCAAACTGACCGTTTGTTTGTCCATCAACACGTCCTCGTCAACATCCATCGGGATTAATTACCTCTATTATGTCATACCTATGATATTTTAGTGCTTTTACTTTTACCAAATTCAAATACACATTCATTATCACAAGCTTCATACAATGCCTAACACACAAGTCACAAAGCATGTGTCTTATAACTAGTAAGTGATAAGAAATGCTCTCTACTTGTTACTAGTTAATATTTTTTTTATAATCAGCCATATTCCGGGTAAAATTTCGAAACTGAAGAAATCTAATTTTTTTTTTTTGTTATTTATACTGTTTATAATAGTGTGACCATAAAAGAAAAGAAAAAGTGTTTATAATGGAAATACGGCAGTTTTTCGTAAATGGTAAAACCAAACCTTGGCGTTAATCCTACATGAGGGGTGTTTTATCTATTCTACCAAACCACTAAGTCACACGTTTTTAGTTTTTTCATATGTAACACGTAATTTGTTACATACTAACTTTTGTTTCAAATTACAATCATAGGATTCCCTTGTACTCTTCATTTTTACATAGAAACCTAGAGAAAAATTACTCGTCTATTAAATTTGTGAAAATTAGCATACCAAATTTATCAGATATTTAGGAGATTTATTATTCCCGATTTTTTTTTTCTGTTAGCTTGAGTTTGATAGTGAATGTACTAATTAATTACAAGTCGTTATCAACAATAAACAAACAAAAGGCCATCTCTCGTGAATAAGAAGGAGAAGAAGCACAAAAGAGGAGCGTTTCATTCATTGAATTTAATTTTAATTTTCATATCCATTTTCTTTTCCTCTCCTTCATGTCTTCTCTTCCCATTATTTATCCTCCTTGTAACTTTTCCTTTTTCTTGTTCAAATGAATCCAATCCCCAAAAAGGTTTTCTTTTTCTCCTATTTAACCCCAACCCATTTCATATAACGTCAAAAACATTATTGGGTTTCAAAACAAAATGGTTTACACTAATGATCAAGACGGGTTCTGTTCTACGCCTGATAAGCTTCCTCTGTTTTCATACAGAGCATATGAAACTCCGGGATTAACTACACCGCCGGTTAACATCGCCGGATCTGTTCCTTTTCTCTGGGAAGAAGCTCCGGGAAAGCCTCGTTCTTCCGTTCAAAAACCGCCGAGATCGAATCAGATCGGAGTCGCGAGATGCTTAGAGCTTCCTCCAAGGCTAGAACCGACGGCGACGGCGATTGAGCCTTCTCCGACGACTGTCCTCGACGGTCCTTACGATTTACGTCGCCGGTCACTGTCGCTTCCGAGATCGGCGTCGGTAATTAGGAAACTGAGAGGAGTTCCTTCGCCGGCGCCGGCGAAGGAGAAGAGAATGTTTGGGTCTAGTAGATGGGGAAGTTTCGGGAAATGCAAAGAGGTGTCTGAGGGTATTTTTGACTTTTCACGTTTTAGAGACGACGGTTGTGATTGTCGGAGAGATTGGGCCGGAGGTGGAGGTGACTACGACGGAGACGGTGGCACAAAAGTGAAACTTTTGAGGTTTAAAAGGAAAGGAAACCTTTTTAATCTCTCTCATACAACAAAGTCAGATTTCTGGGTAAGTTCTGTATTTTCAGCTCAACAAATTCAAAAGTTACTTTTACCCAAAATTCAAAACCTTTTTCAATTTCTGATATAAAGTTGTGTTAAGTAAGAATTACTCATTTTCAATAAATTCTAAAATTTCGTGGGGTTTTCCGGATTGGAATGTCAATTTTTTTTGCACCAACCAAAAAAAATCATTGTCAAAATCTCAAAAATATTAAAATTGTACCTTTTTTTGGGTATGTGGAGGAAGTAATTTGCGTAACCCAATTATTCGATATTTTTAAATGCAGGCAAGGGTTTACGAAGGGTTTAAGCAAGTGATTCCATGGAGGCGTAAGCAAGAGGATTAATTCTTCCACTATTTAAATCGAATCTCTCTAAAATTTGTTAGAATATGCTAATTAGTCTTCTCTTGTGTATACTTTATTTTAAAAGATTGTCAAGGAAAAAATTATATTACAATTTACAATGAAAATTAGGTTTCCTTACAAGTGATTAACAAAATTGTAAACTGATTAAATTCATCTACTTTAAAATTTATTTAAGCAGTAGAAAAATATTAATGTGCGGATAAGTTCAAATGATAGGTTAACAATATTTCATGTAAATATTATAAATAAATAAAAACCACTAAAACATTCTCCTCTCTCCTTTCAAATTACTCCTTTTGTTCCGTTTGCGAAAATTAAGAAACATAAATTATTAATAAAACAATATTAAATAATAAGTTAAAAATATATTACAACCAATCATATAAAAGATTATAGGATTTAAAGAGTCAAAAATATCAAATAATATTAAATTCTACATAGAAACTAGTAAAACATCTAATAGAATGAAAAAAAAATTATATCTTAAACATCTAATATAATGGGACGGAGGGAGTAGTTTTCATTCTAGACATAGTTTTTTCTTTCAAATTAGATGTCATTTCATTTTTTTGATGCATATTTATTATCAAAATTTTTATTTTTATCCTTAATTTTAACCTTATTAATTACTTAATTCAAATAAAATAATATATTAAATAAAGGTAAACATAATTTTTAATTGTGTAAAAATATGCAAAATGACAACTAATTCAAAACTAAGAGAGTAATAAACAAAAGGTTCACTCATGTGAAAAAAGCAACATTTCATCTAAAAATAAAAAGGTGACGTTTATGTTAATTTAGTCAAAGTTGTTTAGAAATGGCAGTTTGATCCTTGAGCACACATTTCCAACCAATCATTATCTCAATGCATTTGTAAACTTCCATATTATTCAACTCACCTACCCTAATTTCATTTATCAAAATTTTCGATAAACGCGTTCCATAGTTGGTAAAATAAATACCTAAAGAAACAATCCCTAGATATTCTAGATTGACCAATTGGGTCACTAAAATAAAATAAAGAAGCATGAAATAGAATTGTAGAAACCCCAAAATAGTTTCAATAATAATCATCAGTGGCGTCAAGTGACTTCCTTCTCTTGTAATTAGCCTTGAAACAAGCTTGCCTCAGCTTCTTGGTTCCATCAGTGAGCTCAGCATCAGGATCTTGCTCTATAAGAACCCTATGCTCCTCCAAGTTCTTCACTTCTTCCTCCATTCCAACACCCTTTATTTCACCAAAACACATATTTCATCTTATATTTATTAAGTTTTCAGAATCAAGAACGCAATAAACAAAAACCCTTAATAAGCGTTGTATATTAGTATTACCTTGAGATTCCTAATGAGAGAGTTAAGACTCTTGAGCTTCCGGTGAGGCCACCGGTAAATTCCAAGTTCTCTGCATCGCTTCTTCAACACGGTAAGTCCAACGTTGAGTTCTATAGCGGCTTTCATGATTGGTCGATCAAAGAACGTTCTAATCTCAGACAACTCCAGTTTGTCCTGTCTCTTTGTATTCTTAACGTTCCTCTTCTTCTTTGGAGTTCTCTTTTCACGTCTCACGTTGGAACTGATATGTCCCTTGTTTTCGATAGCCAATGGTGAATCTGACCTACTTGAGAGATAGGGTTCTTGAGTTAACATGAGAACATCAGATGAAATGTTATTATTCACTTCCATGTTTTCGATAGCCAGTGGTGCATCTGACCCACTTGAGAGATAGGGTTCTTGAGTTAACATGAGAACTTCAGATGAAATGTTATTATTCACTTCCATGTTTTCGAAGAAATTTTCAAAACCGTCGAACTGAAAGTGAAAATCCAACCCTGCATTTGGTTTGAAATCATCGGTACCGAGCAGAGAGTCTAGCGGAGGCAACCTGTTTAGCAAGAAAAACGATAAAGAGAGAGGTAACTTGTTTAGCAAGAAAACGAGTCTAGGGCTTAAAACTTACTTTTCGAGCATTGCGTATAACGAATCTGGATCATATGGGTTTTCGATTTTCGGAGAAGTGAGTTGAGGAAGAGAGTTAGGATCCATTTGTAGAAGAGACAGTAATGGAAACAAAAGAGAATAGTTACAACAAAAATCAGAGGAAAGTGTTGGCGTACTCTTAATATATAGCGTGTGTGAAAAATACTAATGTTCATAGTGAATTGTATGCAATGTAGTGGGAGTTACGAGTCCCAAAGGGTATAATCATTGAATGATTATCTTAATTATTTGAAAATAGCACCGTTTGATTTTAATAAATCGTGTGATCATGGGGGCTGAATTTTGTGGGTTAGTTGCTTCGTTAATTAAAAGCTTTTATGATGCTGAGGATCATATATATAGTCATTTTCTTCCTCTAGCCAAAGTCAATGCATGAAAAATAGATAAGATCTTAATTGCTCAAAATTCACAAATCGATATTAAATGAATTTTTGGAGTTTTTTTTTTTTTTTTTTTTTTTTTTTTTTTTTCTGATTTCGTATTTAGATGGTGCATGTGTTATTGTGCTATGTTATCAACTTATGATGATAGTTACATTTGGTGTGAATGTAGGAGTAAAAGTTAATGCTAATATATAATTGACTATGTAAATGAAAATTAGTAAACAAGATTAAAATAAAAAATGTGTTCAAAACAAAAGCTTTAAACGTATAATCATCTTTCTTCACTTCTCAAATTCAGTAACATCATAATAATACATTGTTTGATAAACAACACTACAATAATCGAGTACTTGAAGGGTAATGAGAAAGAATATAAACTTCTTTTCACACTGACTGATGGATTTAGCATTTTTGCCCAAATTCTTGAATTGTTCTTGTGGCAAGCGTAAGAACGTCTACAAACGCAGAGAACGATGCTCGAAGTAACCTTGCCTCTAATGCTTCAAAGTGTCTGTAAAATTATCCAGTGAAAAAACATCAAAACAAAATCAAAGCTTTCTATGAACCGAAAGATGTCTAATTTGAAAACAGTCGTAATCGATTTAAGCCAATTCGATCGAACAAATATGGCGATGATGAAAAAACTCACACAGAAAGCTTGTTGTTTGATACTGACATAACTCTTTTCACCTTATCAGGTTGCAACTGCATTAATAATGGTCACATATAAGTGAGAAACTATCTTTTTTCACATCTTCCAAGTGAATTTGAGAAGAAAAAAAAGTTTTAAACCTCTTTATCAACTGCTAAGGCTGTGTAAGCAATCAAAGCATGTTCTTCAGATTCGAAATTCACTTCCAAATAACTGCAGAATTGGAAAATAAGAAAAAGATGTGTTACATAACCACACAATCCCACTGAAAAGAAACCAAATTTCACCAAGTCTATAGTAAAAATGTAATCCTCAATTTCGTTGTGCAAGCCTAAGACAAATGTATTTAGAAGTTAGAATTAACCTAATTGAGCGAAGAAACGAAACTAGGTCGTATAGCTGTTTATGTTGGTAAAAATCGAAACTTTGGAATCTAAATCAAAGAAATTTCTTCAAATTTTTCAGACCCAAGATTTCTATAACCAATTCCATATGTTCTATCATCAGATACAGAGCAAACGCGTTACGAACAAATTGAAACTAAGAGCTGAATCACTAAGGGAGACGAATCCCAAATCAGAGAAGATGATTCTTCAGGTGCATAAGTAAGAGAATATACCAGCTAAAATCCCCAGTTTGGCTAGAACGAGCAGTCGCAGCCATTTCTGATTTCTGTTGCTTACTTCCGTTGTCGTCAATGGTGGTTTTGGGGATTTTTTTTTACCGACGAGCACAAAAAAACACAGAAGAAGGGTTTTGAGTGGGCTACAAATTGGGCTTTATCTATATTTCGGCCCAAGACTGTTTATAGCTATAGAAATGACGAAATTGCCCTTTTCCGTAAACAAAGGTATATATGAAGGGGTATATTCGAGGAGTATATCTTGCGTGAAGGAATATTACTTTGAACACAAACAAGGATCTCATCTACTCATTTCCTTATCTCAAAGCTCTTTCTCTGGTTCTGCACCTTAAACAATTCACCTACGCAACATCATTCATCCACCTTAGAAAAGCTTTTGGTTTTTATACACTAGAAGCAGAACCAGGCATGTCCTCTTTCTCTTCTCTTCTTTGTGTTTGTTTCTTTATAGCTGTTTCAGAATCAGCTCGTTTGTTCATGAATCATAATTTTATACTTTAAGATAGTTTTTCGTAAATTAAATGCTAATCTTCATAAATGTCTTTTGATGTTTCAAAAACATGGTTAAGATTCATGAAACCTGGAATGTTTATTCTAAACCCAAGATTTCTATTGTATTCAATTGTTTAATTATTTGTAGAGATAATAATCATATATAGCCTAGTGGTTTAAGGCAGTTGCATAGGACTTGTTATTCTCAATTGAGATTTCCATGTCTTGTCTTTACTTATTACATTCGTATCCTCGACTTACATATATTGTATCAACAGTTTGTAAAGTTTATATTCTCTTCCATGTAAAAAAACAGTGTCTCCTTCTCTAGCTTCTGTTTTGCAGCAAAAGTATCCTTAAGCCCTTAGGTTTCATCAGCTTGATCATTGAAGAACTGCATCAGATTTATGATAAGTCTAGTTGCTAAAGTTTCTATATCGACATTATTGAGCAGGAAGGTGCTTACTTGGTCGACAAATTGAAATGTGAGAGGGGTTGTTGTTATGTGAGAGAAGGCCCGACCTTTACGGGTTTTATAACCCTGAAAGTTCTTCTTGCATACTCAAAAGCCAAAACCAAGATCCCGAAGAGGAAAAGTAGACAGCGGTGGAACTTTTCAACTATAAAAGATGCAGGAGAGGAGGCACCAATCTTGCCTTCTGCTGAGCTTCTAATAAATGCTATTCTCTTCTTGAAATAGCCTGAGAGATCAAGAAAATTATGGAATATTGCCGCTTGTCTCAGAAGAAGGCCTAACACAATGGAAATATGTGTATTTCTATACCAGGATTTTCAATGCTGAGGTTAGTCCAATCCGTTGGTCTTTTCTTCATTTCTGACGCCTTGATTAACTCGATAAGAGCTTTATTAACCTGAAATTGAGTGTAAGGTATGTGAATCCTTTCTTCCAGGCCAGAAGAAAGAAAGAAATTTATTCCCTGTTCCATATTGTAGCAATGCGATTCTACAGTATCTCAAAAGCCTGGTATGTCTGTATAGTTTGCTCTTATAATTAATAATGGAACGTAGATAACAGTACACCGGTCCTTCTTCCAAATCAGCGGCCTTACCATTTCTCCATATATGATTGTATAATTTAATCAAATTCACACAGTCAACATATTTGTCTGATTCTGTTTGTTTTGGTTTTATATCTTTTCTGTTAAGTTATTGTCATATGATATCGATAAACATTTACTGCAGAGTAAAGGAGATTTAGATGGAACGACCAAGATGCAATAGAGATTAAGTCTTATATCACGGCTACGTAAGGCAAGAAGTACCTCTTCTGTTCTCTCGTGGCTTACAAGATGACCTCCATGAAGATCCACCATTCTCGCGACAGGGTATAGCCTCTGCGCTAGTCTCCTTGCGTGGCATATCTGGGCAATCACATCATGTCTGCATATAACCCACCACATACTCAGGTTAACTTATCAGTAAAGGTAATTGTTCTATCGCACAAGATGATTTTGAGTCTAATTGCATCCGTGTTGCATACCTTCCATGAATGACTGAGACAAGAAACCCAGCCGAGCGGATCCGTTTGATCTCTGGCTTTGTCATTTTATGTAACCAGCAAGCATTAAGTTGGCCGTCAAATCCATACTTGGACTGCATTCCAGTTTCTGCTATTCCTTTAACATATTGCTGCATTGCATCCCTCAAACATTAGTTCCCTTAATTCAACATTAGTCCTATGATTATCTGTCATTTTCTCCACATTAAAAACCAGTATCCACACCTCATATAAGATTGCCCGTCTTGTGTTTGTTCCTATGTTTTCTTCTAGGTAATCCTGCATATATCAACAGTATGAGAAAGTAAGTACTCACGAGTTTCCTCTGTGCAGTAATACTTCATCTTAAGATTTTCGTTACCACATCGCTCTACTAAATCATTTGTTCTCTCAATGAATTCAACCATTCGTTCCAACCGCAAAGAGAAAACAACAGTGGACTTTGCCAAAATTTGCTATGAAACAAACTTCAGTCATCTATCTAGTAACAATTGATATGTACCCATTTTTTGTTTCTACAACTTCATCACATTGAAGAAGACACCGGAAACCCCAACCTTTGAATAATGTGTGTCCAAATCAACTGCTGCCCTTTGATGAGGGGTCTTTGCCCTTAGAAAACGTATCGCAATGGAAAGCGTTAGCCTGTCAAGCTAAAACACATAAAAACAAAAGGCTCTATTCAGATAACATTATCTTTCAACACATGATGACAAAAAAACAAAACAAATAGTTGTTATCAAGAAGAAGATTCAAGAAATAGTGCCATGTGTTTCATTCAAGTACCTTGGGGAAACACTGGAAACCTCCACCTGTAACGTTAAGCAACGCTAGAGAAAGAACTCGTTCGGGCACCATTGCAGCTAATTTGCAAGCTATCATTGCTCCTGTTAATCAAAGATAACAACAATAAGAAGAAATACACAAAAGAACCATTGTTCTTGAATTTATCAAAACAAATTACCCATAGAATGTCCAATTATGTGAGCCTTGTTCCATCCCAAATGATCCAACAAATTAATTGAATCTTTTGCCATTATCGTTGTTCTGTGCCAAATACGAAACCAAATCGAATTTAACACAAGAACCAATTTCACATACAATTTGACAAAATCGAATAACGAAAATTAGGGTTTCTCACAATCGGGAAAATGGAGACTCACGTGTAGTCAGATTTGTGGGTAGGTATGGAGCTTCGACCCATACCACGATTGTCGAAAGCGCAAACCTCGACGCCTTGGCTGATTTCTGAACCGTCGGAAACAATTCCGCCGTCGTCTTCTTCGTCGTTGGGTTTATCAGTTCCGGTCAATCCCTTGATTTGAGGACCCCACGATTCATGAGTTCCGGCCAAACCTGAGCAAAAAGGGGAAATGATTTGAGTATGCGAATCGAAAACCTAATTGAAATCAATAGAGGAAGGAGATAGAGATAGAGAGAGAGACCGATGATGAGAAGAGCTTTGGTGAGACCATGACCGTACGTTCTGTAGAAGATCTTGACGCTGGCATTGTTAAGCGTCGTTTCAGGGCCGGTTTGTTCGATCACGGTCTCACAATACGGCATCGTTTTTCTCTCAGCGGATTATCTTTCCTCTGAAATTTTGGATTCAGGGAAGAAGAAGAAGAAGAGAAAGATGACTTTTCTATAGAGAGGAAAAGGGAAGAGATTTGGTTTGGACGGTTCGGAATTGGTTCGGTTCGGTTTCGAATGGAGGTGAGGACTGCCACGTAGGATAGGTAGGATTCGTCAGCTGGATGGGCGGGTAATATCTACACATGTCAACGGTCAAATTTATACACGGTTTTATTATAAATATTTATACTATATAAAATTTGATGCTATAGCGCTCCTAGACCGTCCACATAAGATTTAAAACCACCAATCGTGGCTAGACACGTCGTTAGTTAACTTTTTTTTAATCCATATTTAATTGTTTATGTAATTTATTATCTTTACTTTTTACAAAAAAAACTTGATAATTATCAATATTCTTTGAATTTCCTACTTTTTTATAAATCTATATGACCTTATCCTTCAAAAAAATAATATTTCCATCTTTACCAGAAAAAATAACAAGAAAAATTTACAATTTACAATCAACAATCTGATATGAAAAAGTTAAACAAAAGAGAATCATTAAGCAAAGAAGAAAATTTGTAAAATCGTCCAAATAAATTAAAAATTATAAGGCATTATCAATAAAAAAATAATAATATCAAAAGCAATCGAACCAATAATCTTTTCAATTTTGCTCCATAATTTTCTTTTCCTATCCAAAAAGGAAATTGTTGTAAAACACAACAAAACCGACAACAACCCAAACCACATCGCTATATATATTTTAATAAACTATGGAAACTAAGATTATTATGTAAGATAAACGTCTGTCTTCCTCTCTTCCATGCTTTTATATCCTACATAAACTCCAAGAATCACGTCTGTCTTTGCTACTCTTAATGTTTCTCTTTTGATTCTAATGTTTATAATAATCATATGCTCTTATTTATGTTTCTTAGTTTATCATCGATCCTGATTTACTTTTTTTATTTCCATTGTCTCCAGCCAATAACACATCCTAGATAAGAGTTGCCAATTCATCATGTAGCAAAGATATAAGTTTGTGCTAATTTTTGTTGTTGTTCAGTTTTATGTTGATCCATATAGATATTTTTCTGTTATTCTTATTTTACATTCTTTTTTGTTTGACTATTGTTTTATAGTGTTTTATTTTAAGATTGAAACTTACGTGAAATCCTATTCTACATATTGTATTATTTATTTTGTAGGTTATCTTTTCTTTATCAAGGTATGTTTTTGGTTTCGTTTGTTGTGGTTGTTATCTTCATATTATATTCGTTTTAAATATCTTTTGTTTCGTTATCTCATTGTTTCAGCGACAGCTTCTTTTTTTGTATGTTATAATTTTGTTTGTGTTGGTAGTCGTCGGCGCTCTCGCAGCGACTATAAGAAGAACATGGTAGAGTGTTGGGTCTTTCGAGCAATTACCTCTATACACCGTTGTTGAATTTGTCTTAAACTAATAAGAAGATGAAGATAAAATAGATTTGTTTTCTATCACCAAATCTTACTTTGGTGGTATATTAGATATTGATATGTAATCTCACCTCATGTTTTTATCCAAGAAGGCATATATGATAAGATTGTGGAGAAGTCTTAGTGAGAAGTAGAGATGGAGGTGCACAAAGATTATTTTGAAAGGTATTTTTTCATCACTCTAAGGTTATTTCTATTTGTTCTCTCCTGTAGGTTTCACACAAATCCACTTATGTACTTAACATAAGTGGTAACTCTAATCTTGCTCTTACACATCTCATCATATCTACAATGAAATTTACGTTGTGATATTTCAGGTATAGGTTTTTTTAAATGATCCTATGTATTTAAATCAACCTGGTTTCCAACATTCTTAATCTTCATATATATATGTATTACGATGAGCTCTCATGGCCATTTAACATCTCCTTGGAGAAGACTGTATAAGCGGAAGTACATGGGGAAGATTGGAATATGACAATTAGATGTTTGCGGCATGCACTCTAGGTAATGAAACGCAATTTTTTTAATTTATGAAATAGGAGTGAAACTCTGAGATTCCATCATTCTTTGATCATATTGCTATTGTTGTTGTGCCATTGGACGTTTTGGTTTATTAGAAAAGTTTTGAAAGAAAAGTTGAGGGTCTTTGTCTTTGTTACAATAGTGGTTATGAGTTACTCTAAGACATTAGAGAGATATGTACTCTTCAGTGGTATTCGCTTCAAGTATGTTTTAATAATGATTTTGCACACTAAATTTCTATGGTCGTTCGCTTGATAGATTGACTGGCGTGAAGAGAAAGCCGGGAAGAAGAAACAAAAATATGGAATAAGGATGCCAACCGCGAAACGAGATAAAGCAAGTTAGTGGTCTGATATGTACTCTTCAACTCGATTTTTTATACTTTAACTTTATGAGTATTTCTCAGAAAATTTGTTCAGTTTCTTAATTGCAATGATGTGATTAGATCTTATTATTCATGTGAGCTACCCATGCTTGGCTGCTTTGAGGGATTACTTGCTAATAAGGTTCCAAGTTTAGGCGTTAAGCAATGTGTGGTTCATTGTGGTGTCTTCTTAGTTTTTTTTTTTTTTGTAGTCTCTATACAAACAAAAATTGTCCTAACTTAGAGTTACATGTATCTTCGTTTTTGTAGAATGATATATTTAATTATATTTGTATGAATGAAAATAACAACTTAAAGTTTGATTATAATTGAGAGAATTAACCGATAGACCATCTGCCATTGGTTTTCCTCCCCTTAAGATATGGATCAGTGTTGGTTAAAGAAAATATGGTAAATTTGTAGGTTCCAATAAAATTAACTAGAGAATGAGATTTGGTAAGAAGATGAGACAATCTGTGACGGAATAAGATGAGCTATTGTGTAGTATTAATAAGATTATGCCACATTTGTGTACATAGCAAGGTTTAGGAATCAGGTGCGAAGGTTGAAAAGTGTAAATAAATAAATAAAACAGTTTATATTCTTTTCTTTTATTCATAGAAAAAAAATCAATTTCTAGAATTTCTAAAGTTTTGATATTTAATGGAAGAAATTTGATGGGTTATAATATTTTTGGGGTGCTTATAGTTCTAGTTTTGTTCATGAGCCAGGAAATGATGCTGAACATAAAATGCATCAAATTGTTTCAATCTTTCTCTTCTCAATTTGATTTAATCTGTTTGGCAGTGGAAAGACAGTGATATATATGAGGGGTATCATGCACAATCCATATGCATGAACATTTCCTATGTTTTGGGATTAAGAAGAAAGGCAGAGGTGCATCTATACATAAGAAGATCTATCCCTTGAATTCTATGGAGGATATGGAAAAAGAGGAACAAGATTCCCTTTGAAAGGGAATATCACCTTGCTACTAAGTCCATAAAAAAGGTGTGAGAGGATGCAGAGACTTGGTTCTTGGCACAAGAAATAGAGAAACAAGAAGAAGTGAGGAAGGGAGGAAGAAGAGAAACAAGAAAAAAAAAAAGTGATCAAGTCAATGCTTCTAGATGGAAACCTCCCCCAGCCTGTTGGTTAAAATGCAACATTGACCATCATTGGGGCAAAGACAAGGAGTTTGGTGGGGGATCATGGGTGCTCAGAGATGAAAAATGTCAAGTGAAACTGCATAGTCGTAAAGCTTTTGATACCACATAGTCAAAACAAAACTTTAATATGGAAGTGATGGTGTGGGCAGTTGAAAGCATGAAGTCTTTGCATTTTGAAAAGGTTTTCTAAGTTGGCCCAGATACAGAGATTACAGGTGCAGTTTTAAGACCACGAGCATGGCCAAATTACAGAAGCCATGCGGGGGCAGTGTTAAAGGCTCAGGTAGTGCTGAAAGAATGGAGAACTGAACTGTTATGTCACGAGTTCCATAAATTTGGCATGTTGATGATTGTTACGTCACGAGTTCCACTCCACCAACAATTTAAGTATGTATTCAAAGAGAGAATGGATTCAAATGACTGGATAATCCATAGTATATTGTAGTTGATTGTCAAAATAAATAGTTCAAAATATTAATAAAATATACCCACGTGTAGCGTGGGTGTAAAATCTAGTCTATACTATATAAAAGTTGATGCTATAGCGCTCTAAAGGCGTCCACCTAGGATTTTAGAAACACGATTTGATTGGTCCACGTAGGTAATTAGCTTTTTTATTTTTCTTTTTTCTTAAAAAAATTGGATAATAGGAATTAATATTCTATATTCCCTTTTTAAAATATTGATATTAAAAAATTTAAAAGGAAAATTTTCCTAATTTATTATTAGTTAGATTTTTTCCTAATTATAAATTATTTAATTGTTTATTTAATTTATTATACTTTCTTTTTTGTACAAATAATTTTTTTTTTAAATTACTATTTGATAATAACATAAAAACCGGTATCAACTCCTTTTTAATTTTTTCTTAAAGACAATATTTCCATATATACCATATAAATTTACTAAAGAAACATAAATAAAAAAAATTAAATTTTTTTGCTATTTGATAATTCCATAAAAAACAATGGCCGACTCCTTTTATTCCTAAAAACAATATTTCCATATATTTGTAGAAAAATTACAATTAACAACAACAAAATAAGTTAATCATATTACTTTTATGAAAAGGAAATCTAGAAGTTCATACACTAATTTCAAAAAGGAAATTAATTGTCGCAACTATATAAACACTTTACCCCCTCATCTCAATTATCACAAGCACGATAAACATTTTCATTGATTATCTCCTAAGCCAAAAAAAAAATAGTGGTGTTAATCCACATGAGATTTTAGAAACGCGATTTGATTGGTCCACGTAAGCGATTTAAATTAAGGTAATTTTCTTTTGTTGTTGATAAATACGTTCTCCTCTTTTTAATAGTTTTATTTTTTTTATTTTTTTAACCCTAGAATTTTCCTATATATACATGTCACTTGTGTTTCCTCTCTAATTTTCCTTTTCTGTTTTATATTTTAGGTTTTTTATTTTTTCTCACCTCCGGTGTATTACGTTACAATGTTTCTAGGGTTACTTATGGTTCTTCTTATTCTTTGTATTCTTATTTATAGATTGTTTCCTTAGTCATGTAGTTTTAAGAAAACATGAGAAAAAGGCAATGAAGATGATGGATCGGAAAAGTGCTTCAGGGCATTAACATTGGATGTGAGCATAATATATCAAAGTCTTTTGTTCGTTTCTTTTACATAGTATAGATTCATCGCATTCATATATTTTATTACCTCATTGATGTTGATGATTTTGCTAACGTTTATTTTTTTTATCAACCATGATTTTGCTAACTATTTTATTGTTTATCATCGTTTGTGTGTTTCTCAAGTTTTTTTGTAGGTTTCACCCATAATCCTTCACGTCATGGTAAAGTCGGGTACGATATTCAATTTTTAATATTCAACTTTTATTAGTTATAGTAAATATCTTACATGATTAGTCTCTGATATATTTTAATTATTGAGTTTATGTTTGTTTGGCAGACAGTTTTTCCTTTCTTAAAAAACTTCCATCATTAGTATATGGTTCGGCTGTTATATTATTTTTTCTTGGTATTCCATTGTTCTCCTAATATTCTAAGTGCTGTAATCTCTCTTATACTTAATTGTTATGTATAATACATAATCTCTAATTTTGTTTGTTGAATTTTCTAAATTTCAATTTCTTAATTGTTTTCTTTTCGGTTTATATGCCAGACATTATTTGAACGATATAACCACTGAATTACACTATCAAATAAAGTGTGAATGGTTAATGTTGCGCCATTATTATTATATTAATTAATAGCTCCATGTATTTAGAATTGCAAGCCTCTTTTGAGCTTAACAATGGCTTACGCTGCATGTTTTGATTTTTCCTTTTGGTTTCTTTGTTCTTTTCTTTTTACTTCAGTAACAAGTAACTGGGTTGGAACTTAGAACACAGTGATTAGTTTTTTTTTAAAATCCTTTTTTCACGCTTAGCAACACGAGGAATCATATTCAAGTTTTTGTCTTTGAAAGTTTGTGTTTAGCTAATTAATATACTCTTCTGCAACTATGGGAATGTACAACTATATAAACCAGTAAGCATTTTCTTTCTTTCTTTTTTCTTGGTTTTATACGACGTTGTAGAACCGTTCATGGTGGGTTTGAAAATAAACCAAACGACTAAACCCATTTCCTTGATCAAAAGTTAAAAAACTTCACAAAACTAATATATACCGAGACTTTATATGTTGTTTTGTATAATAGGCTATGTCGCATCATGGATATGAGATAGTTTAGGCACTTATTGTGGATATTGAGGCAAATGTGCACATGAAGAGGCCAATGAATGAGATGAATGCCAGTATGTTTAATTGTTTAAGAAAATTTTCATGAGCTTCACGACTCAGAAATTGTATTCTATGGTACTCTTGGCTCATTTAGCATAAGGATAATAGTAATTGTAATTAACCTAACTTGAGCTCTTAGAATTTTCACATTTTCATCAGAAATACTTTTGGGAACTGAGCTGTTGACTTTTGTAGGTTAGGGTTCTTAATTAAGGGCTAACATATATGCATGTTGACTTCATTTGGAGTACAAAGCAAGCAAGCAAGGATGCTCTTTTTGGAGGTAATTAAAAACAAATTTTAGCAATATCTCATTATTGCTTACGAATGATGTATTATCGATTGCAGATAGAGTTACAACGATTCTTCGCTTCGGATCGAACATTCCGCAGCCTATGCTTGCAATACGCAAGGAAGACTATGACATACTTCATGCATGATTTTTTTTTTTTTTTGGCTTTTCTTTGTGTTTCTATAGGTTTTTTCAACGGTTTGGTTTGTGTCATGCGTACGAGTTCAATTTTTCAAGATGGTTAGTTCGTTTCTTTTAGTAATTCATTTGATTTGTGAAAGTTGTATTAAGCTTCTTCGAATAGTGTTTTGCTCTCTTTTTTGTGTAACTAATTCTTACATATCAAATAATATCTATGTTTATGATTTCTCTCTTTTTTGTGATTTTTTGGGTCTTAATATGTTAGAAAACTTCACTGAGTTTGAAAAATATTCCAACGTTGATGCAATGTCACATTATACTTAAATTTTTTTGTTAGTCTACATGTTTTGTGATTTTTTTTGAGATTTCCATTAGTATGTTAGGCATCCTAAATTATTTAATATTTATCTATGTGTTGCTTATTTGCTTTATACATAATTTCGTGGCAATTTTACACTAGAGTCTGGCTAGGCTCACTCATTGGATAATGTTGTTACTAATGAGGATGCGATTGTATATGTTTTTTTGTTTGTAATTCTCACGGTTTATGATGTGTTACACTCTTTAATTTTGTGTAGACAAAGGAATAATATATCTTTACTAGAAAGGAGAAAATGAACCATCTTTAGTTTTTTCGTTAATTTTTTTTCCATAATGTGTTTCTATTGATTTTTAATGTTAATGTATTCTTTTTTTCCGAAACATTAATTTGGTTGTTTTTTTTCAAATAGGTTCTATAATATAATTTGTTTTTTTTTTCCATCATAATTTGAAAGTTCCATAGTTTTATATAATTTTCCTATAGTTCAGCGAAGCTTATATCTGAGATGTTTGTTTAGACAAAATCTTATCATCAAAGACAAGCCGCGTTGATGATAAGAAGGTTTGGAACGAAGATGATATTTGTGACGAAAGAATGATCCACGATTTGATTGTGAAAAAGACCAAAAGAGAGGAGGTGGGAAGTGAAATAGCAGCAACATAATGAAAAACTTTACATTCTAGGATGAGTGAAGAAGAAAGAGGAGATGCATGAGTTTTGTAATAAAAAGGGTTTGTAATGATGATAGAAATTGTGAGGTTGGATCATGCATATCTATACGTTTAAGAGGTTTGAAAAAATGATAAGCTTTACAGGTCCGTCTTTGACTTCGAAAGAGGTTAACTAGAAGCTTGATTTAGAAAACTCATGCTTGATTTATGAATCTCAAAGCTTTCTATATTTCCTATTTCGGTGATTTTCTATATGTTTGTGGTGTTTTAATGGCACTTTTGTTAATTTCCATGAGAAGCAGTAAAAGATGTAATGATAGTAGGATCACAACGTCTTTACTTGAACATTTTTAATGTATTTTTTAGATTATGTAATGCTAAAATATATTAAACTCTTTATTAAAAAAAACTCACGCGTAGCGTGGGTGTAAAATCTAGTCTATACTATATAAAAGTTGATGTTATAGCGCTCTTAGGCCGCCACATAGGATTTAAAACCACCAATCATGATTAGACATGTCGTTAATTACTTTTTTCTAATTCATATTTAATTGTTTTATCTATTTTTAAAAAAATAAAAAGGCAAAATTTACAATAAGCAAAAATTTAGTTAGGAAATCGGAGTTAGAATTCCTATTATTATTGGGAAAATAAATTTATAAAGTTAAAAGAATATAAACGGAAATATATAAATTAGGAAAAAAGTAGAGAACAATATATGTGATCGGAAGTTTCTTCGATTGTATTAAAATCCACATACCTTTATATTCAACAAACTTTCCGTTTCTTATGCTTGTGCTTCTTCAACCTAGAGTTTGGAAAATTTTAACGTGGTCATTCAGGTAAGTCAGATCTTTACGATCTTGGTTACCTCGATGTCTTTTTTTGCATGTTTACTTTTATTTAGTTTGATATATTCATATTCTAATTTTATAACCATGGCTATAGTTCGCATGTCTAATTTAGTTGCTATGTATTTGATCTATGAATAAAACAGAATTGAAACATGAGATGAATATCGGGACATGAAGCAAGATTGTAAAAGGTGATTCCAAGCTTTGATTTCTTTACTTTGTAACGAGACAATTTCGATCAAAAGATTTCCTTAGGAACTTTCAAATTGAAACCATGCACGATCTTCTCTCCCATTCTTTAACTGCTCCGTCGGAGACAATCCATCGCCGCCGCAATAACGCAACATCGAGATGTCAAAAGCGAAAGTCTCTGGCAGTGGAAGCGGGAACAATCTCGACAAGTCTAAGGCGGTGAAGGAGGAGCTTAAGGAGAAGATGGATTGCGTCGTCTCTGCGGCGCTCAAAATGGCAAAGGCGTGGATGGAAACCTCCAGGCGTTATATTGTGCTAATGAAGCTAACCAGGGTTTACCGGAGAGCGGACCAGGTTCTTTGAACATCGGTAGTTAACGGATTGAGGAAGAAGCTGAAAGAAGTCATGGATAATTTCAATCGAGTGATAGAAACGATTTCATCGGAAAGAGAGACAATCCAACGAAGGTACTTCACCGTTACCGTTGATCGCTCATCTCCACAGGTGAATACCTTTTCTCATATTTTTTTCAAATTAGTTTCAAAATTAAAATTCAAAAGAACAAAGTTGTTAGAGTATGTAGAAGAACAAAATTTGTTTACCACTTTATCAATCATTAAGTTTGACGTAGTGTTTCTTATGTATTTTTTCCTTGCTAAGAAGCCTATGTATTTTGTTTTCTTTGTTGGATGTCGCTAGCTAATTATTATGGTTTGGTCTTTTGGTTTTTTTTGTTCCCATATATTCTTTGTGATGCTAAGATATTTTTGTCTTTGTGTTGTTATTATTCTTTTAGTATGATTTTTTTATTTGCTTCGGTTGTTGTTTGGTGTTTTCTTATAATTATATGTTTTGGTTTTGAAGTTGATTCGACAGTATATATATTTTAGTATAATTGTCATTCTTTGTATCGTCGTGTTAGTCCTTTTTAACGAGATAATTTTTTTCGTAGATATTGGTTTGATTGTCATATATGTTTTGAACTTTAGGTCTTGCTCTCATATAATCGACGTTTGATCGTGTGTTTCGTCTTTAAGATAACTGGTTTCTTTTCCGGATCGTGTATTAAGTCCTAAGTGGTTATATTTGTAGAAGATTATTTTCTTTAAACCTTCTAATGTTTATGATATTAAAATACCTTAGAATTTCTATGTTTTGATATTTCATGGAAGAAATTTGATGGTTTAAATTTTTAAGATTTTTTTAGTACTTATAGTTCCAGTTTTCTTGATGAACTAGGATATGATGCTGATGAACATAAATACATCAAACTGTTTTGATCTTCCTCTTCTCAATTTGATTTAATGAGTTTGCCATTAGAAGTACAGTGATATCGACGACAAATGGAACTATGTAGACAAATGGGAGCCATGCTCATGATGAATTGCTACTATTGTGGTAGGTACAGAGATAAACGAGCGGCGGGCGAGATTTGGATCGTGAAAACTAATATTTATTTTCTCCTCTATTTTAGCCATTTTTCTATAATATCTTTTTTTTTCAATATAATATCTTCATTCTGTCTATTAAGTAATAACAATCACTGACTGAAAATTTAGATCTTTAAAATATTGGAAAAATTGTAATCTTTTAATGCAAGAAAAGTTCGGTCATTCAGTATGTTATCACATACGGAGAGTTTTCATGTCTAATGATTTAATAATATATATGCGTTATGATATTTAGTTTTGAATGCAAAGAATACGAGAATGCATATCCTCTACTTTTAGTGTTTTCTAATTTGGTATTACCTAATACCTTAATTGAAAATCTTTGAAGGAAGAAAATTTCCATATCAAAAAAGAAAAGATTATTATCTTTTTAAATATTTTTTTTTATCTTATTCGATAATGACTAGAAAAGATATTACCTTGGTTGTTGTTTAAAGTTTAGTTGTTTTTGTTAGAACTTTAAAGTGAATATTACATTGACGTGTTTTATTTGTGTATATCGATGTACTTAAAGTGGTGAATCGATGTACTACTAAACATGATATGTAACTTGACTCCAAGCATGTGGAGAGTATCACTGACGTTGTAAAAGTAGTCATAACGTCTATTTTAAGTTTTGCTGATTATCACACCAAGGACATTCACCGAAGTAATCGTAGCGGCAACGTTTTCCGCTCTCCACTATCTTTTGTTTTCGGTGAGGTTTATTTTTAGCCACCAAAAATTGTCGCAACGATTCAGCAACATACATGGCTTTAGTGAAGCAAAACAGAGACTTAGTTTTACAATTTGAAAGATATGATATATAGAGAAAAAAATGCTTGAAGTGAATTAGGACAAGTGATGGAGAAGTTATGGGACAATTAGTGGTACGAAGATGAAGACGAAAACATATGGAATTTGGACACAGTTTGACCAAGATATTGCGCTAATGAATGCAATTTGTTATGTAGTTTCCTAATGTAATGATCAAATAAATAGGAACAAACACCTATTTTCTACAACTTACCATAATGAGTTAGTATCCCTATATGTCAACTTATAATTACATCAAAAACAATAATTTTCTAACAATTTCATAATCTAAATCAACAATTTTCATATTAAATCCAACAATATATCAAACAACAAATTAAAAATATATATATATATATTCTATACAATTTTGTAGTCAATTGTCAAAATAAATAGTTTCAAATATTAATAAACACATACCCACGTGTAGCGTGGGTGTAAAATCTAGTCTATATATACTATATAAAAGTTAATGTTATAGCGTTCTAAAGACGTCCACCTAGGATTAAAAAACGCGATGCGATTGGTCCACATCGTTAGTTATCTTCATTTATTTTATTTTTTTTCTAAAAAGAGTTTGATAATAGCAAGTAATATTCCATATTTCTTTTTTCTTTTTAATATTGATACTAAAAACGAAATTAATAAAACAAAATTGTAACCTTATTTTTTCTCTTTCTAAAAAATCGATAATAACAATTAATATTTATTTTCCTTCTACAAAATCGATATTTTAAAAAACAGGAAATTGTTAACTTAGCAACAATAAAAATAAGGCTAAGTTTACTAATCATAAACCAATTTTGTTAAATTAAATATGAAAAAATTATTATATTTGGAAATCTATTACAGTTATATTTCAATATGTATTAGGAAAAAGATACATCGTTAGTTAACTTTTTTCTAATCGTGGTTAGACACGTCGTTAGTTTACTTTTTTTCAATTTATATTTAATTATTTTTCTAATTGATATTTATCATCTTTCCTTTATATCTTCTAAAAACTAATATTACTTTCAAACTTATTACCGATCGATTCCAATTGCTAAACAAAAAAGAAAATTTTCTATTACAACTTTTAGGAAAAGGAAATTTTGAAAAGAAAACCATAGATTTTTTTTATAAATATCACACTTAATCTCATCCTTGGCTTTCGTAATCTATCGCCCATATATTTATGCTATTTTTCTTTGTTAATAATTTTCCCGTATTCACTAATATGATTCTTCCTTCTCCAGCTCCAGTTTGACGTTCAAAGTTTCGGTCGCACCAAAACATGTATATGATTTTACATGTAATTAAGCTCACCTCTTATGAATCTTTCTACCGGAACTCTTTTCCAATCGAGGTAAGTCTTCTGAAGTTTAACTAGCCATGTATTTTAATGGTTTACATATTTTATTGGTTGATGTATACTAATCATACTTTTAATCAGTTTCCTTGAGTTTTATGTACATGTTATTATTTATGTACGTTTAGCTTCGTCATGCTATCCGATACATAAAATTATGTTTATATGCATTTGTTATCATAACTTTTGTTTTGTATGCAGATATCGGGTCCGTTTCTTATATATTCATGAGCTTTATGGGTTTAGTTACGATATTATTTTTTGGTTTGAGAAAGAGCAATCCAAATTGGATAAGAGCCAGAGAAGAATGAGATGAAAAATCCTAGATTGAGATTCAATTAGCTTTTTGTATTGGTAATATTTGTCTATCAAAGCTATGTAAGGTTTAGTCACGATATATTTATGCTCTCTTGCTTTTTTGTTTGATAGGTGAGATAGATAAACTAATAAGAAAACTAATAAGAGTACACGTAATCGTCGTAATTTATTTAAAGGTTAGTTTGTGATATGTATATGTTAAACTAATGGGTCCCGAAACTAATTTACCTTTGTTACTATATTGTTTCGCATGTTTCATTGTTAGCTAAGCATTGTTTTAAATTTTAAGTTAATTTGATTATGGATTAGGGTTTTAAATAGATATTTCTCTCTCAACCGAAGATGAACGCGTCTCTTCTCGCATCAATCTTTCTATGGTTCGATACATTATAACAATGTTGCAGCACTGACAACAAAAATGGAGATACAACGACAACACATGAAGGAAGGAAGGATCTAATCGTGATTGGTATTAACTCTAATTTAACCATGTCTCTTTGATGTGTATATATATATATATATATATATGCAGCTTTTCGGTCCATAGTAAACACTATATTTTGTTATTGTTCTTCGTCCTTTTACATATTTATTGTGTTCTTTATATTTACGTATATGGAAGATTGCTTCTAATTTTTTTTTTTTTAAAGATTGCTTCTCATTTTAATTTTGTTGTTTTTATTGTTTTGTTAAGGATCGACATGTTCTTCAACAAGGTTAGACCTTATAGATTTGATATTTAATACTTTTGAATTTGATTCAATAATTTGTTTTTGTTATGACTTTGTATATTTCTTAGTTTTGTCGTGTTCGTCCTTTTTAATGAGGTAATTTTTTTGTAGATATTGATTTGATTGTCATGTATGTGTGGAAATTTCGGTCTTGCTCTCATATAATGATCGTGTGTTTCTTTTTCAAGTAATTGGTTTCTTTTTCAGATTGTTGTGCTACTGTGTGTTATGAATCAAAGACGATAAAGCAAAGAACGAAAGAGATTGAGACGAAATAGGGTTTCTTATTACTCGTGTGTTACAAAGAATAAAACCTAAACTCCATATATATACATTTCAAAAAACCCGATAAACCGACGTATACCGTACCAGCGAGGGCTGACCTTTTTACCACTATGTATTTGATTATAAGTCACCTTAGATAACACTGTGTTAATTAACTCTCGATTTCTCGATTGTTTTATTCTAACATCTCTCTATTTCTTTTTTGATGATTTGTAGGTTTCGTGGATTTATATTATGATTAATAAGGTAATGTTTTTCTACATAATCCAATGCTAGCTACATCAAATTCTATATGGTGAAGAGTGGTTGTTAAGGTATGTTTTTGTTTGTAGAATACGCTTTTGTTTATTTTTTTCGTTTGAATTTCAATTCCAGTGATCTTATATTTGTTCATGTTTTGGTCCAATTATTGATATTTTTATGTTTTGTATTTTTTCTATGTTTTTTTTGTAGGTTTTGATGTTTAGAATGTATATATTTGTTTATGATTTAATTTCTTTTTTGATGATTTGTAAATTTTCTGGATTTATATTACGATTAATAAGATAATGTTCTCTACACAATCCAATGCTACATGATACATCATACCCTAAATGTCGAAAAGTGGTTATGAAAATTAGTGGTGGAGCTCTTGACTATGCGGGACTTCCTAAGGTTTTACTATTGAACACATAATCTTTGTCCTAATAACATTGATCCTACGGTTACAGTTATGTATTTACCCTGATGTTTTTCTTTGGCATGCTTATTTTTATTTATTTTAATATAACATTGCTACATTTTGTTTATAAAATTTATTGGTTTTGGTTTTGGTTTTGATCTATTAATAATACAGGTACTGGAACAAACAGAAATAGAGACCAGAAGCAATACTTTAATGATTCGAAGGTTTGATCTCTTGATATAATCTTATTCTTATTTTATAAACATGGCTATACTTTGTGTCTAATATTTATTGGTTCTTTTTTTACCTATCAAAATACGGAATTGGAGCATGGAGAAAATGAGACCAGAAGCAAAACTTTTAAAAGATGATTTGAAGGTTTGATCACTTTATTCTTTCATGTTATTTTTTGTTTAACTTGATAGATTATGCTTTAATATAAATATTGCTATAGTTTTTATATTATGAATTTAAATATGAAAGAGGAGGCAAAAGATGAAGAGGAAGAATAATAATGGTTTACTCTTTATTTTCATCAGTATTTCTCGGATCGATGGAAAGCTCTTTTAAAAGGTGGGTGAGAAAACCCAACTTAATGCAATGAAATAAACCATTTAATTAGATCATGTCTAAGAAAACCCAACTTAATCTATACTTGAATCAATAGAGCTTAAAATTTTTATAGACCTGGACATATAAACCAAAATCAAAACCCGAAACCGAACCCAAACCAAAAAACCGGGTTCGGTTTGGATACAGTTTTTATCTAAAATTTGAATGATTTCCATTCCTCTCAGATTTTGGTTTCGATTCCAGTTTCGGGTATACCCGCGTTATCCGCGGTTAACCGAATAACCCGAACCTTATATGTTGTATACTAATATTTGTGAATTATTTGCGATTATTTTTTGTTATTTTTGGTTTGTCCTCGGTTTTATTCAGGTATTCCGAATTTACATTCGGGTTTCTTTTGGATTATTTTCAGGTTAATTTTGGTTTTTTCAGATAATTTTTGGTTTGTTTGGATTTTTTGGGTTAAAAACCATAATTAACGGAATCCAAATAAATTTTGGTTAATTTTGGTTTTAAATCCCAAAACCAAAAACCTCCCCGAACCTGACCCTAACTGAACCGAATTTTTATAAAACCCGAATGTTTTTAAATTCATAAATTCAAAAACCCCAAAAACCGATTAGTTAACCGAATGCCCAGACCTATATATCTTTATGGTTCTTTGATGTATGAATTTATGTTGATGTCTCTTAAAGTTGGAAGAGTGAATATGAATCTAACTACACTTAAAGCTTTTTTTTAATGGTAACATTGTCTCTTCAAGACTCCTTCAAATTTTGAATTCTTACATTGTAATTAATGTAAATTCTTTAAAAGCAACTATTATACTTTTTCATCTGTATATATCAGTGTCTTTGTAACTTTAAATTAGTAAGTTCATGCATATATTAAACTCATCAATAAAAAACCCCCACGCGTAGCGTGGGTGAAAAATCTAGTACTATATAAAAGTTGATGCTATAGCGTTCTAAAGACGTCCACATAGGATTTTAGAAACGCGATTTGATTGGTTCACGTATGTAACTAATATTATTTATTTTTATTCCTTTAAAAATATTTGATAAATTAACTTTTCAATTAATATTTAATTGTTTTTCTATATTTTAAAAAAATAAAAAAGAAAAATTTACAATTAGCAAAAATTTAGTAAGGAAGTCGGAGTTAGAGTTCCTATTATTATTGGGAAAATGAATTTTTAAAGTTAAAAGAATATAAAAGGAAATATATAAATTAGGAAAAAAGTAGAGAACAATATATAAAATATGTGAACGGAAGTTTCCACGATTGTATTGAAATCCACGTACCTTTATATTTAACAAACTTTTCGTCTCTTATGTTTGTGCTTTTTAACCTAATTATTTCAGTTTTTAGATGATTTTAACGTGGTCATTCATGTAAGTTCATATAAATAACGTCAGATCCTTACGAACTTGGTTACTTCGATGTTTTTTTTGCATGTTTACTTACAATAATTTTTCTTATGGTTGTTTCTTACTCTTTGTTTTCTTATATACAGGTTGCGATGTCCAGATCTTCCATTTTTTGGATTTTTTGTTAGTTTTTTATATTCTTATTACGCTTTTCATCAATTCTGTTCTTAGTGTTTTTGATATTTTTTTGTATTTGTATTATATTCTCTCTTACTAACTCCCAGAATATATAGGAATTTGTTTTTTGTTGAAATATTTAGGATTTTAAAACCACAACACTAGCTTTATAACTTCTTATATATAAACAACATGAACGTGAGTTCTATGATTTAGCTAACTTTGTGTATTATTTTCACTTTTTTTTTTGTTCTGATGTATTTTATTTTTACTTTTTTATGTGTTGTTAATTGCGCCTTCTATATATGATATGTGTGTTCTTTATCTTTCATAATTTGTTGTTTTAAATCCAGTTGCTAATGTGATTTTATTTTTCTTTCACTCGGATGGATGTCGATCATGATTTGCGTACCTGTTATTCTTCAGGTATTATTCCTTTCCAGCTTTTCTTCAGAATTTGATTTTTTAGGTTTAATTAGCGATTGTTTTTTATTATAGTCTTTTGGTTATGATTTTTGTGTGCTTGAAGTTTACGAAGCCACATCTAATCGTCATGGTCCAGAGGTCCTTCAAGTTTGTAATGGTATTAGCTCTATATTTTCTTTGTTTATGATATTAAATATATCGGTCTCTTTGAATTGCATGACAAGAGAGGTTCCAAATTTATCTTTTTTTTAAGAATTAATAAAGTTTTTGTATTCTTAGTAATAGTAATGTGGTCGTTTTTTTTTTTTTTTTTTTGTCAAGTAATGTGGTCGATTTATTATAATTTATATGTTTTGTATCAAATATTCAGTCTATTTGATCTGACAAATATTCGGTTTAGATCAATAGAAACACATTATGAAAAGAAGAAGTTTCTCCATCAATTTAGAATATTTGTGGAAGGAATAAGTTTTTGCTATTATCTGCACGTATATTGGAAATATTCTTAGTTTTAATTATTTAGCTAGATATTATCTTATAGTTGAAACCCTAGCTTATTTGTGTATTTATATAATATATTTTCTCTTCCCAAATTAGAATTTATGCTATTATGTTCATATCATTGTGTTTTATATTTCATGCTTCTCTCACCGCTGTCTATTACGTTTAGTGGTTTCTTAAGAGTTAATATTTGATGTATTATCATTATCGATTAATAACATCCCCAAGGCTATGAAAAAACTGTTGAAGACTATGGCCAAACACTACTTTCTAATGATTAGTTTTCATGTATCATGATGTTTCGATTGTTTATGCTCTTTTAACCTAATTATTTTACTTTTGACAGATTTTAACGTGGTCATTCACGTATGGTCGATCACGTTGCTTTTTTTGTTGATAGATTTTTTGTTTTTAGATCTTAGTATATTAATTTGTTTACATGTTTATCAATCGCGAGGTTGGTCGTAGTTCTTTTTATGTATTTTTTATATAATAAGATAATATATATGTTATGAATGGTTTTCTATTGTATTGTCACTACAAGAAAACAAGGCATATTCCTACGGCCAAATCCGTTAGAAATCCGTCGGAATAGGGGGTATTCCGACGGATTTGGTCCGCCGGTTTTATCTGGTCGGAAATACAAATCAACCCGACGGATTTCTGACGGGACATGGATCACCGGAAACCATCGGCAATATGTCGAAATCCGGTCGAAGCAGATAATTCCGACGGCATTCTGACGGATACTCATCCTGACGGAATTCCGACGGTCAAGGAGGACGACGACTTCAAGACCGTCGGAAATCCGTCTGTTTATGTAGCCGTCAGAATACCGTCAGAATTCTGTGCTCCGACCGGATTATGACGTAGTGTCGACGGATTCCGGTGATCCATGTGCCGTCAGTAATCCGTCGGGCCAAACCGATGGAATTCTGACGGCTTTGGAAATCTTTAAAAAAAAAAATATTTTTATATATGAAAATAAATGAATTATTATGAAAAAACTAAATTAAAAATTAAAATTAAATTCAAATTAAATTCAAATTGTTTAAAAACCAAATTTAAAGTTTTACATTACATTTAAAATGTCCAAAAACATTTACGACCTACGAGCACGGAAGAATTCGTTCATCTTCGCCTCCATTGCACGATATCGTTCGTCCGCCTCCTCCTTCTCTCTCTTTCGCCGGTCCTCAGCCTCCGCAAGCTGTCTTTGCAGCCGTTCCTCCGCCTCCGCCTTCTCTCTCTCGTACCGTTCCTCCAAAGAGCTAACCCGCTGGGTCAGCTCGGCATTTTGTGCTACCAAACTGGTACCACCGTGATAGCGAACCGACGAAGAAGATGAGCAACTGTCTTCGGGGAGGCCGTAGACACGACCTCTGGTCTTAGGGGTTACCTAAGAAAACAAATTCAAGCAATTTCATAACGTATTAGTATTAAAAGGTATTTTAAATGTGTTTAAAATTGACACGTTTACTAACCTCGTAAGTGAACTCGTTGATCTTCTCGAATGGAACTTCGGTTGGCGGCGGAGTTCCATCGACGCTCAATTGCGATTGGAGGTACTGCTCCCCGAGCTTCTCCACGGTCTCCACGATTTCCCGAGCAATCGCATCTTGGATTTTACCCGTTTTTCTGTTGGTGTGGGCATCTCTGATGACATCAAAATGTGAAGGACGCACACCGGTCTTCGCAATCTGTTAGCATAGGCAAGTACGGAAAATGTTAGCGATAATTAAAAAATTATGGAAAATTAAGAAAATTACCATTTGCTGAACACGTGACGCCTTGCTCGATGCACCGAGGTTGTGGGTCGCTTGTCCCTTCCCATTCCGGTCGCTCTTCCGGTTAGTCGAGTTTTTCTCGGAGGTCGCTTGAGTGTTCTCCCGTTCCCAATGTGCAACTAGCCCAACCCATAATGCTTCGTCGTTTTTAAGAACCTTAGGCACCTTCTGACGTCGCAACCACCCGTCCTCCCACTCGTTCATCTTCTGCGAGTACTTTCTACGCGCCTTTGCGTCGAATTCTTTGCGGAAGATACGAGTCAGCTGTGGGTCCCACGTAAATTCTTGCTGAAAAAACAAAACAATACCCGAAATACTATTGACAATTGGAATGTAATATAAATGATGAATTTTTAATTTAGAATATAAATACATACCGCAAATTGCCGAAACCATGTGTCCTGGTCTGCCACCGGCATGGAATCATAAGTGGGATACGGCTTACTTATCATGGTATTGATCATTGAGTTGATGGCACTCGCAATACCGTTTTCCGAATATGGGAACCTACACGGTATTTTGTTTTATATTTTGTTAACAATTTTATTAAGTTAATATAAGCCTATAAATTTTTAAAAGTCGTCATTACCAGGTCGTGTTAGGTGGTACATCCGGATCAAGTCGTGTCAACCTATCCCGACCGGGTGGGGACACAAACTCTTCGATGCTCATTGCCGTACGAGGAGAGGCAGTACGAGCAGAGGCAGTTGTACCCATAAGAGGAGTGTCGGGGATCTGCGACTGACTCTCAGTCCCACCTCCCCTATTGGAAGTACCGGCTGCGCTAGTCTCATGAAATAGTCCATAATCCTTACGATTTACAAAATTTTTACATAACTTTAAAATTAGTATTTAAAATTACTATGTCAATTATAAATTTAAAATTTACAATCTTTAGTACGGAGTTTGGGCTTTTGGGATTCAGGGAATTTGTGATTTTGAGATTTTGAGATTTCAGAATTTATGGAATTTAGGATTTATGGTCATTTGGTAATTTGCAATTTTGGAATTTTGTTATGAAGGAATGAAGTACACTCCGACATCAGGAAGACCAAACACGTAAAATTTTGTAAATGGTATAAAGGTTTTTTTTAGATATAGTGATTTTTTGATTTTTTCATCTTATATTTATAGATTTAGGGATTTAGGATTTGTTAAAAAATTTTAAAAAACATTAAAAAAACATTTAAAACAATACAAATTAAAAAAATTAAGGGACTCGCTCAATGTTGGGAGTTCAAGCAACCATTATTGACAATGTTAAGGAATTAGAGGTTTATGAAAACCAAGGGAACATAGATAGAACTTCTGGCTTGGTTTTCATAAATCCCTAATTACTTAACATTGTCAATAATTGTTGCATACAAGTCCTAACATAGATCGAGTCCCTTAATTTTTTTAATTTGTATTGTTTTTAAATGTTTTTTATTTTTTTTTTAAATTTAAGGGTTTTACAAGTTTTATAAATTTTTTTAAAAGTTACTTAAAATTTAAAGTTACATGTTTTTAAAAGTTACATATTTTTAAATTTTTTTAAATTTAAGAGTTACATGTTTGTAAAAGTTTTTAAATTTTTTTAAAATTTAAGAGTTTTTTTTTTTTAAATTTAATCAAGAATTTTAACAATTTTAAATTTATAGAATTTTTAATATTAATCTTATTATCATTGGGAATATGATTATAATCGGTCCATCATCATGTGTTAGCAATATAGGATTTTAAGATTTTAGGATTTACTAACTTAGGGATTTTGGGAAATTGGAAATTTGGAATTTCAGCAATTAGGGATTTTTCAATTTTTAGATTTGGAGGTTTAGGGATATAGGTATTGTTGGGTAATTCGGATTTGGAATTTGTAAATTTATGTTAAAAATAATTTTATAGAGGATTTATAAAATTAAATGTTTAAAATGATTTTTAAAAGTTATACAATTTTCAAAGTTTAAGAAAGTTAAATGTTTTTGTAAACATTTTAAATAAATATATATTTTTAATTTTTAAATTTTATAATTTTATATATTAATCATATCATAAATCTATTAAAATCCCTTTAAACCACAAAAACTTATTCAAATCAAAATCAAAAAATTCCAAAAATTCTTAAAATGTTCATAATATCGTAAAAATTTCAAAAATCCCTAAATTGTTAAATTCTTTATATTACCATAAATCCAAAATTCGTAAATTTTAAAATTCCTAAATTCCCAAAAATTATAAATTTAGAAAATTCTACTAATACCTAAATTCATAAATCCCTAAAAAACTCATACACCCTAAATATGTGAATTCCTAAGTCCGTTACTTCCTAAATGCATAAAATTCGCATAAACCATTATGAAATCACCCAAAATTCGATCACAATCACAATCTTAAACAATTTTGTAACTTATAATTTGAAGAACAATAGTGAAAAACTCTTCAAAATTTAGAAAAACTTACATGTTTGGGGTAAGTGGTGATTGGCTTACGGAAGGGGAGTAGAATCGGTGGAGGACCGGTGTAATCGGCGGCAAATCAGCGGTGAAGCAACCGGAATTGGAAGGAAAACATTTTTGTTTGCGTTACGTCTGCGGGGAAGACGAAGGCTCTGGTTATAATGGCGTATGCCGACGGGGTTCCGACGGAATTCAGACGGAATAAAAAATTCCGACGGAAATACTGACGGATTTTGCCGCGTCTTCGATGATATCGAAGTGTTTAGGCGGCACGAAATTAGGGTTTTCCGTCAGAATTTCGTCAGGAAGTGTGACAGAATTCTGATGGATTGTGGGTTTTTAATTAATTTTTCATTCTCCGAATAGGAAAAAAATAAAATTAATTACCCGTCAGAAATCTGTCAGACATTATGACGAATTTCTGACGGATTTGGGTTTTTTTTATTAAATTTTTCATAACTCAAATGCCTAAATTCAAAAATTCGTTCATTCATAAATGACTGAAAATGTCATAATCAATTACGAAATCATGTTGAACAATGCATTTAAACGGACAATTAACCATTCCCAAACTACTAAAAAACAATTTCAAGAACACATCAATAAAAACTCTTTAAAATCATCAAAAACTTACATGGATTGTTGAGTGGGTGAGTGGGTTTGACAATTGGATTGTCAACATCGGAAAACCGGTCTGAATCGGCGGCAGAACGGACGACGATGAGATCGAAGTGTTTATGACCGATTTTGGTTTTTTTATCAATTTTTTTATCTCCGATTAGAAAAAATTATTTTCCCTCAGTAAGCCGTCATAAATTCTGACGGATCATTAAATTCTTATAATATCTATTCGGAGCTTTAAAAAATCACTAAAAAACCATAATCCGTCAGAAAACCATCAGTATTTATGACGGATTTCTGACGGATTCATAATTTTATATTCGGTCTATTCGGGGATTTTTAAAAATCATTAAAAAAACCAAAAGCCGTCAAAAATCCGTCATAAATTCTGACGGATTTCTGACGGAATATTTATTTTATACGTTAATTTATATGGGGGAATATGACATTAAAACAAAAACGTAATATAACTTACAAAATCATTGATAAAAAAACATTATTTTCATTATTTTAAGATTACATTACACATATAAAAATATGACATTACAAATAAAATATGACATTAAATAGGAAATAGGAAATATTACACATAACAACATAATATGGATAAACTTGTACATTAATGGATAGTCGTAAAATATTAAATTCATGGAGGGGTTGGATGTTTATTCATCATCTGAGTCTGGAACTGTTTCATATTTGTACCCAGTAGTTCCTTCATCTTCCTCATCCATGGTAGCTACTTCCGTTGGTTGGCATTCAGCAATCATCGAATTAGCACCGATTATCTGTGTGCAAAATGAATTTAGGTAAGTCTTCCCAGCAATATTTATAAACGTATGTTATACATCTACCTTAACAATGTTCCGCTCTGTGATGTTCAGGTACTTTGAGTTCCTGTTAAAACGGCAAACAGTAATATTCTTTAGGATGACCACCACACCTACACCAGTCGTGAGGTACTCGTCATTCTTGAAGATGTTATGGTGCATGGTTCCCTCGATTTTTCCTGAAGGATCTTTTAAGGTTACTAGCAGATCTCCCTGGTCATTAGGGGTCAAACTAGAGAGCATAGCCACAATCTAGTAATGAAATAGAATATACTTGTCAGATAAATTGTATCTCTGCTAAATGTTAATAAAATTGGTCGAAAACGTAAACCTTTTTGATTTTCACAAATTGTGAATGCGGAGATTGAATTTCTGCGACCGGGGTCCATAAAGGTTTGCTCCTATTGTTATAAGAACCTACATGTATGAAGGATAGATTTAGTATTTGTCAGACACAACAATTATTGTTAAAGTAACTGCGGTAATTATATATATATATATACCTTCACGGATTATGTAATCGATAGTTGAAGTCCACCGAGGAGTACTAAAATCCTGGTCGGCATGTGGTGCCTCATTAATGACCTCTCGAATAAAATCTTGTGTTGGGCGTGTCTGAGAACTTTCACCTCGTACCACCTTTGCATCATGAGACCTCTTGCGAAACAGTCCTCGCCGAACGACTTGGCCAGGTCCCGGTATTACGGGCGTTTGGATCTGGGATTGTTGAGTTGGATGGAGTGAAATTGTCGATTCAGCATCATTAACATTTAAGTTATCATAAGGAGGGCTTGAAGGAACATGAGTTGTGTTTGGAGGGTTTCGACCAGGGCCGCGTTTTTGCATATAGTAATTCCATAGATCTCTGTTTGCCATTACGTAATTGAATATTTATGTGTTGTGTTATGATTTTGTGTTCAAAATGTTTTATGGAAGAATGAGAAAATGTGCAAACTTATGTAGAACCGTAAGATTTCCGTCGGAAAACCGTCATAACACTCTGACATAACACCCCACCAATCCCATCGGCCACTGCAAATGATTTATTAACCACTCAAACGTTGCCGACATCGCAAACCGTCGGAATTCCGTCTGAAAGCCGTCAACATAATTCTGACGACATATTTCCGACGGAAATCCGTCAGTTCGTCTGACCAATCAAACGTTGCCGACATCGTGTAGTCTGAATTCCGTCGCTATTCCGTCGGTAAAACCGATGGAATACCGGCGGGAAACCGATGGTTTATACATATAACTTCTACTATAAATACACTGATCATGACGGAGTGGATATCTTCTACCCCTCTCACTAACACAAAAAAAAAATGTCTTCTACCTCTCCTAACGAATAATCTATATCAAAAACCGGGGTAAATTTTTTGGATATTCCAAAATTCTCGTGGGAAACTGAATCTCATTGCGACGAATTCACTCAAGAGATTCCCACTTACTCGTGGGAATTTGATACCTGCTCACCAATCCAGCAGGAAGATTCCACATCAACAATAGTGTCGGACAGCCAGTGCTTGCCACACAACCACCACATTCCAAAATTGTCATGGGAATCGGAATCTCAGTGCGACAAACACACTAAAGATATACCCACATACTCGTGGGCAGATGCTTCATGCACTCCAAAAAATGCAGATGGGCTCGGTTTTCCTAATCACAAATACGATAACCAGCCAGAATGTCCTGACCAGAAGTAGGTTGTCAATGCCGGCCAACCATATCAATTCACTGAACAGTCATATACTTACGGTGGAAGTACTTCAATAGAATGTAAGGATCAGTACTATGATTTTCATTCGCCCAAAGCCCAGAAGCGCCAAACTTAAATATTGATGTTGATGCAATCAAAAGTGAATTGTGCGATGGATTTTTAGATTCTCCATCAAAGAATAATAAAGGAAAGAAAATTAAAAAATGGTTCTAACCAATGGTAAGTTTGGAGTGGATACAGACATAAGTTTTTAAAATTAATATTGTCCATTTATGTGTTTTGTACCATAACCGTTGTGTGTTTAATATTTGCAAGTCTTTAATCTACCTGTGTATTAAGTTGTTTTAAATTTTAAGTTTCATTAAATGTAATGGTTTATTGGTGTTGCATAATCAAAATATATTGTTAATTAGTAACCGGATTTGATTATAAATTATTAAATGTCAATGATATACAAGATTCGTCCTCAACTTAAATGGTTATGCTTCCTTTAAAACTATATCAAACCCGAGTTCGAATCCGGGGTGGTGTGCAAGGATAGTGGTTTTCTTAGTTGTCCGTCGTAATACTGAGATTGTCTTCCACAATCAGATTTGTTAATGAGCAATGGCAAAATGCAGTAAATTTTTGTCTACTATATATGCAGTACACTATATTACTGGGAACCCATAGATGTCAGAGTACAACATTCATAAGGACACATTTAGTCATAAATTATTACTCTGAATCTTCGTCTGATCCACTTTCACTAGGGATGGAGTCTGAATCGTCGTCAAATTCGTCACGTGTTTCCTCTTCGTCTGAATGCACTAGATCATCCCCGATATGTGTGACATCAACGACAAGGTCAATGTTATCCATCTCCTCAACAGGTGACATTGGTATACTTCTCGATGGTTGTAGAACATATTGTTCTGGAACTCCATATATTTTTCCTCTCGGGTTAATAGGAGTTACTGTGATCCAAGGATCTGTATGATAGGCAACTCGAGGATATGGAATGTAGAAAACCTATTAATAAAGCGTGGATATATATTGTTAATATACATGAACAATAAACCTTAAGTATGAGTACGTAGGTAAACATATTATTGTATTGAAACCTGGTCTGCTTGAGACGCAAGGATAAATGGATCGTAATACTGTAGTTTCCGGCTTGAATTTATCGAAATAACACCAAGAGGGTCAACTTGAACCCCTCGACCATTGGATGGATCATACCAATCGCACATAAACACAATGCACCTCAAGTCCAACATTCCTGGATAGTGGATTTCCAAGATTTCGTTTAAAATCCCATAGTACATGGTATCACCTGACTGGACCGAAATAACATAGTCCGAAGTTGACATTTGACGTCCTTCCTTACGGACCCTGAACGAATATCCCCTAGTGTAAAACTTGGGATATGAAGTCGCGGTGCTGCGTAAACCCTGAACAAACTCCACTAACCATGTCGGGAGTGGTTGACCACTTGCTAAACTTTCGGAAACCTAAAAAATGATATAAGTAAGATATCAGTAACATATGAACGTGAACACCTAGAAAAGTAAGAGTTAGTAATTATATTAAACTTTTATAACATTTCAACCACCCCGGAAATTCTTCATCTTTCAAGACAGCAAGTTCGGCATCTCTCTTATCAGAATGGTAATCACGTGCTAGAGACATGTAGATCCTGTAACATAACAGTCGTTAGTAGATGAAGGCAAATAATTCCATAAATTTAGTATAATAACTGATATACCTTTCGGCAAAGTGTGAGACTTTCTCGTTTAGGCTTTGTGCGACAATAGATCCCTCAACATTGCTGAGATTTTTAACCTTTTTCTTCAGGTGGAACATGTAACGCTCGAACGAATACATCCATCGGTATTGAACAGGGCCTCCTAAGGCTGCTTCTCGTGGGAGGTGAATAGGAAGATGTTCCATAACGTCATAAAAAGACGGTGGAAATATCTTCTCAAGATTGCAAAGGAGAACCGGGATATTGGACTCTAAGTTAAGTATCCCGTCGACTGTAAGCGTTCTTGAACATAAATCTCAGAAGAATGCACCAACGCCTGTAAACGAAAACTAAACAAGTTAATTAGTACATGTATAGTAATATTATGGTAGTAAGAAACTAGTGGGAGTACGAAATATACCTTTAATTGTTTGGTGGATTTGTTCTGGAAGAAGATATGCAAATACAAATGGAAGAAAACGCTGCATCATGACATGACAATCATGACTCTTCATTCCTATAAACTTCCCTTCCGTTGAATCCACGCAATTACGTAGATTAGATGCGTAGTCGTCTGGAAATTTTACAAATTTTTTGAACCATTCAAAAAATACTTCTTTCTGCCCAGCGTCTAACCGGTACGCAGGCATCGGCAATCTACCATTAGCTGAAACATGAAGAGATGGCCTCGAACAAATCAATGGCAAGTCCAATCTAGACTTCCAGGTTTCTTTGCTCTTTCCTGGGACGTTTAATATGGTGTTCATGATGTTGTCAAAGAAATTCTTTTCAACATGCATGACATCTGCATTATGCCGCAATAGATGGTCTTTCCAGTAAGGCAAATTCTAGAAAATACTTTTCTTGTGCCAATTGTGATATTCCCCACAACCGTCGACGGGGTGATGGCCATTACCCCCACATTAAGGAGTTTGCTCGGCACCAAAATCACGTAACTGTTCCAATATGCTGCGACCATCTATCTCCGGAGGTGGACCATATAACACTTGTAGATTCTTCCTGAAATGTCTTTTAGACCGACGATATGTATGATCTGCCGGTAAAAAACACTTGTGACAATCAAACCATGAAGTCTTCCTTCCGTGCTGCAGTTGGAATGCTGTAGTATTGTCTTGGCAATAAGGACAAGCCAATCTTCCATGCGTTGTCCATCCGGATAACATACCGTACGCTGGAAAATCGCTTAATGTCCACATAAGAACCGCACGCATGTTGAAATTCTGCTGGACTGAAACATCAAAAGCCTCAACACCATGCTCCCACAACATCTGCAACTCAGAGATCAATGGTTGGAGGAATATATCGAGCGACCGTCTTGGATGATCTGGCCTGGGAACTAGAATTGAGAGAAACAGGAACTCTCGCCGCATGCACAAAGATGGAGGCAAATTGTAAGGTGTTACGATGACAGGCCACAATGAATATTTTCTTCCATGCTTGCGAAACGGGTTGAAACCATCAGTGGATAAGCCTATGTACACATTTCGTCTTTCATATGCAAAATCTGGATATACGGATTGGAAGTGTTTCCATGCTTCCACGTCAGAAGGATGCGTGATATCTCCATCTTGACTATGCTTTGCATGCCATCTCATAGTCTTAGCTGTGCGGTTTGATTCGTACAGCCTCTTCAACCTCTTCGTTAAAGGTAAATACCACATCCGTTAAAATGGAATCTTCACCCTGCCACTTGTGTCATGCAACCGGGGTTTCTGGCAAAATTTACATTTGTTTTGGTTCTCGTCTTCTCTCCAGTATATTATACAGTTGTCGATGCACACATCTATAACCTGGTAGGGCAAACCAAGACCGGCGACAAGTTTTTGGACCTCGTAGTATGATCCTGGGGCCAAATTATCTTCTGGGAAAACATCTTTCACGAACTCGGTGAATGCATACACACATTCTTCGGACAAATTATAATCAGTCTTCAGGTTCATCATCCTACTAGCAGAAGATAGCGGAGAATGACCATCCCTACAATCGCTGTATAGTGGTTGCTTTGATGCGTCTAACATATCGAAAAAATTTCGAGATTCTAAATTAGGTTCTTCAACCCTATCACCCTCATGATACCCACCCGACTGCAAATTCTCTCTAAACGCATCGTTAACCATCACAACCGTACTTACCCCAACATCTACTTCAGCTGTAGGTTCCCCAACGCTAGACGGAAAATAAGGTTTATTGCTACTGGTACTACCATATTCATAATTCCTTTCTCCATGTAAATACCAAACCTTATATCCCGCCCTAAATCCATATCTATATAAGTGGTTCCAAACAGTAGGAACCGCAACACTAATTCTATTACAGCAATTAGAACAAGGACATTTGATATCCTGACCTTTGTTGGCCGCTTCTTGATTTCTAGGTAACTGCATGAACTCGCAAATTCCTTGAGCGTATTCGGTCGTTAATAAGTTCGACCCCTCTTCCATCATTGGCTCGTCCATCCATGACCGAAAATATGAAGAACTCATCTCTAAATGATTTTTTTGTTTTTCAAATGTTGTTATGAACGTCGGAAGAAATGTGAGAACTTATGTATAATGAAAATCCGTCAGAAATCCGTCGGAAAACCGTCAAAACCTCCGACATAACAACACATCAATCCCATCGGCCAACCCAGACGATATGTTAACCACCCAAAGTTTGCCGACATCGGACCCCGTCACAATTCTGTCAGAATTCCGTCTGTCAAACAGAAAAATCTGATTTCTGTCGTTTTTCCGTCGGAATGTCGTCGAAAACTTACGACGGCTTACCGTCGTCGGTAATCCGTCGGTAAATATTGATGGATTTCTGACGGCATACGGACGGTAATCATGGTCGTCAGAATTCCGTCAAAATAAACCGACGGAGTACTGACGGAATGATTTTCTGTCGGAAAACCGTCTGAATTCCGACGGAAATGTCCGACGGGAATTCTGACGGCCATAAATTCCGTCGGAAATACGCCTGTTTTCTTGTAGTGTGTAGTTTTAAAATAGTGAAGTGTTTGTATACCTAAAATATATTACATAAATAAAATAGTATAGAAAGAGCATTTATGGTGGTTGCAGCGGTATGGTGGTTGCAGTGGTGCTGGCGATGGTGGAGGTGGTGGCGAAGGTGACAACATAGTAGTGGTGGTTCTGGTGATGGTAGTGATAGTTGTGGTTGTGGTGTTGATGTGATGGTATGGTGATTATAGTGATGGTCGCGATGGTGGAGTCAACGGTTAGAATGACTGTGGCGGTGGTGGTGATGATGTTGGCAGTACCGGTTAGAAAGATGGTAGTGGTGGTGCTAAATAGTGACGCATGATAGTTACGGTGGTGGGGAAAAAAATTAACAACATAGAAAAAAAGAGAAAGAGATGAAAAAAAAACGTGAGGTGAGATTATTTTTGTCCTTTTTTTTTGTTAGTTTGTCTAACATATTATTTTTTTATGTATTATACATGTCAATTTTCCTTAATTAATTTTGAATTTTTTGTTGATTTTTGTTTCGTTTTTCCTTTTTCTATTTTTTCATTTTTAAAAAGGTTAAAATTTCTTTCTCTATTTGATCACATATTTTCTATTTCTTACAAGATATGCATTTCATCACTTCTGCGGCTAATTTGATGATGTGTTTTTTGATTCTCTATTTTCATTATTATTTTTAAGGAGATTGTGCTTATAGTTTTCATTGTTAAAATTAATCTGATATTGGTTTGCATTCTGTTATATTTCAGTGGTACATTGAAATGCTCTAAAAGTTTTTTTAAAAAAATCCATCATAGTGTTTTGGGTCTTTGCACCTCTGTGCACCGTTCTTGAATTTGTCTTCAATTAATAAGAAGGTGAAGATAAGATAAAATTGTTTCTCTGTCACCAAATCTAATATGTAAAATATCCTCCTATGTTTATCTAAGAAGGCATATAACAAGGCTAATAATTGGATCGTTGGTGACTCTTTTGATTGTTTTTCTTAAGAAGAACGTTAGTTAGAAGAAGATAAAAGTAATTAATTATACATTTTGATATTAAATTGTTGATTACACATTCAATTGTTTGGGTTTTTTCAGTTGATAACAAACCGGAATTTACTCGGTTACCTCAAAATCTTAACGTATTTCAAGTCTAAAATATATATTATAAAACCATTAATAAACTAAAACCCACGCGTAGAGTGGGTGTAAAATCTAGTTATATTGAAAAGTCCCACGTGCCAAAACACTATCTCCTTTGTTTATCTTTATTTTACAGCTTGTTAGGTTATGTTTTGGTTTCACATGGCGGTAAAACCATTTAAAGAAGGGGAAAAATATACAAGTATTTTTTTTCCTTTTTAGGATCAACAAATAATACTATTTTCTTTAGTAAGTGAAAGAAACAGACATGATATAACAAAAAAATTCTTCATCCGAAATCAAACCTCTAGAAAATAAGAAAAACTAAATATGTCTTTTTCCGCGTAACAGCTCCGGCAAATTCCATGTAGCTATAAGGGCTTCTTGAAGTCCTTGATCCGCATTAGTAGGTTGTGCTAACATCACCCTAAACTGCTGTCTTTGTAGATCACGGGTCATCCCTGAGAAATCCAAGTCACCAGTCACAATTAACATATCTTTAAGGTCGCTTGGGTGAATGTTTCGACGTGCAAATTCAAACATCCATCGTGTAATCGTCGTAATTGTTGTCTCATATTGGCGGTACCAATACTTCATATCAATTATAATTCTTGTAGTTCCTATGGAAGTCACCGGGTCAAATTTTGGGCAAAGGGTGTACCTCTCGGGAGCTTCACGGAAATATAACTATTGTATACGTCTGCTAAGAGTAGGATCATCTTTTCTTTCCCCGTAGAAAATAATCCTAGCAACCCAAAGACTAGCATCAAAATGGCATAGGGCTTGTTCGACCTTACTTCTAAGTTGATAAACATTGTTCCGACGGGGTAACGGTGCAGTTCTCAAATCCCAAAAAACATCCAGCTCTTTTATCTGAGACTGCACCATTTGGCTTGCTGCATTGATTCCAAACTACTCGCCGGAGCTAGAAATTGAGCATGACCTTGAGGTTGAGCGGGCGCTTGGCCTGTTCCACCCTGCCAAGCACGTGATGGTTGTGCTGGGACGGGCCTGTTCAGACTAGGTGGTGGAGCTGAAGAAGAAGCAGCCGAGTAAACGTTCATTCGAGCTTGAACGGGAACAGATGGATCCTCCTGATGCCATATTTTCTCTGATTCATCAACATCCACATTATCAACCTGTTGTTGCTGGGTCTCAAGGAGATCTATTATCTCAAAGTGTCCAACATGTGATTTTCTTAACAAGTTCTAAAGTCTAGTGTCGCAAATAACCTGGCTTTTCGACAGGGATCACGAAAATTATTTCTTTTTATATAATCCAGCACGAGCAAATATACATCTTCTTTAGGTAAGAAAGATCTGTCACCACGTCTCATGTGCGCGATCACATCGAAAAGTTCCTTGGAGACCCACTCTATAGTTTCACCTGACGAGCTTTACTTAGCTGGTGATAGGATTTCCTCAGCAGAACCAGACTAAGATGGACTCCTGGTGTTCCTCTTTTTTGGAGGGCTATTTGAATCTAATCCTCCTCCATCAGTAACAGAGTCATTCTCGATGGCTGTTCCATGAATACTAGCATGGGACTCATGTTATTTCCGTAGGCTCTTAGCCTGATCATTTTCCTCTGGACGTACTGATAGCTAGGTTTTCAACTCAGTCTAGTAATCCTTAAAGTTGGTTTTGTCATCAAAATCCAACTGCACTGACTCCTTGTCTTGCTCATTTCTTTCAATCGACTTGTCTTTCTCCATGTATGGCTCCACACAGGAAGGGTGGTAGGCTTTTGAGCATCCACTAAGGCCACCCCCATCAAAATATACAAGTATTGCTTGCTTGATCTTTCAACTGTGAACAAACAATGATTTTGAAATATTAACAATATGCATGATATCGTTTTCTAAAATTCAAGTAAATTTGGTGGTAACTTGTAAGTTCATAATATGTGTTTTGGCAACAAAAAAAAAGTTCATAACATTTGAGATAATAATTTAAAGGAAAAAAGGTTAGGAAATAGTTCAATGAGATGATGCTGCACCAAGAAGGAATAAAAGCAGCGATGATTTTAACCTCCACCGTGTTTGTTCGCCGTGCTAATTTTACCTTTTCTATATAATAAAGAAACAAAGGAAGTAAAATGTATGTGCATCGGATGAGTAATTAGTTTTAAACCAATTAATGAACAAGGTTGGAAGAAAATCGAATTTTCGATAATCTATTAATCTCAAGATTATCCATGCGTTACATGGATTTAAAAATTAACCTGGTAAAATATGCAATAATTTTTTTCTTGTTAAATATTGGTGTATTTAATATCACAAAATTTTGTATTTGCAGCTAATTGCAGTTAATTATTGGTGTATTTAATATTACAAAATTTTGTATTTGCAGCTTATATAATGTTATATATGAGAAAAAATAGACTGTTCATTAATAAAAAAAAATACATATGAAAGATATCTTTTTTGCACAAATCCGCAACTTGTATGTTTTTATCAATATTTTTTACGGTATCTTAAAAAATGATTTGGCGTACGTTTGTAAAAAAAATTCATTGATCATAAAAGTTGTAGTATGTTTTTCTTATATTTACACATTTGCATCATCTCAATAAAGATGCTGGAATGCATCTTTGTATTTTTATTTCGTTAGAACCTTAAATTGTAAGGAGGTAATAATTGTTGCTTGATTGTATTTTTTTTAAACCGCTTTGGTGTGATTTTTATCTTTAACATAGATTCATCGGTGAAGTATTATGTTATTAGAGCACGTCCATCAGTAGTTTTAGGATGGGTTTTAGAGTAGGTCCAGGTCCATTAAAAGCCTTAAAAAAATGAAAAAAGAAAACAAAGCCCAGAGACGGTTCAGAAACGAGAGATTTGAGGACTCTGCTGTTTTTTATTGGCTGCGAATGAAAAAAAAAAGAAAACAAAATTAAACACAACACGATCCAAAACTCTTCATTTTCCTTCTCCTATTCTCTCTCTCTCTTTGATTTGTGGCAATTCCGACTCTTCACCGTCGATTTCATCAGCATGAATCGAAATCGGTGTATAAACGGAAAAACTAGCCCAAATCTATATCTTCTTGTTTTCTCTCGGTCTGGGGTCAATCGGTGATGGCTATTTCGTTTGATTGAGTGGTTGATGAAGCGGAATCAATGGAAAAAAGAAAAGATCCGGTAAGTTTTCTTTAATTTCTTTGTAGATCTACGTCTTCTTAGATTCAATTAGAAAGTTTGGTTGTTGAATCATAGGTTATTAATCAAATTAGGGTTTCATAGAGTCATACATGTAGATTAGAGGTTTTATAAAGTGATACAATCAAAGGTCTATGAATCGGTATTTCATCAAAACTGCAGCATTATCCCTTTGTTTCCGACGTGATTAATCATTGAATTTGGTTGGGTTTGATTTTGAATGGGATGCTATTCACTTTCTCTATTTTTGATTATGAATTTTAATTTTTGCATCTGTTTGGGAATTAATACACTTGAATGTTTTGCATCACACTTGTCTAATTCTCTGTTTGTGTTTTTGCAGAGATTCTGGAGGCGAGAAAGAAAGTTAAGCATTCTGATTTCTCATATTTGTAATTGATAATAGTATTGGTCTCTTGATTTGAAACTGAATACGAGTATTTCTTGTGAATTTGCAGGTGAAGTTCCATAAGTGATGAAATTGGTAGAAGAGATGGAGAAACCAATTGGAAATCATCTGTCTAAACCGCACGCTGTATCAAGGTACTCATCATTTGTCTAAATCTTACTTTGTATGATTGATGGCATTTACTTTGTGGTAGTTGTACATTATGTGTGATAAATTGTTTGTGTAAGTGGTTGTTACTTATGATAAATGGTTAGTCTAAATGGGTTTTGTAGATTAGGTATGATAAATGGTTGTTAGTTGATATTGAATGTCATAAATGGTTTATGTATTATGTGGTTTATGTCTTGTGTGTTTAACTAAGACTGGATCATGTATTGTATGTGTAGTTAAGTTTGGGTAGTTGTAGTTAAGTATGTCTTGTCAAATGGTGTTTGTACTTAATGCATTGATTGAATGAGTAAACACTAACCACAACTACCACCAATTGCTGTTATAAAACACTAAAATACATCTCTGATTTAAATGTTGTTATAAAACACTAAAACACTAAACAGACTTAACCCTTTAAAACTTTTTCTAGGTATTAAGTGAGTTTCGTAGAGCTAACCCAAAACAGCCTAAAACATTTTCCTCTTTCTCTCATTTTCAAACACAGACCTGAAACCTTTTCCTATTTCTTTCCTCTTTAGGTTATGAATTCTGATTATACGAATCCAAGTAGTCAGTCTTCTGCTTTCATGGACATGTTGAATAGTCAACAAGAAATCCCCTTCTCTGGTAGTTTGTCCCAAACTATGCCACTTGTATCACCACAAGTCCCATTGTTTAGTAGCCAATGTAGTGGTTATTCAAGTCCCCCAACTGAACAGACACCAAAGAATCGTAGAGAAAGTAGGCCTAAATGGAAAGTATCTGAAGATTTTGTACTAATTAGTGTCTGGTTAAACACCAACAAAGATCCAGTAGTGGGGAATGAGCAAAAAGCAGCTTCGTTTTGGACACGCATAACTGTTTATATGTCAGTAGTCCTATAGTCTCTGGTCTTCCAAAGAGAAAGGCTATTCAGTGTAAGCAGAGGTGGGGGAGGATAAATGACATCGTCTGCAAATTTGCTGGAAGCTTTGAGGCTGCTAAAAGACAGAAGACTAGTGGCTACAATGAGGATATGATTGTCAAAGCAACTTATGAATTTTTTTGTAATGACTACGAGTTCAATTTCAACTTTGAACATGCATGGAGGGAGCTTCACAATGATAAGAAATGGTGTGGCTTTACTACTACCAAAGGTGATGGAAGCTCAAAAAGAAGAAAGTGTGATGATGGTTCTACATACTCATCAAACTCCCACACATTCAACCATGCAGAAGATGAAGCAATGACTCATTCTCCTGGTGTTAAGGCATCAAAGGGCAAAGGTAAAAGGAGTTTGACCAAGAAAAGTCCTGTGGAAAGCGAAGGCAGATCGCTGCCAAAGTTTCAGAGTATGTGGGAGATTAAAGAGAAGGATTTAGCACTGACAAAAGATCTGAAGAAGATGGGACTTCTTGAGAGTCTCCTTGCTAGAAGATATGAACTTTCAGAGGTTCAACAAGCTCTGAAGAACAAGTTAATCAATAAAATGTTGTCAAGTGAATGTTAAGATTAATACTAAGACTAGTTTATGTACTTATGTGTAATATGCTTTTTAGTTTTTGTGCTCTTTTTCATTTTCTATTCAAGACTAAGACTAGTTTATGTACTTCTGTTTAATTACTGAAATGTTATCAATTGTTCTTTTCGTTTTCTGTGTGAATAAAGATGCTTGTTAGTTTCATACTTCTTTGAAAATGCTTGTTTTATTTTGATGGTTATTCAAGTCTGTAAGGAAACCATACTGTACCAGGAATGAGTTTCATATCCTGAATCATTTATTTCGGCCACCACTTGATCTGTCAAAGGTATGTACTCAATCAATAGACTTTGTTATGCAAAATCATTACATCAACAGTGTAGTTTGTAGTGTAGTGGTAAATGCTACTTGAAAATGCTTCTTTAATTTTGTTCTGCAAATGGTGTAGTGTCATTTAAATGGTACTTGTATTTGGTAGTGTGTGATAAATGGTACTTATACATATTTGTACGTGCTTCTTTAATTTTGTTCATTGGTGATGGTAGTATCATTAAAGTGTTCATTTACTCAACTATAATTGTACTTGTATACGCTTCATAATGGTGATTTTAAAAAATCTTCAAATATATGTCAGTGATTTAGAAATCTTATGTCATTTTTGCTGGATGTGGATGACGCCAAATAACATGTTCTTGTGTCAACAAAGCAAGGACATAGTCATAGAGGTGTGTGTCTTTTAGCTATGTCGGTATATTAAAACAAAAAAAGAGATTGTTTTGGTCTGTGTATGGACCATGTTGGTTGTTTATTGTCCACATGTTGCTGTCCCTTTAATATATATATCAGACAACTAGTTTACTTCTCCTACGCATCTCCATCTACAAAACTTCTCTTTCTCATTCTCAGTCTCCTCTTCCCTTTAACAAATTTAGTCTAATTCTCAATCTCTTCATGCCTAATTGTTATATACTTCTCAATCTACTCTCAATTTTCTCTCCTCATTCTTACACACGAATGGCTTCACCATCTAATCATCCATCCTACGACACATTCGATGAAGAATTCCAACAAACATTTGATCAAGAGTTTCATAACGTATTTAATGAATTTGGTGACCGTCCAAAGCCAAAGAAAAAATGGGTCTACATTGAAAGAGATCACGAAGGTGGACACAACCGCTTATGGAATGATTATTTCAGCGAAAATCCAACATACCCTCCGTCCATGTTCCGGCGCGTTTCAGAATGAAGAAGTCATTATTCATGTGTATTGTTGATCAAATGTCCAATGAAGTACCATACTTTGAACAAAGGAGAAATGCTAACGGAAAGTTTGGCCTCCCTGCCTTGCAAAAGTGTACAACAGCAATTCCTATGATGGCATATGGTTGTGCGGCGGACCAGGTTGACGAATACCTCCGCCTCGGTGAAAGTACTACGCTCCTATGCTTGGAAAATTTCGTAGACGGAATAATATCTTTGTTCGAAGACGAGCACCTTCGAAGACCCACACCACTTGATCTTCAACCATTACTTAATGTTGGACACTACCGCGGATTTCTCGGGATGATAGGAAGCATCGATTGTATGCATTGGGAATAGAAGAATTGCCCCACCGCTTGGAAAGGGCAATATTCACGTGGTTCTGGAAAACCAACCATCGTTTTAGAGGTTGTAGTGTCATATGACCTCTGGATTTGGCACACATTTTTTGGAGCTCCAGGTACCTTAAACGATCTCAATGTTCTTGATCGTTCACCAGTTTTTAATGATATTATACAAGGGCGAGCTCCCAAAGTAAATTTCTATGTCAATGGACGGGACTTCTATTTGGTTTACTATCTCACAGATGGTATTTATCCAAAATGGGCAACTTTCATCCAATCTATTCCAATGCCACAAGATCCAAAATCAACGTTATTTGCTCAATGTGAAGAAGGTGTCCGAAAAGATGTCGAACGTGCTATTGGAGTCTTGCAAGCCCGATTCTCCATTGTCAAAAACCGAGCTCTGTTATGGGATAAGGTTAAAATAGGAAAGATTATGAGAGCATCTATCATACTACACAATATGATAGTAGAAGACGAACGAGATGGCCAGACCCAGTATGATGTATCAGGATTCGATTACAGAGAAGGAAACATAAGTTTCCAAGTGGATTTCACTTTCTCTACGACCATGCCTACAAATATCGCCAATATGATGGGCAATCGAAATCAAGTTCGTCAAAGAAACAAACATCAACAATCGAAGGATGATTTGGTTGAGCATATATGGCGCAAATACGGTCCATATGAAGATTAGAACTAAGTTAATTATGTTTTTTTATCATGCTTTTATATGTTTTATATCTTTTATGTTTTTTTCATTTACGATTTTTAATTTGATGTTGTAATTTTTTAATGTAATGTTAGTTCAAATTTTCATAAAATGCATTATCTTTCACATTTCATAATTTGTAGTATGTTTTCTAGTTTCACAAATTATTAATTATATTTAAAATAACATAATTTTAACAATATAAATATTTTATTTTTTGAGAACCCCTAATGGGTTTACACTAATGGAGGGGATCAAAATTAAACAATACTAATGAGGTTTCATTTCTCTTTGATGTAACAATATATAATAAAAAATAGCTTATGAACCTCTTATAGTTTCACACTAATGGAGATGCTCTTATTGATTCACAACTTGTGGTGGAGTAAGATTTTCTTTCGAGAGTCTTGGCTTATCCAACACAAATCGTTGTAAAGGCATTATGGAATAATTGACAACTTTGACATTCTAACAACCTTAAAATTCCTAAAATCACTAATGAATTTTCTCATTTTTTTACTATTTTTTTTATTAAAGCTTATGTTGTAACTTTTTATTTTAAAATCATAGGTACCTATATAAAATCTAAAGTTTTACACATTTTTTGTATAGTATATTACTGAGTTTAGTAAATAAAGTATCTGTTAACCTTTATTTATGTAGAATAGAAATATTGCTATTGACAATTCTCCTTTTTCGCTTAGGCCCTTCGGGTTAGAATAGAGGGTTCCCTTTTTTCTCTCAAATAATTTCGCCCCGTATCTTTCGTGGGTCATTCAATTCCGGCATTAGTGTTACGGTATTTTAAGAAAGAGCTGAGTGTTTCTTTCCTTTCTCTGCCTCTCAAAATCTTGGGTATCTTCCGCAATTTTCCTTCTTTGCATTCGGAGTTTCCTCTTCTTGGTAGAGTATTAATCACGTAAATTTCTCCTATGATTTCACAAAAAATCTTTTCGGAATATTGTGTCATTAAAGGTGGATTCACCAGAGTTTTGGCCAATCTTCTACCGCAACTCTTTCTAATCCGCCGGCAAGTTGGTTTCCGATCTCATAATTTCATTAGTATCATGGCAGACAACCTTCACATGGCTATCAAAGGCATGACTCTTGAAGATGACGAACCACTTACTCTCCCAGACAGCCCAAGATTCAGAGTCTACGATGAAAACTCCATGAGCATCTTTGGACGGCTTCTCAACCCTGATTGTCAACCGATGCCGATGATTATATACGCTATGCCTCGGGTTTGGCGATTGTATGGTAAAGTTCGAGGAATAGCATTATCTCGGGATAAATTCCAATTTATTTTCCAGAACGAAGAGGATCTTATCACCATTCTTAAGGAGCAACCATGGTCCTTCAATCATTGGACTATGGTAATGGAGCGATGGACCCCCGACCCTCCCTCTGATTTTCTCTCAATCTTGAACGTATGGGTGAGAATCCGTAACATCCCCGCTAACCATTACTGCCTGGAAACAATGGATTGGCTAGGATCTAAGATTGGAAAGGTTGAAGAGATATCATATGATCCCAAAGCTTTACATAAGACGGACTATGTTCGGGTTTTGGTGAAACTCAACATAGACAACCCTGTAAGGAAAACAAAGGTGATAAATCTGCCACGAGGCGGTGGGTCTGTTTCAATTGATTTCGAGTATGAAAAGCTTAGGAAACGTTGTTTCCACTGTTTATGTCTCACCCATGAGCAACCACGATGCCCCTTGTTACAAACTGCAAAACAAAGAAACAGAAAGTCTGATCCATGAGTGGGTACGGAGGTCCCACCTTGTGAGGAAGGGTCAATCAATGAACGTTCTGAGAAGAATATGAATCAAGAGAAGCAGCTTGCCCTACCTGGCCCTCCTGGATTCCCTCCTATTCTTCCTGGTTTCACTCAGGAAATGACGAACGCGGCCCTTCAATATGTATCGCATTCCGATCCCACGGAAAGGCATGCCATAATCCTCCATGTTCAACAATCAGTAGCCGAAAACTCCGCTGAGTCTATGCCTAATCTCTGAAAGGTTACCATAAACATGGATAAAGGCAAAGGTCACATGTTTGAGTTTGAAGCGTCGGCATCTAGGGTTAAAACCAATCACTCTGCACCAGCCCCTGTTCCTGAAAGCTTGTATGACATTGAGGTATCGTCTTCTCAAAGCTTCTCTTCAAGGAAGGTTAATAGGAGTCATACGGATTTTCGTATTGGTATCTCGTCAAGAGAACCACTCACCGGAAACTCCTCTACTGGAAGAAAGGAACGTAGTCGCCCTCCGGCTTGGAAAAGGAAGTTACGTCAACAAGATGAAGCTACGGTTTCACCGGCTCTGAATGTAATTACCGACACAAGTCCAAAGAACAACTGCAAACGCAAGCAGGCGAAGTTCTTCCAGTCTCAACATCAAAATCCCCCAAAACTCTACAAAACACGGTGGCTTCCGATTTGAAGCCGCTGCCATCCCAATGAGTGTTTTGAGTTGGAACTGTCAAGGTGCAGGAAGCACTGAGACAGTTCAGCGGATTTGGAGAATGCGTCAAATTTATTTTCCAGATTTTTTGTTCTTGATGGAAACTAAACAAAAATTCTCTTACATTTCTAAATTGTCCAAAAGTTGGGTTATGATAAAGTTGTTACGGTGGAGCCGGTAGGGCTGAGTGGAGGATTAGCGGTCATGTGGAAAAGTAGTTTTGATGTGAAAGTTGTTTCAAAGAATCGAAGAATAATTGACATGGAAGTCAAAATGGGAACTATACATTTCTTCCTCTCATGTGTTTATGGAGACCATGTGCGAGGGAGACAGCAAGAAGTATGGGATCAACTAGAAGCTCTAGGGATGAGAAGAAATAATCCTTGGTTACTTACTGGGGACTTCAATGAACTAATGTCCAATGAAGAAAAATTGGGAGGGGCTACACGTAGTGAAGCTTCGTTTTGGGGCTTTAGAAACATGGCGCAGAATTGTAAGATTAGAGAGATTCGAAGTTGTGGTAATTCATTCTCTTGGGTGGCTTGGAGGGAAGACGGATGGATCCAATGTCAGCTTGATCGTAGTTTTGGTAACGAGGACTGGTTTCGATTGTTTCCAAGGTCAAAGGTGGAGTATATGAACTTATGGGCCTCAGACCATAGGCCCATTAGAACAAACTTTGCTTTGGAGAGTGACGAGCCAGGAAGAGGGCGGTTCTACTTTGATAAGCGTCTAACAAAGAAAGAGGAATTTGCAGAGGTGGTGCGACGAGGTTGGGGATTAACCGGCGATGCAGATATTTCGGTGATGGATCAAATTGCTAATTGTCGTAAAGAAATTGCTCGATGGAAAAAGTGTCTGATGTTAACTCTCGTGACAAGATAATACGCATTCACGCGATTTTGGAACGAGAATACACTAAAGCTTGACCCGATTATAGAAGCATCAAAAACCTGAAGCAAGAGTTATCTTTGGCGTATAAAGAGGAAGAGTTGTTCTGGCAACAAAGGAGTCGGTAACAGTGGTTAAAAGCTGGTGATTTAAATACAAATTACTTCCACAATTGCGTTAAAGGTAAAAGAATCCAAAATAAAATTTTGATGCCACTGGATAAAGAAAACCGTGAGCAATTCTTTGAAGGTTCCAAAGGAAACATTGCTTGATGGGTTAGAAAGCCGAGTTTCGTCAAATATGAATGTAACTCTTACTGCACCGGTGTCAATGGAAAAAATCAAAAGAGCGGCGTTTGCGGTCAAAGGTAGTAGTGCCCCTGGAGAAGATGGTTTAACAGGGGTCTTTTACCAGAAGTATTGGTCCATTGTTGGACCTTCTCTCTCGGCGGAGATTAAGCAATTTTTTGAAACATCAATCTTACCGGCTGGTTGGAACCATACTCAGCTCTGTCTATTACCAAAGGTTGTGAATCCAACTCACATTAAAGACATGAGGCCCATTAGTTTATGCCCGGTTCAATATAAGATTATCTCTAAGATTCTTTGTGATTGTCTCAAAACGTCTTTGCCATCTATTGTTTCAGAAACTCAAGGGGCCTTTGTTTCGTGTCGTCTGATATCGGACAATATCCTTATTACGCATGAGATGGTTCACGGCCTCATGCCCAACAATCTCGTGTCAGAGGAATACATGGTGGTCAAAACGGATATGTCTAAGGCATATGACCGTGTGGAATGGAATTTCCTAGAATCTTTGATGGAGAAACTTGGCTTTGATAGAAAATGGGTCAGCTGGATTATGTCTTGCGTGAGTACAGTCTCATTTTTGGTTCTCCTTAATGGTCGATCTCATAGATTCATCAAACCAGAACGGGGTATTCGTCAAGGAGATCCGTTGTCGCCATTTTTGTTCCTTCTTTATGCCGAAGCTCTGGTCCATTGTCTTAACAAGGCTGAAGCGTCTGGTAAAATCTCGGGCATCCGCTTAGCGAATTAGGGTCTCTCTGTGCATCACTTACTGTTTGCCGATGACAGCCTCCTAATGTGTAAAGCTTCAATAGAAGAGGCATCAGAACCGGCTAATTGCTTGCACATTTATGGCTTAGCTTCCGGTCAAGAGATCAACAAAAGCAAATTATCAATTATTTTTGGCAAGAAAGTGGAAGCATCGACTCAGGAAAGTGTTAAACTAGCTTTTGGAATTGATAAGTTTAGAGGAGAAGGATCATATCTTGGTCTTCCAGAGTGTTTTAATGGATCTAAACTCAATCCCCTTAGCTTCATTAGGAGAAACTTCATGGAAGGCTTAATGGATGGTTTGCAAAATCTCTCTCTCAAGGTGGCAAAGAGGTGCTCTTAAAGTCGATAGGGCTCGCTCTCCCGGTATACGCGATGTCTTGTTTCAAATTACCAAAGGAAGTGTGCAAAAAGTTAACAAGTGCCATGGTGGAATTCTGGTGGAGTAGCGGCCAGGACAAGAAAAGGAAGATATCTTGGGTGGCTTGGCAGAAGTTATGTAAATCCAAAGATAATGGAGGATGGGATTCCGGGATATTACGATGTATAATCAAGCGCTACTTGGAAAACAGGCTTTTAGACTTTGGTCTAACCCGAATTCATTACTCGGCCAGATACTCAAGCATAGATATTTTCCACAATCTTCCATTCTGAATAGTGTCATAGGTAAACATCCATCTTATGCATGGAGGATCATATTACATGGCAGAGATCTCTTTAAACAAGGTTTGATTCACTCTATTGGAGATGGAGAAGATACTAAGGTCTGGCTTGATAATTGGGTCTTCGATCAAATCCCTAGACTTCCATTTTATCATGAAAATGCTACGGTGGATCTCACTTTGAGAGTTCGGGACCTTATTGATCCTATCACAATGCTATGGGATAGAGAGAAGATTCAGCAATTATTTAAGGAGGAAGATGTTCCAAGAATTTTAGATACCAAGATCTCTCCATCAAAATCAGATGTGGTGGAATGGAGTTTCACAAAAGATGGCTGTTATACTTCAAAAAGTGGGTACCAGTTCTTAGAAGTGAGGACCAATTTGGATTCGAACCATTTCCAAGACACTCCTCCACTAGAAAAAGCCCTTTGGAACAAGGTCTGGAAAGTGAAAACTTCCCCCAAACTTAAACATTTCATCTGGAAAGCTATATCTGGTGCGTTAGCGGTTAAAGACCGGCTAAGATCTTGAGGCATCCAAGTGGACACTTCTTGTCGTACTTGCTCGTTGAATGTCCCTGAAACGATTTGCCAAACTCTGTTTAATTGTCCATTAGCTAAGGAAGTTTGTGACCGATCTAATTTTCCTTAGCCGATATGTGGATTCTCTTCCAATTCGATGTTCCTCAATATTCATCATATCATAGCAACGGGCAATAAACCCAATATTCCATCATCTATTCGTCGTAGCTTCCCTTGGATTCTTTGGAACCTGTGGAAAGGACGCAATGCTCTGGTTTTTGACAATACCAGATATGACGCCTCGGCTATCCTAGCTAAAGCACTAGAAGATGCCAACATTTGGTTTGGTTTGAATACTCCGAAGACTTCCCATGTTAACTCTAAAGACCAACAAGGAAATCGGCTCTCTTGTTCCTTGGTCTGGACAAAACCTCCATCTCACTCCATCAAATGTAATGTCGGAGTAGTGTGGTCCCCGGAAACTCGAGAAGGTGGTGTGTCTTGGATAGCTAGAGACGCCAAGGGTAAGTCTTTGTTTCACAGTCGTCGATCGTATGCTAATTTATCTTCCCAATTATAAACAGAGCTATGGGGACTCATTTGGGCAATCGAAACTGCGCCTGACATCAAACTACGCTGCGTAATTTTTGAATCTCACTTCTCCCAAGCTAAAGAAGCACTGCTTAACCCAGCCATAGGCGCACGGTATCCTATCTTAATATCTCATATTCTTCGTAAGCTTCAATTCTTTGATATATGGAGCCTTTGCTATGCACCTTTGAGATGTAATCAGGTGGCTCAATCCATTGCTAATAGTGTCGTCAATGATGATCGCCGTCAGTCTTACATAGCACGAGATAGCCCATCCTGGCTTGATCACCAAATACTGGCAGAATCAAGAGTGGTCTAATTGTCTAAGGCTACGCCACTACAAGACAGCCGATGCTCGACCACGCAAGTCTTCATCTTTCTTGGAAACCCATGGTCTATACTGTTTCGGTCGTGAACGTATCTATACATGGTGCTCTGTTTTACTTTTATGCTCTGTTTCTCTTATTTGGGCTTCGTGCTCTTCTTTGTTCCTGTAAGATGTTTTTGAAACGTTCTCAAGTGTTAAAAAGAATAATAAATAAATAAAGTATCTGTTTTTCCAACTATGAAAAGTTGACAATAACACATTTAATTTAGTATCATAATATTTGGTGGATATCAAAGAAAGAAAACAAAATAACATTTAATTTACATTGGACATTGTAACTTGTTAGAATTAACTTACATTAGACTTATCTATTAAATTGTATGAATTAATTGTAAAAGTTATGAAAAGAACTTTTTTCCAATAAATAAATAAAAAAAACAAATGACGTGTGTCATTCTCTCGTGACTTGGGTTTAGAAAAACCTTAAAATATTATATAGATTATATGACCGTCAACAAATAATCTATGATACGATCAAAATTGTTCAATATGAAAAGACATGGAAATATAGAGCCATAAAATAAAAGGTGAATATATAGTAAGCAAAAGGCAAGAATTATTCTGATTCAAGAGTTGTAAAAAAAAACAACGGTCATAAGAGTTTTGGCACTTGGAATCTCCAATACCGAGTTTTATACTAAAATGTGATCAAGACATGGTGATTATGATTCGAGAGTGCTTCTTCGATAAGAAATTGCTTGTGTCTTGATCTCAAGTCACACTTCAAAGGATTAGCCAAGCGATTTTATTTGGAATCTCTGCGATTTGGAAGAAAATTTGATTGTTTCATTTGGAATCAGTCACTCTTGCTTGGAATTAACTCGTATGGCAAAATTATACAATACACACGAGTTACTCAATTCTTAAATTCTATGCAGTTTTTAGCGGATTGTCACTTATACATGTAGAAAATGAAATTACGACACAATCGACATGTAGAAATTTAGATATATGTTCTTTTTTTGTTCTTGTTTCATTTAAAGATTTACTGTTTAAAAGCATGAGAAAGATGTTACTCTTTCTTAAAACAAAATGAGATAACTTCTAGAAATGTGATTCCTCAATCAAGATAGATTTAGATCACACCAAAAAAATATGAATACATAAAGACGAAAATGACAATTCATTTGCTTTGTTTGGGGCCGAAAACATTTCAATAAGCTTCTCTTTATCATATATCTAGCCCGAGAGATTGTTGTCCACATTTTAGTTAGTAGACTAGGCCCGACTGATCAAAGTGACAACCACGTCTTTTCAGGACCTTGTGTTGCTTCATTGTCTTGCATGTCTACTCCCGCATCAAATATAACAGTCGCATTTTACTTTGTAGTCCTATTTAACTACTTGTATAGCTTTTACGTCTGTTTTTATATTTCTACTTTTAAATTCTTTACTTTTTGTAATAAAAGACGCAAAAAAAAAAAAAAAAAAACTAACACAAAACTTAATTCATTCTGATGTAAACGGTTAGATATTATCTATACAATTTATGTATTGCAATAAAAACCGTAGAATCTTATATATAGATATCTAAATTTATCGCCTATAATATAACCATAGTGAACTGTAATTCTATTTAACCATTCGTATGGCTTTTGATTTTTTCTTCCTACTAATATGTTTTTAGGAATTTTTTTTGAGTTCTTTGATTCTATAGTACAACATGGAAACAAAAAGGAATGAACAAAAACTTTTAAAAATCAAAAACAAAATTTGAGTGGTTTAAATACTTTCTATAACAAATTAAAGTTATATATACCGTTTATGAGTGTGAAATTAAAACCACATAATCATTATCGCTATTTAAAACATTTATGTTGTTAGATGCATAATTTCACTAACCATTCATATGGCTTTTGATTTTGATTTTTTATTAATATGTATTTGAATTCTTTGATTCTATAATACAACATGGAAGCAAAAAAAGAGAGTTCAAACACAAAATTTAATTGGTTTAAAAACATTCTATTAATCGTGTTATCTATACCGTTTATGCCCATGCAATTAAACCCGCATAATCTTTATCATTATTTATACTGTTTATGTTGTTAGATGCATCATTTCACTAACTATGGCTTTTGATTTTGATTTTTTTATACTAATTTTTGGGAATGTTTTTGAATTCTTTGATTCTATAATACAACATGGAAACAAAAAAAGAGAGTCAAACACAAAATTTAATTAGTTTAAATTCCTTACATTCTATAACAATTATGTGTTATCTATACCGATTATACGCGTACAATTAAAACCGCATATTCTTCATCGCTATTTACAGAGAATCATCATTTCATATCCAAATTCTCCAAAGTGTTTGAACGCCAAATTCTTCATCGCTATCTGTATATATCGGGAAAATTGTCGGGAAAATTGTCTATTTCCCCACTGTAACTATGACATACACATATAACTTCACGAAATGTTTGCCTCCGCACAGATATCCACCAACTGAAAGTTCCATGTCTATTTCCCCACCGGATGAAAGTTAATGTCCAGTTCCCCACCGGATGAAAGTTCAATGTCTAGTTCTCCACCCGTTCCAATTCTGATTGGTTTGACTAGTTTGAAGATCGGTTTAAGATCTAAACTGACACAAAATCATGAAATTGAACCAAATTAATTCAGAAAATAATAATTTATTTAAAAATAATAAAAAACATCACAATAATTTTTTTAAATTCGTAAAAAATTGAGGGAAAAATTTTGAAACTTTTAAAAAACTTCGGAAACTTTTAAAAAAAAATTAATTAAAAATTTCCAAATTTATAATCTTTAAAACTTTAAAAATACTTTAAAAATCATAAATTATTGTAAAATTAAATTTAAAACCGAATTTATGATTCCGAAACTTTTTAAAAAAATTCTGAAACTTTTTAAAAAACAATTTCCAAATTTATAATCTTCAAAACTTTAAAAACACTTTAAAAATCATAAACTATGAAATAAAGCAATGCATTTTAGATTATAAAATCCTAACTTGTTTATACTATAAATTTAACTTTTAAAGTGTTTTTAGTGTATATAATTTTTACTGAGTCAAGTTTTGTAAAATCCTAACTTGTTTTTTGTAACTTAAATTTTATAATCTAAAATTCATACCTTTTATTTCATAATTTATGAAATTCAACACTTTATAATTTAAATTTTACTTAGCTTTTGTTATGATTTTTACGATGATTTTTACAATGATTTTATGAAACTTAAAAAAAAAAATTACAATGACTTTTTAAAAAATAATACATTCGGTTTTAAATTTAAAAAACTAAATTTAACTTTAAAATTTCCAAGTTTATAATCTTCAAAACTTTAAAAACACTTTAAAAATCATAAATTTAAACAAGTGTTTTTAATCTTTATTTAAACAAATAATATTTATTTTAAAAATAATAATAAATATCACAATAAGTTTTTTAAATTCGTAAAAAATTGGGGAAAAAATTCTGTTAACTTTAAAACAAAAATCAACTTTATAATAAATTTAATTTTATAATAATATATGATTTTTAAAGTGTTTTAAAGTTTTAAAGATTATAAATTTGGAAATTTTAAAGTTAATGTTTTTTTAAAAAGTTTCAGAATTTTTTTTTAAAGTTTTAGGATTTTCCCCCCAATTTTTTACGAATTAAAAAATTTATGTTGATGTTTATTATTATTTTTAAATAAATTATTATTTTCTGAATTAATTTGGTTCAATTTTATGGTTTTGTGTCGGTTTAGATCTTTAACCGATCTTAAACTAGTCTAAAACCAGTCAAACCAATCAAATTGGAACGGGTGGGAAACTGGACATTTAACTTTCATCCGGTGGGGAAATAGACATGGAACTTCCAGTTGGTGGATATCTGTGCGGAGACAAATATTTCGTGGAGTTATATATGTATGTCATAGTTACCGTGGGAAATAGATAGTTTTCCCGTATATATCATTTCATCTACAAATTCTCCAATATCCAAACGACGACGTTTAGTCTCAAGCCACGACCCGTAATTAACGCAAACCACTACTACCCTTCTTGCACGGTCTCTCTCTCTCTACTCCCTCAACTTTAAAACTTTCAGAAGAACCCTCAAAACAGAAAACTCTTTCCACTGTACCGATCCGTTTCTTATCTTATATCCGATTTGCTCCGATTAAAGGACCTCAATTGCATTCCCCTTCTGAGTTTTCTCTATAATTTGACCAAAACTTTGTTTCCTTTGAGTAAATTGGAAACTGTGCTCTTCTAGGGTCTGTGAACTTTCTAATTCCTTTGAAAACCCTCGAGTTCAAATTTAGGGACTTTTTTTTTTTCCGGCGAGATTTATAAATGACTAGTTGATTGATTGGACTTTGATTTCTGGGATTTAAGATGGAGAGATCTAGATCGAAGAGGAACTATCACTATGACCAAGACTATGATGGAGATTCCATGGGAAGGTCTAAACCTCGCTACAATAACAGTTACCACTTTAGCGGTGGCGGAGGAAATAACAGATTCCGTGGCGGCGGAAACGGCCGGCCATCGAAGTCTCACCCAGAAACGATGGCAACGACGACTTATCGTGTTCTCTGCCATGACGCCAAAGCAGGAGGTGTTATCGGAAAATCAGGAACAATCATCAAATCGATTCGGCAACACACTGGCGCGTGGATTAACGTGCACGAGCTAGTTCCCGGAGACGTGGAGCGTATCATCGAGATTTCCGATAACCGTCGCCGTGATCCCGACGGTAGAATGCCGTCTTTCTCCCCTGCTCAAGAGGCTTTATTCAGTGTTCACGACAGGATTATGGAGAGTGAACCTAATTACGGCTTCGGCGGACCTCCGCCGGAAGAGGAGGAGGATTACGGTGGAGTTAGAGCTGGAGGAGGGAAAATTGTGACTAGGCTTGTGGTATCGAAGATGCATGTTGGTTCCTTGTTAGGTAAAGGTGGGAAGATTATTGAGCAAATGAGAATTGAAACCAAGACTCATATTAGGATTCTCCCAAGAGAAAGTAACTTACCTCGTTGTGTTTCTTTAGCTGAAGAAGTTGTTCAGGTCTGGAATTTGCTCTTTGAAACTCATACTTATACAAAATGGTTAAGATTTTGATGTGAAATGTTCCTTTTCTTGGTCATGGTGTGGTTATGCTTAAGCCTTCTTTGGTTTCTTGCTTACTTATGGGAAATGGTGTTTGTGGTGTTGCCTGTTTTCAGATTGTAGGTGAACTACATGCAGTAAAAAACGCTATAGCTATTGTATCATCGCGTCTAAGGGAGAGTCAACATCGTGATCGGAGTAATTTCCAGGCGCGTATACATTCACCGGAACGTGCCTTTACACCGGCTGATGATTACATTCCACAGACAAGAAGACAATCATCGGAGAGGTTTTCTCGTGGGAGTTATAGAAGTAACAGTTTCAGCTCTCGCCAATCGAACTATGCAGCGGAAGCACAAGCAGTTCCAGTTGGTGAGAGTCCACAGCCTTACGAAGAGCTCGTGTTCCAGATTCTCTGCCCCGTTGATAAGATTGTTCGTGTTGTTGGAGAATCACAAGGACTAATAGATTTGCTTCAAAACGAGATTGGCGTGGACATGAGAGTATCTGACCCCATTGCTGGGTCTGATGAACAGATAATTACCATTTCTTCTGAAGAGGTACTCTAAATGATCTTCTTCAGTGTTAGTATCTGTTACAAATACAATTGTGAACTTGAACTTCTGTGTTTTTGTTTTGCGTAGACTCCTGATGATCAGCTTTTTCCTGCTCAAGAAGCCTTGTTGCACATTCAAACTCGGATCGTAGATCTTATCCCGGACGAAGAAAACCTAATAACAACGCGATTACTTGTCCCATCTAGAGACTCGGTATGTTTGGAAGGGAAATCAGGATCAGTATCTGAGATATCGCGGTTAACTGGTGCAACCGTACAGATCTTAGCTAGGGAAGAAATTCCGGGATGTGTTTCCGTCAATGATGTTGTTGTACAGGTTTGTTTGTCTATTTTTTAGGAGTTGAGCATATATTCGAAACTTACGTTTGGTCTGAAAAGAGTATACTCATGTGTATGTAGATTGCTGGTGAGATCAAAGCAGCTCGAAATGCACTTGTTGAACTAACGTTACAATTGAGGAATCATATGTACAAGGAACTCTCTCAAAAGGAGACACCACCGGCTTCAACATCAACAACTGGACCTCTTGAAGGTGTTGCAGGAGTGATTGAGGTAGCTTCATCAAATAACACAACTCAATCCCGTGAAGGTCTTACTGGTTCCAATCTAAACTTGCAGCTAGTTAGCTCGATCGTTCAACAACTTAAGGTTTTGTATCTCATCTACATTCTTGCCAATATAATATCATTCAGATTCAGTTAGGTTCATGCTTATTGACAGTTAGATATAGAAACAACGTAATATTGCAATTTGGCTATGTAGCTTAAGGGTTCATGTCAATCTGCGGCTTTTATAGGAAGGTGGTGGATCAGTTACAAAGGCGGCTGAAAGTGAACACCGTGACGAATTTCCTGTTACGGCAAGCAGGTAGAGAAATTCCCAAATTTAGATTATTTTTTCAGAAACCGTCGACGAAAATATATTCCAAGAACAACGAGATGTGCTAGTTTCACACCTCTCTTTCCTGTTTTTTCTTCTTCTCTAGAATGTCGGTGCCCCTTGTTACTAGGAGCACTCTTGAAGTTGTTTTACCAGAACAAGTTGTTCCTAAGCTTGTTACGAAATCAAGAAACAAGCTTGCACAAATCAGCGAGGTAAAAAAACTCTTTTAAATGGAACTAGATTGGTAGCAAATCATTTCTTGAAACCAAATCTTAACACGCGTTGTCTTCACTCGATCACAGTGGTCTGGAGCTAGTGTAACCTTAGTTGAAGACGGGCCTGAAGAAACACAGAATATAATTCGGATTTCGGGTACACCTGAGCAAGCGGAGAGAGCACAGAGCTTGCTTCAAGGCTTCATCTTGAGCAGTAAGTTTCTCTCTTTTTCAAACTAGATATCGTATATCGCTGATTTGTAAGACTGATTTATGTTCCTTCGTTGGTGCAGTACAAGAGGATGGACCGTGAGCTTAGACCGAATCATCGGTTAGCACAAGGATGAGATCAAGAAACTGAGAAAATATGGAGTTTGTATGTTTTGTTGGGTATTATGATTTGATTGACAGGTTGGTTTAGATGAACATATTTTTGGTTTCTTTGTTGTCGATTGTAGTCTCTTTTCCGTTGTTGTAACTGAGAAAAGTTTAATCCGAAAAAAAACGGCCTGGTGTTTCGTTGGCATTGTTAAAACAGCAAGTAGTTACCCCATAAACGGCTAAACCCTACAAAAGACTGTAGTTTCGAAGAAGAACCAGTAGTACACACCTTGTCGTTTTTATACAATAAATTAAACGCTGCGTTTTGTCTTCAGTTAACCAGGGGCTAATTTTGATATACCAGAAACATTAGGGCTAAAAAAGGTATTATTTTACAAAATTGCCACTGCTAAAACCTTGCCTGCGAGCTTCTTTCTATTTCTTCGAGTCGCATCGCATCTCACCGCCGCACCGTCGCCGTTTCACCGTCGTCGCGTTGCCGCTTCCCTGGTGATTCATCTTTACCTTATCTTTTAATTCGCTTTTTACTCTCATATTCGTGGAATTGTAGGGTTTTGTTCTCAGCCCTTTTCGCTTGTATTTCATCGCAGAGAATCTCGAAAATGGCTTATGTTGGGCAAAGTAGAAATGTGATTCGTCATGTAGTTTCGAAAGGAACAGCTTTACACAAGTATGATAATGCGATCCATCATCCTCTTCTTTTCGCCTGTCAAGGAGTTCGATACAGAAAATTGGAAGTTATTCTCACCACGGTGGGTTTACAAGACTTTACACATTCATTCTTATCTTCCTTCGATTTTTCAATTTCCTTGTCATTTCGTTGGATTTGTTTTTGATTTTGTGTGATCTGGTTTTTGTAGGGCATAGAGAAGCTTGGTAAATCTGGTGAGACGGTGAAAGTGGCTCCTGGGTACTTCAGGAATCACCTTATGCCTAAACTCCTTGCTGTGCCCAATATTGACAAGTATGCATATCTCATCCGTGAGCAACGCAAGGTAATAATAATACTTCACCTTTGCAAAATTGGTTTAGTCTCTCTGGTATGATTACTAGGTTGAAGAATGCTACTTGTTTTTCTCCTCTTGTTCTTGTTGTGTTCTTGCTTATAGTGTTATGGTTGGTATAGTGTTGGATGCTTAGTCATTTGATTACTTGATGGGAATGTTATGTTCAGATATATAATTTTCAAGAAAAAGAAGAGGTTAAGGTGGTTCATAAAACTTCTGAAGTCCAGACTAAAGAGTATGAAAAAGCCGCAAAGCGTCTAGGGAATGCCAACTTGGTAATTTAGTAGTATTCACTATTTAGCATTTTTGTTCTTGTTGAATATTCAGGAGCATGAGATCTTTATTTGTTTGATTAACCAGGTACTGAGGAAGTTAATTGACAAGGAAAAGTTCAAAAACCGCTCCTCGAAAGACGACAAACCGGATGTACAAACACCTGTGACCAAGGAAGAAATAGTCTCTGGGGTAAACTGTTTCTTCTTTTTAGCTATGTGAAATTTATGTAAACCTTTGTTTTGTATAAGTTGATCTTGTCATTGTTAGTCATTATGCCGGTTTTTCTTTTTTTAAAAGGTGGCGAGACAGCTTTGTGTGAAGATTGATCCGGACAATGTGGTTCTACCAGAGCCATTGGCAACTTTTGGAGAGTATGAAGTGCCGTTGAAATTCCCCAAGACTATTCCTTTGCCACAAGGAGTTGTTCAATGGATTCTCAAAGTCAAAGTTCGTGGCCATTAAAATCTTAGAAACTCTTCATTGATAGTTTTCTCCTTTCAATCTGGTTTCATCTATACCCTTGGAATTGAAGAGACTAAACGACACAAATCAGTTGCATTTTCCTTCATTTGTCTTTGTTCTAGTTGTTTAAACCAGATTTAAAACTATGATACGAATTTTGTATGAGCATCTGAAAATGAAATAAGTTTTGGGGGTTTTGTGCTATTATGTTAGTTTTGGGGGTGTTGTTGCAATTATTCTCAGAAGCCCACATTATATATGTGATTTAAAAACTTTGGGCCTAATTTGTGAATTTGGGCTATCTTTTTGTATCTCAGTCGTCTCGATTCGATAGTTCACCGGCGTTATCTCTAGTCGGCGATTCGGCCACGACTTCCATCTTTGAACGAAGAGCTTCCTTCACACTTCCTCACTAGCTCTCTCTCATCAATGGTGTCTTCAATTTCTCTCCTCCCTTCGGCAACTTTGCTCACAAACTGGTAAATGGTTCATTGTTCCTGCTACCTTCGCTTGCAAGTTCAAAATTGGTTCTCCTGCGTTTTTTTGCTTAATTTTTCGATTTTGGGGTTTCAGGGCGAATCAATCAAGTTCTCAGTCGTGGCATTGCGTTTGTTTCCGTAATCATAAACGCAAACCTAACCTCTACTTGATTCCTGCCCGCCATTTTTATTCAATTTCAGAAACCACATCGAAGAAGCTGAAGATTCGTGCAACTTCCGGCGTTTCTCATGTTCAAAGGTGAGAAATTGGTTAATTGATTGCTCTTTTTTTGTTTAACTCAGAGAAAGATGAATTTAGATTAGTTTTTTTTTCTGTCTATGAAGGTCTACGCATAGCAATAATGTTAATGGGATGAAAGAATTTGAAATGGAGTTGCAAGAATTGTTCAATGATGTCAAAGATATGGTAAAGACCGGGAACGAAAGAGACGCAATGGAACTTCTTCGAGCTAATTACGTTGCTGTGAAAGAAGAGATTGATTCGGGTTTGAAAGGTATCGAACAAGCTGCTCTTCTTGACATCATTGCCTTGGGGTATATGGCTGTTGGAGACTTGAAACCCGTGTCGGCATTGCTTGATATGGTGAGTCTTAAGTCGGATATCAGAAAATCGTTTCTTGTGGTGATACTTTTCCTATAACAGTCTTAAGTTGAAAAATGCAGATAAACAAGATAGTTGATAAGTTAGAGGACTATGAGCCTCTTTTGGATTCAGTACTTATGCATGTTGGCAGTATGTATTCGGCATTAGGGATGTTTGAAGACGCTGTACTCGTGCATCAAAGGGCTGTTAGTATATTAGAGAACAGATACGGTAATGGTCCTCTAAACCTGTGTTTGGTATGTGTGCGTTCTTTGTTTGTCCTTACCCCAACATTACTTATCTGCTAGGTAAATGCAATACTCTACTTGTCACACCATTACTTGGGTTAGCTAAGAGTTTTGGTTCATATGGAAAAGTAACTAAAGCTATTGGCGTTTACGAGCGTACAGTGACTATCTTGGAACGGAATAGAGGTTATGAAAGTGAGGATCTAGTGGTGCCATTATTTTCACTTGGTAAACTTTTGCTTAAAGAAGGTAAAGCTGATGAGGCAGAAATTCCTTTTACCAGGTAAAGCTGATACCACTTCTTATTCGCAGATCATGTGATCCATGTTGTGAATTGTTTTTCCATCTTCTTTCTTTCTTTTAGGATTTTAAATATATACAAGAAAGCATACGGAGAGAAGGATGGAAGAGTTGGTATGGCCATGTGTTCCCTTGCTAATGCAAAGTGCACAAAAGGTGGGTTCTATATAAATTCCCCATTCTCTCTTGATGTCCTGTAATCAAAAGATTTTGTTCAAGAAGATGATCTTGTTCCTCCGGTTTTCACAACAGGCGATGCAGATGAAGCGGTAGACCTCTACAAGAAGGCTCTACGAATCATCAAAGATTCAAATTACATGGCCATAGACAATGCTGTCTTAGAAAACATGAGGATAGATCTTGCTGAGCTGCTTCATTTTGTTGGAAGGTAAAGTTTTTTCCTTTCATCTTCTTCCCCTGATTGAGGAACTCGATAAAGCCATAAATAATATTAGCTTTCATTTGGCTCTGTGCACAGGGGAGACGAAGGACGAGAGCTACTAGAAGAATGCTTATTAATAAACGAGAGATACAGAGGGAAAAACCATCCAAGCATGGCTACACATCTTATAAACCTTGCAGCATCTTATTCACGGTCCAAGAATTATGTAGAGGCCGAACGATTGCTGAGAACTTGTTTGGAGATCATGGAGAAGTCAGTTGGTTCAGAGGATCAGTCCATAACCTTCCCAATGCTGAATCTTGCAGTCACTCTTTCGCAACTGAACCGTGATGAAGAAGCCGAGCAAATAGCCTTAAAGGTTGTACAAATCCGTGAGAGCGCATTTGGCAAAGACTCTCTCCCTGTTGGTATATAAATCTTTCCTTATGACTTCTCTGGAATAAAGTTCCGAACTTTTTGTTATCCGGAAGTGATGGTAAATCTTATATGCAGGCGAGGCGCTGGATTGTTTAGTATCGATCCAGGCGAGATTAGGAAGAGACGATGGAGAAGTACTCGGTTTGCTGAAAAGAGTGTTGATGATCCAGGAGAAAGAGTTTGGTTCATCAGCTGAAGAACTCATAACTACTCTCCAGAAGATTGTGCATTTTCTTGAGAAATTGGAGTTGAAAGATGAGAAATTTAAGTTTAGGAGAAGACTAATTTTGCTTAGAGAGAGATACAAGCAAAATCTTAGCTTCTAATAAGTACAAACATATTTTCTTACTGTTTAAAATTTTATAACGATTCGGGTTCCGGCCCGGCCCGGCCCGACCCGACCTTAATGAATAATAAAAATATTAATATGTTTTTGACGAGAATACTGTTTTTGTCATCTTCTTCTCTGTAGCTCCGTGATGTTACAGATCTCAGGAAGAAGAAGAAGATGAGCAGTGAAACGGAGTTTTCGATGAGGAAGAAGAAGAAGAAGGAAGGTTTGGCGTGGATAGAGTGGATCAGAGGATGATGGGCTTGCATTTTCCACGAGTTTCTGTTTCAGAGATCCATGGCTTCTCACTTACCGAATCCACTTGCTCTTCCTCCACTCAATCACCTCACCTGCATAGTCACTGGCTCCACCAGTGGCATTGGTCTCCAAACCGCTAGGTCTTTTCTTCTCCGAATATATATTGTTGTTGGAATTGGTTTTTCACTTTTTTGTGTTAGTGAAGGATTGTGTTGTTTTGAAAATCGCAGGCAACTTGCAGAAGCTGGAGCTCATGTTGTAATGGCGGTGAGGAATACAAAAGCAGCTCATGAGCTGATTCAACAATGGCAGAACGAGTGGTCTGGTAAAGGCCTCCCTCTTAATATCGAGGTAAAATATGATCTCTATATTTAGCATGTGTTGCTTGGACTAGGTCTAGTCAAGAATGTGTAACGGCTGATGATGATGATAGATACTATGTTTCTTTTACTGAAGGCGATGGAACTTGATCTTCTTTCTCTGGATTCTGTCGTCAATTTTAGCAATTAATACCAAAAACTGAAGTAGAAAATTTCAGTACCACTTTTCGTATCCTGGAACCATGAAATCAACTGAATCACATTTCAAAAGAGCCAACAAACGAACATAAAGGGCACTTCCTTTGGCGGTCAAGCCAAGTAAAGCACGAAGCATGAAGGAAACCAACAAAAAAAATCATGCATAGAGAGGAAAACCACTGAGCTATGCAAAATGCAAAATTAATACCAAAAATCCCGAGAGAAGAGCAACTGCAAAATGTCCAAAATGGACTCATCTTATTCATAAAATCAATATTTGTTGTTTTGAAAAAGAGAACTTATGAATAGTAAGCATTAGGAAAAGAGTGGAGATGATAATCATAGAAGAATGCACATAATAAAAATAATCTAATAATATCCAACTCGAAGACTTTTTTTTGATAAAGAAGACTTTGCCAAGAGCTTTTGCATACCCTCGATAAAGAAGAGGAAGTGTACACTACTTCCTACATATTTAATGTTGTGGTAGTGCCCCGAAGAGGGGAAAAGGACTATAATGTATTTAAGCAGACATATTTATTGTTTTACCTAGAATTCTCAAATAACTTATACTTTGAAACAAAAAAAAACATCTAAAACAACTTATATTTTGGAACGGAGGGATTACTATTTATACATAAATGGCATGAGCTTGGGTATGATGATGATATTTCAAGGAAATTAAAGAGGGGTAACGATAAAGAATTCCGAAAGCTAATTGTTTGGAGGTTAGTGAAGTTAAGAGAGTGTTTTATGAGTGGAGAATATCGTAACGTATTAAATTTAAAGCCCAAATTTAATGTCCACAATGACCACAATTAAAAGCCATAATTATAATGCTCTTAATGGGTGAGAAAGGTTGGGCGAGGGATGCCAGAAGTTTGGTTTCGTGGGGTTTTTCAATGTTTTGGGTTTTTTCTGTGGGTTGTAGACTGCATGCAGGTGGAGGAGAAGAAGACGATGGGGCATTTTATTTTTATTTTTTTGTAATTGAACACGTGGCAAAAGAAAGAGTGTTGAGGTGTCACTCATATGGAAAGGGACAACTCTTTTTTCATAGTATAGATTTGTTGCTTCGAAAAACGTGAACGGAACTGCTTTTAATTTTTCAAAAAAACTTAAATTTCTTAAAACTTTATGATTGGTGTTTAAAGGTGCGGTATTTTAGTTGCGGTTTTCAAAACCGCATCCACATTGTTTCCAATCAAAGCCTTTAAAGTCTTTGAAATTAAATTACGTGCATACTTGAAAATGCAATCTACTTCATAAACATATAAATGTTATACGGTACGTCGGTACCACCATAATTACATACGCATATGGTCGGTTGCATAACAACAAAGTTACTTAACAAGTAAAAATGCAGAGATGCAGTTCTTTAAAAAAAAATTTAACGTATAAATAATGTAAAAACAAGATGGCATTCAAGCCGAAGTACTTTCTACGTTAATATTTTTCTTCTTCTATAGTTGATATTTATACAATCACCTCCAATATGAGTCTCTCATAAAATATAATTAGGTGACTTCCCGCACTCTATGCGGACTATAATGTATTTAAACAGACATATTAAATTACATATACTTATAGAAATGTATGTGTTGATTTAAATGTCCGTAAACATTTTTTTCAAGACTTTGGTTCCCTTTTTCTAAACTCAATCATCTAGTGTTTATCTCAATCCTTTTCTTCTTCTTCTTGAACGTTATCCTCCTATAAAAATATATTTTCAAGTTTTCTTATTTTAAATTAGAAACATAGAACATGCTCCAATAATCTATCTTATTCACGTGTATTGATCTTATGCAAACTAATCATTTACTCATATATATTGTGTATCTCGTCTAATAGAAATATTATTTACACAAGAATTCTTCCTACTTAGGTTGCAAATGGAAGTCATGTTAGAGGGAAAAAAATGAGTTGAATCATGGAATCCTCTTTGTTCATCCCAATTTTTACCATTTAAGGGAAATATGCATTCCTCTAAATTTAAATGGGACCCAACTAATTAGTGGTAAAAAGGATGATTCCCCCAAAAATTGTTAATCTTGTTTTAAGGAGAGGAATCACAGAAGAATAATTTTTTGGTTGAAAAATTAATTTATTCAACTCAATAATAATATTCAACTCTTTTTTATTCCACTTATCATTATTCCTCTCATTCAACTTATTCATTTTGTTTACTTCCATTTACAGCCTTAATTTTCACTCCACTGGTCATTTAGGTTTTGAAAGCCACTACAATTTCCGTCTTTACCTCATCGTCAATCTTCTAGAACATAAAATGATAAGAAACACATGTTAGAACTTGAAACAAAACACCTGACCATGATTTTTATAGGATAATTATGGGAAGAGAGATAGTAAACCACCCAAAAAGTTTTTGAAGATTCACAATTAAAAAACAAAAAAATCTAATCATGTTTTGAGATGTGTTGTCAACTAAGAATTAAGTTCTTTATATAAGGAATGACAATTGGTTGATAGGGTAAAATCAAATATTTGATAATCGTTACATGTATATCTACAGTTGTTAGTAGAAACTTGTGTACTGAAAATCGTTAATTCAAATGTTACATTTAAATCATTAGGAGAAACTTTTTGTACAATTGTAACAAACAAATGTTTTAAAGATTTTGAGTTAGTATAGGAAGTTCGTTTTAAAATAAATTTAAATTTTAAAAATAATTCGTTTCGCATGTATATAATGAATTAATAATTTAAAATTAAGATCATTCAAAGTGATTTAGGTACAAACTTAAAGATGGGGTTGTTGAATATTTGTAAATTTATTGTAATTAAGTTGTGATCAATTTGGGATAAAAGATTGACTTGAGATATTTGGAATGATGATATTTTTTTTAAAACAATATCATCATTCCATGTCATAATTTTTTTTGTTGAGATCCAATGAAATTAAATCAACTAAATTTTTTTTAGTAATTACATTTCTCTTTTCATATTAAGGGTGTTTCGAAAAAGGAAAAAAAATTAAGCATGAGAGAGAAAAAAACGGTTTTTAAGGGAGATACAGTTGTCAACAGTTTAGGAACCTCTCATGCCACTTGTTATTCAGCTATTGGTTTATTATTTTCCTGGTCATTTAATATTTAAATAAAACTTTAAAGTAAATGGAAAGTGTTAAAATAATACTAGGCCTTAAATGTTAGTGTTTTATGTCTTTTGTCTTAAAGAAACAATTTAACCAATCAGTCTAATCTTTTTTTTTCATTAAAAAAGACAAAAAAGAAAATTTTGTAAAGATAAAAGATATCAAAGAAGAATTTTTTAAATACTCGTTATTATAGCGTTTGCCAAGATCTTCTCCAGATTTTTTTGCACCAAATCAAATAATTAATTATTCAAACAATACAAATAAATACAATATTTACAAGTCTATATAAAGAGGAAATTGCTAATAATGACCTAAAACTTGATTTGAAATGCAAAAGTATTCCCCCCCATCTCATGTTTAGCAAAAGTAACCCAAAGGGGTAGTGAAATTACAAATACAGCCTTAATGAGCAAACAAAAAAAACAGAATGCATAATGACATTTTTAGTCTTTTGACGTCTACACCGGAAGTCTACACAGTAGACATCAAATGACGTCTACTTTAAGACTGGAAAAGAAGTCTACATCGTAATTAAATCTTATATTTAGATTTATAAATTGAAAAAAAATATTTTTGTAAAACTTTCTTCATCATAATTAAATTATAACAAATTGTGAAATATGAAAAATAAATCTTCACAAAATTGATTCAAATTACAACAAAAAGACTAATAGTTTTGAAAATGAATGGATGAGTGAGTTACATATGGTCTACACAGTAGACATCAAATGACGTCTACTTTAAGACTGAAAAAGAAGCCTACATCGTAATTAAATCTTATATTTAAATTTATAAATTGAAAAAAAATATTTTTGTAAAACTTTCTTCATCATAATTAAACTATAACAAATTGTGAAATATGGAAAATAAATTTTCACAAAATTGATTCAAATTACAACAAAGAGACAAATAGCATGGTCAAATGAATGAATGAGTGAGTTAAATATGTAGACTTCATATGAAGCCTACATATTTATGTAGACTTCGTATGAAGTTTACATAAACCTGAAATTTTAACCTAACCGGATAATTTAACCCTCTATATATAACAAGTTAACTGAAAACCAACCCTAATTTTGTTAAAAATAACTGCAACCACACTCTCTCTCTCCAACGGCGGTTTTTTGTTCCTTTCGCGTCGAAGATCTTCATCATTAGTCGTCGTTAACCATCGCCGTCTCTCCTTTACCGAGTTTTTCTAGTTGTAAGTGACGTAACTCCTCTTCATTTTTTATCCCTTGACTCATATTATTCTTTGTCATAAACTATTTCTCTTCATTTGGTTTTGTTGTGGTATATGCATTTCTTGGCCATCGTCGTTATCATATTTATTTTGTTCCAACTAGTAAGGTTTCAGATCTGACTTTCATTTTTACCATTTTTACCTTGTTTCTTGTGGTATATACATATATGGGGCATCGTCGTCTCTCCTTTAAGTCAGATTTTGTAGTTGTAAGTGACGTAACTCCTCTTTATCTTTTATCCCTTGTCTCTTATCCTTCTTTGGTATAAACTATTCATCTTCATTTGGTTTTTTGTGGTATATGCAGATCTTGGCCACCGTCGTTCTCATATTTATTTTGTTCCAACTAGTAAGGTTTCAGATCTGACTTTCATTTTTATCATTTTTACCTTGTTTCTTGTGGTATATGCAGATCTGGGGCACCGTCGTCTCTCCTTTAAGTCAGATTTTGTAGTTGTAAGTGACGTAATTCCTCTTCATCTTTTATCCCTTGTCTCTTATCCTTTTTTGGTATAAAATATTCCTCTTCATTTGGTTTTTTTGTGGTATATGCAGAGCATATGTATTTTGTCACAACTTCAGATCTGAGTTTCATTTTTATCCTATTTACCTTATTTCTTGTTTAAAATCTGTTTATTTCATTTTGTTTCAGATCGCAGGTGCATTCATTGTTGCAGATTTGAGTCACACTTCCTTCCGTCACAAGTAAGATTTGTGTGTTTTGTTTCGTTATTGTTGATAGTGTGATGCTAAAATCGTAAAAAACAGTCTACAATATTAATATATTTGTCCAGAGAAATGTACAATGCAACCTACGTATGAAGTCTGCAACGTAGACCTCACTTACAGACTTCACTAGACGTCTAGTATTTATTGTGTGTTTTTTTCCATTATATGGTACTTAGTTCTTAATGTATTACGTAATCATGTATGGGAAAATATAGCTACACACAACCGTCTAGTAGTTCCGCAAGGACTGTGAGTTCAACTGCTTGTCGTAGCACAACACAAATTTTTGGATTTCCCAAGTTGTGTAAGTGTGGTTTGGTGGCAGTTCTTAAAACCTCCACCTCAATAGATAATCCGGGTCGGAGATTCTATGGATGTGAAAACCATGCTGTACGGTTTGTCTTATTGTCGTTTAAATTCAAATTTGTTGGTTTTGTTTGTGATTCACGTTTTAATATTGTCTTGTGTTGGATTATGTCTTCTGTCTTTCTATAGGATGGTCTTTTCCATATATTGAAGTGGTGGGATGAGGCTGGTATGGAAGAATTCGAAGAGATGAGGCAGGTAGTGGATGAGCATGCATCTTTAATTCGTCAGTTAACATTTAATCAATGGCACACCATAACAGATTGTGGTTGTGGTGCTAGGTCAGATTTGGAGACGATTCGAAGTAACCTTCAGAAAACAGAGATGGAGTTAAGTCGACTAAAGCTTCTTGTGAAGAAGCGTTGCAGAGGTGTCGACGTTAAGGACCTTGTGATGGTGTGTTTAATTATTGTATGTGTGATGAGTTTGTTATATGTTTGGTGGACAAGTGATGGAGCGGAAGTAACGATAAATAACTCAACCAAAGGATTCAAGGGAATCCTCGCTTGGGACCTGCCAGCTCAACCAAGAGATTCAATGAATACTCTCTTGGGACCTGTTTCTTGTCTGATGAACTTAATCGAATCAAGAACAAGGGATAGAGAATAATCTCCCTCAAAAGCAAAGCTTTCTATTAATAAAATCATAAACTGAATACAAAAGGAGGCCATAATAGGCTATTTATAAAAAACCATAAAACCCTAATATTCTTTAGAATATTCTAGAAGATAAACATTAAAATAGAAATATTACTAATTAAATAGATAATTATGATATTTGGAAATATTCCAAATATCTCGCTGTATCAGGTCTCACCGGCCAAGAAAAGATTCGAGGACAGCTCTCGCCGGCCAAGAAAGATTCGCCCTCGAATCTTCAACAGGTTTTTCCACACTGGTTTTGATAGTTTTGCCCAAACCGGATTTTGCACGAATGTTGCCCAAACCGGGTTTTGCACGAATTTTGCATGAACCGAATCTGTATAAATTTGTAACTTTCTGAAATCTTCGCAGATCTGCAACTACTCGAATTTTGCGCAATCTGATTATCGCACGAATTCTGCACGAACTCTGCACAAACGGATTTTGCACGGTACAGATTGTCAACATCATCTTCTTGAAAAACGAAATCAACAATCATGACTTCATCTGCATAGACGTCGTAGATAGGATCACCATTGATCTCTCTATAGATCTCTAACTCTTCGCTCTCGACGAAAGGACTTTTGTCCATGATAGGGTAGATGCTAACACTCACCATAATCACCAGAATCGTCTTTGATTGAGAGGTGTGGCTCTGATACCAACTGATGGAGCGGAAGTAACGATAAACAGCTCAACCAAGGGATTCAAGGGAATCATCGCTTGGGACCTGCCAGCTCAACCAAGGGATTCAATGAATCCTCTCTTGGGACCTGTTTCTTGTCTGATGAAATTAATCAAATCAAGAACAAGGGATAGAGAATAATCTCCCTCAAAAGCAAAACTTTCTATTAATCAAATCATAAACTGAATACAAAAGGAGGTCATAATAGGCTATTTATAAAAAAACATAAAACCCTAATATTCTTTACAATATTCTAGAAGATAAACATTTAAATAGAAATATTACTAATTAAATAGATAATTATGATATTTGGAAATATTCCTAATATCTCGCTGCATCAACAAGTTCTTAGTTTCTCTTATCCATTAATGTTGTATAATATTGAAATTAGGATTGTAATATATGGAACAAAGCCTTTGATCGTTTGCCTCTTTATGGGTTGTCATACGTGTTCATATTATAATGTTGGTCTCTGTTTTAGGTGGATCCGACGTTTGGTTAAGAGATGCATTTTGCGGATTTTAGTAGAACTATGATATATTTTGGTTTTTATGTATTTTGGATTCCAAGGGTTTTTATGTATTTCCGATTCAAACAACATCTACAATTACATAACAAACAATAAACCACTAAACCCTTACGAACTACGAAGTAACATACTAGATAGCAAACTTGTACAAAACGACAATTGCCACAACAAACATAACCATGTTCTTTAAACTCTGAAGCTGCATCTTGCAATCCTTAATTTCCTTTTCAATACCATCTAGCTCCTTCTTAAAATTCCTTATCACAACTTCACAAGTCTTTGTCTCCATTGTCAGATTTTCCATGGTTGATTCTGAAACTGCTAAATCCTTCTCTAAAATCAATGAAGTTCTTTCAAGATCACCAAGCTTTGGTTTCATTTCTTCAATTTCTTCAAGCATAGATTCATCCGTCCATTTGAACAAGTGAAAATGATTTTTCTACAACATACAAGAACATTTTCAATCGAATATGAAAATATACTCAAGCATATTGTGAAACCAAATGTTTTTACCTTATCTTCATTCGGACAAGCATGAAAACGCCTCCCTGGGTTCGTCGACGTCCTTGAAGTCAACAGTCTTACACGTTCACCACATCTACAATGAGTCAGAATCCCTTTTCATCGGTCACTCATCGTTGTCTCGCCGATTTTCCCCAAATTCTTCACTCTTTGAAATTGGCAAAGAAGGAACAAAATAAGAACACTAATTGCGACACTCAATTTTATCCCCAAATCGCAAAACTATGTCGTTTTAGACTAACAGATCCAACCCAATTTGCCACGTGTTGTACTCGTTAACAAGATATTTGGCAAACATTTGTAGACTTCATATGTAGACTTCATATGAAGTCTACAACGGCGTAAAAGAACGAAATTAATTACATTTTAGGGGCCCCAAATTTTTTGTTTGCTTGTGGACTTCAAATATCGAGGACCGGCACTGTTTATGTGTCATGTATGTTCACACTTCATCGGGAAAAAATATTTGGCAGGTGTAAAGAGTACAATTTACAAAGTGACAGTCCTGAGTCAGAATTTTTACACATATGATTCAAACTGAGAACATCTAATGCCCGCTTTATTCAGAACTTTTACACGTGTAAACTTTTTCTCCTTTTAAACTCAGAACATTTATTGTCTTTGACTTTCCAAACACTATGTAGACTGCAAATGAAGTCTGCAACGTAATTAAAACATTTTTTTTAAATTTGTAAATTGAAAACAAAATACTTTTGTAAAACTTTCTTATTCATAATTAAATTATAATCATTTGTGAAGTATGGAAAATAAAATTTCACAACATTGAATGAAATTATAGAAAAACAAAAATTGCATTGGAAATAAAATGAATGAATAACATGTTGTATACTAGAGTATACATGAATACCAAACGCTTATACTCCATCACAATTTAGTTAGCTATTGAAACGATTTATTTTTGTAATTTGGTGCATATAAGCTGTATGAGTTTATGCTTGTAGTGGGTTTATGTTTTGGTATTCATATAGATAGTTTAAGGTTTATAGTAATTGTAGTTGTAATATAGGGTTTGATTTAAGGTTCATAATTCCTACATTAACACGTTTAAAAACATAAACCTTGCACAAAATTGATAAATTGTTAATATATTACATGTTTGAATGTTTGATAAAAGTTTTTATTTAAGGATTTGAATAATCCTTTGAAAATAATAAATTTAGGGTTTCGAATTGTAGACTTCAATCAAAGTCTACTTTAGGGTCGTAGACTTCATTTACAGTCTACATAGAGTTAGGGTTTCGATTTACAGTATATGATTTCGGGTTGTAGACTTCATTTACAGTCTACATGAACCAATATTTAGCAGGTGTAAAGAGTACAATTTTTAAAGTGACAGTCCTGAGTCAGAACTTTTACACGTATGATTCAAACTGAAAACATTTAATGCCCGCTTTATTCAGAACTTTTACACGTGTAAACTTTTTCTCCTTTTAAACTCGGAACATTTATTGTCTTTGACTTCCCAAACACTATGTAGACTACAAATGAAGTCTGCAACGTAATTAAAGCATTTTTTTAATTTATAAATTGAAAAAAATACTTTTGTAAAACTTTCTTATTCATAATTAAACTATAATCATTTGTCAAGTATGAAAAATAAAATTTCACAACATTGAATGAAATTATAGAAAAAGACAAATTGCATTGGAAATGAAATGAATGAATAACATGTTGTATACGAGAATATACATGAATACCAAACGCTTATACTCCATCACAATTTAGTTAGCTATTGAAACGATTTGTTTTTGTAATTGGGTGCATATAAGCTGTATGAGTTTATGCTTGTAGTGAGTTTATGTTTTGGTATTCATATAGATACTTTAAGGTTTATAGTAATTGTAGTTGTAATGTAGGGTTTGATTTAAGGTTCATAATTCCTACATTAAAACGTTGACTTTCTTCATCTTCTCACAATCTATGCTTGTAGATGAAGAATGGTCTCTACATCTATATAAGACCATTCTTCATCTTCTCACAATCTATCTACATCTATATCAGATCATTCGCAAGAATATTGAGGAGATGACTTTTAGACTCAGACTAATTCGCAAGAATATTGAGGAGATGAAGATAGAATTCCCTGCTATGAAGATCATCGAGGAAGGTAATTATTTAAGATCTCTTATTGTATTGCATTTACGATATCTCATCGAGTCAGATCATTGAATTTCTTATTTATTTGTTTAACATCACTGTGTCATGATGAAGATTACCATTACGAAGTACCTATAGATGGACCCATGGATACTCCCTACGCTAGGGGGGGTTTTTGGCTTAGTATCTTGTTTCCAGTGGATTATCTGTTAAAGGCGCCAAAGGTTGGTTGATGCAAAAAATAAACTTCACGTGTATTATCATGTGTTATTTACCCAGGTGTGTTATGAATTTGCAAAGGTGTGTTTCAAAACAAAAATTTATCATCCAAACATCAATGGAAATGGAGCTGTAGACCATGACGTCGTGAGAGAAACAAAATGGTGTCCTTCCTATAAGGTGTCCCACGTTGTGATGATCATTTGCGACCTTTTGAATTCTCCAAATTTGGAAGATCCTTTATTGCCTCACATCGCGCATATGTACAAGACCCATAGGTTCATGTTCGATGCAACTGCACGAAGTTGGACGGCTCAGTATGCAATGCCAATGGAGTGAGGTTGTTTAAAGACTTCCAAATAATGTGATCTGATGCGAAGACTTTCTTTTATGTTTATTTTTCTTTTACCTTGATTTTTCTTTCATGTAGCAAAATGGGTCATTTTTCTTCTCGCTTCATATCACTATGCTTTCGAACCGGTAAATTTTATATTCCTTATTATTTGCATGTCTCCGTATGTTTGTCTTTGTTGTCTAACATATATAACCCAAGGAAAAATCCCTAATTCATTTAAAAGTGATTAAGAAATATAAAATCTAACTCAAACTCAAGTTCAAGTTCAAATTCAATTAGGGTTTTGTATTTTACACTTAAAATGAAGTCCACACTTAGGTATAATTCAATTAACCTAATTTCAGAAGTCTACAATTAGGGTGTCAGAAGTCTACAATTAGGGTTTGGGAATATAGACTTCATTTTTAATTTAGTGGTTCGGCTTGTAGACTTCCATCGAAGTCTACTTTATAGTTGTAGACTTCATTTGCAGTCTACATTGAGTTTAGGGTTTTGATTTAGATTATATGGTTTCATAATGTAGACTTTATTTGCAGTCTACTTTATAGTTCTAGACTTCATTTGTAGTCTACATTAAATTGAAGTCTACATGAACCGGGAATTTTAACATAACCGGATAATTTTAAGCAATTGACAAAAGAAAGTTTTCATTAGGTTAAGCAATTGACAAAAAGAAAACAAAGTAAAAGGTCCAGGAAAAAAAATAGAAATAAAAACATGGAATAACACATTGGATCTTTTTATCTTCTCTTCTAAACCACCGGCTCACTCCATTGCGTACTCCTCCGTCCAAATTCGTGCAATTACCTCGAACTTGGCCTTGTGATTTTGGTAAATATCGGCTACGCGTGCCGATAGAGGATCATCTAAGTTTGGTGAAGCCATGAGATTGAGAATTTCCTTCAAAACCAGGGTCGGGCGGAGCGCAGGAGACCATCGCGTGGCTCGTAACATGTCATGGTCAATGCCTCCTGTCGCACTGACATTGGGGTGGTAGATTTTAGTTTTGAAAATCACCTGTGGCGGCGAATACGGATAATCCAGTGGCCATCTATAGGAAATCCAAAAAACCCCTCCATCATATGGAGTCTCTGATGGTCCATCGATAGGAACCTCCACATAATAATCTGTATCATCGAATAACATATTAGGGTTTAGGTTTTATTAAAATCCTAAAAGATTCATGAATACTTACTTTCGTCGATGATCCTCATCGAAGGGTATTCTTTCTTCAACTCCTTCAAATTACATCGAAGTCGAATGTTCCTTTGTTTACTCCGATCCATTGTTGGGGCAGTTTGGATGAAGTATAGGGTTTAGAGATGTAGAGCCGAAGAGACGAGGATGAAGGAAGATGTAGAGATGGAGAGACAGAAGTACGTATATATAGATGTACATACAAAGAGACGTGTTGTAGAGACCGAAGAGGCGTCACCCGAATTAAAAAAAAAAAAATAACAGCCGTGACTACTAGTTACTAACTTTTGAAACGTTTAAGAAAAAGCTGTTAGGTTTCAGTGACATAGCAACTCGGATAGTAGACTTCTATAGTAGATCTTTGCAGTAGACTACTAATTAATAACTTTGTCAACCGTTTCAGAAAAAAAGATAAATTGAAAGGAATGGAATGATAATTTTTAAAAAAGTATTAGAATACAAGAAACGAGTAATCTTAATCAAAGGTTTCATATATTAACAAAAATTTGAAGAAATCAATCAAAAGTTGAAGAAATTAATAAATTATGGTTATGGTTGTAGACTTCATTTGCATATACCAATTGAAGTCTACATTAGACTTGTAGACTTCAATTGCTTGTAGTGGGTTTATGAGGTGGTATTCATAACTGCTCCGACCACACTCTCTATTTCTCGAACATTAACAAGCAAGTCTTTATTAAGTTAAGCAATTGATGAACAAGAAAATATAATTAAACTCAGAAAAACCTAAGGAAGTAGTTTCAAAAACAAGTAAAACACAGATCTAGGGAGACAAAAAGTCTTTTGATAAGTTCCTGATTTTGAAAAAAAAATAAAAATAAAGAAAAGATAATGGTATTTTCGTGAATATGAGAAGAAGAGAGGGAGAGATTTGTGAGAAAGTGGTGAATAGTAAAGAGGAGGAAAAAGTGGGTTAGTTTTGCATTTGACCAAAAGAAATGAGTTAGTTGAGAAATCGTCTCCTATATAAATGACACGATTAATCACTTTCCATTACAACACAATTCCCTTCTTCTCTAAAAAAACAATTTCGTGAGATCAACTTTGCTTTTACAGTAATTTTTTTTTTTAGAGAGTTCTTGTATATTATTATGTAATTAATACTTAAATATTAAAATTTTGTATTTTTGTTGTTGACATATACACAAGTTATAGTAATATTTATGACAATGTTAAATTTTAATTTAGGTATATCGAATTCAAGACCATCATCAAGTTCCAAACGTGTCGAAGAGGTATATGTTTTATAAAAATTTTTTTGTATTTCTATGTTTAGTATTTAGTTAAACATTAAATGTGCAGTCGATAATTTGCCAATACAAATCAATCACATGGAGCGATGAATTCCTTCGTCTATTTTTTTTTTTGTTATATGAGACTGAGCTAGATGCCAATAAATGGCGTTATCCTCATCTCACGAAAGAGAATAAAAAAAAGTGATTGAAAGTTTTTACAACTCCACCGGGCATCGTCTTGAGTGGAAACCATTTAAAAACAAGTATGATAACAAAAAAAAATGATTTATATCGTCGCTTGGCACGAATGACTAGAGTTGCATTTTATCCGGATACAAAAGCCATCAAGATGGAAGACTATTGGTGGGATGAGCGTATTTATTAATTTTAATGGTATCTTATTATATTTTAATTTTGTAATCAAATTAAATATTATTTTAATATTTGTAGGAAATTCCTGATGCTTTTAAGCTTAGAGCACGACCACTTATCGATGTCGATCGACTTGATCGTATTTATGGTGATAAACACATTGGAACTGATGATGGATATTATCCTGGAAGAGGAGTTGATCGATTTGGTGAACATGAGAGTGATAACTTTATGGGAGCAGAAGATCTTGATGCAGAAGACGTAGACATGCACACACCGAATTACAACCAAAGGGAAAAAAGACCATCTGAGAACTCTTCAAATCCTTCTTCCTCATCACGAAAAAACAACATTAAAAAAGTCGTTTAATTTTGTGACAAATGATGCATACACAAGGCGGACAGAATTATATGAGCGTGCACATGAAGACAAGTTAGAACGCGCTGTGAGCTCATTATCGGCTTTGTCAGATCTTTCTTATGGTTCTGCATTATATTGGAATTCAGTCCATGTACTCCAAAACAACGAACCTTATGCTCGTGTTTTCTTGAGTCTACGTAATGATGATGCTCGTTTGACTTATCTCGAGCGTATGACTGGAAACGATCGGAATGATTTATAGATATCTAGTTTTCTAACTTATTATAATAAGGCTCTAGGCTTTGGTTAAATAATATGGTTGTAGTTGATGCTATTTTTAATAATAATGTTTCAATTTCATATTTTGATAATTGAGTGATGGACTTTTATTATTTTTTGTTAAATAAATTTTTTAAATATTTATACAATATTTTCATTTTTGTATTTTTCAGATGAAGAAATTCTTTGAGATGATCGAAGATGATGATGATGTAGAAGATACTATGATATTTTTTGGGAGATCAAGTGTGGAAGACAACATAAGAGATAAACTACCAATGAATTTGGATCACGGACGTGGTCAAAGAGTTGTCCATGAATTAATTCATGGTCATGAGGTACAATGTCATAATATGATCAGAATGTACCCACCAATGTTTCTACAATTATGTGAAACACGAGAAACGAGGTATGTACTACATGAAACACAAAATGTCGGCATTCATGAAAGTGTTGCCATTTTCCTTACTTTGTGTGCTCAAAATGACACTCAAAGGTGTATTGGAAAGTGGTTCGGTCATTCGCAAGAAACGATAGAGTGCAAATTTCATGAGGTGTTGAATTCTCATGAACGAATGGTTGTCGATGAGCTTAATCCAGATCCGATCGAATTTTCACGACCACATCCAAAGTTGATTTCAGATAAAAGGTATGCTGATTACTTCGGAGGTTTTATGGTGCTATAGATGGTACGCATATCCCTGTAACTGTTGCAGGTACCGATGCACAAAAATATTGGAACCGGAAATCTGATACTAGTATTAACGTACTAGCGATTTGCAATCTAGATATGTTATTTACATATGCATATATTGGCATACCGGGATCTGCTCATGATGCAAAAGTGTTAGCATTAGCTATGGAGGGAGATAATCAATTTCCCATTCCCCCGCCAGGAAAATATTATCTAGCTGATTCAAGTTATGTTCTTCGACCCGGATTTTTTATCCCCATACCGTAAACAAAGATATCAGCCAAGCCAATTTAGGGGAGATCGAACATCAATATCTAAAGAAAAGTTTAACAAGAGACATTCATCTCTTTGATCTGTGATTGAGCGAACTTTTGGAATATGGAAGGCAAAATGGAGGGTGTTAAAAGAAAAGCCTAGGTATGATGTTGGAGTTCAGCGTAAAATTGTAGCAACAACAATGACACTCCACAATTTTATGCGTCGATCAAACTTGCAAGATAATGACTTTGATTCAGAGGATAGAGAAGAAGGTAGCCATGTGAACGGAGAAGATGAAGACTGTGTAGAGGATAATGGAGTTAATACGTCAAGCCAATATATGGAAGGAGTTCGAGATGAAATTGCAGCAAGATTATGGGCAGCTTGAAGATGATTTTTTTATTTTAATTTTTTATGTATGGTATTAGTTTTTCACAAATAACTATTATTTTCTATATTTTTTTTGTGGTTTCTAAATGTTTTAAAAAATCATTTCAGACATTTTCCCCCATTCAGTCTTATAAGAATGTCTGGACAGATAATGTAACATCCCGAAACCGAGTTCTATGAATTTGGTTGGGGTGTCGATCGACACCAGTGGTGGGTGTCGATCGACACCAATGGTTTTGGTCGAAACCGGTTTGATTTAATTCATTCGGTTTGTGGCGCGGTTTAGGGACGGAACCCTAGGTCGGTTTTTATAAAGGTCCAGCCGCAGAAGCACGTTTTTCCAGAGAAAGTTAGTGAGGAAAAATTGTGTTCGAGGATTCAAGAGTGATTCGAGAGGATTGTGATCTGTTTCTCATCGTTTTTTTTTGTTCGTGATCATTAAGGTTTCGGTTGTGTGGTGTGGGAAGCGTTTTCTCGGTGATTTTCAGCGAGGAATCAGGGTGTTTCGAGGCTGTTTCGTCACTGTTCATTCCATCATTCCTATCAACTCACGGATTCGAGGTGAGTGCGTGATCGTGATATGGAATTAGGCTATTAGGAGATTTGATTGATTGGTTTGGTTGACTTGGATTGTTTTCTGTGTGAATTCTGTGTGGATTATGTGTTTGGAATCGTGTGGTTATCGCGTGATAAAACGGAACTCGAGCCGTGAGAGGATTTGGCTCGGTTCAGGTTTTCTGTTAGAGGTGTCGATCGACACCTAGTGGTAGTGTCGATCGACACCACTGTTTTGATCACGAGGATCAGTTGCTCGCGATGAGCGTCGATCGACACCAAGTGGTGGTGTCGATCGACACCCTTTGTTTCAAAATGTTTAATGTGTTTTAAAGTTGTGAACTGTTGTTTGATCGCGTATAACTGATAGCCTAATTCCTATTATATATCTAGTAGACGGGATGACCGCTCCACTAAGTATTTATTAAATACTTACGCAACTCTGTTTTTCCCTTTGAGTTACAGGTAACAGAAATGCGTGATCGCGGAACCAAGGCCGGCGAAGGGGATGATAGGATCTTGTAATTTGCTTCTGTTGTAGTCTAGTAGAACCTGGTGTTTAGGTTGCTAGATTTCTTTTACTGCTTCTGGAATTTGGAATTATTGGAGTTGAATTGATGTTCTTGATTTAATATTTTAATGGTTATTATTTTATGAGAATTTCCGCAACTGTTAAAAAAAAAATTTGGGTGTTACATTTTGGTATCAGACAGCAGACAAGAGATAGCAGACAAAAGACAACTGACAAAAGATAAAAAAAAAAAAGATACTTCCATTCGAGACCCTAGTTTATTATGCTCTAACATGCAACTATTTTTTTCTTTTTTCATAAAAAAGAAAAAAAATTAGACTATTTCTCAATTTGTGCGTATCATTTTTGCGCTTGGCTCATGCTAATCTTCTCTTTATCATTTCAATTTTAATGGATGTCCCCGAAGGGACGCAACTAAAAATTTTAAACACATCCTATATATTATTTGCGGAACATTTTGGGAGAACTTTGATGATGTGTCACTTCCACAATTTTTCTTACTTTTTTTATTAAATAATTTAATGTCTCATATACTACTATCTAAATACTCCATTCTCCTACTATGCTAACTTCCAAACACTATATGATGACCTTAATCTAATCCCCAAATAACTCTAATTTAACAAACTAGGTAACTTGATTAATACTCTTATTTACCAAATAAACTACAAATACTATAAATTTCTGAATTTTTTGCTTTCTTTTTTTAGGTCAAACATTTATAATTTTTTAGCCATCCCATTTTAATTGGTAATTACGCTTTATAAATTCATTTTTCTCAAAATCAAAATGAACGTAACTTGATTAATAAAAATCCAATTAGCTAACAAACTACAAATCTTTAATAAGAGAAATGCTTCTAAGTAATTTAGTTAAATATATTTTACCAAAAAACAATTTAGTTAAATATATTCTGAATTTTTTTTCTCTATTTTTTTTTGTACACTCATTACCAAACATATTTTTAAAACTTCTATTTTATTTTTCACACTAAAAGGGAAATGCTTCTAAGTAATTTACTTAAATCATATCGTCAATCACATTGTCAACACAATCAATATAATCAAATTATATTATCAGATTACAATCAAATTATCAAATTATTACAATAAAATTTATACAATAATTACCAAATCTTTGACCATGACAATCTTTAATCTTTTTTAACAACATATATCTTCTATATATTAAAGGAGAAACATTTTGTGATCACTTCCACAATTTTTCTCCTCTTTATTTTTATTTATTTATTTATTTCTCTTATACTCATTACCAATCACATTTATTTCCAAAGATACTTATTTTGATTATTATAACTCTAATTGTCAAACACATTTGAATCTTCCTAAACTTGCCAAAATTAAAAATATTTGGAAATCTTAAACTTTCTAAAATTAAAATATTTCGAAAATTATAGATTTAAATCATAGAATTAAATGTGAACAAAATTTAACATATACACCAAAAACAATTTTGATATAAAATATAAAAAAACAATTTATTATCTTTTGAAAATATATGAGCATGTAAAACAATTTTTCATATATATTTTTACATGTGTTGTTTTGTTTGACAAGTAGATGTTTTTAATTTTTCATAAATACACCTTTCTACAAGTAAATAATTATTAATGAAATTTGTTGATTTAATTATTTCACAGGTGAAACACATTAGCATACAAAATAATCGCAAAATTCAAATATATAAAATGGGTCTTAGATTATGGATAATAATTCGTCATAATTGTATTTTTAATTAAAATTATTGATTTTATTCAACAATAATTTTATCCCGCGTATAACGCGGGTAATTTTCTAGTTCACATGAAAAAGCTGGGTTATCTCCAAGTTGTATTTTCAAACACATTTAAATCTTTAATGGCCAACAAACAAGCTACTATAGTAATGGCAAGCGGGAGTTACTTAAACCACCAAGTCCCGATCGCGTGTTTAACGTATCCAAATGATTTATCACGTTTCTACGTTTAAACGCAATAATCAAATATATAAACATCCTCTTTGTCTTTCTCTAGCTAAGTCGTGAACTTCGTGTAAAGAATAAGAAAAAAGAGGATGAGTAATGAAATGGTGTCGTTGCAGAAGACAAAGAAGAAGGATGGTTTAGGGTGGATGGTTTGGTTAAGAGGATGGGTTAATGTTTTGCACGAGATTCTTTTGCAGAGAATAATGGCTTCTCACTTACAAAACCCATTTCCTCTTCCTTCTCTAAACCACTTAACATGCATTGTCACTGGCTCCACTAGTGGCATTGGCTCCGAGACCGCTAGGTCCCAAAATATTCAAAAGCAAAATTTTCCTTAAACTTTTTGATGTTGTTTTTGATTTTTGGTGTTAAAGAAAAGAAATAATATATGTAAATCTTGTTTTGTGAGATTGCAGGCAGCTTGCAGAGGCTGGTGCTCATGTTGTTATGGCGGTTAGGAACATAAAAGCAGCTCATGAGCTCATTCAACAATGGCAGACCAAGTGGTCTGATAGTGGTGAGGGACTTCCACTTAATATTCAGGTATTGGTTTAATTTATTTTCTATATCAGCTTTATTGTACATTTCATGATCATAGCCATTTTAGATTATTTGAAATACCTAAGCGATTTTTTTTCTTTTCAAAATTAACACCATGGCTTTAAAGAAAATAAAGACCCCATCATCTATCTACATACCAAAAGATATTGAAATAAATAGAGTATGAGATCGTGCGGATAAAACATTTATAGAGAATTTTTGTCAAGAGCCAATCTGCATTTTAGGAATTAATTAAAATATTCAAATTTATTTAATTTGTGAAAAGTGCCGTAAAGAAAAAAAAAATTTGTAGAATAGAAAAAAATAGTAGAGTTCATGAAGCTATATACAATACAATGACAATTATAATTAGCATGGAGCGCATGAATAGCTAGGAGTACTTAAATGTAGTGAAGAATTAATGTCTCATTAAGAAAGTTATAGTATTTCGTTGAGATCCACATAGTAGAAAAGAAAAATGTAAGAGGTACTAGTGATCCCCTTCTTTGGATTTATTATTAAGATGGATCCCTCTCTAATTGTTGGGATTAGTGATAATAAACTTCATTTTATGTTGCCATATATATCAAAATTGTTAACAAATTTACTATATATGTTTTCCTCAAGGCAATGGAACTTGATCTTCTCTCTTTAGATTCGGTCGTCAGATTTAGCAATGCGTGGAACGCACGGTTAGCCCCTTTGCATGTTCTGATTAACAATGCCGGCATGTTTTCTATCGGAGGTTTGTTTCTATACCATTTACATTTTTAGGTGTTTTAAGTGTTTAAACTTTTTTTCTGCTGTGATGCTATTTCTATTGGTATTGATGAGATTCCAGAGTTATATGCTTTTGCCCCATTCATCATTGCTCATACTCCAACTTTATGGACCCTAATTGGTTGGATGGACATATAATTAAGGTCATGTATACATAGCAAGTATGGATGAGAAAATTAGTAACCCAAGTTCATTGGTCAGTTGGAGCTCACTTTTCTAACTTGTTTACCAGAGGGATAACATTAGCTAGGTTTAGGTCTCACATTGTTTCGATTTCGGACACAATATTTTACATTTGCGTTTAATTACATGGGAAAATGGATAATATATATATCTATATATCTTCTGCTTTTTATTTGAATATAAACATGAAGTGTAAAGTACAAATGTAAATGCAAGCACGAACAAATAATCGGATCTTGGTTTGATTTATGCCCATGGTTCAAATTTATATAGTTCACTATATTAAGCATACATGTGAATGACAGTTCACTATAATATATAAATGGACAATACCAATAACTGTCAACTATACAAATATACATACTAATCTATGAGTTATCGGAATTTTATGTAGGCAAATTGTTAGATACTAAATTATGATTTAGGTTATGTTAGATATCTAATTAAATATTAAAAGACTAATATTGTTGCATATTTCCATTTATATATTATAGTGAACTATCCTTTACATGTATGATTAATATAGTGAACTATGTAAATTTGCATAGTTGATTACAACTATTCATTGTGCATTTGTCTTTTTACTGGCCAATGAATTAGTGTTTGTATAAGTATAGTGAACTATTATAGTAAATTAACATATATATTTAGTAGACTATAATTGGGTATTGTCAAATTTTATAGTGAACTATTTTATGTATGTTTGATATAGTGAACTATGTAAATTTGTTATATTATAGTGAACTATCATTAACATCTATATTTCATATAGTGAACTATGTAAATTTGTATAGTTGACTATAAGTTTTTGTAATTAAGGGTATTTTTGTCCAATTGGATCACAAATTTGTTACTCACCTAATTTATGTTTTTTGCATGTTACTCACCTAATTACATATCTAAAACATAACATTCACCTAATTAACTCTTATTTATACCAATAATGTTTTAGGTAGAGAGCTGAAATTTCTTTTTGACTCTTATTTATTCCTTTTGACTTCTTTTTTGTCTTCAAAAATCAATAATTATTCATGGGCCGCAAAATTATTATTGCTTGGGGTAGAGCGGTGCTGTTTTGAAATCGTCTTTGAATGTGGTTTTGAAACAATGTATGACGCATTTGTTTTGTAATCAAATGGCATTTGGATTCCCATATTTTTGGCATACTGCAACTGAGGTAGGGTATTCACACAGTCATTCAAATATTCTACGTTTTGCCAAAGTAGCTTGGATACCAAGTGTTGATAGCTTAACTGGAAATGTACTAATATCCAAAGCATAGAGGTCATATGATCGAGTGACGCTTGGGACGATACTAATATTATATGTTGTTGTGGTTTCGGATCTAGGGATCCTGGTAATTAAAAAACAACAAAGTAGTTTGGATGGCGAACTTTCAAATTGTTTAATATAGAAAAACACAAAATCAATATATTTGAAAATCAAAGTATGTTTACCATGGCGGTCCTTTAAGAAAATTAAAGATTTTAACGTGATTTTTTTCTCTTAATAATTGGTTACCATCATCAAAATATATGCATATTGTTTTGTTTTTCCCCCTAAAATAACATTTCACGACAAAACTTACGAAAAATAGATAAGATTTGTTTTCTTCTCATTTTGTACGCAAATCCATATATATCATAAACCTTTCGGACCTTTGACAAGGGGAGAAAAAACAGCTGGAATTGGTTAAGCATCTTTATGTTCGCAGGGGCACAAAAGTTTTCTAGAGATGGATATGAAGAGCACATGCAAGTGAACCATTTAGCTCCATCCCTGCTTTCACTACTCCTATTGCCTTCGCTTATCCGAGCTTCCGGAAGTCGAATCGTTAATGTCAATTCTGTTGTAAGTATAGATCATCAAAATAAAATAGTTTTACGATATGCTTCATTTCTTATCTATATGAATTATATTTTGTAATTGGGTTTCGTTTTGTAGATGCATTATGTTGGTTTTGTCGATCCAAATGATATGAATGTTGTTTCTGGTAAAAGAAAGTTTTCAAGCTTTATAGGATATTCGAGCAGCAAACTCGCTCAGGTAATTTTTTGTTTACTAATTTTAACTTCAAAATGTTTCTATATAACCTAAAACGAACTATGATTTCTTGTTCTTTCCATCGGTCAGGTTATGTTTAACAATGTTCTTTTCAAAAAACTGCCTTTGGAAACGGGCATTAACGTCGTTTGTTTATCTCCTGGCGCTGTCCAAACAAACATTGTGAGTATTAGATATTGATTATTTATTTGCGTTTGTGTTCATGTATGCTTCATATCGTTTACAAGATGCAAGATTGCATACATATATATACACTACTAACATTTCGATATATTTCAAATCTTGCAGACAAGAGATCTTCCAAGACTTGTTCAAGATCTTTACATTGCCTTGCCTTACTTCATTTTTTCGCCACAAGAAGGTTGTAGAAACTCACTTTTCTCGGCTACATATCCTCAAATTCCAAAATACTGCGAAAATTTAAAAACCGATGATAAATCTATTTGCGCATTCATATCTCCAAATTGTCAACCAAAAAAATCCTCAGAAGAAGCTCACAACGAAGAAACATCGAACAAAGTTTGGGAAAAGACAATAGAGATTATCGGTCTTCCTTTTGATGCATTGGAAAGGCTAATTAAAGGAGAAGAAGTCCAATGCCATTATGGAACTTATCAACAATAAATCTTTCGCAGATATGTGATTTGACTTTACCTTACATTGCGTTATCTTTCGTATGATTTAATAATCATTATACAGAGTCAAATCTATTAGCATTATCTATATCTATGCATTATGGCTCTTGCCTCTAGAATGTCTTTGGGATTTTGGTCATAGTCATACACTTACTTTTTTATTTTATTTTATTTGAGTTATACACTCTTACTTGTTGGAAAAGAGTTGACTTTCTATATAATCCACCTATTTAATTTGCCAGTACATATCTTTTTCTCTTTATTTCTGTTTTTGCTAAAACATACATATCCTTCTTTACCCCAAGTTGTTGGATTTTACGTTATTATTTATTTTTTTGTGATATGTGAATTGTTTAGTTTATGTTTATTATATCCGTGAATCGTGCAATTTTTTATGTGCTTCGATTATATCAAAAATAAGTCTAGATTTTTTTTTAATTTAGGTACAACTTTCGATCATCAAAGTGTCAAGAACCGTATGAAGTGGTAAAAGGTTTCTTGTGTATTAAGATGTATGAAAATGCCTTTATATAGAGGCTACAAGATTAACCTAGCACTGTTACGATACAAATGACGGACTTAGCCCAATATAGGCACTGTTACGATACAAATGACGGACTTAGCCCAAATGACGGAATAAAATGGCAATCCTTCCTAACGTGTTTGGTGCGGGCGTGGTAGACCGGGTGTAGGGGTCGGATTTCACCCCTAAGAGATTAATGTAACGACAAGAACGATTCTGCAAAAGGCTTGAAGAAATCCTAAACAGGCTTACAAAAGCTCAATTTGTAATTAGGCCCATAATAGAATTAAATTATATTATTTAAAATAGGTTTAATGATATTATAGGCATAAGACTATTTATTTGCTTAATGTGTCAGGCTCAAACCTAGCACTTAGACCTAGGATGAAAAGCTATATATAGCTCATTGTATTCACCCAAAAAGGGGATCGGAACTTTTGGGACAACAAGATTAATAAAAGCTTTCTTAACACCAAACGTAAGTGTCTACATTTTTCTGCATAGTGATCAACTCGGAAGTCTCGCATTTCCTCGACAACCCTTACAAATTCAATTGTGCGAGTTACGACTTCTACAATTTGGCGCCGACTAAGGGGACTCGCAAGACATTCTTACACAAAGGAATCACTGTGCAATCTACGTAAGCAACAATGCCCGGAGATGACAATAACCAACTCATCGCCGAGCAGCAATGCATCGCTAAGGAACAACGCATCACCGAGCAACAACGCTTCACTGAGGAGCAACGTATCGCTGAGCAGAGACACATCGCCGATCAGCAACATCGCAACAACAGCAGCGACGGATCTGGATATGACAACACTGGAACTGGGAACACGACGCGCGACACAACAGTCATCCCCGATACACTAGTGACAACATTCGCAGCAGTGATACTTGAGTTCCTGACTGGCATGAAGACAGCAGAGCAGGAGAAGATCAACCAGGAACTGCGCGTTCTCGCAACAGTGGATCGGGTCCGCAACAGAAGAGCGGGTATGCTCAGGCGACCCGCAACACATATAATACCGACATCTTAGGATTTTGCAACTCCAGTCAGAGCACCAAGAAGGCAAGGTCTTGCTCCTCTTCAACCTACCCCGCAGGACGAGCAAGGCGCGACTGCTCAAGCAGAAACTGGGCGACCGAACGTCACAACAACTATGACGACCAATCTGGAGAATCCGAGAGCTGAACATCGTCAAGAGAATGTCGCCAATAGCAGAACAATGACTAACACTGAGCGAAGCAACACTACTGCAGAGCGCGAGTAAGACTTTGATGATGAAGAAGATTACTTGACCTGGATAGAGCGATCAGAGGTCAAAGAGGAATAACATGCTGCCTTTCTGGCCCAGAAGGCTGAGTTGGCTGAGATGCAACGCAGTATAAAGCGAGCGGCCGCAGAGGTTCAGTCTGAGCTGCACAAAGCAGTCAGCAAGGCACCTGAGCTCGATCGGGTAGTCCCGGAGGTCCAGAATACCCCCTTCACGAATTATATCAGGCAAGTCAAAGTCTCCAATCTAGGAATAATCAAAGTACCAGTTTACGAAGGAAAAACTGATCCATCAAAATACTTGACTGCGTTTGCAACCGTACTGGGACGAGCTAACTTCAAAGAAGGTGAAGAAGATGTTGGACGTTGTCTCCTCTTCGTCGAGCACCTCCAAGGAGCAGCTCTTCAATGGTTTTCCAAGCTGGAAATGAACTCCATTGATAACTTCAAGCAGTTGTCCGCAGCGTTCCTAAAGCACTATGCCATCTTCATCGAGCCTAAGACATCTGACGCGGATCTCTGGACTCTACAGCAAAGTCAGGACGAGACATTGAGAAGCTTCATTGAGCGTTTCAAGACTGTGCTATCCAAAGTCGAGGGCATCAGCAATAAGAACGCGCTCAAGGCACTCAAGAAGTCATTATGGTGTAACTCTGAATTTCGTAGGGAAATGATCTGGAATAAGCCCGCAATAATCCAAGACGCTCTGCACCGAGCTGCTGACTTTGCGATAATCGAGGACGAGAAAAACATTTTTGCTCTAACTCAAGGAAAGACAAAGTCCACACCTCACCCTCCTCCTACTCGGAATCAGCCGAGAAAACGGGCCAAACCCAAAAAATGTAAAAAAGAGATTCAACCCTCCCATTTTAACTTTAATTTTACCAGAGACCAAATCTCTCTCAATTCAAACTCTCGACTCTCCGACTCCTCCCTCTTACCTTCTCTTATCTCGTTCCTCTTCAACGGAGAGCACTCCTCACTCATTCGACGGCGACTCTTCTCTCTCGGAGTCCTCTGTCTTCAATGGCGCGGAGTCCTCCGGCGACTCTTCTCTCTTGTTCTCTCGGAATTCTCTCGTTCTCTCGTTCCTCTGTCTAGTCTCCTCCCCTACTTTCAACTCAAATCGACGATCGAGAAACAATGCTAGATTATGGCGGAGGAGGAGGCGCGTGAAGCGAGTGGAGCTGTAGGAGAAAATGAAGAAGAAGAGGAAGATACAAACCGAGAAGACGATGAAGACGATGAGGCAAACAAGGATGAGGCTGGAGGAGGAGACGATTCCCATGACACGGCGGTAAGTATTCCCGTTTTAGTTAGAGAATTTGTTTTTTTGTGTGCAATTTGATCTTTATTGCAAGGAAATTGACATGACAAAGTCCACACCTCACCCTCCTCCAAGAAGAGTAACAAAGGACAAGGATTCACGCACGAAGATTTCGAAGGCGCTCATAATTACCAAGTAAAATCCCAAGGTTACAGCTTAGGACGAGGTCAAGGCCGCGGCCGTGGTCGAGGTCGCGGTAGCTGGTCAAACACATGGACAAGAGATGAGAACAACTACGATAAAAAAGCATACTGCAAGTACCATAAATACATTAGGCACTCTACAGCAAAGTGTCGTACCCTTGGCTTAAAACTTGCTGCTGCACCAGCTGCTGGAAAGCTTAAGGGAAACATAGACATAAAAGATATTGAGATGGACGCCAATGAGCAGCAACATGCACAAGACGAACACCCTGCACCTAGAAGGCAAAATGACGAGCCAGCAGCAAACAGAACTCGTCCAGACATACTGATGATAATGGGAGGGTCTCCTTACTGCTCAGATACAGTGGCTTCCATCAAAGCATACCAACGGCTAGCTGAAGTTAGCAAAAAAATGGCTAAGTCATCCAAGCTGCCGAACAACATAATTTCCTTTGAAGAAGAAGAGACATCTAGCATTGATCGACCTCACAACAACCCTCTTGTGGTCAGGCTCGTCGTCAACGACTTCAACGTGTCTCAGATCCTTATTGATACAGGGAGCTCTCTAGACGTCCTCTTCTGTGAAACGCTCGAGAAAATGAAAATCGACCTCAACAACCTCGAAGGAAGACCAACACCAGTGACCGGTTTCTCCGAAATGACTACGACAATGGGAACTATCCAGCTTCCTGTCCAAGCTGGCAGAATAACGAAAATCGTCAAATTTGTTGTAGCAGACCATCCTGCTATCTACAACATTATCTCAGGCACTCCATGGATAAATTCTATTCGCACTGTGCCATCTACTTACCACATCTGCCTCAAATTCCCCATCCCAAGTGGTGTAAAGACAATTAGGGGAGACCAGAAGGAATCCCGCACCTGCTTAATGGTTGTGTACAAGCTTAGAAACCCTATTCCAGAACTTAACGAAAAGACGAACAATAAGTCCAAGTTGAACCAACAACACAAGGAAACGCTATCTAACAAGAACTAAGGTAGCTTCATTTGAAATGAGGCAGCTTGATCCCTGCAAAGGGTACGTAGGCAGCTCATTTTTGGATGGGTTCAGCTGCCCCCCCCCCCCCCCCCCCCCCCTCTTTAAAAAGGGGGGGGGGGAGTGGGGTATGTATACTCCCAACAGACATTCATGGTCTCCCCTAATTGTCTCCCACCTCTCTTACTTGACTTTCTCGCAAAAATCAAACCAAACAAACTTCTCTGAAACAGTTTCGCTTGTAAAATCTAAGTCTTAACAAAAGTAGACTTCATTTAAAACAATTCGCATTTACATCCTCCGTGGATAAATTTAAGTCTTAACTAAAACAGACATTCAACCTCGCTTCTGGCCACAACGACGGTCTACTTCACAAGCTTCAGATCTGACTATTACATCCTCTGCAGGATTAAACAACGCGTTATATAAATCTATAATGTTCATTATAGGAGCGTGTGCGTTAGAGGAAAACGTATGCGTAACCCCAAATGTTCATTTCGAAACCCAACAGACAAAACGTTGGTTGCATCGCTAAAAGTGATCATTATAGGAGCGGACGTGTTCTCGGGAACATGACTGTAAACCCAAATGTTCACTCTAAACCCAACTCACTGAATCGTTGGTCATAACGCGATAACATGTTCATTACTGGAGCGGGTGCGTTAGAGGAAAACACATCTATAAACCCAATTGGTCATGTCAAAACCCAACTAACATAACGTTGGTAACTTCTCTAGACAATATTCAATGCAGGAACAGACACGTTGAAAGTAACGTAGCTGTAAACCGCATTGTTTATTAAAAAGTCCAACTATCTGAAACATTGGTCTTAACACAAAAAAACATACTCGCTCCTGGAGCAAAGAAAAGAATTCATTTCTAGAACAAACAAGTTCGACATAACGAAAACTGCGTATTATATTATAATGCGTGTAGCAAAGAGTCAGGACAAAGCGAAACAAAGCATGAAAAGGGTAAACACCACCCAAGCTGAATAAAACTAAAAACAAAAAAGACACTAAGGCATTTTCTCCTCAGGCACCGTCAACAGCCTCCACAACTTATTCGGCTACAACCTCAGCAAAAGAATTTGAAGAATCCTTGTCATTGGATGACGTGGAAGAATTCAAATCCGAATCAATCTCCTAGAAGAGCAGGAGCAGCCGTATCTTGAAGCATGGTTGCGACGTCCAAGCGAGCAGGCAAATCAAAAACTTCTTGCTTCAAGCGTTTCCTCTCGGATTTAGTTGTGACATCTCTCTCGCGGCACTTGTCTTCATTTTCCTTCACAACATCCTTCAAAGTAGCAACTTAATCGTCCGCAGCATGCTTTAGCATTGGAACTCAGCACAAACTCTTTAAAAATTACTAAGTGGACGAGTCTGCGAATGGAAAGTACCTCGTAATTATTGGCCAGCTTGTTGGGCAAGGAAAGGAACTGCAAAAAAAAAAATGTACTCAAGCTCGAAACAAAAGAAAATACTGCAAAATTTGTCAAAAATTCAGAATGTCCAGCAGTGAAGGGCGATGCTCGAATAAATATATTTTCTTGTTGTTTCTCTCCAAGGGGGGAACTCTGGGAAGAAGATATTCGATAAGTGAGACGCCGCAGTAGCACTAGCGTTTTCCTTGCTATCTCCTCGAGAACGTTCGCGACCTGATTCCACAACATCGTCTATGTTCCCAACATCTTTGCGACACTTCGACGACAATTCAGGGCAGCAACCGGTGCGACAGTGATATCTCGCTCTAACTCATGACGAAGCGGTTTAGGCACATGAGTAGCAGTAGTACCAGCTCTAAGGATAGATGATAAAGATCTTCATGCTTAATCGGGTGCGCACAACGACGACGATGATCTCCATGCTCGATCGACTGCGTACAGCGATGACTTCGATCTCCATGCTTTATGGGCTACGCACAGTGACGACAATGATCTTCATGCTCGATCAGCTGCGTACAACGATGACTTCGATCTCCATGTTTAATCGGCAGCGCACAGCGACGACGAAGATCTCCACGCTCAATCGGATGCGTACAGCGATGACTTTGATCTCCATGCTTGATCGGCTGCGTACAGCGATGACTTCGATCTCCATGCTTAATCGGCTGCGCACAACGATGAAAATGATCTGCATGCTCGATCGGCTGCATACAGCGATGACTTTGATCTCCAAGCTTAATCAACTAATCACAACGATGAAGGCAGTAACGGTTGATGGTGATGATCTGGTTCATTGCGTCATCCTCACGCTAGTGTTAGTATTTACGTCGACACCTATCCTCCCAGGCGCATATACATTTCTCCCGTTACTTGACATTTCTGGTGAAGAATTCAACAAATGCACTCTAAAACGACGAACAAGCGCGAATCATCTAAGTCCGAGATTATTCTCGAGTCGCTTCTATCTATTTGACGATCACACCGCAAATCTCCAGAAGTCATTCTCTTTAATTTATGTCGTTACTGCAATAAAAGCCCGGAATCCGGGACAAAACTCAAAATCCAAAATTAGACCGGAATTGTTGTCTTGTTGACTTATGTTGACTAGTTGACCAATAAATTATTGACCATTGACCGTTAACTAATGTTGACTGAAAATTAGGGTTTTTCCAAGCGCATTTTCACTGCAGATCGCCGCCGCTCAAAAAAGTGTTTCTACTCCAAATCGCGATTTTCGCGCGCTCAAAATAGCGTTTCGCCGCAGATCGCTTTTTTGTCCACAAGAGATCCGATTGCCGACAAATCGTGGTGACAAGTCGCGACGGTGACGATAGTGGCGATGTGGAGCTGCAGCGGTGGCGATGCGAAGCTTTTGCAGCGGCGACAAAGATGAATCACGATGGTGGCGATATTGGCAAATCCTTCTATGTCGAGCTTGAACAGACGACGGGGATAATCCCGAGCTCCTTCTCCTATGTTTGATTTGTGGCCAGGCGAGGGTCCGTTTGTAGCAGCCACGAATCACGACGATAACGACGGCGCAGATCCGGTGAAGCTCCTCCTCCACGACCAAGCGACTGTAGCGACGACGGCGATGACGGCGATGATAGAGATGGCCACGGCTGCGTACAGCAAAGGAGGCCGGTGATGGCATGACGACAGAGGTCAGCTCTAGTGAGTGATTCCGGTGACGATGACCGGAGGTGGAGAAGATGGTCAAACAAAAAAAAAACCTTATTTGCACTAGAAGACAAAAAAAATAAAAAAAGAAAAAGGGATACCGAAAATTTTTACCTTTTTAATGCAGAATAATCGACTTGGTGAAAAAAATAGACTGCCTAGGGGGGCCTATTTATACCAGAAGGATTTCCTGAAATCCCTAGGGTTTTTAAGGAAAATTTCCAAAAACTCTCGTAAACGGGCCTCAAAGTCTAAAACTGAAAAGTCTAATAGCCTTTTCAGTCTGTGAAGCTCATCTTAAACAACAGAAGCAAGTTCAGGAAAACATGATAACATCGTTTCAACATGGAATAATTGCAACTTCCTGAAATCGGTGATAAAGACGTCAATGCCTGACTGCTTCATGGTCCATCACATCAATCTCAAATTTCAAACAGCTTATACATTGGCATCATCTAACTCGACACTACCAAGCTGGGGGGCTAACTGTAGGGGTCGGATTTCATCCCTAGGAGATTGATGTAACGACAAGAACGATTCTGCAAAAGGCTTGAAGAAATCCTAAACAGGCTTACAAAAGCCCAATTTGTAATTAGGCTCATAATAGAATTAAATTCTATTATTTAAAATAGGTTTAATGATATTATGGGCCTAAGAATATTTATTTGGTTAATGGGCTAGGCCCAAACCTAGCACTTAGACCTAGGATGAAAAGCTATATATAGCTCATTGTATTCACCCAAAAAAGGGGATCGAAACTTTTGGGACAACAAGATTAATAAAAACTTTCTTAACAGCAAACGCAAGTGTCTACATTTTTCTGCATAGTGATCATCTCGGAAGTCTCGCATTTCCTCAACAACCCTTACAAATTCAATTGTGCGAGTTATAACTCTTACACCGGGTAAGCAACCAATTTGATAGCCGAAAGACTATCTGAATGAACTATAGTTGGACCATTGATTTCAATGCCGAGAGAAGGAAGTAATTCACGCAACCACATAATTTCACAAATGCTATTTACCATGGCGCGATATTCAGCTTCGGCCGAGGATAAAGAGACAACATCTTGTTTACGTGTTTTCCAAGACAATGGAGAACCAGCAACTTGAATGAACTAACCCGTGAGAGAGCGACTTGTAAGAGGACTAGATGCATAGTCAGAATCACACCATGCGGTGAGTGTTAACTCTGGATTTGGCAAAGGAGGATACCCTGACCATGATTATTCTTTTAAGTAGCGGACCACGCGAAGTGCTGCTTCCCAGTGTTCTTCTTTCGGACAACTCATAATTGAGAAAGAATGTGAATCACATAGGACAATTCAGGACGAGTAACTCCAAGGTAAATAATACGACCAATCAAACGACGATACTTAGAGGGATCAGTGAGGTCATCACCGGAAGCCAAGGCGAGTTTATGATTTTGTTCAAGCTGAAATGATGTTGGTTTGACGTCGAGTAAGCCTATTTTGGTGATAATGTCGAGGGCGTACTTACGCTGACAAAGATACATTCAACTAGGACTACAAGCAACTTCAATACCTAAGAATTAACGAAGAACTCCAAGATCTTTCATGCAACAACACAAACTCAAATAGGCTTTAAACTCAAAAATAACGGCGGTCGTGCTCCCAGTAATGATTAAATCATCAACATCAATCAAGACATGAACGCGGGTCTTACCTCTCTCAAGCGTAAATAACGAATGGTCAGAACCATTTTGATCGAAACCATACTCGAGCAAAGCCGAACTCAACTTAGCAAACCAACAACGAGGAGCTCGTTTCAAGCCGTATAATGATTTATGAAGGCGATAAACCTTAAACTTATCATCCGTTTGAAAACTCGGCGGAAGTTGCATGTATACTTCCTCGTCGAGGTCACCATGTAAAAATGTATTATGTACGTCCATTTGATGAACTTCCTAATCTAACGACACAACTTGTTGAAGAAATGCTCTAACGGTAACCATTTTTGCCACGGGCGCAAAAGTTTCGTTGTAGTCAATGCTTTCTTTTTTATTATTTCCAAGAATAACAAGCCGAGATTTATGACGTTCTAGATCACCATCGTCTTTGAATTTTAACCGAAAAATGAACTTGCAACCAAGTTCCTTCTTTCCAGGAAGAAGAGTAACTATGGAGAACGTATCGGCTTCGTCAAGAGACACCGTCTCATCTTGTATGGCATTGCGCCAATTTTCATCAAGAATAGCCTCTTTGTAGTTTTGAGGTTCAATCCTAGATGTAATCGCGAAGATATAGACCTGATAATTTTCAGAAAATTGAGAGCTTGAGAGAAAGTCGTCTATGGGGTAAGGCATAGCGGATGGATGTAGCTTATGAAGCAACTGAGTCACGTAATCAGCAAGCTTAGTAGGAGGCCTTTTTAGGCGATGACTAGGACCTAAAACTTCTGGTTCAACACTACTATCAACTGGTGCAATGAGAGTATCAACCGATGATGGCAATAGAGGTTGTGGAGTAGCAGTGACCTCTATCTCATTCAAATTCGTTGTGGTTGGAGTTGTTGGAACAGGTTCTGGAGGTGTTGGAACAGGTTCCTGATCTGACATATCAGGAACAGTTGAAACAGGTTCTGGAGTTGTTGGAACAGGTTCCTGATCTGACATATGAGGAGCAGTTGGCACAGGTTCTGGAGCTGTTGAAATAGGTTCCTGGTCATTGGCAGATAATCGCAAAGCTTCATTATCATCAACAATATGTCGAGAAGGTGAAGGCAACAACGGAGAAGGCAGGAGCGTAGTTGTGTCTTGAAAGGGGAAATTTGTTTCATGAAAGAGAACATCCCGTGAAACAAACACTTTTTTGTCTCAAAATTATAAACATGCCAGCCTTCTTGGCAAATGGTTATCCGATGAAAATAGATTTGTTACTCCGAGCCGCAAATTTGTCACCACCGTGTTTTTGATTATGCACATAGCATATACATCTAAATACTCGCAAATGATCCACAGGAGGAGGACGGTGATAGACGAGTTCAAATGGCGTTTTTCCTGAAAGAAGTTTAGTAGGAGTACGATTGGTTAAATAAGCAGCTGCAATAGCGCAATATCCCCAAAATTCAATTGGAAGATTAGCTTGAAACCGAAGAGCTCTAGCAACGTTAAGGATATGCTGATGTTTTCGCTCGATGCGACCGTTTTGCTGAGGCGTACCGACGCAAGATGTTTCGTGAATGATTCCTCGTTCAGCAAAAAATGTTGTCATACTAACAAATTCAGACCCGTTGTCACTGCGAACCATCTTGACGTGAACGTTAAATTGACGATCGACTAGTTTAAAAAAAATCTTGAGATGTTGGGGTGCTTCTTGTTTTGATTTGAGTAAATAGATCCAAACTCCACGTGAATAGTCATCAACAATCGTTAGAAAATACCGTGAACCGCAAATAGTAGATGTCTGATATGGACCCCAAAGATCACAGTGAATCAATTTGAAAGCAAAACACATCTTATTACTACTTAAAGGAAAAGAATCTCTTTTGTGTTTAGCGCGGATACAAATATCGCACGTTTTTGAATCAAAACCAACATTACAAAAATCTAAAAACTTCAACATCTCTAAGGCTTTAGAAGATGGATGTCCCAATCGTCGATGCCAAACTTTGACAGAACTAGAACCAATACTTGTCACCGCCGCTGTAACGTCCATACTTCTAAAGAAATACAATCCATATTCTTGCTCAGCCACTCTAATCACCACATGGTGATGCGATCCTGAATAATGCTGAGTCGATCAGTAATTTGAAATAAACAACCTCTGTTCCTAGTCAACTGTGAAACCGAAATTAGATGACATTGAAGACCATCAACGAAGAAAACATCTTAAAGACTAAGACATGCACCAGGGTGAACACGTCCATGTTTAGTGGCAGTAGTAAACCGGCCATCATGAAGCTTTATTAAAACCGGTGCCATATCACAAACGTCTACTAAAAATTTGATTGATCCGATCATATGATTTGAGGCCCCAGTATCCACAATCCATGATTCGAGAAAATACTTACCAGTGGGATGCATGTTGGAAGATTGTTTGCATTCCGCGAGAACATTGATTAAAGTCTTCCACTGTTCGTCGCTTAAACCGCTTATGCCAACACGATCGGCATCGGTCAAAGGTGCACTGGTAGTATGAGAAGCTTGAGCATGAAAACCAAAACCCATAGGTGACCCATTATGTGCAGGAAATGCAGTATTTGCTTGATGAGGACTTGATGTTTTGCCTTTCATTGATCCCATCGAAGTAGAAACAGAGCCTCTGCTCGTACCTCCGGATGTATTGCGAAAGAAGTTTCCTCGCGGTTTGGTACGAGGATTATCTTCCCACCACAGAGCATAACCGATTTTGCGAAAGCAATTCTCGGCCAAGTGTCCACTTCGGCCACAAATAGTGCACACAATCGCACCTCTGTTTTGTGTAAACTTTCTTGATCGTGAAGCGGTTTGAATCGCAAAACTTACACCATCGGTCCGTTCTTCATACATCCGGCCCAAATTTTTGGATTCTTCGTCCTGTGTGACGGTGTTATATGCTTCTTCAAGAGAGGGTAAAGGAACACGCGATAGCAGAGCAGATTTCACAGCTCCGTATTCGGTCTCATCGAGCCCCATAAGAAATTGATGGAGACAGTCTTCTTCACGTTCCTTTCTAACTTCTTCCATAGTCTTGGCCTATTGGTAGTCGGCAAGACTACGCCATAATTGACTAAGCTTTCCATAATATGCTTCAATGGCGAGACCTTTTTGTCTACAAGTGGCGAGTTCTGTTTTTAAACGTTGAACGCGTTGTCCATTCTTAACGCCGAAGCGTTTTTGAATATGCGTGCAAAGTTCATGAGAATCATCGATGTGAGACATCGAAGTTGATATATTCTCATCAATCGTGAGCTTCATCGAAGAGACCACAAGAGCATTGTTTGTGATCCAGTCTTCATAATCATTCGATGTTTCAACAGGTTGCGGTATGGAACCATCGGTAAAACCAAAAAAAATTCTGGCTTTGAGAGCCAATCCCTGATTCGTGGCCCATTCATCGTAGTTGGAGCCTCGTAGCAAAGGTTTTGAGATTAAGGTTCCGGGGTTATCGCCTGATGTGAGATCATATGGCGATATGGTTCTTCGAGTCTCAACGCGAGCTGCTATTGGTGTAGTGGTGAGAGTAGACTCGGTGCTGGTCATCGTATGAGAAGATATCGGAGCAGGAGCGAAAATCCGAGTATTAGGTCAAAGAAGACGAAACAAAAGAAGTAGAAATCACAAGATCGTGACACCAAAAAAACCTTGTAGTAGTTAGGTTTTAAGGCTCTGATACCATGTAAAGAACCGTATGAAGTCGTAAAGGTTTCTTGTGTATTAAGATGTATGAGAATACCTTTATATAGAGGCTACAAGATTAACCTAGTAGTGTTACGATACAAATGACGGACTTAGCCCAATATAGGCCCAATACAAAGTGTTAATTAATCTTATTTTTGTGATTCCCCCCCCCCCCCCCAATATAATCTAATTGTTTTTTTCTTCTTAACAAATTTTGTCGGCTTCTTATTAACATTAATATGCTCGAAATCGTATCCGTTGTATCCTCGACACAGACATTGTATGATTGTATCCATCTTTTTAAATAATAAATACACGAAATAGACCCTTAAATACTAGTTATAAAATGAATAAAATATAATTAAAAATGATTACGTACACCATTGGTCCATGATCTCATATACAAAACGCATTTGATCATTGATTTTAATTTTCCCACACCAGCTCCCTTGCCAACAAAACAATGGATTTCACAAAAATAATACCTTTCTCTCTCTTAATTTTCTCTCTCCTCATCCCGACGACGATTAGTGCCACCGTTACATGCACTAACGCCGTTTGTCGCCGTGACGACCCAATTATCCGTTTTCCTTTCCGTTTAAAATCCAAACAACCCATCTCTTGCCGTTACGACTCAGGATTCGATTTAACGTGCGATCATAACGCCGTTAACCGAACCACCATTACGCTACCATTTTCTGGTAACTTCACCGTCGTGGATATCGATTACGCAGCACAAGAGATTTGGATCAACGACCCAAACAACTGTCTTCCCCAACGGATCTTAACGTTAAACCTCTCTACGACGCCGTTTAGTGGCGTTTACTTACGTCGTTTCACTTTTTTCAACTGCCCAACTTCGGAGTATCTCCGTTTCAGGCCGTTAAATCCTATTACGTGTCTGAGCGGTAAAAACAGCACGGTGTTTGCTACTGCATCGCCTAGAGTGGTGAACTACTTGTCGTCTCAATCATGCCGGTTAATGAAAACCGTTGAGGTTCCGGTTCATTGGCCATTTTATGAGCAAGTCGTGTCGTCCTCGGATTTGAGTGATAACCTCTGGTTCACTTGGAGGGTTCCGAGATGTAGGAGGTGTGAGATTAGAGGTGGTAAGTGTGGGATTAAGAGTAATTCCTCACGTGAAATCATTTGCTCTGATGCTCATAATAAACCAGGTAACTAATCTTTATCCATATTTTCAATTATTTAAGTATTAGAATGATTGATCATCCTCGTTTAATTTCCGAAGCTTAGAACGTTATACGCCTATTTTAAAATTTGGTTATAGTAAGACGATTAGATTAGTATATTAATTTGACGTAGACCATGACGAAATTTTGTGTTGAATGAGTCATGTTGTGTTTGTGTGTATTACTGTATATATTAGACATTTATATTACAAATTTGATTGACGGACAAGTTTACAACCAATTATTTTGTCCGTTCTAATTGTGTGAATCTGAAAACCACGTGAGACTTTTAGCAAAAATAACCACATGAGACAATTCAACACGATACATTGACTTATCAAATTATTTAATAAAAGTAGATATATTATATATGTACACATGCTGACATGCCTGATCATTATTCATTTTCTAAACAACCAAATCTAATTGTAAAATTACATAAAATTACGGTATAATAACAAGTACACAAAATTACGCTCAAATTACGTTATAAGAAGAGAACGCGAAAACTTTGAAAAGTTATATGCGGCGAAAAATACAAATAGTTCCCATAATTACCATGCTTGTGGTGAACGTGAAGTGAAAGGCACATCAGAGAAGTATTTTTCTGTTTTTCTCCTCGCCTTTTTTATCCTTAAGTAAATAAAATGTATCACGTTATTACGAAGGTGATTGATTCGGCTGTAACTGCAGAATTTAGTCTGTAGATGTTTGTACTGTAGCTGTAGACTTTTTTGCTGTAGAAAAAATGCTACAGCTTTTAAAGCCACAAAATATTTGCTTTAAAAAAAAAAAGTAAAACATAAAAAAAATACAAAGCAATAGAGACTGTAAGTTTTATATGAGACCCACTAAAATATTTAAAATCTGATTGGTAAGCAAATGTTATAAAAAATGCTTAAAGAGGTTGTAAGAAATTTTTAAAATCCAACCAATCACACCTTATCTCTTTCTGCAAAGTAGAATAGAAAGTTATAAAATACTTTTACAATAATCATGTATACATATATAGTATTAGTACAAGTTATACTATAAGAAATATTATGCCGGATAAAAAAATGTACAATATACTCCATTTTTCGTTTTAATATATACTCCATCCGTTTTAAAAAATATCGAACAATATACTTGATTTTCGTTTCACAAAAGTATTGTTTTTGTACCTATCATGTTTCACAAACGTAATGTTTCAAAATAACTCTTTAACATTGACACTATAAAAACATGAAAAAGAAGCTAAAAATAAGTATCATGATAGAATTTAATTGAAATTTTGTTACTTAGTAAGTAGTAACAAACAAATACGTATACATAGAATATGAGGAAGACAAAAACATTAATTGAGAAATTGGGCGATAATCACGAAGTGGACACAAGGTCGTTGCCGTAATCATGAAAGATCCAATACGTTGACTTGTCTCCAATTTAATTTGCGTAACTTACCCTACTTCTTTCTTTAGTCAACTCATTCAATTGTTACCCATTTACTAAAGAGTCTTCTCTTCCAACCAATTACATTTTAATGTCTTTCACAACACATCATTTACTCATGATTAAAGAAAAAATCAATTACTCATGTTTTGCTGCTTTCTCAACTAATTAATCTCAGATATCCCGAGAAGAGCTCGTTATGCAATAGCCATCGGCGCCGGAATCCCAGGAACATTAATCCTTTTTGGTCTTTTATGTTTCGTTTATAGCAAAATCGACTCGTGCATAAAACGACGTCGTCTCGTCCCAAGCCAAGAAATTAACAATACTCGAGCTCATTCTTTACAGTCTAATATCGTAATAATGGGCCTAGATGGACCAACCATAGAGTCGTATCCGAAAACAGTATTGGGAGAGAGCAAAAGACTGCCCAAAGTAAACGATTCCACGTGTGCTATTTGTCTCTCAGAGTACGAGCCAAAGGAGACGCTAAGGACGATACCATTGTGCCAACACTGTTTTCACGCAGCCTGCATCGACCAGTGGTTGAAACTAAACGGGACTTGTCCGGTGTGTCGGAATTCTCCAGAACAGAGTTCGCTGCATGAAAATGTTAATTCTTAGCTACATTCTATTCTAATGTTTTTTTCTTTTCTTTTTACAACATATATATGTAGTTTTTTTTTTTTTTTTGTCAACAAATTGTTTTCATTCATTCATTCAAACCATAAGTAGCAGAAAACAGAGGGAAAATACATCCTCTAACAACAACCAAAGATACATAAACAAGCATAGAATACATAGCAAGCATACAAGCATAACTTGGGATAAAATTCTTCATCGCAGAGGCTGATGATGATGGACAGCGGATCCGATTCTCACTCGGATGCGTCAAGGTCGTCTTTACGGCATCGCCGGAGACTAGAAAGGTAGTCATTTGGTGCATCCAAATTGACTTTAAGACATTACCCAAAACCGCAATGATCGTTGATCCAGTCATAAATGTATCTTCGCATAACGTAAAAAACACTACGGAAGAACATAAAACGGTTTGGGAATTACTCGGATTCAAATCCGAGAGAATCCTCATTCTCGATAACGGACAAAACAATAGACTTATTTCAATCCTAATCAGAATAGAGGGGTGCCAATTTCTTTCCCGAAGGTAAGATTTTACAAGATTTGCAATACCAAATCCAGAAAACACTAATCTACTCTTGACAGAGATGTTAGTGGGCTCTATAGCAAGATTTGCAATAAAATAGAGAGGGTTATAGTCAAACACACAAGCAGTTTGTGTGTTAGCCCGTAATGGCAAAGTCGACCAAACTCCATAACAGAGATTGGTCCCTTGATAATCCTTCAACACTATCGACCTTTCCTTGAAGAGGTTCACCGGAGACGATACCGGTAGACCTTGAGTAGTAGCACGGTGGAAGGTGGAAGGGCTCTCCAGGCTCGATTTGGAGGCAGATGATTTTAACGAGCTCTGTAATGATCTCACCGGATCTTTGGGGATCGGCGGCAAGTAGAGTTTCACCGGTTGAACAGTAGAACCAGTCACAAGTGATAATTTTGGATGTAAAGGAGAGGTGGTGAAGCAGAGAATAAGCCCCCACTTGGGCACTAATCTCTTTCGCAGCACAAACGACGGATTCGTACACCTTGTCCTCGGAGGCATCGTTGTATCCGTCGAGGAGCCACTACAGAGGAAGCGAATCCAGAGTTGAGCAGTAACAGCAGCCATATCGCGAGATTCGCCAAGGGAAATTGCATGTAAGAGCAGATCTAGAGAAGGGAACCTCGGCGGCGGCTCTGGATCTGGATCTGGCGGAGGGTGCGACGCCGGTGGAATCACCAACACTTCGAACATCTCCAGAGACCAGAGATACAAGAGAGAAATGAAGAGGAGGGAGAAAGGAGAAGATTTCTCACCGGCGGCGAAAGGCCGTACCGGCGGCAGCCGCGCAACTAGATCTAAAACCCAATCGCACATTCTATCGCATGAGAGAGAAAACTCGTTTCTCAAACTCTAATTAGAAAACAAATAACATATATATGTAGTTAGTTTAACAATTTTTATACTATTAAATGTTGCAGGCTTTTTTTTTGTCGCAATACCGGGTTTACATACTAGAAATAATATAAATCATTATCATATAAACCATCAAATCATCCTAGACTCTTTTAACAAATGTAAATGTTAACAACACACAACATAAATTAGAAAGACAAGCATAGCTTATTCGCCATAGAAGGTAGGAGTCATTTATCGTCTGTTTGGTCGTGATGATCTTTTCGTTAAGCTGTGGGGTGTGAGCTGTACGGTTTACAGAGACTTTCTGGTGAAATTTGTATTGTTTTAGATCGATCCTTAGTTGTGGTTTCACTCGTTCTTTCTCGGGATTGTGTGTCCCAATAGTTTTATAGCTTTCGTTGTATTTTGGTATTATCTTTCTCCCTTTCGCATGGCTTTGTCTCTGACAATTTGGTAGTCCGACGGCTTAGGCTCTGGGGCTTTACTTTTTAGCCGCCAGCTCTGGGCTAATTCCTCTTGTAATCTCATCAAGATTATAAAATACCAATTTAAAAATAAAATCAAAATTATTCAAAGCAAGAAAACAAACAAAATACACGCCCAAAAGTTGTATGTTTTAGAGTTTTCACACATTTAGATTTTTGCTTGCAATAGCGAATGTAACTTCATTCTATTAATTGAATTTGCTTATCTAACAAAGATTTACATTTAGAAAAAATGTAACATTAATGTTACATAAAAAATTGTGAATATTATTTTTGTGGAATAAAGTAAAGCTTAACACATACTCCATCCGTTTCATTATATAAGATTTTTAAGAGAATTTTTTTAGTTTCATTTTATAAGATGTTTTACTAGTTTCTATGCAGATTTTAATGTGATTTGATACTTTTGTCCTTCTAAATTCCGTAGTCTTATATATGATTGGTTGAGTTATAATTTTAATTAATTATTCAATGAGATTTTGTTTGTATTTATTGTTTTCTTAATTCTCGCGAAATAAATAAAAAAATCTTATATAATGGAACGGAGGGAGTACAATACAAGGGATATAAAGAACAAATATTGTTTTTTTTCGTTATGTGCTCTTTAACAAAATTTGCCCTAATCCTGAAAATAATTAAGGCAACCCTTACTAGCTAGTATGGCCACTAGGCTAGCCTATACCCAAATGTATATCAGTTTGTGGGTGTGAGTTTTCAGTTCTCTCTCGCATTATTGAAAAGGAAAAAAAACTATTTTCCTAAACTTAATTCTAAATCTTTTTTGCCGCATATAAAAAAAACATAACTTCACTATCCTTACTTTTCAGCTTCTATTGGACGTATAAAGGGTGGTCCAACATTACATAATTATTAAAATTCATTCAAAAAAAGAAATAAAATTTTGAAATTTTTGATTTATGTGGTATTTCATAAGTTGGGTAGTAGAAAGGAAGGAGGAGATTCTCATTTATCACATGAAGAAAATGACTTTGGTACAACCAAAGACACCGACATCTTCCCATTCATTTTTTTTTTTTTTTTGGTGAATCTTCCCATTCATTTATCGTGGGACCTTCTGCATTTTTATTTGTGTTTTTTTATCGTTAGACAAAAATTTCAAAAGGTATGCCGACATTTAATTCACACCTATAGATCAGTTTCATCTACCAATGAAAGTGAAACTTATAAATTTTGCAAAGAAATGTAAAACCGAGATTTGGAATTGAGAAGAAAGCAATATAAACACTATGTAACCATCTTTTAAATCAGAATATTTAAAGACGGTTTCTGAGAATGTCGAGGAAATTATGAGCCAAAAGTTAGGAACTTCCACACTTTATAAAAAATAATACATAAGAATAAAATCAGATGCTTATGATGTTGTTGGGAGTGATTTTCCTCATGTCACGTAAGAATCATTTTACTAAGCAAAACAACAAGATTATCAGTTATTCGGAATTTTTGTCAACATAAAAACTGAGATTTGGTTATATGTTTTTTGTTGTTTTTGTCAACAACTTATATAAACTTGAGAAAATTACAAATATGCCACATTTGAAAATATTTTTTTCAAATATGTCATCCTTGAAAATTTATTGCAAACATGTCACCTTTTATATAAAGAGATAAAATCATTAACATTTTTTTTTCTCTTTCAAAACCCAAACCCGAAACTCTACCTCCAAAAATATACCCTAAATATAAAATAGTTAACCCAAACAAAAAAAATATAAAAGTTAAGTTCAAAAAAAGATAGCATTCTTGCAAAGATTTTTAAACGATGACATAACTGTAAAGTGGCATGACAAAAGTGACATATCATGAAAATTATCTATAAATTTAGAACGGTTTAGAAACCCAAACCGAAGGAACATTGTTTGCATTAATAATATTATGCGGTAATTAGATATGAGCCTCGAAGATAGTTTGTTGATATTGAAACATGTAAAAGACTCATCACTTCTTATAAAGAACGCATGCCAGTTCGTTGGCAATCTTTCAAACAATACCAAACAACACGACACATAAGTTGATCAATCAAAACATGTAACCAAATCAATCCAAGCTGAATTCAGTCATGTACAGCCAGTGTACAGCCTGGTCATGTAACAACATATAAATACTCCACCCGGGTAGATTGGATTCTATAGCTAGACCTCCTTAGCTAAAACCAACACTCTAATTTCTACTTTCTTTATGTAAACCCATGTATTCTTTTAGTCATGTTAACCCAATTTGACTAGAACGTAAAAAGGCTTTAATATGAAAATTCATTTTAGTCCTTCTAAATATCGCCTTAACAATGTTAATGTGATAAAATGGTGACGAACCGGATCCTTCGCCAGAGATTAGCTATATTGCATAGAATAAGAAATGGGCACACGGAAGCAAAGCGTTAGAGAGCAGATAATTGATTTTGTTATAAATTTGTATAAAGCGGTACATGTTGAAATCGCATATAAATCTGCACATATATATATATGTATAGACCAGTTGATCGAAAAAATAGTTAGATAAGAAGATTCTTATTCTAGTTAGAAATCTGATAAATAAATCACCGTCCAAATACGCTTTGCTTAGAATGGATCGATATGAAGCTCGTTTTTATAAATTAAATCCTCATGTTTATCGACTTTACTTTTAGGCGAAACCAAATCTCATAGTGCAAGAATATTACAACAATCCATGTTATTACATTTTTGGCGGTTTAGTGTTTGTGCCTCAATTCGGGGATATCTCTCTCTTTCTAGAAGCCTCTGGAAATAAGAAAGGGGATCTAGGGTTTATCTCTTTCGATTTGAAAATCGATCAAATTTTCCAGTTTTTCAGGATCAAATCTTCTCTAAACTCACTTTGCTAGCTTATAATCACCTCCTACTTGACGCCATGGAAGCGCAAGGTGAGATTTGGAGAGCTCTCTAACGTAAAGTCTCATATTGAAATTCTAATGATACTCAATCAAGAAAGAAACAAGGTGGTACCAACGCAAACGCTAACAAAGGTTTGGTGGTTATCCTTAAACCACCAAATCAACCATGAGGATCATGCATCTGAATTGTCAAGGTATTGGAAACGACTTGACAATTAAGTATCTAAAAGATGTCAAGCATTCTTCTTGTCTTGACATTATGTTCCCATAGAAACTAAGCAAGGGTATGATGTTGTAGATAAACTATGTAAAGACCTTAACTATGCCCATTCTTTTGTTCTTCCTGCTAATGGGCTTTCGGGTGGTTTAGCTATTTTTTGGGATGTGAATATCCAGCTAAATCTTGTATCTTCTCCATCCTTCTATCAAAATGACATGTACATAAATGATGGAGTTAATAGTTTTTGTTTGTCTTATGTGTATGGTAACCTTGTGGTCAAATCTCGTAATGTTCAGTGGAATAACATGATTGCGCAAGTTGAAGAAGGTCGTTATTCTCATCTACCAAGGCTGGCTATTGGGGATTTTATTGACATAAAAGATTCACCTGAGAAGGATGGTGGAGCCTACAGGTCAGACACTTCTTTTTCTAATTTTAGAAACCTGATATCTCAATCAGGGTTACATGATGTTTCAACCTTTGGGGGTCGGTTGACTTGGGTAGGACAAAGATGTACATATACTGTTAGGACAAGGATAGATAGAGTGATTGCCACATGTGACTGGTTGGATAGATATCCCACAACTTTTGCTGAGCTGCTTCCATGGCATTGTTCAAAACATCGAGCTTTAATCTTACATACTTCATGACCTTTTTAATGCATGCACTAAAACCTAGAACTTAGACATGCTCAAGGGCTTAATATTACCATCTGACATCCCTTTGATTCAACAGATTAGACCATCACTACTGGGAGCTTCAGATACTATTGTCTGGTTGCATATGCTACATGGAGGGTACACAGTGAAGTCATCTTATAATTTCCTCAGAGCAAAGCAAGGCCAGTCATCATCTACACCCATCACTTTGTTTAAATCCTTGTGGAAACATTGTTTACCTCCTAAATTCAACATTTATGGCGGAAGGTTCTAGATGATGATTTGCCTGTGGCTACTACACTTAAACAGAGAAGGGTCCTTTAGGATAATATGTGTTCACAATGTGGAGAGGCAGAGGAGTCTACCAACCATATGATGTTTCAATGCAAGATTAACAAGGAAATTTGGGAGCTTGCCCCTTTGCCTAATCCCCCATTATCTCTTTTGCTTTCAAATAATCTCCATGATAACTACTCTACATTTATCGATATGAATAAAGACTCTGCAGATTATATATCTCTATTTCATTTCCTTGGATGGAGAATTTGAAAACAACGAAATGAACTCATATTTAATAATAGGAGATGACCCCTTCCTTTAGTCATCAACAAGGCATTCCAGGACTTTCACTTGTGGTTGGACACTTTATCGCTCAATCAACAAGAATTAGTCTGTATGAGGGTGGATTCCTTTATTGCTGGTCTTCACAAACCTCCTCAAAGTTTATCTTAGTTCTTTCTCCAAGTTTCTCATCAATATGCATGTCTAGTTGATGCATCATGAGCTTCTCTACATCAACCCATTGGTGTTGGTTGAGTTTTATATGATCATTCTCTTAATCATATCCTTACAGGTTCATGATCTCTCCTTTCGACACAATCCCCATCCTGTGCTGAAGCAAAAGCTTTGCGTCTGACGGTTGTGGAATTACATCGGCTTGGATATCAAAACATTATTTTTGCAGGAGATTGCAAAGAGATTTATCACAATCTTGAGAAGGATACTTCGAGACTTTGAAGCTTCGTAAGTGAAAGGTGGATGCATCATCTTTTGAAGCTTCATTTGCAAGACATTCTTCACATCTCTAAGCCATGTAGATTCCAGTTTAAGCATGTTTCTAGAACTGCAAACGGTGATGCTGATTTATTATCTAAGCATGCTCGCCTTTGTGATCAAAGCTATACTGTACGATAGATAATGTAATATTTGATTTGGTGAATGAAATTATGTAAACGACAAAATAAAAAGAGCGGATCGATATATAATAAAACTCTAATATCAAATTATATTAATAAAAGTTGTTTTAAACATGAGCAAATCAAGTAAAAAAACTTAAACATTCATAGAGCACACCATCTTTATCTTCATTTTTGAGTTTTAAAATAGGTTTTTAGTTAAGATAGTATAGCACCATACATATCTTTTTGTTCTTTTATTATTTATTTGTTGGTGTTTTGAAAACTAAATAATACTACATATCATCTTTTATTATTAAGATTTATTTATTTTTTGGCGTTTTCAACGTTCAAGGTTAATTATTTTTAGAAATCATGGTTCTGTATATTTTCGATTCTGCTTCTGAAGAGAATTAGTCCCTAGACAAAGCTTCTGTGCAACCTAGAATATTAGCAATCAAACCGATCAAACCATATTCTACGTTTGCTGGTTATTCTCAAGCCAATGTACCCGAACTAATATTTTGAAAAATTGGAAAAGAATGATGTCTTTTCAAAAATAATTACATGTCTTTTCAAAACTACAAATCCTAAAGAATCGACAGGTTGTGACTTATTTTTCAAAATTATTTTTGTGGTGTTTATAAACAAATCAGTAGGAAAATAATTAGAGAAATTTTGAGTTATGTCGTTTTTCCTATGCCACTTTTCAAATATGCCACTGTTTGAAAATCATTACAAGCATGCCGCTAATTTTTTTAAAATATTTCCAGATTACACTTATTACAAACTAGAAATGATTTTTTTTTCCGCTCTCATCCAAATTTCTAGATTTTGTTTTTCTCTCTCTTTCTACCAGATTTTATATTTCTCTCTGATCCAAGATCTCACCATCATAACATCGGATTTGTCACTAAATTCGATTCTCGTTGTCTATGATTTCACTATCTCCAATCTCTATCGCGATTTCCTTTAAGAAGATTTGAGAAGACGTTATTGTTGAGGAAGAACATGAATCTGGATCGAGCAAATTTAGGGGAAAAAGAAGAAAAAGAAGATTAGATCTTCAAACAAATTCAAAGACACAAACGACCGTAAATTTTCGAGTTTGGATTAATTATTATGCATTTAGGGTATAGATTTGGGAGAGAGGAGGGCGTAGGGTTTTCATTTACATTACACTTTTAAAAAAAAATTATAATGTTTTAAAATGTTTAGTTAAAACGTTAAAAAACCTTATAAAACTGTTTAAAAATCTTATAAAACTATTTAAAAACCATATAAAACTGTTTGAAAATATTATAATTTTTTATTAAAAAGTTTATAAGGGTTTTAAACAGTTTTATAAAGTTTTAAAACAGTTTTACTAAACTTTTAAAAAAATTATAATCTTTTTAAACTGTTTATAAAATCTTATAAAATTGTTTAAATAGCTTATAAAATTGTTTAAACTGTATTCCGAAGTCTTTTAAAAATAAAAATAAAATATTATAAGCATTTTAAACAGTCTTATAAAATCTTACGAACCTTTTAAAAGCTTTATAAACCTTATAAAAATCTTATAAACCTTTTAAAAATCTTATAAATTATTGAACTGTTCAGTTTTTAATGGAGATGCAGAACTCTTATAAAACTGTTTAAAATTTTTTAAAAAATGTAAACCCTAAAACTGTAAGAAGAACATTAAAACAGTTCTAACCAAAAAAAATATCCAAAACTCAGATCTGAACCAAAATCCAGCAAAAAACTCAGATCTGTAACCAAAATCGAGCCAAAAACCTAGATATGTAGCCAAAATCAAGTAGAAAGCTTAGATCTATAACACAAATCAAATAAAATCGTATTGGAGAGAATAGAAAACTAGATTTGAGAGAGAGAAAGAGTGAGAAAGAGATTCTTATCTTCTGAGAATTTTAGCTTGGTGTGAGAGAGAGAGAGAGAGGCAAAAGAAGAAGAAGAGTGAAAACAAAAAGGTTTTTTTTATCTATTTAAGGATAATATTATTTTTTTGGCATTAAGTGATGAATTAAATGAAAAGAGGTAGGAAAAAGTGACATTCTTGATTAGCCATTTGTCAAATGTGACATATATGTAATTGTCCCAAATAATTATCTAATTAGCTGGTCCATCTATATAATATTTTAAGGTTTACACTAAGTTTAAGCTATGAGAAGCTGCCATGTGTCATTTTTTTTTTAATTTACACCTTTATATTTTTCTTAGTTTGACATTTATCCTCTTAAATTTTGTAATTTTTTAAAGATTCTTTAAAATAAAAGTGTGATGGTGATATTAGTTTTTCATATTTTCATTAACTTTACGAAAGATAATTTGATGTTAATTTTTTATTTTAAAACAAAGAAAAATATAAGGTTGGAAACTAATATAGTTTTTTGGTGTTGAATTTATTTTATTCATGAAAGTTGCATTGATGAAAATATGAATGCTCAAACTTGATGTAGTCAAATATGGTCGATACTTGGACATGCTAACTCCACCCATAGTTTCATGTTCCCAAAAAATATTTATCCACTAAGTATTTGAAATGTTAAGATCTTCATTTATCGATAAGATAAAAGATGATTTTGTAAAGAATTAGTTAAAACTAAAAAAAGTTATTTATGTCATATACAAATTTGATTTATGACTGTTTATAAATTAAAAAGTGTTTTATGAAAATAACTAAAAGACATCAAATAAAAATAAAATTGTATGTAGAAAACTATCATTTAAATAAAATATTGTAGAAATTATATAAATTAGATAATATAAGAATCAAATTTTGTAAACCAAATATGTTATCATTCAATTTCAATTTTAAGAAATACAACTTGTGGGCATAAATGTTACATATCACTTATGTATATTAAAATTATTTAAATAATTTTCCGCGCAATGCGTGAATTTTTTCTAGTTTACTAATAATTTTAAGTTCTCTAAACATATCTTTTAATCAATATTTTTATATAAGCATCTTTATAATTTTTTTCTTTTCGATAAGCATATTTACAGATAACATAATCTATGTAAAATTTATAAAACGTGGTAATATTCTACTTGAGAATTTATTATCTTTTTTCTAGTAGAAAAAAAAAAATTGGCAGAGTTTTTTAATATAAAGCGAAATACTTATATTAAAAAAAGTAAAAAAAAGATATAAGGAGAATAAAATGAAAATAGAAAAAGGTGTTTTGAGTCTGTCGTGGGTTCTTCTGGAATAAACAAATAGACCTTTTTCTTTATAACACAGAGAGAGAGAGAGAGGAGGAGGAGGAGGAGCCTGAGAAGTGAGAAACACCGAAAGACAAAGACAGAGTCCAAATTCGAAAGCAACAGAATCATATTCCTTCTTCGATTACTTTCCCGCTCGACCACTCTTCTTCCTCAGATCACGATTACCTTCCGATACTCTCTTCTCCGTCGTTAACCACCAGGTCCCATTTTCTCTCTCTTCTTCGCATTTGATTTGGGACGATCCTGGGTTTTTAGAAACCCTATTTTTCCTGCTTATATATATATATTAGATGGGAAGGCGATTGGTTTTAAAGAAACATTATTAACAGGAGAAATATATCTTCTTTAGCCCTTTAAATAGAGCCATTTTGGTGGTGCACTTTTATTTTTTTGGTAGATGAATTTTCTAAGTTATATACAGACTTCTATATTCGGACAAACCATTCTCTCGAAAGTATTCGACTTTCTAATTTCTAAGATTCGTTAATTTATGTAAGGGTTTGGCTTAAGGTCTACTCTTGGTTTCCCCTTCTTATTTAGGGTACAAAGCTCTCTTTTGCTTCTGAAAATTTGCTGAATCTATTCAAAGCTGTTAGTTTTTTAAACTCTTCTTGCTTCTGTTTTGCATATTGTGCCTTCTAGTGGTGTAGATGGTAATGAGTTTCTGGTGTGTTGTTTGGTTTGTGCAGTATACATAGGCTGGAGCTGGAGAAGAAAAGGATTGTTCATGGAGGTAGACGGCGGAAAAGGTTTGGCATGCCCGAAGATTATGGATGGGAAGGCGAGTGATGGGAATGTTTTGGAGAAGACTGTACCTTCTTGTTGCCTCAAGGCCATGTCTTGCTTACCAGAGGAAGATGCTAAGTGCCACTCCACTGTTGTTTCTGGCTGGTTCTCGGAACCGCACTCTCGCTCTGGTCTCATTACTTTACTTGTCAAGCTTCTCTCTATTTTCTCAGAACCTATCTCTTATTTTTGGCTTTTGTATTTACCGGATGCAGGGAAAAAAGGCAAAGCAGTCTATTTCAATAACCCTATGTGGCCAGGTAGCTTTTGTGACTTGTGGTATTCCGGAGTGCTTGTTCATGTGACTTATGCAGCTTTGCTGTTTTATGTGATTGTTGTAGGAGAAGCACATTCACTGAAAGTTGAGAAAGTTCTGTTTAAAGACAAGTCAGATTATCAGGAAGTCCTAGTGTTTGAGGTTTCAAATAACAGCTTGTTTCGTTTGATTGTTCTTATCGGTTTCTGAATATTTTTGCTTTTAATTAGGGCTTAATTATGTTTCTTCTTTAGGATAACCTCATTTTTGTTCTTGTTTTTGCAGTCAGCCACCTATGGAAAGGTGCTTGTTCTAGATGGTATCTTACAGCTGACTGAAAAAGATGAATTTGCATATCAGGAGATGATAGCTCATCTGCCTCTATGCTCTATACCTTCCCCTAAAAATGTAATCTCTCACCTTGAACGTTTATACTCTCTCGTTGCCTATATATTCTGTAGCCTGTTGCAATTACTCAATCTGCAAGTATGTAAAGTTGTGCCCCATTTTCGTGAAACTATTGAAACACTATTTGCTTTCATTGTTGCAGCTCTCTTCTTTATGTAATCCTCACTATACCCATTTTTCTTACGCTTTAATGTAACTCTGGCTGTATAAATTATATGCAGGTTCTGGTTGTTGGTGGAGGTGATGGTGGTGTTCTCCGGGAGATTTCACGCCATAGCTCTGTTGAGGCTATCGACATTTGTGAGATAGACAAGATGGTTATTGATGTAAGTTGTTTATGGTCTTGTGTCTATCATAACTATTAAAAACAATTTCAGCTCTGATCTATTCATAACATGGGATTCCTTTGGTTTTGCAGGTGTCTAAGAAGTTCTTCCCTGAGTTAGCGGCGGGATTCGAGGATCCTCGTGTTCAACTCCACATTGGTGATGGTAATTAAGAATTCTTCTACTTATTCCCAATTTAAAAACTTTATCTGAATTTTGGCCTTGTGTTTGATATCACTTTCTTCTGACAGCTGTCGAGTTTCTCCGTAAATCCCCTGAAGGGAAATATGATGCCATTATTGTTGATTCTTCAGATCCCGTTGGTATGATCTGTCTTCATTAGTCTTAATATTTGAGTACTAGTTGATGATTTTTACCTTAAATACCGAAATCAGACCTTAAAGACACAAAAATCTCACGTGGTTCGTTCTATTTAATCATAGGTCCTGCTCAAGCGCTTGTTGAGAAGCCTTTCTTTGAAACACTAGCCAGAGCATTGAAGCCTGGAGGGTTCTTTGCAACATGGCAGAGAGTATGTGGCTCCATACTCATCTTATTGACGATATGATCTCCATTTGCCGTCAAACATTTAATACTGTTCAGTACGCATGGAGCAGCGTCCCCACATATCCAAGGTTAACTCTAGTTTTCTTCTAGTTACATTTATTTTTTCTGTCTCAGTGGAAACCAAACATTAACCTAGCTAAAATCTCCATTGTAGCGGCACGATTGGTTTTGTCCTGTGCTCCACTAAAGGACCTGCTGTTGATTTCAAGAACCCGATCAACCCGATTGAGAAACTAGACGGTGCGATGACCCATAGAAGAGAATTGAAGTTTTATAACTCGGATGTAAGTTTAACACATCTATTACTTCCCCATTGACTAACTTAGACAGAATCTTGATCTTTGCCTTTCCTCCAATACAGATGCACAGAGCAGCTTTCGCGTTGCCGACATTCCTGCGTAGAGAAGTGGCTTCACTTCTGGCTTCTTGACTTCTCTTTCGCTTATCGGACTACATAATCCTCATGTTGAACTCTTAATGAGGAATAATAAATCATAGGAGGCTTGTATCTCTAAGCTCACTCCATTAAATAAATAAAAAAGACTTCTATTTTTCATATATTGGCTCTATAATTGTTTGGCTTTGCATGAAATGTGATTTGAATAAAACCTTCATATACATATATGCTAATTAATCATCACTATTGAAATCTGGTTCTGCTGGTTTCTGAAGTAACATATGCGGCATTCTATCCGCCATCCTCGGTTTTCTAACTGACCCGCTCCTACGGATTGTCCGTAAGATATTTGCAGCAAACCGTGAAGCGTACATCGTAGCCCCAAGGCTTGGTGAACTTCCAGAATCTTCTTTAGCCAAAGCATCCTGCAATCGATTCTCTTCTTCTCTAAGCGACTCTTCGAGTTTCTTCTTAATGTATCTTCTCCAAGCGGCTTGTATGAAACAAGCAGCCCAAGTTCTCCATTGCTGCGAGTAGAACCTGAAAGTATGTCTAAGCTGTTTGCTATGAAGACGTCTGAATTGTGACGCCACAAATTTGAGATCATCGGCTTTAAGTGCGAAAGCTTCAACTTCCACGAGAGCTTGGACGGTTCTTGTTGAGATAGGAAGGTTTGAGGAAGTGTGTGGGTCTAACGCCCAAGTTAAAAGCTCTTCACCGCAGAAATCACCGGCTCCAAGATGCTCGGAATTGAAGAAACCAGTTCTTCCGCCGTTTGTTGTCATCGTTAGAAGCTTTCCACGCATTATAAAGAGCATTTCATCTACCGGATCTCCTTCTCTTACGATGTAGCTGTCTTCCGTGTACAGAACGGGTTGCAACCGGTCACATAGAGCATCAAGAAGCTGTTCGTCCATTTTCTCAAACATCGGGACCTAAATCCGATAGAAACATGCTGCGGTTATGAGTGACACAGACAATCGTTAAGGAAAGGAGACGTTTTTTTTCATTTTCTTTACCCGCATGAGAAGGGCGAGACAGAGATGGCGTTTAATGTCGCGTCTAAGATCTTTAGGGAGATTACTAAGAAGATTCTCTTCATCAACGCCTCGTGTCTCTTGCCATTTATACTGCTCGTATCTCCGGATTCTTTTTCTCAAGTTCTCAGGGAGCAACCGGTGTGCCATCCATTGTTCTGCGTCTCTTCTCTTTACTCTCATTTCCTCTAACCTCATGGTTGTCGATTGCAGATACGTCTGCCATTTATATAAAAAACAATAAGTGATCGCTTTCACAAACACTATGGTCTATTTGATGAAAATGAGACTAACCTGCATGTTCCCAATCAAGAACGAGAACAAAACCAGCCCGGAAATAGATATATAAACCGCGAAACAAATCTCCCAAACATATGTACTTGTTTTAAGGTTTTGACCGAGCGAACTGCAGCAAGAACTTACTTATTATTATTGCTTCTTTCCCGCATAATAAACGGCAAAAAATGTGCATAATCTCAATCCAATACCTGAGGTTTTGCAGGCCCCACCAGAAACAGTAAAAGAACTTCTGAGGGAAATCTTGAGATTCAACTACACCGGACTGAAGCGCATCAAGGAATATCCCAAAGTCGAAACGTGTAGTGTTTGGTGTCTGAACTGGACAAGAATCATTGAGGAAAGCCTTCCCTCCTGCATCTTTATGGTCACAGTACAAAGTAGGAATGTCGCAGATGTTACGTTTTATCTTGCAAGCTTGTTTCCAACACACTGTTTCGCGTTCGATAGAGAACAAATACCAAAAAGCACCAAAAACCTGCACATGCCACCAGTTTTGACCCAAAAGATTACATATTTAAGCTCTGATTGGGACTAGTTAGAGCGAAAATGGACTCACATGACTAGCAAGCATGTAGAGGAAGAGATTAAACGCGGCTCCAGCCCACGCTGTCTCGGTAAGTATCCCTGAAGTTCTTGTCACTTCCTTGTAGAGCGGATAGATTCTTATAAACCTCGGTATGTATTGAAAAAAGACAATGAATTTCAACAGATTCTTCGTGTTCAAGGACCGCGAGCCTTTCATATGCGGAATGATAATCAAAATCACCACCTAAGAGCAAGAAATACAACGTTTAGAACAACCGAGCTAATCGAATACGAATGGAAACCAATCAATCACACCTGTGGAAGCGGAAGAACAGCTAGAATGTCGATAATGAAATGCGATGACAAGTAACGTTTAGCGATCTCACGCTTATCCTCAACGAGAACACCTCTCCCGAAAACACGAGAAGAAGGAGCGATGAAACCAGTACGGAACTGAAAAATGATGTGGATAACGTAGAAGATATCGGTGAAAGAGCGTAAAACGCTTGCGGTAATCTGCATTTTCTCGTCAAGACCAAGGCATTTCTTGGCGTCATCGATCACAGGGACGTAGAAGAACAAAGGATCAAGAGAGACCGCGATTATGCAAGCTAAAACAAAGATCTTGTTCCATCTTTGAAGGAAAGGTCCTTGTGGGTCAAGGATTTTGTGAGTGGAACCAATCCCTTTTGAAACAGCTTCTTTCAAAGAGTAGGAGTTGTAACATGTTTTGAATAGTTTGATCCTTGAGGAGCTTGATTCGAAGGTTTTGTGAAACTTGTAGGAGATTGAGCTAATTGTTCTACGGAATATTCCGGTTTGCGTCTCGTTTTTACCGGAATATTCCATGTCGGAAGTTTTGTCGGACTTCCAATCCTGAAATCTGATTACGAAACAGCAGAGACGAATGTAAGAAGCAATTACATTCAATTAAACGAATTTTTAGAAGAACACTGACCTCACGAACTTCTCTTGTCGGAAATTCATTGTATCAAATCGCAGAGATTTCACCAATTCATGCAAAATCTGAAACCCTGGTTAAAAAACAAAAAAAAAAAACAAAAAACCCAAGAACACTCGAGTGATGAACAAACCTAATTACACGAACAGGGAAGGAAAAAAACAATTCTTGTAAGTAGAAATCAAAACCGAACACGAAGAAGTGTTATGCTTCCGAGAATCGAGTAGAGTCGACAAGAACGAAGAGAGTTTGAGATGACGAGAAGAAGAAAAGGGGAAAAGAAAAAAACACTGTTTAATTAACTTACGAAAAGAAAAAAAAATCAAATCTTTAATTTGTTTTTTCCTCGGAAAGAGCGAGAAAGAAAAATAGGTAATCACAAAAAATACCCAGAAAGGAAAGAAGAGAGAAGATAGGAAACGTATCAGAGGAAGAAGAAATTGGAGAGAGAGAGAGAGAGAGAGTGATAATGAAGATTGAAGAAGAAGAAGATAGTGAATGATGAAAGCTCAGCCTTTAATCAGAAGACAGAGAGGACGGGAGGAGTTTCCACGAAAGTCACAGATTTTCATTTTTTTTCTTTCTTTCGTTGCTATTTTTAAAATTATTCTTTCACTGTTTTGTTTATTTTTTTAAGTCATCCTAAAAGACAATTATACCTTTGTAACTCGTTTGATATTTTAAAGAACTGACTAAGTTACTGTGAATTTTAGTATCAAATTATTTTCTGAATTGAGTTTTAACTTAAAAACACACCACCAAAATTTTATGCACATGGTTCTCTTTGTAGTAACAAGAGACAAAATCACCTAAAAAGGGATAACTTAATGGAAAAAAAGTGATGACTGTGTGGGGGATTTCAGCCTATTCCCCCATGAACTATACATCCCCGGCAATTTCCTACATGAAGTATTACGGTCGGCGAAAACCTCTATGAACTAACTAAAATCGGCGAAAACCTCCATGAACTAACCACAATTTTGAATTTCCTACATGAAGTTTTAGAAGTCGGTCAAATCCCATAAACCGATATTAAACCGTAAACAAATTGATTAGACCGTAAATGGATTGATTATTTTGTTAGCTAATGCTCCGATTTTAAATGTTTTGCTCTGGATTCGAATTGATAAAAATAAAAAAGAGATTTTTTGGTTCCATATTCTGTAAAGAAATACTTTTATCGCGTAGTCCAAAATTTAAAGTTTAGAGGAAATTACAGTTGTAATTCAATAAAGTTTAGTACGAAATAACAATACCCAAAGTAGTGACACGTAAAGAAACAATTATCGCATCTAAAACTCTTATGATTTTGAGATGCAAATCGAGATAATAACACTATATTTCACCAAATTGTTTTAGAATATATATATATATATATATATATAGATATATATAATTCGTGATTATTAATTTATACTATTATTGGGATCATATTTTACATAGAAGTTTCAAAAATATTATAGTATTATTTTATCATTTTCACTAAATTATTTTAGAATATATATATAATTCGTGATTATGGAACCAAAAAAATCTCTTTTTTATTTTAATCAATTCGAAACCAGAGCAAAACATTTAAAACCGGAGCATTAGCTAACGGAATAATCAATCCGTTTACAGTCTAATCAATTTGTTTACGGTTTAATATCGGTTTTCTGGGAATTGACCGACTTTTAAAACTTTATGTAGGAAATTGAAAATTTTGGTTAGTTTATGGGGGTTTTAGCCAAGCTTAATACTTCATGTAGGAAATTGCACAAAATGTTTAGTTCATGGGGGTTTTCGCCGACCGTAATACTTCATGTAGGAAATTGCAGGGGATGTATAGTTCATGGGGGAATAGGCTGAAATCCCGACTGTTGTGGTATATAGATTCATCAAACCATTCATGATACATTTTTGAGTTGCTATGTTGTCTGTTTATTTTTGATGTTATTGATTTGTGTATTTTAATAGATTTGGAAATCAATACCTAATGTATTAATAATAGTTCTATGATTTAATAATTTATGTTCAAATATTGTGTTATTGGTTTTATAATTTATAAATACTAGTTCAACTCATTCAATCCTACAAATTTATTTATAGATTTGAATTCAATGGATTTTAGTAGATTTGGAAAGATTTTCTAAGTTAAAAATTAGAAAGAATTAATTCCAAAGTAAAATCTATGGGTTTCCAAAGATTTCAAAGTCTTATAAAATTTATAAATCCATTAAAATACACAAACTAATATGCCTTCTTTTTGTTTTTTGAATTGTTTGTAAATATGACACTAAAAGCAAATGGTGGAAGATGTTTCAAGAGCCGTGCTCAATGACATATTAATTAGGATTTTGCCTAGGACCCCAGATTATATAAATATTTAGGGGTCCCAATTACAAAATATTTGTCGTAGACTAATGGTGTATAGTGAGTAAGTTTCATATATCATCAAAGGTTCAGGTTCATATCCTAGCTACGGAGATGTGTCTGTTTTGTTTTTTGTTTTACTTTCGACTTTAAAAAAAGCGAGAATTCAGTCAAAAAAAGAGAAATCTAGATACTAAATCTAAAACAAATCAATCATAATCATAGATTAAAAAGGAATTGTTAGTTTATAATTAAACCTAACAATTTACAAAATCAAATCAAAAACTCAATTAAGTATCTTGACTTCTTCTTCTTCTGCGTTCAAGCGGCACCATCACGTTGTTCCTTTCTAAATTGTGAGAGTATGGTGAAAGACTTTTGAAAAAGAAGGAAGGAAGATTATGTCTTAGGATTTTTAGATTATCATTTACGGGTCTGTTTTGAATATTTTCGTTGGTTTTTAAAAGTATATATCTATTAAAAAGGTTTCATTTTTTTTTTTAAAGCTAAGCACGGTACTGGATGTTTCGTATCCGATGGAAAAATATAAGCTCTGTACAATGAAAGATACAATGAAAAAACAAATGATAAAAAGGATGTGAAAGATGAAGATGATAATATTGTTGACATGTTGAAAATACGAGATCCAATATGCTTTTATTTCTTTTTGCTACCGATTTTTTTTTTTAATTTTGTTCACCATTAACTATGGGTTTTCGCTTGATGTGTAGACCTCTCAAGGAAGATTGGATGTAAGATTACACAATTTTCAAACTATCTCTTTCTTGCTCGGAAAACGTCTATATCTTATTTAGAACATTCCTACCTCTAAGTTATAATGATGAGCCTTTGAGATGTCAACATGACAAGAAATATTGCATCTGAGCCTTAAGATTTCTCGCTCATCTTCAAAGCGTTTTTCCTTTCCAATATTTTTTCCACTGGAGCTTTCCTAATTCTTTTTATCAAAATGATGCGAATCGAGCTTTAGTGAGTTCGAATATCACTAGTTCACGAGCATAGAGGAGAAGCGAGCTTATTGTAGAGAACTACTCCCCTTGTAGTAGTTGCATTGACATTACTTGGGTCTTATTTACGTTTTGTTGAGTTTCCAAGCTTTTTTTTACAGAGTGATTAAAGTTGGCTAATCCATTAAAAATATTATAACATAATAATAAATTTGGGACTTAGGAAACCGTATTTTTTCGGGAATATAATGTTTCATGATCATTCTAAACCCGAATATGCCTCTCATGTGAGGAATTTACACATACGCGACGAAAACGAGAGAGAGGAAAAAAAATGGATCACAGAGAACGTAGAAGACATATTCTATCACTCTGGTATAAATAAAAGACAAATGATCAAACTATAGCATAACGAGTTGAAAATTGGTGAGTAGATCTTGACCTTTTTTAATCTTCACTTACGTCGAAGATTTTCGATTATTTGTTAGTGAGTTGTTTGTGTTTTTCTAGAAAGAGAAAAAGATCAATTATCTTTTTTTGGTGGAAACAGCTAGGGGTGGGCACGGGGCAAGTAGCCACTACTTTAGATAGTCTTGTTACATGACCCACTTCGTCAAAGTATTCAAAATTTTGACCCGTTGACCGGTTTCAAGCAGGAACTTGGTTTTCCAAGTATTCGTCCAAATTTGTATTACCTGCAAATAACTTGCCTTGATCGGTTATCAACGGAAATAAGGGTCAAAGGCATAAAATTTGAATTGATGTTTATTGGATTAATCTATGTAATCATCCAAATAAGTTATTATTGATAATCTAACCAAAAACCATCCATGTGACAAAATTATAACCACTAATTTTATGATTTTTGGTTAGATTACCAATTATAATTTTTTCCGGGTTATTACACAAATTAACCCATGCGTATTTGGCCACATACTAACTTATTTATAAGAAAATGTTGTAAGTTTTAGTTATGTTTATTACCGATGTGGACTAAAACATTAAGAAAAACATGCATATTTACTATATGCCACGTCAATTTAATTACTCTATCCACTAAAAATTTAATAAATCTTAAACCCATCAAATTATTTTAAACCCATTAATGATATATTTTATATATATATATATATACTTTAAACAAGTAGAATTAGTATTTTTTACGAGTAACAAGTGGTAACAAACCGAGTATTAAAAATTTTGTTTATACTTGTTACTTGACTCATATATTTACAAGTTTACATTTTAGACGCATACTTACAAGTTATACATTTTTATTAGTTGTTATCTGATTAGGTAACAACAAGCACTTGTTTTTTTTTTAAGACGGGTACGAGTCAAGTAACGAGACAAGTATCAATTATTTGTGTCCATACTTAGGTGGAGATAGAAGACAAATGATGAAACTAGATCATGTGAGTAATTTCTTAATCCTACGATTAACGAGTAGTTTTTTTGTTTCGAATATTTATTAGTGAGTTATTTGTGCTTTTTAGAAAGCTAACGTAAAACACAAATTTATAACCAATCACGGTGGATTGAGAGAAAATATGATTAAAATACATTGTTTTGATTATGGATGTGCAATTTGGTGGCAGGTTTGTGCCATATTAGTCTTTTAAATGTAATAGTCACAAAGTTATCCATGTTTTTTTTCGACGATGTGTTTACTGTTTAGAAAGAAAAGTCGTATAAGCCTATAACAATATTCTTTTCATTTTCTTCGATTTTTTATTAGGTATTTTTTCACTAGATTTAGATTGTTATATTGTACAAATGCTTTTTTTTCTGGTGGAAATAAGGTTTACATTCCAACCAAAAAAAAAAATTGAACAAAAGTTTGTGAACTTTCATAGTTTTTCCAACAACATAAAAATATTGCATTCCTTCAAATTCTCATATTTCAAGTAGTTAGTAATCACGAAAGTGAAAACAAGATGATTGAAATTTTATTTTTGTTTCACTCCCTTAATTTTCTTTTGTTAAAACTGTAAATTCGAGGCTCTTTTTTAATTTATTTATGGGAAATTGGCAAAAATAACACACAAAAAACTATAATAAAATCGCTAACCATTTGACCTTAATCTAATGGCTATAAATTTGCCACACATACCACTTTTGGTTAGTTTTTTAATTATAATTTTTTTTAATTGCTATTAAGCAAATTAACCTTTTATTTATTGGTCATCATATTAAAAAAAAACAAACGAAAGGGTGATAAAAGACATTACCCGTGAGTATTTGTCGATCAATCCCGACCGAACCAACCACGTGTCGTCCGCTTTTTCTTCTCTCTTTTTTTCCAAATGTTGTGCTTCACAATTTAGACCGTTTTAAGCTAAACATTAGATTTGTTTGACCACACAAACCTAAACAAGACCATTTCAATAGTATACAAAAATTGATTACTGTTAATCAAGTTCAACTCGAGAGCGTTGACTCTGCCGTGTCCCTTCTCATACGGTTGGTTGGTTGTCTTAATTAGGGAGGCCAAGAGATGTTCCCAGCCGTCGGATCTGGAGAGACGACTCAAGATTGCGTCATAGTTTATATATCAAAACTTACTTCATACTCCAAATTTCTGAAAACAAAATCAAGTCTTTCCTAATTGATTATACACGTAAAATATGAGCATCGAATCCAAATTTAGGAAGACCTTTGAATATTGAAGATATGAGTCAAGCTGAAAAAGGTCAACTATCTTCCCATCTGTAAATTTATTAGAAGAAAAAGACATTAGTAATCAAGGATCTTTCATGTTAAAAGCAAAGTATAGCTAGTACGTACTCTTTTTATTTTTCCTTTTCATATATTGCTCATTGAAACCTTTTTTGTATTGAGAGGATGAATATTACTTTGTTCACTTACGACGATTTTTTTGGCTTGATTGAAGCTTTGGTGTATATGGGAAATATCACCCGCGAACAGAGATAATTGTTTTTTTTTTTTTTTTTTACGAGTTTTAAACGTGATTACTAAAAAAATATACTTTTTCCAAAAGAAAATCGGCTAAGATAATCATGAAAATATCATTACTTGATAACTAACCAAAATTCTCTTATATGGTAAAATTATAGCCATAAAATCTAAGAATTTTAGTTAATTATTAATTTATTTTTCTTGATTAGTAAGCAAATTAACCCTTTATGAAATCTGAAATCAATATTTGATAATATTTGTTGCGTAGCTACAAAGAAAAATATCATGGATCCAACTCAAATTCAATTCATTTTAATAATATATCCAACTCAAGAAAAATAATTTCATAATCTTATAAATCTTTTCAAACATATCAGGATCCAAATGCAAATTTGTACACTAATACAACATCTTTCTAACTGGAAAAATTAATGATATTTGGATGGATTAGATTTCTCTTACAAGGCTCTATGTACAAAGCAAGTATTTACTATGTTAGGTGTACTTGTTACTTAGCTTGATTTGTGCAAGTAACGCAGATTTTATACTTTTACTTAAGTTTTTTTTTTAACACAAGTACTTGTTATTAATATTAACTATCTAACAAGTAATGAGTAAATCAAGCCGAGTATTATTTTTCTTTTTAATCCTTGTTATTATTATTTTTTTTTTTGAGAAATAGTAAATACTTGTTATTTGTCTTGTATTTGCAAGTACCTAAATGTATATTATTCAATGATGGAATTTAATAAAATTTAAATCTAAGCAGAATGTTTTTTTTTTTTTAACAACGGCTCCTTTATATAAATCAATGGTTTGCACCACAATTCACATACAAAGCATTCTTTGCAATAGAATCGGCAAGACATTTGCTGTTCTAGGAATCAACTTAAAGGAAATAGCATCAAAGAAACTAGATAAGTGATGGATGTCCGAGAGGATTCCATGAAGTTTAGAAATATTTGAGCCGGAGTTGATGGCTCTCACAAGTTGTAAGGAATCAGATCTTACCGATATGGTCCTTATGTTGTCATTGTTATCCTTGAGGAGACATTCTCCCATTGCTAAGGCCTCCGCAGTAAGTGATGATTCCACATTGGTCCAGCACTTGGGGAATTCCTGTTCTGTAGGTTGGTCATAGGGCATAACTATCTATCCCAATCGAGCCATCTTAGTTGTCTCCTGCCAGGCAGCATCTGTTTGGCAAACAACGTCACTGTTTGGCAAACAACGTCAGTGTTTGTTATCTCATCTTCCACTGTCACCAGGACTAGGGTAGCCTTGGCTTTACACAGTTGGCCCTCTTGCTCTCTCTAGCATCACGTATGGACTTAGTGAGGATGTCTGCAAGCAGGGCATTTTCCTTGGAGAATGAGAGCCAGTTCCTAGCTTTCCAAAGATTTCAGAAAATCCAAGGAGCTAGGGGGCTAATATAATTCCTGTGGGGGATGCACACTCTTGTGTTTTGACCTCTTTCCTGAAATCTTCAAACTGAGAGAAAAGGTTTGGTGCTGCATGATTTATAAGGGGGGCTTCCTTCCATACCTTTGCAGCAAATTCACAGTGGCAGAACAAGTGAGTGATAGACTCTGTAGCTCCATATCTAGGGCACAATAGATGAACATCTGCGATTCTCTGGCTTAGTCTTTCTCCTATAGCAAGGGCACCACTAGCTAGGCGCCACAGGATGGTTCTAATTTTGGGGGGCAGTATTTATTGATCAGATGTCCGAAATCCAGTCTAGAGAGCTCCTGTTAGGGGATTGATCGAGGGAGTTTTGTGGTGCATAATATCCTGACATGGTTGTGTATTCGCCAGTCTTATCCTAGAGCCAGATTCTTCTATCTGGTAGGTTAAAGAGGCTGGGTTGTAAGCTCATAATGGAGCTTTTCAGGTGAGGAAACAGAGTCCCGATTTTAAGGTTGTCCTATCTCTGTGTTTGGCTGTCCCATACGTCAGACACCATTAAACCAATATCCTCCTTCTTGCAGGGTCCAAAAGGCCTTTAAGATGCACTGGGGGATAGCCAGTTGTCACCCAAAAACTTATACTCTTACTATTTCCTACAGCCCAACCTAGGTTCTTGCACTTGAGATCCCTTCCAATAGGCATGCTTCTCCAACCATGAGATGCTGTGGAGGGGCAAACAAAGTCAATGAATCCTTCTCTGCGACAGTACTTACCTAAAAGGATTTTAGCTAGCAATGATCCAGGGTTTTTTAAGACTCTCCAACTTAGCTTAGTCAGCATAGCATCGTTGAAACATGAGATGTCCCTGATACCCAGCCCTCCTACATTCTTGTGTTGAGTAAGCTTACTCCAAGCTACCCAGGACATCTTTCTTTTCTCAGCATTGGCATCTCACCAGAAGCGAGTAAGGGCAGCTTGGATTCTGTTACAGAGATATCTAGGTAGCTTAAAACAACTCATGGCATAGGCAGTCATGGATGCTAAGATGTTCTTCTTCCAAAATGTTCTAGCAAACCTACATACTTTCCAACACCTCCCTCTTTAGAAATCATCAAATCTCTTTTAACTCTATCCCTAACATCCTGAGGGGTCTTCCTAGAGAAACCAATGGAGGATTTTTCCAGGTATTTTTGAGTGTCTAGAAGCTTTACCATATCGATAAAGAATGTTCTTAAGGGTTGTTGTGTTTGTTACACTAGTGTTACAAAAGAACATAGTATCATCCGAAAACAACAGATGATTGATTCTAGGACTATTTCTAGATACCCTTAGACCCTAGAGGTCTCCAGATCTCTAAGCTCTATGGCAAAGGCCAGAGAGGACCTCACTGCACATTATAAAGATATAAGGTGAAAAGAGGATCTCCCTGGCGAATTCCTCACGAGGGGACAACGTATCCTTTTGGTTCCTCATTGATTAAGTACCCATATGTTAATGTGCTAATGCACTGCATCAACTAGCCAATCCATTTTTGGTGAAATCCAAAGCGATCTAAGACTAACCTGGTGAATTCCCATTCCAAGCGGCCGTAAGCCTTGCTCATATCCATCTTGACGGCCATGGAACATAATTTTGTAGCTGTAGAAGCCTTGATATAGTGAAGTACTTTGTGTGTTATCAACACGTTATCTGCAATTGCCCTTCCAGTAACAAATGCAGATTGATTCGCCGAAATGATGACTGACATGATAGACTTGAGTCGTCGGGTGAGTAACTTCGAGATGATTTTGAAGAGTACATTGCAGAGCGCTATTGACCAATAGTCTTCCATTCTCGTAGGGCCCTGAAGTTTCTAAATAAGCCAAATATAAGTTTTATTGCTGGTAGCAGAAAGAACACCAGAGGCAAAGAAACCTTGGATTTCAGAGACAATTTCTAGTCCAATCGCTAACCAGTTAGTTTGGAAGAATGAGGCTGAGAAGCCATCTGGCCCAGTTGCCTTATCGACATGGATGGAGAACATCGCCTCTTTGACTTCTCCCGGTGAAAGGTCAGCAATAAGCTCGGCGTTTAGAGTCCGTGAGATTTTTTGAGAAATTGTATTGAGAACTACTTTTTTCATTTCCCCAGTATCTGATTTAAACAGAGATTTGAAGTAGGATACAACCACCCCTACAATTTGGTGCTCTTCAAAACGGGGGTTACCTTCGGTGTTGTTGATGACGAAGTAGGAATTCTGGGCTTTGTGGCTCTTTGAGACGGCATGGAAGAAACCGGTGTTACGGTCACCAAGTACTAGCCACAAATTTTGGCTTTGTTGTTTCCAGTATTCTTCTTCCAATTGATTCGCTTTCTTAAGGTTTGAATTAAGGGAAGCGATGAGGATATGATCATCGACGGAATCGACCATAGCCGCCTCCAATTTGCTGTTCTCAAAATGGGCCTTGTTCCAGGCATTTAAGGCCCATCTGACACTTGAGATTATTTGGGACGTAGAAGCCCGATATCCCCATGCCCATGCCTGTTCCACTTTTCCTTTGATTTCAGGATTGTTACAGAATCGTCGGTCGTACCAGAATATTCTTCTTCTCTTCTTCCGTCGCAAATCAAAATGAAAGATGATGGGTCAGTGATCGGAACCGTCGAACATGAGGTATTCACTCCTCGCCGCAGAAAAAACCTTGGCCCAATCACTATTCTCAAGAGCTCTATCAAGACGCATCGGACGATATGCTCATAACGTTTACCATGAGAGAGGATTGCCAAAGAATTAGAGATCATAGAGGTTTCCTTGGGACAAGAAAGATCGAAACTCGATGAAAGTTCCCTCAGCTCTAGCCTTGACAGTTCCAGCCAGCAATTTTTAAGGAAGGGATCGAATGGATTGTGAAAATCCATCTTCCTCCTTCTAGATTTAAGAATTATGTTTATCTAGGGATGTCTTTGGATTCCTCTAAATTCATTATTTGCTCCAAATTCCAAAGATAGAGGGCTTGAAGGTGACGCAGTCTGGTTATCCATCACAGGCCTTCGCCGAGGTGAGCTTTGCATCTGTTGAATCTTATGTTTCCTTGAATTAGCTATAGGGAGGAGCTTAGAGCTTACCATGGCTTTCTTCTTACCAGGGGGTTTTCCAGTTTTATGTTTTATCTAGTCTATGGAGTTTGGCTTGGATACCCCACCATCGGTTAAGACCTCTGGGTTTATAGGCCCAACTCTCTCCATGGCAGGATGTCTTGAGGAGCTTGGTTTATTTACACCACGAGTGGTATAGTTTGCTTAGACCATCCGCAAAGCAGTTTCCACTACTTCTCCTGATTCCTCAGGTTGTCTAAACCGTTCTTTACGGGCTGCACTTTCTGTTGGGTTATCATAGTTTTAGTATCTAACCATCACATGCCTCACTTCCCCTATGGCTTCAAAGACTGCTTCTTGCAGGTCCACAAGAGGAGGGGTGGTTGGGTTTACACCAGCTGTTTATTTGGAGCAGCTAGACTTGAGAGTTTCTTCTCTTTCTTCCTTAAATGGCCTTCCTTGAGCCAGGTCATGGAATTTGGCCCTCTCAGCCTTCCATGGTCTTGTCTTGGAGGAGACATATCATCTTGGTTCATCCCTAGATTTACCTCTTGGATAGTTTTTGTAGTTGTCTCTTCTGAGAAGTTCCTTAAGGGCTTGGTGTCTCTCAGAATAGTTGGAAAGAGCCCTCCCTGGGTCTCTGCTTCTCAAGTGGGAGTTAGAACGTCTGGAGCTATCATCACCTCTGCTCACGGGTTGAGTGTACTTCGAGTGTACCTATAAGAGGATTTATCTCCAATAGTGGGTTATGTCAATCTCCTGGTCTCTTGCCTGGGGGTTTTTTCCTTCCTGGATTGGGTTCCATATGTTTCCCCCTTTGTGCTTTGGATCTTGAGGGGTTTCCTCAGGAGAGGTGGGGCACTCCTTAGCATCGTGGTCTAGCCTCATACACAAGATGCAGTGTCTTTCCAGTTTTTCATAGGAGACTAAGGTGAGTGTTATCTCATATTTCTCAAACTGGTGAAGTCCTTCTCCAATACTTTGAATGGTTTCCAGTATCCAGAGGTTGATTGAAGCCCTTGTATGTTTACCCATAAATGGATTTTTGAGGGGAATTCCTTTGAGGTAGTGGGCTCCCATCTTTGGATTATCAACATCCACTTAGCAAAGTGGTATGGTCTGTTTGCTAGAACAAGTTGCAGATTTCTTCATTTACAAACTGAAACTCAAAGAAGCCATGACCCTGGTCTGCACCTATGGGTCTTGAAGAAGTTTTCCATCTTTCTGTGAAGAAAGGGATTATTGACTACACATTCTAGTACTTTAAGTGGGTTACTCTTCCCACCAGAGTGAGTGAGTGCTTCATAATAGAGAGGAGTTGTTGGAGTGTTGGACCTTAACTTTGGTAACTCTAGGGTCTCGGGCAGGTGTTGCAATGGCTTTGCTTTTTTCCTGGTAATATAGCTTCTGGGCAGGTATATGTCTCTTAGGCTTGCAGAAGATGTGTTATGGTTTGTTAACTGAGAAGATTACAGCAGCTAGAAGAGTATGGAGTTGGTCTCTAGATCTTCCTTGGGTTAAAAGTTGTGATGAGTTTCCTTAAGAAAGGATAAGATTATCCAACAGTTTGCTACTACTTGTGGAGTAAGGTTCTAGGCAGGTCTAGTAACGCCGAGAGGCTTACCGGCGATAAAGAGGATCCTCCGACATAAGTCGGGGTGGAACCACAACGAGAAAAGCTTAGGAATGGTGGTGGAAAGGGCAAACAATTCTATTTTGGGGAGAAAGAGCTGGTTAAAAGGATTAGGTTTAGCTTGAGCCTTGAGAAGCACCTAAAAAGGGAAAGAAACTGCTGGGTAATAGGGGACATATCAATCAGATCGGAGGATAGTCAGCGCCTAGGACTCTGTGTCTGGGAGAGAAAGTCACTACTAATTGAATGTTAAGCATAATATATTGTTATTCAATCAATTTCGTTAGTAAAAAAATACTACTTACAAAAACATTAATGGTAGTTGTATATGTTTTACTAAACTCAATGAAAAATATGTTGCTTTTACCAATTGCATTATTGGTTTTCTCTGTTGGACCAATTCATGAAGGACTATTGGAACGAACACACACACACATATATATATATATATATATATATATATATATATATATATATATATATATATATATATATATATATACTTGTGCATATTTTGCTATGCATATCCTATTGGTAGCATCTTCTTTATCTTGTACATTTAAAGTTGTACAACTGTGAGACAAAGTGGTTGAATATACGTATGTGTGTTTTGAGAGATTCTCCTATATTACAAACTCTCAAACTTTATCTTGAACACATGCTTAAACCCAACAAAATTTAGTTATATCAAAATCTTATATTGGTTAGAGGTTCTAATATTTTCTTTTCAATGTTTAGTTGTTTGAATTTTTTTTGTGTTCTTGCTCTTTGTATCCACATATTATAAAATACATATAAAAACAAAAAAAAAGAATTTATGAAATTATGAGACCAACCGACAATAAATGAATATGTTTACATTTTTTATATTTTTTTTCGTACGAAATATTCTAACATGTTTCTTCGAAATGATGACTCTTTTGTTCATTCATTTCAAAACGAATCCAACCTTTTTTAATCGATTATACCTGTTCGGGTTAGTAGATACTCGAATACTATGTGAGATTATAGATTTCCAATTCAAAATTTGAATTTGAGTTGAAGTTCATAATTAGGGGTAGACACGTATTTTGGATAGGCTTGTTATCAAACCAACCCGTCCAAGTATTCAAAATTTTGATCCGTTACTTGACCCGTTTCAAGCGGGTACTTGGCTTTCCGAGTATCCGTCCAAAATTGTATTAGTCGCAAGTAACTTGCCTTGCCAGCCCAGTTATCAATATAAATAAAGGCCAAAGGCATAAAATTTGAACTAATGTGTATTAAGTTAATTTATGTAATAACATTAAAAAAAATAGAATTAGAAATCTAGAAAAAAATCCAAAATTTAGTGGCTATTATTTTGCCACGTAGATGAGTTTTAGTTATATTAATAATAATAACTAAAAACCACCCATGTGACAAAATTATAGCCACTAAGTTTAGGATTTTTTTGTAGATTGTCAATTGTAATTATTTTTGGTTATCACATAAATTAACCCATGTGTATTTAGGTCCATAAATGAGTGAATCTTTATTTATAAGAAAATGTTGTAAGTTTAAGTTATGCCTGTTACTGATGTGGGACTAAAGCATTAAGAGAAACATGCATATTTACTGCATGCCACGTGAATTTAATTATTCACTCCACTAGAAATTCAATAAATCTAAAGCCCATCAAATAATTTGAAACCCATTAATGATATATACATTATATATATTTTTTTTAAAAAGTAGAATTAGTATTTTTTACGAGTAAATAGTAACATGCCTAGTATTAATTTTTTTTTATATTTGTTACTTCACTCGTACTGTTTTATTACGAGTTAATAAAGTTTTATTACTTGTTATCCGACTTGGTTGCAGCAAGTACTTGGTTTTTCAAAATGGGTACGAGACAATTTTTTATCACCAGTCCTAATAATCTTATAAATCAATATTTTGTGATTTTTTTTCCATTTTTTATGATATTTTGATTTTAAAACTATTTTCTTTAAATAAGTTGGTTAATGTATTGGATAAAAATATTAATTTAAATTCACACAAGCATCACAAAAGCTGTCTAATCAAGTTTTTACCTTCGTCTCTCGTATTTGACATAAAATCACTAGATTAATGTTGGATGACAAAATTGATGAGTATAAAAGACAACTAATTTAATTTTTTTAAAACATATATTACCATTTTGACATTTTTAAAATTTGATGTGGAAGCTGAATTCTACACTAAAAATTTAGATGTGAATTCGAGAAAGAATGCTTAGGGCGAAGAAAAATAAATCTTTGATATAAGATGAGTATGGCGAATTGGAATTATATTGATAATGGATCAAATATATAAAAGGATCTTAAGTGAAAAGTGTTTACAAAATAGTGCTAAGTGCTCTAATATGGAGAAAGATGTCAAATTCCTTGAAGATCTTTTGTATTTATAACGCGATCCAGCTTTGTAGTCCAACTTCGAGCACGTTCCTAGTTAGTTCGTTGGAAATCTCGTTACTTCGGCTGAGTCAAATATCTCTTTTGAATCATTTTGAACTCTGGTGCTTAGTTGCCTTTCAACAATATCCATTATGAAGATTAATTGGGTTTATGATATTGGCTCACAACTTCTAATTGACATGTTAAGCCCGATTACTTATAAACTTTTAATAGACCGGATTAAGTGTCAAATCCAGCTTCAACAAATGATATACATCATGTTGCTGATTGTTTATTTTAGTTGTATGTTATATCATCATAAATACTTGATCTTGCTTTGAGTAAAAGGAGGATCTAAATATTGAACCTAACTATTTTCAACACATGCTGAAACACCCAAATTTTAATTTTTTTTTGCAATTAATTGACTCGGATTATTATTCCATAAATAATAATTCTCAATGCCAATTCACTAAACTAGATAATCATTATAAACCAGCGGAAGACAATAAACAAGTTAACCAAGCATTCAACTAAAACAACCAACACTTTTTTTAAAAAATAATTAATTAGTCCAAATTTATATTCCCATAAATATAAATTCTCAACGACCCATTCAACGGGAAATAATACTCAGCAGAAAATCACCAAACAACTTAATAACCAATAATCCAATAAACTAATTTAAATCCAAAAACTAAGCAACTCGAGTTCAAGATTCAACAATCAAATAATAACCAACTAGCATTTCTAGCAACCTAATGGTTTTACTAAAATGCAATAACAAAAACATCCTATCATCATCTCCCTACTGCCATGATTCCACGATCACACTTTTACTTTACCTGCAACTCATGGAAAATAAGAGTTGCGTAAGTATTTCATAAATACTTAGTAACCTGGTCATTCCGCCTACCGGCGTAACAAGCAGGCTCAGGTAAACTAATAACCACATAAAACAGTACAAAACATCACACATAACAATACAACACATTTCAGACTCCAAAGGATCATCATAATCTCGTGTCGAGTGACACCAGCACTAGTGTCGCTCGACACCCCTCTGTGTTGCACCAGAATCGAGCTTCTCCTCTCTCAGCTCGATTCCGGTGAACATGAGTCGCAATCCTGCACGAAAATACAAGGGAAACACGAATACAATCCACAACCAATAACACAATCAACAACACACAAGTTCACACTCAAAACATTCAAGAAAAGCATAGAAGTTACCCTCACTGCCTAGAAACTGCGGTCACAACTCACCTTAGCCTAAATAGGGTGATTACATTCGGTTTGAGACCCATGAAGAATCACGATCAGACCCTCACGATCCAATCTTCATTGATCAACACTAGTTCTATGAAGAACACGACGATAAACGATTCCTACGGCTCACCAACTCAACGAGAACGGTTCCTAAAGGATTTCTTTGCAACAATCCTTTAGAACAACAATTCTCTAACCTTTTTCTCACTTTCTGCCTCTGAACCCGACGACACGCTTCCCCAACAGACTTATATACAAAAGCCCTAAGGTTAAACTCCTTAAACCGAGCCAAACCGCGATTAAAAACTTAATTAACTAGATTCTGCAAATTCAAGTGTCGAGCGACACGCCCGAGGTGTCGATCGACACTCCTGCATCCTTCGTGTCGATCGACACACTCCCTGTGTCGCTCGCCACAACCACCAAAAACCGACTTTTTGGTTCGCGGATGTTACAAAGATAGTTCAGATAGAATAAGGATAAGATTGAATTACTTGTTTGAAACAGACAGATTTTGAAGTCATTACCCATCAATCCACCATAATTTAGGGGTGGGACGGATCCGGATCCGTGGCTTCCGGATATCCGTCCAAAATTAACATATCTGCGCGGATATCCGGATCCGGATCCGTAAAAACATTATAAAAAAAATTAAAATAATGAAAACCAATTTTTAAAAAATTAATATAAAATTACTAAAAATAAATAAAATATTTCGTAAATAATTTTTAAAATTATTTTTATGTATAAATTTTAAAAATATTAAAAAAATATTGTTAATTCAAATACTATTAGTTAAAAGTTTTTGAAAACTGTTTATTATAAAAATCAATATATTTATTAGAGGGAATTAATTGTTTTTCTTAATGTGTGTAAAAAATTCAAAAACTTCATCTTTGTAAAATAGAGAGAATATTTGGCTCTATGGAAGTTCAAATGCCCATCACTATTTTTTTTTTCTATCACAGAGATAGGGTGATTGGATTCGGTTTGAGACCCACGAACAATAACGATCAGACCCTCACGATCCAATCTTCACTGATCAACACTAGATCTACGAAGAACACGACGATAAAAGATTCCTACGGCTCACAAACTCGACGAGAACGGTTCCTAATGGATTTCTTTGCAACAATCCTTTAGAACAACAATTCTCTAACCTTTTTACTTTCTACCTCTGAACCCGATGGCACGCTTCCCCACCAGACTTATATACAAAAGACCTAGGGTTAAACTCCCTAAACCGAGCCAAACCGCGATTAAAAACCTAATTAACCCGATTCTGCAGATTCAAGAGTCGAGCGACACGCCCGGGGTGTCGATCGACACTCCTCCATCCTTCGTGTCGATCGACACACTCCCTGTGTCACTCGACACGACCACCAAAAACCGAATTTTTGGTTCGCGGATGTTACAATTCTCCCCCACTAATTTGGATCCGACCTCGAATCCCAACAAAAGTCTATCAAAGACCTTACACTTGACCTAAAACCAGTAAAATCACCCGATCTCCGAAGCTATCGTCTAGTCTCATGTTAATACGCCCATTTTCCGACATTTATTACTCTTAACTCATTCCACACCCCCTCCAACTCGCAGGACGCCTCCTTTGAGCTATCGGTGTCACGTGCCTCATCCACTCTCAGGATGCATCCTTTGAGCTTCGGGTACACAGGGACTATCATCCCCTCGAGAGAAACTAATCCTCTCCGAAACAACAAAATAAATGAATGAGTTATTCGGGACCGCTGCCCTTAGAAATGAATAAATTCTAAAACGTCTATAATATCTATCGACTAGAACTACCTCCCGTGACAAAAATCTGATATTCCCTATCCCGGAATATCAAAAACAACATGACCAACACTGGTCAACGCAATCCACCTCGCATATAAGAACTACTCATCTTATATAACACATGTAAGCGATGCAGAAACCCACATACACAACTCTATTCACCCTCCGGACGGACCTCGTCCCTCTGGAGAAACTAAATCTCCTATTAACCTTTAGAGAAACCTCATCTCTCTAGAGAAATACTTATCTCCCAAAAACTCGATATTCCTTGGCCTGTAATACCCTCACCCATATGACCCAAAACCTCTGGTCTCTCAACAGCATACCTCTGAGAACTCTGCCTCATAATCTCTAACAAGAGGAATCGATACACCCTAAGCCATCTCTGAAACCAGGACGAGAAAGATAGAAGTGAGTTCAAGCCGCTATCTACCTGTCGAACCACTTGCTTAACATCAATTTCATATTTGCCTCAGGCTTCCATATCTCCTCCCCCACACCAGCACAAACACACAACTCTCAAAAGAGGAAACTTTCTCTAACGCACCAGCTTAATTCTCCTCTCGAGAATCCTGGAAGGTCTCGTCGCCACCGACAAATCTGGCTAAAGTTCCACCGGAATTTTAACCGTCAACTCCTCCGATGCACACAAGCAAGCCTTCGACCTCTACACATAAAACACATTATGGAAATACCTACATACTTAGAGGTAAATCCAACTGACACACAACCGATCCAATTCATTCCCCTACCAGAAACGGATCCAAAAACCCTATACTCCGCAGAGTATTAGAACTCAAACTGGTAGAATCTCTCATCATGGTCATCAAAAGATACACCCGATCTCCGATCACGAATTCTACCACCTTCCTCCTATAGTCGGCATAATTCCCCTGCCGATCACAAAAGCTCTATCAGATTCAGGTCGAGGCACGAATCTTCTCCGTCGTCTTCGGAATAAACTCGCACCATAAGTGCTCTACTCCCTCACTTGGGTTCAGTATACGCGCATGAAACCCTAAAATTTATCAAAATCAATGTCCCATTTCCACTCTGGAATGCGCAATTTCCATATCAGTCCGCTTGGAAACTGATGCTCAACCATTACTAGCTGACTCGAATCGCACTTTGCGGTTCACCAACTGGTATCACCCAAACTCACACCACAAAACTCGAAGTCTAAATCCAGTCATGCGCTCATACCCTGATCCAACAATGGTTACTCATACTCATTCCGACACCATCACACTCTCAGGACGTCTCCTTCAAGGTAACGATATTGGTGCGACTCCACTCTCAAGACGTCTCCCTCAAGATCTGGATATAAAGGAAAATTAATTCCTTTAGAGTAATCAATTCATACGTGTACAAAATCTGAAGACTAGAAATTGCTCTCGATACTAACCTGCCATTCCATACCCTGGCATAGCATCTCTGCTCTGGATGAACACCTGACTAACAGAACTACTTGTTCTCGAGATCCATTCATGACCTTCGAAGATCATCATTATCCCGGTGTTTATACGCGCGTTATGGACGTTTATTGTTCTTAACTCATTTCATACTCTGTCACTCGCACGACGCATCCTAGTGCTGTCAGATCTAGACCCATACACTCACAGGGCAAATCTTGGAGCTATCAGACCCATACCCTGATACTCGCATGACGCATCCAGGAGCTATCATGTCGTCACCCTGACACTCACATGGCGCATCCTGGAGCTGTCAGATAACCTACCGCTCGTACTATCGGGACGTATCTCTCGAGCCAGCAACACCGTGACACTCGCATGACGCATCCTGGAGTTGTCAGGTAATATACCGCTTGCATTCTCGGGACGCATCCCTCGAGCCAGCGATATCTAGGAAGCTAAACATCCCCGAAAAAGAATGAGCTATTCGAGACTGTAGCCCCTAGAGCAATAAATATTAAATGCCTATAAACAACATGATTAAGACTGCCTCAAAAAGCCCAAATCAACTTCTGAATCCTCAACGTATCCATCTATGGGCCACATACTCGCCTACGTACCTGAGATATCCCCTTCGACGAGACCTAAAAACCCCAAACACTGCCTTGATGTAACCAAAAAACCTGATCACACTACTAACCAACACCTACCTACTCAAATGGTTTACCCGATTAGCTACCTTGAATCTAAAGGATCCCTGTGAAATAGCACATAATTGGAACGCGCTAATTCTGCTCACTAACGCCTCAACATTATGTTCCTTACCAAGATGGTAGACAATGCCCATATCAGAATTTGCCAATCATTCTACCCAAAGCCTCAGTCTCACACTCCTGAAGCCGTACTGAAGAACCACCGAATTCTGGAGAGCTTCGTCCTAACTGCACCATACATGCAAATCCTTGCACAAAAATCTTGCTATCTGGCCAACCCAAAACTCCTGATCTTGATGGCGGTGTTCAGTCTAGGCCAAACTTGTCAGAACCACAGACACCCGTTTTGCAGATCCGAGAAGGCCAAGAACCCCTTTCCTAGCTACTCGAATCTACTTCTACTCAACTGGCAACCAACTTCTGCTCCCGAAGCTTCTCCAGAACCCACTTTTAGATGAAACTCCCGCTTTTCAGGACTCTTTAAATACACCAAAATATCATTAAGGATTATGAGCCCAAACATGGCTGGGTACTTATCCCAAAACATTCTGTTTTTTACTTCGTGAATGCTGTTGATGCATTCGTCACCCTGGACGGCATCGCCATAAACTTTTATTGACCATACCTCGGTTTGAAAGCCATCTTACGAACGTCTAACTCCACAATCCAACCTTGATGGTATTATGACTTCAACTCTATCTTGGATGTCCTCCAGAGAGGGTACTTGTTCCCTACAGAGACTAAGTTAAGTTCCCAATAATTACATATATAACCGGAACTCCCAACATTTTCTCTACTTGAGTCGTACAATCACGCGACTCTTCAAAGTTGGTTCGATTTCCTGATTAACCAATCTCGCTCCCTCATGCTCAACCACTACGCACCCTCGATGATAATTCGGATGGACCCTGAACGCTCCAGCCAATCCATACCCAGAATAACATCGCACAACTCTACATGATTATTAACCAAGTCCGCCATAAGTCAAAAATATAAGAGAACCAAAACTTATCTTATAAAATTTCGAATTGGAATAGTCATTTCCAACCCCAAACAAAAATTCAAAAGCAATAACTCAACATAAAAGCCAAAGCTGAAAACTGAACTAAAAGAGGAAAAACAAAAGAAACACCGTTCGATCCTTGATCTACTTCCTCAAAACCTCTTCAACCACTGTCTATGCCTTCTGAGGTAACTTGGGGCACTTAGGCCTGATATGCCCCGGTTCTTTACAATGATAACATATACAGGTATCCTGAGCTTCGCCCTTCCAAGGATAACTCGACAGCTTGTGGTCCATGCTTCCGCACCAGAAGCATCTGCGCCCACTCCGAACCAATCTAGAAGTAGCATCCCATATCCTCTTCTAGCCGTACGCAGTTTTACTGCCCCTGCCAGTATCAGAACGACCATGCTGCTGCTGACTCCTCGGCTGACCATTTTGGGCAACCGCTAGCAAAACAACCTCAGCTGCCGACGGGTACTCTGCACAAACTCTGCTCGAACGAGAAACATGCTCCTCTCTAATATCCCACTCCTCGGCTCCCTTAGGTCTCACTACACCTGAGAAAAACCCCAAACTCGAAACCTACACCCGCCTCATCCTCACCTGATTAGTCGAATGCTCCTAAAGCACCACAGCCCTCAGCTGTATCTCTACTACCGGAGGCTCCACTGGAGCCTGCACCGGAATTACCACTGGTAACTGCTCCAACAACTGCATCATCATCCCCTCAAGACGATCCCAAAAAACCTGAGCTGGAGCAGCATCCATGCATGGGTCCGCACCACCACCAGCTAACCCCGCACCCCTCCCGTCACCTATAGTACCCACACTGGCACTCGCGCTGTTCTCACTCACAGATCCTACATGATGCGTCTGAGACTCTGACGCCTGTAAAGCACTCGCAGCCCCGCTACTGGATGACTCAAACATGCGCCCCTGGCTACAACCTCAGCCCCTACCACGATCTCTACCTCTACCAAGACGTCTAGCTCCAGTATCCATCACTCTGTATTTTCCAAAAACACAGACAAAGATACTATAACAACTGAGAATAGAGGTTATAAACAATCACACATACTTACCGCATAATCTCTTTAAAGGCCCGAAGAGGATGATCTAAGAATAATAAATTGACTAACTACTCATAATCAATTTAAACCACATAGTCTCAGTTCACACAACCTACAGCCCTAAAACCATAAGGGCTCTGATACCAAAATGAAACAACCAACACTTTCTTTTTTTAAAAAAAATATTTAATTAGTCCAAATTTATATTCCCACAAATATAAATCCTCAATGACCAATTAAACGGGAAACAATACTCGGCGGAAAATCACCAAACAACTCAATAACCAATAATCCAATAAACCGAATTAAATCCAAAAACTAAGCAACTCGAGTTCAAGATTCAACAATCAAATAATAACCAACTAGCATTTCTAGCAACCTAAAGGTTTTACTAAAATGCAATAACAAAAACATCCTATCATCCTCTCCTTACTGCCATGATTCCACGATCCCACCTGGTGTCGATCGACACGCCTCTGTGTTGCACTAGAATCGAGCTTCTCCTCTCTCAGCCCGATTCTGGTGAACATGAGTCGCAATCCTGCACGGAAACACAAGGCAACCACGTATACGATCCACAACCAATAACACAATAACAACACACGAGAGCATGCTGAAAACATGCACGAAAAGCATAGAATTTACCCCCATTGCCTAGAAACCGCGGTCACAACTCACCTTAGCCTAAAGAGGGTGATTGGATTCGGTTTGAGACCCACGAACAATCACGATCTGACCCCACGATCCAATCTTCACTGGTTAACACTAGTTTTATGAAGAACACGACGGTAAACGATTCCTACGACTCACAAACTCGACGAGAACGGTTCCTAAAGGATTTATTTCCAACAATCCTTTAGAATAACAATTCTCTAACCTTTTTCTCACTTTCTCCCTGATACACCAGGTATTTTACCACTTTTACTATCCGTTTTTATCTATTTTATATACTATTTAATAAGCTTTTCTATCAAAGGAGGTAGTTTTCTCGTATATTTGGTTTTCAAGAGTCATATAGGTCAAATCATCAAAAAGGGCGTAAAAAGGAGCAAAATGAGTATTCTTCATCCTAAAACAACTTACCAAGGTCAAATGATCCTATCTAACTCACCCAAGTTGGACAGACGTATATCTCTAAAATATCGCCTCGGGCGGAGAACCAAATCAACTTGTACGGCGATGAGTCTGGAATCATATCAAATAGAGTTGAAGTGTGGAAGTTATTCAAGTTTTACTGAAGACATGTCATTCTGCCTAGAAGAAGAATCCAGTCCAAGATGGGCCTAAGCACCAAACCAACCCATGGGCCGGTTCATTTAAATGAAACCACGCACAAGGAGATGATTTTGAGCTAGATCCCGGACAAGTTCACGTGAGTGGTGTGACCGATCGGTGCCATGACCACTTCTGCGCATTTATCGATAAAAAAACGTTTTTGCCCGAACTGAAACCCTAGGAGTTCCACCGACCCAAGACCTCTTCCTACACCTATATATACTTGCTTTTAGCCTCTTGAGAGAAAGAGAGCAGCCATAGGCACCACAAATCAATAATAAACATGTACTTTCGTTATTCTCTTTAGTTCTTCATCTTTATCATTTGTTAAAGAGCGATGAAGGCCATGGTGTTCTTCTGAAAATTTGTGCTTCGAGATCCACCTATTCCGAGCCCTTACTTAGCACAAATCTAGTGTTTTATCAACTTCTCTAGTTGCTCCATGTTTCATAACATATAGAGTAGTTGTATGTTTGATATAAAGTTATTTTAAAGTTCTTTTGTTGTATCTTCTATATCTTTATTGAGCTTGCTTCTAGATTAATTCTCTATCTTTATTTATACTCAAGGAGTGATCTAGACTAGCTACCTAGTGACCGATTTTAGATTGGTGCCGATTCCAAAAGCTTTTGCACCGATCGGATCTAGTATTTGATAGGTTAGACGTCTTAACAATTCAAAATGTTAGTTAAGGAGTTTAATGAACAATCGAATCTTAATCTTATAGCGTAATTCATCTTGTAATAACCACGCGAAAGCCGAGTCCATTAGGGTTTGAATTATAGGTTTATGAGCCTCGAAAGGGGAATGATTCTACCATAGTGATTTGAATTCTAGAACACTAGTTGCATCTCTTTAAAAACCGTGTAGAACATGTTGCATTAGTTCCTTTTAATTTTTTTTTCTTGCGTATTTTGATTTATCTATCCCTTTATTTTATTGCTTTGCTTTATTTCATCATAACCCCCAAAACCCAAATATATTTTCTCTTAGCTTATTTTGCATCATATAGATTTATAGCGTAACAACATAGTCTCCTGTGGATCGACCCCTAAGTACTACAATTGTCAACTGTGCACTTGCAAATTAGGGTTTATAAATTTAAAACTCTTTGCATCGCCTGTTTGGGCGGCATCACTGCCTCTGAACCCGATGACACGCTTCCCCAACAGACTTATATACAAAAGCCCTAGGGTTAAACTCCCTAAACCAAGCCAAACCGCGATTAAAAATTTAATTAACCCGATTCTATAGATTCAAGTGTCGAGCGACACGCCCGAGGTGTCGATCGACACTTCTCCATCCTTCGTGTCGATCGACACACTCCCTGTGTCGCTCACACGACCACCAAAAAACAACTTTTTGGTTCGCGGATGTTACAACCATTGAAAACATTTAAATCATTTACTCAACAAAACCAGTTCAAGTATCCAAGAATAACCAATAACCTAACCAGCAATTATAAACAATGAACACATAACCGAGACCTAGACCATCATACTCTTCATAGCCATGATTCAACGTTCACAAAATTTACCTACAACACATGGAAAAACGAGTTGTGTGAGTATTATCACAAATACTCAGTGAGACGTTCATCCCGTCTATAAGCTATGTATATCAAAACCAAATAAAATGCAATGACAACACATACGAGCATTTAACACATCCAAAACATAGAAACAATAACATCTCAAGCGAAATACACGTTTTCATAAGCTGGCGTCGATCAACACTGGCGTCATGATCGACAGAATCGAGTCGATCCTCACATGACTCGATTCTGTGACTCGACCATCGATCACCTACACCAAAAACACAACAAAACGCACATAACAACAACCACAACACACCCATTCATAAATTCTCATCATAAATCAAACAAACACACATCCATTACACTTTACTGGCTTAGATAAGCCTATGGTCACACACTTACCTTGACAAAACCAAGAACATGGGTATGGACACGAAATTGACTCGAAACCCTCCCAACCTCTCATCTCACACGCAAAAACCGAGGAACGCTTCCTTTAGCACCGAGAACTAACAACTAGGATTTCCCCTAAACCCAAATTAGATTTCCTAAAAATAAAAATGATACGCTGACTTAGAATCAAAGCAGAGATCGAATCTTACCTCAAAATCCAGAACGGAATACCAATTTGAAAAGTAGACCGAAAGAACTTTTCAACAATGTATAGATCCTCTCCTGAATCCTCCAGAAACACCGGGAAAACGCTTCCCAAGAGGACTGATCAAAACACGAATTTGCACATACCAGTCATGGGAAAATGACCATTACTCATAAACTACTGATCGGAAAGGCAATTCGTTTTCTCTTATAGATAGATAAGAGAAAGGAGAACTAACCTACCGAAATTCACGCTGATCAGCCATGATATGATTGTCAGTTTCTCTTCTCTATTGAAACATATCAGTTCTATCCTCTTAAGCAGCGATTGAATCTTTAGAACGAGGTTATCTCCTTCCTCTCTCTCTCAAACACGATTTCTAATCTCTAAACCCTAACGCAATGGCTGCACCACGAGCCTCCTTATATATCTAGGGTTTATAACTCTAAGCCGTACCAAACCGAACAATTAAACTTAAACCGGTTCTGTTCCAATAACACTGTGTGGATCAACACAGCCCTTGTGTCGATCGACACACGTACCAAATTTCTATAATTTGGTCGATTGACACACGTACCAAATTTCTATAATTTGGTTCGCGGGCGTTACACATGCTATCACGATAAATGGTATAATGAACAATAGTTTTGCTTGCAATATACAAACCCATAACATACATATAATTGTGTAGGGGCCTCATTTTTAATGAACAACTTTTACAGAGTACACAAATTTAAAAAAACAATTCGTTATAACATGTGAAAACCTTTGAAAATTTGTATTCCATAATTTACAACAAATTGTACTCTCCAATAACTAAGTATCATATATTATGTGAAATCATTAAATTCTTTATTAGAGTTAATCGGAATTGATGTGGTTAACTCATTATAAGCTTATTGCCGGTTATTATCATGCTAACCGGATTAGCTAGATTAGTTTATAAGTGTGTAAAGTTTGTTAGTACTAACTAACTCAGATAATGCATTCAACACAGCTAACAACTTTTCATATTTTCTCTCTCTTGTTCTTCATATTTTACTTGAATCAGAGTTCTAATATTGTATCAGAGCATCGAATTGATCCCAAATTCGTGTTCGTTGTCTTCTTCTGAATCGATTGACCGGAAGAATTGTTCATTTTGTTTCGATTTTCATCAATTTGGTGGTTTTCTCATGCGATTTTGAGAAATCCTATTTTTATACTTTTTCTTCATCGATTCATTGCGATTCTTCGTGTTTCGTTCCGATTTATCAATGGCGTCAACAAATTCAGCTCAAAATTCATCTTCATAATTACCAGAAGCTTCGATTTCACCACATCATGTTTGCGCTTCACTTTCAGATCCAAATTCGAAATCCGTTGTATGTACACAATGCAATGATGTAACATGGTTTTATGGTTTTTAATATGGTTTTTATTATCCTATCTACTGGGTTTTACGTGGTTTTAGGTCTTAAGTGGTAGTTTTAGTGTGTTTGTAGTGTCTAGAGTCTTTTGTAGGTCAACTAGAGAAAATGACAAAAAATCGAGATATTGGACAGTTATGCAGCGTCAAATGTCAAGCAACCGTCAGATACCTTAAAGACATTGGATTGATATGAAATTTGGAACGAGAAAGAAAATTAAGTCAGATTTCATCCAGAAGAAGTTTTAAGTCATTTGGATCAACGGTCAAAGAGTTATACCAATTCTTGTGAAGACATTTCAATATGGCTAAACCGACGAAAATAAAGGAAAACTTTTGTATTTCCTAATTTGACTTAGTTTAGCTAGGGATATCGCCCAACACGAATTTAGACCTATAAATACATATTTTTAGCCACTTTAGATGCTAAGTTTTATTTTACATTCACACTTTTAGTTTATTCGCATTGGGAGAAGATCTCTGAACCTTATTGACAATTTGGAGAAGATTTCTGAACCGTTTTTGATTTATGTTTATTTAATTATGAGTTTTTCTTCGTCTCTCTTTTGTTTCTTTGTATCCATATCCGAGTAATTTCATAGTTAGGTTTTAGAGTTTTCAAGGGATTTCATGAATCATTAAATCAAACATAGATATGGATTTATATCTTTTGTTATCTTTATCTATTGTCGTTTATAATGCTTGAACTAGACTGATCACCTAGTCTCATGATCTTAAGTGAATTAACTCATCAAAAGTCTTGTTAGGTTGCAAGAAAAGAACATAGATGAGAAAATTGTCCTTAGCTTACGAAAGCTGATGCTAAGGCAATTTGTGAACATAGTCAACCCGCTCGCACTGCTTGTCTACAATTCTAAGTTCAACGACAGTTAGGATTTTAGGTTGCTAGATAAAGTGATTGGAACCACGACAGTGGAAAAATCATATCTTCATGTTGGAGTTCTAGATTGTGCTTATTTACTCCTTGAATAATTGACTGGTTTATGATCTTTGAATTCCTGCGAAAATCCATAAAGCCTAACGCTTGTTAATTCATAAGTTTCATCATTTATTTAGTTTCTCATTTACATTATCGCATTCAACATCCATATTTTCATCTTAACTTAGTTTTTTTCCTATAAATTTGTAGTGTAATACTTGGTCCTTGTGGATTCGATCCCTAAATTACTACGTTTGTTGTGCACTTGTAGTAGATTTTATAGGGTTAAAACCTCTGTTATCATGCAGATCATGCTGGTATTGCTCTTGTTTCTGAGAAACTTTCTAGATTAGGAAATTTTAATACATGGAGAAGGTTTATGTTAATGGCGTTAAGTGCTAGAAACAAAGCGATGTTTGTGAATGGTTCATTTCCAGAATTAGATATAAATCATCCTGATTTTGGTTCTTGGAGTAGGTGTAATAATATTGTTTGCACCTAAATTGTGAATTATGTAGAGAAATCTATAGCAAAAAGTATCATGTATCTTGATATTGCTAGATTGATGTAGTTAGATATTCATGATTAGTTCAAACAAAGTGATGGACCAAGAACTGCAGAGATTAAACAACAGATTTTTTTCAGAAGTTCAAGGTTCTCAAACAGTGAGTGATTACTATACAAGACTTAAATAGTTGTGGGAGGAGTTGAGGAATCATGAAACTCCTTATAGTTGTTGTTGTGGAAAACTTGATTGTGTCAATTTGAAGAGATTAGAAGCTAGAGATGAACAAGATCGAGTGTTGAAGTTTCTGATGGGGATTAATGATTCATTTACGGCTACAAAAGGTCAGATCTTGATGATGGAACCAAAACCTTCTAATTCAAAGGTTTTTAATTAAGTGTCTCAAGATTAAAGGCAGAGGTCAATGAAGAATGTTCAAGCTACAAGTCTTGTTGAATTTTAGACTTCTGAAATGGATATGAATCAACAAAATGTAGCTGCCTATGTTAATGGATATAACAATAAGAAGACAAGGTCAATATGTTTTTACTGTGGATTATCAGGTCATACTTTCAACAAATGCTACAAACTATATGGTTATCCACAGGGTTATAAACCTCCGTCTTCTTGTAGCAAGCCTTAGGGTACTTCACAACTTGTTCATTCTAATGGTTCGTATGGTAAACCACAACAACCTTGGTCACATAAGAAGGAAAATGTGGCTACTATGATTGTTCAAGATTTTGGTGGAATTTATATGCATGATCAAAGAGGTGCTCATCTAGGGGAAGTTATAGTGGACCATATTCAACAACTGCTAAGTGTCTTGAGCAACTCTCAATCAGCTTCAGCCAACATTTCTCAGATCATTGGTAGCACTATCACCTTGGCAGATGGGACAGTCCCACACTTAATCCCACACACATAAACCTCATCAGGTATCCTTTTCAAACCGCTTAATATCACTGCTTCCGCTGGAATTGAGAATGGCCTTACTTTTACAAAAATTGGGTCATAGATACAGAGGCTAGTTGTCATGTCCGCCATGATATAACCCTTTTCACTAATACTCAACCTATTAGTAATACTTCTGTAACACTTCCTAATGGAACCCATATTTCAGTTACCATTTTATGTACAATTCTTTATCAGAACATTTTGTTCTGACTTATGTTCTTTTTGTTCCTCAATTCAATTTCAATCTTATGAGTAATAGTGCTCTTACTCAGAATAATACTATCTCAGTGCTATTTTCTTCAGACTCATGTTACATCTTACCTCATAATTCCTTTTTTCTTCAGGAGCATGCTCTGGGCTTGACGATTGGGAATGGTAACCTCTACAACACTCTCTATGTCTTGGAGCCTCCTTCAAATTTCATTTCTTCAATTTCTGAAAATAAGATCTTCCAAGTTTCTTCTGAAGCTTGGCACCAGAAGTTTGGAGATCCTTCTCAACAGAAAGTTCATATTCTTTCAAAAATTCAAGATATTCCTCGAGGAAAAACATCTGATAATTCTCCTTATACTGTTTGTCCTTTGGCAAAACAGATGCGCTTAGCTTTTTCTTCTTCAAATAATCTTTTAAAATTACCTTTTGATCATATTCATCTTGATGTTTGGTGTCCATTTCATGTTCCCACATCAGAAGGATATATATATTTGTTGACAAATTTTTGATGATTGTACAAGGGTTACTTGGGTATATCTTTTGACTAATAAAATTTCAGTTCTTACGATATTTGCTGAATTTCTTCAATTAGTAGAGACATAATATCATTCCAAAGTCAAAGCTATCTGAACAGATAATGCCCCTGAACTTTTGTGGGAGTCGAAAGTCGAACAATGAAATTTGTCAAGGGTTTTGTAGGGAGAAGAGATTTCTCGGTTAAAACTACGAACGATGGTTGCGATTGCTGTAAAGAAAGCTTTTATTCCTATGTTACGTAATGAGTTGCGGGATCCCTTTTCAAGAATTATTGTACAAGTATATATACTTCACTAGGTCCACTAGGTCGGCTAAGTAGACTTCTAAAGAGATAAAGAAATCTTCCTAATTATAACGCCCTGACCGCCCCTTCCACGGGTCCCCCGTCCACTCTCAGACCCGTGGGCCCACCATGTCCGACAGTCGGTGCATTAGTACGAGAGGCTCAGAAGTCTTCTTTACTTGCTCTGAAAATTACCACGCAATTTTCCCCGTGTTTTGTCCTCACTCACACGATACTGGAAATGACTTCCCAGTAGGTCACCCATATTGAGATTGCTCTTGCTCAAGCACCCTTAACTTTGGAGTTCTCTCAAGACTTGTGACCAAAAAGATAAATGCACTTTGGTGACATAGGTAGCTAAATCAATTCTTTTAAGTCTCTCTGCATATACCGCATATGCTCTGAAATCAGGGTGTCACACTAATACTTTGGGATTTTCCTTTATATTCTTGACCGCTAGGTCTGTTTTACGTCGCATGCTTCGCTGGCAAGCTTGACTTCACTTCAAGGCTTTTTGGGCTTGGCCCACCTCGCCTTTACTTCTGGGCTTGACTTCGGTGGGCTTTCTAATTTATGTTGAACTTGCTGAATGCACTGCTTTGGTTAAGACTTTGCTTCCTCGACCTCATCATTGCGCCAAGATTTAAGCTTTCTGACGTCGCTGTCATATTCTATTTTGACCTCGTGCACCTTTCTGTCAACTGGGTTTACTACATTCACCCAGTTGACCTCGAGATAATTTTTATACTTAGTCATTTCCTGACATTGATTTTATTGGAGTGTAACCTGACCCCAACAACTTTCCTTTACTTCTCTTCTAAAATCTAAATATATTATCCATTATTTTTCTTGTGTCTATACACTAGAACAAAAATTTGTGGTCAAATGTAAACATCATCACATTTTAAATGTTGCTAGATCTCTCTTATTTCAATATAACATTCCTTTATCATATTGAGGTGATTACATTCTAACTTCTATATACCTCATAAATAGGACTCCTTCTCCTACTCTTTGGTTGTCTCTGTTTTGCCTCAACTCTTTCAAAGGATAAACATAAATTTTCTCCTAGAGTTATACCTTGTGTTTTTCTTGGATATCTTCCTGGATATATAGGCTACAAAATTGCTTGAGATTGCAACTAAAAAGATATTCATATCTCGCAATGTAGTCTTTCATGAGTCTGTTTTTCCTTATTCCAAAGACTCTAAAGTACCCAAATCTTTCTTCAGGACATTCTTCCTGACCTATTCATGAATCCTTATTTCCACATTCTTTTGATATCATCCATGAGCTTCTTTTACCTTAGGAAATCTTTAATCAGAATGATGTCTCTCATGATACTACTCCAGCTATTCCAGAGACAACATCTATTCCTAATTCTCCTGGTGAATCTCCTCATTCAACAGTAGATGACAATTCTCACCCCCTTACATCTGCATCTCTTTCTTCTTCTCCTATTATTCCATAGGAAGTTCTGTTCCAGTTGTCAAACCTAAGAGACAGGTTAAAGCCCCTACTTATATTGATGAATATCATTGTTACCTTTTTCATCAAGATAAAGATTTTCCAGCACATCCCTTTCACACTACATATTATCCTCTTGCATCATTTTTGACCTATGCTCACCTTTCTCCTCATTACAAAAACTTTATCCTATCCATATCTTCTATTCTTATACCTAAAACCTTTCAAGAGGCTGTCAAATCTATTAAGTGGACTGATGCTGCTATGACTGAATTGAATTCTCTAGTGGTCACTGTAACATGGTCTATTTGTCAACTTCCTCCAGGTAAACACCCCATTGGTTGTAAAAAGGTTTTCACTTTGAAGCATCTTTGAGATGGTAGTATCGAGAGATATAAAGTTTGCCTAGTTGCCAAAGGAAATACACAGTTAGAAGAATTAGACTACTTGGATACATTCTCTCCACTAGCTAAGTTGGGTACATTGCATATGATTCTTGGCTTGGCAGCTATCAATAACTGGTCTTTGACTCAGATGGACATTAACAATGCTTTTCTTAATGGAGATCTAGATGAGGAGATTTTTATGGTATTGCCTCCATGATATTCTGAGTTAACTGGTCAGTCTTATCTAGAGAATTCTGTGTGTTGGCTTCATAAATCTTTGAATAGCTTGTAACAAGCTTCAAGACTTTTGAATCTGAAGCTTTCATCTATCATTCTTAGAGAAGGCTTTGTTCAAACTCTTGCAGATCATTCCTTGTTTGTGAAAGTTGTGGATCATATCTTCTTAGCTATCTTAGTATATGTTGATGATCTTTTGATAGTTGGGAATGATGATAATGATGTAAATCAGTTCAAAACAGCTTTAAAGAATGCTTTCAGACTGAGATTTGTAAATATCAACAACTGATGGAGAGTTATTATCTTATGCATCAGTACAAGATGTATAGTGGGATGTATATTATATCTCACACACACTAGGCCTGATATTACATATGCAGTGCATAAGCTTAGTCGTTACATGTTTGCACCTGCCACTACTCATCTTTAGGCTGCAAATTATGCTTTGAGATATATCAAGAATGATCCAGGTGAAGGGCTCTTCTATCCTGCTTCTTCTGAGTTAAAATTGATTGCATTTTCTAATGCAGATTGGGCTGCTTGTCATGACTTTCACAGGTCTGTTACTGGATAGTGTATGTTCTTGGGTGAATCATTGATATCTTGGCGTTCCAAAAAACAACCAACTGTTTCTCGAAGTAGTTCAAAAAATTGGGCAATGGCAGATACAATTTGTGAGCTTATTTGGCTGAATCATTACTTCAGGATCTTCATTCTAAGCCAATATCTCCTGCTACATTGTTATGTGACAATCATTCAGCCTTGCATATTGCCCTAATCCAGTTTTTCATGAGATAAACAAGCATAAGAGAATGATTGCCATGTGGTTCGTGAAAGTCTCCAAAGTGGATTCTTGAAGACATTACATGTGAAAAGTGTGTAAAGTTTGTTACATTTTCTCTCTCTACTCCCTCTCTCTCTCTCTCTCTCTCTCTCTCTCTCTCTCTCTCTCTCCCCCCTTGTTCTTCATATTTTTCTTGAATCCGAGTTCAAATATTCTTAATCAATCATTGGATCAATTAGATTGGTAATCACAACTAAAAAGTTTTAAGCACATATAAAACACATTTTTTGTTTGGTTATTAAACGAAGAAAGGTGTGGTTTACGAGTTAAAATACGAGCAGGGTCGGCTCATACATGGGGACATGTGGTACGACCGTCCCAGCCCCCACCTCATGTCCCAAGAGTTTAGGGCCCAAATTAAAAAAAAAAAATAATAATAAAATTTAATTATAAAATTTAATTTTTTTGCCCTAAGGCCCATAATAATTTTAAGTCGGTCCTGAATACGAGTTAATAATGAGAGATGATCCATACCAAATAGCTTTAGTAACGTGACTTTGGTACCTATTATTAAACAAAGAAAGGTGTGGTTTACGAGTTAAAATACGAGCAGGGCCGGTTCATACATGGGGACATGTGGTACGACCGTCCCAGCCCCCACCTCATGTCCCAAGAGTTTAGGGCCCAAATTAAAAAAAAATAATAATAATAAAATTTAATTTTTTTGCCCAAAAGCCCATAATAATTTTAAGCCGGTCCTGAATTCGAGTTAATAATGAGAGATGATCCATACCAAATAGCTTTAGTAACGTGACTTTGGTACCTATTGTCATCACAAATCACAAGGATACGCAAGAGTGGAGATAGGTTTGTAGTATTATTATTTTTTGGCCGTCAATATTTGTAGTATAATTTCGCGACTACATATTCTACCTAAGACGCGTCTTATTAGCAAATGAAAAAGATGATTAGTTAGTTGTGTAAAAAGAATCCTTGAAAAAGCTACTAAGTATATAAACCTGAACGCATGTGTAAAGCCACGTTACCGCTTCCATTCGGTGCCTTTCTCCTCTCAGTATTCCCCCACTCTCTCCCTCTCCTTTTGTCTTGGATTTTCTATTTGATTCCATGGACTCTCTAAAAATCTGATTCATTTAGCAATTTTTTTTCCCTCTTTTTCTCTTTTAGATTCGAATCCGTGGTAAATCCAGCCGCGTGTTTCCGATACGTTCTCACCAAAATATCATAAAAAATGGAGAAAAAATCATAAGATGTTGTTATATGAAACTATGAACTTTCAACTCAAAAACTCTAACTTACGTGAGAACCTCTGAAAAATCATATATCCATAATTTATAAAAAAAAATTGTACTTTATAATAACCAAATAACATATATGATTGTTAAAGATAAAATAATCCCATTTGGAATCAGTGTATCCTCTATGGCCACGTGTTAGGGTGGAGCCTTGGGCCTTAAAGCCTAGTTCATACTAACTCATGCATGCCCATGTCCCTGTTCTGTCAGGGACAAAATTCACCCAAGAAAAAGTTTTAGGCCTAATAGGCTTCTGGTAGTAAGGCTTTGTTACCAGAGACTAAAAGACCCGAGGACAAGCATAAATGAGGATCGGAACGTCACTATCAGAGGCCACGTCGACTCATCCAGACTCTCTTATGAGGGGACCGAGCAAGGTAAGAAAAATATCTTGAGGTAAAGTCCAAGCGACTTTATCATTCACTCTCACGTCGCTCTCACGGTGAAAACCTTATTTACTCTACATGTGATAGGCTAAAAACAGGTAACCCATGTCACGGATAGTGATTAAGCATAAGCAAATTGGCTATGAGAGTAGCACGACGCCTAATCTGGAGTGGCAAACGTTGCCAATAGTACGAGGAGTCAGAATGCGACGTAACAGACTGAGCGGTCAGACAAGTGGTCTACCTAAAATTAATAGAGCCAGGGATGGGTACATGAGTGCGAAATACTTATCCAAACCCAAAGACCTAAGCCCGAATCAGATTAGGAGCTGTGTACCCTGTATCTAAACTCAACAGGTAAAAATCTATAAATATTCCATTATCTACCTCATAAAAGGAGAGCCTGATTTTTCTATTTTTACTCTATACTAGAAAATATTTTGAGAGTTCATGAAAGCTATAGTCTTGAAGCTCTCACATTCCGGCTTCTCATGGTCATTCTTTCAATCACTTGATATTTTCTTTGAACACTAATCATTCTCCGACCGTAGTTCTCTTCTGTTTTCTTAACCATTCATTATCTCTCATCACCAAATTTCTACCTAAGACAATAGAAAAGATTTAATGATGTTCATAATACATGAAAATAGTATGATTTTTTTAGCAAATGAAAAAGAAGATTAGTTGTATGAAAAGTGAGGTAATCCAATGAGAAAACTACCAAGTATATAAATCTGGATGCATGTGTAAGGCCACGTTGCCGCTTCCGTTCGGTGCCATCCTCTCTCTCCTCTCACTACTCCCCACTCTCTCCCTCTCCTCTTCTCTTGGATTCTCTCTCAGATTCCATGGACTCTCTCCACAAACCTGATTCTTTAAGCAACTTTTTTTTTTCTCTTCCACTCTCAGATTCGGATCCGTGGTAAATCCAGCCGCGTGTTTCCGATCCGTTCTTCAAAATCCGATTCGATTCTTTCTCTAGAGCTCTGTGAGAATATTAGGATTCCGTTCCCTGCAACAGATCCTTGATTTGATTCGAATTTTGTCTTCTCTCCGAGTCGATTCGAGAAGATACCTGTAAGTTTTTCCCTACTTTGATCCCTTTCGTTATTCGAGTTTGATGAATCTGATTGTTTAGGATTGTAAGATTTGGATCGATTCATGATTCTCTGATTGATTTCTATCATCTGACTCGTTGAATACGCAGGATCTAGTGAATTCAATAACTTCCTCGTTTTTGTTAGCTTATCCGTATAGATAGGGTTTTCGTAAGGATCCAGGATCTGTGTTTAAGTGATATCTTAGCTCATATGTAGATGATGATGTGGTATCTTCGTGTTAAACTAATAGCAGATCAATTTTTCTGTGGACAGCTCCTGCATTGGAGAAACTGATTGAAGGTAAGAATTGCTTTGTTAGATGGTATGCAGCAATTTCATAAGGAGTGTCATTGTTCAGGCTGGTCATTTTGGGGTGTTTGCTCAAGGAAGACAGCAGTTTACACATATTAAGAAGAACTTGAGTGTTGGTTTCGGATTTAGAACCAGTGCAAAGATGATGGTAGATTCTTCCGCAGGAGAGAAACGAGTGTCTATAGTTGATATGCCGCCTGAGAAAGTAGACGATAATGGATACATTGGTGGTGGGATGAAAAAGTGAGTAGCTTTTGGCTTAATTTTGTGATGTAGTCAATCTGTAATAGTTGGTGGGTTTGGAAAAAATGTGATTGTATTGTGCTCTACTCTTTTTAAGTAGTCTTTAATAAAATTTATGTGCAATGACAGTGAGGATGGAAGCTTGAGCTGTGGGTACTGTAGTTTCAGAGGGAAAAGGTCTACGATGGAAGACTTCTATGATGTAAAAGCTTCCAAGATTGAAGGCCAAACAGTTTGCATGTTTGGAATATTTGATGGTTAGTTTCTAAGAAAGGCGAAAAATAGTGTAATCATTATATTGATCTCATTGTCGAGATGGCTGAGCTAAAACATAGTCCAGTGTCATTTGCAGTCTAAGATGTTAATTCTGCATAAAACTGGCTGCACCATATATTTTATGTCTACTATGTTTAAGAAGGATCTCAAATTACTTTAGTTAGAGTTCGTATTTGGACATACTGACTGCTGCTTCTGGGTTTTCTGGTAGACTGTCTATATTATAGTGTGCAGTGCACAGCTGAACTATCTATTTGTGTTCATATAATAGTCAGAAGCAGAATCATACGTTGTTGACTTGATCTTTAGTTTCCCTCTTATAATTTCTGAAGCTTTAATCGCACAGGTCATGGTGGTTCACGTGCTGCTGAGTACCTGAAGGAACACCTCTTTGACAACCTTATGAATCACCCACAATTTATGACAGACACCAAGTTGGCACTAAGTGCGCTCTACATCTCTTGAAATAAGATTTTTTTTTTACATAATCTCAGAAGTAGGAGCTCAGACTGCTTGATACAAGTCATGGTTCACCTTCTAACTTGACCAATTTTGCAGGTGAAACATACAAGCAAACTGATGTAGCATTCCTTGAGTCGGAAAAAGATACTTACAGAGATGATGGCTCGACAGCATCTGCTGCTGTCTTGGTGGGGAACCATTTGTATGTTGCAAATGTTGGAGACTCAAGGACAATAGTTTCTAAAGCTGGGAAAGGTCAGTTTTTCATCGTGATCTAAAACAGTGTGGCATATCATTTGAAAATAAATTGAGAGCTTCAGCCAAAAACGAGTCCAGGAAATGGAATTATACAATTCTTTAGTGAACATTTAACCTTAAGTTAACAGTGAATGGACTCTTATGATTGGTCACAAGCCTTTGTTGTTTTCTTTTTATAAGGACGCCTTTATCAATTTTAGTGTTTCATGTTCTGCAGCGATTGCACTATCTGATGACCATAAGCCAAACAGAAGTGATGAAAGAAAGCGAATTGAAAGCGCGGGAGGTGTTATCATGTGGGCAGGTAATCTAATGTTATAAGAAATCTTTTGTCTCACTATAATTGGTTGCTAGCTTCTGAACATGACAAATTACAGAAATTGCTCTCCTGAGTTAGATCACTGGCTTCATTAATTGATTTACTCTTGATAATTTGTTTATTTTCTTCTATATATTTCCTGCTTTTAGGTCTAATATTATTATTAAGTTATTTGAGAACACTCCCTCTGGATTGCTTTTTCAGCATATGTTGAAAGTAATATCATCTGGATTTGCCTTGACAGGAACATGGAGGGTAGGTGGGGTCTTGGCAATGTCCCGGGCCTTTGGTAACCGAATGCTGAAGCAATTTGTTGTTGCTGAACCCGAGATACAAGTAACTGCCTCTAACTGCAGCTGATTGCTATATACCCTGAGGGTGTTATGTAGTCCTCCTAATCCATAGTATCAACCATGTGAAATCCTCCTCTGCTTATTTTGCAGGATTTAGAGATAGATCACGAAGCCGAGTGCCTTGTGCTTGCAAGTGATGGTTTATGGGATGTGGTACCAAATGAGGTATGACTTGCAGAGTAAATTCTCCTTGTTGCTAATAGATTTTCATCTGTCTCCCCATTGTGTGTGAATTTAAAACCATTTTTCTGATTGGGTCGGATTCAGGACGCGGTCTCCCTTGCTCAGAGCGAGGAGGAACCCGAGGCAGCTGCCCGCAAGTTAACCGACACTGCCTTCACCCGTGGCAGTGCAGACAACATCACATGCATTGTTGTTAAATTCCGTCATGATAAGACTGAATCTCCCAAAACCGAACCAAACCCCATTGCTGAAATGGAAACCGAATCAAACCCCATTGCTGAACCGGAAGCCGTACCTAACCCCAAAGCTGAAATGGAATCCGAATCAAACCCCAATCCTGAACCGGAACCCGAATCAAATCCCAATCCTGAACCGGAACTAGAGCCCGAAACTGTACCTGATCCGAAACAGGAAACTGAAGCAGAAACCAAGGCTGAGAAGGCGGGTGAGTAAGGGAGAAAAAGATGGTATTGGTGTCTAAAATGAGGAAACGGATAAATATAAAATTGCGTAGTAAGTTGTGTGGTCTATGGCTACCTGTAATGTGTGATGGTTTGTTGTTTTGGTTTTGTGTTGCATATTCACACGCCTGCCTTGAGGACAAGCCTTTTGACCTGTCCTCTGATTTTTGTCTATTCATTTTGCTCTATTTTGTTTGTTGGTGCTTCTCACACCAAAACACAATTATTTGTTCTATTTCTCTCACTTCTTTCTATCTTTATTAAAACACATTCTGTAATTCATCTTCATACTTTTTATGCTTTCTTCGTTCATCTCTGCGTTGTTAATTGTTGGTACATCGCACGTAATTCATTGTTGTGGGGACGCAAAAGTCTACTATATAAAAGATGGTTAACATTCCATAAGATGGCAAACACTCTCTATGAGGTGGACATGGAAAACTCTATATTTTAGACATTTGTCCATTAATTTTCAGAAAAATTGACCAAGTGTTATTTAAAAAAAAAAAAGTAGAACGACTAAAAATTAGGATTTTGAATGTGATGCTTCACCTCCTCTGATGCTTCACGAAACAAAACTGATTAGAAGAGAGAAAACATAGGGTCGGTTCAATAAACATGAATACTTTCACAAGATTTAATTGACTGAAATCTTCTTCTCTAGAACATCATATGTTCGTATGCCCAATAGGCTATTCTCTTCCACTCACTAAAAAAGAGAGTTATGTGTGTACCTTCCCTTACCACTAATTATGCTTTAACTATGATTCCACTCCCTAAGCAGAGAGATACAAATGGTTATTGTTTCATATATCTCCTTTAACCTCGAAGTTATTTCATTACATGAGTACCATGAGTTTTGCTCGACAAGGTTCGTCAGTTTCAATTTTTTTTCCTTACTAACATATTTATGGATTTATTGGTGGCTTGAGCATGTAAGCATATGATTATATAATTTATGTGTTAGTTGATTTCCTACTCTTACATTTTTCACAACCGTGATATGCTTTTTTTTTTTTTGATCAAAAAAAGATAAATATTCCTCATCAATAAATCTTGAACCACTCATTTGTATGCTATCTTCACAACCCTGATATGCTATCTTCCTCTTTTGTCATTAATATTTTTCAGTGTGAAAAGTAAAAGTTAATCTTGAACCTCTCATGATTTTCTTAAAAGACGAGCCATTAGAAAGTGTCTTTTTCTTTATCAAATTCTCTAATTTCATATCTCTCTCCAACTTTGGTGAATGTATGACGTCTTCTACAAAGCCTTCATAGTTTATGGTTCCCGTCATTCTAATGAGTTCAGTTTTAATAATCAAATCTCATCAAGCTACCTTGCAGTAGTAGTTTTGTATCTGATTTAACTATGGTCATATTCATTGGAAAATTTTAACATTTAAAACCAGTTTATGCATTTTAAATGTGTTGTTTCTTCTTCTAATGGAAAATCAATTTAGTTATGAATTAGTTAGTTCTTGTTTTAATGGGAAAGTAATTTAGTTAAGTTGAGTTTAGTTTTAAGCTCCACTTAATGGTTTTGGGTCTATTTTGTGCTACTCTTTAGATCAATTGACTTAGGTAACAAAGGGGAAAAAGTCCGCCAAAAAATTTAGATAGAAAAAATCCATAGACGACTAAGACATGTCTCTTAACGCTTCTATCATGACTACTTCTTCTAAACTCGAAGGTTTCGATCAAATGATATTTTAGTTCGATACCAAAACTTCCTAAGTTGTCTATCAACTATGTTCTAATGTACGATCTTTTCCAATGAAATTTGCAGGTATTTCTAACAAGTGAGAAGACATGGGGAGTATGACCGACGGACCTTAGACAAGATTGTATACGTTAGGCCAACAATAAACACTTTACTTTTTCAACGACCTCATTTCACTATTGAGAGACCAAGTGATAATAAAGAACATTCAAAAGAATCCACCTCCTAGGATAACAAATCCTCAATCAGATATCATACGTCCCTTTTTTAGGCTTATGTTCCTCTCAATATGTAAATGTTGAGAAGCAAATTTGGCATAGAACAGTCTTTGGAGTAACTCAATAATATTGTTTCTTTTTGAAATTATGCTTATTTTACTTTTCTAATTTCAATATTAATGATCGAGTATATAAGGTTGTAAATTAAAATATGGTTTTTCATTAGTTGTATGTATCTACCGTTTTCCTTTTTTAATGAGGTGTGTTGCATTAAATGACATAACGCGATTGTTCATCAAAAAACATTAAAGGTCACATGTTATCCTCAACGGTAGTAGCAGTGGACTCGAGAATTAAGATAATATATGTATAATCAGTGGCAGAGGCACATAGAGATTCAGGGGGTGTTAATTTTGAAAATTTTCATTATAGGTGTTAATTATAATTATGTTGACCCCAATATAAAATAATTTTGACCCCTATGTCAAGACAACAAAAACACGTAAAAAAACCTAATCTATTGGGATTGGTGTTAAGACTTAAGAGTCAATTGTTATTTAATTTTCATGATTAAGTTAAGAATCATTTTTTTTGTTTCTTATCAAACACATAACTTTTATCATTTTTTTAGTCTCCAATAACAACAAACCATAGACAGTGCATTCTGATCAAGTTAACGTTGTATCTTTTTATAAGAACATTTATATTACGCATTTGTAAATAGATTCTTCATAAGATGAACTTTTTGAATAGATTTGATTAATGGAATGTAATAAGTCACATATTTATATAGGATATAATATTGTATATTTGGTCGTTTTTTCTCTATCTTTATACATATCCAGCCCTAGGTTTCAATGGGCCGCAAAGCTAAAAATGAAAAATGGGCTGCTTTATTCTTAAAAGAAATGTTTGAAAAATAAAAACACCATTGCGTTTCGAACTCATGAGCTATTTTAAGGGAAATAATAGGTTTTGACAACTAGATGAAAGAGACTTTTGGGATTCGAGGGCCGATTTGTTATAATAAATTTGAGTACAATATAAGGGCCACAAGCATGAGCTTGATCCGCTTGCCCTCAGGACTGACCCTACATATATCTATAGTGTTCTTAATTAACGTTTATAGTAGTAATTTATTTTGACCCCATTGATAAAATTTCTATCTCCGCCACTGTGTATAATGAATTTTAAATTTTGTGTCAAAGAATGTGCTATGATTAAGCAAAAAAGTGTTTCGTACTCCAAATTCAACGACGTCTCACAATAATTCGATGAGAAAATAGTAACTGAACCAGAAGAGTAGCAAAGCTATTCCATAGCTGCAACCCTACAAATACCATTTCACAGTGCAATATGTTTCCTTATATTTTTTTAATATAGAAATTAGAAAACTAACGTTACTCTTCAAAACAAAGAGATATCCAACCTAAGATATACTCATCTACCGATTTTAAAGAAAAATTAGACAAAAAATCCATAACATTTATATACAAATCCTTTCACTAAATATTATATAACCTACCAAACTATTTTAATATTTTATAATGTCTAATGAAACATATTTTTACATCAGTATTTTAAATAAAAAGTTCTCATCCTTTTTCGAATTTAAAATTATTGCAATCAATATAATTTTTGTCCGAAAAATATAACATAATCTGCATGTCTCATCAAATGAACGTCGTTACTAAACATAAAACATCCAAAACACAAACATAACCACCTATACAACTTGCATAACATTACAAGACCATAAAATAATACTGTAACCAAAATATCATGAAAATTAGCAATTATAAGATATAGTAATTGGAATAGACAATACCCGCGCGTTTATGCGGGCTCTCATCTAGTTTGTAACAAAACCAACTGTATAAAGCATACCACTTTCACATTACTTACTGGCACGAGCTTAAATGCTTCATGGTCTAGTTTATCTTTATAGTTATGATGTTCATGAATAACTAGTACATATCTCCAATATATTACTCTATTTTTTATTCTAAAATAGCTGAAATTTACAATAGAGTTAGACTTCTCCCCAATGAGAAAGTCGATTATTTTTTACTCCAAGGAGATATGTTCGAACAATACTTAAAAGTATATCACTTTGCTAAAACATATCTCAACTAAGTAAAAATTTAAATTTACAACCTAGATTTCTAAATTTCTGTAAATTCATACTTTGATTGTAACGGTGTTAAACATCCGTTAAAGTGTGATGATGTGGGTGCTACCTATAAACCCAAGGTTGCTATTTCATATGTCATGTAAGAGTTATGTTATTTAGACCTAGAGAATACCACTGCACGAATACATAGCCCAATTAAATATAAATTCAAATTCACAATCCAAACTTCCAATATCAAGCACAATCATTCATCCAGCGTCATGGTGTTTTAAAGTCCTTAACTTGTGACTATGACGTGAACGCTATATACTAAACGATATAATTTCTCTTGAAGCAATTTTTTTATATGGCAACCCCATCATTGAAAGTTAATAATTTTTTTTAACACGGTGATGCTAAATATACGTTCATACAATACTGGAAGTGAGTCGTGAATTTAAATTTATGTTTAGTTGGAGTATGTATTCGCACAATGGTATACTTAGCTCTTTATTTCTTAGCTCTTTAGCACAATAGTATACATGTAGCATGCATCCGCGACATCACAATTGAATAGATATTTATTATTGTTATGATCAAAGTATGAATTCAGACAAAATTTAAATTCTAGGTAGTAAATTTTTTTTATTTAATTCGGGTATATCTTAGCATGGTCGTATACTTCAAGTTTAAATCAAACATATCTCTATGAAAACCAGCATAGTCCCTCATACGTGACCAGTTGCAGTGTTGTTCTTCAGTTGCGGCTATTCAACAAAGAAAACAATTATGGTTAAGTCATGATGCGTCATCGCATCCCAGCAAAATTTTTTGTAACCGATGAAAGCAAATAAAAGAATGTAGATAAAAAAAACAAGAGAAATCAATCAAAGGAAATAGTAGGCAATAATTCGCATAAACTCATGAATTACATGACCGCTATTGATTTAGAAATTTAATAAGAATCCTTATAGAATTCAAATCATGGAGCCATAATCATTCCAATTTTGTGGCTCCTATCACTATGCTTTAAAACTTAAAAGACTCAACTTTCGCATGTTATTACAAGATTAAACATTTATTAATTCGTTCATGATTCAATTGTTCACATTACTTCATAACTTAATTTTTGCAGGTTATGATGGCTAATCAAGTAGACAATAATTTGTATAATTAAAGGTGAAAAAACCAATAAATTAACCATATAATTATTGATATCAATCAGGTATCATCATAGAATCATTGAAAAATCTATAACCTAAAAGTATTACTCGCACATGGTAACAAGTAAAAGCAAGTAACTATAAGCCTAGAGGGGTCATGAGTTGGTTAGATTTATTTTTGCAAAAAAAGAAATTTCGGTTTGGAAGGTCCAATACAAGACACAAGCATTATTCTGAATTTTTTATGGATGTTGGGGCATCATTCTTAAGCTCCAAGACCTCGTACCGGTGTGTTCATAGCCGATGATATATTCTTTTCTCTTATGCAAGCTAGATGTATATATTTATAGAAATTTGCTTGTACTCATTGATCCAAATGATTCCAAATCAATTTCATGTAAAATCTAACTCAAAAGTATATCTTGTCACAAAGTTTCATTTGATTCCAGGTTTCAGAAGACTTCCAACGAGTGGATGACTTTAGGGTCTTTCTACACATTTCTATTGGGAACGATGCATATCTTGCGACTTTAGGGAATTGGATGATGCTTTTGACTTGAAAATTTGTTAGGACATGATCTAGACTTTCTTCTTCATTTGATATCCTTTTTAATGTTTTAACCTATAAAGATTTCAAAGCTACAAATACGAGAAAGTTACATTTAAAGACACAAAACCAAATAAAAACGCTTAGATAAAATAGTAAAACTTATGATAAATACCATAAAATATAGAGTATATCAACTACCACAAAATTGTGTTAATAATGTGAACCGATTCTCAAGGATAAACGAATTAATTCACAAAAACAAATAACTGTGGAATGAATAAATTATAAGAGAAGGGTTTAAAAAAAGAATTATAATACAAAGATAACAGTTCTTACAGCACAAACCTACACAGTATCAATTGAACAATTAGTTTGCATTAATTGTTGCATAATATAGTAGTTGAATGATTTACATGAATTTATCTTTGGATGTGATGATGAAAAATCTATTGGATTGATTAGTGAAAAATGTTCAGATTTCTTAGTTCAAAATTAGATCAAAAGGCAAGAGATGGTTGGGTATAACTAGTGGACAATGATCAACTGGATACCAAAAATATCAAAGCACCTTAAAAAAATGAACTAAAATAAACGTTGACTGTGTGTTTTCTTCTGTTCTTTGTTACTCTACTTCCAAAATTATTTTAACATTAAGTTTACATTGTATATAGTAAATCAATATTAATGAATTCTAAATGTAAGGATACAATCAAATATTAATGAAAGGTCACTCATTTATAATATTTTTCTAAGTGTTATTCACCCTAATTTCTTTTAAATTGAATGTAATCTACTAAATTTCTTAAATTTATTACACCTAGGCGACCACAGCTTCTTGAATTGATTTCTTTTCAACTGAGCCAATCTCCTGACTACTTTCTTCAACCAGACGGTTCTTTCTCATTCATCGACTCACCAACTTCGTGAACTTGAGCAGGATTAGGAGTTTTCTTTGCAACCACGTCGTCTTTTGCATCATCATCACCAACTTTGTGAACTGGAGCCATGATTAGGAGCAGTACCTTCTTTAGAGCCTTCTTTAACATCTAGGTTCTCATTCTCGCCGTTTCCGTCATTTGGAATCATCTCAATTTCTTGCACATGAGAGTTTTCATATCCTTCTTCTGATTTCTCATTTTTCTTTAACCCTGAAGATTTAGTTCGACCTCGCTTCTTGGGCGGCTCTTTATCTGGTGACACCGTCGACGACTAAGTCTTCTCGCTGATTCTTGCTGATCTCCTAGGTGTTCCACTAGTAGTCCAATCAAAAAGAACGATTTACAAACGTGCAGTTGATCATAATCTTATCATTTTTTCTTGTGACATATCTTTTAGTAGTAGTAAAGAAGATTAATAGTTTAGGTTGTTAATAAATTCTAGGGATTAGAGTCTTTTTATTGGAACTAAGAACTAGTTACTGTAAAATAAAACTTTCTATATAATGAAAAATTCTTAATGCTAACGTAAAATGGCACACATCAAAAGGACATAATTTGGGGTGAGACACTTTCATTCACTTTTCATATTTGATGGCTTATTGTAACGACATACTAAGATCAGTTATGAAAGCTACATAACTTACGCATAAGCCTCTCTTTAGTCTTCACTACACTCTGAATTGGAAACACTTTTTTTTTCTTTTTTTTTTTTTGTCAAACAACTTGATTTCATTCAAAAAATCAAATGGGTTACAAGGATAGATATGAGTTCATATAACTCTAAGTTTAATACAACAAAGGATAAAACATTCATCAATGCAAAAGATTGATAAACAAGATACGACGACCGTTGATCCAAAAGAGCTTGGGGACATGAGCTAGCTAGCATCTTGCCACAAGCTAGATAATGGTAAGTCGAAGGTACATCCACGAACAATTCGAGGAGATGATTGGTCATTTGGCATTGCCATTGTGGCGTTGAAAAGGAGACCATAACCTCGAGCTTTGCCGGCGCGAAACACGCTACAAGGAAAAGAAAGGAAACACTTATCTAGGTTATATATAACCTCAATGACCACACATCAAAAAACAACAAGAGCTTTCGCAATAAACAATTTTAAATTGGTGAAGATGATGTCTATGACATTAACCTATCTTTTTAATACATTTGAATAGATACGAAATGAACAATATTAGTTTTTTTTTTTCTCTTCCTTTCTTTTCTTGTAGAAGTTGAATAATTTAACAAGAAGTGTTGGCCTTTACCCGAACAGTCGAAAAATATCCTACCATCGTGTTTTTCCAACCTTCATGTATACATTGACTGTATAAAAAACTTGAAGACACTAACCAAAAATCCTTTAAACAACAATAATGAAAGTATGGTAGTACAAATAAATATTTTGTTACAAGACAAATCTTTGTACAACAAAACCAATCAATCGAATATTGATTAGTACATAATTATGCGAACACTGCTTAAAAAAAGATTTTTATCCCTCAAACCCCAAATATTCCAAATGCTCATAGAATTTCTTGCTTCCATTGAATTATATGTAGTTATAGCATTAAGATCATGATTTAAGGATTCCTCGGTTTGAGAAAAAATTAGGTATAATTGTTTCAAATTATATAAAATGTTAATTATAAGATTTATATAAATTATAATGATAAAATTTAAATATATTTAACCAATCCTTGGTCGAATAAGTTAATGTTTTAAAATAATATCAAATCTTCCTTTTTATAAATTAAAAAATGTTAAATTTTTTAAAAGAAAATGTTAGTAAGCCATTTTGAATAGGTTAGGAAGTATTTAAATATTAAAGTTATGGTAAATAAGTAAGTAATAAGCAAATAATATTCAAATTTTGGAAACATGTGATTGGAAATTTCAAAATATTATCTCATACAAATTCTTCGGTAAGGTGAAAAAGTTAACATATCAATAGATGTTGTGTATATGGTTATAAAAATTGTCTATAACAATAGGTGTTATCACTAGATACATGAATACAAGTCGTCGTTGAATGCATGAATGCGAATTAGAATGGGTAACTTTTTAAAATGCATGAATACAAATTAGAAAGGGTAACTTTTAAATTTTTTATCATGATTTTCATTCAAAATATTATTTATCAAAAACTAGTACATTAGTACACAATTTACCTAACTATATCTATCTCTACCATTTTTCTCGTAATCATGGTTACTTAGCTATGGGTATTTTAAAGTATAAATCATGTTATTTAACCATGATTAAGTTTAAACCTAAGTTAGCAGTTCTAGGTGGTTATATATATTTTCTATAACTTATAGTTATATTTTCTTAACTTATAGTTATATTTTCTTAAAAGAAAATGCCTACAAAAAATTTAGAAAATACGAAAAATAAGAAAAATTATTCAACTTGAATCCATGTAAAACTAATATAAGATGGGCACCATTATAATGAATCATCAAATTTCAAATACTATTCGACAGTTATCTCCGTAGTTAATTTTCACTGTTAAAGTATTTCTCAATGCTTTATGTAAAATGAGGCTCTAGGCGAATGTCTAGGTGAACACGACTCTGATTATGTAAATACAGAAGGTTATATTAGTTTTCCTCGTATCTTGGATAAGTAACGTTAGTATCAACCATTTTTCTTTCTCCTCTTAAAACATGTGCTAGTATATGTTAGTTTTTCACCATAATTTCTCATCAAACGGAAACTAATCCGAGACTATACAAAATGAGATATTCAAACTCTAAACATATTATTGAAAACGTAGAAAACTTAAGAAAATAAGTAAACTGAAATGATAGTATAATTAGTTTTAGAAAAACAATTTGTGATTGACAGTTAAGTGGTTGATGGTTCTTCAAATGGTTGTAATGATACATGTTCTAAAAATTATATAGTTTTCATATTTTACAAGATTCATAGTTTGTTAGTATGTACTAGTAATGTCATTGTATCATCATCCGATTTTAAATCTACAAAAATATACAAATCAATTGTAGACAAAAATCTAATCACATAGAATTCTCAGCCCAAGTGAAAACTTCACCGTAGTTAAATAACTAAGACAAAAATCTAATCACCTAGAATTCTCAGCCCAAGTGAAAACTTAACCGTAGTTAAATAACTAAGACAAAAAAACTAATCATCTAGAATTCTGAGCCCAAGTGAAAACTTAACCGTGGTTAAATAACTAAGACAAAAATCTAATCATCTAAAATTCTGAGCCAATTAAAAAGTTAACCGTGGTTAAATAACTATGGTTTAAAGTAACCATGGTTAACTAACCACAATTAAGAAAGAAAATGGTAAGAAATTAGAGATAACTTTGAATAAAAAAGAATTTAATTATTTTTTTGACCCATACCTTTTTTCCATAAAATGTTTTCCCTTCAATATTATAAATTTGAGGTTTGTTTAGGGGAAGAAAAAAACATAAAAGAAAAAAAGGAAAAAAAAATAAAAATCTGAGTAGGGTTTGTAAGGGTATCTGAGTAGTAAAAGTTTTGTTTTTGATTCAAAAAAATATAATCTTATCCTCGGAGTTTCGATCTAACGATTGGTATGTTTCTCCTATTTTCATGCTTTCTTCTTTCTCTCTTCTCTGTATATGTTCTAGTACCCTCTCGCTTTCCGCTTAACATCACAAATCCGATTCTAGGGCTTCGAATTTGCAGTAAATTGATTATGCTTTTCGGATTTGTATGCTACTCTTCGCAATGGTGAATTTGGGCTAAGTTGATCTGTACCATTTGTCTCTAGATCCGTTTGAATTTTCAAATGGGTCGAATTTTCGCGGTCTTTGATTGTGTGCATCGATTTGAGTGTGGATTAGGGTTTTCTGGGTTCGCAGTGATTAGGAGATGCAAATGCTGCTCGGAATTTTGATTCGGTTGTGTATTTTGGTGGATTAGGTTGAATTGTGGTTTCCTGGTTTTAGGGTTTTGAAGATCTGTGATCGTAGTTGGATTGTGTGGCTTTGAATTGGATTTATCTCCTCCATGAGTGCTAAATTGTTGTTAGATTTTGAGGATCTTCATTTAAATCTGGTTCTGAGTTAATGTTAAGATGATTGATTGAACTAGATTCCCAAGATTGCCGCGCGGAATTCATATTCCTCGGATTGCCGCGCAAAGTCCGTTGTGATTATGTGGCTGAGATATATGGTAATTTCATAGTATAAGGACACGGATTGGTTCTCTTTTTTTAAAAAAAAGATCGAACCGGGTTTCGTTGTTAAATTTCAGGGCGCTTCGACCGGTTGAGCTTTTACCGGTTGAGCCAATGCCACTAGATAAGATGGATTCCCTTTAACTTAATGATGATTTGGTTTTATGGGTTTACCTTGTTGGATCAAATCAAATCATGAGACATTTATATCAAATCATTAGCCATTTTTCCACTTTGTAGCTTGTTAAACCTTCGTATGGGAACAAATCTTGATTTTCTGGGATGTTGGGATATGTGTACTCCTGTAAACATTATTCTGAATCAATTCTTTTCCGTTGAAACAGGTTCGAAACCTCTGAGGATTCTGCTGAAGATTCTCTAATTCTAAAAAGTTTCCAGAGGACTGTATATTGTAACAGTGCTACTCTCGAGGATGGAATGCAACAAGGATGAAGCGAAAAGAGCAATGGAGATTGCTGAGAGGAAGGTTACAGAAAAGGACTTCAATGGGGCGAAAAAGTTTGCTAATAAGGCTCAGAACTTATATCCCCCACTTGATGGTCTGACACAATTGTTGATGATGATTGATGTTTACATCTCAGGAGAAAAAAAGATCAGCGGAGAATCTGATTGGTACGGTATCCTCGGTGTGGATCCCTTGGCTGATGATGAAGCAGTGAGAAAACAGTACAGGAAGTTAGCACTTATGCTCCATCCTGATAAAAACAAGTGTAAAGGTGCAGAAGGTGCGTTTATGCTGCTCTCAGAAGCTTGGACTCTACTATCTGACAAGACGAAGAGATTCTCATATAACATAAAGAGGCAGGTTCGAGAAGCTCAACAAAGATCTGTGGTTCCCCCTCGCCCGCCAACTGCTAACGGGTTTCAAAATGCAAGAGAGCCTGTGGCTTCAACTGCTAGGGCAAGAACTAAGCCTGCTGCTCGTATGGATAGATCCCGCATGGATTCGCCTGCTTCTGTTCCTCCGATTCCGAAAGAGAGCAGTACCTTTTGGACAATGTGTGAAAGATGCAAGACACAATATGAGTACCTGAAGGTTTATCTTAACCAGACATTGCTTTGTCCAAACTGTCGTGTGGGGTTCACTGCAGCCGAGAGAGCTCCGCCTGAAAGTGTTCAGAAGCCAGTCAAACAATCATCTAACCAACAGCAGCGGAGTTCCAAAACTCAAGCAACAAACAAAAAATCAGATGGTACTTCTATTAGGAGGCAGCCTGCACCATCTGGTAACCGTAGTTCTCTATGGGAATCTTTATCAAGAATGGCCGATTCTAACAGCCAAAATGCCTCAAATCAAGCCCCGAATGGAGTCCAGCAGGCACAAGATAAACTGAAAAGAGGGTTTGGGGAGTCACAAGAAAGTGATGCTGCTAGAAGATTTACAAACTCTGATCTGAAAGATTTTAAGAAGCAGAGGTTAGATGATTCCCATATGTTTGGTTCATTTGCAAGCAAGTGGTCTGATCAAACAGGTGTGGGAATGGGAAGTAGGTTCAGTACTCCTTCTAATCTTGCCAATGGAAATACTGAAACGCCAAACACCATAGGCTCTCGTCATCCTCATATACTAGCAATGCTGTTACCTCGTGATATAACAAAATCGCTTGTGAAGAAGGCCAAATCAAATATTCTTAAGAGATTTCCGCAGATGGTTTCTGAAATGGAAGAGGACGTGCAAGCAATTGAAAGAGAGAAGAAAAGTATGAAAGCAACAAGCAATAGTAGTAACAAGGCAAATGAGGCTGAAAGGAACAGTGGGTCAGTTGAGGAAATTCCCCATGGTTCAGATCCAGAGGACAATGGAGGGAATGCAATCGTTGTTCCGGATTCAGACTTTCACAACTTTGATCTTGACCGAGCTGAAAACTCCTTTGGAGACGAACAGATTTGGGCTGCTTATGATGATGACGATGGAATGCCTCGGTTTTATGCCCGCATCCAAAAGGTGATTTCTGTGAATCCCTTTAAGATGAGAATCAGCTGGCTCAACACCAAAACCTGCAGTGAATTTAGTCCTATAGATTGGGTAGGCTCTGGTTTTGCCAAATCATGTGGGGATTTTAGGGCAGGGAAATACGAATCAACAGATGCACTGAATGCCTTTTCTCACAAAGTCGATTTCATCAAAGGTGCAAGAGGGATCCTTCAGATTCTTCCAAGAAAGGGACAAGTTTGGGCATTGTATCGAAACTGGTCCCCTGAGTGGGACAAGAATACCCCTGATGAAGTCAAACACAAGTATGACATGGTGGAAGTTCTTGATTACTATACTGAAGACAAACCAAGCGTAACCGTGACTCTCTTAGTCAAAGCAGAAGGGTTCAGGGCAGTTTTCCACAGAAGCACAGATCAAAACGATGTGAGAACGATTCCAAAGGAAGAGATGTTTAGATTCTCTCACCAGGTACCTCATCACATTCTTACTGGTAAGGAAGCTGATAACGCACCAGAAGGATGTCTGGAACTCGACCCGGCTGCAACTCCTTGTGAGTTACTGTCAGAGAATGCAGAGGAGAAAGAGTCATGTACAATGGACCATGAGGAAAGTGAAGAGAAAAGCACAATCCCAATGGAGGAAGTGAGTATGAATCTAGATTAGGGGGGGTTTGAAGCTGGTAGCAATCTGGTACAGTGTACAATGGAGGAAGAAGTATATCTCTCATATGGCATCATTAGGGCACAGGACTAATCAAAGTCAGGTCTCATCTTTTGCTTTATCTTTTAAATTGTAGTTTGTTGATTATAAGGCTGACCCAAAATAGTTGAAGTCTAGTACTGGCCATTTTTTTGGCACCTGAACTATCTATACCGGATAATTTGGCCGAGTATTTTGAATTTTTTTTTGGGGGGGGGGGGGGGGGGGGGGGGTGAATGTACAATCTTTTTTGGTATTTGGTTTTACTCAAATAGTAGAGAAAATTGTGTAAGAACTCAATTCGACATTATCGAATATTATATAATATGGTGGTTATGGGTAAGCATTCATTTTAAGCTCATTGACATGTATCGATAGAATGTATGTTTGCAATTGGTTAGCCGCTCCGTTTCGAACCTAGACCGAGTCGATCCTGACTTTAGCTTGGCTTTGGTATTGGCCTGCAAGGCAGGCTCGTGGCTTGGCTATGGGTTCGATAGGCTTTGCTTGTCACAAATGGACTGAAATAGACTGGTCTGATTTTGATGTATCAGAATACCAGCCCGACTCGTCCCACCGTAACATGTGAATGGGGGTGTCTTGGGCTGGTCTGATTCTGATATCTCAAAATAAATGTATTCCAGTCCATAGAACGCCATGTCCCACCGTAACATACAAGTTGGGGTTGCTTGGGTTGGTTCAAGATATTCAGACATTGATTATTTGTTTGCGTTTAGTGTATATTCTTTTGAAATAACTAGTCTATCTTAAGCATTTTAAAAAACTGTCTTCTCATTGGTTAGTCCACATATGTTTGTTTATTATAATAGTAAATGACATGCACAAATAGTAAGGGAATTTTTTCTACTTGGTGAAAATATTTTATGAACAACTTAACAAAATTCTTTTTCTAAATGTGGTATTCTTTTTGTGAAAAAACAAAACGCGAAATGCAAAATTTGGGTTCAAAACAGTCGAAGTATTAGAAACTGGTAGTGAGAAGGTTTTATTTACCCATGCGATGATTAAATCATCTTCTTCTCATGTATATGAATAAAGAGGAAAGTCGATGGATTTTGACTCGTAAGGCAACGCATGAAGTGAATCTAAACATTCCCACTCTACAAAGGTGATTGTCCTTTTACATCAAATTTATGGACTTATTATTTATGACACTTACTTTTTTTTATGAGACACTTACTTTTTTGACCTTACAATTAAGATAGTAAGCCTCTCGAGTGATTACAAGTCAAAGAAGATTTGGTTCGTTTCATAAAAATGAAAAAAGGAAGATCTATGTGACAATGAATTGAAAATGAACGGCGTTGTTACAAATATTAGGTGATAAATATTTTTTTCTTGATTCGGTTATACTCCTAAATCTCAAAATCGCGCTATACATTTATTCTCTTATTTAACTCGCTTGACTCTCCCTAATTTGGGAATTACATTATTCAAAGGGAAAAAATTTCAATGTATCATTTGTTGAAAAACTTTCAATGTTATTATTTAGAAATATATTCCCAAATACCATTTTTTGTATTGTAGTAAAAAGCAAAAAGACCATATTACCCACATCCACACATCCTCTTTTTCCCATATATTTCTCTTCTATTTTCTTTTGGTAAATCCCCTCTTTCTCTCTCCTTTTTCTTTTTCTTTTATTTTTAAATCTTTTTAATTTTTTTCCTCTTTAAAGTTATAACTGTGGAAATCTTTTGGCCCAGTGGTCAATGGTTTAAAAGCTTCTACACCAGGTCTGGGGTTCGAATCCCAGATAATATAAAATTCTTGCAGATTAATGGAATGCGCTTTTCAGAAGTTTCAGAGTCGTCTAGGGAGACCATGTCCATGGAGACTTATGTAGAAGTTGTTCACCTTTAGACAATATGGAGTTGAGTATCATCATAATAGGATTAGATCAAATAGATCAAATTAGTCTAATGATGATTGTAATATCTATATGATAATTCAGACGATTAAAAAAAAGTCATAACTAAAACATAATAAATTTTTAGCTCTCTTTCTCTCTCTCTCGGATAACTTATTGTCCATGCGTAAAACCGAATTGTTCACTCGGTTGCATCTTCACAAGTTGTCCACTCGGTCGTATCTTTACAAGACATCTACTCGGTCGCATCTTCATAAAAAGTCTATGATGTTGTCTATGTTCAATAGAACCACATAGGTATGATAGAATGGTCATATCTTCATAAAACGTCTATCGATGTATCTTCATAAGACGTCTATGATCTCGTCTCTGTTCAGTTTAATCATTCGGATCATGGACTGTGTGACACCCCGGTTTCAAATCATATATGGTATATGCGGTATATGCGGAGATACTTAAAAGAATTGATTTGGCTACCTATGTCACCAAAGTGCACTTATCTTTTCGGTCACAGGTCTTTAGAGAACTCCAGAGTTAAGTGTGCTTAAGCTGGAGTAATTTCAGGATGGGTGACCTACTAGGAAGTGATTTTCAGTATCGTGTGAGTGAGGTAAAAAAACAAGAGAAAAGATCGCGTGGTGATTTGCAGGGTCAGTAAACATGACTTCTGAGCCTCCCGGACTAATGCACCGACCATCGGACATGGTGGGCCCACGGGCCTCAGAATGGATGGGGGGCCATGGGAGGGGCGGTCGGGGCGTTACAAGTGGTATGAGAGCGAACCCTGACATCTGTGAAAAGTCAGATTGTCGTGGTAACGATCTTGGTATACGCAATGAGGACGTTGCGATCTGTTAGTGGGGGTGATTATGACACCCCGGTTTCAGAGCATATATGGTATATACGGTATATGCAAAGAGGCTTAAAAGAATTAATTTGGCTACCTATGTCACCAAAGTGCACTTATCTTTTCGGTCACATGTCTTGAGAAAACTCCGGAGTTAAGCGTGCTTAAGCTGGAGTAGTTTAAGGATGAGTGAACTATTGGGAAGTGATTTTCAGTATCGTGTGATTGAGGTCAAAAATACGAGAAAAGATTGCGTGGTGATTTGCAGGGTCAGTAAACATGACTTCTAAGCCTCCCGGACTAATGCACCGACCGTCGGACATGGTGGGCCTACGGGCTTGAGAGTTGACGGGGTACCCATGGGAGGGGTGGTCGGGGCGTTACAAACTAAATCTCCAATTATTTTTAATCATAGCCATTATATATTTTTTAGAAGACATCCTCTCGCCTTTTTTTTTGTTGAAAAACCAACCCATCTTCTCTTTCTTTCTATCTTTCATTTTCTTTGGAAATGGTGGATGGGGGTGACCATTGATGAAAACGGAAAGGTTGTGACGGGGATAAAAACAAGACGGTGATTGAAACGAGACGACGGTATATGATAGACGAGACAAGACTAAGAACGGTGGACGTCGTGGACAAGACGAGATGTGAACGGTGGATGAAAATGAAGACGGTGGTTGACAGTGAACAGAGATGGTGGTGGACATAACCGGAGACGGTGGACGAGATGTGAGCAGAGACGTCTGTGGACGTCTTGTGAAGATACAACCATTATGCCATAACTATGTTGGATAGCGTAGACGTCTTGTGAAGATGCGACCAACTAAACGTCTTGTGAAGATACGACCGAGTGGACAACTTGGTGTTATGCATGAGAGAGAAATATAGTTAAAATTTTATATGTTCTAGTTGTGACTTTTCAGAGGAAGAGAAATAAAATGATTTAAGAAAAAAAAAATGAGAGAGAAATAGGAGATTTACGAGAAGGAAAGAGAAAGAGAAATTTATGGGGGAAGTAAAGAGAAAGAGAATATGTGGTTGTTAAAAGAAAGGCAAATCTGTCTTTTTGACTGATTGTCCATCTAATTTGTGGCATATTAGAAAAATGCATTGGATTTATGGCAATTAGGGAAATGCCATTTCTAATAAATGGCATATTGAATAATTTTTCCTTATTCAAATCAATATAACTCTCCAACTCGTGGACTTTCCCATTCCAAAGTCCATCTTTAAACGTCAATCTGAAGACCATGTTCAAAGCCTTGTTGACAAGAACAATTCGGACCCAAGATCCGTTAAACTAATTGGCCCGTTCTCTCCTTGTTCACGAGTTAGGCTTGTTGTCGCAAGGTCGAGATGAACCAGATTTATGGGCTATCGGGTTGGACCTCTTTATACATACTAATGCCAACAACTTGTTACCCAAGTTCTTCAAGCATGAAATTTTTTTTAGCACTGAGGATTTAAGTAAGTCATTTAATACGAGATGTAGTATACTCTTTTTTGATACTTTTAACCGTGATCACTTTTCTTTGGGAAACTATATATTGTCCACGTTGAAAATACATTCCTTGGCGCAAGGTAAGATAGCTTCATCTTTTCGAAACTTCAACTCAAGGCCATGCATTTTTAGGAAAACACACCGCTTCCGAGGTGCGGATAAGGAAATTCAAGATGATCTCGTTCCCTTCATGCAAGATTCATTCGTTTCCTTATTCGAAATTCGGAAATGGTGCTTCATGTTTGTTCAGGCAACGCGTCTCCAAGAGGCTTATATACTCTCTTATATCTTGTTCATCGTGCATTCTTTAAACGTAGTTTACTCATTTCTTCTCTTCATGCTCTCTTCTTATATTTTTAGTTCTTTTTAATTCTTCTTTAATGTTCTTCATTGGTTCGGTTTATTCAACACATTTTTCATAAATTTCATCACTTGTGAATTGATTTGATCCGAATTTATAGCACAACTCTCTTTTTTTGGGCTTGATTTTTCTTGATATAAATATGCTTTTATATTGATTTTGTATGATGTTATTCTTGTTATTCACAGTTCTTCAATGTTCCTCAATTTGGATTTGAAAATAGTTGTTTCGTAAATATTTTTGGTCCGCTTTATGAGGTACTTTTTTTGTTGCTTGAGTCGATTTTTATAACTCGCATGTATGTCCCATGTAAAACTTGTTCACAACCAAGTCTCCATTTCAGAAATGCAAGCACATCTAAAATCTCATATTTTCATCGACTCGGCAAGAGATTTTTACGAGTTCAAGTTCTTTTCTTGGACATCGCACCGTGGATCCTAAGACTCATCTCTTCATCTTAACAACTCAAGTACTCATCGTCTAGAATTTTTTAGTTGATTTCATCTGGCAACTCGTCATGTCTCACCTCATCAATTTGCACATCGAGATAATGTGTTGCTCCATGAAGCGATTTAGAACTTACTCTTTTAGTCATTATAAACAAACCAAATGTGAAATCTCTCTGGAAGTAGAAATCGTTTTTCCTGTAGTCGATGAATCTCCCTAACTAGTTAGGCCCATGTTTTGTTGTGCATATGAAGTCTATTTTAAAGAATGTGGTCATTGCATTCCAATTCTTGAGATCCTTACCCGGTTGACGCGAAAGCTCGGGGTGGCGCTTCCTCAACTACGTCCAAGTCTCATTCGGGTTGCAATTGGTTTGCAAACTCTTACCAAAGAGATGAAATTGCCGCTTGATATTCCCGCTTTGGGTCGAATATGCATGATTCGTAGGAGCTTCAAGTGTAATTGCAATTTCTATGTCACCATCAAGAAACATTATGTTTATTTGATATTTAAGGATGAGAAATGGAAAAATGTTTCTTTTTCTTTTCCTTTAACAAGTTTTTCAATGGGAGAGTAACTTCATTTGGTCAATACCAATTTGGTCTTCTAGCATCGATACAACTAGAAATTGTAATTTTTGCATTACCCATATAATCTTTGTGTACTAACTTCTTATCTTGTCTTTGTATTTTTTTTGTAGCGCCTTTGCCAAAAATCTCGGATCTTGCTCGACACCTTCTTAGTTTTTCAACGTCTTTGCCGTCGTTTACCCGTTGTCGAGTTTCCAAATCTGCAATGCTGCTTCATTAGGCCTTACAATCCAAAACTTCCAATGTTAGTAGTCCTCGGTTTTAAAGTACAATTTTATATTCCTCAATCGCTTGTGAATTTATTGCACACAATATACATATCTTTTATTTCTTCATTTAACTAATTATGTCGTTGTTGCACAACGAGTCATGTTTTCAACTAGATGTATACATTCTTCCTCTCTTTTTTTTTGTAGGTTACTCAACTCGTAAATCGACAAAAATGTTGTTTAGCTATCACGAACAGCGCAAGGCCAAGAAGGTGCTCATCGTGTCAGAGATTCAAGCAAAAACCTTAGAGGCTCTCACTCCACTCAAGAAGCAATGACTCCTCATCTCGGTGACTTGGAAATCCTCTGGGAAGGCTACTTTAATGGTTCAAGGGTAGTCTTCAGAGGTTCTCATTTTTCCCGAGGGACAACAACTTGTGGCCATTAGTTCCTTCGCATGTGGCTTCATCTGTCTCTGACTTACCTTAGTCGACGTCCCCTTTTGGCTTCATTTACTGTCGTTGAGTTCCTAAATTTGTAACGCAGTTTCAGCTTACGTGTCGTACGGTCCAAATTACCTAGGTTAGTAGTCTTGGTTTTTCGAGTATATTTTTACAACTTTCCTTAACTAACTTGTATATTTTTGTTACATACGATATACATGTCTTTCTATTTCTTAGTTTATCTTGTTACGCCGTTGTTTTGTAACAAGTCATGTTCTCAACTAGATGTATACACTCTTCCTCATTTTTTTGTAGGTCACTCAACTCACAGATCGAGAAAACTGTTGCTTAGGTATTGTGAATAACGCAAGGTCGAGAAGGCACTCGAGAAAGCCGCGTTGCATGTCTAAGCAAAGACCTAGGAGGCTCCCGCCTTTACTCAAGGTAAAACGACTCGTCATCTTGGAGACTTCAAAGTCACTCAAGGAGGCCACTTCCCCGGTTAAGGAGCACTCGTTGAAGGTTTCCATTCTTTCTGATGGACAACAACTTGTTGTCGCAACAATTTCTCTTTACGCTGCTTCCTTGGTCTCTATTTTACCTGCGTCAATGTCCCTGCCCGAGCTGCCGGTGAAATCAGGAGAAGAATCATTGTCGATTTTAGATAAAAGGATAAATGGGGAATCTTGAGTAAGATGAGTCCCATAAGTTGGAGAGTGAAAGTTGTGGCCAATATAAAAAAAAATAGATCTTGACGTACACTCATCACTCACTTTTATAGGAGAAGAAGGTAAATCATTGGAACCTGGTATGGTAGATGACATAATGGTTCCTAAAGTGATATAAACATTAGGAGAAGGTATTCGGTTGTTTCAATGGAAATCAAGTTGGAATATTTAGAATGTCATGATGAATGGAACGGTATAAAAAGAGAAGGAAGGAGATTTTTGTAGATATCATTAGCATAAGAAAAATGTGACTCGTTGAACAATACATGTCTGCTAATATGGACTTTGCCAATAGGTGGATAATAGCCACAATATCCTTTGTACTTTTCATTGTATCCCATGAAGACACAATTCAAAAATTTATGATCAAATTTGGTCTTTGTATAAGATATGAAATATGGATAACTAGAGCAAGAAAATACTCCGAGAGAGGTATAGATGAAAAGTCTATTATGAAGCAACACATAAGGACTCTTGTACTCAAGAACGACATATGAGGGTAAAAGGTTACCAAGGAAGTTGGCTCTGAAATATTGAGAACATAATAGAAAAATAACTAAGAACGCTTGCCATGACGCTGTGATTTAATATAAGCTTTTAAAAAAAATTAATTGAAAAAGAATACTTTAAATTTATTTTCAACTTAAATAAAACCTATTACATAGTTAATGTATATAAAGGGGGAAACTTGTGAGAAACAACTTAACCCATTATATATATATTCTAAAACTTTTAATTGTGAATTAATATTTATGAAAATATTAATTCTCAACTGAATTAAATCAGACAAACCATCAAGAACCAACGGAAGATAAATCTATCTATCTATCTACTATATAAAATCCTGAGCTTGACATGTCACCACCACAATTCCCTCAAAGTCTGCCACGTCAGATTAAATGTGAATTAAATATCCTACGTTTCGTCTTCTTCGTCTACGGTTTCTCTCAGTCTCCTTCATGTGTTTATTAGTCTTCTTTATTAGTTGTGGCACTCATATATTAGTCGCTCCACCATGATCTGGTCTGGATTTGGATCAATAAAGAGTGTTTTCTTCTCCGATTGAAGCTGAAAAGTGGAGGAGAAATCCGATAGTCGGATCCGTGGCGGAGACGGACGGAAACTGAGGCGGAGATGACATGAGGGTTTACACGGTGGTTATGGCAAACATGTCGTATTTCCGACGAGTTAGAGCTTGATGCCTCGCGGTTTAGGTTACCAAAATTGACTCGGCCGGAGCTTGTTACGGTGGCTTCTCTTGTCATAGCTTGTGGTCGTGATTTTCCAAAAGGTACCAAGTCCAATTATAGATTGATGTTTTAGATTTCATTCACTCTCCCTTTCCTTATCCGATTAATTTAATATTATAGAAATCAAATAAGGTCACCCGATTCTGGTTATTGATCAATGTTCTAGATTTCTAATGTCACATTTCTGAAACTGGAAATGTGATGTCTAGAGGATAAAATTAAATAACTCTCCGTTTCTTCCCCATCCCGATTCGTTATGTAAAGAAGAATTCCAAGAGGGAGAAGGGTGCTGGTGAAAGTGAAATATTGGAAGCAGTATATCCAGGAAGGTCCAATTTCAACGGGATGGAGAAAAGGAACGTCATACTTCGTTCGACGATTAAGGAAAAAGATAAGATATCTAGAGTATACGCGAAGCACAATACTGAGAAGCAATTACGGAAGCACAAGAAGATTAAAGCTTGCGATGCTGCTTATAAACGACATGTGGAGCTTAGCGAGGAGGTTAAAACAATACAACAAATGTTCTTTTCCAGGTCATATACCAATTCCATACATTCTTTCCTTCACAGGCGTGGCAGAAGAATTATTAAGAGGGCTCACATGAAAGTACACTGATTTTCTCTCTCTTGTCATACAAATGATTATGTCAAAAGGCGCAAAAGACAGAACCGAAACTATAGATAAATTGAGGAGTGGAGCTTCTGCAATTAATGAAAGTGTTGGGGGTAAATTTTCTTATTCTTGCTAAACTCAATGATGATGGTATGATCATTTACACCGATGTTAGATTTATGCCAAAGAAACCTCTATTACTCTTCCTCGAACTTTAAAGCTTTTCAATTTTGTGTTCACTAAACTGTAATCTACTGTCTGTTTTTTGTTACTATATTGGTTTTGATGGGCTCCGTATGTTTTGATCTAGGTACTACCAAACTTTGTCAGTATATCCTCTTCAGAACGTCAGAAGATGCGAACTAAGAGATTAGTTACCTTTTTTCCGAAATATTTTTGGTTTCATTTGCATGAATGAAATTCTTATGTCTATTTTTGATATGAATGACAAAATATTCTCTCCATAAATCTTTAGTGAATCCCGATGCACAGTCACTATAATCCACCTGTTAGGAATGGTTTGAACTGTAACTCGATGGAACATGGCAAAGCCTTGGATAAATAAGTGGCATCAGTTGCATTCTTAGAGATTAAATAATTTTTGGTTCAACTTTAAATGAAATGATGAATAATGGATGTTATTAGAGATGATATGTGGTCTGCACATTAGAGTTTGGTTTAGTTAACCGGTTTGTACCGGGTAGATTATGATTGTATATAATCGGGAAAAATGTCAAAAAAAGCGTGTACTTTCAAAAAGTGGCCATTAAAAGACCCAACTCTCATATCACCATTTAAAGCTCAAAGTTTCTGTTGACTTTCTATTAAAATACCAAACTTTTGTTGACTCGGCCATAAAAGGCACCACGTTAAGTCTCTGTTAGAAATCAGCTTACGGTGTTAAAATGTCGTTACGGGTCTCCGTCTAATGAAAACGGGATCGTTTTAATTATCAAAAAACGACGCCGTTTTACGGATCTCAGAGATGAGAAAATTCCCAAATCGGGATTCTATCCCCAATTTCCCAATTTTTTCTCAAATCCATAACCCTAAAAATCTAATCTCTTCATTCTCATAATTTCTGCTGTCAATCTCTTGTTCTTTTGTCAAAATTCTCTCAATTCTCTCAATTTCTTCTCGAATCCTGATTATGGTGAAAACTCGTGGTGGAAAAAAGAGTTGTCCAAGCCGTCGTTCGAAGAGATTGAACCCTGAAGAGGCTGGACCATCGGAGGTTGAACCATCGGAGGTTGAACCACCAGAGGTTGAACCACCGGATACTGAGGTTGTTCGTCTATCGAAACGGAAAAAGAAGACGACAGTGGTTGAAGATATTGAAGAAGATCGTGAGGCATTGAGTGGAGATGATTGTGCAGTCGTTGGCGATGAAGACTGTGATGACGTTGGGTATGCAGGCCATGGAAACAAGAACAATGCAACTAATCCAGAAGAAGCAATAGAAGAAGCAACAGATAACGGTGTAGGTTTAGAGGAACGAGTTTGTGAGAACTTGGAAGCTGAGTTTGGAGTAGAGGCGAGAGAAGAAGACATTGGAGGTGAGAATGATGCAGAAAGTGGAGATGATATCTGGGATGATGAGAGAATTCCAGAAGCAAGGTCAAACAGTGATATCGAATGGGATGACGAATCTGAGCCTGAAGCAGAAGCTGCAGATAGTGAAGATATTCTAAGTTTAGGGAAAACATTCAATTCCCCAGAAGATTTCAAGAGGGCTGTCCTAAGGTATTCTCTGAAATCTAAGTATGACATAATGCTTTATAGGTCTAGAAGTCTACGGGTTGGTGCTAAGTGCTCAGATAGTGATGGAAAATGTACATGGAAATGCTTCTGCTCGTATGATAGGAGGAAACAGAAGATGCAGATTAAGATTTACGATGCTAAGCACATATGTGTTAGGTCAGGATATACAAAGTTGTTAAAGGTAGGGTCAATTGCTTGGTTATTTTCTGAAAGATTGAAAAAGAAGCCGAAGATGACGAAAGTAGAGATGGCTGAGGAGATAAAGAGATTGTACAACCTCACAGTAACTGAAGATCAATGTGCAAAGGCCAAGACAAAGGTGATGAGAGATGCTAGAGCTATTCATCGTGATCATTTTGCACGTATATGGAGTTATCAAGTTGAAATTTTCAGAACAAATCCAGGGACAGTATTTGAGATTGAGACAGTTCCTGGGCCTCACATTGGGAGCTTGCAAAGGTTTCTTCGTTGCTTTATTTGTTTTAAGGCACAAAGAGAGTCTTGGAAGCGTACTTGTAGACCTATCATAGGAGTAGATGGTGCATTTCTGAAATGGGATGTTAAGGGACATCTCTTAGCTGCTACTGGGAGAGATGGAGACAACAGAATTGTCCCTATTGCCTGGGCTGTTGTGGAAATAGAGAATGATGATAACTGGGATTGGTTCTTTAAGATGCTCTCTACACAGTTGGAACTTGGAGATGGAAGAAATGTAGCCATTATCTCAGACAAACAATCGGTTAGTTAACATTTTTCTAATGTTTTCTCATTATTTGCTTATATGTTTTCTTAAAATTATGCTTAACTGTTTTCTCATTATTCTGCTGGTTTGTTTTGTAGGGGTTAGTCAAAGCCATTAAGAATGTCATTCCAGCAGCTGAACATAGGCTATGTTCTAGACACATCTTGGAGAACTGGAAGAGAGGTAGCCATGATATGGAGCTGCAAAAACTATTCTGGAAGATTGCTAGGAGTTACACAGAGGGAGAATTTATTATTCACATGCAAGCTCTGCAGAGATACAATCCAAGTGCCTATGAGTCTTTGCTGAAGACTAATCCGAAGACATGGTCCAGAGCCTACTTCAGAATAGGCAGCTGCTGCAATGACAACTTAAACAATCTAAGTGAGTCTTTCAATAGAACAATAAGACTAGCTAGGAGGAAACCCTTGTTAACTATGTTAGAAGACATTAGGAGGCAGTGTATGGAACGTAATGAGAAGAGGTATGTGATTGCTGGAAGGCTGAAGACTAGGTTTACATTCAGAGCTCATGCAGAAATAGAAAAGATGATTGATGGTTCTCAGTTTTGTGAGAGATGGATGGCTAGACACAATAGGCATGAGGTACGGCTTGGTAATGGTACATTCTCAGTGGACATGAATGCTCGTACTTGTGGTTGTATGAAGTGGCAGATGACTAGTATACCATGTGTTCATGCTGCATCAGTCATAATAGGGCAAAAAGAGAAAGTGCCAGATTATGTGAGTCATTGGTACACAACTCAGACGTGGAGGCAAACATATGATGATGGTATTGCTCCTGTTCAAGGTGATGAGGTATGGCCACCAACAAACAGACTTGCTGTCTTGCCACAACCATGCAGAAGAGGCAATCCTGGAAGACCTAACAACTTTGATAGGAGGAAAAGTATGTATGAAAATGCATCATCATCATCATCATCAAAAACCAAGTTATCCAGGGCACACCGAGTGATGACTTGTTCCAATTGCAAAGAAGAAGGTCATAATAAACAAGGATGTCAGAATGCAAGAGTTGCTACTCCACCTAGAAGACCAAGAGGAAGACCAAGATTAAATCAGGTTTGCATCTTCTATCCTCTTTCAAGTTTTGTTAATTTTGTACTTTAACTAAAGAATCATTGATTTTATTGCTATAGGACCCGAGGATTGTCTTCTTTGGACAAGGACAATCTTTCCAAGGACAATCATCTCAGGAACCAACACTGTCACAACCTTCTGTTTCACAACTTTCACAGCCACCAGTATCAGAGCCACAAGTATCAGAGCCACCACTGAGAGGAGAAGCATCACAGAGAGGAAGAAGAGGTGGACAGAGAGGAAGAGGAGGATCACATAGAGGAAGAGGAAGCACAGGACCTGGAGGAGAAGGCTGGAGCTCGTGGTTTGAATGTTCTACCTAAAGTTGGATGGTTTGGTGTTTGAGACTATCTTTGGTGGCTTAAAACATGTATTTTGCTTATCTCTTTTGTTTGTTTAGGTCGGATTGATGAGAACCTAAAGTTTATGCTTGGTGGCTTATTTGTTTTGTTTTGTTTATGAGTGTTTTGTTTGTTTAGGTCGGATTGATGAGAACCTAAAATATTTGTTTATGAGAACATGGTTTGCTACTTAGTGTTTTATTTTGTATGTACTTTGTTTCACTTAGTTTTCTTTCATTCCATGATTTACCAAACAACAACAAACGATGACAATAGAAACACAAGTACAAAGGTTTAGAAACAACATACAAATGTTTAGAAACAACATTACAAAGGTTGAAAACAACATTACCACCCTCCTAATAACCAACCACAAGTTTTGTTTCTTTTTTTTCACCAAACAAAACATAAACCATCACAATGGTCATAACACATAACCACAATAAGCACACTTTGAAGTACATTCTCAATCTTCCAAGTTCCTTTTCGGTCACCTTTGCATCTTCTTTTAGTCCTTGTATCATACCATTGGATTCGTTTGCCTCAGATTTGGCTTTCTTAATCTCACTTTCCATCATTTCAATTCTTCCTAATGCATCTTGCATTTCTTCAAGAACACCTTCTTCCACCCATTTGAACAAATGCCCCTAATCCGAAACACAATAACACATTGTTAACTAATTCAAACACAAACAAACTCTAATTTAAACACAAACAAACTCTAATTTAAACACAAACAAACTCAAATTTAAACACAAATAAACTCTAATTTGAACACATACAACACAAACAACACAATACTTACATCCTTTTTGCTTGTCCACGAATTCGCATCACGTTTGCTGATGCAACGGAAGAATGGTCTTCCTGGATTTTCTGCTGTCTTAGAAGTGAATATTGTCACTCCTAACCCGCACCCACACTTCAATGGCAAACCGCGATCTCCGACAGAAGATGATGAAACCGAACTTGATGAACTCATCAGAACAATGCACAAGGTAACAAGAGACAGAGACTTTGAGAGATTTCAGATTTTTTGAGAGATTTCAAAGATTTGAGAGATTATGAGAAATTGGGAATTAGGGTTTGAAATTTCAATCCCGATTTGGGAATTTTTGTTCTCTCTGATAACAGGAAAACGGCATCGTTTTCTGATAAGCAAAACGGTTTCGTTTTCATTAGACGGAGACCCGTAACGACATTTTAACCCCGTAAGCTGATTTCTAACAGAGACTTAACGTGGTGCCTTTTATGGCCGAGTCAACAAAAGTTTGGTATTTTAATAGAAAGTCAACAGAAACTTTGAGCTTTAAATGGTGATATGAGAGTTGGGGGCCACTTTTTGAAAGTACACGCTTTTTTTGACATTTTTCCCGTATATAATCACTTGTACATTTACATTTTACTCAACAGAAACATTTCCTTTTCCAAATCCTCTCACGAGATCTTCTTCTCCACTAGAGAGATTTAGTTTCTGCTCAACAAATCTTCTAATATGGTATCAGAGCGTTGAGCTTAAGCTCAACAAATCGATCTAATCTGTTTCCGTTTTCTTCTTCGTTTTTCGATTTGTCGGAGTTTGTTTTCCGATTGATCTTTGTTTTCCCGGTTTTCCGCCAGATTTGAGCTCCGATTTGATCATTCCGTCAAATCCCAGCTTCGTCAGTTTAAGATTTGATCATTCTGTCACCGATTGATCACTACTTCATCTTCGTCGGCTTGATCTGTCAATCAAGCTTGAGATTCATCAAATCAGTTTCATCGAGCCCCAATCTCTCCAGAGAAAGCTCCAATTTCTCTGAATCGAGCTTTGATTTGTCATTTCTTGGCTTGATTATCAGATGCGAGTTCTATTATTCTGATTTGAGATCGGATTTCCTCGATTGTTCTGGTTTGTTCATTCTCTTCACGATCCATCTTTGTGGTTGTATCGAGTTCAGATTTTATGTTTTCTATGCGATTTGTGTTTCCATCTTGAGCTCAAATCGATTTCAATGGTGAAACAGAACTGTAACTGCAAGTATCAGGCAACTACACAGGATACAGTGAAGATTTATTCACTGAAGGCTCTTAATGATCCTTTTGGTTCTTTGTCACCTCGAATTGGTTCTGATTGTCCAGGCCAGAGTAATTTCCGAGGTTCTACACCGGATTCACCGGATTCAGCGTTCTTCACGCGTCACTCGTCTGGATCCACCGCATCGATCAGTTCTTCTGCGATATCTCCTCTAGGTCATCAGTCTTCTGGAGCCTCGCGATCTGTCGATTATGCGGCTTCTCAGGTTCTAGTCCATACGCTTTCCTTCCTACATCAATCAGTTGCGCGAAAATCGACTCGATTCGCCGTCTTGACATATTTTACTCCGATTTCTCCTCCAGTAGTTGTCAATCAGGCCTCTGGAGCATCGCGAGCTGTTGTATTAACGGTATTTCTGGATCTAGTCCAATTGCGTTTCTTTATTCAATCGGATCGATTCTGGTTTTCTCTCGGTTGTTCCACTGATCAATTGGTATGTGTTTGCTTAACGCACTCAATCTTTAGGTATCTTGGATCTGGAACTGCATATTGTGGTGTTGCTTACAAACTGTGGAAGGTTTTGGAAGCTACTTTTAGGCATCATAGTGTTTCTAGACAGCGAGAGCAATGGTTAGAAAATATTACTCAGAGTTTTGAGTGTGATTTTGCTAGACATGGCTTAGAAATATGTGCAGATGATTGTTTTGCATCTCTGCATTTTGTCTCCTTTCTTCGTGAAGATGGCTTAATGATGATGTTGCACAAGGCAGTGTTAAGGCCACCTATTAGTCAGGGGGAGCTTTTGCTTTCAACTCCTATTTGGAACCTTCTGACGCCTTTCTCAGCAGCTACAAAGTTGAAGAGGTTTAAACTAGAGTTGGTAAAGGATTTTGGTGTAGTTATATGCAAGCATTTGTTTATTCTCAAGTTGAGTCAAGACAATGGAGGTCTTCTAGCTGGTGCTTCTCACTTTCGCCAGCCTATTGAGAAGTTCTTTTATCTAAAAGTGATAAGATCTTCTGTTGGTTTTGGAGTCAACCAATTGAGTCATTATTTGTTTGCATCTCATATTAAGCGGTTGTTGCAACAGATTTTGCCTCAGGTTCTTCTACAAAGGCAGAGCTTATACTATGGTTCTATTGACCATATGCTTTTGGCTCGTTCTGGTTGGTTCATGTGCATACTTGACTTCCTTTATTGTTCATTGCCAAGACCACTAGAAGAACATTATGCTTTCAGATCAAATTCACATTGAGTTCTCATGATCATAAGTTTCTTCATGTCCAAGATGGAAGTCATTTCCATATTAAAGACTTTCATCTTGAGGGGGAGTATTAGAGATGATATGTGGTCTGCACATTAGAGTTTGGTTGAGTTAACCGATTTGTACCGGGTAGATTATGATTGTATATAATCACTTGTACATTTACATTTTATTTTTAACATAAACAATTCCTTTTCCAAATCCTCTCACGAGATCTTCTTCTCCACTAGAGAGATTTAGTTTATGTTCAACAAATCTTCTAATTGATGTCATTCTATTATTACGTACCAACAAAAGAACAAGAAAGATTAAATGAATGGGGCAGTTAGAAGGAGAAGGAACAACAAACGGATTCCAAAAGAAGCAAATGGCAAAACATAAGTGATAAGACTTTTTTTTTTTTTTCCATCGGGTGAAATTGATTATAATCAGAAGCAGATCAAGCATTTGTTACAACAAGGGATGAACCAAGGAACCCAAATTACATCCTTCCTGAATGAACAACATGTGATCTAGAAGAGATACTAACCCAAAACTCCATCACAAGCTCCCAACTTATACTCAAAATTGAAACCAAAATGGAAATACTAAAGCATTGGACCACGACTGTGAAGAAAAGTCTCCAACAAGAGTATAAGAAACCTTGCCCCACCGAAACTTCTACACTGATACTCAACCCAATTTCAATGAGGGAAAGCTACAGATATGTATCCGAGAAGAATTATTCAAAGACGGAGAGCTAGAAAAACATAGCCATTGGACGGGAAGATCTACCCCAAGCACTACTTCCTCAACATCGCACCAACAAAAGCTTTAAACGACTTCTAAGGATACAAATTGATGGCGAAGAGGACATATCATTTCGAGCCGAGAAGTTCCTAAAGAACATTGCCCATAAATTGGGATATAGTCTCAGCGCAAATTGAAGTCCACCAACATATCAACACCAATCAAATACCCAAAGACTAACACATGAAACACTTAAAACACAAACAACAAACGATCCAAACACATAACCGGTCTTAAGGACCACACAAACAAACTATCTCACCACTAACCAACTGCCACAAATCTTGAATCGGAAAGACCGAAGAAAGCAGAAAATCAAAAGAACGCTCCAGTGAGAAAGTTGTGATCTAAAAGAAAGTAGATTTGAAACGCATAAATACCTCTCCCGTGCAGAAGACCCGCGTACCAACGCTTTATAGGTACAACATGAGCGTTACTAGAAATTGTTATATTTTGCAAAGGCGGTCACGATATGGAATGTCATGTATTTAGTATTAGCGTTACTAGACGAGGGGGATGGCATCCACTCAGCTACACGTGATTTCCAAAGTGAAGCAAGGGGGCATTCATTTGTTTGAAGTTATTGTTGTTTAGTCTTGAGTTTGTGATCAAAACATGAATTTCTGAACAACTTTGTGTACGTACTATATAATAATTTTAAATACTCTCTTCTTAAAATGATAGAACAATTACCAAAATTCCATCAACAACTATACAATATGGTAGCAAATTTAATATGACATTTCAATCTGGTTATTTATTATATTGGATTATTTGTGAGTTTCATTCCACAGTAGAATTGTTTAGGATTAAAAAAAAAATAGCTTGGTTGTTTCATTTATTTAACAATCTCTAATCATACCACTATCATTCGTTTTACTTAACGTAAATTTTTCTGTAATTTTTTGCGCAACAAACAACCTCGGTAATTGATTAGAAAATTTTTAAAACACCAAACCCTAACATTAAAATAGGTGTATTTTGAGACTAAGTTGATATGTTTTTCATACCAACATATAACTCACAAATACAAAATTCTTTTCTCCTAATACACATATTAAAAACATCTTAAAAAACATTTTCAATAATAAAAAAACCCTCGCGTAGCGGGGGTATTCACCTAGTAAACCAATAAATATCAAATCACCAATTCCAATAACCCAAATCAATCATTCTAGAACAACCAGCAACCTAACAGCAATTCTAAACGATATAAGAACCAATTTAACCGAGACCCTAGATCATCTTTCTCTTCATAGCCATGATTCCACGATCACAATTTTATTTACATGCATCACATGGAAAAACGAGATGCGTGAGTATTATCACAAATGCTCAGTAATACAGTCATTCCATCTACCAACTATATACAAGCATAATAGAACAAAAATTCAAGATAATTCAGTTAACATTTTAAACCAACAAATGCAAAACATAATCATAACAAATGTTTTCAACAAAAACTGCACCTATGTCGATGGACACACACACTGTGTCGATCGACACACGACCATAACCTGTGTTTATCGACGCAAACTGCAGAAAACATGAAATCGAACCTTTTCCTCTCTTGTCCGATTTCAATCTACAAACTAGGTCGAAATCTGCAAACACACATCAATAAAACATACCACATAACACAAAAAACACAGGGAGATAACACAATCTCATCATTAATCTAATCCACACACAAAAAAAACAACAAGACAAATGTTCCATTTACCCATATAACCCATGATCGCGCACTCACCTTAGCTTTGAGAATGGATTTTGGTTAGGAACAAGTGCAACCACAAAATCAGCCTCAAACCACACAAGAGATTCTGATTTCCTTCTTCTTTTGCTTAGAACAACACGTCAACACCAAGAACACTTCCACAAATCTCTATGCACGATAATCGAACAAAATCTCCCTTATCTCTCTCAATTCTTCTCAAAACTAACCAAACTCTATGATCTCTGCTTATAAACACGGATGCTCACGTTATATACTCCAGCCGTAGGGTTTCCAAACCCAGATGCACAAATCGAACGATTTTAAATCGAACCAGTCTTAACCGACTAACTTGCGTCAATCGACGCACGCAATGCGTTGATCCACGCACGCACCAAAAATTATATTTTGGTTCACGAACGTTACAGACATTGAAGAGAACATTCATCAAGAGCCAGTAGGAGACATTCCATTTGTGCTTGAGCTACACATGACAAGATCAATGATGACTTGATGGATTCAAGAACGGCTTCTTCTTTCCCATCTGGTTTCTGTTTTTTTTTTCGTTTCAGCAACGATAACAAATCGCATGCCATTTCATTATTGATGAGTTAGAACTAGACTATTATTCAAAAAGGATCTAGGATCTTTGTCTTAGATTTAATATATAACACATAAAGAATGTTTCAAAACACTCTCTTTTCTCCTTCATAAAAAGTCGAAGAGCGATTTCGATTTCTTTGCCGATAGTCGGAGGCTCCGTTAGCTCCGCCGTCGGTCTCTTAGATGTCTGGTGCTTCTCTTTTTATCTTTGGTTTTGAGTTTTCTCGGGTCTTGGTTGTGAGATCTTGAGATCTTGTGTGGTGGTGGTGCGGTCACGCTAGGATCGGTTTATTGGTGGAGATGGCACTGGGTTTTATTGAGCTGACGATGCTGCTTAAGTGACTAACGTCTCTCTGTCTCGGTGGCCAGATATTGATCCGCCCTGGATCTAGATTTTATGATGTGAGTTGCTTCCCCCATCTCGGTTGTAGCCTTATATCTGCTTCTCTTACCTTTTTGGTGTTAAAGGCTGTTGGTTCTAATCGTGTCCGGCCTTTCGTCTCCTTGTTCGATCAAGAGCTCTTCAGTTTGGTTCGGTGTAGGGTTAGTTCTCAACTAAATTAGCGATCTAAATCAACCGATATCTCCTCCTTGCCTTGTCTATTGTGTTTGCATTTGTTGTCTCCTTGATCTTTGTTAAGGGGTTTGTCGTGGTGTTGATGTCTAAGTGTGAATCTATCTTGAAGATGAAGATCTTCTGTGGCAAGTCTTTCCTCGGGCAACGGTTTAATGCCCACTCTATTCGCTTTTTCGAATAATTCTTCTATCGGCGATGCAAATCAACAATTTGCCTTTGAGTATTTGATTGAGTATCAATGAAGAAACTAAGGATTTGAGTGTGTTCTAATCACATTTGTTGATGATCATGTCTTCCTGGTTTATCATGGTTTTGTCATTCTTATCTAGATTAGTTTTGGCTTCGAGCATTGGTATTTGCGTCTCATGAGCGAGCCTGTTGTTTTCCATGAAATCTCTATGTTATAGTTTGGGTTCCAAGGCTATGGTGGTTCAACTGAAGACAAGCATTTGTGTAACATCCGCGAACTGAGTTAGTAGTTTTTAGTGCTCGTGTCGAGTGACACAAGGCTTGTGTCGAGCGACACAAGGCTTGTGTCGATCGACACAAAGGAATGTTGGGTGTCGATCGACACGGTTGTGGTGTCGCTCGACACATGCTTTTGCCAAACCGGGTAATTAACATTTTAATTACAGTTTTTTGCTTGGTTTAGGGATTTTAAGCCCTAGTTTTGCTTATAAATCATGGGATTAGTGATGGCCGCGTGATAAAGCACAAAAACCTTGAGAAAAGTTGAGAATTGATTGATGTTGAGAGAGTTTTAAAAGGAGATGGAATAGGTTTGTGTTCGTGTGATTCGAAGATTTTTTGGACCGTTCCTTGTCGTGTTTCCGAGTGCTAGGAGGTCAGTTCGTGTGTGTTGTTTGCCTCTGATCCGAATCCAATTCCCTTGTTTGTCGAAGGTGAGTTCATGACCTTGGTTTCTAGGCAATGAAGGCGGTTTTGTGTTGATTATTTGAATTGTTTGTGATTGAGCTTGAGTATGAATATTGTTGTGTGTTATGTGTGAACTTTGTGGCTTGGAATTGTCTTTTCTATGCAGGTTTGCGACTCGTATTCATCGGAATTAGGTTGAGAGAGGAGAAACTTGTTTTCGATGAGAGGCGTGTCGATCGACACTACGAGGGTGTCGCTCGACACGAGCACTCGAGTCGTGTCGATCGACACCTTGCTTGTAACATTCCAAAACCAATGTTTGGACTTTGGAATGGGGTGTCGATCGACACCATGCGTGGCTATCGATCGACACCATGTTCTGGTTTCGGTTTGGTTTAAAGTTAATCGTCCGGTTTGTGAGTCGGTTTAGGGAAAAACCTAGGGCTCGCGATTATATAAGGTTTAGCAGCCTTGGGCCATTTTGGATCAGAGAAAAATAAAAGAGAATTCAGAATCAAAAGGGATTAGGAGAGTTTTGAAGGATTATTGGAAAGAAATCTGTCATAAATTCTCGTCTGATTCCTAAAGGCTTAAGGTTCGTTGTGTCTCGTGATCAGTGGTGTTAGAGACTCGTTCCAGCGGGTTTTTAGGTCCGGTTCGTCGCTGTTTTGATCAATCTCGTTCCTCGTTCTTCGTTTCATCCGAAATCGAGGTGAGTGCGCAACCGTAGGCTCGGATTACTAGGTTTTGGTTCACAATTGATTTAGGGATTTTTCGTGTGAGATTCATGGTTGTTTTGTTATATGTTATTGTGTTAGAATCGTTTGGTTTTTGGACTGTTTCGAAATCGTGAACTGTTTTTGCGACTTGAGTGTCGATCGACACCGTGCGACGTGTCAATCGACACCTGTATTTTTGTAGCGTTGATCGACACCGTGCGACGTGTCGATTGACACCATTACTTGTGAAGCGTCGATCGACACCGTGCAACGTGTCGATCGACACCCGTGTTTTTGTACTCGTGAATGTTTAAGTTAATTGTTGATTGCTTCATGATAATTCGTACTTAGCCTGTTGACGGGAAGACCGTCTCACTAAGTAATTATTAATTACTTACGCATCTCTTTTTCCCATGTGATGCAGGTAAAGGAAAAATGTGACCATGGAATCAAGGCGTAGGAAGAGGATGATAGGAATTATTGCTTTAGTTGTTTATTCTAGCGAACCTGGTTGTTTAGGTTGTTAGATATTTTTATCATTCCTGAATATGTTTATTGATTTATTTACTGGATTTTATTTATTAAATTAAGAATTGAATTTATTGGTTTATTTAGTTTTAAAATTCCGCATTATAAATGTTTAGTTTGAAAAAAAAAAGTGTTGGTTGTTTTATTTTGGTATCAGAGCGAACCCTGACATTTGTGAAGAGTCAGATTGTCGGGGTAACGATCTTGGTATGCGCAGCGAGGACGTTGCGATCTGTTGGTGGGGGTGATTGTGACACCCATGTTTCAAAGAATATATGGTATATGCGGTATATGCGGAGAGGATTAAAGGAATTGATTTGGCTACCTATATCACCAAAGTGCACTTATCTTTTCGGTCACAGGTCTTGAGAGAACTCCAGAGTTAAGTGTGCTTGAGCTGGATTAGTTTCAAGATGGGTGACCTACTGGGAAGTCATTTCTAGTATCGTGTGAGTGAGGTCAAAACACGAGAAAAGATCGCGTGGTGATTTGCAGGGTCAGTAAACATGACTTCCGAGCCTCCCGGACTAACGCATCGATCATCAAACAGGGTGGCCCCACGGGCTGAAAGTGGACGGGGGGGGCATTAGAGGGGCGGTCGTGGCATTACATTGCTGGTGTCGCTCGACACGACCAACTTTCTGGTTCCGAAATGTTTTAAAATTCCATAATGTGGTTGTTGTGAATTGTGAATGGTAAATTGTTGATTGTGTTGTTGCCTGAGCCTGCTTGTTACGCCCGTAGGGGGTATGAGTGGCTCACTAAGTATTTATTAAATACTTACGCAAGTCTTGTTTCCATGTGTGGCAGGTAATAGAAATGTGTGATCGCGCAATCAAGGCCAAAGAAGAGGATGATTAGGGTGTTGATTCGCGTTTTTAGTTTTAGTGAACCATTGCTTAGGTTGCTAGGTTTATGGTTATTGCTCTGGAATTCGTTTGTTGGATTTATTTATGAGTTTTATTCCGCAGTAGAATTGTTTAGGATTAAAAAAGAAAAGCTTGGTTGTTTCAATTTGGCATTAGTAGTTGTGGATTTGGCTGGTTCAGTTTTTAGTATTGCTTTTAGTTTGTGTTCTCTAGTTTTTTTAGTTCTAGAGAACTCTTTTGGTTTCTAAAATTCATTGTTTGTATTGTATTACCTGTTGTGGATCATCTCGCGTATCTCACAATCGCATTCTACCCTCGTATCCTACCTTTGTAGTTCGATTTCGTATTTCACCATGTTCAATATAATCTTCAGATGACAAAAAAAAAAAAAAGAATGATTCAAAACCTTATTTCCCTTTCTCCTTCAACTTAGTTATTTATTTTTTGCAATATAATCAGAAATCTTAATTCATGATTTCATTTATGTATGTTTTAGATCAGATATGCTTCGATCGAGTTTATGACTTAGGCTCATTCTGACTATGCTGAATTGAATTTATAATTTAATCTAATAAAAAAAAATGTCAAAGGAGTTGTACAAGTTCTATCTCTTATATATTATTAGAGAGGTGATTTATCCTAAAAATCATACATGTCATCCTCTCATTTATCCTCACAATTTTAATATGATATGATATCCCCTAAAATGTGACATTGCAACAAATTTAGTGGGCTAAATAACAAATCTATTTTGATTAGTGAGCTAATGACAATTTTAGTGGTCCAAATAACAAATTAATTTTTATATAAGTATTTTGATTAGTGGATTAATGACAATTCCCTTTAAAATTATACCTACCACCTTCTAACGACAATATTTGGCCTAGCATCCCATGATTGTAAAAGTTTTAGCATACTGTTTATAAAAATAGTTTTTTTACTCAGATTTATAATAAATACTTCCCAATTTTTTTTAAAAAAAATATTATGTTTTGTGAAAATTAGCATCTTTTGTCTTTTGATGTTATAAAAGACTTAAAAATCTCTTGAGAAATTTTAGATTTCATATGAATTTTTTTTTTTCAAATTTTATTGTTATAATGATTTTGAAACAATGATAAACATAGTCGAATATCCAGATTTTGAAAACAAATCGGACATGGGATAGCTCGCTAAATCTAGAACAAATACTTATAGTCGGTAAAAAAGCATAAAAAGAATACAAAATACCAATACAACAACCAAATAATATATCCAGCCAAAACGGTCAACTCAAACTTTTTTCATCGTCCATTTAAATGGTCAAAATTTTCATACCCAAATTTTTCCTTTTGGCTTATTTCAACCCAAACTAAAAAATAATTCAAATAAGGGTATACAATCACAAGTTTAAAATAGTTGAAATTGAAAATGACCAATTTCTAATTTTTTACATCCACACTATAAGCTATCTTGCAAGCGTGGCGTCGAACTCGGCAAACCGCAAACCGCAAACCGTTAACGTTGGCTAATAGTGTTTAGATCAACTAGATTTTGGCACAGTGAACATTCGATCAGGTATGCAATATGAATTATTTTGGAGTTTAGGTTAAAATAAACCACAAGTTTAAAATAGTTGAGGTTGAAAATGACCATTTTCTAATTTTTAATATCTACAAAATCAGCTATTTTGCAAGCGTGTCGTCGAACTCGGCAAACTGCAAACCGTTAACGTTGGCTAATAGTAGATTAGGTATGTAATATCAATTATTTTGGAGTTTAGGTTAAAATAAACCACAAGTAAAAATTCCGGTATAAAAGTGAACGATGAACCAATTGAAATTCAGGTCACAATTGGCCGTTTTTCCAATATATTTGAGTCCTCTCCTACGAACCAATTGAAAAACCTTTTAAGCTAGTAGTATTTATGTTTGGCTCGTTACAAAGTTAGCAATGAATTTTCTTTTCCCCATTATATGAATATGATTTATACGAGCTAAACCTTTTTATGGTATAAATTTTTTTGTCACTGAGATATTTTCTTTGGGAATTAATAAAGAGGGTTTAGATAAAGCACGTGGGACCAGTTGCTATCTCGAGATTGGCTCTTCGAATCAGGAAAAGTTAAGGCCATGAAGCAAAACCCTAATAGAGTTTACAAAATCTATATCTTTTTTTTTGTCTGTGTGCGACTTCGATCGTATAAATTAAATTACGAACTATAGCCCCCACACGGGCGTAAGAAAAAAGAAAAAAAATTACGTAATTTAAAGGTAGCATGCCTTCGTAGTGCTTTGTTGGAATCCCTTTGCCTAATACCACTCTTGGTAATGACTCTTACTACTGGTATATTGAAGGGAACTCTAAAACCTCTTTCTCTACTAAACATATTTGGGATCAACTAAGACGTTCTTGTAGTGTTAAGAAGTGGGCTAAAACAATTAGGTTTAAAGGCTGCATACCAAAGCATGCATTCAATTTTTGGGTTGCACACTTTGATCGTCTTACAGTCAAGGCTCGACTAGCCTCTTGGGAAATGAACCTTCACACTGCTTGTTGTACTTGCAACTTGGCGAGGCGATGGAAACCAGAGTTCATTCACGGTGAGTTCAGCTCACAACTATGGAGCAGGATTCTCCACCGCGGTCAGCCTCACATCTCCTTTGTTGCTTGGTCTGATCTCATCACTTGGCTCTCCTCCTCGTCTAGCCCCTCAAATATCACCCTTAAGAGGCTTGTAGTGCAAACTCTGATTATTTACCTTCGGAAAGAAATGAACAATAGACTCCACAACTCTATCTCCACTCCCCATTATGTCATCTTCAAGCAGATTGATCGTTGCCTAAGAGATTCCATACTCGTTCAGGTTCACCGGAAGTCCTTTCGGAACCTCATCTCGCAATAGTTCACCTATGAGTAGTTAACTCGGTCGTTTGGATTTCCTATGATCTCTCTATTGTTCTCATCTAGGTTTTTTTACTCTCTTTTTTGAGCTTTTTTTAAATGATCCGTCGAACCCTTGTAACGAACACATTTTCAGTTTTTGGTATATAAAATTTACATTTTATCCAAAAAAAAATATTCGTAATTTTGATTCTATAATATCAATATGTAAGGGTGTTAATTTTACCATTACCCAAAATAATAGGATAATTTATATAGCTTACTAGAAAAATGAATCGGAAACACATTGGATCGAATCGGTCATAAACTAGTTACATACCAATATATTGAAATGCTAAGAAAGAGTAACAACATTAACTACTAGGGATTGTCCACGCGTTGCGTCTATTTGAAAATCAAAATAATAAAATATGCAATAATTTCTAACTTATTAATTATCTATAAAAATAAAATATTACATAAATTTGATATTTACAGTAAATCATTATATAGATAAGGAGCCTAAGCATTTGTAGCAAATAATTGGACATAAACAATTATACATGAAACAAATAAAGACCGTTCATTTATAAAAACCATTGGACATATACAATGTATTTCTTTTGTGTTTTAAAATTACAGTGACTTATAAAAACCTAAATTTTATACGTTTTTGTATAGTATATTGTTGGGTTTAATAAATTTTTTTTTCCAAATACTAACTTTAATGAAACAATAACGGCTAATACTCAATTATTAGAATGTGTAATTAAGTTTGAATTAATTGTTAACTTATTAAATACATAATTTTTCTTTTTTCTTCAACAAATAAATTATAAAAACAAATGACAAAATATGTGACACAAGTCATCCTCTCATAACTTTAGTTTAAAAAAAACCTTAAAATATTATATAGTTTTCCAAACATTAACTTTAATGAAAAACAATAACGGCTAATACAAAATTATTGGAATGTGTAATTAAGTTTGAATTAATTGTTTAATTATACACTTAATTTTTCATTTTTCTTCAACAAATAAATTAGGTGACACATGTCATTCTCTCATAACTTAAAAGTTATGCGAGAAAACTTTAAAATAATATATATAGAATGATCTAGTTATATTGTATTTTTAGAAAAAAATATGTTAGGATGTTATAGTTTAATTAGTGTAAGTTATTTCATTAATGGGAGTATTCTATACAAACTTTGGTGATACCAAGGACAAGTTCACTTTTTGTTCAACAAATATACTCCTTCTGATAAACTTAGGATGTTATAGTTTAAAGTGTAGAAAATCAATATTTTAAAAACAAGAAAAAATTCCAAAACATCAATATTTATGCTTTTACGTTTTACAAAGTGATTAAATAGTTTTTTAATCAACTAGAAAGAGAAAATTACAAAAAAATAAGTCAAAAGTAAAAATAAATAATTAGTTGACATAAATATTATTGTGTCTTAATATGTGTGAAAAAACTCAAAACATCATTCTTTCGAAAAAAGAGGGAGTAGATTTTATTAAAACGTTTCATCACTCTTTCGAAAAAAGAGGGAGTAGATTTTATTAAAACGTTTCATCACTCTTAATTGGAAGAATAAACTTGGAATAATTGTAGGAAATAACACTTGTTCATAAATTCATTAGTTTTTTAGCACTTAATAAAATCTATTGTTGAATATAACACTTTTTAATGTGAATTATCTAAAATGCCCTTATGTCACACTAAACAAAAGCTCCTTCACTCTCTTTTCCCTTTTCTTCCGTAAATGACCGAATTTTTTTTTTTTTTTTTGTAGTTACTACTTCTCTTTTTTTTATTTACTTATATATTCATATTTTATTTTGAAAAAAATACATTTTCAGTTTTCATTATAATTTTTTTTTTTTTACATTTTGATACCCATTTTGAATATATTTTATTAATTTTATCAATAAAAGAAAAATACAATACAAGTGATAAATATATATGTACAATAAAATTTGCTAATGATGTTATATACACGTATTGTATATAATATATTATACATATATATGTACATTATATCGTATGTATATACACAAATAATATGGTATATGTGTACGTGTACACACATCACATATATATTGTCGTATACATAGCATATATATAAGTCTACACACATATTAACATATAGATATCTATCTAATATGTTATATGTGTATGTGTACATTTCATAGACATACTTGTATAAATACATATACGCATATGAATGCAAGATATGTACATATATATGTATGTACATACAAAATACAGTAGATGTTGAATTTATATTTGTATGTACTTACAAATATTTTATACGTACACTTACATATACCATGCGTACGGAATACGTGTACATATACATCTATACATCTATACATATGTATATATTTAGTCGTACCCATACACATACATACATTATAAGTATAATATTTTTTGTAGACGTACACGCACATATTCCATACATATGATAGACGCGTATACATTTTTGTATGTACACATACACGTACATGCACCATTTACACGTGTACACCATATAATTATAGATATATGATGTATTGTACATATACATGAGATACACATAACGATATATATATATATATATATATATATCCATATTACCATATTTTTGCACAATTAAAATGATATATATATATATATATCTATATATATGTGTACATGTATGGGATGTGTACATATGATATATATGTACGTGGATGTGTGTACATATATATATATATATATATGTACACATCCCATACATGTACACATATATATATATATATATATATATATATCATTTTAATTGTGCAAAAATATGGTAATATGGATTTTGAAAGATTAAGTATAAAAAACTGAGTTTGAAAATATAAACAAATAATTTTTTTACGTACGTATTTAAAAGATAAATATGAAACAAACTTGAAAAGAAAAAAAAAAAAAAAAAGAGAGACTACTGGCATAATCGTAATATCTTCGAGTATAGAAGGTCAAAAGATCGGTGAATAGTGTCCGAAAGTGACAAAATGACACCTAAATTTAATAAGTGTCAAGTTTACACATGTATTTTGGTAAAGTGCTATAAACACCAATACTCCCAATAAACTTTATATAAAATTTAAACTTTGGAAAATGAGTGAGTGCAAGGGAAAAAGAAGAAAACATGTCGTGTATCTTCTCCATCTTCGGGTGCAAAGGGAAACAAGCGTCTGCAAACATTTTTTGCTCCCATGATAGTTCTCTCGTTCTTGTTGAAGGTATATTTGACAAACCTTTATAATTTGAGAAATTTGTCAAAATAAGACAAATTGATTTGTACAATGTCCCATTAGGATTTTTGGAGTATAAAAATGATTCTAAATCTCAAATATATCCTTAATTTGCTAATTTTCAATTTTTTCATTAATTAGAAAAAAAAAAGGAAAATAAATAAAAATCATATATTTACCAAATCTAAACTGAATAATTATTAATTTTCGGGTAAAAAAAACATCAAATAAGTTTATTTAATAAATATAAAAAACTATATACAAACCCCCAAATTAAACACGGCCACATTTTTTTTCTTTGGTGTCGTCGGCGACTCACCGGAGAAATCCTCCGTCTCCTTCTCTTTGCTGTCGCGGGAGAAATCAACTTCTCTCCTCTCGTGTTTCTCGTCATCTACAAAATGTGTTCTTCTTCCTCGGTCACGAGTTCGAATGTACCCGGAGATAATTTTTTTAAAATTGTAGTTTTTAGGATTTTAAATAGGAAATTATTAATAAAAAATTAATTAATTAAATAAAAATTCTTATAACATATTTTAAAAAACGTTAATAATGTAAAAAATATAAACGTAATATTTACAAAATTTAATAATATATTTACAAATATTTATTTTAGGAAAGAAAATATTCACTTCTAAATTTAAGGATATGGTTATTAACTGTGGAGAAAGTACATTCTACTATTTAGTAGATGGTTTTCAAATAGTAGAATCATGGGGCAGACAGTACTATTTGCGGTTGGTAGAATGAGACTAAGAGATGGAAAAATGGCTCTTCGCGATTGTAGAATGTTCAAAATAAGTAGAAACTTGTTTCTACGCTTGGTAGACTTTTTGACATACGTAGAATCTAAATTCTACTGAAAAAATCAGCGGTAGAATAGAATACTATAATCATTTTTAATAAATTATTTTCAACTTCAAAAAATAAAATTTTTATACAAATGTATTATTCATGACATTGTTATAATTTTCAGATTTTTTTTCAGATTTAAAAACCTTATATTTGAATTTTTTTTCAAAAAAGAAAGGGCATTTTCGGAAAAATATGACAAAATCCTAATGAAACATTATGTAAATCAATGTGTCTTATTTTGGCAAATTTCCCTTATAATTATTGAAGGTATATTTGACAACGCCTATGTTTGTATTGTTGGAAGACGACATTCGAAGATAACATGATTAATTGTTTCTTCTTCCGTCCCACATGTACAAAAGCAGTCACAAAAAACTCCCCTGTTAGAACTTACCAGAAGAAATGTAGTAGATTTGGAGGATCCTTTAGCTTTCGATTGTAGACATAGAGTGGTGTAATTTATGATCCACGTATCGATGCCGATGAAACTTCTGAAAATGAACCGTTTAGTAGCCCGATTTTACTAATTATTACTAGTTTAGTGTGGGCTTACTTCAACACATTGTACATGTCATAGTTAATTGCATATTATTTCAAATGAAGACGACAATATCCTATATATATTAATTGAAGAGACACTAAAACCTCAAAATCTTAGGTGTCACTCATTGAGACATTATAACATAAAAAATTATATGTGTCATGCTAAGAGTGTTTTAAAGGCTAATTATCATTTTATTAAAAAAAATAAGAAAGAAAAAATTTCCTAAAACTTATGAACAATCCTAAAATTTCACATAGATTTTCCTACAACATTCCGAAATATATAGTTTCCTAAACTATAAACATTTATGACGAAAATTGCTTTTATAAAATTATAAAATCTGAAAGATTTAATATACACATTCTAATTACCATAAGATTTATTACCAACTTTCCTATTAATTCTAAAGACATTAGAAAAAAAAAATTTGATTTGTGGATCAAAGATAAATAAATAATGATTTGCAAGTTTTTATTTATTTGGCTTTGGTACTATTACAGTTTTTTAGTTGTACGTTTAAAGATAAAAATATCGGTTTTGTAAATAAAATTAAAATTTTGATTACTTATTCATATTTTTGTCAAAATACATGTAAATTTATTAACTTGAGTGTATATAAATATTGTGTACATTACACATAAATCAAACTATCAAATTTATTTCCATAAATAAACTAAATAAATCGCATATAATATTTATTTAATATTTGACGATAGGATTTGGGATTATTTCATAAAATTATTTTTTCAATTTATATGTTAGTCCTATGCATTTTACGTAAATTAATTAAAACTTATAATCCCGCGTTTGAGGCGGATCCAAATCTAGTTAGCTTTATTTAGCAATTAATCAATTATCCCCTATTCTTTCGGTTCACTTTTGTCCATTTAAAGTTTCGCAGGCCCATAGTATTTTTTGGCTGAGAACCATGTTTTTTAAGTACCTACCTACAAAAAGCATTGATGTTTTCAACATCTATCTTTGCGTATAAAACATAAATATACAAGTAGAACTCATAGATATATATTCTTTTTATTTTAACACCAACTTGGTCGGATTTACACCATTACAATATCATTAAAATTTTCATAGTACTTGTCATCAATTTAAATTAGTATTATGGTTTGACCCTAAAAATAGATTAGTGGTATGACCAGAAAACTTTTTTTTAGTCGGCAAAGTGGGATTCATTCATTATCTCCAAGTGTTTGTACATTTGATTTTACAACAATTACAACACCATTTCAGCAGAAGAGACAATATATGGGATGACATTTTTGGCCAATTGATCAGCTTCTTTATTTTGATCTCTCTTGATAAACTTGAAGCTATAATCCTTAATTGATTGTGCGATGGAAACAATATCCTTAACATAAGATGCCAGCTCATGATGATCCCATGTTGAAACTTCCTTGCAAATCTTGTGATAAATCTCTTTAGCATCACCATAGAAACATACTCCCTGATAAGCCCATCTTCGGATTTGTAATAAAGCTTCCCTAAGTGCTATAGCCTCTGCTTCCATTGGTGTTTGTGTTGGTTCCAGAACAGAGCATCCTCTCATAAGCTTTTTCCCTTGATTATCTTTGAGGATCCACCCAAATCCAGCATGTTGAGTTGGTGACACCCAAGAAACATCTACAAAACAGGAGAACTGATTCCTCAAACAAGTAGTGGATAGATTTTCTCTTTCAACAAAACCAGAATCTAAATTTCTCTCCCCTGGATCCTTTAAATTAGCACTTAGCCAAAGTTTTTGATCCAGAATAGCCTTATTAATTATATCCGGAATTGGCCATCTTCTAGTCTGGAAAATTAATTCATTCCTTGTTTTCCATAAACGCCAACCAATATAACGAAATAATGATAAAGACTCAGAACCACTCGGACAATCAACCAAAAAATCCTTTATCAACATCTTGACATCTAATAAATTAAATTGCCTCTTTATGCTATCACTAACAGGTGAGAGTTCCCAAACTTCTTTCGAAAATCTGCACTTAAAAAGCATATGATCAATGCTTTCTACATGCTCATTACAGAACACACAATTTGCATCAATTCTAAGCTTTCGTTTCTGCAGATTCTCCAACACTGGTAGTGCATTATGCAAAACTCTCCACCAAAAGTGCTTTATTTTAGGAGGGATATTCAAATTCCACAATTTTTGATAAGGAAAAGAATTCTGGTTTTGAAAAGACCCATGAGCAAGATGATAACCTGATTTAACTAAATAACCTCCTCACCTAGTATAACTCCAATTAATTGTATCTTTAGCTCCTGTAATACTAGGTCTTATCCTCATAATAGCATTCCAATCACCTTGACTCACTAACAATCTTATCTTTTCCATATCCCATTGAGTTGTACCCCTAATAAATAAATCAGCAACCACCATATTCCGATCTAAATTCTCAACATTTTCAGCTGGATTAGGTGGTCTAGGTGGTTTACAAGGAAGCCAGTTATCAGACCATAACCTAATTCTCTTTCCATCCCTACTATCCCCTTTAAGCCTTGAGATATAAGAGAATTACCTTGTATAATACTCTTCCACGCATGGCTAGGTCGATGTCCTTTCTTGGCTTCCAGAAGAGTGGAATTAGAGAAATACTTTGATTGATAAACTCTTGCAACCAGAGACTTGGGGTTTTGCAGAATCCTCCAACTCTGTTTTGCTAACAAAGCAGTGTTGAAGTCTTTTAAGTCTCTAATTCCTAATCCTCCCTCCTTCTTTGAACTTGTGATTTTGTTCCAAGCAATCTAGAGGATTTTCCTTTTATCTTTAACTGCAGACCACCAGAAATTACGGATAGCACTGGTAATTTGTCTCAATAATCTTTCCTGCAGGAGACAAAAATTTTGCAAACCAGCTTTCTAACTTTTTCATGACTCTCTGTTGAATGAAAACAAAAGTGTCATATTTATTTCTTCCCACTGTTTCTGGTAGTCCTAAATACCTTCCAAATCCCCCTACTTTTAAAATTCCAGTCAGCGAACATATCCTATCCCTTAATTCATTTGAAACTCCCTCACCAAAACTTATAGCAAATTTTTGAAAGTTTACTTTCTGACCTGAGGCAGATGCGTAAACCTTAAGGACATCCAACAACACCTTGCATTCAACCTCATCTGCTCTACAAAATACAAGTGAGTCATCTGCAAAAAGTAAATGGGAGATTTTAGGACATGATCTGCTTGCTTTGAATGCTTTTAATTTTTCTTCTTGAATTCTCTTATGTATCAAAGCAGAAAAACCTTCAGTACAAATCAAATATAAATATGGAGAGAGTGGATCACCTTGCCTGATACCTCTTGAAGGGGAAATTTTTCCAGAAGGTGATCCATTTATGAGCACCGAATATGTAACAGACTTCACACAACTCATACTCCATTGACACCATTTATCTGCAAAACCCAATCTCTTCATCATTGATCCAATAAAAAGCCATTCAACCTTATCAAAAGCTTTAGCAATATCCAGCTTTAGAGCCATATAAGGTGTTGTAATGCGTTTAGTTTGAAGAGAATGGAGAAGTTCATGAGCAATTAAGACATTATCTGTAATCAGTCTCCCCGGGATAAATGCAGATTGATTCTCAGATATAATCTGATGCAACCATGGTTTAAGCCTTTCTGCTAATACCTTGGATATTACTTTATATGCAACATTACATAAGCTTATAGGTCTATAGTCTTTAACTTGCAAAGGATTTTCTGTCTTAGGGATCAAGCAAATGTGAGTATGATTTATTTCAGAAGGCATAGATCCTGTTTCAAAAAAATGAGAGACGAACTTAATCAAACCTTCTTTCAGTGCCTCCCAATGGTGCTTGTAAAAACCTACATTAAGGCCGTCAGGTCCAGGAGCTTTTGCATCATTCATAAGTTGTATTGCACGAGCAATTTCCTCCGCAGTAACTTGTCTTGTTAGATATTCATTCATATCCTGCGTGACCTTCGACTGTACTGCTTCTAACATCTGCTGCATATCCTCGCAATCTTCAGACCTATATATATCAGAGAAATATGCAGTAATCACTCTTTGAACATTCTTCTCATCAGACCAAAGAACACCTTCCCCATCAGTAATTGAAATTAACCTGTTGAAAGCTCTCCTTTGCTTGGTCTTCTCATGAAAAAACCTTGTATTCCTATCTCCAGCTTTCAACCATTGTACTCGGCTTCTATCCCTCCAAAATTCTTCTTCCATCCTGTAATGATAGTTTAGTTCATTCTTGATTTTATGAATGTAAGGAAAATCCAGAGATTGAGAAGCATACGCCTGATGTAGAAGATCTTTTAGTTCCTGTATTTTCTTGAGTGAATTCCGGTTTTCTTCAGCTTTCCAACCAGCCATTTGATGTCTACACAGCTTCAAAGCTTTCTGAAAATCATCTGGTGGAAGCTTACTACATTTCTCTTGCCATGCCTTCTTAATCAAAGCTTTAAGTTCTTTATCTGATCCCCATCGATTATCATACTTAAAAAGCTTGATCCCTTTCCACTTTTTTTTATCAGTATGCACGAGCAGAGGCCTATGATCAGAGCCATTCCAATATAAAAGTTTAACATATGCTCTGGGATACAGCTCTTTCCAATCAGCATTAGCTAAAACTCTATCCAACTTAGCTCTGATGGTATGCTGATATCTGTTACCAACCCATGTATATAATGCCCTCCCACCGTTTTAACCTCTTGCAAACCTGACTTATTAATTAAAGATCTGAATAATGCAAAAGAGGACTCTGATTTTATACGGCCACCTTCCTTTTCATCATTTCCTCTTAAATCATTAAGATCCCCTAATACCACTCTTGGTTTGCCTTGATACAATCCAACATCTACCATATCCATCATCCACTTCCATTGCATTGCTCTTAACTTTCTGTTTGGGTTCCCATAAACATAAGAAAGCCAAAACCCATCCTTGCCATCTGAAACATAGACTTCCGTATAATATACAGTAGAATTACCAACTATCTCACAAGTAACTTCGTCATCCCAAAAGATTCCTAACCCTCCACTATGGCCTTTAGAAGGCAAGAAAAAATTGTGAGGATATTTAAGCCGAGCACATATACTCTGTACATACTCTTTATTCTGCATAGTTTTAATGAGGAACAAGATATTAGGTTTATATAGCTTCCTAATATCCTCCAAAATATGAATTGTCAGGGGGTTCCCCAGCCCCTGACAAATCCAGTGTAAAAATCTCATGGATCCTGTGGTGGTTTTGGGGAAACCACCAAACCCTTTCCTTCCCAATCTCCAGAAACTTTCTACTTATTTGTTGGACTAAGATCACAATCTTCATGCTCCTCTGCTTTACGCTTAGAGCCCCGTGATGATGAAGACCCTGTCTCTCGGATAACCAAAGGTAAATCTCTGTTTGCAGGTGAACCTTGTGTAACCTGTTCCTCAACATTCAGAATTCTGTTGAACTCAGAGTTTGCATCTATGAAACGTTGTCCAGGAGAATCATTTTGTGTATTGTGCTCTTCTTCATCTGTCTGCATATCCTGAACATTCTGCATTTGACCAAACCCATCACCATCCCCTTCATAGTGCCTTATAGAATCATCCATGTCTTGGTTTTCCATCTGAGTAGGAAATTGATTCATAGGTGCAGGGTACTCCACAATTGGTAAAATAGGCCCAACCAATATCTCATTACAAACTGAGATGTCATGGAGCAATGATCCACATCTCCTGCAAAATTTTCGGAGCTTATCATAGATAAACCGAAGTAAAATTGGCTCGCTACCATCTTGCAGATCCAAATATCGAGTAAAGATTAACTTTCTACTGATATCCATAGTGATTCTAACCCAGACTTCAGCTGGTGAGTCTCTTGTTGGCTCCTTAATGTTAACTTCATCTGCTTGTCCCAATGTAGCTCCAATATCCTTTATCGTCTGATAATTGCGATGCTCATTTGGAAGATTGAAAATCTGAACCCAAAAAGATATATCTCTCAAGAACCTTGGGCTTCTCCGATTTGTCCATCTATCTATTGCAACCATCCACTCTTTAAACGACCAAGGCCCTCCTTCAATGACCGACATGAGATGATGCTCCGATTGGAAGAAAAACTGAATTGTTTCATCATCATTCACTTGACCTATAACCTTACCCTCTAACTTCCAAGCACCTGGAAGGGTATTCTTCATCCATTTAGGTCGCTGAAACCGGGGGTTAAGACATCGAGCAATGAGACTTAGCTCACTATTACGAGCTGTTTGACGGCGTGTTTCAGGCTGCAGTTGTATCAGATCCTAATTGAATCCAAGACTAAGTCTTTGAAAAGATCTCCAAATTTCCCGATCCATCATCAAATCCCAGACAATTTCTGCTTGAATAGCTAACAAGAGAAAAGAGAAAGACGATCGAAAATGTAAGACACCACGCTTTACCGATTAGATCGGATCTAGATCGCAACTTGAGCGAAAGAACACCCTAGAACACTCGGGAAAACCGATGAGAACGATGCAAACACCAGTTAACTTCTAACTATTTTGTTAATCCAAATGAGAAAGAGAGAAAAAACACTATCCAATAATTGAACCACCGTTCATTGGCCATTGGCTAAAACTTTAAGGCTTCGAATGGTGACGATCCGCACCGTCCTGCCTCACACTGAACAATTCCAAAAATCTATACTTATATATGTGTATCTAACAAAAATCTATATTTATACATATGTACATACATATTTTTGTTACTATTTGTTTCACACCGGACTTGTTCCGCCCCGCACTGCACTGTCTACATTCGAAGCCTTAGGTTAAAAAATATTGTTTATGCAGCTGTCCAAGTGACTATTAAGTGCTTTGCGGCCGAGAACCACTTCGATACTCGTATAATCAGCTTTAAAACTTAGGATTTGGGTAGAAAATAGTATCAAATTACGGTTTTGCTTTTCATTAGCAAATACATAAAAATTGCAAATTTAAAGCACACTTCATCACCCATTAGGTTGATGCGAAATATTATTTTTTTGGCCTATCAAAACTTTCTGATTTAACTTCATTTAATTGATTCAGTGGTAAATTACTGCTAATCGCTGATTGCATTATCCAAAACGCTATCCAAACATTTTAGAAATGAGTGATTAACGCTATCCAAATTTATCAATCATGTTTTTACTTCCTTATTTTACCAAACATCATTTAATAACTAACACACTTGAGAAAACAAAATATGCAGCCGCAGAAATCGACAAAAATGGCATTATCTGTAAATAATCAAAAATTTTGAGGGTTAATATATAACAACAAATCTAATCCAATGGGAGTAGTGAAATCAGAGAAAGACCTTAGTCTATCCAATCAATCAATTTTAATGTGTTTTGTTACATTTTTAATCAATAAATCTCTCAGATTATTTAATTAAATATTCAAGAGAGAGATAAAGTTTGTTGGAGTCGCCTTCTCTCTCTCTCTTTCTCTCTTTCTCTCTTCCTTCTTCTTCTTATCTCCCTCCAAAGACGGCGACTGAAAATTTATCGGAGGATCTAGCCGGAACTCAGATCTCCGACGACTCCAACTCACGATTTGGTGAAAACTCGATCTTACTTTATTTGTCTGCTTTTTTCACTCTCTTTTGCGACGGTGTAGAGATTTAGAACTGTGGCTTTAGACGAAGAAGAAGATGGATGTTATTAACGATATAGAGACGAATCCGAATCCGAATCCGGAGAGAGAGTATATAAGGAGGCACCATAAGCATAAGCTTGTTGAGAATCAGTGTAGCTCTACACTTGTTAAACACATCAAAGCTCCTGTTCATATCGTAAGCTTCTTCTTCTTCTTCTTCTTCCTCCACGAGCTCTATTTTTGAATTTTTTTTATTCCGCTCTGTTTAGGTCGTAATTGCTTATTATAGTCAAATCGGTTGTTTCTATTTGTAAATCCAATCCAGAAACAATGCGAAATCTCTTACTGATCGGTGATTGTGGAACTGATTCGTTTTTCTGGGTTTATTCTCTAATGATCCTGATTATGATGGTTTATTCTTAATCCGATGTTGGTGAAAGATCCTTGACACTCACGGATAAGTATTGATTTTATGGGTAAAAGGTGTGGTCACTTGTGAGAAGATTCGATCAACCACAGAAATACAAGCCGTTTATCAGTAGGTGTGTGGTGAAAGGGAACATGGAGATTGGTACAGTAAGAGAAGTTGATGTCAAATCAGGATTACCTGCAACTAGAAGCACTGAGAGATTGGAGTTACTTGATGATAATGAGCATATTCTTAGCATCAGGATCGTTGGTGGTGATCACAGACTCAAGGTAACATAAACACACATGATTGAATCATTGAGGTATCAAAGTTACTAATTAATCTCTTTATTTGATTAGAACTATTCTTCAATCATTTCACTTCACCCTGAGACTATAGAAGGAAGAATAGGGACACTTGTGATTGAGTCATTTGTGGTGGATGTACCAGAAGGGAACACAAAGGATGAGACTTGTTACTTTGTGGAGGCTTTAATCAAATGCAATCTTAAATCTTTAGCTGATATCTCTGAACGTCTTGCGGTTCAAGACACAACAGAGTCTATGGACAGAGTCTGAAAGTGTGTGGAATTTGTTGTTGCCGTGGATCAAACCTGCTTAGGGAAAGAGAGTTTCTTTGAGTTAACGTTATAAGTTTCTTACTCTTTTTTTTGGGTCTATTTGATGAATGAATGTTTTTAGTTTCTTTTCTATAGAACAAGATATGATTTTGGAGTTTGGCTTTTGCCACTTGCAGGAATCTTTTGATTTTACCATTTGCGGAGACATGTTAAAAAGTGTGGATCATGGGGTTCCACTCTTTCTTCCTTTTTAACACTTTTTAGTTGCACCCATAAAGGCCACACCGTTTTCTTTCTTTTTTTAATTTTTTTTCTTTTCCATTTTTGTTTTACAACTTTATTCGACCAATAACATTTGTGGGATGTGAAAATCTCCACACGGATCATTAAGGAAAAAAGGATCTTTATTCTAATATATAGATTTTGTCTTGACTTGTGTGAGTTGTGATTTAGCTGTAAAAGGTACATCTTTGTTTACTAGTATTTTACATTGTGAAAGTCTTTTTTTTTTTTTTTTTTTAAGGAGGATATGTTTTAAATAGGAACTGTAGATGAGTTTATTATACGTTTGTCCATTTGGAATGATGAAAACTAAGGATCGGTCACATGGACACTTGGCTCCACTAACAATGCTTCCATTTCTAGTATCATTACAAAATAAATGCTTCCAATGCTTTCTCTCATTTGTCAAATAAGAATAACATGTCATTTCATCAGAGAAGTTTGCTTAAAGCATAGAGAGGACAGGACTTGTAATAAGATTCTATGGGTCTTCAAAAAATCACAAAAGGCTGTAAAAGGCTACAGTTACATTTCTTTCAATGTTATTTTACATTTTCTTCATAGAACTGAACAGAATGTTAAAAGGGAAAAAGGTTCCAGGGTGAAGTGAAACTAATGAGCTAATGAAACAAAACTACAGTAATTTGTAACATGAGATAAATAATTTCACATGTTTTTTTTCTTCTTTTTGTATTTTTTTGGTTGTAGAAAAGCTATGGGAGATTTACTCTGTACAAGCTTTGAACCTCCCTTTTGTTTTTGCACCCAAACAGGTGTGTTATGATATAATGAATGATGGGACTAAGCCAATACCAAGTCTCCTTGTTCTTCTTGTTGCTCCTGCAACTTCTCTCCTTCTTGGTTTGGAAGGAGAATACGCGCTATGTCCTCTGCTGTTAGCGTTTCATACTCTAGAAGTGCGTTTGCTAACGTGTGCAGCTGCTTCTCATGCTGGAAAACACACAACAAATACAAAAAGTGAGAAATGAATTATGACTTTATTAAACGGTTTTGATCATGTAGAAACTCGCGAAACTTGGCACAAACAAACCCGTTTCAAGAGAGATTTGACTCGCTCGTATGCCTCTCGAAGAAGCTTCACAACCTGACCAAAAGTTTCAACACAACCAGATGAATAATCAGACTTAAGGCAATGGGATAAGAAAGAGGAACGGCAAGAAATGAACAAAGAGAGCTCCTACCTCTGCATCAATGCGCGATTGCATATCAGAGCTTGGTCTTTCTTTTATATGAACTGGTCCTATTACCTCACTCATCCCACAACTCGATACCTTCAGTATTAAACCAAAAGCATTATTACAACTACCACAAGAGGAAAGAACTTTGCCCAGAAAACTAATAGAACCAACAGCTAACTCTTTCCATAAACCAGGAAAAAGGAAGCAATTAATCACATGTATCTACTAATGTTCGTGTTGTTTGGGGGTTATAACAGGAGATTACCATGTATTGTGCAAGTTCTGTGGCCTGGGACAGATCACTACTAGCTCCAGTGGTGATATAGTCTTGGCCAAAGATGAGCTCCTCTGCAACTCTTCCTCCCATACATACATCAAGACGAGCTAACAGCTGCTTCTTACTCACTGATGTTTCATCATTTGAAGGTAATTGTGTGACCATTCCCAACGCAGATCCACGTGGCATTATAGTTGCCTTGTGAATCGGGTGTGCACCTCCCGTATTAAGAGCGACGATAGCATGACCACTCTCATGGTACGCAGTGAGCTAAGAGGCAAAGAAGCAAGTGAGAGGCCACATCATGTTTGAAATCCACATCCAAACACTTTTATACTCCCGTATTAGATATACCTTTTTTGAGTCTTCTGATACAAACATCGTCTTCCTCTCTGTGCCCATAACTATTCGGTCCTTTGCGAATTCCAACTGTTCAGAAGATAGCTTCTCAGCCCCTTCAACAGCTGCCTTTATGGCAGCAATATTTACCAGGTTTGCAAGATCTGGAAATTGTTTTGGAGAGATTGGGGAAAATATGGTGAGCCATTTAGTCTTCATAGCTCAATGACAAAGACAATTTGACTGAATTTAAGGATGACTAAACTGTAGTTATAGATTGAAGGTACTCACCAGCACCATTGAATCCAGGAGTTCCTCGAGCAATTGCTTTAACATCCACATCGTCTGACACAGGTTTGCCTTCGAGGTATAGTTCCAAAATCTCTTGGCGTCCACGGACATCCGGACTAGGGACGACAATCTAAAATAAAATCTGTCAGAATTTTTCTTCCTTTGACAAAATGAGAAATAATTTTCACAACATAGTAGCACACCTATCTAGATTCTGTTTGAAACTTTCTGTTTGAAACTTTACAGATGGAAACAAATTGAACTCTAACTGTGCACTTAAACACAAAATCCTCAAACAATCGGATCCAAAACAGGGGGTTTCTCAATACAAGAAAAAAGGTGTCACTTCTTCATTTTCTGATAAATATAATGAACTTTCATCTTCAGTACTAATACAACTACAAAGATGAATCATACGAAGCTAGAAACTTACATGCCTATCGAATCTACCCGGTCTTGTCAGGGCTGGATCAAGTATATCAGGCAAGTTTGTTGCAGCCATAAGTATAATTCCCTGCATAGCAACATAAAAAAGAAGCAAAGTACTATTATAGTGCAAAAAATAAGGGAAAGTAATCACAAGGTACACCATCCCTCATCAAAAAGTACCTCATTCTGCTCAAAACCATCCATTTCAACAAGTAGTTGATGCAATGTCTTCTTTGTATGCCCTTCCCATTGTTTTCTCGTGGACCCAACAGCATCGATTTCATCAATGAAAATGATACACGGCGCCTGTAACACATGATTGTCAGCAAATAGAACTTCACGAATGCTAAGAGGTTTTCCAGCCTAGCCACATAAATCTTTTGAAACAGCAGTAACAGATTGAGTCAGACCTTTTTCTTAGCTGCCTGAAACAAGGATCTCACACGCCGAGCTCCTACTCCAACAAACCTGTCGATCAAGGAAAATATGATATTAAATCATAATCCGTTTCTGAAGAAACTCGCCTGAGTAATAAAAGACAACTAAAAGAAGGCTCACATTTCTTCAAATTCAGATCCAGCTCTATAGAAGAAGGGTACTCCAGCTTCTCCAGCAATCGCCTTTAAAATTCAAATTTTGTCAGCTTATTGCAATCAATCAAAGTAGTGGTAGCTTAATAAGAGTTATGTGATTAATGGGATAAGACTGAAAGGCACACACACCAATGAAATGATTAACTCTTTGATAATTACCTTAGGATAACAATTTAACGCTATGTGAGAACTTACTTTAGCCAGCAATGTCTTTCCAGTACCAGGTGCCCCGGTTAGAAGAATTCCCTGAAAAAAAACATTTAAGAAATGTCTCAAGTCAGAATGCTAACTTTAAACAGATTATGACCTGCAGTAGACACGACAAAACCAAATGCAAAGTAATATGCAATCGAGAGGATATAATAATCAAATACAAAAAGACTTTACCTTTGGCAACTTTCCTCCAAGGCGGGTAAACTTTGATGGATTTTTTAGATATTCTACCACCTCCTCAAGCTCTTGTTTTGCATCATCACAACCCTTTACATCCTTAAACGTTTTGACATTCTGCAGCAAATAAACTTGTTAGGAAAAGACAGAAAGAAGATGTTTTTACAATTTCATTGACTTTAAGGGCTGCATGAACAGAACTATTAAATTACTCATTGGTGAAGTTAGCATTAATACAGACATGATCCAGAAAATAATTATCTCAGGTAAGAAGGATGCTACCATGCAACTAATTTGCAAGTCCTTCTCTTACTATACGTTTGACCACTGTTACTAAAGCTATGAATTTCATGTTTACCTTTTCTGGCGTTATTTCTTTGTTCATCTCTTTTGGGGAATAAGAAGAACTTGAACCAACACCAGAAGTTCCAATTCCTCCCAGGCTTCCAATATACTTTTGAAGAGCAGCTGCACCCATTAGCCTAAGCAAAGGAACTTTCATTTGAAATGGAACAACGTAATAAAATGGAGAAGCAATAACAAGTTCAACTATGCATACAAAACAACATTTCTGCCTGCGGTATCTAAATTAATCTTTCACAAAAACAAAATTCAACTAATTACAGATGATGCATACCACACTAATCCCACCGCAACTGTGAACAAGATTGTAGAGACAAGCTCTTGCGCAAACCTTGACTTGTTTGAAACTTTAGGATTAACCTAACAAAGCAAATACACAAGTTAAGAACTCAAATAATCACTTAGTATACCTAGGCAGATAGGTAATATAAGAGAGGCTTACCATAGTAACATGCAACGGCTGCTTCTCAGATATGCCAGGGTTAACAAAAGATTCATCCGTATTGCCTGATGCACGATGCTTCAGCTCTTGCAGCTGCACATAATACCAATGATTATTACAAATACAACAAGACTAATTTAGGAGCATTTTGGCTTTGAGTCCTGTGAACAGAAAAATCATCCGGTAACGAGACATGTATCAAAATGTATTGGTTGGATGTACGGATAACAGTTTATTAAGGGAAATGGACAGTAGAATGGAGCAAAAGACACAACATACATCAAATTCAGTAATCAAAGTGTAGACCACCGAACAAGAGATTCTAGAAGTATTCATGGTACAAGCAGGCATGTAAGAGCATACCAGTGTGGGAAGACTAGATGGCTTCCCGGTTTGTTCGTCAGGAAGATACTCCGCAATAGCATTCGTAATCACTAAAGCTCGAATATATTCAGCAACTCCTCTACTATCTACTGCGTGTTCCCTTTGTTCGAACCGTTGAACTACAGCCTCAGGACTGAACCAATGAAGACATCACACCATAAAGAATCAATTAATAGCAGCTAAATTCCTAAATTATGCAACCAATCAATTTGCATACATGTGCTTGTTGAGCTCAGCCAATAAAGCTCCTTGCAAAGCAGCGTCTTTGGGATTAGCATCAGCTTCAGCTATGAGTTTCTCGAGCCGCTTCTCCTGACGAGAGAAAGGCCACAAGTTTAGCCACTCCCACTCCATAACTTTCTCCATGGTTCTCTTTATAGCCGCCCATAGTCCCATCAGTAACGCCACAATCGGAAACTTGCTCTTCTTCTTCTGGTCTTCCTCCTTACCTTCCGTTACTCCATTACTAACCTCCTCAGTCGTCTCCGCCGCAACGCTGGATTCAACTGTCCCATCGCCGCCGACGAATTTGTCGGTCGTCCCTAATCCTTTAAACTCCGAATCCGAATCCAATCGATTAACTTCGCCGTCGCTATCTCCGCTCCGGGACTCCGAGAAAACATCATTTGGAATCAAATCGGAATCAGAAGCGACATTGTCATGGTGCAAAGAACAAGGAAGGGGACGAAATCTGGAATTAAGAAGAATCGAAGAAAGACGGTAAAATCCGGAGAGAGATTGAGGATGAAATCGTAGAGAAGAAGAAGAGAAGGAAGGGCGATGAGTATAGAGAGGAGGACGAAGGAGAAGAGAAGCTTGAAGAGTGGAAGAAGGCATTTGGAGTAAGTTAGGGTTTTTGAATCCTTTATCTTCTTCTTCCTCCTTCACTTGCACACCTTTTATTCAGAGACGAAAGGGAAAAGAGTTAACTTGGAGACTTTGGAGCCACAAGATCCTTTTATCTTTTCTTTTTTCACTCTTTTGCACAAGTGATTTATAGAGTCAATATAGTAAAAAAAAAAAAAAAAAATCTTATCCAGATTTGGCCAATGATAATGAAAATGATAAGGTGACAGAGACAGAGATTAAGTTGATCTAATACATTTTTGAGAGGCAAAGGATGATAACACTGAATGGGTTTTATCATGATCTTTATTGGACACAAGTACAAGTGTTCCATTAACAAAAACAAAGCTAGGAGAAATAGAGAGAGGGGTTAAACAACTTATGAGAAAGTAAGAACAAGAGAAAATATCTGTATTTGTTTTCTTATTCCATCATCTTTCTTAATTACATTTGTTAACTCTACTGCTATTATATTCAAATGTACTAAACCGAAATAAGAGTAAACCGAAATCTAATTATGTGGTTTAGCAATAGGAAACTAAACCAAAACTCTATACTTAATACAACTCCGTCTTCGATATTAAGGATCTAATTCTCTTTATTTCTCTCTTTCTAATATATTGGACTACACGGCCACCATAATGCGGCTGCATATCACCACCAGAATTTTGATGCATCGAGCCAGAGGACAGTGCGATGTATAGATTGTCATTTTCCCTTGCAAATTAGACTCACCCACCTTGCTGTTGCTGTTGTTGATTGTGCAGGCCAGCTCAACTCAACTTAGGGTCCTGTGCAAATTTTTTTTTTTAAGAAATGAAAAAGGGTCTTAATTTAGGGTGAATTTGTTGTATAGCCAAAAAAAAATTTATAATTCAAATTCTAACAAAAACCCCTTAATCCAATGGTTGAGATTTGAACACATAAGGGTGTTTTGGTTAGAATTTAATTATAAATTTTTTTTTTGGTGTTATTTCACCTAATTTCCCCTTAATTTATGTATATTTCAACTAAAAATTGTTTTGGAGTTTTTAATTTAGGCTATTTTAAAAAAAAAACCATATGGACCCTAGGCTTTTGCGCGGACCGCACAACCCAAGAACCGGGCACATGATGGTGTTGGCTTTGCACCTGTTGCGTGGTATTGTTGTGAATTGCCGGCGTATGGATTATGAACAAGCTGTTGAGCCATTGCAATTGCTGGGTTTGGCATCGTGTAGTCTCTGCTTATGTCGTTGTTCACCTCCAAATCCAATCAAACCAAACTCTTTTAAAAAGATTTAAAATAGAAATAGTAACTATTTACTACCTTAATACTAAGGTCGGTTTGGTGTAAATAAGTGATGTGGAGCTTACAAAATCCACCATCATAAATACAATGTCCTTCCAATGCTTCATTCGCCACCACAACCGTTTGAACATGTGAAAGAAATCCGCCACATCATTTGAGAATTCCCTCTAAACAAATCAAAGACAAATGATAAAGAACATATCATATAATAAGATGTTACATAGGTTCACAATCAGTGCATGCATCCCACCAATTTTGTAAAGCATTGCAATCTTTTGAAGAACCCTAAAGCGGCAAAAACCTACTCACTAATTAAACAGAACAACCAAGAGATAGTTATATATATATCAGAACCAAATACTCAATAACGATTATCAACATAAAGCGGTATTACCATGTGTAAAACATCCAAGATTACTGCTTACTGCTTACTGCATGTTCTCAATTGATGCAAGAAAAACATTGCTTTCAGGCTCCGTCTTCTTTCGGTCAACTTCTGCAGTCACATAGTAAGAATGACACATAGATAGCAAAACCATATATGATGTGTGTCTTTCCTAGCATCTCTTTCTATAATGTTCACATCACCAGTAAGAGATTCAACTACGTAACAAGCATATTCACAATCATAAAAGCACTATCCTCGTAAGAGACTGATTTCAGTGTGCTTACATGACCAATATTATCAACGGTTAAAGAAGCAACGAGAAGGTATGGATTATCAACGGTTAGCGAACTTTCTTAATTTGAATTACTACTGTGTGCTCTAAACCTCTGTGGATTCGATCCCTAGGTACTACATGCGATTTGAGATTGATTTTATTAGGGTAAACTTACACCCCATCATAAAAGTAACAAGCATATTCACAATCATAAAAGCACTATCCTCGTAAGAGACTGATTTCAGTGTGCTTACATGACCAATATTATCAACGGTTAAAGAAGCAACGAGAAGGTATGGATTAGTGATGGGGTGTAAGTTTACCCTAATAAAATAAATCTCAAATCGCATGTGCACAGTCAAATCAATTGTAGTACCTAGGGATCGAATCCACAGAGGTTTAGAGCACACAGTAGTAATTCAAATTAAGAAAGTTCGCTAAGCCAATTAAGGGGTTTTTAGTTAGTTTCGTAATCGTTTAGTAAACGGTTTTGTAATCACAAATAAAAGTTATTGGGAACTCAGAGATTTGCATGGGATTTGGTTCGAATTATTTAAGAACTTTTACGGATCTTAAAGATTTTTTTTAGAACATGAATACGAATTTAAGTTATTCATAATTTTCGCGGTAATAACTTTATGATATAACAACCTATTAATCAACTTTCACAGTCAATTAGTAGAAAATCAAGAATTAAAGTTCGAATTAAATTATTCATTTAGTTCACAAACCCAACTTTCGGAGGCTAAAACACTAGACTTATCAAAGATTGCCAATCACGACAGTTAATGGAACGGTTATAAGCCAAGAATCGCCTTGGATTGGTTTCAAGTTGATCAAGCAAGAAACACACATTAATGAACAAATCGAGATAAATCAACTCTTTAAAAATCAATCATATCTACCAAACCATAGTTTTCCCCTTTGAATATGTCTTAGTCCCAGCAATAACACAAGTCATACATTATAACGCCTCGACCGCCCTTCCTATGGGCCCCCGTCCACTCTCAAGCTCGTGGACCCACCTTATCCGATGGTCAGTGCGTTAATCCGGGAGGCTCGGAAGTTATGTTTACTTACCCTGCAAATCACCACGCGATCTTTCCTCATGTTTTGACCTCACTCACACGATACTGGAAATGACTTCCAGTAGGTCACCCATCCTGAAACTACTCCAACTCAAACACGCTTAACTCTGGAGTTTTCTCAAGACCTGTGACCGAAAAGATAAGTGCACTTAGGTGATATAGGTAGCCAAATCAATTCTTTTAAGCTTCTCCGCATATACCGCATATACCATATATGCTCTGAAACCGGGGTGTCACAATCACCCCCACTAACAGATCGCAACGTCCTTGTTTTGCATATCAAGATCGTTACCCCGCCAATCTGACTCTTCACAGATGTCAAGGTTTGCTCTGATACCACTTATAACGCCCCGACCGCCCTTCCTATGGGCCCCCGTCCATTCTCAAGCCAGTGGGCCCACCTTGTCGGATGGTCGGTGCGTTAGTCTGGGAGGCTCGGAAGTCATGTTTACTTACCCTGCAAATCACCACGTGATCTTTCCTCATGTTTTGACCTCACTCACACGATACTGGAAATGACTTTCCAGTAGGTCACCCATCCTGAAACTATTCGAGCTCAAGCACGCTTAACTCTGGAGTTCATTCAAGACCTGTAACCGAAAAGATAAGTGCACTTTGGTGATATAGGTAGCCAAATCAATTCTTTTAAGCCTCTCCGCATATAACATATATGCTCTGAAATCGGGGTGTCACATACATAGTAATGAAAACCAAATCTATCTTTATCATAAGTGAATAGAAAATAACAAGAGGGTTCAAAAAACTTCTCAATGGAATACAAAGAGGAGGACTTTCTCCCTAATGCGAAAAACAATGAAAATCCTTGAGAATCCTTTAGTGATGAATCTTCAAAGTATGAGTATTGAATGTGATGATGGTGTCTCGGTTCGTGGCTGCTCTTGTGTTTATATAGTAAAGGAGAGACTCTAGGTGGAATCCTGTGAAAATTGCGTTGAATAAAGAAAATTCCTTATTTTTGTACGTAGGCGATCGATCGGCTGCCTCCAGTAATCTGTCGGTTCATAAGCATCTGGAAAAATCCGTAAGTTCGTAAGCTTGACGACCGATCGGTCTTCTCCTTTATTCGATCAATTACGAGTGAATATCCTCCAAGTCTTCTTGATTGCTCCACACTCTTGCAGATTTCATTATATTGAAGATACCTCTAAATCTACTCGTCGGATTTAGGCAAGTGAATATTTGAATTTAAACTGAGATTCTCCTCTATCTTGTGTAAACGTATGAGAGCGATCCAACGGTGGAAAATTCTTCATCTGGCGAAACATCTTACAGTCAGATTCATCCTTCTTTAAACAAGCTTGATTTCACTCATTTTTGGCACAAAATGCTATGATTCCCTGAAATGACTCTCAAATCCACAAAAATACCAAAAATAACCTTCTAAACCCACATTCAAATCATTTATTTATTTAAACACAAATAATATATATTAAAAAGTAGTAAAATATAACATATATCAACTCTCCTACACTTAAACTTTTCTTGTCCTCAAACAAACAAAGTAATAAGAATAGAAAAAAGGTTTGAAAATCACGGGAACTCACATATCCTTCAGATTATAGCATCGAAGTTTAGACCAATAGAATCTGCTCATGAACGCTCTCATCCTCTTCCATCATGAATTGAAATTATGCCCCTAAATTTTTGTCCCTGCAAAAGTCTGAACTTCAACGCAATCGACTCTTTTACCTTATTCGATATTTCATCAAGGACATTTACTTAAGGAATAAAGTAGGTATTCAAGAGGCTTTTTAACGGTGTTTGGTAGTGAATTTGAAAGTGTTTAAAGGTAAGTACCAGACGTTCCGGAGGATGCAAGTCCACAGTTTCTCAATCACTTGCAATTTTCCGAAACTTAGATTATGCTCCAGGCACTCCATAAGTAACTCCATGTCTTGAATTAAAATCATAAGTACCTCCTTGTTTCGAACTAGGGACTCCATTAGTACATCCTCGTCTTGAATAAAGAACTTCATATCTCCAAATAGCAAATCTGATTTCCTTGAGATTTTTATTGATTTTGAGACTCATAAATGTGATCAATTTTCCTTTCCCTTATTACTGTTCACGATATATATATTTTTTTTGTTTGAAAGGGGGAAACAAACTTTTGATGTTGGAGTCTCAAAGGCACAAAAATTATCATGATATTGTGTAAACCCCAAGGAAAAAGCGAGCTCTGCATGAATCTTCGTGTACTCCACCAAGTATCCTCCATCTTTGCATTATAGTGATTGAAAAACTGCATCGGTCCTCTTTTTCTTCAACGTTTTTACACATATCTGCACATGTGACAATGAAGAAAAAATGTGTGAGGTTTGAAATGACGCAAAGTGTTGAAGGTAGGGTACCAACTAAAAATGAGCTGGTCATTCAAGATCAATAGAGAGTGGTAAAAAGGTTAAGAAGTCCTGAATGTTGGTTCGTTTCCTTTATGTAACATCCTTAGCGAAAGATAATTAAAATCATATAGTAATCCACATGAGAGTCAATATTGTATCCACCGATTCTAGTACAAGTAGAAAATTTCTGGAGAATTCGATCATGAGGTGTCTGAATCTATTGTCTGAAACAAACTCTGTGATTTGGTTTTCAAAATCTAAACAATGTTTCTAGCAGAGTGTCATCATTTCCAACTTATTTTGATTCAATAATTCGTTTTTGAAAGAAAGTTTTTAAAAATACTCCAAAAAGCAAACATCGTTAGATAAAGCAAATATCTTCTCTCTTAGTAACTATCTTCATGAGAGGTTTGGTGAGCTTCCTTATGTTGAGAAAATTCTTTTGATTTCCGTCCTCTCTTCGATGCTCTTGTAGAAAAAAATTCTCTAGAGGATATGTGTCCCACGCATCCTTAAATGCCGACATCTGGAGGAATCCTTCTAACTAAGCTCTCAAACTTTTCAAGAGTCTCCTTAGCGACAGTTCTCTTTACCTTCTTCCCGGCAAGACGATGTCTTGTGTTCAACCACTCTTCAGAATCAGATGAGTCGAAGTCTATCTCTCTGTCTGGCATCCAATCGATCATGTTAATCCTATCATGTGGCTCATATTCTTGAGCTTCTTCTAGTGCCTTCTCAAGAACCTTGCTACGTTGAGTGAATTGGGACCTTGAGTCATTCTCACGTTTCACGAAGGTGCTAATATCCTTGGTTATTACACTGATTTTTCTTAGTATATCTTGATATATTTTATCCACCTTGATACCAAGATCAGACACGTTCTTAGAGTTTCTTGAGGCCTACACGTCGAGTCCTTCAACATGATCCGATAATTCAGAAGTCTTCGTACCTAACATCTCAATTCCATGTTCAAGTTCTATGTGATTATTACTTAGATCGAAGCTTGCTTGGAATATCCAGTCGGTGTTGCTACGTGTTTTGGTAACATTCTTCACCATTTCTTCTACGAACTGGAGCTTCTGATCAATCTTGCCTCCTAAATCCGAACACATCTTGTCCATCTTGGAATGAATTTTGGTATTCATCATCCGTTTAAAATCAAGGTACTCACTCACCATTCTTTTGATTCTTTACTCATAAGATGGCTGAGGAGGGACATGGTTAGGTCGCTATTGGTAATATTGATGTGGGAGGCGGTACGGTGGTGGTTTTGGTTGTGTCGCGGGTGTCGCTTGAATGTAACCACTACGAGCATCTTTAGATGATTTGAACACTTTAGGTTTCCATATTTCCTTAGCTAGAGCATCAGGCATGGTGATCTTGTCAAAAATGGTTGATTTTTTATCTTCCAATTTATCCTTTTGAAAAAGAAACAAAGTGAACCAAAATAAGTAAAACAAAATTAGTAGAAATTATTAATCAAAAACTAATGTTGCTGCGTAAACCCCTGGCAACGACGCCAAAAACATAATGGGGTGTAAGTTATACTCTAATAAAATCAATCTCAGACTGCAACTGCACAGTCAAATCAATTGTATTACTTAGGGATCAAATCCACATAGATTTAGAGCACGCAGTAGTAATTCAAATCAAGAAAGTTCGCTAAGCCAATGAATGGGTTTTATTTGGTTTTGTAATTGGTTTGTAAATGGTTTTGTAATCAATAATAAAAGCATTGGGATCATGCATTCGCAGGGGATATGGTTTAAATTATTCAGGAACTCTTACGGATCTTAAAAATTATTTTCTAGAACATGAATACGAATGTAAGTTATTCTTAACTTTCGCGGTAATAACTTCGAGCCGCATTATTGTTCTATGTATTGGGGTTATCCAGAAGATGATAACATTACATTTGCAAAAGCCTAACATCCAACGAGTTCAAATGGCTTCTAAGCCACATTATTGTTCTAATGTTGCTCCATCAAAAGGGTCACTAGTTTTTCTTTGTTCCGATTTAGTAAAGCAACATCCAAGTTTTTGCATCTTCCTCTTAGAGCTGTCAACCGGACATGTCAAAGTCTAAAAGACATCACTAGTAAAAAAAAGGGGTATATTTTCGTGGGTATAGCCCAAAAGCCACGAATACCCACAAAAACCCGCTGTGAACAGTAAATACCTACCCACAAAATTTTTTGTGGGTATTTAGTGGGTATTTAGTGGGTATTCGTGGGTATTCGTGGGAAAGAATATACCCACTAAATATCGAGTAGTCCACCTCTCTCTCTTTTTTCTCATATTCTCTCTGTCTCGACTACCGTCCTCACCGTCTTCTGTCTCCACCAATTCCGTTGGCCGTAACTCTGAGTTTCACACTTCCGCCCAGATCTCCGCAACTATATCTCGCAACGAATCCCTAAATCGCTGCCTCCAACCTCTTTCGCCGCCATGAGTTTTGTTAGCGAGATCGGGTATGAACATCAAGTTGTCTTTTGTTATCCTAATTTAGTTTACTTGTGCGTGAAAAATCAACTTTTAAATTTGTTTTGTGAATCTCGTTTCCGAATTTAATTCCATCCGGTTCACCGCTCGACTACTCGATGATACTTATGTGGCATCTTATTTAGGTTTTCGCAGATTTGGGTTTTGTGCTTTAATGTGTGTTTAATTTTGTGCTTGATGATTTCAGATCTAATTTCAATGTGGAGTAGTTGATACTAAATTTGCTGTTTTTGTCCATGAATTTGATTCCTGATTTTGTATCTTCCTAAGAAGTTCGATTTTTCTTCCTATATATAAATAACTCTTAAAGATGATGATATCGTGGATTCTCTTTGCTTAGAATTTGATTCATCTTTATCAAAGGAAAAGTTATGATAAGTGTAACTGCTGTGCTTTTATGATATTGATATTGATCTAAGTGGTGTTTAACAAAAGCACAAATCTTTCTTTCTCATTTTTTGTTTTTGTTTTTTGTTTTGTTTCCCATCATCTGATCAATGTTCTTGCAATCCAGAGCACAAACTTTTTATCGGTATCCTTCCAAAGGATGTCTTGGAAGCTCAAGTCCTTTATGGTTCTGTACATAGAGAATAATTCGTAAGAGGGTTTCTACAAACTAGCAAAGGTATGTCCATCATTTAATTGTGGAATTTGATGAAAGTCTATATTTACACCAAAACTCTTACTAACTTTTACGTTAAATTCTTCTTAGGCTGTATTTTTTGAAGTATGAGTCTAAAGAACAAGCAGTTGTTGGCTGCTATGGAAACCGTTAACTGAATATAGTGAAGGTGTGTTCTTACAACAACTTTGCACATTCTAATTACTTTGTGAAATCTATTTGGATATGTTAAATGCAGTTGTATTACTTCTCCTCCTTTGCTTCTTCCCTTCTCCTCATCTTGTTCTTTCACGCTTCACTATTTATTTACAATAGATTTGGTATGAATAACAAAGATGATGAAGAAGAAAAAGAAGAGATGGAGGATGCAATATAGAATGGTGAAGGGAAGGTGCTCGTGCCAAGTCGGTTGCAAAAGCTTTTGAAACCAAGTCGCGCCTGGTGGAGCTATAATTTTATTTATGTATAAAACTTTTAATGTAAAACAATTTAATTTTATGTATAATATTTAATTTTTATTTTTGTTTTCATTATTAGTTTTATATTTAATTAAATTTTATAAAATTAAATGTTTTAAAAAATTTATCCAATTAAAAACAAAATAAATAATAAATTAATTGTGTATACCCACGAAATATTTCGTGGGTTTTTGTGGGTATCTTTACCCACAAAAACCCACGAATTTTCCTACCCACGATGCTATACCCACGAAACATTTTAACCGCGAAAAGCCACGAAATCCTTCACACCTACCCACAAAAATTTCGTGGGTATTTGCCATTTTTTTACTAGTGCATGTCCATACGGACATTCTAACCATTATATTGCACTAGACAAATTGTTTCACTAGACACATTTTAACACTAGACACATTTTTACCATTATATTTGGAAGGTTCATGAGAAAACCCCATCTCATGGGTCATGAGCAAATCAATCTCAAAGATTTGTTCGTATCACGTAACTGCTCAATACATAATTACACACTCTTTTCTTCTTTAAGATAGCAAAACTACCATTAGAAAACTTTATAAAAAACCCCCAGAAGCGGAAATCTATTGCTCAACACACAAAGCTTTTATTCAAACAAAGGATATCAAGTTTAGAGTAATGGAAAAACAATGGTCAATTATTCTCATTGAGGCATTTAATCAAACAGCTAGAGGGCATAAGTACCAAGGTTTATCTAAATCAAGAAAAATATCATATACTTCATACAAAATGAATAGTACATGATTCAAAATAAAAAACTCTTAAAACTTTCTCGATCTTAATGGGATTAAGAGTATCCAAAGCCAAAATAGTATCAATCTAAATGAGATTAAAAGCATCGTCTCAAAGAGAGAAACGAGAACTTACTTTTGTGTTCCGATGATCGTCGGAATCATCGGAAATTTTTTTTTGTAGCAGAAATGTTTTTTGTGTCGAAGACTAAAACTTATAAAAGAAGACAAAATAAATTGCTAAGGAGCAAACCCTAGTTAATTTGGGCTTTGGACATGTCTATTGTTCGTCAAATCCAGTCCGTTTTTTCACGAACTAATTTAGGCTAGTCAAAAACAAAAACGTTTTATATTTGGACTTGTCTATGCTGATCCAAACTTATACGGAGTGGACCATGTCCGCGGACTAAGAATCCAGTTGACAACTCCAATTCCTCTCGCCTTTGCCACAATATACTAGCATGGCATCGTATGCCTCGAAACGTTGTATCACAGAATGTCGTAAGCCTTGCATGCATCATTTGTGTAACGACCGCAAACCAAAATTTGTGATTTTGGTAAGGATGTCGATTGACACCATGGGGTGTGTCGATCAACACCAAGTTTATTTGGTTCGGTCGGTTCAATTTTAATTGTCCGGTTTGGTGCGGTTTGGGTGCAGAACCCTAGACCTTCATATTTAAAGGACCCAGCCACATTTGAGTCTCGTTTTCAGAGAAAAACATGGTTTTGAGTGTGAAAAGAGAAAAAGAAGAATCGATAGTGTTCTTGATGGTTTTTGATCGAGAAGAAGTCTACATCGTTGATTCTAGCGTGAATCCGAGGAATGTGGTAGAGATTGAGGCTGACTTTCATGGTTGTTCTCATTCTTAACCTCTTTCGTTTATATCATTTCCCGAAAATCTAAGGTGAGTGCGAGACCATGGTTTATCTAGGATAATCAGGTGCTTTCTCGTGTTACTTATTGATTGCTATGGAATTGATGATTGTTGTGGGCTGTTTGTGTTGTTATCCTGTTTTTGTGTACAATGTGGTACTATTTATCGATGCAGATGATCGCTCGATGAACCGGAATCGAAACATGTGAGGATATGCTTGATTATGTGTTATGTGATGGAGTATCGATCAACACCTAGTGGAAGTGTCGATCGACACACTCACTGAACTCGTGTCGATCGACACCGTGGTGGTGTGTCGATCGACACAGTTTCTGTATTCGGGTAATAGGTTTCCCTCGTCTCGATCGACACCATGGTGGTGTATTGATCGACAAAGTTTTTCTGTGCTTTGGTATTTGGTGTGTGTTCGTATTATCGTATCCTATTCGTAGTGAATTGGAAGTTGATTTATATTGTACCTTGGGATTCATTATCATATGTGTATAACCGGTAGACAGAATGACCGTCCCACTGAGTATTTGTGATAATACTCACACATCTCTTTTTCCCTTGTGATGCAGGTAAAGATAAAGTGTGACCGTGGAATCATGGCACGAAAAGAAGGATGATGAGGGGCGTATGAGGATTGAGCGTAATTTTCGCTCGATCAGATTTCCTGCAGAGTTTCAGGTTGAGATGACAGTGCATTACCTTGATTGGTGATGCGCATCTCTGGTGGAGAGGTGTAGAGGCTAGGAGGAGGCAAATAGTGTGTACGTGGGGAGAATTCTTGGCAAACTTTGATGCTAAGTTCTTTCCTTAGGAAGGAGTGGATCGTCTGGGGACAAAGTTCATAGAGCTGGTTCAGGGAGACCGGTCCGTACGAGAGTACGATGCAAGTTAGCATGCTTCTGGTGTATACAAGTAAAGGCATGGAGGATGAGCATGTGTAGGTGAAGAGGTTCATGAGCGGCCTTCTGCCTGACTTGAGGATATGTTGCAGAGTATCCAAGTTCGCCTCGAGAGCGCAGCTGGTCGAGATTGTTGCTGCTATTGAGGAGGATGTGCATGATCAGGTGGCAGCAGTTGTTGTTCTGCCAGTAGCAACTTTTGCTGTTCAGCGAAGGAGGCATCATCTGGGTAGTTGTGGTTCTTGTTTTTGCAAAGGCAATAAGCCTGTGCAGGGTCAGAAGAGGAAGTGGGAGGACACTTCTAAGTTGAGTTCTGGTGGTCGTGGTTGCTTTGGTGTGGGAGCAGAAAGCATCATATGGCAAGCTGTCCTATGAGGAAGGGGTCTCGGGAGGTTAAGGTTTGTTTTCATTGCAGAGAGCTCGGGCGTATCAGGCCAATGTATCCCAAGCTACAGGATATGGCGGTGGCGGCAGTGCAGCCTGTGGCGTAGATGGCGGTACTACAGTCGTTGGCTCAGATTGGAGGAGCGCTACGTGTGTATATGTGGGTAGAGACAGGCCAGCAGAGTGTCAGGCTGATCACAGGTAAATCTATGATTTAGAATTTTTAAATTTTGTTTTTATTGAATTATGTTTGTTTGTTATATGTTATTCATGGGATAAAACTATTAGGGTTTCTTAGCACTCTAGGTTTGTGAAAGGACCTTCTTAGTGGACGGTTATGAGTCCTATATGTTATTTGATTGGGTAGCATCAAATTGCTTCATTACTCTGGACTGTGTGAAGAGAAGTGGTATTCAGAGTGAGGCTGATGAACAGGTAAACATGGTCAAGGTGGTTGGAGGAGGGTTTCCAGCTACACTTGGTCGAGCGAGGGGCATAGATGTGCTGATTGCTGGTGAGTCTATGCCAGCAGACTTGGTGATTAGTCCAGTAGAGCTATATGATGTCATTTTTGGGATAGACTTTCTAGAGCGGTACGTGTTCACTTGGATTGTCATTGAGGTTGCATAGTATTTGAGCGCGAGGGAGGGAGGTTGGTGTTCCAGGGAGTGAGACCGGCTTCAAGGAGTCTCGTGATCTCTGCTATTCAGACTGAGCAGATGATTGAGCGGGGTTGCGAGGCATATCTGGCGGTGATTGTGATGCCATAGTTTGTAGGTGAGGCTGGAGTGAAGGATATTAAGGTCGTTCGGGACTTCGAGGATATCTTTTGGTCGATGAAAGGATTACATTTGTCTTGGTCTGATCCTTTCACGATGGAGCTAGAGCTTGGAACAACGCCGATATATAATGCACCTTACATGATGGTTCTAGCTGAGCTGGCAGAGGTGAAGAAGCATCTAGAGAATTTGTCGAGTAAAGGGTTTAGTTGACTGATTACTTCACCGTGGGGAGCGCCAGTGTTGTTCGTGAAGAAGAAGGATGGGAATTTCTAGTTGTGCATTGATTATCGGGGACTTAACCAAATCACTGTGAAGAATAACTACCCTCTCCTGAGGATTGATGAGTTGCTGGATCAGTTGAGGGGTGCTACTTGGTTCTCGGAGATAGATTTAGCGTCGTGATACCATCATATTCTGATTGAAGAGGTAGATGTTGGTAAGACGGCTTTCAGGACGAGATATAGCCACTTTGAGTTTGTTGTGATGCCGTTTAGGTTGACGAATGCACTAGCTGCGTTTATGCGTTTGATAAACGATATATTTGAGGAGTATCTGGATGTGTTTGTGATCATCTTCATTGATGACATTATGGTGTATTCGAGGAGGCCTGGGGAGCATGAGGTGCATCTGAGGTTGGTTTCAGAGAAGCTCTGGGAGCAGAAGATGTTTGCCAAGTTGAGTAAGTACAGTTTTCGCCAGCGAGAGATGGAATTTCTTGGTCACATTGTGTATGTAGAGAGAGTTTCTGTGAATCCAGCTAAAATTAAGACAATCAGAGATTAGCCTAGACCGTGTAATGCCACCGAGATCCAGAGTTTTCTTGGGTTGACAGGATATTACAAGAGGTTCGTCAAGAATTTTGTGAGTTTGGTGCAGAGTATAACGAAGCTGACAGAGAAGGATTTTCCTTTTGTCTGGTCTCAGGAGTATGAGGATAGCTTTGCAAAGTTGAAGGAGATGCTGATGAGTACACCTGTATTGGCGTTGCCCAAGCCAGGTAAGCCTTATGCAGTGTACACGGATGCTTCAGGTATTGGTTTGTGTTGTGTGCAGATGCAGGAGGACAATGTGATTGCATATGCTTCGAGGTAGTTGAGGGGTAGTGAGCGCAATTATCCTACCCATGATCTTAATTTAGGGGACAACTGTATTCGTCTTGAAGATTTTGGGGTCATATCTTTATGGTGGGAGGGTGCAGATGTTTACGGATCACAAGAATCTGCAGCATATCATTACTTAACCATTGATGAATGTGAGGTAGAGGCGTAAGGTATAGTTGTTGGCAGATTATGATCTGTATGTTGTGTACCATCCTAGTAAGGCTAACCTGGTGGCAGGTGCTCTGAGTCAACGGAGAGTTGATTTGGCTCGGGAGCAGGATGTTGAGGCATTGGTGAGCGAGATTAGCACTTTGAAATTATATGTTTTTTCGCAAGAGCCTTTGGGTATGGAGGCAACTAATCAAGCAGATCTTCTGAGTAGGATTCGAGTTGCTTAGGAGAAGGATCAGAGATTGTTGGATGCATTTAGAGTGGTTGGTTTTGAATATCAGGTCTCTTGGAATGGGATAATTTTTGTACGTGGGCGATTTGTGTGCCTAAGGATGAGTCGTTGAGGCAAGAAATCCTAAGTGAGGCTCATGCGAGCAAATTATTGATTCGTCTGGGAGCGACTAAGATGTATCGTGATATGAAACGATACTATCACTAGGTTGGGATGAAGAGAGATGTGGCTTGTGATATGTGCCAGTTAGTGAAGGATGAGCATCAGGTTCCGAGTGGTATATTGCAGAGTTTACCCATTCCAGAGTGAAAGTGGGATATGATTACGATGCATTTCATTGTGGGATTACCTAACTCGGGGACTTTTGATGCTATCTGGGTGATTGTGGATCGTATGACTATGTCAGCATATTTTCTAGCCATAAAGAAGACTGATGGAGCTGCAGTTTTGGCTAAAAAGTATGTGAAGGAGATAGTGAGGCTGCATGGAATGCTAGCCAGTATTGTGTAAGACAGGGATCCCAAGTTCATGTCATATTTTTGGAGGGTGTTTCAGGCTGAGATGGGCACTAAGGTGCATATGAGTACAACCTATCATCCTCAGATGGTTGGACAGTCCTAGAGGACGATTCAGACACTGAAGGATTTCTTAAGGATGTCTATTCTGGATTTGGGTGGTCCTTGGGTGGATCACTTGTGCCTGGCTGAGTTTTCTTATTATAACAAATTTCAGACGAGTATTGGGATGACTCCTTATGAGGCTTTGTATGGGAGGTCGTGTAGGACACCTATATGTTGGACCCAAGTGGGGGAAAAAAATATTTTTGGTGCGAGTTTTATTCTAGAAACGATGGAGAAGATTCATGTTTTGAAGTTGAATATCAAGGAGGCTTAGGATCGGGAGATGAGTTATGCTGATAAGAGGAGGAAAGAGTTGGAGTTCCCGGTCGAAGATAGAGTGTATCTCAAGATGGCCATGTTGCGAGGTCCTAACATATCGTTATCAGAGAATAAGCTGAGTCCAAAGTTTGTGGATCCGTTCCCGGTGGTGGAGCGAGTTGGACCAGTTGCTTATCGGTTAGAGTTTTCTCCGATTATGAAGGCATTTCATAAGGTTATTCATGGGTCGATGTTGAAGAAGTACATGCATAAGTCAGAGGAGGTTGTGGCTTAGATTCCGGAGGATCTTCAGCTCGATTTGCCTGTAGCGGTGAGACCTGTGAGGATTATCGAGAGGAGAGTCAAGGTGTTGCACCGGAAGAAGATACCGTTGTTGAGAGTCTTGTGGGATTGTAATGGTGTTGACGAGGAGACTTAGGAGTCAGAGGCAAAGATGAAGTTAAAGTTTAAAAAGTGGTTCAACAAGCAGGTCGCAACTTGAGCTTTATCTTCTTTGCGGTTCCAGTTTCAGAGTTTAGCGTGGTGCTATATTGTATTTGATTTATGTATTTTCGTTGTGTTGTAACGATTTATACATTTTGGAGATTTATAAGGTAGAGTTTTCTTATACTTCTGTGTTTATTTTTATAAGATGTGAGTTCTTATATGTGTTGGTTTAGAGTTGACCAGTGGTTGGTGATATATCATGGTTTTTACCGGTTTTTAGTCATGATATATGTCCGTTTTTAGAGTCTTTAAGGTGTTTTCGTATCTTTTAGAGTCTTTATAGGTTTTTAGTCATTTGGAGCGTAACTTGTATTTTGGAGTATTTTGGAGCATCGGGGAATGAGCAGTTGAAGTTTCGAATTCGGATTAGATTTTTAGACTTTGTGTCGATCGACACAACTCCTGTGTCGATCGACACACGTTCTTGACAAGCAAAATTTACAAGTTTGAAGATTTCTGTTTTTACCTAGAAGTTCCAGAAGTTTACAATTATGTTCTAAGTCATTTTCAGAACTTATAAATAGTTTTTCTAAGACATTTGTTTAGGCTATGCTTTATTCTGTTGAGACCTAGAAGAGAGATTAATTCAGAGCTTAGACTCTTTTTAGAGAATTCTTTGAAACCTTTTTGTATCCCTTACTTCATCTCTTTAATGAAGTATTATTCATTTATTATGATGTTTTCATTATCTATGTCTGAGTAATCTAGTAGTTAGGTTTAAGGTTTTTCAAAGGCTAATGTTAAATTGTTAAGAATTGGATTACTGTTGGGATCAATCAACTTATGTTCTTCACCTTGATAGTTGTAACTCTAATTTAGGATTGATCACCCCGAATTTAGATATCTTAGGTTGATTGATAGATGCAAAAGCATTATTAGTTATCCAAAACAATATCATAGGTGAGCAAAGAGATTATTCGCAAAGAAATTTGGTTTAGGATCTTGTCAACATATCATAACTGTTTTGTTAATGCTTGACTAAGTTTATAGAATTCGCAAAGAAATTTGGTTTTCTAGGATTTAGTCATAGATAACTTCTGCAACGAAAATTGATTAGTTTTACAATTGCTTTTCGAGTTCTAGAACCGTTCTTAATAAATATCATGACAGTAGTGTAGTTCTTCGATTTTGAATCATGCATGCGAATTACCCGATGTCTAGCGCTTCGTCTCATTAAATTTAAAGAACAACAATCACCATCTTCCTATTTTGCTTTAATCGTTTTTCATTAATCATATTTTACTTAGCTTAATTCGAATTTGGATTTTATTGTGTGATTAGATTCCATGTGGATTCATCCCTAAGTACCACTACAATCTCTTAATTTGAGAGAGTAACCTAGGGTAAATTTGAGCATATTAGTTGGTTATGATTAAGATGATATTCGGGTTAGGGAATATCGTGGTTGGCCACATGAGGCGGTTCTAGTCGATAGTTGTTTATAGACATTTTAGAACTTATTATTCTAGGGGCCGAGATGTCCCCAAATAACTCATTTTTGTGTGGAGATAGTGGTTATCTTGTAACTTATTTGGGATAGTGGTTCCCAATATAAGTATAGAGAGATGGTGGTTCTTTCGAGGGGATGGTGGTTCCCCTGTATACCCAGAGCTCAAAGGAGTGGTACCTGAGAGTGTGAGGGGTATGATACACCAAGTTGGTGTGGTAATGAGTTAAGAGGAATAAATGTCTTAAAATGTGGGTATAAACATGAGATTAGATGTGCGCCTCTGAGATCAGGTGAGATGATCTTGAGTGGTGTTAACGGGGTTAGGTCAGTAGTTTTAGCTATGGTAGATGGTTTTTTGCGGGATTCGATGTCGAATCCATTGATAGTGGGGGAGAGTTATAATAACCGCAAACAAAAATTTGGTTTGGTCGGTTCGATTTTAATTGTTCGGTTTGGTGCGGTTTGGGTGCAGAACCCTAGGTCTTCGTATTTAAAGGACTTAGTTGCATTTGTGCCTCGTTTTCAAGGGAAAAACATGGTTTTGAGAGTGAAAAGAGAGAAAAGAAGAATCGAGAGTGTTCTTGAGGGTTTTTAATCGAGAAGAAGTGTTCATCGGTTATTCTAACGTGAATTTGAGGAACGTGGTAGAGATAGAGGCTGACTTTCATGGTTGTTCTCATTCTTAACCTCTTTCGTTCATATTCTTTCCCAAAATCTAAGGTGAGTGCGCGACCGTGTTTTATATGGGATAATCAGGTGATTTCTTGTGTTACTTGTTGATGATTGTTGTGGGTTGTTTGTGTTGTTATTTTGTTGTGGTACTGTTTATCGATGCAGATGATCGCTCGATGAACTGGAATCGAGCCATGTGAGGATAGGCTTGACACAGTTTTTGTATTCGGGTATCGGGTTTGCCTCTTGTCGATCGACACACCACCATGGTGTCACATGTTTTTATTGCTTTGGTATTTGGTGTGTGTTCATAGTGAATTGCTAGTTGATTTATATTGTATCTTGGCATTCACTATCATGTGTGGATCACCGGTAGACGAAATGACCGTCTCACTGTGTATTTATGATAACACTCACTCATCTTTTTTTTCCATGTGATGCAGGTAAAGATAAAGTGTGACGGTAGAATCATGGCAAGGAGAGGAGGATGATATAGGGTCTTATTGATTTATGTGTTTTGGAACTTAGAACATGGTGTATAGGTTGCTAGTAGTTCGAATATGGAATTAGGAATTTTTGTTGGTTATTGATTTATTGGTTTGTTGAATTAAATGGTTTAGGTGAGTTGTGTTTTTCCGCTGGTTGTTGAATGTCTGATTGGTTGAGGATTAATCGTTGAGAATTAGTATTTATGGGAATACTGAATTCGGATTAATTATATAAAAAAAAATATTTGTTGTTTCAATTTGTTACAATAGAAAAAGATAAAGAGTAATACCTTCGAAAAATACATTTATTGCTAAATATTATTATTATTCTAACTAAGTTTTATTTTATGTTCTTAAATATATACATATGTATATATATATATATATATGTATATATGTGTGCGCTTAAAGTATAGAGGAAATATATAAAAAAAACCCCATATAATTCTTCTTCGTTTATTCACATGCTTAACAATGATCATCACCCCATAACTTATATGTAACAGTATGCATTGTTCAAATTCTCTTCTCATTGGCATCAGCAGCTTCGATTTCAACTATAAGTTCAAGTGTGCTCTTATTCGTCTCATCATCCCCTTTGTTCAACACCATCGTTGTTGGTGCTTCCTTCTTCTTGTACTTCAAGTAGAGGATAAGTTGGAGAATCCCCAATGGAGTCCCCACCATATTAGGTGACTATACATGTATAAAAATCATTTGATACCATCATCAAAATTATGAACATGAAAATTGCTCAACAATTCTCGCAGTATATTATATATATATAAAACTATCCACACAAACAATCATAAAATTGTAATGGACTCTCTTTGGATCATCATACATTGGATTTATTGCTTCATATACCACCAGCCACGGTTTTAAAATACGGTAGTAAAGAGTCTATTAGCTAATTACTATTAACTAGATTGACCAGACTGATTTACGAAAAGTTGTATAGCATAACTGATTTATCTAACTTCAAATTAGTTTAGGGTCGACTACGAAAATATCGGGTAATCACCGATTCTTAAAAGTTATCCATTAAACAAGTGTTCTTTATGGGGATTATTGCATGAAATATACCTTTCTTCATTTTTAATGCAAAACTACACCTATTGTGAAAACTTGCAAAACTACTCTAAATGGGTAGTGAAATTACAGTTAGAACCTTAATGAACAAACAATAAAACTACAGCCGCAATGACCGTTCTATCCTTTTGGAAGTCTTCGTTGGAAATTTACACCAGAAGTCTGCAACGAAATATGGAAGTCTACATCGTAATTATTTAGTAAATTTAAATCTATAAATACATAAAAATAATTTGACCATAAAATCTTTTGGATAATTAAACTAAATGCAATTGTGATGTTTTAAAAATAAAAGTTCACCAAATTAGCATAAAGTAAAAAACAAAAGACAAATTGGAATGAAAAAGTTTACATTTTGGAAGTCTGCAACGAAATATGGAAGTCTACATCGTAATTATTTAGTAAATTTAAATCTATAAATACATAAAAAATAATTTGACCATAAAATCTTTTGGATAATTAAACTAAATGCAATGTTGATGTTTGAAAAATAAAATTTCACCAAATTAGCATAAAGTAAAAAAAAAAAGACAAATTGGAATGAAAAAGTCTACATTTTGGAAGTCTGCAACGAAATATGGAAGTCTACATCGTAATTATTTAGTAAATTTAAATCTATAAATACATAGAAAATAATTTGACCATAAAATCTTTTGGATAATTTAACTAAATGTAATGTTGATGTTTGAAAAATAAAATTTCACCAAATTAGCATAAAGTAAAAAAAAGACAAATTGGAATGAAAAAGTCTACATTTTGGAAGTTTGCAACGAAATATGGAAGTCTACATCGTAATTATTTAGTAAATTTAAATCTATAAATACATAAAAAATAATTTGACCATAAAATCTTTTGAATAATTAAACTTAATGCAATTGTGATGTTTGAAAAATAAAATTTCACCAAATTAGCATAAAGTAAAAAAAAAAGACAAATTGGAATGAAAATGAATGAATGAACTACATACTATCCTTTTGGAAATACTATATTTCATCACATTACATTGAGAAGTTTTGTGACAATGTTGGGACATGGTATTAGTAATTGTTTTGTATTATGTATGTATAGTCTTTATGATTGTATGATTGTAATATATTAACGTTTTAGAGATTTGTGTTACATGATCCATGGTTTATAATGAACAACTTATAAGAAGTTTCAATGTAGGGTTTGATTATGAGAAGTTGAATTCACTACGAGGGGATGTCATTGACATTAGTTTGTTGGGTTTGTGTGTTAAAAATATGGGAAATGGATCGACAGTACAATTTGAAAAAATATTTTTACGTTTAGGGTTACATTTAAAGTTCATAATTTCAAGATTTTAAATGTCAAATTTGGAAAAAAATCTAAAATTATGAATATATTAAATGTTTGGATGATTAATATTATCTTTAATTAACAGTTATGAATAATGTAAAGGAAAAAGTCGAGTTTGGTTTTGAACTGTAGACTTCCATTGTAGCATATTTCACATATGCAAACTTCCAATGTAGACTTCCATTCGTGTTAGTGTTTGAATTGCAGACATCCATTGCGTTTAGGGTTTTATTTTAGAGTATAGGGTTTTGTAAACATCCAAATGGAAGTCTACTTAACCGGAATATTATTAACCGAACCGAATATTAAACCAATAATTATTAACCTAATCGAAAATATTTTGTCTCCATATAAATAAATCATGTTTGTAACCCTAAACAAATCTTTTAGAATCTCTCTCTCTCTCTCTCTCTCTCTCTCTCTCTCTCTCTCTCTCTCTCTCTCTCTCTCTCTCTCTTTCTTTTTCTCCAGCGGCGCTCAACCTTCTTCCCCTTTTCATCGTCTTCTTCAATTTCCGATCTGCTTCTTTCAGATCTCGGATTCCTTACTCCACGCCTCCTGCTCCCGGTTGCAACTCTTGGTGGGGCTTCGATTCGACACAGAAATGTCTGAGTTATGGCAATGCCGAAGGGGTTTGAGCTTTTCATTGATCTCCTTCGCTCTTCTACATATCTGCATATGACCACCATTCTGAAATAGTTTCCACCTCCGTCAATCTCTCGCCGCAGCCTTTACCAAGGCTAGCTACTAGCATCTGATTGTGTCCTTTTCGTAATCTGCCTCTTTATGTCTCTAAATCTCTCTTTCTTTATGTCGGTTCCTCATATTCTTACCAGATCTAGGTCGTTTTATGATTGGGCTTCAGATCGAAGGTTCACAACAAACAAAGTTCGTCTTTAGGTTTGTCTTATTCTTTTCTCAAAAAATTTCTCTGCGGTTTGCTTCTTATTGAATTTTTTTCCTTGCCAGAGTCGAGGCATCTCACTGAAGAACAACAAATATGAAAATAGAGTGTCTTTTTTTCTGACTCGTGAGACAACATAACTACTGGCAAAGTTTATAAGGTTTGTGTTTTTTAGCTGTTTTATAAGAAGTTTGGTTTTGATTTTGTGTCGTTAAAAGTTTTGAACTTGTTTGAAAAACAGCAAACAACATGTGCTTGAGAAAGATAGAAGAGGAGATTATCTTTGAAAGACTATTCAGGTAATTTAAAAAAACACAAGAAGTTGTTATATGTAGCCCTAATATCTTGGCTTGCCGTAGCACAAAGGTATCATTCTTTGTTAATTTTTTGTTTTGGTTTTGGTAATGTTTCTTTAAGTTCTTATATGGAAAATTGATTTTGTAGCCACTTGAAGCTAATGTGAAGGCCAAACTCTCTCAGTTTTGTCATGTCCCGATACGTAATATGTTATTCCTCTATTTTAATTTGTATATGGTTTCTTGTAGATCTGCAATAGGGTCATTAACATCTGCCGTCCATCTTGTGGACTGGTAAGATATCAAATCTGAGTTTGAAAAGTACTTTTTCCTCTCTCTATTGTTTCTTTATTGATTGGAAACATTTACTGTTGTTGTCGGCAACTGAAGTGCATTGTAGACTATTTTTGGAAGTCTGCATCGTAGACTTGGCTGGAAGTCTACGTTGAAGACTTGGCTGGAAGTCTACTTTGAAGTCCGCAAATGGAATGTGAACTTCCTAGGAAGTGTGCAAAAAAAAGGGGTAGTTTTGCATTTGACTAAATTAGTAGATTTTAGTAGTAGACTTCCAGGGAAGTCTACACTGTTTATGTACACTTTCTGGAAGTTTGCAAATATTGGTCAACGTTTTACTTTTTGGTCAAATGCAAAACTACCTCTTTTTTTTCTGTGCAAACTTCCCTGGAAGTCTACTTTCTGATTTCCAAATGCAAAACTACCCTCACGTTTTTGCAGACTTCCAGGGAAGTCTACAGAAAAAGGTCAAACCTGTGGTCAAATGCAAAACTAACCCCGTCTACGTGACACTTTTTTTTTGTTTCCAAAGGAATCATGCAGACTTCCTTGGAAGTCTACTTCATATTTTTCACATAAATAGTCAAATGCAAATATGCCCTCTTCGTTGACTTCTGGAAGTCTACACATAAGTCTACGAGTTTCAGATCTGAAATTTCTAAATGTTTTTGTTTTGATTATCTTTTCACACGTTGAGCTCGTATTTTGATTCCTCCACCTCCGGAACTTAGAATTCTAACCTATATTGGTGTCGTAAAGCAAGATTTGCAAGAAATCAACCCGTTTTTATAAATTATTTTCAAAAGTAAACTTAGCAAGATTTATGTGGGATTGTTCAGACTTTTCATCTTTGATTGGAAGTCTACGAAACACAAAAGGAAGTCTACGTAATGGCAGTTTTGTAATTAAATAGACAGTTTAGTGGCAAAGACTCAAAAAATAGAAGAGAGAGAAAGAGGGGTGTAGTTTTGCATTTGACTATGAAAAATGGTGTAGTTCAGAAAAGTTCCCTTCTTTATATCCATAAATCTATTTCTATTATAAAACCACATTTAGTGTATTTCGAAGTAGGTTAAATAAAGGAAAAGGAACTAAATAAATGTAGTGAATTGGGAAAAAAACACAAACCGCAAGAAAGAGATCATGGCTGAATAAACCATAAGCCATCCAAAGGGAACTAGCCAGAAATGAGAAGAAGGACAAGTAAAACGGCATGTATTCCACACTTTTGGTCTCTATAACTTTCTTCTGCACATATTTGAGTATAATTTGATCCATAAATATTTTATTTTCGTATAAATAAAACCTCTTCCACAAATGGTCTTGTGACATATTTAATTTTAATGATGCTTAAACATATATATATATATATATATATATATATATATATATATATATATATATATATCGTACCATAACAACGAGGGGAGAAGCATACATGGAAACAGAAGCCACAAAGCCAACACTTCCGACGAATGATTTCAGGTGGCCATGGTCGTCAAACATCACGGCTGATAATGCCACCGTTATGCCGAACACAACGATCACCGGAACAAATGTAATACCAACCTTAATCTAATTCAATTTATGGATATATGGATTGACGTCACTAATTTTATTTTAACAAATGGAAAAAACAGTATATCATATGGTGGTTCTAATGAATATTAATAACCTTTTCTTTAGGCGAAGCGTAGCAGAAATATACGAAAATGAAGATTGATTCGAGAAAGATGCCGACTCCATTGATGGTGACGAGAGGTAAATTCTCCCAAAGATAACTCACAATCGGTAAACCGTACCAAGTATATATCAAACAGTTGAAGAGTGTCATAACGTAAGGAAAACATGAGAATTCCTCTGTGCTTTTCTTCCTAAACACCCTTGAAAATGTCAATCTACATGTGAAGCAAGAATACAAAAGATTATAATTTACTTTCTTCCTTAATTCAAATTAATTTCGCTACTTGTTATTTAATAAGCTTTTTTATTTTTATTTTTGTTAAACGTACATTGGAGCTGTATATAGCAACATGGAAGCTCCATTTCCTGTACGATGTCCATAGATAAATTCAAAAAATAAAAGTCATACAATTTTTTTTCTTGTAAATATAAGTTTTTATGAGCTTTAAAAGAAAAATGTAGGTTTAAAAAATATGTAAATTATAAAATACACAACATATTAAAGAAACAAAATACCCAAAAGTCCAACGGATAATCGAAGTTTATCAGCCATTTGATTAGCCGGAAGAACAAAGATTAGTGAATGGATGGGAAGTAAAGAGTTAAGCCTATAATGTGTATGTATATATAATAATTTGTCTTCGGTGTTCATTTTAAAATAAGAATTTAAATTTGGTCACAAGTTTGGGACATTTGGTAAATTACATTGGTGTGATTTTTTTTTTTTCTTGTCGGGAATTATATTGGTGTGATGAATATCATTAACTATATTGCTGTGATGGATATTATCATTAATTTAATTTTCTGTCGAAACATTTTTTCATAACTCACTTTCAAAAACATTTGCGCCATAACAAACAAGGGCTTATAAAGATTTTATAATGAATAAGTTAGAATTATAAAATCTATTGAAAACTCAAGCACAATCATTTTTAGGAAAACAAAATAGACTATCACACAAATTACAATTGTCATACACAGATGAGTTTCATGAACAGATAAGAACCTAGAGAGATGGTGACACTACAAGAAAACTGTATTTTAGCGTCAAATCTATTCCGACGCTATTTTAGCGTCGATTTTGCGTCGTAATAGCGTCCACAACATAATTCAACGCTAAATAGACGCTAATTAGGGACAAAACATTTTGACGCTAAATCGACGCTATATTGCGTTGATTTAGCATCGGAAATCTAAGTTCGACGCTAAATCGATGCAAATTTAGCGTCGATTTAGCGTCGAACGCATAACGTCGAATATAGCGTCGAATATTGCGTCGAATTTGGTAGGTAGATGACACATTTAACACGTATAACTTCTACACCTATCAATAACACACATAATATTTTCTAGCTCTCCTAAGGAAGACTCTAAATCAACAAACGTGGGAAATTTTTTTGATATTCCAAAATACTCGTGGGAAACCGAAACTCAATGCGACGAATTCACTCAAGAGATACCCACTTACTCGCGGAAATTTGATTCGTGTTCACCAACCCATAATGAAGATTCTACATCAACAATAGTGCCGGACAGCCAGTGCTTGCCAAACATCCACCACATTCCTAAATTCTTGTGGGAAACTGAATCTCAGTGCGACGAATATACTAAAGAGATACCACCTACTCATGGGAAGCTGATTCATGCTCTCCTGCCAATGTTGTGAGTCCCAAATTTGAAGATGGGATCAGTTATTCAAAACGCAAATATGATAAGCAGCCAGAATGTCATGACCAGAAGCGGGTTCTCGACGAAGTTTTGTATAGGCAAATCGAAGACGGACAACCATCTCAATTGATTGAAAAGTCAGATGCTTACGGTGGAAGTACTTCAAATGAATGTAAGGATCACTACTACGATTATGAATTTGCCCAAAGTCCAGAAATCCCAAACTTAAATCTAGAGGTTGATGCAATCAAAAGAGAATTTTGCGACGGATTTTTAGATTCTCCACCAAAGAAAAAAAGGGGAAAGAAAAGTTTCTGGTTCTAACCGTTGTTTGGAGTGGATACATACATATATGTATGTATACATATATGTTTAAAATATTAGTAGTCTATTATGTACTTGTACCATAACCGTTGTATGTTTAATATTTTCAAGTCTCTAATGTATAGTACTTGTGAAAAAAGTCGTTGTATGATTTTTATCGACACTAATTGATTCCTATTAGATTGTTATTGAATTGTTGTGATTATTATCGTTATATGTTGTACACCCAAAATGAAAAATATGTTTAATTTAGCGTCGAATTAGCATCGAATCACTTCCATTCGATGCTAATTCGACGCTAATTTTGTCATCTAGCGTCGAATTAGCGTCGAATTCAAGTGATTCGATGCTAATTCGACGCTAAATAATTTTTTTTTTTAAGTTAATTTTATTTATTAGTAATGAATTATCAATACGTACATTTTGATATAAATTTGTATGGAAATGGATTTAAGAAATATGTAGGAAATAGATTTTAGGAAATTTGTTATGAAAAAATTCATGTGATTGTTATCGTTATATGTTGCGGTTGAGCGTCCCTAATCGCAACTAACTTTGCATTGATTTAGCGTCCAACAAATAGCGTCGAATATAGCGTCGAAATTTCCGGCAAATTTGGTAGGTAGATGAAATATTTAACACGGGTTCACATACTTTTGTAGCATTCGATGCAAAATCGATGCTAAAATCGCCTACATATGGTACCTGCGTCAGAATTCATTTCACAAGTTAAAAATTTGTATATATACTCAATTCTCAAATCAAATTTACAAACATAAAAAAATTTAAACCAAAAAGTTCCAATCTTTACTATATAAGAAAAACTTGATAGTGAATTGATTCCAAACGGTGGATTTAGCCCCATAATCTACTCCTTCCCAGATTTGGCATTCAGAGTACATTCTGAGGCTAAATCGACTGTTTGGTATCAAAGTTTCTGTCGAAACCAAACATTTATAACCATTAAATAGTATCGTAAAGGTAGATTATGGTACATAAAATTTCATATATTATATTGTAAATATAATTAAATAGATATGTAATATCGTAATGTTTAGGATTTAGGATTCATTTAACCTAAATCCTAAACAAAACAAAAAAATGATTTAGCGTCGAATTAGCATCGAATCACATGAATTCGACGCTAAATCATTTTTTTTTATCTTAATTTTGTTTTATATATTAATAATGAAATATCAATATGTAAGTTTTGTATAAAATTTTAAGGAAATGTATATAGGAAAGATGTAGGAATTATATTGTAGGATATTTGATATGCAAAAATTCATGTGATTGTTATCGTTATATGTACCGGATTTAAAATCTTTTAACGGTATCGAATGTTTTCGTATATGGTGCGATTTATTTAACGGTATCGAATGTTTTCGTATATGGTGTGAAACAGAGTTTTAGTACGAAGGATGAGCTACTTAAGGAATTGCGATTGACGGCTTTGATGCTAAGATTTAGTTTCAAGGTGTATAAGTCTACGACAACGCTTTTTGTGGCGTTATGTCGTGTGAAACGGTGCAAGTGAAAGGTAAGAACGAGTGTAAAGAATGAAGCAAACCGGTTTTGGGTGACAAAGTATGTGAACGTTCATATGTGTTCCACGGCAGATCGAGTGGTTCACCGTAAATATTCCACTTCGAAATACATTGGTCATCTGTTTAGAGAGCGAGTTGGAATCATTAACGAAATTTCCCCGGAGCACATCAAAGATTCAATGAAAACGATGTTTGGGATGACTTTAGATTATACCACCGTATATCGATCTCTTAAATATGCACAAACATTGGTTAGTGGGTCACCGAAAGATGGATATCGGCTTCTTCCATCATACTTGTATCACATCGCGAAAGCTAATCTAGGGACAGTGACCGGTCTTGAAATGGATGCAACAAATAGATTTAAATATCTATTCATAGCATTCAGAGCTTCAATAGCCAGATTTAAGTATCTCCGACGAGTAATTGTTGTTGATGGGACACATTTGAGCAGGAAATACGAAGGAACTTTGTTAGTGGCAGCTGCACAAGACGCTAATTTCCAAATATTTTCTTTGACCTTTGGGGTTGTCGATAGTGAGAATAATGAGTCGTGGGAATGGTTTTTCAAGAAATTGCGTTTATGTACATCGGATGGGTACCCGTTGGTCTTAGTTTCATATAGGCATTTGTCTATTATCAATGCATTTGTCTATTATCGAAAGTTTTCCCATGGGCAACACGTGGCATATGTTATTACCATATCTAGTGTAACATTACCCAGATTTTTGGTGGAAATGACCTAATGTACTTGGTCAAAGGTGCTACGTATGCATATACGGAAGAAGCTTATGATCGATACATGGACGCATTACGCACAGCATCACCGGCCATTGCAAAATACTTGGAAGACGCGGATCCAAAACTTTGGTCACGAGTACATTGTGAGGGACTTAGGTACAACATCAAGACTAGCAACTTTGCCGAATCGATCAATGCAACGCTTAAGGTAGCACGCGGATTTCCTGTAGCATACCTTCTTGATTTTATCAGAATCAAGCTTGGAAGATGGTTTTATAAAAGACGAGACGATGCTTCCAAGCTAACCACACACTTTAGTCGGGGAGTTGAATACTTGTTGGCAATTCGTGACCATTATGCAGGTCCAATGACAGTGGACCGGATAGACAATTACCAATTCATTATAAAGGGAGGAACACGAAATTATCTTGTTGACTTGCTTCACAAGAAATATTCTTGTGGTATTTTTCAAATCGAAAGGATACCTTTCTCACATTCTATTGCGGCTTCGATAATGAGTGGTACAAATGTGTCTATGGCGCTTTGTCCATCATACGGTAGGGAGTATTTGTATGTGGCATACTACCAAAACATTTTCCCCAAAAACGACGTGTTACCGTTTCATGTGGTACCATGTTTACCTCCTGAGGTGCAGCCTAAAATAGGTAGGAAGAAGAAGTCTAGATGGCAACCTTACCTAGAATTATCAAGGAGGAAAGGAACAAAACCATGCAAGCTTCACAACCCCTACAAGTGTTCAAACTGCCATCAAACGGGTCATACGTGTCCGCATTGCCTAAGTTAAGGTACTTCAAACCAGACTATGTTCACTAGTTATTCAATGTTTTACATCATTAAATCGACTGTAGTAGACTTCAGGTGTAGACTTCTGTAGTAGACGTCTTTAATAGACACCTTATCTATTAAACTTCTGTGTTTGTTACTACCATCTTTACTTGTGCTGAAGCTGAAGTTATTACATTTTAAACTAAATTTTTGTTCATGCTCAACTAACTGCGTGTCCAATTTTTTTAGAAAAAAAATTTGCAACTTGTGCACAAATCTATGCTCAACCTAGGTGATATAAGATAGTTCAAAATTTGTGTTTAAAAAAATTGTTAGTTGTGTCTGCTTAAATTCGAACAAGGGCTAAATCTAGTAATCTTGTGTGTTTATTTTGGATATGTTTATACTAAAAGCTAAGAGATTATCATTATCATTATCAAAAGCGAAACATTCTTAAGTAGAAGTCTACAAGAGAAATCTACCATAGAAGTCTACAATGTTTAATAAACATTAAATCAGCAGTTAATAACCTATCTTCACAAAAGTACTAACTCATCCCGAGATGCTAAGTATACGAGTTTGTCTTACATGTACAAAAAATATGCAAGAATCCTTATTAGTTTTTAACAAGATAAGGAAGATATGAATTACTGAACCGAAGTACTATCTCGCCTCGTAGAGGTCTAAGTGATCCCAATTTCGATTTTCTGTGCCATCTTGTTTTGTCTCATCGTATATCTCGGCCGCAAACTTGTCCCTGGCTGCCTTGATATCAAAGTCCTTCATCAGGCTAAATGGAAGACCCAAAGCATGACATTCAATGAACTTCAAACAAAACACTCCACAACTCGAACCGTCCTTTTGTTGTGGCACTTTCTGACGCTCGATCGTAAAAGGTTTACGATCCCACAAGGTCTTTCCTCCGCATGACAAGTCTCCCGAATATATTCTATAATCCGAGTAGATGTCATTACAGGTCTACTATCCGAGTTGATGTGTCAGTGTTACCTGACCACTTTTTCTCAAATATTTCAAAAGTTATGAATTACTCTCTCTGTTTTTAAAATATTGATTTTTTAGGTTTTTCCTTGTTTTTAAAAGATTTATTTTTTGCATATTAATTAATGTCTTTTCCTATTACCAAATAAAGTAAAAGCAAAGGTTTGGGGAAAATAAAACAAAAAGTGATTCAGTAGTTATTTTGGCAAAAAATTCTTTTTCTGTATATATCTACAAAAAGTACTATTAAGCCTATTAAGTGTACGATTCTTGAGTATCATGAGTGAGAAAATGGTGTGCTCATGAGTATTATTGTTGGAAAACCCAAAAAGTAAAAATAAATAAATAAAAAGTGACACTGAATAAATAAATAAAGTGACACGTCTCTTCTTTGATTTTTTTGAAAATGGTTGCTTCTATTCGTCTCTTCAACAAAAGGAATCTAAAACGACAAGATATGAATAGATGTGATTGGAACGAAAAAATTGTAATAGTGTGACGGAAGTGTGAAGTAGATCTGCAACAACGAATGCACCTGAGATCTGAAACAAAATTAAATAAACAGATGTTAAACAAGAAGTAAGGTGAAAATGATAAAAATGAAAGTCAGATCTGAAACTTTACTAGTTGGAACAAAATGAATATGAGAACGACGGTGTCCCAGATCTGCATATACCACAAGAAAATCAAATGAAGAGGAATAGTTTATGACACAGAATAATACTCCCTCTGTTTCACAAATATTAAGAAAAGTAATTATACATGTATTGATTTCTACGGTAAACATTTTTCAAGAAAATTCAAAGAATAGTCTTTGAATCTTTTTTTTGGAAACTAATTGTGAAACGGAGGGAGTAAGAGATAAGGGTTGGAATTCCAGTAAACATGTTATATATAGAGGGTTAAATGATCCGGTTAGGTTAAAATTTCCGGTTCATGTAGACTGCAAATGAAGTCTACATTCTGAAACCCTATACTCTAAATCTAATCTCTAAACACTATGTAGACTGCAAATGAAGTTTACAACTATAAAGTAGACTATAATTGAAGTCTACAATCCGAAACCCTAAATTAATTATTTTCAATGGATTACTCAAATCCTTAAATAAAATCTTGTTTCAAACATTCAAACATGTAATATATTCACAATTTATCAATTTTATGCAAGGTTTATGTTTTTCAACGTTTTAATGTAGGAATTATGAACCTTAAATCAAACCCTACATTATAACTTTAATTACTCTAAAATTTAAACTGCATATATGAATACCAAAACATAAACCCACTACAACCATAAATTCATACAACTTATATGCACCTAATTACAAAAACTACTCTCTTCAATAGCTAACTAAATTGTGATGGGGGAGAAGCTTATGGTATTCATGTATACTCTAGTATAGAACATGTTACTCACTCATTCATTTATTTTTAATGCAATTTGTTTTTTTTCTATAATTTCATTCAATTTTGTGAAATTTTTTTTTTCATACTTCACAAATGATTATAGTATAATTATGAACAAGAAAGTTTTACAAAAGTACTTTTTCCAATTTATAAATTTAAATATCATATATAATTACGATGCAGACTTCAATTGTAGTCTACATAGAGTTCTGTAAAAGGAGAAAAATTTTACAACACGTGTAAAAGTTCTAAAGTTTAAACTAGCCCAAGAATTAACCCCAAGTCCACACTGTCCGCCTCCTCCTGGCTTGAACTCCTGTCCACCAGAGATAGGCATCACCATCCAAGAACCCTACCGCCAGATCTACGCGGTACTCCTCAGGACATCTGATAGAACGAAGCCTACGCTCTACCTTTAACCTCCACTCGTTGGTTGCCTCTGGTCCCCCTCCACCCGAGAAGGACAAAGGACCCATGTCCTGCATCTCGTTGAACATCACTAGATACTGCTCCCTTGGGTTCATCGTTGGAGCCTGCACTGGTACTGCAACCGGTAACCGCTCCAAAATCAAAGCTAGTGTCTTCGCCAAACGATCTTCCGGATCCAGAGCTCCGCCCGTAGCATAACCCGAACCTGGGCCTCTGGCCGCACCAGCAACTCCGGTACTGCCTCTGGCACCGGCAGTCCTAACCGCCACACGGACACTGCTCACTGAATCATCCTGATACGTCGGCGAAACAGCCTCCTGCTCTCACGACTCACTCTGAGTCACCCACTCGAACGACGTAGTCACACGACCCCGACCACGACTTCGGCCTCCATGGCCACCAACTCTGCCACCACGACCTCTCAGAACTCTAGCCATCGCACACTAGAATCTATTTGAAGGCTCGGAGAGGATGAACTCTAGCCATCGCACACATACCATGGAATCTCTTTGAAGGCTCGGAGAGGATGATCTAAGACTCTACAACTCACAGATTTAACTAACTACTCATAGCCAATTCATGCCATAGTCTCAAATCAACCAATTACTAACAGCCCTAGAACCGTAAGGGCTCTGATACCAAAATGAAACAACCAAGCTTTTTTTTTTTTTAAACTAAACATTTCTACTGCGGAACTCACAATCAATTAAATCCAAATACAATAATCCAATAACTCCATAATAATTCAAATACCAATTTCAGGAATGAATAAATAACAATCTAGCAACCTATGACCACAGACTCACTAAACCAACCATAACAAAATATACATCCTATCATCCTCTCGTCCCAGCCATGATTCTACGATCTCAAACTTTACTTTACTTTACCTGCAACACATGGAAATAAGAGTTGCGTGAGTATTATCACAAATACTCAGTGAAGCGGCCATCCCGCCTACCGATTACATAATAGGGAAATAGCATGTCAATTACTACGCGAACAATCATCATTCAACAGATATGCAACAATAAACAATTATGCAATTTTCACAATTTATCAAGTGGTGTCGATCGAAACTCCTCCTGGGTGTCGATCGACACTCCAATTTCAAAACCAAACCTCGCGATCAGAAAGAGTGGTGTTGATCGACACCTCTCGCAGAAACCGAATCCGAGTCAAATCCTCTCGCAGACTCGATTCGTTTCCTCCTACAAGATCAATCTCGACCAAGCCACAACATATCACACGAAAAACAAAGGAATAACAATTATAATCATCACAAATCACTCACTCAATCTCCTAACAAACTAGTCCCGTAACCGCGATCACGCACTCACCTCAATTTCGGATTAAAAAGGGGAAAAGAACAAACGAGGAACGACGATGAACAGCGACGAACCAAGGCTGAAACTCGCATGAACGAAACCCTAACGCCACTAGCTACGCAGCATGGTTATCTCTACGCTCGAGGAATCACACGAGAAAGTTTCCGAGGGATTTCTTTACAACAATCCTTCGAAAACTCTCACAATCTCTTCTCTGCCTCTCTCACACGGTTTCTCTGGTCCAAAAAGGGCCACAAGTCTGATAAGAGACTTAAATACGGAAGCCCTAGGTTTATTCCCTTAAACCGAACCAAACCGCGATCAAAAATCTAAAAACTCGATTCTGCAATAACTGGTGTCGATCGACACCCTCACCAAAAAGCACTTATTTGGTTTCGAGATGTTACAACAATAGCCTAATTAATCTTTATATTATAACTAAGGCAACAACAGTAATGTCAACCAATGCTCACGATGTCTGGCTAGGATTAATCGTGATGAAGTTGTTGACCGTGTGGATGTTTTATTTCCCGTATGAGGAAGGTTTCCAGAAGACTTGAATTATGCAGTTATATTCTCTCATTATTCCATAGATATGCTCTTCTACCATTCTTTTAAGCATTTGTAGGTTGTATTAAACACTTCCACAATTGTTTGGATTATAGAAAACTTTTTCTTGTTATCTGCGTAATGATGCATCCTGAACAAACATGAAACTTATCGACTTACGCATATAATCAATGGAATGTTAATTTGAATTGTATCCTGGTGAACTAACCTCGGCTAGAATCCAAGTCAGGCTCTTCATGACCCAATGCATTACACTTGATACATTTACATGATCATAGATTATATGTCTTTAGATGGGAAATAGATCATCAAAAATTAAAGAAAAATAGGGAAGCTTTACTTTTATTTTAGACGCTTGTTTGGATTCATAGCCTGCTTTGGAATCACAGTTGAAAGTGTAAAAACTGTAGGAGCATAATTTCTAAAAAACAGATACAAAATTTCAAAAATCGATACCACAATGATAAACGATGAACGGTTTGTGTGGAGGCGAGACACTCTTTCCATAATTCTTTAATTGCCCGTAATGTGACGGTTTTTAATACAATTAAGAATTTCTGGATACAACCACACGATCGACTATTTCGTAACATTAAAAAATAGAAGTTAACAAACCCATGATCTATGTGTACTCTCAGACACAAAAATAAAATAAACATGTGAAGAGCTTAGTATTGTTCTTGATAATCATTATGATGAGTGGAGCATGACTATATCATATAGCTTAACATCTCAATATATACTAACATCAAAATCATAATGGGAGGTTTTAGAATTTAATATCATCATCAATACCTCTTTGAACATGTACTACTATTGTGTCTGTTACAAAAAAACAATTTACACTTAATATTGCACATAATTACCAATAATAAAGAAGATATTTGTTGACTTAATCAACACTTTATTCAAAAAGAAATTTGTACCAAAAAAAATAAAATAATTATAAGGTTATAAATAAATAAAATGACACCTGTCATCTTTTCATAATTTTGCTTTTGGGAAACCTTAACATATTATATAGATCTTTATTATATTTTTGCCATATTTTTTTTGTTTTTATGTATCTTTTATCTCTAATATATATATGAAGCGATACTACTTTCCTAGATGGACAAATTGCGGTGGGCTAAATTTAAATTATTTCTGAGAGTCTTGGTTAGAAAAATTATATCCACTACAAATTGTATTAAATTTTTCCAATCATATTTTAGTATTTCAACAATCTAAAAAGTTTAATATTTTTTATTGGTTCATGTTTTGTTTTCTTTTAACGAAGCTTCTTTTTGTGACATTTAAAAAAAAAAATCATGATTACTTATAAAAAAATCAAAAAAAAAATATGGTTAATGGAATAATATAGATTATATAGATTGAAGGTTAATGGAATAAGAAATGCCGGAACTTTTGGTGGTTTAATTTTTTTAGATGGTTTATTTTTGTTGTTTGAATTAAATTATTTTTTAGGTGATTTATTTTTGTTTTTCGAATTAAATTATTTTGGAATAAAAACTAAATGGAGGAAATTTTATTTTATTTTTGGATAAAAGAGGCGACACGTGTCATCTTGTTAGAGCTTGTTGGCTTTCGTAAACCTTAAAATATTATAAAGACTAGAAAAAGTCCACGCGTTGCGTGGAAAACTATATATATAAATTTTAAAATTATTTTACTGTATATAATTGTTATTTAAAAAATATTTTAACAAATTATATTTTTAAAAATCAAAATATAAAACTATATGACAATATGTTTGAAAATTTTATTAGATTTAAAGACAAACAATATGTTTTATCTTATTATTTATATTTGACAAAAAAAAAACCAATTTTATAATTGACTTGAAACTAAATTAGTGAATTTTCTTATTTATATTGCATAAACATATAAAGGTAAAGTGATTTTAAACTATTTTCATATTGATATATTATAAATAAATTGATTCATATCAAGGTCAAATATTCAGATTTCGTAATTATATTCAATAATAAATTGATTAGATTTTGTAAGTTTATTGTAGTAAGTAAATGTGGACGTTAAATTTAGATGAGATCAATTTGATGGTAAAATAATTAATAATTTTTTGAATTTAAATAATCAAAACGTTATATGGGCGTTTAAAAATTAAATGTTGAATTATAATTGATAAATAAATGGAAAGATTAATTTTGGAAGTTTAGGAATTAATACCAATCACGAATGATTATTATTAAAGGTATATAAATTTATTTAATTAAATAGATTCCACATTACAAAAAAATAAAATATTTGTCATTTCAAAGAATGACTTTTAGAAAAACTTTTAGTAGCGGGTTATATATGTTTCTATCCGTGATATATACAAATGTCTTTAGTAGTCTAGTGGTTCTTCTCCACTTAAATTATTGAGGTTGCTGGGTTCAAAACCTACACAAAACATTTTAAACTTCTTTTTTTAAATAAAAATTTGTAAAGAAAGAGATGACACGTGTCGTCTTGTCAGAGCTTGTTGGCTTTCGTAAACCTTAAAATATTATAAAGATATGAATATAATTATGTTTCACATAACGAAGCTTGGTCAAAGAATGAGGTCAAAGTTAACGGATGAATTAGTTGGAGTCTTAGTTTAGAAAGTCAGATGTTTGCCCAAAACGTCTATAATACTCTTCATGTATATCATAATCATAATAACAAGTAATATAAGCCGTTTTATTTGTTTGCTTTTTCTCTCCCCCAAATTAATTAATATGTTGAAGTTACATCATAATATATGACATAATATCATTCTCTGCTTGCTTAATTGTTAGTCATTTCACTACTTTAGGAAGCTTACACTATTGTCGACTATGTAGATAAATTTAATCCTCCGGCTTTGCCTTTTTTGGAGATTAATCGCATCTACATATAATCTTTTTTTACAGTTAAAGTTATACATATCAATAATCATTTTGCTTCGAGTAGATCCTGGATACTATAATATACTCCAGAGAAAACACATTTATTCAATCTACGAATAACTGGAGTAAGAATACTCCTGAAAAAACTATCAAGGGATGAGGAGTTGACAAATTGTGTGATTTTGGAATTCTAGTCTTATTCTGTTGTTCGTTCGAATGCTCCAAGATTTTGGTTTAAGCACAAGTTATTAAGACAATGCCATCTCAAAATATTAAGAGGTTATGTGTAATTTTGTTTTCGTTAAAACATATATTTGATGCGTGCATGGAGAAAGGGCAATAAATGGAAGAACCGACAAGGTTCACTACTCAACCGGGCGTACCGGTCTCATCATTAGTCCGTACACCGATTTGTAAGATAGATTGACCAGGGGCAGATCTAGAGACAAATTTCAATGGGGGCACAATAAAATAAATAATCAAGTATTTAATTAAAATATGAGAAAAGTTTATTAAATAACCATAAAAACAAATTTTATTACCAAGAAATGAAGATATTGTTTGAAATCACTATCTTAACTATTTACTAATCTTATTTGAAATATCATCTAGCAAAGATCACAAACAACTAGTTTACTTAAGTAAACAAAATATTAATAACTTATCATAAATATAAAAAACAAATAAAATCATCTAATCAATCACGTAGAATCAAACATAAAAACGTTAGATATTGTAGAAAAGAAAGGAAAATAGCAAAGAAGTGGGGGCATCGACCTCTCGAACATCCCAAACACATATTTCACTGGGTGCAAGAGTTACCAATTAAGCTAAAAGTGTATACATTATCATGGTAAATTAGAATTTTCCTAAAATCCACTGGGTGCACGTGCCCTCACTATTATCAAAGTGCGCACCTAAGATTGACTGTGGTAGAAAGAGAGTTTTGATGTAGCAATTTGTGGTGTGTGATCCAAATAATAACTTAGTTTGCAAGTATAGCTTAAGGATCGAACATAAGGAAACTAAAATTCAAAGTACTAAATTATGATAACTCTAGTATTAAGCTAAGCAAAGTAAATATTTGGTTAGTTGTTAATAAGTTTAAGTTATGCAAAATAAGAAGAAATGAAGATACGGTTTGATGATATTATGAAGAATATTGAGTCATGGACTTAGCAATTAATCAAGGGTGTTTTACGGCATAACTAATGGTGCAAGGCTCTTCACTAAAGCTCAATCCTTGATCATAAAACACTATTACAAATAAGCCCACTGATAATGTTATTAATCACCGCGTTTAGCTAAACTTTTATTTGCAGATTTGGTGATCTCCAAGCATGATCAGTCAAGTTCCACTAAGTTCACAAATCACCCTAGCATCGACATTCGTTGGTTAGGAAAGAAATGCCAATATAAATTTTTTTCAAGCATTTTCACTAACACCTTTCGCATGGAAAATAAACGAAGATCAAGGTCACGATTTGTCAAGACTAGCACTAAGCATTACCCATATTGAGGACGCTAAGCATAAAGTTGTAACCAACATTAGCTGACCCTCAAACACGTCTAATCTACAATGTCCACAATCCAATGAGATTACTAATTACTCATGATTATGCGAAAAGACATAAAGTAAACTGGATTAACCATAATGAAAGCTATAAACAAAGAAAGATTGAAACTTTCATTAAAATACTAAAAGAAGTGAAACTTAGAACATTCAAAGTCTAATTCTCTAAGAGGCAAAATAAAAATGTACAAAAGGAACTTAGGTTTACACAATAGCAAAAAACATATTTATAGCCATTGCGTACAGTACCATGGTTAACCAGATCAGTTTGGATAATTCGATCAAAAGCAAAAAGAAAAAGCATAAAGTAAAAATTTGATATTGGTCGAGCCCATATCGGTTTACTGACCAATATAGCGAGATTGTTTTTCCGGATTAGCAGTTTGGCTCCTCAGGTTAACGGTTCCTCGGTTCCATGGAACCGATACAGTGCTCCTCGTCGCGCGGGTCCACTCTTCACCTGATGCCTCAAGTTCTATCGTATTGAGGGAAAATCACAGTCTATCGGTGTCACAATATCGGTTTCGACCGATAGACCGGTTCTCGACCCGCAGTTCCATCTTCTAGTACTCCACTCGCAGCACTCCATCCCGCATTTAACCTCCAGCTTATTGGTTTGGAGATTGATATATGGCGCTTTAGCTCAATTACGACCCTTGTTAGCTCCCTTTCAACTCCAAACTCCACCAATTTATCATCCAAGCTAGAATAGCTCCAAATAGCATCAAAAACCCTGAAAAATAGTTATAAAAATGCAAGATGTACAAAATCTTAATCCTAAACTCTAAAATACAATTCTAAGCTAAACTAAGCTATTATGATCCTATATATATGCAATAATGATGAATATGAGTGATGAATGAATGCAAATATATGCCTACGAATGCTAAAATATGGGTTTATCAAGTTTGTTCTTAAAATTTGGATGATGTTTAATCAATATGAATGACGTGCCTATTTAACTAGACACCAAAGGATAACAATGAAGTTTAACCTCTCAACACACGAAGTTAGAAGTCTTATATATGGGGTTGAATTGCATGGTAATGTAGTAGTTATCATCCCTTTCAAGACAAATTTGCTTATAATTAGTGAAGATGGTGTCAAATCTAGAATTTTATCCGGCTTTCTCCATGCTTAAAGAGAATTTTTATAATATGCGACTCTTGGCATGTCACTTTACAAGTATGCTATCGTTTGAAAATCTTTGCAAGAATGCCATTTTTTAAACTTAAATTATATATTTTTGGACAAAAATTCTAGAGTATTTGCAATGGTAAGTAATGAAAATTATTATATATTAACCGAAACAATATTTGAGATCGGCGACGTCTACAATAATATCCATTGTTGAGCTAAACATTAACTCAAACATGGGAGCTCACCGGCAATGAAAAAAATCTATATTAACCATGGGAGGTCGACAAAACAAAAACCTTTCGAAGAGAGAAACTACAACGAGTCGAATCATATCCGCCGAGTTGAACATTCACAGAAACATGGGAACACGGCGGCGATAACTATAACTCCAATGTGAAGTGTGTGACGTGTGCTCTTTTTCCCTTGATTTGGTTTTTCCCACTGAGTTTTCTAGACAAGGTTTTTACCGAGGCTTGCTCACACACTTACATACTTTCCTCATTGACGACAAGCGGTTCCAAAACACGAGTCTACAAGGAGTCTGTGCCGAGCTAAATGCTTACAGAAATCACGTCAAACTCGACAACATTTACAACTCAGCAGAACTTTGTTTTGTGATTTCATCTCGTCAAAACACATCTTGGAGGACAATGGCAACGTCTACGACGTATCTTCTTGGAGCATCGACATCACTTGCGTCTTCTTCTACCTTCACACTAGCATACCAGACACTGCCAAGCTGGGGGCTAACTGTAGGGTCGGATTCTACCCCTGCGAGATCGATGCAACGACAAGAAGAATTATGCCAAGTCCAGAAGAAATCATAAACATGCTTACAAGGGCTCAATTTGTAATTAGGCCAATAATACAATTAGATCCATGTTTAAAATGGATTTAATGATATTATGGACCTAAAGCCTATTTATTGCTTAATGGGCCAGACCCAAACCTATAACTTAGACCTAGGATGAAAATTTATATATATAGCTTATTGCATTCACCCAGAAGGGGGTCAGAATTTCTCATAACAAAATAATAAAGCTTTCTTAACAGCTACAAAACAGTCTTCTCTATTTTTCTGCATTGTGATTTTATTCTGAAGTCTCGCACTTCCTCTAACAACCCTTACAAATTCAATTGTGCAAGTTACGACTCCTACAATCATCACATAATAACTCGTGTTAATCGACACCAAGCAACTGTCAATCGACACCAATCGCAGAAAACATCTGAATCGAGTCATCTCCTCTGGCTCAATCGCGAATAGCGACAATCGATCCACCTGCACCAGAACATCAACAACATAATCCACGAGCATATATCACAGAGAAAAACAGGTTAACAATCAATCAATTCCACAAAAACGCATTATTATTAATCCAAATTGCCTAGAAGCCATGGTCACGCACTCACCTTAGCTTTTCGGGGATTAGAAATCAATCAACAACACAACTAGCACTAATCACAGCCTCAACAAGACCAAAAGCTACTGGTTAACCTTCTCTATCCCTGAAACTCAACACAAGATTTTCCCTAAACCAAATTAGGACATTCTAAAAAACAGAACCGACGCATTGACATTGAATCAACACTGAGAACAAACCTTAGCTCAGAATAACGATCAGAAAAATGATTCAGAAACTAGAGCCGAAGAGCTATTTAACGACATATATACCATTGCCTAAATCCTTCTGGCGCCTTAGGTTTTCCGGCGGAATTCCGACGGATTGTGCCGCCTTTTCGATGATCACGAGGCGTTAGGCGGAAGAAAAATTAGGGTTTCCGTAGGAAATCCGTCTTAACTTTAAGACGGATTTGGTTTTTTTTTTATTATTTAAAGTATCATAAGTTAATAAAGTATAAGGATTATAAGGATTCGCCAATATATGATATGATTTTAAAGTTGATTAAAAGGGGTTTTAAAGGTAATTAAAAGAAATTTTTAACTATTTCACAATGTTTTTTAAAGTTGTTTATAAGGTTTATTAAATGTTTTTCTAAAACAGATTATAAAAATTTAAAAAAATACAATAAATTTATTTGAAACATATTATAAGGTTATAACCAACTACTATTTTACAAAATTCTTATACATTTTTTAAAAACCTTATAATCAACCTTTAAACCTTATCATATACTTTAAATAAAATAAAATAAAAAACAAAATCCGTCGGAAATCCATCTTAAATGTAAGACGGATTGCCGACGGATTTGGTTTTTATTTTATTTTATTTAAAGTATCATAAGTTAATAAAGGTTTTCAAAGGTAATTATAAGGATTCGCAAGTATATGATATGGTTTTAAAGTTGATTAAAAGGGGTTTTAAAGGTAATTAAAAGAAATTTTTAACTATTTCACAATGTTTTTTAAAGTTGTTTATAAGGTTTATTAAATGTTTTTCTAAAACAGATTATTAAAATTTTAAAAAATACAATAAATTTATTTGAAACATATTATAAGGTTATAACCAACTACTATTTTACAAAATTCTTATACATTTTTTAAAAACCTTATAATCAACCTTTAAACCTTATCATATACTTTAAATAAAATCAAAAAAAAAAAACCAAATTCGTCGGAAATCCGTCTTAAATGTAAGACAGTTTTCCGACGGATTTGGTTTTTTTTTTTTTTATTTAAAGTATCATAAGTTAATAAAGGTTTTTAAAGGTAATTATAAGGATTTGCAAGTCTATGATATGGTTTTAAAGTTGATTAAAAGGGGTTTTAAAGGTAATTAAAAGAAATTTTTAACTATTTCACAATGTTTTTTAAAGTTGTTTATAAGGTTTATTAAATTTTTTTCTAAAAGAGATTATAAATTTTTTTAAAAATACAATAAATTTATTTGAAACATATTATAAGGTTATAACCAACTAGTATTTTACAAAATTCTTATACATTTTTTAAAAACCTTATAATCAACCTTTAAACCTTATCATATACTTTAAATAAAATTAAAAAAAAAACTAAATCCGTCAGACATCCGTCTTACATTAAGACGGATTTCCGACAGATTTGATTTTTTTTTTGATTTTATTTAAAGTATCATAAGTTAATAAAGGTTTTTAAAGGTAATTATAAGGATTCGCAAGTATATGATATGGTTTTAAAGTTGATTAAAAGGGGTTTTAAAGGTAATTAAAAGAAATTTTTAACTATTTCACAATGTTTTTTAAAGTTGTTAAGGTTTATTAACTGTTTTTCTAAAACAGATTATAAAATTTTTTAAAAATACAATAAATTTATTTGAAACATATTATAAGGTTATAACCAACAACTATTTTACAAAATTCTTATACATTTTTTAAAAACCTTATAATCAACCTTTAAACCTTATCATATGCTTTAAATAAAATCAAAAAATAAAACCAAATCCGTCTTAAACGTAAGACGGATTTCCGACGGATTTGGTTTTCTTATGATTTTATTTTATAATTTTGTTTCTTGTATTTGTAATAAATTGTTTTGCAATCTAAAAATTATAATACATTGTACGTAATTAAAACAGTAAGCTCGTTGGATTTATTTTACTAATAGCATGTAAAACACAAACATATAAGAATTAATTTTTCCTTCCTACAAAATCGGTAACTTCTACGCCCATCCCGACTCCCCGATGATTTATCCAGTACTCGACGGTACAAACTATTTATATATTTTAGTTTCTTATTTTTGGAATGATTTGCGTATAAATTTATGGAAATAAGTATTTTGAATCGTTTTACACATATAAAACACCAATATTTCACAATCCCTAATAGGAAATATAACACATGACCACATTATATGATCGTACAATAGATACTAGGACATTATTTAACATGAAAGCAACATAAAGCTGTTATCATAAAATTATTCATAATCATGGACAAGTTGGCTGTTTATTCTTCATCGGAGTCTGGGACTGTTTCATATTCGTACCCAGTAGTTCCTCCATCTTCCTCGATGGTCGATGCTTCCATTGGTTAGTATTCAGCAATCATCGAATTAGCACCGATTATCTGTTTGAAAAATGATTTTAGTTAAGCATTCCCATGAATATTTTTAAACGTATGGTGTATCTACCTTAACAATGTTCTGCTCTGTGATGTTCAGGTACTTTGGGTTCCTATCAAAACGGCAAACGGTAACATTTTTCAGGATGACCACCGCACCTACACCAGTCGTGAGTCTGTACTCGTCCTTCTTGAAGATGTTATGGTGCATGGTTCCCTCGATTTTTCCTGAGGGATCTTTTAAGGTTACTAGTAGATTTCTCTGGTCATTGGGGGTTAAACTAGAGGGCATAGCCACAATCTGATAATGAATTAAATTATATACTTGTCAGATAAATTGTCTAAATGTTAATAAAATAGGTGGAACATGTAAACCTTTTTGACTTTCAAAAATTGTGAATGCGGGGATTGAATTTCTGCAACCTGGGTCCAGAATGGTGTGCTCCTATTGTTATAAGAACCTACATGTATGAAGTATAGATTTAGTATTTGTCAGCTACAATCATTATTGTAAAAGTAAAAGCGGTAATTATATATATATATATATACCTTCACGGATTATGTAATCGATAGTAGAAGTCCACCGAGGACTACTAAAATCCTTGTCGGCCTGTGGTGCCTCATTAATGACCTCACGAATAAAATCTCGTGTTGGGCGTGGCTGAGAACTTTCACCTCACAGCACCTTTGCATCATGAGACCTCTTTCGAAACAGGCCTCGCCGTACCACTTGGCCAGGTCCCGGTATTACGGGCGTTTGGTTCTGGGATTGTTGAGTTGGATGGAGTGAAATTGTCGGTTCAGCATCAGTAATATTTAAGTTATCGTAAGGAGGGCTTGAAGGAAATAGAGTTGTGGTTGGAGGGTTTTGACCGGGGGCTCGGTTTTGCATATAGTAATTCCACAGATCTCTGTTTGCCATTACGAAATTGAATTTTTCTGTGTTATGAATTTGTGTTCAAATGTTTTTATGGTCGCATTACCATATGTGCAACCTTATGTAGAACGGATATCCGTCGGAAAACCGTCAAAACACTCCGACATAACACCCCACCAATCCCATCGGCCACTGCACTTGATTTGTTAACCACTCAAACTTTGCCGACATCGGAAACCGTCGGCAATCCGTCGGAAATCCGTTACATAATTCTGACAACATAGATCCGTCGGAAATCCGTTGTTACAGCTGACCAATCAAACTTTGCCGACATCGCAAACTCTGCAAGCCGACGGAAATCCGTTACATAATTCTGACGACTAAGCTTCGTCGGAAATCCGTTGGTACAGCTAACGAATCAAACTTTGCCGACATCGTGTAGTCTGAATTTCGTCGGTAATACGGACGGAATACTGACGGTTTATACATATAACTTCAACTATAAATACACCTGATGGAGTGTATATCTTCTACACCTCAAAAAAAAAAAAATGTCTTCTAGGGATCCTAATGAAGACGGGAAAAAAACATCTGATGCAAATTTTTTTAATGTTCCAAAATACTCGTGGGAAACCGAATCTCATTGCGACTAGTTCACTCAACAGATTCCCACTTACTCGTGGGAATTTGATACGTGCTCACCAATCGATGAAGAAGATTCCACATCAACAGTAGTGCCTGACAGCCAGTGCTTGCCAAACATCCAGAACATTTACGATAGGCAGCCACAATGTCCTGATCATGAGTGGGTTACCGAAGCCGAACAACCATGTCATTTGATGGAAAAGTCAGATACTTATGGTGCAAGTACTTCAAACGTATGTAAGGATCAGTACTATGGTTATGAATTCGCCCAAAGCCCAGAAAAGCCAAACTTAAATTTAGATGTTGATGCAATCAAAAGTGAATTGTGCGACGGATTTATAGATTCTCCACCAAAGGATCATTACTATGATTTCAAATTCGCCCAAAGCCCAGACAAGGCAAACATAAATCTAGATGTTGATGCAATCAAAAGAGAATTGTGCGACGGATTTGTAGATTCTCCACAAAAGAAAAAAAAGAGAAAGAACATCACTAAATGGTTCTAACAAATGGTGAGTTCAGAGTGGAAACGGACATATGATTGTAAAATGAGGAGTTTATTATGTACTTGTACCATAACCGTTGTGTGTAAAATAATTGCAAGTCTCTAATGTACCTGTTTAAGAATATGTGTTTTAAATTTTATGTTTCATTACATGTTAAGTTTTATTGGAGTTGGAAGACCAATATTTATCGTTAATTAGTCATCGAACATGAGTACATATATACTATTAAATAATATGAGATACAAGATTTGTCCACCGCTGAAATGATTATGCCTCCTTTATTTGATTTTTATTTGTATGTTGTAATACTTAGATTCTCGTCCACAATCGGCTTTCTTAATGAAATGAAAATATTATAGGGAACACACAAATGTGAGAGAATAACATGAAAAAGCAAACATTTATTCATAAATTATTATTCTGAATCTTCGAAGGAACCTTCACTAGGGATAGAGTCTGAATCGTCGTCAAATTCTCCACGTGGTTCATCTTCGTCCGAATGCACTAGATCATCCCCGACATGTGTGACATCAACGACAAGGTCAATGTTATCAATCTCCTCCACAGGTGACATTGATACACTTCTTGATGGTTGTAGAGCATCTTGTTCTGGAACTCCGTAGATTTTTCCTCTCGGGTTTATTGGAGTTACTGTGATCCACGGATCTGTACGGTACGTAACTCGAGGATAAGGAATGTAGCAAACCTATTAATAATTAGTGAATATTGTTAATATACATGAACAAGAAACCTTAACTATGAGTACATAGGTAAACATATATAGTGTATTGATACCTGGTCTGCTTGAGACGCAAGGATAAATGGATCGTAATATTGTAGTTTCCAGCTTGAATTTATCGAAATAACACAAAGAGGGTCAACTCGAACCCCTCGACCATTGGATGGATCATACCAATCGCACATAAACACAATGCACCTCAAGTTCAACATTCCTGGATATCGGATTTCCAAGATTTCTTTTAAAATCCCATAGTACATGGTATCGCCGGATTGCGCCGAAATACCACAGTCCGCAGTTGACCTTTGACGTCCTTTCTCACGGATCCTGAACGAATATTCCCTAGTGCAAAACAGGGGATATGAAGTCGCGGTAGTGCGTAAGCCATGAACAAACTCCACTAACCATGTCGGGATTGATCGACCACTTGCTAAACTTTCGGAAACCTAAAAACGATATACGTAAGATATAAGTAACATATGAACGTGAAAATATGCAAATGTAAGACGGATGTAACTATATTAAATTTACATAACATTTCAACCACTCTGGAAATTGTTCGTCTTTCAAGACAGCAAGTTCGGCATCTGTCTTATCACAATGGTAATCACGTGCGAGAGACATGTAGATCCTGTAACATAACAATCGTTAGGAGATGAATGCAAATAATTAAATAAATTTAGTATGATAAATGATATATATACCTTTCGTACTCCAAAATTTCGTCACAGTTTCTGAGGAAATACGTATGCAAATGTGTGACCTCTTGTGGTGATAGTTTGCGTTTCTTTCCTTTTCCACTTGCTCGACCAACTTGGGCAAACAACTCAGGAACAACCACGGCATACACTGCTTTCTCACCTCTATCATCATGTCGGTGAGGCCGTCTCGCCTTAGTACTAACTGCCGGTGGAAAGTAATATTCGGCAAAGTGTGAGACTTCCTCGTTTAGGCTTTGTGCGACAATATATCCCTACACCTTGCTCAAATTTATAACCTTTTTCTTCAGGTGGAACATGTAACGCTCGAACGGATACATCCATCGGTATTGAACAGGGCCTCCTAAGGCTGCTTCTCGTGGGAGGTGAATAGGAAGATGTTCCAGAACGTAAAAAAAAGACGGTGGAAATATTTTCTCAAGATTACAAAGGAGAACCGGGATATTAGCCTCCAAGTTACGTATCCCGTGGGAGGTAAGCGTTCTTGAACATAAATCTCGGAAGAATGCACCAACTCCTATAAACAAAAATTAAACAAGTTAATACATATATAGTAATATTATGGTAGTAAGAAACTAATGGGAGTAAGAAATATACCTCCAATTGCTTGGTGGATAGGTTCTGGAAGAAGATATGCAAATACAAATGGAAGAAGATGATGCATCACGACATGACAATCATGACTCTTCACTCCTATAAACTTGCCTTCCGTCGAATCCACGCAATTACGTAGATTAGATGCGTAGCCGTCTGAAAATTTGACAAATTTTTTGAACCATTCAAAAAATACTTCTTTCTGGCCAGTGTCTAACCGGTAAGCTGGCATCGACAATCTACCGTTTGAAACATGAAGAGATGGCCTCGAACAAATCAATGGCAAGTCGAATCTAGACTTCCAGTTGTCTTTGGTCTTTCCTGGGACGTTTAATATGGTGTTCATGATGTTGTCTAAGAAATTATTTTCCACATGCATGACATCTAGATTATGCCGCAGTAGATGTTCTTTCCAGTAAGGCAAATCCCAAAAAATACTCTTCTTGTGCCAATTGTGATATTCCCCACAACCGTCGACGGGGTAATGGCCATTACCCCCACATTCAGGAGTTCGCTTTGCACCAAAATCTCGTAACTGTTCCAATATGCTGCGACCATATATCTCAGGAGGTGGACCATGTAACACTTGTACATTCTTCCTGAAATGTCTTTTAGAACGACGATATGGATGATTTGCCGGTAAAAAACACCTATGGCAATCAAACCATGAAGTCTTCCTTCCATGCTGCAGTTGGAATGCTGAAGTATTGTCTTGGCAATAAGGACGTGCCAATCTTCCATGCGTTGTCCATCCAGATCACATACCGTATGCCGGAAAATTGCTTTTGGTCCACATAAGAACCGCACACATGTTGAAATTCTGCCGGATTGAAACATCATATGCCTCAACACCATGCTCCCACAACATCTGTAACTCATAGATCAATGGTTGGAGGAAAATATCGAGCGACCGTCTTGGATGATCTGGCCCGGGAACTAGAATTAAGAGAAACATGAACTCTCGCCGCATGCACATAGATGGAGGCAAATTGTAAGGTGTTACGATGACAGGCCTCAACGAATATTTTCTTCCATGCTTGCCAAACGGGTTGAAACCATCAGTGGATAAGCCGAGGTATACATTCTGTCGTTCATATGCAAAATCTGGATATACGGATTGGAAGTGTTTCCACGCTTCCGCGTCAGAAGGATGCGTGATTTCTCCATCTTTACTATGCTCTGCATGCCATCTCATAGCCGTAGATGTACGGTCTGATTCGTACAATCTCTTCAACCTCTCCGTTAAGGGTAAATACCACATCCGTTTGAATGGAATCTTCACCCTCCCACTTGACTCCTGGAACCGTGGTTTATGGTAAAATTTACATGTATTTCGGTTCTCCTCTTGTCTCTAGTATATCATACAGTTGTCGATGCATACGTCTATAACCTGGTAGGGCAAACCAAGACCGGCGACAAGTTTTTGGATCTCGTAGTATGATCCGGGGGCCAGATTATCTTCTGGCAAAATATCTTTCACGAACTCGGCGAATGCATCAACACATTCTTCGGACAAATTATAATCAGTCTTCAGGTTCATCATCCTACTAGCGGAAGATAGCGGTGAATGACCATCCCTACAACCGCTGTATAGTTGTTGTTTTGATGCGTCTAACATATTGAAAAACCTTCGAGATTCTAAATTAGGTTCTTCAACCCTATCACCCTCATACCCACCCGACTGAAAATTCTCTCTAAACTCATCGTTAACCATCGCAACCGTACTTACCCCAACGTCTACTCCCGCGGTAGGTTCCCCTATGCTATCCGGAAAATAAGGTGCATTGCTACTAGTACTACCATATTCATAATTGGTTTCTCCATGTAAATACCAAACCTTATATCCGGTCCTAAATCCATATATATATATAAGTGGTTCCAAACAGTAGGAACCGCAACAGTACTTCTATTACAGCAATTAGAACAAGGACATTTGATATTCTGACCTTTGGTGGCCGCCTCTTGATTTATAGGTAACTGCATGAACTCGCAAATACCTTGAGCGTATTCGGTCGTTAATAAGTTTGAGCCCTTTTCCATCATTGGTTCGTCCATCCATGACCGAAAATATGAAGAATTCATCTCTTTTAAATTTTTAGATAATGTGAATTGTGTTTCTTTTACAATGTGAATTGTGTTACGATGGAATGATGGAATGTCGTAGCTTATATAGAACGAATTTCGTCGGAAATCCGTCAGAAATCCGTCAAAAATCTCCGACATAACGCCCCACACATCCCATCGGCCACCGCTAACGATAAGGTAACCAATTATACTTTGCCGACATCATAATCCGTCGGAATTGCGTTATAAAATTCCGACGTTTAAGAAACCGTCGGTAATGCGTCGGTTCAAGTTGACGGTTTACCGACGGATGTCCGACACTTTCGGTAGCGGTCTGAAATCCGTCGGTAACGTGTGACGGATTTCCGACGTATTGTCGGAAGTCGGACCTCCGTCGGTCGACCGTCGAAAATTTCCGACAGATGTTCTGTCCGTCGGATAGTCCATCGGAAAAATACCTGTTTTCTTGAAGTGTCAATATCAGTTTGAATAATAGTAAATTACAAATACTAAAATTTCAAATTTTGGATGTTTGTTTCATTTTATAAATACAAATAAGTGCGTAAATATATATAGGTAAATAAACATATATAAACTTTAATATTCATTATTTAACTACAAATTAAAAATAAATAAATAAACAAAATAGATGTAAGTTTGAAAAAAGAGGAAAATTCAAAACTACCGATTTATAATAAAAATTTAAATTAAAATGTTCATAGCCATAAAAATGGTATGTTTTTAAAAATGTTTATATCTAGAAGTATTTTTTAAAAGTGGTTTGATTAAAATAATATTTTTGAAAATTTCCTAGAATATAATAGCTTTATTTAAAGTGAAATTTTAAATTAATCTTGAAAATTATTTATATTTAATTTAGACTTATTTTATAAATTTATAAGATTTTTAAAGATTAATTTAAATATCTGGTTAAATAATTTACAATCCATTTCCACGTCGTCCAACTCTATGACCCACTTAGTGAGGATCTAAAGCCAAATATAAATTTACGCATATGTTGTTTGATGGACGAGGCTAGGCTCTAAATGGTACCAGTTTAATGGTTCTACCATTGGCTTAATGGTTCTACTGACACCATTCGTTTAATGGTTCTACTGTCAGTTTAATGGTTTTACTATCAGTTTAATGGTTATACTGTCAGTTTTTGTCTCTACAATGATTCTGCTATCGGTATAATGGTTCTACTGACACCATTTAACTTTTTATTCTGCCAGATTCTGCTAGAAATTTAATTATTCTGCCAGAAATTTAATCATTCTGCCAGAAATTTAATCATTCTGCCAGAAATTTAATCATTCTGCTGTTACCATTCAGAGCTTAAGTCTATCTACGTCCTCGTACGTTGTTAAATGTCTAGACGGTTAAGTGAATCGGCAGTATCTACTCATTCCTATATACTGTAACATTTTCCAACTGAAAACATCAGAAACATTCATTGGACCACCTTAAATGGTGTCAACATTGTTGTTGACCAATCAGAACATCTACAGTTCAACAAATTTTGCTTTAATTCGAGCTTTTACTTTATGAGATTTTAATTGATATTTTAATGACCAAATTTACTAAAATAGGTATGCATACATTTAAAAAATATATATATAGTATGCATACATATATGGGGATTCGTACAATTATATGTAGACTCATACGATACGTTACGGATAAATATATGTTTATTTAGGACTAAGAATGTTAGTTGAATAACCTACCAACAGCTACAACCATGTTTCAATTCGGTTCGGTATTCTTTTCTTCTCTTATAACTTTTCAAACTGCAAAACTATTGTTTAATAGCTATCATTTTATGATTAATCTATTTGTATTTTGGTACTGTCAAATTTATTGCCCAACAAAAAAGAATAATTGGTTCGAGATTTTGGAGGGTGTATTGAAAATAAAATTTAGAGTGATTTGATTCTTGTTAAGTTTTTAAATGATTTGGGTGATTTAGAAGAATTATTGTGATTTAAACTAAAATCTCATAGAATCCCAACAGAGGGATTTGCTTTGTCTCATTTATAACTAAAGAATCCCACCAAAACGCATTAAAATCACAACAAATCTCCTAAAATCCACTGCTTAAAACATTTCTAATAACAGTGGATTTGAAAATCACAAGTTCAATAACAGTGGATTTGAAATGAGTTTTAAAATTCATGTTTGAATAACAGAGGATTTATCACTTTAATACAAATCGCTCAAAAGTTTGAAGTGTCTTAACATTAAAACCAAAAAAAAAAAAAAAGTTTGACTGCATTTATGATTAATTAATCTATCTAGAGACAATGTGAAGCAAAAGACCTTCTTCCTAGGCAGCACCAATCTTATTAAGATGGTAAAATCAAACATTACAAATGGTAATCACATGTGAAGTGACCTTAATCTAGGTGATAGGAGGTAAGTCCACTGAGAACAAATATTATACCATTCAAGATCGAATCCCTTTGCCTATTTAATGTAGGGATTAGGCTAATAAATCAGCCAATTATGGTCTAGTGTTGGTAAAAAAAAAATGGTAATAACATATAGTTGTCAACTTGTCCAGGTATCCATAGTTTTAGACATTGGTAGCTATTGGAACCGGGTGATTTTAGTCCAAACTGAAGTTACGATTTCATTGAATGCATTCTTCGATCTAGAAAGTGATTCGGTTAATAAAAAATTATCAAAATCATCTAAAGATCGTCTTTTAGAATATATGTCCATATACAATATTTCTTTTCTTAATTTATCACAACAGGATTCAATGAATGTATTTAAGCTTCTCCTTTTATTCTTTTATCGAGAATGATAAACTTGGCGGTACAAAGTTCATAAAAGTTATATCAAAGAAATTCAATCTAGCCAGTGTTCTAAAATGCGGGTTAGACGGACGCCTAGACGGCGCTTGGACGCTACACGGATATCAAGATTAGTTTATTATTTTAAACAAAATATTTTTAATAATACTCGTTGTGGTGATATTCATGGATTGAAGAGGTGATGTAAAGCGGAGCGGATATTTTGGCGGTTGGAATATATTATGTATATGTGAAACATGATAGTTTAAAGTTGTAAAAAGTAACGGTAAGAAAAAATGATATAAAAAATTGAGTGTAACATTTTTAATCCCGATTTAATATTTGTATACCATTGATAGATAACTATAAAAATAGTCTATTTTGTAATGCAGCGGTATCAAGTTATCATTCAAACCTTATGTTCTTAAAAATTTAGATAATTTAGATATTTATCTTATATATAATTAGGGAGTTCTCTCTCCATCTAGAGTGTCCACATAGGCAAAACTACTTTTAAAACTATTTAATTTTTATATTATGTTCATTAAATACATGGTAAATCATATTAATTATTTTTTCTAACTAATAAATAATTAAATTCAATTAAAAACGTGAATTACTAAGTAAGATGAATGAAAATGAAAATGAAATTTTTTATATATAAAAATATTCAAGATTTTATAAGTAATAATAATATGATTTTATTTACGATAAAATATATATTACACATACTAAAAAAAAATATGCTTATGAATTAAGTGATACAGTAAAAAATAAAATGAGATGACCATATTGAAAGAAAATAAAACAAAACAAAAAAATTTAAATTGATTTAATATTTAAAACAAAACATAAAATATGAAAAGTTTATTTCTTATTAAAAGATTTTCACCTCAATTAAAAACAAAGTCTCATATTAAATTCATCTTACATTTTTTTCAACTACACATTGTACTTATAAATTAACTTAACTCATTGATTTATGACCCTATTAGGAAGCACAACGTTTACAAAATAATATTCTAAAATCTTAAGTATTTTCCTATGATGAACAAATATATGGTAGATCTAGAAGACAATATATACAAATTTGATGAAAACAAATATCATAATTTATAAAATAGAAATTTTGTTAATGAATAAATTAGATACAAAGTAAATTCATTTTTAATTTGTTTCAAAAAAAAACCTCAAATGGCTAATAATAGATAGAAGAATAATTAAATGTGATAAATTTATATGAACATGAAAAACAAAATTCAGTGTCCCAATATATGCATTCTCACTCCATATGGAGTATCCTCATCATAAAAAAATGGTAGAATAAAACTTATAGCAAAAATTCATGAATTCATATTTATTTATATTTATTACTACTTATAATTATTAGAGATTGGAATTAAATTAAAACAAAAATAATAACAGTATATACAAAATATGAAATTTTATAGGAAGACGAAACAAAAGTAGATGTACGGAGAAAAACAAAATTAGGTTGAAACATGACGAAAGCAGTATTAGTGAAAAAGTGTACAAAGAGAATTTGACTAAACCATAGAAAACATTAATTCACAAGACTAACATAAAATATTTTAGATTTCATTCATTGAAGTTTCATAAAATATATGATATAGATTATGGATCATGGTAATCAAATTTTAAGATGATAGAACAAAGAACAAAATTTATCTAAAACGCAATTCATTACAAAACTTAGCTTCAAGATCGCTTGATGAAATCATTGAAACCATTGAAACCACATGAAAAGAATTGAAAACTCTAAAATTGAAACACTAAAGTAAGCACAATCGTAAAATAAGCTTAAAATTATATCAGCTAAAAAGAACTAACATTAAAAAGGCTCCATAATAATTACAAACAAAACAAAAGTGTTAGCTAAAACTTTTTAACAATAAACCCAAAAAACTGAATACATGACTGATATGAAGTATTAGGACTATTAGGTGTTGGATGCTCTTCGTAAAATCAAAGGTATATGACATAAATAGTTTTTGGTGCAACTAAAGTATTAAACCAACATAGTTTTTTTTTCTATTGATCTATTACAAATTATAAATACATATTACGGTGTTTAGAGTAATCCAAAATGTATAACAACTATATGTACCTACTAATATCAAGAAATGGATTTGTACAATCAAAATATTATTAAAACCTAATGTTAATATATTATCTACATATAAGTAATGTTTTAAAGTGTCGTAATATTTAACACTAATTATATTTGATAAAACTATTACATATGTAATTTATTTAATTATACAAGAACATATTCTAAATTGATTAATTACGAAACAGGAACCACATTACATAACTTACAACAATACAAATAGTAAATAAACCTACGCATCGCGTGGATCAATCTCTAGTGCATTGAATTAGAGTGACTGGTCAATCATTTTCTCAGCAACCAAAAATATATCTATACTAAATAGCTATTTATTTGAGAGAAAATCAGGTGAACGAGAGTAAATCTACAGTGACATCTTATCTTTAACCTCTCTCTTTCTCTTTGTCTTTTATGTTCAGTCTGAACTATTTGTGGCCTACTCATTTTTCTTATTGTATTTCTTCCTAAAATTTGAAGCAAATTGGTCATCATATTAATAAAAAAACTTTAATTATTTTTGCATAGTCATAGTTTCAAAATAAATATAATTAATTCGATAAATTTATATGCGTTTATAAATTATAATTGAGAACCATTTTTCTATTAAACATGTAACGCCCATAGCCCATAATTGATAATTCTGAAGTGTATCGATCGACATCGGGGGTGTGTTTTAATTATTTTGTTTGGTCCGGTTTTGGGTGCGGAACCCTAGGTCAACCTATAAAACGACCCAGCCGCATTTGTGTCTCGCTTTTTAGAGAAGAAAAGGTGTCATTGAGAAATTGAGAGAGAAAATAAGAGTTTTTAGAGTGTTCTTGAGGTTGTGATTGATTGTCGTTCTTAAAGTGTTTATCGGTATTTCTAGTATGAAATTTGTGGACCATTGTGAGATTGAGACTAATCTTGTGGATGTTCTCATTCTCTATTCGATCCGTTCAAATCATTTTCTGAAAATCTGAGGTGATTGCGCGACCGTGGGTTATCTTCGATAATCGGATGTTTTTTATGCTTGATTGATTGATTTTTGATGGAATTGATGTTGTGCATCCATATTTTCGTTGATGTTGATGTTGTTCTCTTGTATTGTGTGTATGGCTATCGATGCAGATAATCGCTCGATGAACCGGATTCGAGCCATGTGAGGATAGGCTCGATTATGCGTTCTGCAATGGAGTGTCGATCGACACCTAGTGGTAGTGTCGATCGACACCCTTGTTGAACTCGTGTCGATCGACACCGTGGTGGTGTGTCGATCGACACAGTTATCTATGTTCGAGTATTCTGGTTGTCCCGTGTCGATCGACACCGTGGTGGTGTGTCGATCGACACCGTGGTGGTGTGTCGATCGACACAGGCTTCTGTGTTTTGGTAATTGGTTTGTGTGCTTATGTTAATGTATCCTGATCGTAATGATTTGCTAGCTGATTTGTGTTGTATCTTGGCATTCATTATCCTGTGTGTATCACCGGTAGACTGAATGACCGCCTCATTAAGTATTTGTGATAATACTTTCGCATCTCGTTTTTCCATGTGATGCAGGTTAAGATAAAGTATGATTGTGGAATCAAGGCAATGAGAGGAGATGATTAGAATTTCTATTTATGCTTTGTTGTTTGAGTTAGAACCTAATGTTTAGGTTGTTAGCTTAAGAGGCTTATGGAATTCAGATTGTTGTCGAATTATCTGATTCAATTATTATGTGATTTATGGAATCTTTGATTAGTTCCGGTTTAAGTGTTTAATTATTTCCGTTTGTTGGTTTGAATTAACCGTTGAGAATTAGTAATTATGGAAATACTTAATTCGGGTTAATTAACAAAAACATAATAATAATAATAATAATAATAATAATAATAATAATAATAATAATAATAATAATAATAATAATAATAATAATAATAATAATAATAATAATAATAATAATAATAATAATAATTGTAACATCCCGAAACAAAAGTATGGATTTTGGTCAGGGGTGTCGATCGACACCAGGGCAGGGTGTCGATCGACACCATATTTTTTGTTCGGTTTTGGTTTGAGTTAAATCGGTCGGTTTGTTACGGTTTGGGCACGGAAACCCTAAGTTGCGTTTATAAACTCTAGGGTCGTGTTTTCCAGAGGCAGAGGCAGAAAACTTAAGAGAAAATTGGTTTTTGTGAGGAGAAAGTGTGAATCAAAAGGTTTCAATCCGTTCTTCGTCGATTTCACCAGGAGTTTCCGTGTGATCCTTTAAGGTTTCGTTTGTGTGGTGTGGTGGGTGATTTCTCGGTGTTTTCTCGCTGTTTTCGTCTGGTTCTGTCGCTGTTCTTCGTTTTTCCCTTCTCTATTCGCGTTCTCGAGGTGAGTGCGTGATCGTGGATATGGGATTAGGTTATTAGGAATTTCGAATGAATGATTGTGATGATTGGATTGTTTCTGTGATTATTTATGTGTGAATTATGTGATTGAAATCGTGAATGATCTCGTATGCTGAAACGGAACTCGAGTCGTGTGAGGATTTGACTCGATTCAGGTTTCTGCGAGAGGTGTCGATAGACACCTAGTGGTAGTGTCGATCGACACCACTGTTTTATGATCGCGAGGATCGGTTGCTTGAATGCAGTGTCGATCGACACCCCCAGTTTTTAAATGTTGAATTTTAATTATTGTGAACTGTTGTTTGCTCGCGTAGAATTGATAATCTATTTCCCTTACTATATATCCGGTAGACGGGATGACCACTCCACTAAGTATTTATTAAATACTTACGCAACTTTGTTTTTCCTTTTGAGTTGCAGGTAACAGAAATGCGTGATCGCGAAATCAAGGCCATTTGAAGAGGATGTTTAGGTTGCTAGATTTTTATTATTTCTGGAATTTGATTTATGGAATTGTTGGATTATTGTTTTAAATAATTATTTGAATTATTTTATGAGAATTTCTGCTACTGTTTAATTAAACAAAAAGAAAAGGTGTTGGTTGTTTCAATAATAATAATAATAATAATAATAATAATAATAATAATAATAATAATAATAATAATAATAATAATAATAATAAGAGTTAGGTTGTTTCAAAACAAGCATAGACTAACATGTTGTTTGTGGCTATAACATGTCTTTTGATTAAACGAACATAGAAAGTACTCCCTCCGTTTGTTTTTAACTGATGTTTAAGGTTTCTACACTCCTATTAAGAAATCATTAAATTTATCTTGTTTTTTGAAACAAAACATTACGTTTTATTTATCCAAGACATTTCAACCAATAAAAATTCAATTTGCATAATTTCAATAGTCAAAAATAGTAAAAAGAATATTAATTATGCATTAGTAAGTGAGAACATCACTTATTTGAGAACAAAAAATAACTCTTAAAACATCATTTAAAAACAAATAGAGGGAGTATAAACTTTCTTTCAAAATTAACATATGTTCCTATATATCTCTTGAGATGATGACCCATGTAAGTTTTGGGTCAGATCAATTTTGATTTTAGATGTTAATATTATGTTAAGTTTCATAAACTTCTAATTTAAAAATCAGTTGACACTAAACATATCATTTTATATCTTTTTTATATCACTCAAGATTTCTCATATATTTGATATACAATAATCTTAACCAAGTGGTTATATCCCAGTGGTACTTGAGGGAGGTAATTCCCAATAAGGTTTCGGGTTCGATTCTTGGCCACCGGGGGATTAAAATTTGGGCATCGCCGGCGACACAGATTAGTCTCTTGGGCCTAGAAAACCTTTAGGGAAACTGTGTATAATTAAAAAAAAAAACAAATCTTGACAACTGGCTCTAAATTTTTCGTATATAATTCAGTTGCTCTTAAATCACTTCCAAAACTAATATAATTGTAGCGAAGTTTAATTTTTTTTTCCTCGGAAATCACTCTCAACTTTTAATATGTTGCGGTATTGTTTAAATGATTAATAAAATAATTATGAATTTGTTAATATAACATCGAGAGTTTCAAATTCGATACTCCCTCCATTCTCAAAAGATTGATGTTGTAGAATTTTCACAACTATTAAGAAAACACATTAATTCTTAGTTATAAATGTCTTGTTTTTTGTACTAAACAATTTTCTATGACTAAACCAATAGTAATTCAATAAAACTAATTAATGTGTCTTGGAATTTACAATTCATCATTATTTTTTCATTAATAATGTATTGAGAATGTACAAAATCAATCTTTTAGAAATATTTGTTTTTCCTACAAAATCAATCTTTTGAGAACGGGGGGGAGTAGTATGTATAATGTGAGCTGTAAAAGAAAACATCATTCCTCAGCAGGGCCGTGCCTAATGAGTTATCAAAAAGACATTGGCCTTAGGGTCCCAAATAATATATAAATTTTAGGGGCCTCAAATTACCAAAAATTAGTAGTAATCTAATAGTTTAAGTCAGCCACTTATGTAATTTATGGATCCAAGTTCGAAACTCCAAATATGTTATTTTTTTCTTTTTTCTTGTTTTGGTTTTATTGTTGGTTTATTTATTAACCCATTTAACTTAACCCGAAGATTGTAATTATATTTTCCTCACAGTCGAACAATCAAACAAACCTGCAAAAAAAATCAAACAAACCACCGAACAATCAAACAAACCTGCAAAAAAAAAAACATACAACAACAAAATTGAAATCAAATTTTAGTTTCTCCATTCATCGTCTTCCTTGAAATCAAATTTTAGCGTTAAGACTTTTTTTGTTTGTTTAGATTTTATTATCTTCATTTTTGTTTAAAGTAATTTATATTGTTTAAAATTATTAAAAAAATTTTTTTTGAAAAGAGCCATTTTTAACTCGCTTTGAGCCTCTACAAGTTTAGGAACGGCAAGCCTCACATGATAAAAAAAATAGCATGACCTAATTAAACGGCGTTAAATTCTTTCTAGACTAGTTTTTTTCAACCAATATAATAATATACCACCGTAATTAATTATCCAATTAGGAGAAGAATTGCTTACAAATAGAAAAAAAAATAAAGTTTTAAAGCATGTTGAATAGGACGGTCTGAGGCTTGGAGAAAATAAAGAAAAAAGAAGAAGAAAAAGCATGTTGAATAGGCTAAATAATCCACTTTTACATTGACAAAACAAAAAAAATCAAAAACACGATAAACTGGAAAATCTAGATCTCGATCAGTTCTCAAAATTTATTTCTAAAAAGGTGGAAAAAGTGGGTAACTCATATAGAACATGGTATAAAGAATAGCTTTGATCAATCTGTCTCGAACTCCTGGTAATCGACCTTGTTTTTCAGAATATTGGACATCGCCCATGAGACTTTCATCTCGAATATAACGGGGACTTCCACCTTCTAAGTGCTCGAGCTCCTAGTATCACCGTCTCGTCATCTTGAGTTACTATTTATCGACTCTCCTATAAATGGTTGGAAACAATTTAATTTGTTATTTCTCGATTTCCGAATTTATTTTGATATTGTAAAAATGTTGACTTTCATTTTTTTTTCTACTGCTATATATAAATAAAATGTTAGTGATTAAGTAAAAATAACAATTTATGGGTTATACAATTTAAAATGGAGATTTGAGTCATATAGATACATATGCAGGAATAGGTTGGACTTTTGAACACCATACCTCAAAATCCGGAGAGACTATGCAGAAGGAGTTTCAAATGTGGATACCCCTTTAGTAGCGGAAAGCTTGGCTATGCGAGCAACCTTGTCCCAAGCTATGAAAGAAGACATAAGAACAATATCGATAGAATTCGATTTCTTACAACTAGTGAGAGCAATTAACAATAACTCCAAAGTTTCTAAATTTCATGGTATCCTTAGTGATTTCTTTTATCTTGCATGTGGATTTGAATCCATTTCGTTTTAGTTTATTCTGAGAACAACAAACTACATTGCTGAATTTCTCGTAAAACTGTATTGTTTGATCTCACATTTGATGCGATTTGATGATATAAACAAAAAATGGAGATTTGAGTCTCGTCTGTAAAAATTTGCAAATAAAATAGTAAAATTTGTTAATTATAATATTCACAGGATTGGGCATGCATGCTATAATAGTAGTCGAGTACTTTCTTACAAAATTTATTGAAAAGCGTACTTATATGTGATGTTTCTCCCTCGAATTTAATTCATGGTTCGATTCAGATTTATGATAGATTTTGAATATGTCAGAAAAATTATAAAACTCAAGGGATTTTAATTACTCGTATTACGTATGAAAGGAATTCAATTTGTACATAATCACTCCGAATCAATTGAGTTAAGTGGTTTCAGTACCCTTTCATATTTATGATAAGTCCATCGTCATATGTAAGAACATCTGTAAGATCTGCTCTTTTCCAGCCATTTATATATTAATCCAAATTTAATTTGATATTCTCACAATTATTGAGCGATAATAATTTGATATTCTCACAATTAATTTGATATTCTCACAATTACAAGTAATAGAGACATAATTACAACTAAAACGTTTTCTTTCTTATATAGCAACAAAACTCAAAGACATGCATGATGATATAAATCGAAAAACATAGTGACAGAGACTGAGACATAATAACATCCAGACCAATTTTGTGACTTTAAGGCCGGCCTTTAAACTTATAATACAATATGAGCGAAGAACACTGTAACCGGAACGAAACAAATTGAAAAACAATGATTAAGATGATGAAACCTGACCAAAATTTGGTCACTTGGTCAGAACATGTCTATGATAATGATACCACATCATATAAATTTCGAAGTAGATTACAAAAACTCAAGCTAAGAAACAGTACATGGCTAGAAATTTTCGAAGTATGATCTACAATATTGTGTCACTAACACTTGTTTCAATTTTTGGATAAAAAGTATATATTTTATATAAAATCTCAATTCCCTAAACAGATGTTAGAGATATTATGTCCTTGCATATGTTAAAGATCTTTTGGTTCATCTCCACGTATAGAGATTAAAACAGAAAATGAAGCGCAAACTTTTGATTTTGCGCTTATATATATATTTAAGCATTTGACGTAAATGAAAGCGTATCCTTAATATTTCGTGAAAATTTTAGGTTTGAGCATTTGGCTTTTGACGGTTTGAATAAACATGACCGAATTAATATCAAAATTTATTTAAATTAATCTAAAAACTTCATATTAATTAAAAAATATAATAAATACATTTTCAGTATATATTTGATTAAATTTTTAGGTTTAGTGACTTTTGGTTAATTCAGCTTGGTTTGACTTAGTTGCACTAAATCCAGTTTCAGCTTCGTTTATTTGGTAAGAAAATATTCATATCCATTCGAATTAAAGTATTCGAGAAAGTTTTTTTTTTTTTTTTTGGTGAATGATTGAGGAAAAACCCTCAGTATTTATTAAAACATAAAAAGTATTACACTCGAACATGTCTTAATTGAGTATGCCCTTCAACATCCTCTTTCAAGATTATTTCAACATCCAAAAGAACAGAATACAAAGCATGAAAGCCAAACGCTAAAGAAAAAGCATAGTTTGATATACATGAGTAACTCGGACACTCCAGTCCTTCGATAAGAAGTCATGTCACCAACGTACCAAGAATGATAGCGGATGCGAGTCGCAAATCCCCGTCTTAATAAAGTCCACCACCATCTCTGAGTCGACTTCCAATTCTAGTCGCCGTATTTGTTTCTCCCAAACTATGACTAAGCCATAATGGACCCCCCAAAGTTCAGCCAACGAGGCTGTGCATCGCCCAATATTCACAGCAAATCCACCACACCAATTTCCATGAACATCCCGTAAGATACCACCGGCTGTAGCTAACCCCAGGTTCCCTCTCGACGCAGCATCCGTGTTCAGCTTTACCCAGTCATGACTCGGTCTCAACCAACCAATACTTTTCTCCATTCGACTCACTATGTCCCTTTGCTCGGTATCCTTAACATATGCCTCTGAGACTTCCTTCGCCCATTCGAGAAAGTTTTTATTTAAAAAGAAAACTGTTTTACTTTGTTCAGTGCAGTTTTGTTCGATTTTATGCCGAACCTTATAAAATCAAGAAAAATTAGTAGTTTTATATATATTACTATGAATGATAATTATAATAAAAACAAGAGAAAATGTTAAGAAAAGAAATTGGACTTCACACCCCAAAAAAAAAAAAGAGGAAAGAACAATAATAAACAAAATTACCAGAACACCGGTTAAGCTTGATCTCTCAAATTGAATCAATAAATTCGATTATTTTAAATAAAATCTTTTTAAAAAGTAGGTTTAGAAAATTGGGAAAACGTAAAATTATAATTTTGTTAGGATCTATGAATGAGAACAAAGTTAGCCTTCATATACATACAAATCCCAATAAAAGACTTCATCTCCATGTGTATATGAGAGTGTCAACGACAAGTCTACACAAATTAAAGGCTAAGAGGTCAACAAGACCACACAACACTACTTCTTACTATTAGTTTGCAAAGGCCGTTCGTTGGACACTTCCTTCTCTCTCTCCTCTTCTTCTTCTCCTCCTCTCTATAAAAACTCACATTTTCATTCTCCAATTCAACCATAAATTTCATTTACCTTCAATCTCTATTGTTTATTTTTTATTTTCTTTACGTGAGCTCTAATAAATATCAATGGATAACACTGACCGTCGTCGCCGTCGTAAGCAACACAAATTCACCCACCATGACTCTGAAGGTTTTGAATTTCCTTGCCCTCTCTAATATTTATTCTTTATTTAGTCAAGAAATTATAAAGCTTTTGTACTTCTTGTAAGCATTTTGGGCCTTAATTATAAATTTAGTTCCTAGGATCTGATCTGACTTCCTTTGCGTGAATTTGACTCAGTTTTGAAATTTTGGTCTTGTGACTTATTTTCGCGTGGATTTGTGGGAAAACGAGTGAAATCTTTACAAATTAGTACTTGAACACCTCGTGCTAACTAGAACAAGAAGAAAACAACAAAGCGTAGCATTATTATTTTCTCCTTTTAATATTTGTTTCTGTTATTTTAATATTTGTATTGACTTTGATTAGTTATATATAATTCTTTGCAGAAGTGAGCAGTATCGAATGGGAGTTTATCAATATGACTGAACAAGAGGAAGATCTCATCTTTCGAATGTATAGACTTGTCGGTGATAGGTAACAAAGTTTTCTTCATTTTATCTCGGTCCAATGGAATCTGATCAAGTGAAAAAGCAAAACTTTTTTGTTAAAAAGTTTGCATAATTTTCACGTTTAATCAGAATATCTCATAATCATGCTATTTAATCAAATAATTAGTTGACATTTAGTATCTTTAAAAGATATTTAGATTAGTGGTATTTTCGAAAGGGCTTAAGAAATTTGATGAAAAAGGAAAACATTTCGAAACAGATTGCTATTTAAATAATTTTAAAAGTGTGTATTTACAATATTACAGACGTTCATTTAGGCATGTACTTACGTTTCTACAGTGTACCATGTTGTAGGGGAAGCACATGGCGTCCACTAATTTTCTTAAAACATTTAATTAAAGCTATCACGATTTTAAATTATTAAGTACAAATACATACATATATATCCATATATATATATAGAAAAGTACGAACCTAATTTGCTTTCCTTTATCATTAAGGACGTATCTATAAATGCTTGTCTGCTCGTGAATGGAAATATGTTTTGACAAAAAAAAATACAAAATTGTCGATAACCAATTTTTGTTCTAAAGTTAGCAAAATCGTAAATAAATTTTGAATTTTTTTCACATATAAATTATATAAATATATACAATAAAATAACATGATATGTGTTGTATACTCGTATAAAATAATATTTTATTAATAATATTTTCATAATATATGTATGTCATGTTTGCAAAAAAAAATTATTTTGTTAAAACATAGCTAAATAATGCATATTTTTTAAAAGAAAAAGTTTGCTTCAACAAAAACAATATGATAATTTTTAAAATAAAAATGTATATGGTGTTTTTTGTTTTGTGTTTTGAAGGTGGGATTTAATAGCAGGAAGAGTGCCAGGAAGAGAACCAGAAGAGATAGAGAGATATTGGATAATGAGAAACAGTGAAGGCTTTGCTGAGAAACGACGCCAACTTCATCACTCCTCTTCTTCCCACAAAACCACCAAAGCTCACCGTCCTCGTTTCTCTATTTATCCTCCTTAATTTATGTTTTTTCTACCCCACCACAAGAAAAAAACAAAAAAAAAAAAGATGTATAGTTTGTAGTCGTATTTAGTTTGAAGAAATTATCATCTATTGTATTTTTTTTGTCGTGTTTTTTGTCTTTAATTTATAGGTTTACTATTGGTAACCATTCAATTTTTGGTCGGTCGTTGAAAACAAATTCGTGTATTAAGATTGTTTAGGAGATTTTTGTTTAAAAGAAATGGCTCATTTGAAAAAATGGTTTAACGATATATAGTTATAAGAGATAATTGATAATAATTTATAGATGGTTAAAAGTGCAAATAAACTGTTTAGCGTTGTTACAATGAAGTAATATGTGGGAACCTAAGCTAGCACAATTAGATTTGTAAGGGTTTCAAGAGGAAGTAGAGATTTCTAGGGTAGCTAAGGTTACAAGAGATGAATAAGAGCTTTGTTATTGCTGTATCAAGTTTGAGTACAAGATTGTGAATGAATTTGCGAATACCCTTTAGGGTTTGTACAAAGAAACATATATAGGTTCTTAAGTCGGCACAGCCTCCTAAGTCTTCACGGAATCGGTTACACCAATGAGGGCTTCGTGTCCGGACCGGGCTTCAGGCTACCTCTGCGTTGTTGGGCCGAGGAAGTGATTAGCGATCGGAGAGAGGACGCGGTCTGTTACTAGGCCGAGGCTGTGATCGGTCGCTGGGCCGAGACCATGGTCGGCTGTGAGACCGAGCCTGTGGTCGGCCACCGGGCCGAGGTCGTGCTCGCTCGCTGAGACCGAGGCTGTGGTCGGCCACCGGGCCGAAGTCGTGCTCGCTCGCTGGGCCGAGGCTGTGATCGGCCGTGAGGCCGAGGTCATGGTCGGCCGCGAGGCCGAACCCGTCTTCTCTCGCGACGTCTTGTGTGGTCCTATGCCTTGCCCAGCCACCTTCCATGGCCACTTGCTTTTCCCCGTGTGAAGACCTAGGTGCTGTTCCGCTTGGCCAATTGGGAGTCCGGAGGGCCATTTTCCGTAACCGTTCGTCTTTGAATGTTAATGTTGAGTGGGTGAAAACCACCCCCAACAGTTAGCTCCCCAGCTCGGTAGTGTTAGAGCTAATAGTGCCGAGCTTAAAGATGTGTTAGATATCAGCGTTACCGTTTAAAGACAAGGTGTTCGCCTATCCTTTCTCACAATAGTAGACAGTGACCTTATGCAAGAGGTTTTAAGACTCTTTAAGCGTTGTGAAGATTTTAAGACTTCTTGTTTTCTTTGCCGAAGCTGCTGCGTTTTCTGCAGAAAAGATTTTAAGACTTCGTATTTCCTATGGAGGTTTTAAGACTCTGTCATGCGATTGCTAATGTCAATGACGTTTCCAGGTGATAACTAGGCGATTTCTGGAGGGAAAAGTGTTTTCTTTTTTGAATGGTGCCGGGACCCGCTTGGTGAGAGAAGGATAAGATCCTTTTTCTCTTAAAGAGATAACGCTTTGATTTTGTCCACCCATTTTCTTTCTCCTTCTTTCTTCCTTCCTCTTTGCTTTATCACCTTCGAAAAAAAAAATTTAAAACCTCTTCACCTCGCCACCGACCAGAGCTCTTTGCCGCCACCGACCGTGAGCTCGCCCATCGCCGACCGAGAGCTTGTCCATCGCCGACTGTGAGCTCGCCGCTTCTCTTCTTCTTTGGTGAGTTTTCTCTATTCACTTATCTCTCTTTGGTTTTCATAGGTTTTGGTTGAGAACCCAAGCTTTTGAATCTTGCTTTAAGAAGAATAATTCTTGGCCATGAGATATTGTTAAGAGTAGATCTCAAATCCCTTGATTCCCATTATTTCCAAGCTCCAATTGTTGATGAGATTAACCTTGGACTTGCATAGATTTTTGAGAATCATCTTTGAAGCTTGCTTGGGAATAGAGATTGTTCTTGGTGAAAAAATGCCAAATCTTGCTTTTTAATCTTTGTTTTGGGTTAATGTAGATTTGGTCACGTTATGGATAAGACGAAACTCGGTCCGGTTGACCGTGGTGGATCGGTGGAGGCGTTGTGTCAAACTAAAGATGTCGAAGTGCCTCCGACTCGAACCGACCCTGTGGTCGCGGTCTCGAGCGGAACCGACCCTTCGGTTGCGGCTTCGTGTGGGACCGAGCCCGTGGTCGCGGCCTCGTGTGAAACCGATCGCTTGGTCGTGACCTCGTGTGAGACCGATCACGTGGTCGCACCATGGAGCGGTACCGATCGCGAGGTCGCTTCGTCGAACCGAACCGACCATGTGGTCCCGACGTGGAGCGATACCGATCGCGCGGTCGCGCTATCGAGCCAAACCGACCGTGTGGTTGCGATACCGAGTCAAACCGACCCCGCGGTTGCATCATCGAGCCGAACTGAAGACGTGATCTCGACACCGTCCTCGCCGATGGGAGGCGTAAGGACGTATCATGAGAACACTGGTGCCGGGGTTCGTCTTCGTAGCAAGCTTACTGTTCCACGGCTTTGTCTTAGTGTTCCCGATGAGGGTGATGAGGATGTCTCCAATGACTCAGCGGAGGTTGAGGAGGAGAGGAGGTCTAGCGGTGACGAGGACTTGATGGCCCGTAACGGGGGAATCGGAATCTCCTTCCCCCTTAATGATGATGTCCCGGGGCTACCGGCTGGTACAGCCGATGCCGCTCTGTCGTTAGACTTTTCCTCTACCTTCAGGTTACTTCCCTCCGATGCAGAAGATGGTGATGAGGTCGACCGACCTGCGGTGGTCAAGAAGAAGAAGACGCGTCTGGATCCTCTAGGATCCACTCTTTCCGATGAGGAGTCGCTACAGCTTCTCCGAGAGAGGTGTGAGATTTCACACGAGATCAGGCTGGTTGTTCCCGATCGGACTCAGCGAGCTGAGGCTCCGCCTCCAGGGTACTTCACCTTGTACGAGAATTTCATCGAGCACTGTTTGCTGTGGTTTCCGGTACCTGGTTTTCTCCTTTGTTTCTTAGAGGCGAATGGTGTTTCTCTTGCACAGATCAACCCCAGGGGTTAAGACATATCATCGACATCTACGTGCTGAGTAGGGAGTGTAACGCAGAGGTTAGCACTGAGCAGCTGTCCTACCTAGTGGACTTCATGCCTCGCGGCCGCACAGGAGAGCTTAGGTATCTAGTAGCTCCGGTTCAGGGTCGCGTGCTCATTCACGGGTTTCCGAGCAAGGACGACCGCTTCGAGGACCGATTCTTCTTCTTCAAGATTTCGGAGAAGTCTGTTGAGGCGGATTGCATCTCCCTTGTCAGGACGAGCTGGGAGAAGAGAGGTAATTCTAAAATTCATCATTTTTTTTTGTAGTGTATTCACGCTTCGTATATTGAGTTCTAAGTTGTTTCTTTTTGCAGTGAAGCCAATATCTCAGACAGTCAGCCGGAACGACGCAGTGGCCATCCACAGCGTTCTTGCCTCTGGGGACGGTGACTGGGTGAAGTCTTTTACTCGTTAGAGGATCAGGAAGGCGATTTCCACCAGGATTTTCCCAGGGAAGGTTCTCGGACGGGGTGCCCCTAGGGTTTCAGCTTACCAGCGAGCAGAGAAGGAGAAGGTGGTATCGACGAGCGCCGCGGTCTCAGTGAAGGCGTGCTCGTAGACTCGGGCTCCGTCGACTACAGCGTCAAAGACTCCTGCTGCACCGATCCAGCGTTCTCCTGCTCTCGACCTCACCCCTGATGAGATTGTGATGCGGTGTGATCAGTCGCGGAAGAGAGCCCTGACGTCAGAGGGCAAGGTGAGGAGTACTTCCGATGGGGCACCTTCAAAGCGACAGAAGACGGGATCCTCTCCTGCCTTTATTGCAGCTCCGTCCTCTCCGACTCCCGGTTCTAGCGGGGGGCTTTTGCGCTGGCGGAAGCCAAATTTTCTGAGGTTTGATTTCTTTTCCTCCTTGTGCTTGTTACTGCTACTTAACTTCTTTTGGTCCTAATACCATTCCTTTTGTTTTTCTTTGCATGCAGCTTTCCACTCAGTTGGACCAAATGGCTTTTTGCTTTGAAGAGGACTCTCGCTCTTGTGACAGTGAGCTCAGCGAGGCCAAGAAGGCCAACGTCGAGCTTGCTGAGAGGAACCGAGCTCTTGAGATCGATGTTGCTTTGGTGAAGAAGAGGTCGGATGAGTTGAGTGGGAAGTTATCGAGGGCGTCTTTAAGGCATGCGAAGGACAAGGAGGAGATTGCTTTGCTTAGGAGTAAGCTATTGGATGTTGAGGGTCTCAGGGACGCCAAGACTGAGGAGGCCGTCGCTAAGGTCAAGGATGAGGCAGCCCGTAGCTCTGCTGTTCGGACTAGACAGGTCGCCAGGTTGCTGAGATTGATGCAAACCTGGAGTTCATCGAACGTCTCCGCGAGTCTGATGGACCGACTTTGGACGCCGCGGAGAAGCTCTTGGTTGAGAGGAAGATACCGATCTATGATGCTCGTGACGTGTTTGACGAGATTGTCTCTGGCGTGAGGCAAGCCTTAGAGATCTCAGAGGATGATGGTGTGGTTGATAAGGACGAGGAGTGACCACCTTTGCCTGCTCATGACTTAGTTTATTTTAGTGCTTTTATGATTTTCGCTTCTAAGACCTTTGTCAGGTTTGATGATTTTCGGTTGTAGTATTGGATGGTTTGTATCCTTACTAATATTTTGGGTCCGTGCGTTGTGGCGAATGCGGGATGACTTCTGTAGCTTTTGTATCTTATGATGAACCTTGCTGGTTTTGGAGTTATATACTCAATTTCAGATGTCTTCTTATACTTAGAAGCGCTTTAGGCTGTTATGTATTTTTGCCATGCTTTTGCCAATACTGCCGTTGGGCTTTGTGTGCTAGTGCTGCTCTTCTAGACACGTCTGTCTGAGAACAAGTTCACCTAGGTCTTACCAGAGTGCATCCTGGGTTTCCGAATGACTTGTTCAGGGTTCATGCCGAACAAAATCATTAGCAGCTGCATTTTACCAACGAAGTTTGTTGGGTTTCTCAGTGATCAGTTGAGTTCGTCCGCCCTAATACTGAACACTGATTCTTATATAGCGTGCTTTGGATCCAATGGTGGATGTCATTGTGTTCATATTCCCGCATTATTACTGTGGCCAGCAGCAATGAATGCGGAACGACTCTACTTGGAGCTTTGAGAGGTCCATAAAGGATGTAGCTGTTCATAAAGGATGTAGCTGTTCTTGTGATGAGGTTTGCGCCAAGTGTTTGAAGTTTCTGGTGATGATGTAGTCAAGGATTATAGTACGGGTACCCCACTCCCCCCCTTCTAGAGAGATGGAGCTCGTCCGGAGACAAGGCTTTGAAAGCACTCACTCCGCCCCCCCCCCTTCCCCCCCCCCCCCCCCCCCCCCCCCCCCCGAAGGCGGAGGAGATCAGGGGAGCTCGTTCGGAGACAAGGCTTAGAAAACACTCACTCCCCCCCCCCCCCCCCCCGAAGGCGGAGGAGATCAGTGGAGCTCGTAGACAGGCTGCCTAGGTACCCTTTGAAGACAGGCTGCCTACGTACCCTTTGAAGGGATCAAGTCGCCTCGTAGTTCATTGGTGAAGGAAGACTATGGATAGTACTTCTTCAAGTGTTTGGCGTTCCAAGAGTGGAGGATGGGAGCTCCAGTCATGGTGGTGAGTTCGTAGACGCCAGGACGAATAACTGTTGTGATCTTGTATGGTCCTTCCCATTTAGTTCCTAACTTGTCCGCGTTTGGCTCTGCTGTGTTCATGAACACCTCGCGCAGGACCAAGTCACCCTTGCAGAAACGTCGTTCTCTGACTTTAGAGTTGTAATACCGTGAGGCTGCGCTTTGATAGTTGGTAATCCTGACAAGTGCTTGGTCGCGTTGCTCATCGAGGAAGTCCAATGCATCAAGCAACATGGACCGGTTGATTGGTTCGTTGCTGGGTAAGAGCTGACGGCGTACTCCAGGCGAGCAAATTTTGGATGGGATGACGCACTCGGTTCCATAGACAAGGGCGAAAGGAGTTTCGTCTGTTGCTCGACGGGGAGTGGTGCGGTGGGACCAAAAAACTCCCTCTAGCTTGTCGGCCCAGCGATCCATCTTTACCTCTAAACGCTTTTTAAGGCCATCAATGATTATCTTGTTGATAGCCTCTGATTGACCATTGCCCAGAGGGTATCGCGGTGTGGACTTGCTAAGGCGGATATTCCATTTTGCACAGAATGTCTCGAACCGATTAGATATGAACTGTGAACTGTTGTCTGTAACGATCTCGAATGGAACTCCGTGACGACATATGATGTTCCTCCAAACAAAGCTTTCCACTTGGACATCCTTGATGTTAGCATAGGCTTCAGCTTCCACCCACTTCGAGAAGTAGTCTGTTAGAACAAGTAAGAACCGCTTCTGCTTTGATGGGTGCAATGGTCCAACAATGTCCATAACCCATCTCATGAATGGGTAAGGCGAAGTGACAGCTTGATTCTTCCTGGATCGGAGATCTTGGCCCCTGAGATGCTCTCAGCAAAAGGGGTGTTTCGTGCCTTCTCCAGCACGTAAGCAACCCCAGAAGCCCTTCCCGTACTTTGGTACATCTGCAGCTTGGTAGTTCTCAGGTCAGAGACGACCTGGTCTAACTGGGCTTTCAGCATAGCCACTTCTTTATAGCTGGAGCTTTGGGGGGCTCTGCACTCCTGTTCCCTTCTATAGAACTCAGCGATGGAGGGATCTCCTTCTCCATCAGCCCTAGTGTCGTCAGCAGCCGTGTAAGTTCGGGCTCGCCTTCGAGGGGGTAGATCTTCGTCTGATTCTTCCACCACACGCTTGGGAGTCTCATTAGATTCCCGACGAGGCGTTGGTGGAGGCAATTTTTCTAGGCCCATGCAATTGGTCCGAGGTGGCAGCTCCTCGTGCCGATCCCTTCGACTGGATCGAGGCGTACTGAAGCTGAGACGTTCGGGACGGACACGGGACCTCTTGCGCTTCTTTCTCTTGAGCGCTTGCAGCTCGCTCGTCGTAGCTTCGAGATTCTTCTCCTGATCCTCTGATTTCTTCATGAGTGTCTCAAGCATCTGCTTGATCTCCGTGATATCCGCTGGATTGTTAGCGGTGCGAGCTGCGGCATTCTCCACGGAGTTCTCCTTTTCTTCGCTGTTCCTGTGAGACGAGGATCCTTCGTTGCTTGCGCTATTGCTGCCAGACATCTTGATAGTGTTGCGAAACCTAGCTTTTTGCGTCAGATATCTCTGGTTTCCCCTTAGTCGGCGCCAAATTGTGGGAGCCTAAGCTAGCACAATTAGATTTGTAAGCCACCAAAGCTCACCGTCCTCGTTTTTCTATTTATCCTCCTTAATTTATGTTTTTTCTGCCCCACCACAAGAAAAAAAAAAAAAAAAAAAAGATGTATAGTTTGTAGTCGTATTTAGTTTGAAGAAATTATCATCTATTCTATTTTTTTTGTCGTGTTTTTTTGTCTTTAATTTATAGGTTTACTATTGGTAACCATTCAATTTTTGGTCGGTCGTTGAAAACAAATTCGTGTATTAAGATTGTTTAGGAGATTTTTGTTTAAAAGAAATGGCTCATTTGAAAAAAATGTTTTAACGATATATAGTTATAAGAGATAATTGATAATAATTTATAGATGGTTAAAAGTGCAAATAAATTGTTTAGCGTTGTTACAATGAAGTAATATGTGGGAGCCTAAACTAGCACAATTAGATTTGTAAGGGTTTCAAGAGGAAGTAGAGATTTCTAGGGTAGCTAAGGTTACAAGAGATGAATAAGAGCTTTGTTATTGCTGTATCAAGTTTGAGTACAAGATTGTGAATGAATTTGCAAATACCCTTTAGGGTTTGTACAAAGAAACATATATAGGTTCTTAAGTCGGCACAACCTCCTAAGTCTTCACGGAGTCGGTTACACCAATGAGGGCTTCGTGTCCGGACCGGGCTTCAGGCTACCTCTGCGTTGTTGGGCCGATGATGTGATTAGCGATCAGAGAGAGGACGCGGTCAGTTACTAAGCCGAGGCTGTGATCGGTCGTTGGGCCGAGACCATGGTCGGCTGTGAGACCGAGCCTGTGGTCGGCCACCGGGCCGAGGTCGTGCTCGCTGGCTGAGACCGAGCCTGTGGTCGGCCACCGGGCTGAGGTCGTGCTCGCTCGCTGGGCCGAGGCTGTGATCGGCCGCGAGGCCGAGGTCATGGTTGGCCGCGAGGCCGAACCCGTCTTCTCTCGCGACGTCTTGTGTGGTCCTATGCCTTGCCCAACCACCTTCCATGGCCACTTGCTTTTCCCCATGTGAAGACCTAGGTGCTGTTCCGCTTGGCCAATTGGGAGTCCGGAGGGTCATTTTCCGTAACCGTTCGTCTTTGAATGTTAATGTTGAGTGGGTGAAAACCGCCCCCAACATAATATTCTTATAAAAATCTTTAAAATCATATATTCAACTATTGAAGGAGAAGTTCATCATCCTTCTGATGCAAAAGCTTGGAGCGCACACTCTAATTTTGCTAAAGAGAAGCGTAATGTTTATCTCGGCCTATGTACAGATGGTTTTAGTCCGTTCGGTATGTCTGGCAGGCAATATTCTTTGTGGCCGGTTATATTGACACCTTATAACCTTCCGCCTGATATGTGTATGCAGAGGGAATTTCTGTTTTTGAGTATTTTAATCCCTGGTCCGAAGCATCCAAGAAGATCTATTGATGTGTTTTTACAGCCGTTGATTCACGAGTTGAACATGTTGTGGTCTCATGGGCCTCGTACTTTTGATTACTCTAGGAAAAAGAATTTTACCATGCGAGTTGTGCTTATGTGGACGATAAGCGATTTTCCAGCCTATGGAATGTTATCTGGTTGGACAACACATGGTAGGTTATCATGTCCGTATTGCCAAAATGAAACAGATGCCTTCCAACTAAAAAATGGTAGAAAATCTTGTTTGTTTGATTGTCATCAGAGGTTTCTCCCTATGAACCATCCGTACTGGGAGAACAGGAGGTTGTTCACAAAGGGTAAACGTGTACATATCCCCCCACCTCCATATCTTTCAGGAGAGCAAATTGAAGGTCGACTTGATTATTGGAGAGCTCAGGACACAGCAAAACATGGACGTAACTGGCTTTCCCAAATGCATCCGCCGGTGAGGTTGAAAAACGTAAAGATCTACACTTTGCTAAATGGTTGAGGACTCAGGTATATAAGTTAAACACAAAATTATATATACAATTTGTGTATATACTACTATATTTACAATGTGTAATATGTATTTGCCAGGATGATTGTGGAGACACGTCGTACCCTGTATGATTTAGAGAATTGATCCAAGGTCCGTTGGGGAAAGTTACGTCATCTCCAATGTATTTTACACGAGGTTATGTATTTCATACGTTCGAACGTGGCAAAAATAGAGCAACTGCGAACTATGGTGTGGTAGTTCGAGTCGGGGACACGGATTTTTATGGCATTATACAAGACATTATTCAAGTGCAATTCCCTGGTTTGGTTAACTTAAAGTGCACCCTTTTCAAATGCGAGTTCTTTGATCCAGTTGTCGGGCGAGGGGTTCGAGTAGGAAAGTTTGGTGTCATCGATGTTAATGGATCGCGTTCTTATGGAAAGTATGATCCATTTGTCCTTGCATCACAAGCGGATCAAGTATGCTTCATTCCATATCCTCGTGTCAGAAAAATAGGGATTCCATGGTTATCTGTGCTTAAAATAGCACCCAGAGGAATGATAGTTGAATCCGACGACGCGCCTATGCAAAATGAAACTGTCGTGGATCTAACAACTCCAGAAGAAGATATAGAAAACATCATTCTTATAGATCCGCAAAATCGAGAAGCTGAAATACTTCCGGATGCTACCGATGTAGAAAACCCCAAAGGCGAGTTCGCAAACGAGAATGGAGAAAGTACCGATGAGGATGACGACAACTCAAATGACGGTTCAGAGTGAAGCATATATTAGTGTTTTTATTTCATTTGTATTTATTTTTCCGAATATTTTTAATTTTTAAGAATATTATTATTTATGAATATTTTTAATTTTTTTTAAAAAACTTATTCCGGTCGACACTAATTAATTCGATGTTAGATTGTTATCGAATTCATGTGATTGTTATCGTTATATGTTGTGAACATAAAATCTTTAAATGGGTAACAAAGTTTCTTTACCCTAAACCATAAACATAAAATTTGTTTAATTTAGCGTCGAATTAGCAGCGAAATCACACGAATTCGACGCTATTAAACAATATTAGCATCGAATTCATGTGATTTGACGCTAGTTCGATGCTAAATGAATTTTTTTTTATGTTAATTTTATTTTATATATTAGTAATGAAATATCAATATGTACATTTTGTTATAAATTTGTTATATATTTGTTATAAATTTGTAATGAAATGGATTTAGGAAATATGTAGGAAATAGATTTTTGGAAATTTGATATGAAAAAATTCATATGATTGTTATCGTTATATGTTGCGGTTTTAAAATCTTTAAATTGTTAAGATTGCTATTGTATATATTGCAGTTTCTTTACCCTAAACCCTAAACATAAAATTTGTTTAATTTAGCGTCGAATTAGCATCGAAATCACAAAATTGGACGCTAATTCGACGCTATTAAACAACATTAGCGTCGAATTAGCGTCGAATTTGTGTGTTTTCGATGCTAATTCGACGCTAAATTAAACAAATTTTACGTTTAGGGTTTAGGGTATAAACAATAAAAGATTTAACGTCGACGATTTAGAGTGAAACTACAATGTTATCTATATTCGAACGTTTAATTGCGAACAAATTAGTATGTTTTTATAATTCGATGTTACAAATGCATGTAAGGACTTCTATTTCAACAAACTATATAGGTTTACATATATAATCATAACCTTATATGAACCAAATATGTAATTTCAAATTTCAAAATTTAAAATTATTCTTTTATATCAAAGATTGAAATGGCTAAGATAGTTTTCGTACCAGTGGCGGTTTTGTTACCCTAAACCCCAAACGTAAAATTTGTTTCAGTTAGCGTCGAATTAGCATCGATTCGACGCTAACTGAAACAAATTTTACGTTTGGGGTTTAGGGTAACGAGTGTTAAACGCATCAAATTAATTTGATCCGACGCAAAACCGACGCTATATTGAATTAATTTGGCTAAACCAATGGCGGTAAACCGAATTAATTTTGATTTAGCGTCGAATTGGTTCGCAGTGCGACGCTAAATCAAAATTTTTCGGATCTAACCGGCGGTAAACATTTATTCTGCGTGGGAAATCAAAATTATTTAGCGTCGGATTAGCATCGTATCACGGATTTTATAACGGAGAAGTCCCTTCTCCTCTCCGGTTTCTGCAATTCTCTCTCTCCGTCGCTCTCTCTCCCTCCGCCTCTCTCTCTCCCTTCGCCGAAGACTTCTCCCTACGCCTCTCTCTCTCTCTCTCTCTCCGCCGCCTCTCCCTCTACATCTCCTCTCCGTCTCCGCCGAAGAGACTTGTCCCTCTGCCTCTCTCTCTCTCTCCGCCGCTCTCTCTCTCACTCTCGACGATCAAATGGTAAAATTTTATTTTTTTTTAAATTTTTGTTATATATATTAGGAAATGGAATTTGATATGAAATAGTTTTAGAAAATGGATTTAGCAAATATGTAGTAAATAGATTTTAGGAAATTTGATATGAAATAGATTTTAGGAAAAATGTAGGAAATAGATTTTAGGAAATGGAATTGAATTTAGATTTGATAAGTTATGGTATTGAATTTCGATTTGATAAGTTATAGATTTGAATTTAGATTTGATAAGTTATAGATTTGAATTTAGATTTGATAAGTTATGGAATTGAATTTAGATTTTATGAAATTTATTTATGTAAAGTCAAATAAAACAAATTTATGATTTTTTTGAATTTAAAATTAATATTTAAAATTAAAACGAATTTACAAGTTATTTTTCGAAAATATAAAATTATTTCCTAAATGTTAAATTTATGGATTTATGTGTTTGTATTCATATATTATATATAAAATTTAAGAATCTATGAATTGTTCTTTCAACTTATTTTACAAGTTTTTAATTTATTTATCAATTTATATTTTACTTTTTTTATTTATTAAATTTGTTTTATTTTATAGGCGGATCGACCTCCTCCTCCTTCATACAGACTGTTATTTGGCGAGGATGATACGATTTCCGGATCCGATGGTCGTCGCGGATCCGGATCAGGATCGGGGTCGGGTTCTCAGGCTGCAAACTATCGTCCACGAGCTCCGCCACGAGCTCCGCCACGACCTCCGCCACCGCCTCAGCCAGAAGCAGAAGAAGACAAAGCTGTTGATCCCGATGACCACACTGATGCCCCTCCACCGGCAAACGCGCCTCTTATGATGCGGATTTCTGAGCTTCTCCGCCAACCTGGACGTGAGACACAGGTTAGGGTTCTCCATCCGATGAGGCATCCTGGTACATTATGGTATGATTTAATTTTTTGCAATATTACTAATTAAATTTGTTTTGGGTAATTAATTTTTAACTACAAGTTATAATTAAATTATTAACATTTTAATATTTTGTTTAATAGGTTTAGCGATAACAAGGTTTCGCGTTCGGTCACCAAGGAAATCAGAGCCCACTTCACTATGTCGCATGCTAATTGGAGCCAGACGCCGCAGCATGTTCGGGATATTTGGTTCGAGTCATGGGCGGTAAGTCATTTTATATTATTTACTTTTATTTATTAAATTATTTGATTTTAAATATATTCATAACATTATTCGTATTTTTGTAGCAAGGGTGACATTGGGAGGAACCTCATACTTTCGAAGTGTGAGTGGTGTTCGAGCAGAAGGTGCTAAAGCGTCTCAACGGTTACGTCACTAACTTGAAGAAAGCGTGGGGCAAGAAAGGGGATGAGGCGAAGCCGATCGGGATGGATCCCGATGTTTGGTCGGGTCTAGTGCAGTTTTGGGAGGATCCCCAATCGTTGGTTAAATCGGGGAAGTGTTCTGCAGCCCGTCTAACGCCGGTGGTCGAAGGAGATGGACCGTCAAAGCATTGTGCGGGTCAATCATCATATGCCACAATACGACTGGATATGGTAATATTTTAATTAAATTAATTTATTTGATTATTTATATTTTCAATATTTATTTATTATATATTTCATTTTTATCTATGTTGATTTTTGTTTAATAGGTTGATGGCGGTGAACTTCCTCCGATGGTTAGAGTGATGGAGAAAACTCATCGGGGGAAGGATGGGACGTTTGTTACCGCTCAAGCGGAACAAACGTTCAACGAGTACAATGCACGACTGGCAGAGCTAGATGAGTCTGTCCAGTCTACGATGGGTCTCGAAGATATCGATAGACTTTACGAGGAGGTAATTTATTAGGTTCTTATATTATATTATAACTCATTTTTTATTATAATTTTATTGTATAACACTTTTATTTTATAAGTTGCACCGAAGAAGAAAGGACGAACGATGGGTGTTGGATCCATCAAGGATGTCCCGGCAGCTTGTTCGTCTTCTCAATATTCTTACTCTCCGGGTTCGTCTCAGCCGCGTTTGACCGCTCAGTTGGAAGTTGCACTACAAGAATACAGGAGGTTTTGCGACGGTAGTTTGCGACGGTTTTAAATCCTCGCAAATTTGCATCCAATTTGCGACAGTTTTGCGACGAACATTCTTAATAACTCGCAAAACCGTCGCAAATTTGCGTAGGAATGTAACGACGCAAAAAACTCGCAAATTTGCGACGGTTTTGCGACGCTTTGTGTGTTTCGACGCAAACCCGTCGCCAAATTTGCGAAGTTTTTGCGTCGATTTATAAGTTGCGATGGTTTTGCGTCGAATTGTACGTTTAGATGCAATATAGTCTCAATATTTGCGTCGAATTTGCGACGTTATAAGGGTTGCGAGGGAATTGCGACGAAAGTAGGTTGAACACGTTTTAATTGATTCTTACTTGTTTGTGAGTGTAATATTTTAGCCGCAAATCAGTCGCAAAATTCTTGGAAAATCGTTGCAAATTAGTCGCAAACTGAAATGAACATTCTATAAAATCGACATTAATTAATTAATTATATACCTCGCATTCTATAATTCAACAAATATGGATAACAATCGAGCTTTGATTCCGGGTCCGGCTGGTGTGAGACAAGTAGAAGAAAGGGCAAGGAAAAGACTTGAAGAATCGATGTTTGAAGAATGCAATTCTTATGAGAGACATGTACAGATGGTTAACTGTGTTGTTGAGGCAGAAGATCCAACGTTCACCAATGTCCTTTGGAAGACGACAATTGAAAATGTCAACAAATTAACAGGTATAATATTATTATTAATATATATTAGTAATTACTTGACATTTAATTATATTTCAAAGTTAATTTGTATATATATATATAAGAAACAGAAATAATTATATTTCAAAGTTTGTATATTGTTTACTTGACATTTAATTATATTTTACTTATTCTACGTTGAATATATACAGGTGGACACACACGTGGGTGGACACTGGTAAAAGAGTTGCATAACATAAAACCACAATGGCGTCACGTACCATATGTGATAGCAGTGATTCATAAAATGGAACCTAATGGATTGGGGGACGCGATGGTTATGCTAAAGGTAAAATGTATATATAAGTTATAAGAAAAGATGTTTTTAACAAATTATATATTTAGTAATCGATAAATGTTATTTGTTTTCCTTGAAGGATCCTACCAGGACTGTACAAGCGAGCATTCATAGGTCCGCCATATCTGATAACAAATATGGGCCGCACATAAAGGAGGGTTCGATATTGGTGCTAAAGGAGGTTGTAGTTGTTAAGTTTGATAGGGCGCAAACCTACCTTAACATTATTCTTAACAACATAAGCAATGTAAGTTAAGTAGAATATATATTTTAAAGGTATTGTATTAAGGATATATCCTTACACATAAATAAAGTTTTTATTTCACAGGTTATATCTAAAGAAAACATGACTACAGCGTTCATAGAAGAAGGTAGTAGCAGTCGTGTGCATCGAAATCCAAACAATTGGCTATCCCAGGTATATGATGAGGAAGGGTCGACGACAGATGATGGTGAAGAAATTGATGATGAGTAAAACATTACATCATCAATAAAAGAAATGAAAATAAATATGTGTTTATGTTAGCAGTTTATTTGTATTACGTTTTTAAGCAATAATGTACGTACGTTTATGAACATCGATGTTAATGTTAAAATATCATAATATTATATTAATATAAGTTTCCAAAAATTTACTTGTAACCCTAACACATTAACTACTAAGAAAAAAAACAAATTAAATCTTAACTTACCAAACTATAAATCACTTTAGTAAAAATACAAATTTGCGACGATTTTGCGTCGACATGTACGTTTGGACGCAAAACCGTCGCAAAATTGCATCGAATTTGCGACGTTGAACGGTTGCGATGGATTTGCGATGAAAGTAGGTTCAACACGTTTTAATTGATTCTCACTTGTTTAATTATGAGTGTAATATTTTTGCCGCAAATAAGTCGCAAAAATGTTGGAAAAGCGTCGCAAATTAGTCGCAAAATGAAATGAAATTCTATAAAAACCACGAATGTATGTCATTAATGAACACAACAGAAAAACATTTCTTTCAACAGAAAAAAAAAATTCTTAATCATCAAAAACTATGTCTTATCATGAAATATACACGATTCGAGGATGGATGTACAATCGTCGTGATCCAGAAACCGGCGAAGTGACAAGAGAATTTAGTGAAGGGGTTGACCAGTTTTTGAACCAGGCGGTAAACAACCAAAGGGCGCATGCTGGAATCACCTATACCGGTAACGTAAAGATTTTTTGTCCTTGCGTGAAATGCAAAAACTTGACACCACATGATACTCAAACTGTTTGGAAACACTTGTTTACAAAGGGGTTTTTACCTAACTACTATGTTTGGTTTTCGCATGGGGAGGATTTTGTTGTTGATGTTCCGGGTAGTTCAAGTACGAGTTATCGTGGGAATATAGAAGGTGTTAGTAATTATGAGGATAATAATTATCAGTATGGTCATGATAATTTTAATGAGTCTTCGTATGGAAATACTGATGGGAATAGGTCTAATGACATGGTTAATGATGCATTTCAAGAAACTACTGGTGCATTTAGTGATAATACTTTTGAAGAACCAAACCCGAATGCTAAAAAAAATTATGATATGTTAGATGCTGCTAACGAACCTATCTACGAAGGATGTAGAGAAGGGCTATCAAAATTGTCCCTAGCATCTAGGATGGTGACAATTAAAAGCGAGGATAACCTTAGTGAAAATTGCATGGATAAATGGGGTGAATTGTTTAAAGAGTACTTACCAGAGGGTAATAACTCTGCTGAGAGTTACTATGAGATACAAAAATTGGTAGCAAGTCTTGGATTACCATCTGAGATGATTGATGTCTGCATTGATAATTGTATGATTTTTTGGAAAGATGATGCTCAGCTGCAGGAATGTCGTTTTTGCTTTCATCCAAGATATAAGAAGACTAGTGGTCGAACGAAAGTCCCGTTCAGGCGTATGTGGTATCTGCCAATAAAAGATAGGCTGCAACGATTATATCAATCAGAGCAGACAGCAGGGGCAATGAGGTGGCATGCAGAACATAATTGGGAGGATGGGGTAGTTGCTCATCCATCAGATGCAAAGGCATGGAAACACTTTCACACGGTACATCCTGACTTTGCTGTAGAACATAGAAATGTGTATTTAGGTCTTTGCACTGATGGGTTTAGTATGATTGGTATGTCTGGTCGGCAGTATTCGTTGTGGCCAGTCATAGTGACGCCATATAATCTCCCGCCGGAAATGTGTATGCATAGAGAATTTTTATTTCTAAGCATTTTGGTTCCAGGGCCTAAGCATCCAAAAAGATCACTTGATGTATTCCTACAACCTCTTATACACAAACTAAAGCAGTTGTGGCATGTTGGTGTACGCACGTTTGATTCGTCAAGCCATCAAAACTTCAACATGAAGGCTATCCTTATGTGGACGATAAGCGACTTTCCGGCGTATGGCATGCTTTCTGGATGGACAACGCATGGAAAGTTATCATGTCCTTATTGTTTAGATAAAACCGAATCATTTCAATTGTCAGCGGGAGGGAAAGCTTGTTGGTTTGATTGTCATCGTCGTTTTCTTCTAAGGGCTCATCCTTATAGAAAGAGTAGAACGTTGTTTCGAAATCGAGTTGTTAAAACCTCCCCCTTGGTTTACCTCTCAGGTGAGGAGTTGGAAGAACAAATGGATGGATATGGTGCACAGGAAACTGTAAAAGTTGGAGGTAATTGGCAAAGTAATCCTGCAAATATGCCTGTTGGGTATGGGGTATACCATAACTGGCATAAGAAAAGTATATTCTGGGAATTGCCTTACTGGAAGGATCATCTGTTGAGGCACAACTTGGATGTCATGCATGTGGAGAAAAATTTCTTTGAGAATATTATACACACATTGTTAAATATTGCAGGGAAAACAAAAGACAATCGGAAATCTCGTCTCGATCTCGCGGCTTTATGCATAAGGTCAGAGTTACATCTAACAGGGGATGGTATGGCACCTATTCCCAGTTTTCGACTATCACCTACTGCGAACAATGCTTTGATTAACTGGGTTAAGGAGTGGGTGAAGTTCCCAGATGGATACGTGATAAGCTCAAATTTCCCTAGAGCTAGACTCTCTCAAATTAAGAGGTCAATTGCAGTACTTAGGGTTATCGATCCACAGGGAGTCAGGAAAACACAATAGATTTCAGATTTCAGATTAAGCTAGGTGAGACGAATGTAAAAGCAAATAAATCAAAACAAAACAAACGGTTGTGAAATCAGTTAAAGAAAACGCTAGGCACAGGGAATTCTCCAGTGAATCAGAATTGCAGATAAATCAGATATTAGGACAATGAAGAACAGTTCATGAACATGCACACGAAAGTAAACAAACCAGCTGTCGCTGCGAATAATTTCTATGTCTAAATCCTAGAAGACCAACTGTCGTTGCGAAATCAGGTTGATTCAAACAAGCATTAATGATCAAGCACAATTGTTCACAAAATCCTAAGCCAAATCCCTTTGCGAATAGGTATTTTGCTCATCAAAAACTAGTTCAGGTTCATCAATCAAACTGTCGTTTCTATTAATAAACCCTAGATTAGATTTCAGTTCGCGAGGCTAAAATCAGCAATAAGAACAAGTTAAGATGAAGAACTTCTAATGATTTTTATCCTAATAAACAGATCAGATCAGCAACTCATCAAACACTTTCAAAAACCCTAAACCTAACAAGAGAAATTACTCAGACATAGCAATAGAAGAAAACATCTTTTATTAATTAAACTCTCTAAGTAATTTTATAAAATAAAGCGTAAAATAAAGCATGGGTCTAAACAATGACTCTAAATACGTATTTATACAAGTTCCAAACCGTCCTAAACATAAAAGTAAACATCTGAAGGCTTCGGGCTTCGAACGGACTTTTCTGATGAAAATCTGGGCTTGACAGAACACGGTGTCGATCGACACACATTGATCGTGTTGATCGACACGACTCTTCAAATCGTAAATCTTGGCTTTAAAAGTCTTCATGTCGAGCGACACACATAGTCACGTCGCTCGACACAGATTCCAAACAGTGACTCCGAATTTGTATTATGCCACTTCACTCCGTGAATGCTCCAAAACCTCCAGTAAACATCTTTTATGCTCCAGACGGTCCAGTTCCTGTAAAGACACTAAAACAATACCAAAAACACCAAAAGACACTAAAACATGGACTTATATCATGGTTGAAAACCGGTAAAAACCATGATATATCAACTCCCCCAGACTTAGCTTTTGCTTGTCCCTAAGCAAAACAGTGTGCTCACTCCTTAAGAAACCACATTCCTCAAAATTTAATACCTGGTGATACTTCGATGTGTCCCTAGAAGCTTAGCAGTCCTCTAGTTTGATTCCAAATCCCTTAGAAAATCTCAGACTTTCAATCGCAGACCCCTTGAGTTCAATTAAGTGCGGTCTCATCGAGGGAATATTGATCGCTGGACTTTCTAGATTCTTTTACTTCCTTTAACACTTTCTGCGTTTCACCCTCTCTCTTCCCTCTGAAACTGTATCCAATTAAGGATATCATAGAGATGCATGCCTTTTTGATGACTGATTTTTCTTTTTGTGATGGCGGGTACCTCAGCAGAGGGTCCTTTACCACCGAATGCCTATTTGAATTCAGGCTTGCACTTTTCTGCAGATTTTTTTTTTTATTCCCTTGGCATCTCTATGATCACTAGATCAGCTCTCATTATTGTTGTTCTATGAGGCTTTTGGTGATGGCGGTTTCCTCAACAGAGGGTCCTTTACCACCAGATCTAGGTCAGTTATATCCGTCATTGGGAAGAAGTTTCAAGAGTGGTCCTTCCTCGCTTTCAAGTGTTTGGAAGCTGAATCAAGTCTTGTGATTTCCAACGCCCTTGATTAGAGATTCATTAGGGCGGGGTCTTTGACATCCTTTCTGAGTTCTCCAGAAACCTGAACTCGCTCCAGAAAACCGATCCCTTTCCAGTTACCCACCTTGTAAAACCGCTGATCAACTTATATTGGAAATGGTTCGTCGAGTGCTGTTCAAAGCAAGTCTAAAAGAGAGGTTTTGACTCTAAAAATTTTAAAATTTTAACGAAAAACTCAAAAGAAAACACAAGTGTTAGCAACTACCTCCCCCAGACTTAAACAACACTGTCCCCAGTGTTATTAAATCTGAGATTGGCTAAATAAGATAAACAGAAAATGAAACGTATGAAAAATCAAGTGAAATTTCGTACCAGGGGGTCGTGTCGAGCGACACGACCTGTATGTCGATCGACACTCACGTTTCTGTCCCGATTCTGACTGGTAGATTTTTCTTCGTGTCGAGCGACACACTAAGTCCCATCGCTCGACACAGAGTGCTGAAGAGCATTCTTACTTGCATTCGAACGTTTTTTTTCATGAAAATCGACACCAAAAACAAAACCAAAGCGTAAAATTGAAAAAGAAACATAAATATAAGTAGATAGTTAGATAAAACTCACAAGTGGGTTGCCTCCCACTAAGCACTTGTTTTCAGTCTTTAGCTTGACTATTTTGGAACTGAGGACTTTAATGTGGATCTTTAGAAAGTATTGAACTTCCTTTATCCGGGATGGAACCAGCAGCAGCTTGCTTGATTCGAGTTTTCTGGACAGCTGCCCCAGACTTATCAGATACAGTCTCAAGGAAAAGTCTCATCGTTCTCTCCATCATCTCCTGAAGAACTGCTTCTTCTTGATCTTTAAACCTCTGGGGAACGATGATTTGCAACTTCGCGAATGGCTTTAAAGTTCTCTTTGGCTTCATCTCTTCTTTTCTGTTGCCTGCAAATTCATCAGAAGAACCAAGCTTTCAAGAAATTTGAGGCTTACGTAAGCGCGTGACGGGCTTTTCAACTTTAATGAAATCAGAAGAGATGGAATTAAGTACTGAAGGTTCATACCTGGGCTCTTCAAGAAGTACCTCAGCAGATGGTACTGTAGCAATTGCTTCCTCAATGGTCTCAGCAGAAATGACTTTCGAAGGCTCCTCAGTTGGCTGATCTTCTAGCGATGTATCCACTGAGAAAGCTTGACCATCAATGGTGGGTCTTCTCCTTGTACTGTCCATGTCAAAATCCAAGATGACATCACCAAGGTCAAGCTTAATCGTTCCTCTTCTACAGTCAATATGCGCTCCAGCTGTTGCTAAGAAAGATCTTCCCAGAAGCAAAGGATCCTGAGGCTCTTCATCGTATTCCAAAACGACAAAGTCTGTTGGAATAACGCAGTCCTGAATTCTAATAGGCACATCCTCCAGAACTCGTTTCGGGAATCTCTTAGAACGATCAGCTAGGATTAGAGACATCCTTGTCTTCTTGAAGTCCGTCATCCTAAGTCTTACAGCAACGGAAAGAGGCATAAGATTGATTCCAGAACCCGTATCGCAGAGAGAGTGAGAAAAGCTTTCATCAGAGATGGAACAGTTGAGTACAAAACTTCCTGGATCAGGTAACTTCACAGGAACTTTGCCCTGGATCATCGCGCTAACCTCAGCAGAAACCACTATCTCCTTCTTCTTCTTCTTGGAGATTGGAACTGTGTTCAGGAGCACTGCTTGGAGATCTCTGGTCAGCAGCGCACCTTCCTCTGGACTGATTCCATTAGCAACCATTCGCTTCACATAACGGCGAATCACAGGAGAAAGCTTGATTGCATCCACAAGAGGCATCTCAACCATGATTTTCTCAATCATCCTCTTGCAAATGGCTTCCGTAGCCTCTTGTTTGCTCTTTCTAGCTCTGGGAAAGGGTAGCTTTGGCTTATAGACGGATTCCTCGAGGATTGGAGACGGTTTCGGATGAACAGTTTCGGACTGGCCTGCGTGTCGAGCGATATGGGGTCTGTGTCGATCGACACGACTGATTTCATCGTGTCGAGCGACACACTTAGGCTCGTCGCTCGACAGAAAAGCTTCGATTTCAGAAATAGCGATTTCTTCACGTGTCGATCGACACGCATGATCTGTGTCGATCGACACAGACTCTGCTGCTCCAAAAATCGCATCGAACTCATCGAAATAATTCTCCTTTGCTGTCAGAACGGCATTGCAGGCTCCTTTGGGGTTCCTATCAGTCTTCGCAGGAAGAAATCCTCCTTGTCTCTTCATAGTTTCTGTAGTTTGAGCTACCTGGACGTCGAGCTTCCTGACATGAGTACTTAGAGCTTCGATCTTACTGTTTAAGTCCGTGTAGAGTGAATCGAACTTCCCATTCCATTCCAAAGCCAACTTCTGCTGTCCCTCTAGAAGCCGTTCCATCATGGATTCCAATCTACTGTTCTCTGACGGAGGAGGCGGTTTCTGATACGAAGAAGATCCATAGTCTCGCCTATAGCTGCTGTTCTGGTAAGGCTTCTGAAATCCGGTCTGGTGAAGATAATTCACATCCTCTCCTGCAGGTTCGACGTCTTGCGCAAAGTGAACTGTCTTCTTCCCAGTTAGAAGACTAGTCATAGTGTCCAGCTTCTTAGTGACCTCTGCTAGCTGGTTTCCACTGATGCTCTGTCCAGACTTGCTCCTTTCGAAATCCATGGCTTTAGCACTGTTGCTGTTGGCAAGATTCTCTATAAGTCTCAAGGCAGCCTCTGGCAAATTTGTGTTAAAGTTCCCACTACTCGCAGCATCTAGAGACGCAGAATATTGCAGCGCAATCCCTCGGTTGAAAATATTGAGTAGCTACACTTCGTTGAATCCATGGTGTGGACAGTCTCTCTGATAGCTCTTGAACCTAAACCACGCAGCCTTGAATGCCTCAGTATCGCCCTGCTTGAAAGTCGCGATATTCGACCTCAGGTCCTCTGACTTTGCATCATCAAAGAAATTGCTTAGGAAAGCATTCTTTGTATCCATCCAGTTAGTCAGCGAGCCCGGTGGTAGCGTCCTTAGCCAATACTTAGCTTCCCCATATAGAGAGTATGGGAAAAGCTTGCAGAACAGGTAGTCTTCAGAAACTCTATTGGCTTTGATAGCAGATGCCAAGTCCTCGAATCGCTCTATGTGGTCCATTGGATTCTCATGAGGAAGACCACAGAACGGGTCTTGAGCTACTAAGGAGAAGTACGCAGGCTTGAGCTCAAAGTCATTGCGTTGGAACACTGGAAGACGAATCGCAGCTCGGTTAGCGTAAAATTGTTCCGGTCTGTTGAAATCAGCCAAGGTGCGATTCTGGACATCGTGTCGAGCGACGTGTGGTTGGTGTCGCTCGACATTAACATTTTGTTCCTGTCGAGCGATTTGCTTACCCTGTCGATCGACGCCTCCTTTTCCATCGTGTCGAGCGACAACCAGGTTGTGTCGCTCGACACGAAGCTGTTCCTCCCGAACACGAGCCTGTTCGGCTTCTTCTTCTTCTTGAGCTCGCTGCTGTTCTTCATCGATCTGCTCGACGATCACATTCCCATCAGCGTCCAGTCTCTGTCCATCCTCATTGTACGGGTTTCCTTCTCTGTCGAAGAACCCACCATCTCTTTGGAACACAATCGTGTTTGCAACCATCTTCTTAGCTTCTTTCGTCGCTTTTCGGTTGGTTCGCTCTAGACGTGCTAGTTCCTCGAGTCCTAGTTCCAAAATCTCTTTGTCTTGGCTGCTCCTGGTATTGCGGTTTCGCATGTACCTGAAACACAAAACAAAGAAAGAAAAACAAAAACAAAAACAAAAATAAAATACCTAGACAAAATCCTAGTAGTAAAAATCTAATGGCAAATTGACTCCCCGGCAACGGCGCCAAAATTTGATAAGCTCAAATTTTCCTAGAGCTAGACTCTCTCAAATTAAGAGGTCAATCGCAGTACTTAGGGTTATCGATCCACAGGGAGTCAGGAAAACACAATAGATTTCAGATTTCAGATTAAGCTAGGTGAGACGAATGTAAAAGCAAATAAATCAAAACAAAACAAACGGTTGTGAAATCAGTTAAAGAAAACGCTAGGCACAGGGAATTCTCCAGTGAATCAGAATTGCAGATAAATCAGATATTAGGACAATGAAGAACAGTTCATGAACATGCACACGAAAGTAAACAAACCAGCTGTCGCTGCGAATAATTTCTATGTCTAAATCCTAGAAGACCAACTGTCGTTGCGAAATCAGGTTGATTCAAACAAGCATTAATGATCAAGCACAATTGTTCACAAAATCCTAAGCCAAATCCCTTTGCGAATAGGTATTTTGCTCATCAAAAACTAGTTCAGGTTTATCAATCAAACTGTCGTTTCTATTAATAAACACTAGATCAGATTTCAGTTCGCGAGGCTAAAATCAGCAATAAGAACAAGTTAAGATGAAGAACTTCTAATGATTTTTATCCTAATAAACAGATCAGATCAGCAACTCATCAAACACTTTCAAAAACTCTAAACCTAACAAGAGAAAAGACATTGCAATAGAAGAAAACATCTTTTATTAATTAAACTCTCTAAGTAATTCTATAAAATAAAGCGTAAAATAAAGCACGAGTCTAAACAATGACTCGAAATACGTATTTATACAAGTTCCAAACCGTCCTAAACATAAAAGTAAACATCTGAAGGCTTCGGGCTTCGAACGGACTTTTCTAATGAAAATCTGGGCTTGACAGAACACGGTGTCGATCGACACACATAGATCGTGTCGATCGACACGACTCTTCAAATCGTAAATCTTGGCTTTAAAAGTCTTCATGTCGAGCGACACACATAGTCACGTCGCTCGACACAGATTCCAAACAGTGACTCCGAATTTGCATTTTGCCACTTCACTCCGTGAATGGTCCAAAACCTCCAGTAAACATCTTTTATGCTCCAGACGGTCCAGTTCCTGTAAAGACACTAAAACAATACCAAAAACACCAAAAGACACTAAAACATGGACTTATATCATGGTTGAAAACCGGTAAAAACCATGATATCTCAATACGTGTCCACTTTTTCAAGGTGTGTTGAACAAGGGGGCAAATTTTCTGGGATGAAGAGCCACGATTGTCATGTGTTCATGCAACGACTACTCCCTTTCGCCTTTCTAGAGCTTTTACCGCAAAATGTCCACGACGCAATAGCAGGTGTTACGTTTAATCCTTGTTACATTAATATTATATTTTGTAAATGTATTGGTTAATAATTAACTTACTCCAGACCGAATTGCCATTTCAGGTATTGGTGCATTTTTCAGAGACTTATGTGCTAGAACCTTAATGAAGGACGAAATCTCGAAGCTGAATTCAGACATACCACTCACTATTTGCAACTTAGAGAAGATATTTCCACCTTCCTTTTTCGATGTCATGGAACATCTGGTTGTACACTTACCTCATGAGTTAGATTTGGGTGGACCAGTCCAATTTTGATGGATGTACCCCTTCGAAAGGTTCTTCAAACATCTGAAGATGAAGGCAAAAAATCTTGCAAGAGTTGAGGGATCAATCATTGCTGGAAGTTTGACAGAAGAGACATCGAACTTCTCTACTTACTACTTTAGCCAAACCGTGAAAACTAAAAAAATCCGTCGTAGACGATACGACGATGGTGGGGTTGGCCGAACATATCACTTAGAAGGTGTACCGGATGTTTTCTGTGATGTTGGTTGAATGGGTGGAAAGGTGAAGGAAACAACGTGGTGTGATTTCAAGCATATGGAAGCTGCCCATACGTATATATTGCTAAATTGTAACTACTTTCAGCCATATGAGAGGTATATATATATATATATATATACATATATGAGAATATATTATTTAATATAAATATATATATACATATACACATCTAATTAACGGGTGTACGTACATGCAGAATGTTAGATGGACAAATACGGGAAGCTTTTCCTGATCTCAATGATGCAGAAGTCCAATCTTTCCTAGAACGTGATTTTGCTGCCTGGATGCGGGAGAAAGTAAGAAACATGCATATTGTATATTAATAAATGTATATATATATATACATGTATATATATATGTAGATATAATTAATTATGTATACTAATTAATTAATTATTTCATTTTGAGAATAGGTGGCGAAAAAATCTCGCCACAGTTGGCCTTTATGGGTACATGAGTTTGTTTTGGGGCCGATTGCAAGCATAAAAAAGAGTAAGATGTATTGTACTCGCGGCTTTATTATTCACACATTTGAACATGGCCACAATACAACCACTGCAAATTATGGTATTCATGTCCCTGGCGATACCAACTTTTATGGTATTTTGAAAGAAATCATCGAGATTGAGTATGATGGTGTTTTGAACTTGAAAAGTGTATTATTTTGTTGTGATTGGTTTGATCCACACATTGGTGTCGGGGTTAGTACCAGCAAATTTGGAGTTGTTGACGTAAAAGGAAATAGGAGGTACACCGACAAATTTGAGCCATTTGTTTTAGCATCTCAAGCAGAGCAAGTAGTCTTCATTCCTTACCCACGCACTCGTGTACGACGAGATCAAGATTGACTATCTGTGATAAAAGTTAACCCAAGGGGTCGAATTATCGGTGGGTTAGCAGCTGATGCTGATGATCAACCCCCAGTGCAACCTGCTAGAACCGAAGAAGTTTCAATCCCAACGGAGGTAAACACTAATTTGCCAAGAATTGACCCACTCCACAGTGGTCTTGATGTGATATACGAGGATTCGGATGGAAACGAAGATGAATTTGATGAAGACCACGAAGAAGAAGATCATGAGGAGGAAGATGAGGAGGAAAATGAAGGGGGAGTAGGAACTTATATTTATGATAATGATGAAGAAGATTAATGTATCTGTAGCATGTTTTGGTTCAATGTATCTTTTCCTGTTTTACTTTTCCTCTCTCATTTCTTTGCGAGGAACTTATATTTATGATAATGAAGACGAAGATTAATAAAAGTAATTGCGAAGATTAAATTTATTTCTACTAATTAAGATTTAAAAAAATTAAAGGATTTGTTGATTCGATTGTGGTACTTTACTTTCTTTGTTTGTTTGAGTGTTATTAGGATTTGATGAGAAAATCCTCCTACTAATTATTCTGATTTATATGTTTGGTTAAAAAAAAGTTTATAAAAAAGTTGCGCTGATAGCCTATAAAGTTGTGATAATCGAGAGAAGTAGAACAGTAGAAGTATTGGTTTATGGAATAGTGACGTGTAGAAGAAAAAAAATTATCTCTATTTTTAGTCATTTTATTTTTCAAATTCCTATTTAAAAATTAAATTCATCTGATATTTATGGCTTTTTATATTTTACGATATATTTTATAATTAATATAAATTATATATTGTTAATAATCATTTTTTCTTCTATATTTTTCTATTTTTCATTTATTACTTAACATAAAATTAGATGAATATTTATATATTAAACCTAACAAAAAAAATAAAGCAACACAACACAAAAAGAAGATGTTAAGAACATGTAGGCCAAAAACTACATGTTCAGGGTTTAGGGGTTAGGCTTTGCGACGAGTTTGCGACGTAATCGTCGCAAAATCGTCGCAACTGATAATCATTTGCGACGAATTTGCGACGATTACGTCGCAAACTCGTCGCAAAGGCTAACCCCTAAACCCTGAACATGTAGTTTTTGGGTTACATATTCTTAACATCCTTTATTGGTTATATTAACAAAAGGGTTAGTAGTATAACCAATACAAACTTTGTTGTTGAAATTATCACATCAATCTATCTATAAAAGAGAGACATTTTAGACCCAAAAAAGCAACACAACACAAAAAGAAGATGTTAAGAACATGTAGCCCAAAAACTACATGTTCAGGGTTTAGGGGTTAGCCTTTGCGACGAGTTTGCGACGTAATCGTCGCAAATTCGTCGCAACTGATAATCATTTGCGACGATTACGTCGCAAACTCGTCGCAAAGGCTAACCCCTAAACCCTGAACATGTAGTTTTTGGGTTACATGTTCATAACATCCTTTATTGGTTATATTACCAAAAGGGTTAGTAGTATAACCAATAAAAAAATTGTTGTTGAAATTATAACATCAATCTATCTACCGTCAGAAACATAAGTATATACATCATACACGTACACAATAAATATCGTAAATCTATAATTTACACCGATTTGATGATTTTATTCATTTATTGTCTGTCTTTGTTCATTTTCTGTATAAGAGATCCAAAAAGAAGTATATTTTCCATTTTGTATTCCTAAAATTGGTTTGGAAACTCGAAACCCCAAACAAACCCTAATCCTTACACAAAATTTGCGACGAGTTTGCGACGGAATTGGCGGTGAAAACAAAGTTTTGCGACGATTTTGCGACGAAAGTGGCGGTGAAAACAAGGTTTGCGACGGTTTTGCGACGTCAATTTGCGACGGTTTTGCGACGGACCTTTTTCCTATATATACGCGAGCTCAGAAACGTGAATCGTCGCACAGATCTCACTCCCATCTCGCAAATCCGTTAAAAGCCTCTACAAATTCCGATTTTAAGGTAAAAAATTCCTTCTTTTCTTTTAATTTATTTATATATTTGTTATGATTTAATTTTTTGAATTTTTGGAATTGTTAGAATGATATGATTTATTAGAATGGTTAATTTTGACTATTTATTAAATTATATAATTTAGTTTAAAGGTTTTTAATATGTTATGAGCATAAGTAAAATTATGAGAATTATGACAATTGTTATGATTTAATTTTAATTTATTTATATATTTGTTATGATTTAATTTTTTGAATTTTTGGAATTGTTAGAATGATATGATTTATTAGAAGGTTTAAAATTATATTGTTGATTAGAATAATTTGGATTTTGGAAATTATTATAATTGTTAGGATTAGAATGTTATTTTTTTACTATTTATTGAATTATATAATTTAGTATTAATGTTTGTAATATGTTATGACCATAATTACAATTATGAGAATTTTTACAATTGTTAGGATTATAAGTTTCTAATGTTAAAATATATTATTAATTTTAACATAAAGTTTTAACAAAAATTAAACCAAGTTAACATAAATTTTTATTAATCTTTTTATAATTTTACATAATTGTAGATGACGGGTCGTTCACCCAACGAGTACACCGACCTTCTACAGAGGGACCCTGGACGTAGACCTCCACGTCCTGGATTTCATGCGCATAGAGGCGACGGCGGGTCTTCTTCGTCTACGATTCCTGAGGACGGATGCTCCTCCAGAGGAGGATCGTAGAGTTCCGTCGATGGACGATATGACGTTTGCTCAGCTTCTCGTTAGTCCTGCACGCCGAGTACTTCCCGAGCTACATCCTGAGCCGTCCGGCAACCAATTGTGGTACTACATTTTATTTTAAAAATTCATATTTTTATTAATTACATTTATAACTTAACATGTTTTCAATTACTGTTTTTTTCAGGTTCTCGAAAAACAAAGTCTCCAAGTCTATTAGGGAGATTATCGAGCGGTATTTCACCATGCTGCATACGAGTTGGAAGTATGTTCCCGAGGATACGAGGGCCCGGTGGTACAAAACATTTGCGGTAATTAAAGGATTTTTTTTTTCTTTTTTAATTTTAAAATTTATATTAACTTGGTTTTTCTTGTTTTTTTTAGCAAAAGTATTACTGGGACCCCGCGATCAACGGCTTGATTCGGGAACATTTTGATGAAAAAGCGAAGTTACGCCTCAACGACCAAATTGGACGATGGAAGGCCAAGTGGGAGGAAAACCCAGATCCGAAATTCTGTATGCCTCCCTGGTTTAACCCAAACATTTGGGCTGGTCTTGTCGAGTTTTGGGAGATGGAGACTAGCAAGCTCAAATCGGCCAAGTGTTCTGCCGCTCGATTGACGCCGGTTAACGGTGACCAGCCGTCAAAGCATTGTGCGGGACAAATCTCTTATGAGGAGAACGCGCGAGAGATTATAAGTTTGTAATTTTTTTTTGTTTTACGTATTACAAAAATAACATTTTAACAATATTTTTATTTTTAGGCACTAAAAAAAGGAGGTCCCACTACGATGCCAGAGCTTTGGGAGAAGACGCACCGTAGGCCGGATGGAACATGGGTTGATCAACGTGTCGAGAAGCTCCACGACGATGTGCTTACCCGAGTCGAGGAACTCGCAACCCAGCCTACTCCCGATGGTCAGCCTACTCAGGTGACACCATTTGAGGTCAACCGCATCGCCGCTGAGGTAAGAATTATTATATTAAAATTTATTTCTATTAGTAATTTTAATTACATTATAACCTTCTCATTTTTTTTATTAACATTATTATATTACTAAAAATGTTTTTTATTTTAACCTCCTCCTTTTTTTTGTAGATGGCTCCAAAAAACCGTAAGGGGAAGATGGCATTTACTGGATCTATCCGGATGAATGACCAAGGTGTTCCGTTTTGTCCCGTTTCCGGCTATCCTACTGATCCAACGCTGAAAAAGACGGTCTTGCAACAGCAAAAACAACAGAAGAAAGATGCAAAAATTATCAAGATGTTGCAATCTAGCGATACGGCGTACGATAGGATGTTCGAGATGTTAGCGCGAGATAACCCCCTCTTAGACGAGTTGTTGCGGGAGAAGAGAGCGGCGGCAGAAGCACAGAGGAGAGCGATAGAAGAGGAAGACGAACACGAGGAACCGATCGAAAACCAAATTAATTTCGATTTGATTTTATTTCGGTTTTATTTTTATGTTTTTAACCTTTTAAAACTATTGTGTATTTTTATTTATTCTCGAACAGTTTTATTATTTTAATTATAAAATTTAATATTTTATATTTTAAAATTAATAATTATTGTAATTTTATTTTTTTTAATCAGATCTACAGAACGTCGCAATTCCGTCGCAACATTTCTGGTCGCAAAACCGTCGCAAATATGTTGGTCGCAAAACATTCGCAAATTATTTTGGTCGCAAAAACGTCGCAAATATTTTAGTCGCAAACTATAAGCAAACGAATCGCAAAAAAGCGTCGAATTAAAACCGCCGCAAAATGTTTCCGCAAATAAGTTGCAAACTTTTCGACGAAATTGCGACGTGTTTCAAATCAGCGACGATTTTGCGACGATTTTGAGTTTGCGACGAGTCATTCGCGACAAACTCAAAATCGTCGCAAAATCGTCGCAATTTTACGTTTGCGACGCTTTTGCGACGAAAAACGCCGTCGCAAAAGCACATGTATTCTTGTAGTGTTGCTAATGCTGAGATTGCGCAGCTAAAGACAGAACAAGCGGAGCTGAGGACTGGTGTCTCGACAATGACTAGTCTCTTTGACATCATTGCAGTGGATAACCCGACAATAGTCAATGCCTTGCAAGGCATACATCGTCCTCCACCGCCTCCTACACATCTCGGTCATACGTAGTTCGAACACGAATCCGAAGATATGATACGAGAAGATGTCATCAACCTAAGGACCCAACAACCACCGTCGAATTAAAGTTTTAATTTCATTTGTATCGGATAATTTTATTTTATAATATGTTTAATTTTTATTATATTTTATAAATATTTTATAATATTTTCATTTAAAAACAAAATTGTTATCATTCGACGCTAAATCGATGCTTATGTCGCGTCGAATTAGCGTCGAAACCAGATGTATTTGGACGCTAATTCGACGCTATATAAGCATCGATTTAGCGTCGAATTAGCGTCGAAATATTGTGTCGGAGTAGCGTCGAAAATTCGACGGTAATTTAGTGTCGAAATGAAGTGCGACGCTAAAATAGCGTCGAAATAGCGTTGAAACTGAATTAGCGCCTACGATTTAGCATCGAAATATGCCGACGCTAAATCAGTGTTTTCTTGTAGTGTCTCACCCAATTTTTAAAAAATTAATCCTCCAACACTAATCTCTTTCCTACATAATACTCGAATCTATAGCCGATAATGGCTCCAAAACGGAAGATTGAGATTTACAAATTTGAGAAATAGATTTGAGGATAAGACCATTAGGAGAAAAGATCATCAAGTCTAATCAAACAAAAACAGTCCATCACGAAAGGTGGGAGACATAAATCTGAATAAATCGGAAGTTATTATTCGCTAAACGAAAATAGAAAATCCGAACAAAGCCGGAAAACATAATCCGATTAGATCGGGACCATAATCTGATTAGATCGGAAGCATAATCCGATTAAATCGGATACAAAAGAGCCTAAGGACAAAAGCTAAAATATATACAAGCCACGACGCCGGCTAATCCGACGCCGGGCTAAAGATCGATTTTTAGAGAGATAGGTCCGAGAGGTTAGAGAGATTTTTAGAGAGAGAACATATACATGGATACAATTTAAACCCATAACGTTTTCAGATATCATAGCTAACAAATGTGCTTCACATAAAAATAAAAACCAGCCAATCAAAACAGAGTAAGTATAAGGCCTAATAGTAAGTTCTTTATAAGTGAACATCATCTATATAATATGTTAAGGTTTACAAAAGGTAAATCTATGAGAGGATGCCATGTGGCATATTTATTTATTTATATCCTTGCATTTTGTAACATCCGTAAACCAAATTTTGAGAATTTGGTAAGGGCATCGATCGACACTGGTGTGAGTGTCGATCGACACCAATGTTTTCAGTTCGTTTTTGGTTCGTTTTAATCGCGGTTTTGGCTCAGATTAATGTGGTTAAGAGATTTCTAAACCCTAGGTATATAAGAGGACTCGTGTGCAGCCTTGTTTTGGAGTTATAAATCAGAAAGAATTGAGAGAGAAAATGGTGATGCTTGTGTTTTTGTGTGTTGGCAAATTGTGAGAATCAGGCTATTCCGTTGCCTTGTGTTGGAGAAGAGGATTGGATCATCAAACCAATTCTGATCAATGTGAAATTTTATGGGTAAGTTTGCCTTCATCTTAGCTAGCCGTGAGGTAAATTTGTTTTTCAATTGGATGTGTATACTAAGAGATATCATTGTTTTCGTGAATGAGGTCTATGCAGAATCGGGTCTGTGATTAGACCACTCTGAGGCCGTTTTGTCAGAGTTCTAGAGTAAGTTAGGATAAGATCTTTATGTCGTTAGAAATCTCTTCGTGTCTACTTACAAAATCATGTTTCCAATCATGATTCCGAGGTAAGATCCGACCTCAGTGGTCTTTTGAAGTCAGCGTATTGGTTCTGTTTTTTAGGAAAATCCTAATTCGTTTTAGGGGAAACCCTAATGCTGAGTTCTAGGTGATAAAGAAAGAGAATCAGTAGCTTTGGGTCAAGTAGGAGGCTCTGATTTTCGTGTGTCCTTGTGTTCAATCAATCTTAGGCTAAGGTGAGTGCGTGACCATGGCCTTTGGGCGATTTGGTTTGATAATGACGCGTTTTCGTGAAATTAATTGATTGATAATTCATTCACTGTTATATTTGTGCGTGTGGATTATAATTTTTATGTTTTGGTGGAGGTGGATCGATTGTCGCTGTTCACGATCGAGCCAGAGAGGAGACTACTCGATCCAAAGGTTTTTGCGATAGGTGTTGATCGATACCATTACTTGGTGTCGATGGACACAAGTCTTCTAGTGGTGGCGATCGATACCAGAGACAATATTGTGGAGTTTCGTAAATTGTTGTTTTGTTGATTGTTATTGTTATTGTTGTTGCTGTGTGTTGTCCCAGTATTGTTGTTATTTCATTACCACTAAGCATTTATGATAATATCTACGCAACTCTTTGTTCCATGTGTTGCAGGTAAAAGAAATGTGTGATTACAAAATCATGGCGTCGGAACAGGATGATTAGGATATTTTTTGAGTTTGCATTTTAGTAGAACCTGGTGTTTATGTTGCCAGAAATGCATAAGTTGGGTTATTGGAATTATGGAATTGAGATTGATTTGGAATTGGTTGTTGAATTATTTTACCGTTTTATAATATTATTATTTTGATAATGAGTTATTGGTTTTCCACTGGTTATTGTTGATTTGATTTAACCGTTAAGAATTAGTATTTATAGGAATAATAAATTTGGGTTAAATATTTAATTGTTTAAATACTATCAGAGTCCTTACTGTTTTAGGACAGTATGTTAAGTGATTTGAGGCTGTGTTTAAATTGATTATGTGTAGTTAGTCAATTTATGAGTCATAGATCATCATCTTCGAGCCTTTAAAGAAATTATGCGGTAAGTAATTATGATTGTTGTGATTTCTATTTTTGAATTCTAGCTTTGTAGTCTGTATTTTTGGGAGATACAGTGAGTGATGGCTAATATTGTTGGAGGTCGTGGTTGTGGGGGCCGAGGTCGTGGTCGGGGACGTGTGAGTGAGTCTTCCGATAATGTGACACAGAGTGTGATGCAAGAGCTAATTTCAGATTCGCAGACATTTCAGGAAGGTCCCATGAGTACAGCAAGTGTTAGTGCTAGTTTGAGGACTGGTATTACCAGAGAGGGTACGAGTTTGACTAGTAGTGAGGGAGGCCAGGTGTGGGTCCGACCGCCAGTTTGACTCTGGGCCGAGATGAGTGTCTGGCGGATCTGTTGGCTCAGTTGTTGGAGCGGTTACCGAATGCGGTGCCAGTGCGGGCTCCTCTAGCGCCACGTGTGGCAGTGGTGCGGCCGAGGGATTTTGTCATATTTGAGGATGATGGAGCGGGTGCAAGTGCATAGGGATTTTGTCATATTTGAGGATGATGGAGCAGGTGCAACTTATTCGTACTAGTTTCTTCTCGGGTAGTGCTGAGTCTTGGGATGCTATAGAGTGAACGTGGAGATTGGAGCTGATCTTTCCATTTTATTTGGTGTCATGAGGGATACCAGATTAGATTTGGCGGTTCATTACCTCGTTGATGATGCGCATCTCTGGTAGAGAGGTGTTGAGGCCAGGCGGAGGCGGGCAGTGTGGACCGTGGAAGAATTCTTAGTAGAGTTTAATGCTAAGTTCTTTCTTCAGGAGGCAGTGGACCATTTGGAGATGAGAGTTGTGGAGCTGGTTTAGGGTGACCGGTCCGTGCAGGAGTATGAATCTGAGTTTTGCAGGCTCATGGTCTATACGGGCCAAGGCTTAGAGGATGAGTAGGCGAGGTGGAGAGTTTCTTGCAGGAATTTCCGCCTGAGTGAGGACGCGTTGTAGTGCGTCCATGTACTCCTCAAGGGTGGAGTTGGTTGAGTCAGCTGCTTTTGTTAAGGAGGATTTTAGAGATCAGCCAACAACAACAGGTGAGTCCTAGCAAAGGCGGCAAGCTTGCGCAAAGACACAAGAGGAAGTGGGAGGTTTCGGGTTCCATGTTTTGTTTGATTCTGGAGCATCAAATTGCTTCATTATTTCAGAGTGTGCCGAGAGTAGAGGTATCCAAAGCGATGCTAGAGAGTCGATGGGCATGGTCAAAGTGGTTGGAGGGGGGTTTCTAGCTACGCTTGGAAGAGCAAGAGACATAGATGTATAGATTGCTTGTGAGTCTATGCCAGCAGACTTGGTGATTAGTCCGGTGGAGCTGCATGATGTCATCTTGGGGATAGATTAGCTGGAGCGGTATAGGTTCCTTGTGGATTGTCATCGAGGTCGTGTAATGTTAAGCGGGAGGAAGGAAGGTTGGTGTATCAGGGTGCAAGACCAAATTCTGAGAATCTCGTAATCTCTGTTATTCATGCAGAGCAGATGATTAAACAAAGTTGGGAGAGTTGAAAGAGCAGCTAGAGAATTTGATGAGTGAGGGGTTTATTCGTCCGAGTGAAGAAGAAGGATATGATTTTCCGATTGTGCATTGATTACCGGGGACTTAACCGAGTCACTATGAAGAACAAGTATCCTCTTTTGTGAATTATTGAGTTGTTAGATCAGCTCAGGGGTGCTACTTGGTTCTTCAAGAAAAACTTGGCGTCGAGAATTTGTTGGGGTCGGTTTTCACCCACTCAACATTAACGTTCAAATACAAATTGACTGAAGAAATGGCCCTCCGGGTTCTTGAAAAGAAAGGCATAACGGCGCCTAAGTCCTCACGCGAAGCAAAGCCAGAAGTCTTAGGAGTTGTTTGGATCGAAGGGAGGACCATCCTAGACTAGACGAATGGAGGTGTGTTCGGCCCAACGAACCACGGCCTCGACCGACCATGACCTTGCCTGGGGACTGACCGTGGCTTCGGCCATGAGGCCGACCGTGGCTTCGGCCATGAGACCGACCGTGGCTTCGGCCATGAGGCCGACCATGGCTTCGGCCATGAGACCGACCATGGCTTCGGACGTGAGGCCGACCGTGGCTTCGGTCGTGAGGCCGACCATGGCTTCGGTCGTGAGGCCGACCATGGCTTCGGTCTTGAGGCCGACCATGGCTTCGGTCTCATGGGTGAGCACGGCTTCGGCCCATAGGCGATCACGGCTTCGGCCCATGAGCAAACACGGCCTCCTCCCAGTTGCTGATCCAGTCCTTGGTCCAACACCGCCTTCGGTCCAACAACACCAAGGCGGCCCGATTTAGACACGAAGCCCGCATTGATGCAAACCGACTCCGTGAAGACTTAGGAGGCTGAGCCGCCTTAGACATAGTATAAATAGATCTTTTGTACAAACCCGAAGGGGATCCGGGATCTGACACCCAATCTCGTAATCATACGTTTTCAAAGCAATAAACAATCTTTTGACATCTTTCTTGAACCCTAGCTTACCATAGAAATCTCACAAGCTTCCCTAGAACTCTTACAAATTCTAATTGTGTTGGTTTCGACCCCCACAATTTGGCGCCGACTAAGGGGACACAGAGAATTTCTGACGCTCAAGAGTTAGGGTTTCTTCATCACGCCACCAAGATGTCAAGCAATACCACGAGCAACGAAGGATCTTCGTCTCACCAGCACGACGAGGAAAGAAACAACTCCATGGAGAACACCGCGCCTCGCGCCGCTAACCACCCAGCGGATCTCGCGGAGATCAAGCAGATGCTTGAGACTCTGATGAAGAAAACTGAACATACAGCGAGCGAGCTGCAATCGCTCAAGAGAAGGAAACGCAGGAGGTCCTGTGTCTGTCCGACACGCCTCAGCTTCGCCACGCCTCGAACCAATCGGAGGGTTCGACACGAAGAGCTACCACCTCGGGCTGCTCGCACAGATCCAGAGGATTTGCCTCCACCACCGCCTCGTCGGGAATCCGATCTAATTCCCGAGCGCATGATTGGAGAATCAGATGAGGATCTGCCTCCTCGAAGACATGCCCGAGTCGACCTAGAAGTTGACCATGCTACGGCCGCAGAAGAAGGAGATGCGATCATAGCGGAGCTCTACAGGAGGGAACAAGAGCGCAGGGCTCCGCAAGGCTTTCGAGATGGAGAGGTCGCTGCGCTAAAAGCCCAGTTAGACCAGGTCGCCTCTGACCTAAAGGCTACCCAACAACAAATGTACAGGAGCACGGCGAAGGCTCCTGGGATCGCCTCTGTGCTCGAGAGGGCACGGAACACACCCTTCGCTGAGAGGGTCGCGAGGACTCAAATCTCCGACCCCGGAAAGGTCAAGCTCCCGGTCTATGAGGGGACCACCGACCCTGCTATCCACCTGATGGAATTCGAAGTCGCCTTAGGAAGGGCAAACTTCACAGAAGCCGAGAAGGACATTGGCTACTGCAAGCTGTTCGTAGAGAGCCTTAAAGGGCCTGCCCTCCAGTGGTTCTACAAGCTGGAGAAGAAATCAATCCACACCTTCCATCAACTCTCAGAGATGTTTGTGCAGCACTACAACATCTTCGCTGAAAGAAAGATCTATGATGCGGAGCTGTGGACAAACAAGCAAGGAGAGAACGAAAGCATGCGGTCTTTCGTGACAAGATTCAAGCATACGTTATCAAAAGTGGACGGTGTTACCAACACGTCCGCACTGGAGGCCTTGAGAGGAGCGCTTCGATGCCCCTCTCCATTCTGGCAGGAGTTGACTGTCAACCCACCTGCGACTATCCAAGACGCTCTCCACCGCGCTACAGACTTCGCTCGAAGCGAAGAAGAAGTCCGCGCTAAGAGGGGCGGGAAAACCAAGCACGCGGACGAGCTCATCCAGTCCGCTGTGACACCTCCACCCTCTTAGAAGCTCTTGCAATGAACTACGAGGCGACTTGATCCCTGCAAAGGGTACGTAGGCAGCCTGTCTTCGGATAGGTTCAGTTGCTCCCCTCCATCAAAAGGGTGGGAATTACATTTCACTTCAGCCTCCTTCCAGATGAGCTCACACGACACCAACCCCAGTGACGACCTCATCGTCACACAACAAACACTCGCCACAGCACTCACCATGAGAACAGCTTGTCCTCTACGGACCGATCAAAGCTTTATTCGAGTAGAGTCGTTCTACATCTATTGCTGCTGGCCACAGCAATAGTGTAGAGATACGAACACAATGACATCCACAACGGATACAGCGCGCTATATAAATTCCAGTGTTCAGAATCGTCTCCGGATGACCCTCTGATCACTCAGAAACCCAACAACGTCGTTGGTAACGCAGCTGCTAGTGACCTCCGTTCAGATTATACTTGAACGTGTCACTCTGAAACCCAGGACAAGCGCTGGTCGAACTCAAGGTGAACTTGCTCTCGGACAGACGTGTCTAGAAGAGCAGCACCATTTTACAAAGCCCGACGGCAACGTTGGCTGATAAAGAGCGTGAGCGCATTTGCGTTTTCACAGCCTTAACAAAGCCTCATTCATGAGCAAGCAAAGCCTCATTTATGAGCAAACAAAGCCTCATTTATGAGCAAACAAAGCCTCATTCATGAGCAAAAACTTTTCTGCAGAAAACATTGCAGCTTCAGCAAAGGAAGCATGAAGTCTTAAAATCTTCAGAACGTTTACGGAGTCTTAAAACCTCCTGTATGAAGTCATTTTCTACTACTTTGAGAAAGGATAGGCCAACACCTTGACTTTGAACGGTAACGCCGATATCGAACACATCTTTTAAACTCGGCACTATCACCTCTGATACTACCGAGCTGGGGGGCTAACTGTTGGGGTCGGTTTTCACCCACTCAACATTAACGTTCAAATACAAATTGACTGAAGAAATGGCCCTCCGGGTTCTTGAAAAGAAAGGCATAACGGCGCCTAAGTCCTCACGCGAAGCAAAGCCAGAAGTCTTAGGAGTTGTTTGGATCGAAGGGAGGACCATCCTAGACTAGACGAATGGAGGTGTGTTCGGCCCAACGAACCACGGCCTCGACCGACCATGACCTTGCCTGGGGACCGACCGTGGCTTCGGCCATGAGGCCGACCGTGGCTTCGGCCATGAGACCGACCGTGGCTTCGGCCATGAGGCCGACCATGGCTTCGGCCATGAGACCGACCATGGCTTCGGACGTGAGGCCGACCGTGGCTTCGGTCGTGAGGCCGACCATGGCTTCGGTCGTGAGGCCGACCATGGCTTCGGTCTTGAGGCCGACCATGGCTTCGGTCTCATGGGTGAGCACGGCTTCGGCCCATAGGCGATCACGGCTTCGGCCCATGAGCAAACACGGCCTCCTCCCAGTTGCTGATCCAGTCCTTGGTCCAACACCGCCTTCGGTCCAACAACACCAAGGCGGCCCGATTTAGACACGAAGCCCGCATTGATGCAAACCGACTCCGTGAAGACTTAGGAGGCTGAGCCGCCTTAGACATAGTATAAATAGATCTTTTGTACAAACCCGAAGGGGATCCGGGATCTGACACCCAATCTCGTAATCATACGTTTTCAAAGCAATAAACAATCTTTTGACATCTTTCTTGAACCCTAGCTTACCATAGAAATCTCACAAGCTTCCCTAGAACTCTTACAAATTCTAATTGTGTTGGTTTCGACCCCCACAGAATTCATCATATTCTGATTGATGAGGTAGATAGGAGGAAGACGCCCTTCAGGTCGAGGTATAGCCATTTTGAGCTTGTAGTGATGCCGTTTGGTTTGACGAATGCACCAGCAGCGTTCATGCTTTGGAGGAACGGCGAGTTCTAGGAGTATCTGAATTTTTTTGTGATCATCTTCATTAATGATATTCTGGTGTATACGAGGAGTCTTGAAGAGTATGAGGTTCATCTGGAGCAGAAGCTAGTTGCTAAGCAGCGGGAGTGTAGTTTCTGGCAGCGAGAGATGAGTTTTCTAGGTCATATTTTTCTGTAGAGGGAGTTGATGTGGATCTGGTGAAGATAGAGGCAATCAGAGATTCGCTTAGACCGAGTAACGCCACCGGATCATGAGTTCTTGGCTTGGCAGGATATTTCAGGAGGTTTGTCAAGGGATTTGCGAGTATGGCGCAGTCTATGATAAAGTTGACCGAGAAGGATGTCACATTTGTTTGGCCTCAAGAGTTCTAGGATAGCTTGCGAAGTTGAAGGAGATACTGATGAGTACACTTGTGTTGGCGTTCCTGATCGGGGTTAGCCTGATGTTTATAGGCGTTTGGAATTTATTACTCAGGGGCCATGATGTCCCCGTTTAACTCATTATTTTGTAGATGGTGGTTCTCTTGGGTACCTATTTGGGATGGTGTTTTACTGAGAGACGGTGGTTCTCTCTTGGGGATGGTGGTTATCATGTGTACTTCTTTGGGATGGTGGTTCTCTCGAGGGGATCGTGGTTTCACTGTATCCCTAGAACTTAAAGGATTTATTCCTGCAAGTGAGAGGGGTGTGGTAATGAGTTATGAGTAATAAATGTATGTAACATGCGTATAAACATAGGATTAGTGATGAGCTTTGGAGGTTATGAGTGGATCTCGAGAACGTTTAATTGTGTTGGTCAGGTGTTTAGTCAGAGCGGATATGATATGCAGGAGTATGGAATAGAAGGTTGGTATCACAGGAAGTAGTTCTAGTCATCAGGTGCTTATATACGTATGAACTGATTATTCTAAAGGAACCGTTTTTCCTATATACCAAAGCTTGAGGGAGACTTCTTGAGAGTAGAATGGTGTGACACCCTGGTTTCAGGGTATATATGGTATATACGGTATATGCGGAGAGGCTTAAAAGAATTGATTTGGCTACCTATATCACCAAAGTACACTTATCTTTTCACTCACAGAGTTAAGCGTGATTGAGCTGGAGTATTTTCAGGATGGGTGACCTACTGGAAAGTCAATTTCAGTACCGTGTGAGTGAGGTCAAAACACGAAAAAATATCATGTGGTGATTTGCAGGGTAAGTAAACATGACTTCCGAGCCTCCCGGACTAACGCACCGACCATCAGGGAGTGTAGACCCACAAGCTAAGAATGGACATGGAGCCTATGGATAGGGCGGTCGGGGCATTAGAAGTGGTATCAGAGAGAACCTTGACATATATGAAGAGTCAGATCATCGGGGTAACGATCTTGATATGCGCAATGAGGATGTTGCGATATATTAGTGGGGGTGATTGTGACACCCCAGTTTCCGAGCATATATGGTATATGCGGTATATGCGGAGAGGCTTAAAAGTATTGATTTGGCTACCTATATCACCAAAGTGCACTTATCTTTTTGGTCATAGGTCTTGAGACAACTCTAGAGTTAAGCATGCTTGAACTGGAACAGTTTCCGGATGGGTGATCTGGGAAATTATTTTTAGTACCGTGTGAGTGAGGTCAAAACACGGGAAAAGATCGCGTGGTGATTTGCAGGGTCAGTAAACATGACTTCCGAGCCTCCCAGGCTAACGCACTGACCGTCGGGAAGTGTGAGCCCACGGGCTATGAGTGGACGTCGAGCCTATGGATAGGGCGGTCGGGGCGTTACATGTGGTATCTGAGTCTTCCACAATTAACGGATAATCTTATGTGTGTATTTCTGCAGGGATGGCTTCCATATGGCAATAGATGTGTCATGGGTAACGTATTGGGGTAGCCATGCTTACTTGGGGCTAACCATACGGGGCAAAGGTATTGTGTGAAATGCTTTGTCTATTGTTCGAGAACGTAGAGGTATTAAAGACTAGGTTTAAATGGAAGTAGAAACATTGCTTGTGAACTGTAGAAAAGAGTCTAGAGTATAATGCATATTAAAACGTTAGGATAGTCAGTTCACAAGGCCACCAAATTTATATATTGCATAGGGGCATGTGTATGGGCACATGTTGCCTCCTTGTTTGTGATTGGCCTGAAAAAGTGGCACGAAGACCTAACTTGACCACGGGTCAGGTTAGATGAAAAGAGAGTAGGAATTCCGCCGATGGGCCGAATAATGGTAATTCTCGAGAGATATTGCTAGTTGTTTAACCAGTTGATAGGAATGTTCCTAGTTACTCAGAAAGGGTTACGGACTAAGCGTTGCTTAGGACAGAAGGGAAATGTGAGAATTGAACGGTTGAATGTGAAGGTTACTTGTGAAGTGCCTTGACACATAGTAGTGGGTACTATGCGGGGATTATGTTAAGTCGTGGAACGGAGAAGACCGTTTTACTGAGTTTTCAATACTCACCCCTTACCAAAGTGGCAGGTTAGGTAACCAAGGAGGTGGACCAGAGGATGGCAAGGATGAAGCAGCGGTAATGGTGAAGACTTTCCCAAGGCATTGTAGTGTTTAGTCTAGAAACGTTGCAATTTACCATACAATGTAAGATAACTTTTAAGTTGACTAATATTTGGTCGTTGACTTCTAGTCAATAAACCGGGTGTTACAATTTGGTATCAGAGCTCGGTTGTTACTCCAGTTCTGACCTGGAGGACGGCCTAAAAGATTTCTGGGAGAGACACTGCTGAGGGGAAGTCTAGTTACTACTGCAGGCCTCATTGCATTCAATGGGATGAAATGGGACTTCCCATTTCTAACACTAAGATGGGGTCACTCATTTTTATATACTTATATTAGTGAATTATAAAATAGTTATTTTGAATACTTATGTTTTTGAGTAATTAGGCTTAGTAAAAGAGGTGCTGGCCTTGGGAAGCCTGTTGTCTTAGGCCTAATTACTCTGGAAGCTTATAAAGCATCCACCAAAACCCTAGTGACCCTCGGCTAAGGAGAAGGGAACCGCGGATCAAGAAGGAGACTTCGGGTAGAGGAACATTTACATAATTATCAAGAAAGAAAATTGGTAATTATCCGATTAATAAATATCAAGAAAGGAAATCGGTAATTATCCGGATAAAGTAAATATTCCATAATTATCAAGAAGGAAATTGGTAGTTATCTAATTAAATAAATATTTCCATAATTATCAAGAAAGGAAATTGGTAATTATCTGCGAAAGAAATATTTATGTAAAAATCCGAAAAGGAAGAGATAACTACACGGTGGGAGAAATGGAAGAAGAAGGAGAATATTTACTTGGGTGTTACCGAAAATTTGGAGATAATTATCTCCCAAATTTTTGTACATATCGGCAAAAAGGAAAATCAAGTGAATATTCTTTAGCTTGAAAATGAAGTCATCCGACCCTATATAAAGATGGGGAGAGCACCACACTTTTGATTCACTTCTCCACACACTTTTCCTACTTCAAGCAAAGATCTTTCCAAGACAATCAAGATGTCTGCCATAATTGTGAGCGTCCAGGAATCCAAGATTCAGATCACCACCGATCCGGACTACACACCACCACCATCCTACTATCGCCGCCATGGAAGCAATGGTAATCCACGCTACGCCCCACCATCCTACCGGGGAAACGTGGATGCTCTCGCTCGAAGGTTTTGGGGAGGCCTCAAGACAGAGTTCCACCTAGCTATGGACTTCCCCGCATACGACTCCCTTTGGACCTTAGCCTGTGATGCGATGATCTTGGAAAAGGCTGCTCAGGATGAAGAACCAGAGGAAGAGGACCCGGATGAGGAACAAGATTCGGATGACGGAGGAGCATTCGAGCGCTCTTACATTCCTATGCCAGACGAGATACGCGATGCTCGTGACGCATACCTAAAGTACGCTGACATGCGGATTAACCCATCACCACCAATGGAACCAGAGGCAGGAGGGACAGCTGACTGGATCAAGGAATCAGACGACACATGGAGTTATAGGGAGAACATCAAGAAGTACGACCCGAGAACCAACCCACTATAGCACCATCCACCTTCGGCCAGTCCAGGATAAAAGGGGCTAAAAAGCGCTAGAGGGGAGAACGACGAGCTAGGTTTAGTTGAGATAGGTTTTATCTAGTTAACTGGGTTTTCTTTAAAAACTTTTCTTGGTTTTTGTTTTCTTTACGATTCCGTAAGTTATGTATTCTCACCTAAATCTGGAAAATGTCTCAATTTTTTTATTATTACTCAATAAAGATTTTTTAATATTATTTTAGACTAAGTTTAGGATAACCGTTGGAAAAAGTAGTACTAAAAAAGACGACCACGTCTGAAATGGTTAGGCCCCCGAAAGAGGACTAGGAAGGAACCTAGTCCCTGTCTTGGATCCAAGGACGGATCCAGTTCAAATGGGGGAGAAATTGTAACATCCCAGTATCGGGATAGAAATCGGTTAATAATACTTAGAGAACTAACCAAGAAAAATCCATTGGGTAATAAAATGCCCAAATAAGAAAATGGTGAAATGAGCCTTCCTACGACCCATTTAAAGAAAGAGATGATGTGGACAAGTCCTTCCTTGGGGAGGAAGGAATCATACGGGCTTGGCCCATATAGTAAGGAGGTGTAGAAATTTTAGGAAAGTGAATATTCTCCAAGGGAAATTCGGTGGCCTATAAATAGGGAGCAAAGAGAGCTCATTATACACACCACCGAATATATTCTAAAACTCCATAGCCAAATAGAATCGCTTAGGAGCTAAAGAATAAGGAGGAGCTTGAGAAGGAACTCAGCGCCCCAAGTCCCTAAGAGAGCGGTTCAAAACCAAGGTAAGGCGCGATCCGTACTTAATATATTCCTTTTCTTATTTTCTCCATTGTAGTGTTCATGTAGTAGTTAGTAGTATGGGTTAAGGGTAGAGTAGATATGGGTCGAGAGAAACTCGGCGTGGTTTAGGTAACTGGCCAAGGGCTCAATCCATGTACGTAAGTGATACGTACGGATGAGATCCGTACATTTGATCATGATGATGGCCATTCATACGGTTGTGGTATGATGATGGACCACGAGGGACAGTGGTTCATACATACATAGTGGGATGATGAATGACAGTTCAGTACGTCCGTGGTACGAAGAGACAGATGGGATCCGTACGTACGCTGTACGATGGAACAGACGATGGACTTGTATATTAAGGGTTCATGTATTGGTTATGTTGGTACAATATAAGGATCTGGAGATGATACCGGTATGGCCTCGGGGTTACCTCGATTCATCTTGTCTAAGGTCAGTCAGGCAGTGTAGGAGAAGAGATCGCATTAATGCTAACCTAGAAAGCAGTTATCCACGAATTGTTAAGGTCTTGGTTTGGGATCAATAAGGACCTCAATCCAAAACCAGCACGAGGCCATAAGGATAAGCTTAAGCTTAGCCATCGGCGTAGTGACAGAGCATCCGGTTGGATCATGGCGATTCAACTAAGGACTCATAGGTGTTTATGGTATATGGTCTAGACATAGGCTTGATCTGTGAATACGTTGGCTATGGATTGAATACATGCGCCGAGGACACGCCATGGGATTTCAACCATATGCTCGAGAAAATTTGTCCTAGCTAAGGCTAAGGCAAGAGTGACTCGTTGTTTTGTGAGAAGGACATGAACTCTGAGAGTTCTATAATCCTAATCACATTTTATATTGTTAGGATTGTTTATGAAGTGTGAAATGATGGTTTATTGTCATTTCCGAATTGAGTCTTGCATAGGCGTAGGTATACCCTTTTAGGGAGCTACCATAAGCCAAGTGTTGACCTAATCACAGTTGTTGGTAAATGAATCGATCGATCATCTCTAAATCATGGAAATAGAGCTATGGTAAGATAGACAATCAAGTGAGGATTTTTTAAGTTGAGGAAGTACTTGTTCATAGGTTCTGTTACGCATAAACTATGCTACGGCAAGGTGGAATAAGATATTGACTTATGTAACTTTGTGGTTACCTTTGGGGACTCATTATATGGATAAGTATAACTAAAATAAGGACTATGATCGTAAGAAATGTCTTAACCCACAGGTTTGCTTGTTTGTCGGGTTCCTTTACCATTAGGGTAAATTACCCATACAGGATTGGGATGAGCAAATGAATATGTTGTTCGACCGATCCTTAGTCAACCCGACAATAAGTCTACCGTGTGAGTGAGGTCAAAACACGGGAAAAAATCGTGTGGTGATTTGCAAAGTTAGTAAATAAGACTTCCGAACCTCTCGGACTAACGCACAGACCATCGGGGAGTGTGGACCCACGGGCCGAGAGTGGACGTAGAGCCCATGGATAGGGAGGTCGGGGTGGTACAAGTGGCACCATCATCGTTCAAGGGATGTGTTCCCAAGAGTGTGAGGGTGTCGGGATGAGTATGAGTAATCAATGTCTGATCGTGGCAGAAGCATGTGACTGGATAGAGACCTCAAGGTTTGGGTGTGTAATTCCAAACAATACCTGCTAGTGGATCACAACGGGCGACATGTGTCAGCTAGTGAAGGCGAAGCATCAGGTTCCGAGTAGATGGATGCAGAGTTGCCTATTCCAGAGTGGAAGGGGGATAAGATTGCAATGGATTTTGAGGTGGGATTACCTAACTCGCGAATGATTGATGCTATCTGGATGATGGTGGATCATTTGATTTATTCGGCATATTTTCGGTCCATTAAAAAGACCGATGGAGCAGCGGTTTTGGCTAAGGATTTTTTGAAGGAGATCGCGAGGCTGCATGGAGTGCCAGCCAATATTTGTGTCAGACAGGGATCCCAAGCTCATGTCACAGTCTTGGAGTGCGTTTCATGCATAGATGGGCACTAGGGTGCATGTGAATACATATTATCATCCTCAATCGGATGGGCAGTCTGAGAAGACGACTCAAACATTGGAGGATTTGCTGCGGATATGGGTTTTGGATTAGGGTGATCTTTGGGTGGACCACTGGTGCCTGGCAGAGTTTGCGTATAGTAACCGCTTTGAGGCGAGTAACGGGATGGATCCTTATAAGGCTTATTATGGGAGTCCGTGTAGGACACCTTTATGATGGACTCAAGTGGGGGAGCAGAGCATTTTTGTGCGGATTTTGTTCAAGAAACAACGGAGAGGATCCGTGTTTTGAAGCTGAACAGGAAGAAGGCTTAGGATCGGCAGAGGAGTTATGTTGATAAGAGGTGAAAGAGTTGGAGTTTGAGGTGAGAGATCATGTGTATCTTAAGATGGCTATGTTGAAGGGTCCGTTTCGGTAGTGGAGCAAGTTGGACTGGTAGCGTATCAGTTAGAGTTACCACCAATTATGAGGGCTTTTTTCTTCAGGTGTTTCATGTGTCGATGTTGGGGATGTGTCTGCATACTTTGGAGGAGTTAGTGGCTTATATTCCGGAGGATCTTCAGCCAAATTTTTCTTTGGCGATGAGACCTATGAGGATTCTCGAGAGGAGAGTCAAGGTGCTACGTCGGAAGAAGATCCCATTGTTGAGAGTTTTGTGGGATTGTGCTAGTATGGATGAGGAGACTTAAGAGCCTGAGGCAAGAAGAAGTTAAAGTTCAGGAAGGGGTTCTACAAGCAGGTCACAGTTTGAGCTTCACTTGTCTTTGTGGTTCCAGTTTCAGATGTTTAGCGTGTTGCTATGTTGTTTTGGAATGATGTATTTTCCGTTTGCGTTGTAACGATTTATACATTTTTGGAGATTTATGAGATGAAGTTTCTTTTATATATGTGTGTTATAAGATGATTAGTTCTTATATATGATGTTGAAATGATATTCAGGGATAGGGAATATCGGGTTTGGCCACAGGAGGTAATTGTAGTCGATAGATGTTAATAGACGTTTTAGAATTTATTACTCTAGAGACAGTGATAGCCCATTTTTTGGAGATGATTAGTTCTCCAGAGGAGATGATTAGTTTTCTTGTATGCTTATTTGGGATGATTAGTTCCCATTATAAGTAATGAGGGATGATTAGTTCTCTCGAGGGGATGATTAGTTCCCCAGTGTACCCAGAGCTCAAAGGATTTGTTTCTCAGAGTGTGAGGGGTATGAGGCATCGATAGCTCAAAGAATGTTTTCTTGCCAGTGAGAGGGGTGTGTAATAAGTTAAGAGTAATAAATATCTGAAAACGAGTGTATAAGCTTAAGACTGGATGAGAGCCTGGAGATCGAGTGAGATGATCTCGGGTGGTACTGACCAGGTTGGGCCAGGGGTATAATCTGGGGTAGAAGGTTTGGCGGGATTCGAGGACGAATCCAGGTTAGTGGAGGAGAATTGTAACATCTTTAAACCAAATTTTGGGAATTTGGTAAGGGTATCGATCGACACTGGGGTGAGTGTCGATCGACACCAATGTTTTCAGTTTGTTTTCGGTTCGTTTTAATCGCAGTTTTAGCTTGGGTTAATGCGGTTAAGGGATTTTTGAACCCTAGGTATATAAGGGGCTCATGTGCAGCCACGGAGGCTATTATTCGCTAAACAAAAAGGGAAAATCCAAACAAAGCCAGAAAACATAATCCGATTAGATCGGAAACAAAAGAGCCTAAGGACAAAATCTACAATATATACAAGCCACGATGCCGGCTAATCCGACGCCAGACTAAAGATGAAAATTCCATTTTTTCTTTTTTAGAGAGAGGTTAGAGAGGTTTTTAGAGAGAGAACAAATACATGGTTACAATTTAAACCCATAACGTTTTCAGATATCATAGCTAACTAATGTGCTTCACAAAAAAATCATAACCAGTCAATCAAAACAGAGTAAGTATAAGGCCTAATAGTAAGTTCTTAATAAGTGAACATCATCTATATAATATGTTAAAGTTTACAAAAGGTAAAGCAATGAGAGGATGCCATAAACCAAATTATTTATAACCTTGTATTTTGTAACATCCATAAACCAAATTTTGGGAATTTTTTAGGGGTGTCGATCGATTGTGAGTGTCGATCGACACCAATCTTTTCGGTTCGTTTTCAGTTTGTTTTAGTCGTGGTTTTGGCTCGGGTTAATGCGGTTAAGGGTTTTCTGAACCCTAGGTATATAAGGGGCTCGTGTGCAGCCTTGTTTTAGGGTTAGAAGTCAGAGAGAATTGAGAGAGAAAGTGGTGATGTTTGTGTTCTTGTGTGTTGGCGAATTGTGAGAATCAAGCAGTTATGTTGCCTTGTGTTGGAGAAGAGGATTGGATGATCAAACCAGTTATGATCAGTGTGAAATTTTATGAGTAATGTTGCCTCTATCTTAGCTAGCCGTGAGGAAAATTAGTTTGTCAATCAGATGTGTATGCTAAGTGATATCATTTTTTCGTGATTGAGGTATGTGCAGAATCGGGTCTGTGATCAGACCACTTCGAGGCCATTTTTGCCGGAGTTCTAGAGCGAGTTACGTGACGATCTTTATGTCGTTGGAAATCTCTTTGTGACTACTTTCCGAATCATGTTTTTGATCAAGATTCCGAGGTAATTCGTTTTAGGACAAACCCTAATGGTGAGTTCTAAGTTATAGAGAACGAGAATCAGTAGCTTTAGGTCGAGTAGGAAGCTCTGATTTTCATGTGTCCTTGTGTTCAATCAATCTTAGGCTAAGGTGAGTGTGTGACCATGACTTTTGGGCGATTTGGTTTGATAACGTTTTCATGGAATATATTGATTGGTAATTCGTTCTCTGTGAAATATGTGCGTTTGGATTGTACTGTTGATGTTTTGGTACAGGTGGATCGATTGTCGCTGTTCGCGATCAAGCCAGAGAGGAGACGGCTCGATCCAAAGGTTTCTGCGACATGTGTCAATCGACACCAGAGACAGTATTGTGGTGTTTCGCGAATTGTTGTTTTGTCGATTGTTATTGTTATTGTTGTTGTTGTGTGTTGTCCTGGTATTGTTGTTATTTCCTTTGAGCTTGAGTGATAGTCCGTAGATGGTATGACCGTCTCACTAAGTATTTAGGATAAAAATTACGCAACTATTTGTTCCATGTGTTGCAGGTAAAAGGAATATGTGATCGCGGAATCATGGCATAGAAAGATGATGATTAGAATGTTTTATGAGTTTGAATTTTAGTAGAACATGGTGTTTATGATGCTAAAAATGCTTATGTTGGGTTATTGGAATTATGGAATTGAGATCGATTTGGAATTGGTTGTTGAATTATTTTACCGTTTTATGGAATTATTATTTTGATATTGAGTTATTGGTTTTCTGTTGGTTATTGTTGATTTGATTAACCGTTGACAATTAGTATTTATGAGAATAATAAATTCGGGTTAATTATTTAATTATTTAAAAATGAAAAGTAGTTTGATTGTTTTATATTTTTCTTTGTTTTGACATTTCTCCCCCTAAGTTTTGTGATTTCTATATTGATTTTTTAAAATAAAAGTGTGATGGTAATATTAATTTTAAAGTAAACTTATTTTCATAAATTAATTGAAAAATATGTAAAACTATATTCTCGTATGTAGTTTTTTTTTGTTTATCCATGATTTTGCATCGACAAAGATATGGGTGATCAAAATTGGTCCAATACGGTTGATACTTGGACATAGTTAACTCCACCCATGATTTCATGTTCCAAAAAAATGTCTTTACTTATTAAGTATTTGAAAATGTTAAGATTTTTATTTATTGATAAGATAAATTATGGTTTTGTAAGGACTTAGTTGCAAACTAAAGAAATTAGTTATTTCATATAAAAATTTGATTCTTCATTTTTTATTAAAAAAGTGTTTTACGCAAATAACCACAAAGACATCAAATAAGAATAAAATTGTATATAGAAGATTGTTATTTAACTAAAACATTGTAGAAGTTATATAATTTAAATAATATAAGAATCAAATTTTGTAAACCAAATATATGATCAGTCAATTTCAAAAGCAAATAAAAATTTCACATCTATTTTTATTTAGTAGCAGACTATAACAAAAAAAAGTTCAAAAAGAAGAAGATGTTAAATTTTGGAACACAATTGAACATGTGGCGTTCTTCAAATAAAACACATATGGTTCACTTTATATTTTGGTTTTCAAAAATATAACTTGTGAGCATATACTTTAAATATCACTTATGTATAGTAAAATGATTTTAAATTTATTTAAATAGTTTTTCCACGCAACGCGTGGGTTTTTTCTAGTATATAAATAAGAATAAGTTCAGATCAAGTTTTCACTCCCCATTTGTAGTTTAGTCGGTATATGTCGTCTGAGTGTGTTTATGAGTGAAGTGTGGATGACTATTCGTTCAATGGTGATTAGTTATTATGTTAAGTTTTATGGGCCATATCTCTTATAAGTTGCTCAAGGTCCCTTTATCTTTCGGATGTGGGATATTCTTTTTCCGTCTCCTCGAGATAATGGTCCGTCTAGCTATTAATCTCGACAATATTTCACTTTAAGAATAATTCGGGTTCGTTCAATCGGGACTCTTTCGATGGATCAAATTGACTTTGGTTCTGGTGGGGCAACATGTGTGTTCATGCTATGATATCATGTTAAGTTTCATAAGCTTTCAACTCAAAACCAATTGACAATTTGGATTGGCCCATGTCTATTGTGTATTAGCTCATATTTTCCCCATTTTGGATGTGAGATAATATTTTTCACACTCCCCCTCAAGATAATGGCTAGTTTATCCATTAATCTTGACAATATTTAAATCTAGGACTAGTTTCGGGTAAGAGATCAATCGGACCTCTTTTGATGGGTGGATTGATTTCAGTTCCGGCAGTGTAGTGTGTGTTCGGGCTCTACCACCCTGTTAATTTCCATGGGCTTCTAACTCAAAACTAATTGGCAATAAATGGATTAACTCATATCTTTTATATGCTGCTCAAGATTCCTTCATCTTTTGGATGTGGAATAATCTTCACATATTATCATATAATGTTTAGGCCTTCTGTGAGGAATGGTTTCATTTGCAGGTTACTCGTCACAAAACGTGTATGAAGTGAACCAAGAAGTAAGAGAGCTTCGGTTACGTGATTAAGAGACCGCTTGGCATTTCACACGCATAAACAAGTTCATGGGTAAGAAATTGATCTGAGAAATTCTGCTTTATCTCACACATAGTCCCAGAGGAACCGCAACATGAGCTTATTTGCTCTCTAGTGACCCTCCGACAAAGCTGGAGTCCTCTTTTTTTAAGCAGTATCCTCTAATCGTTCTTCTTCAATTGAGACCTTCACATAACCTCCACGACTACGACCTTTGAGCTCTCTCTAATGCATGCCTCCTCGCTACTTTCATCCGCAATGGCATGTCACTCAGATCCACTCAAGCTCGTGGTCCGTCAAGAGATGATCTTTCCGGTGCCTCTGATCCAGCTGGTACCGCCGGAGCCATCGGATCCGCCGCGTTTTAATCACCGACCCCTCGTCTCCATCTCACCTCTCGGTTTCAGCCCCAACGATGATAAGACTCGTTCCTATAACTTTCTCTTGTCTCCTTGGCCGACTCAATCGAGAACCTCGGCAGTCGAGATTTCTGCTTTGGTAAGGGATGCGACCACCAACCTCAGTCACCGGTTCTAATCTCGACTCCACCAACTAAGGAACCACCCCGTCCACCGTTTGCCTCCGTGTCCGTCTTGGCTATAATCTACATTGACAATTGCGGTAACATCCCAACCCTCACCAACCTCAATTCTCATTCTAAGCTTATGGGTTTGGCCCATCGAATCTATTATGGCCCAACAATTTCCTTATCAGGCCCTATTACAAGCCTTTTAAAGCCCAAAAATTATTTTCTTGTTGGTCGTTTGCCGAGAATAAATTTTCGTTCAGAATGTTCATAGTGTTGAATACCCGATTGAGCTATTCGCTGCTTAGTCCGGTGAGATCAAAGTTTTTTAGATTCTCGAATATGTATCTTCCGAACCCGATATGAAACAACCAACACTTTTTAAAAAAAATTAAACAGTTGCGGAAATTCTCATAAAATAATTCAATAAATTAATTAAAACAATAATCCAGCCATTACAAAAATCAAATTCCAGAAATAGTAAAAATCTAGCAACCTAAACACCAGGTTTCACTAGACTACACGGAAACTACAAAACCCTAATCATCCTCTTCAACTGGCCTTGATTCCGCGATCACAACTTTCTTGTACCTGCAACACATGGAAATAAGAGTTGCGTGAGTATTATCACAAATACTCACTTGAGCGATCATCCCATCTACAGGATACATAGTAAGGGAATATAGATTATCAATTCTACACGATCAAGCATCAATCCACCAAAAATGATCAAAAACGACATTTAAAATAAGTGGTGTCGATCGACACACCAACGTGGTGTCGATCGACACTACCACTAGGTGTCGATCGACACTTCTTCCAGAAAACCTGAACCGAGTCAAAATCCTCTCGAGACTCAAATTCCGTTTCATCGCGCGAGATCAATCACGATTCCAATACACGAATCACACAAAATAATCACAACAAACAATCCAATCATCGCAATCATTCATTCTAAAGTTCGTAATAACCTAATCCCATATCCACGATCACGCACTCACCTCGATTAACGAATTGAACACACGGATACACGAAATCAGAGCCTCTTACTCGACCCAAAGCTACTGATTCACCTGCTCTAGCACCTAGAACTTAACATTAGGGTTTTCCCCTAAAACGAATTAGGATTTTCTGAAAACAGAACCGACGCACTATATTAAAATCAACGCTGAGGACAAACCATACCTCGGAATAACAATCACAAATAAGATTCGGAAACTATACTCAAGGAGCTTTCCAACGACCTATATATCGTCGCCTAATTCCTTCTGGAGCTTTGGAAAATGCCCACGAAGTGGCCTGATCACAGACCCAATTCTGCACAGACCTCCCTCACGAAAACAAAGATATCTCTTAGCATACAAATCTGATTGGCAAACGGATTTGCCTCACGGCTAGCTGAGAGAGAGAAAAACTTACCCACAAAAATTCACTCTGATATGAACCGAACTTCTTGTCCGTTTCTCTTCTCTACCAGAACAAAACAGAACTGCCTCCTTTTCTCTTAAACACCAAACCTCTTAGGAATCATCAAAACCTCTCTCAATCTTTCTTTCTCTCAATTCTGATCAAAAACGTCTTCTTCTTCTGATCATGCGGCCAAAGGCCTTTTATAACACGTCCTAGGGCTTTTCCCAAACCGACGCCATAAACCGGACAATTCAAATTAAACCGAAATGAGTCCGAACAATGTTGTCGATCGACACCCCTCCCAAATTACTTGAATTTGGTTTTGGGATGTTACAATTCTCCTCCATTAATCTGGATTTGACCTCGAATCCCACAAAACGGTTTATCCAAAGACCGAAACTTGACCCCACTTGGTCAAAATTCATCAGAGATCCTCACCCGATCTCTGTACTCGCATCGAATCCTATGTTTATACACACATTTTCTCAGACATTCACTACTCCTAACTCATTACCTTGCCCTCAGGACGCATCCTTAGCAATAATCGTACCATCTACTCATGGTATACAGGGAACCACTTTTCCCCCTAGACTTATACCGAGACCCACCTATCTCAAATAAGTCTCTGGAGACCACTCTCTCCAAAAGAAATGCAGGGAAAACTCACTCCCCTCAAGAGACCCACCTGTCTCCTGATACTTATCCTGAGACCCACTTGTCACAGATAAGTAAGCATTTCACGATACTACACCGGGACCCACTCATCACTGGTTAGTATAAACTCGTTACTACACTGAGACCCACTTGTCACAGGTAGAACTGCCGAAGACCCACTTGTCTTCCTCTATAAACATCTATGACTAGATCTGCCCCATGTGGCCCAAACTCGATATTCCCCACCCAGAATATCACCAAAAACACGACCCCTACTGGTCCACCCACTATCGTCTATAAGAATCACACATCTTATAAATTACCAAAAAATATGTATATCGTTACCACGAAAACAAAAAATACATGAACCAAACCACAATAGCCAACTAGCTACCAAAACCGAAACCGCAAAGATAAAAGTAAGCGCATGATGTGACCTGCTTGTCGAACCACTTCCTGAACTTCAACTTCATCTTTGCCTCTGGCTCCCACATCTCATCCTCTGTACCGCTACAATCCCACGAGACTCTCAGCAACAATATCCTCTTCCGACGCAGAACCTTCTCTCTCTTTGCGAGAATCCTTACAGGAACTGCCGGAACTGTCAAATTTGGCTGTAGATCCTCCGGAATCTTAGCCACCATCTCCTCCGCCTCATGCAGGCACTTCCTCAGCATAAACACATGAAGCACCTTGAGGAATGCCTTCATGATCGGAGGTAATTCTAACTGGTACGCCACCGGTCCAACCCGCTCCACCACTAGGAACGGTCCCATAACACGCGGACTCAGCTTGTTCTTTGCTATGGATATGTTAGGACCCCTTTACATAGCCATCTTGAGATACACACAATCGCCCTCTACGAACTCAAGCTCTCTCCGCCGCTTATCGGCATAAATCTTCTGCCGATCCTGAGCCTTCTTCATATTCAGCTTTAAAACACGGATCTTCTCCATCGTTTCCTGCACGAAACTCGCACCACTTGGGTCCAGCATAAAGGTGTCTTTCACGGCCTCCCATAAAGCGCCTCATAAGGAGCTATGCCAATACTCGCTTGAACGTTGTTGCTATACGCAAACTCAGCCAGGCACAAATGATCAAACCCATGACCACCTCAATCCAACACACACATCCCTCAACAGGTTGTCCAAGGTCTGCCTAGGCCTCCCCGACTGACCATTAATCTGCGGATGATACGCTGTACTTTTATGCACCTTAGTGCCTATCTCAGCCTAAAAGGCTCTCCAAAACTCGGACGTGAACTTGGGATCCCGATCTGACACTATAATGGCTGGCACTCCCTGCAGCCTCACAATCTCACGCACCAACCTCTTAGCCAAAACCGAAGCTCCATCGGTCGTCTTAATAGCCAAAAAATGCGCAGACTTAGTCAGACGGTTCGCAATCACTCCAAAGTCTCATAGGTCTCCGAGTTAGGTAATCCCACCACGATTCCAACATGATCATATACCATCTCCACTATAAAGTGGGCAACAAAGCAACTTTTTGTCTGGAATCTGATACTTCACATCCACACTCTGACACTTATCGCACGCTGCAAACCACTAGGCGGATAACACAGAATTACACCCGCACCTGGAGGTCCATATCCCGTCCTATGCTTATGCCACCATCAGGCATTGACTACTCGTACTCATTTCGACATCATCACACTCTCAAGACGTCTCCTTCGAGGTAACGATGCCCATGCCACTCTACTCTCGGGACGTCTCCCTCAAGCTTTGGATATAAATAGGAAAAACGCTTCCTATAGAGTAATCAATTCCTATGTGTACAAGCACCTGGAACTAGAAGTACCCCCGATAAAAAACCGCGTTCTTAATACTCTAGAACATCTATGCTCCTCCTGCACCCTTTGCCAACACAACTGTTCCTTATCATAATCCAATCATGACCTCTGAAGCTCATAACTAATCCTATGTTTATGCGCACGTTACAAATATTATTACTCTTAACCCATCTTCACAACTCTTGCACTCGCAGGAACAAATCCTTTGAGCCATAAGAAACACAGGGACCACCAACCCAATGCTCATACTAGAACCTCAGTCCCGAGTACATACAAGAGACCAAACATCTCCGACGGTATATGAGTTATTCGAGACCGCAGTCCCTAGAGCAATGAATACTAACTACCTATAAACATCAGCGATTAGAACTGCCTCAAGCGGTCCAGACCAAAACCAGAAAACTCAGCGTATCCATCCCTAGGCACACGCTCGCCATCGCATCCGAAACGTCCCATCCCAAGAGACCAAATACTCTAAAACAACACTCCTTCTGAGACACACAGATACTACACAAGAGTTCCTTCACTACAGCCCACTGCTGATCCAATACTGCAGCCCACTGCTGCTCAAACACTGCAGCCCACTGCTGCTCAACTCTACAGCCCACTACTGCTCAAACACTACAGCCACTGTTGCTCAAAAACTACAGCCCACTGCTGCTCAAATATGCAGCCCACTGCTGCTCAAACACTGCAGCCCACTGCTGCTCAACTCTGCAGCCCACTGCTGCTCAAACACTGCAGCCCACTGCTGCTCAAACACTAATCCAAAACCAGAAGTATCGGTGTACATTGCTTAAGACTTACCCGACCCGGCAACGCTAAAATAGGTGTACTCATTGATGCTTCCATCAGCCTCACAAGGCTATTCACACACTCATGAAACAAACAAACGGGACATCTCTTCTGCCCACATCATCTTAGACTACACCAAAACTCACCATCCCTTGACGAATCTGCGATAATCACTCGCTAGCTCAAGAACTTCTTATCTCGGTAGCATTATGCGGTCTAGGCATATCACTTTTAGCCTCTATCTGAGCCGGATCTACAGTAACTGCTTCTGAAGAAACACACGGCTAGGAAAACCCAACTTTCGCTCTCAACAACCATAGCTACTTAACTTCGCAACTCCTAGTCCAAACATCCGCTCTGTCTGAATGGCCGAGATCCCAGACTCCCAGAATGTCATCATAACATTTTACAGGACTAAGACGACATCTAGCACCAGCCAAAGATATAACCAAAACTCATCTTATAAATTCAAATGGAATAATCGTTTCAACACCAACGAAAATGATAACATTCCAAAACACTAAAGCCAAAGCTAAAAAAATTCTGAAACAGAAAAACAAAAGAATAACAACTAAGATAAAGGAACCACAACTCAATCCTCGTTCTGCGCTCTCATAGCCAATTCCTCAAATGAGGCAAACCTTCAGTTCCAACCTAAGTTCTCCCGCGAACCTCCTCATCTGAGCCAGCTCCTCGTCCATGCCTCTACCTCCATAGACCACTAACTCGCCAAACTCACCATAATACTCGCCTACCAACTGATCTCCCTGAACCAGCTCCCAAAACTACGACGCCAACTGATCCACTGCCTCTTGAGGAAAATACCTAGCATTAAACTCAGCCAAGAATTCTCCCCAAGTCCACACTGTCCGCCTCCTTCAAGCCTCAACACTCCTCCACCAGAGACGTGCATCACCCTCCAAGGAATGCGTCGCTAAATCCACTCGTATTCATCAGGACATCTGAGAGAGCGAAACCTACGCTCAACCGTCATCCTCCAATCATTAGCTATCTTAGGCCCCCCTCCGTCCGAGAAGGACAAAGAAGCAATGCTCACAAACTGATTCACGAACGCTCGAAAAGACGGATGCTCCTTAGCCACTGGAATCTGCCCTTGTACCGCTCCAAAATCTTGGCTAACATCCTCGCCAAAAGATCATATGGACGCTGGGCCACACCTGCAGCAGCACCCCCACCTGGGCCTACTGCAACGCCATCTGCTCCTATACAACCACCGATACCAACAGACACCCTGACACTGCCCCCTGATCCCTCATGATACGTCTGCAAATCAACCTCTTACTCTGGCGACTCCCACTGAGCCACCCACTCGAAAGACGTGCTCACACGCCCCCGACCACGACCACGACCACGGCCCACATAGCCACGACCTCTGGCACCACCACCACGACCTCTCGGAACTCTAGCCATAAGACTCTGCGCTTACCAAAGCACCACTAAGATACTAGAAACCACAAAACATGAGGTCACACAAACCATTAAAACACACTTACCGCGGAATCTCTTTAAAGGCCGAAGAGGATGATCTAAGACTACTAATTGTCTAACCACCAATAAACAATTAAACCACATATTATCAATTCATCCAATTACCAAGTCCTAAAAACGTCTAGGCTCTGATACCAAATTGAAACCACCAACACTTTTTTAAAAAAAAAAAATTAAACAGTTGCAGAAATTCTCATAAAATAATTCAATAAATTAATTAAAACAATAATCCAGCCATTCCAAAAATCAAATTCCAGAAATAGTAAAAATCTAGCAACCTAAACACCAGGTTTCACTAGACTACACGGAAACTACAAAACCCTAATCATCCTCTTCAACTGGCCTTGATTCCGCGATCACAACTTTCTTGTACCTGCAACACATAGAAATAAGAGTTGCGTGAGTATTATCACAAATACTCAGTTGAGCGATCATCCCGTCTACAGGATACATAGTAAGGGAATATAGATTATCAATTCTACACGATCAAGCATCAATCCACCAAAAATGATCAAAAACGGCATTTAAAATAAGTGGTGTCGATCGACACACCAACGTGGTGTCGATCGACACTCCATTCATGAACACAATCCTTGTGAAATTATATCAGTGGTGTCGATCGACACTACCACTAGGTATCGATCGACACCTCTCGCAGAAAACCTGAACCGAGTCAAAATCCTCTCGAGACTCGAATTCCGTTTCATCGCGCGAGATCAATCACGATTCCAACACACGAATCACACAAAATAATCACAACAAACAATCCAATCATCGCAATCATTCATTCAAAAGTTCCTAATAACCTAATCCCATATCCATGAAAATGCACTCACCTCGATTAACGAATTGAACACACGGATACACGAAATCAGAGCCTCTTACTCGACCCAAAGCCATTGATTCACCTTCTCTAGCACCTAGAACTTAACATTAGGGTTTTTCCCTAAAACGAATTAGGATTTTCTGAAAACAGAACCGACGCGCTATATTAAAATCAACGCTGAGGACAAACCATACCTCGGAATAATAATCACAAATAAGATTCGGAAACTATACTCAAGGAGCTTTCCAACGACCTATATATCGTCGCCTAATTCCTTCTGGAGCTTTGGAAAATGCCCACGAAGTGGCCTGATCACATACCCAATTCTGCACAGACCTCCCTCACGAAAACAGAGATATCTCTTAGCATACAAATCTGATTGACGAACAGATTTTCCTCAAGGCTAGCTAAGAAAGAGAAGAACTTACCTACAAAAATTCACTCTGATACGAATTGAACTTCCTATCCGTTTCTCTTCTCTACCAGAACAAAACAGAACTGCCTCCTTTTCTCTTAAACACCAAACCTCTTAGGAATCACCAAAACCTCTTTCAATCTTTCTTTCTCTCAATTCTGATCAAAAACGCCTTCGTATTCTGATCAGGCGGCCAAAGGCCTTTTATAATGCGTCCTAGGGCTTTTCTCAAACCGACGCCATAAATCGGACAATTCAAATTAAACCGAAATGAGTCCGAACAATGGTGTCGATCGACACCCAATCGACACCCACCACTGGTGTCGATCGACACACCTCCCAAATTACTAGATTTGGTTTTGGGATGTTACACGATATCTTTTCTATTGGGAAAAAAATCAAAGTTTTCTGGATTCTCAAATTCTGCACCTTTCTGCTCATCAAGAGCAAGTTCCCTCTCGGATTCAATATCGAGCATCTCCCTAGCCGTCTCGACGAAACTCGATGGAATGGATAGATTTCCTAAGTCACAGCTCAAAGTGACTATCTCATTGCTCTCCGGTTTAGCCATGAGCTTTATACCAATGCTTCAAAAAATTGTTTTTGATTCGCAGTCGTATAATTATATTGGTTTTTTTGCTTTAAGTTTTAATTTTTTTGTATCTTTATAATATGAATGGTTGTAACCGGATCATTTAAGATTAATGAAAACAAAGTTGTTTTATCATTTGCTTTTTAACTCAAAGAGAAAATTTAAATGTCACTATAAAGGCATGAGAAAATAAAAGTTCTAAATACTTCACTAAATAGGAGGAGAAAAAAATAAATGTAAGTATAACATATATCATGTGTTGTGAGTACAATTAATATATATTAAGCAATAAGAAATGAAATTACTAAGTTGATGTATGAAAAAATGACACATATTTTAACTTTACAAATACATTGTATTTTTAAATTTAAAACTAAGTTTTTTATTTAACTAATAGTTTCATATTAGCATTGTTAGTAATCAAAAGTCATAATAAAGAATGTTTAAAAACTAAAACAATATGATGAATTGAAAATAAACAATTAATGTTAAAATCATAAAATATCTAAATTACCATAATTTCTAGATAAGATATATGAAATAAATGATATTTTATGTATATAGCTACCAAAATTTTAAACAATGAAATACATTCTCAAATACTAATCATTAATGTCCAAATGGTAAAAATCATTTCATAGTTTTATATTCATACAATATCATATAGATAAGAGATAAAAACACTAATTCATTTCAAACCAATCTCTATTTTTTATTTATAAAAATAATTGAATTAAACTATTTGTCTTTCAATATAATAAAATTGTAGAATAAATACTCGCCCGAAGCGCGAGCCATTTCAAGTCTTATATATAATTAGGGAGTTCCCTCTCCATATAGAGTGTCCACATAGGCAAAACTTTAATTTTTATATTATGTTCATTAAATACATGTTAAATCATATTAAATATTTTTAGAACTAATAAATCATTGAATTAAACTAAAAACGTGAATAACTAAGTAAACTAAATGAAAATCAAAATTTATGTATATAAGAATATTCAAGATTTTATAAGCAATAGTAATATGAATTTATTTCTTACGGAAAAATATATATTACACATATTAAAACAAAATATAATATGCTTATGAGTTAAGTGATACATTAAAAAATAAAATGAGATAACCATATTTCTAAGAAGTTAGCAAAAAATCAAATTTTCTAACTTAATTTTCAGATTTATATATTCCATAATATATGAAAAGTTTATTTCTTATTTTTCACCTTTTAAAACAAAGTCTCACATTACATCCAACTTACATTTTTTCAACCACACATTATGCTTATAAATTAACTTAGCTCCTTGATTTATCACCCTATTAGGTACAATAATGTTTACAAAATAGTATTCTAAAATCTTAATTATTTTTCTATGATAAACGAGTATATGGTAGATTAAGAAGACGATTTATACATATTTGATTAAAAAACAATAAATAATTTATAAAGTAGAATTTTTTAATGAATAAATTAGATAAAAAGTAAAGTAATTTTATTATTTTCCAAAAAAACCTCAAATGACTAATAGATAAAAGAATAATAACATGTGATAAATTTATATGAACATGAAAAATAAAATTCATTGTGGCAATACATTCTCACTCCATATAAAGTATCATCATCATCATCAAAAAAAAAATGGTATAAATTATAATAAAAATTCATGAATTCATGTTTATTTACATTTATTTCTACTTATAATAATTAGAGATTGAAATTAGATTAAAACAAAGGCAAAAAAATATATATACAAAAATATGAAATTATATAGGAAGACGAAACAAAAGTAGATATAGGGAGAAAAACGAATATAGGTTGAAACATGACGAAAGAAATATTAGTGAAAAAGTGTACATAGAGAATTTGACTAAACCGTAGAAAACATATATTCATAAGACTACCATAAAATCAATAAGATTTTATTCATTGTTTACAATAATTAAATTTCATAAAATATATGACGTAGATTATAGGACAGGGTAATCAAGTTTTAAAATAATTTTTAATTTGTATTCTTCATATTGTATAACAAAACCGTCCATTACCACTAAATTTGATAAAACATTTACTGTTGATATACATGGATGTGATAGTCTTACAATTCTTAATAGCCACGCCATGCTCTATATACCATTATATAAACATCAAAGAGCTAGCAAGATTTACGTGCAATATGGTTTCAATTATATCTACAAATGTCTACAAGAAATAGTACAACTTATTAGCTAGAAACCAAAAACAAGATGATAAAGCAAAGAACAAACTTTATCTAAGACACAATTCACTACAAAAATTAGCTTCAAGAAGCTTGATGAAATCATAAAAAAAACACATGAAAAAAATTGAAAACTCTATAATTGAAATACAAAATTAAGTACAACCGCAAAATAAGCTTAAATTAAATCAGCCAAAGAAAACTAACATTAAAAAGGCTCTATACTAAATACAAACAAAACAAAAGTTTTAGCTACAAATTTTTTAACAATAAACCCAAAAGAACTTAATACATGAGTGATATGAAGTATTGGGACTGTTAGGTGTTAGATGCTCTTCGTAAAATCAAAGGTAAATAACACAAATAGTTTTTAGTGCAGCTAAAGTATTAAACCAACATATATATTTTTTTATCTATTACAAATAAAAAAATGCCATTAAGTTTTTTTTTTTTTTTTTGATCAGGCTTTTCCATGGATCACATGGTATGTATGGAAGGCGAGAAATGATCAAGTTTTTGAGGCGGTAAATCGTGAGGCCGCAAAAACCCTAACAAATGCCATTAAGGAGGCCCGAGGATGGGCTGTTGCGAACACCCCAGGCCAGGGGATACCCCTACAACCCACTCATACAACTGATATGTTGTCAGCCATATTCACGTGTTTTGTTGTTGGATCATGGAAGGGGAAAGACAATACGAGTGGCGTGGATTGGGTTTTGCAGCTACAGGATGGGACCACAGATTTGATGGGTTTACAAGGAAACCAGCGAAGTCTATCTCCTCTCCATACAGAATTGCATGGCCTCCTATGGGCCATGCAGTGTTTAATTCAAAAACGACGATTTTGCTCTACTTTCATCACGGATTCAAAAGATTTGCTGAAGATGGTGGATGCACCACATTAGTGGCTCGCGTTCGAACCGAAGTTGCGTGAGTTGGCAATCCTTCGGGAAGCTTTCCCCGAATTCGATCTCATCTACCGGCAACGGGAGAACAACACGAGAGCAGATTTGTTAGCAAGGAATGCACGCGCGCGAAACAGGATTTTCTCCTTTATTAGCACTTCTGCTTCATATTGGTTTACTGATACAAACAATGTATTTGCTTAGCTAATATTGAAGTGTGTTTGTGACAAAAAAAAAATTATCTATTACAAATAATAAATACATATTATAGTGTTTTAGAGTAATTTGAAATATATAATAGCTATATGTACCCACTAATATTAAGAAATGGATTTGTATAATCAAATATAATATTTAAATTGAAATCATAATCGTAATCACTGATGCAACAGAACTTCAAAATAAAACGACAATATTTTATTAAAAGCTAATGTTAATTAATTATCTACATAAGTAATGTTTAAAAATGTCGTAATATTTAATACTGATTATATTCGATAAAACTATTGCATATGTAATTTATAAATAAATTATACAAGAACATATTTTAAAATGATTGGTTACGAAACAGGAACCATGTTACACAAGTTACAAAAACATAATTAGAATTTGAGACCAAAATAATTGTGATAACTTTTGTTCCATTTAAAATATGGAACATGACTGAAACGGGACGGATGGGAACCATGTATAAATTCTTTGAAGAAAACATAACTGATATAAAATTCAAAACATATTCGGCTATCATTCATTTTAATCGTACATCATATATGAGTTAACCGAAAAGCAAATGAAAAACAAATATAGCGTATGTAGTGTTACTTGATAATTAAAATCTTCAACATCATAAGATAAATCATCATAATTCATTCAACATATAGTTTACATGAACGACAATTGTATCAAAATTAATAATCTAATCTACTATATAAAAATGCAAGGGTTCTCTCCAGAATCTGACACATCAGCACACGAAATTGACATGTGGCAATGGTCCTCTCAGCTTCTGCCGATTCTCCTCCTCTGTTTTTATCTCCTTGCTTTGTACGTCAGTCATACCACCGATTCAATTTCCTCTGCATATGCTTTTATTCTCGAAACTCCCATTCACTTTTAATTATTGCCCAAATCAAATAATTTCTATTCTAAAGGCCATTAAGCCCATCTCTTCAAACTGAGAGGAAGACAAGCAATAGAGATTCATCTGGTAAGGGATCCGTTCGTCGAGCAATAGAGTCCCAAACAGTAAAATCGAGTCCTTTTGTTAAGGTTCTAGATGGTTCTAGAACCATATCTTATGTCATAATGATTAGAATGTATATTAGGAAAGTGTATATTCGGTTTAGCTTGAGGATCACTTAACCTAGTTGTGTAAGAGTTGTATATAAGGTTGTCGTATATGATGAATAAGAATCAAGTTTTTCCAAAGCTCTTTGTTAGTTTACACCTTTCAATCTGGAGTATATGCTTTTCCATGGGAAAGCCATGTCCGCATACGTTTTCCTATTTATAGGACTCATAATGAATTACCTTATTTCCAACACTTTGGAGAAGACGATGACATCATCAGAAACATACGTTAGATTCAATTCTTTGTACTAGAGGTTTGGTTTGAATTATTTTGTCCACCTTGAGTTTTATTGTTGTAAAATTGGATTAGCTAGGGTCTTAGGCGTCAGATTTGATTCGTTGTTCAATTAACAAGTCATATGGTGTCTCTTTGTAGAGATGTCAGCTTCTCTCTATCACATAGTGGGATAGTGTTTGATGCTTCTGTCTTAGTGCTCATAGGATATAATTGCTCTTTAGGACTGATTGTTTGATGCTATTGACTTGGTACCTTATCATGATATTATTGTGTATCAAACAAAGTTGGGAAATGTCTTCTTCAAGAAATAAAAGCGATCAAAGTTACTCAAGAGATTTTTGTTTATGGGTTTGTTCAATGATGCAAATTTTTAGTTCCTTGTGTTGTGTAAAAAGATTGGATTAGTAAGTATGGTTTTATAGTTATTTGTTGGTGGATTTTTTGGCTTATGTGTTTATATGATTTCTCCATTGTCGTATTCTTAGTTTTATCAGTTATATTGTTTTTCTTAATTAAGGTTTTGAGATTTATATCAGATTTTCGAGTATAATGCTTCATTTTCAAGAGCTTTTACATGTTCAAACTTCGTTCTTTTTGGATTAATTTTCAGTTTTCAGATTTTAAGACTTAAAAAGATTGAAAAAAGAAACTTATGTTTATATGTTTGAAGAGTCAACCATCATGGAGGATTTTTTCACTTAAGGAACTACATGCAGCACCAAACAATTTTAGTTACGATAACAAACTCGGTGAAGGTCGATTTGGTAGTGTGCATTGGCGCAACTATGGGATGGTTCGCAAGTAATGATCTCTAAACTTGCTTGATATATAGAATCAAGTTCTTGTTGGGATCGCATTGTAACGATTTAGTTCATATAACTAGGTTTTCAGTTATTAGACAATGTGCATATATGGTCTCTTTGAACTTTATTTGTAATGGACTTTTGTTTGTTGTTCTATGTAGACTGCAATAAAGAGATTGAAAGAATGAAGTGGCAGAGAAGACATAGATTTTACAGATTTTACTGTGAAGTCGAGATTCTTACACGTATTCAACACAAGAAGCTGTAGAAGTATACTCTGCTAGGCCGATCGCATAAGTTTTCCGAATATTAAGATAGTTCATACCAATTGACTGCTTCTTGCTTTTTTATTTTGTACAGCTTTACACCATCATGCAACACCTCGAATAATCCATGGAGATGTGAGAGCGAGCAATGCGCTTCTATATTGTGAGTTTGAAGTTCGGTTTACGGATTTCAGATATGGTAAACTTATGTTAGACAATGCAGAAAATGGAGCTAACAAAAACACCAAAGGTAATAATCTTGGATATCTCTCATCGGAATGTATTGAATCAGGAAAAGAATCAGACATGGGAGATGTGTATAGTTTCGGTGTTATCGGTAAGAAACCTATAGAAAGGTAAACCAAACAACAAGACTGGGTAAGACCAAATGGACGAGAAAAATTTTGGCAAAATTGTGGACTAAATGGGAAATATATGGAAGAGAAGCTGAATTTGAAAGTTTCAGTAGGGCCTTGTGTGTGCTCAAAGTGAGATAGAGAAGAGACCAACAATGTCGCAAATGATTGAAATGGTGATGAATGAGTCTAAGGAGAAAATGGCTCGCCTTGAAGCCAATTCACTCTTGGGCAAAAACAATGTAGATGGGAGATAAAGATCATCAAAAACAAGTACAAAATTAGATTAAAGCTCTATTATTCGATTTCACAGATTCTTTCTTCTTTTGTTTTCAAAACCTGATTTTGGTTATGCTTGTTTTAAGACGAGCGTTAGTGGAGTTCAAGTTTATTGTGTTTCTTCCATTTTTAACATTTGGTTCAAACCATTGATGCTTTGATTCTGAGCTTGTATGGGAGTGTTAGTGAAGATTCATTTGGAACATGGATCCTGAACAGGAATCTGGCAATGCAAACTGGTTGATTTATCCTGAGTCATGGGTATCATTAGCTTTAGAAAGGTCCATATGACTAAAGTTTAGTATCTCCGTTTTCGTATAAATGTATTGTTTACATACGACCCCAAAACAAAACAAAAAGTTAATAATATACAAATAAAGCATTACCATAACATTTGTAAAATTGTAATATTTGATGATGGATAAGTGATGAATAAAAAGTAGTGGTCAAGGCATAACGAAAGTCTATAATGATCAAAACAACAACATTTGTGACCAAGTTTGAATAACAAAATCATAAGAAAATAGGCCACTGATTAGAGAAGAGTAAAATAGGTCACTCAACAAAGAAGAAAGCACTTTTTGCCTCATGTATGTTCTGTATAACCAACTTTGTAATATTTTCGTAAGAAAGTGGTAGAAATTTTACCAAATTCTATGAAATATCAAATATGAAGTGTGCCACTTATATATAGAGCAACCCGTGCATACGCGCGGGTAATCACCTAGTAATTATAATTTATGAAAAAATCAAAACAAATTAATATAACGTCTAACACTTTCCAATCTCAGAATTAAAAAAATTAATATAAATTAATACATTAGTTTTTCATTTTTATGGTCTATAATCAATCATCTATCTATCTAATCTAATCTAATCTAATCTAATATATAAAAGAGCAAGTGCTCTCTCCAGCTTTTGACACGTCAGCCCGGCAAAACTGACACATGGCCTTTTCTTTTCTTTTATTTAAACTCTTAAATTTCCAAAGACGAACGTTATCGTCAGAGACCTTAAATCATTGTTAGAGACGAAACTCAGAGACAATGGCTTTAACCTTTCATCTTCTGGTTCCACAGGTTGGGCGACTCTCAACCTCCAAACGACACCAAAAAACTCTCTTCAAATCCTTGCGGAGGAGAGACCGGAGAAGTAGATGGCCAAGTAGAGAACGAAGGTGTAGACTCAACTGAAGTTGCATTCATCGTTCAATTTTGTTAAGAGATCGACTCTTATTGTCTCTCATAATTGATTATCTCTTCCTCCATTCGAATAGGGTACAACGGTTCCTATTCCTATACTAAGATATGATGGGAAGAAGAAAATAGGCTAAACGATGCAAGCTGATGCTTACCCTGACTACAATACCTATCACCATCATCGACATTCCCTCAAGGCCAATTTCTTTGGTTGTACTCTAAATTTTCAGTGGTCCAAAAGTTATGAATCATCACTATCATCACTAGCTTAGAATAGATATAAATTCAATTGTCTTTTTGTTTTTCTTATGTTGGTTCTTTTTAAATCGATTTCAAAATTTCGTCAATGGGTTTGAATTTGTACTACCTGTACGCCTGATCCTCAATCCTCATTTTACTGATATATTTGTGATATTAGTTGCTTCATTAGTATTGACAATAGGATACAGCTCACTGAAGATTCAGGAAGGCTGATGTGTTGATTCCATTTCTAAAATATGCTTGTCATCAGCCAGCAACGCTTGATCGCTTGAGTTTTTATTGGCTTCCTCAGCTTCAGCGGTAAGATGTTTGTGATTTATTGGTGGCAGATTGTAAATTTATCAAGAAAGAATTCAATTTATAATTACTTATGAATATATCCTGATCAGCGCCTTCACGTGAGACTATGGGATAGAGTGGCACCAATCATGAAGGAATACAAAAAGATAGAAATTTGTATAGAGTGTTCTGGTTTCTTAGTAGGCTATTCTCCCACTATAGTTTAAAGCTTAGGACCTTATCTTTTGGCAAAGAGGGAAAATAAATACCACAAATAATACTCAAGGACCAACCAAAATTTTGCACACGATTAAGTTTTTGTGATTGTTAATCATAAACTAAGAAGCATCTACTTCTTTGTATCTCTATACATCTACATACAAAACATGTAAGTAATTTATGCAACTAACTCCATCTCACTTGCTAGCTCAGTTTAAAATAAGCTTCATTCTGTTTTGCCAAACTTTTTCTATGTAGTTCTATAGCGGCTATAATCACACAGAGGCTTATTAAAATAACAGAATTCAGTGTGTTCATTTTCACACTAACCACATATTACTTCTCTGTTGTAGGGAAGTCGAACTGTTGTAGGGGAGTCGAACGCACATCCAGGTTTGTGGTGTCACTCGATTACTAGCTCCTTCCTTTGTACCAATCACTCCATTTGTAATATTTAAAAACCATATACGTCTTCTTCATCTTTCCTAGGTTTTTTCTCTCTAACCACTTAGTTCGAATGTAAGGGGATGATGAATGTCTTTAAGAATGCGTGCTAGTAAAATTTTATAGTTATCTTTTTTAATATAAAAATGTCCAAAAGCAGATTGGTGCTTGGTGCTACGACCAGAGGGCTTGAAAGAATGGTGCTTCAATTGAGGTAAATTAAAGAGTTTTTCTAACTTACAAAGTTGTTTCAATAAATGGTCACAATTAGTTCCATTATTTGGGCAAACTGTTTTGCAAAGCTACATTGAATATGTGGGAAGAAAAGGTACATTTCCTATTCTTAAGCGATGGTTTACACTTAATGGTTTATTTTTGTTTCCTCTGCATTCCTCGATGGATATCATTTTCACTGCTTGTCTAATACTAACTACACGTTTATGGTTTATTTTCTTACATCTAACTCTTTGAAGTTTAGCATAAACAAAGCATGTTTTAGGGTTGTCACATTCTCACTAGCCACTTACCTATGTCGTTTTCTAGTAAATATAATTTACGCCCATGTTTTGAAAAACCGGACCAGACACCGACTCGGCATCATTGGATGGCTGGTCGGACCGGTCCAACAAGATTTTTAAATATTTATATATTTAGTTATATAAATTAAAATAAGATGAATGGACGATACAATTTTAAGAAAAAAAAAAAGATAAAACATACTTAAATTTTACTCTTTTTTACATCATTTTATCTTTTAACAAAATAAAATTACAAACAAATAAGATAATATATCATTCAAATGTAGAAAATAAAATATTAAATATTAAATATGCTCTCGTCATGTAGTAATTGTCATAAACACCCGTAAATAACAAGACTTTAATCTATTCTATATATAAAACTTTAGTTTTTTTGTTTAAAGTACAAAATAAAAATAAATTTAAAAGTAAATAAATAGTGACTATAAATAATACTTTGATTTTTTAACTAAAAAACTGAAAGCTTTAACTTAACTTTTGTGAACTGGGTTTTGGTATAGAATCGGGTCATCGGTTTTAGCAATTTTCGACTAGTTTTACCGGTCCAACTCAAATCTGGGTTTTAGGCCGAAGCAGCTAAAAGGAGTCACGGTCCGACCGGTTCAACCTGTCCAATACGGTTTTCAAAACCTTGATTTACGCCATCTTTGTGGCTTTTTGTTTTCTTGCAGAAACTTACTGAAGAAGGTATCCTAAATACTTGGTGCTGAGTTTGGCTCGACCGCCAAAAGAATTGGCTACAACGCTCTTTCGAAGTTAGCTCTTTCGAAATGTCATTCATTTGATATTCATAGTTTCAGAATGGCTCGAGTTATAAGAGTGGTACCAAAACTTCTCTACTTCAGTTTTCATGAACTCATCTATTTGCAAGGCTTGTAGAGTATTTGGGTGTAGCCGTTTAAGTCTGTAGTTTTAAGAAAATCTTATTACCTGTACCTAATGCCATTATGATTGTATGGTCTACATTTAGTTACAAATATTTGTGGCTTTGAATTCCTACATATGTACTCACATAGTTTTTTACAAAGATGACCTTATAATTTGTTGGTAAATAATGTCTGAATTGAAAACTATATTTCCTTTTATGCTTTATTGGTTAATGTTATTGTTATGCAAAAAGCAGCGCGGATACCGGCCTAGTTGTATATAAAGTTCTAGTGAAAATTTAATGGGAAATTTTGATGACTACCCCAAAATTGAATGAAAATTTGAAAACTACACTTAATCTTATAGAAGTTAGATAACTATTCTTTTTTTTATTTAAAAGTACGTAAATACCTTTATATATATTTTAAATTATTATATGAATGTAAAATAATCAAATATCATTGAACTTAAAATGAAAATTAAAGTTCGCATTTATTTTTAATTTTTTTAAAAATATTCTATTAATTAATCATTATATAAAACCTAAAACTAAAATTATAAAAAAATCACATTAGACTTATTTTACATAGTTGACTTATATTTTATTTGTTGATTTTTTACATTGTTGATTTATTTCACCGCTAATTTATTTATTTTTAATTTCGTTGACTTAGTTTTCAACCCCGTTAACTTATTTTTAATTGTTGACTTATATTTCGTTTGTGTGATTTCTTACCATGTCGACTTATTGAACCATTGACTTATTTTTTTATATCCGTCGACTTAATTTACAATTTCGTCGACTTATTTTCAACTATTGGCTTATATTTTTTTTGCTTGATTTTTTATTCAATCGATTTATTTAGCCATCGTCTTATTTTCAATTTTTGACGACTTAATTTTCTACTTCGTTGACTTATTATAAACTGTCGAGTTGCATTTCATTTGCTTGATTTTTTATATTGTCGACTTATTTAAACTATTGACTTAATTTGTTGAGTTCGTGGACTTAAACTTGTTTGTTCAACGATTTGTTTTAAACAGTCGATTTATAGATTCGTCGGTTGATTTTTTTACTTTGTTGACTTGTCTGAACCACTGACTTAATTTTTTATGTTCATCGATTTGATTACTTAATTTGTTATGTTCATCGATTTGATATTGTTTTACTTCATTTTTTAGATATATTTGATTACTTTATATAAACTATATCCAAATTACTAGTTTTAAAATTATAATTTAACTTTGTACTTAATTAAAAAAATTAGAAATCATTTCATAAAAAACAAATATAATTAATTTGCAAAGATTAGTTAGGGGTATAATTATCATTTTACTATACAAAATAGGATACTTTTCAAATGTTGAAAATTTTGGTATACATTGCCAATTTCTAACAAGTTTCAAGGTATAGAAGCCAATTTTCTCAAATTTAATTTGGTCCAAATGGAATTTCAGAAATTTATGTTTCCGTCCCGTCCCATTTAAAAATGTGAATCAATGACGACAAAAAAAAATAATAAATGTGAATCAATAGCTTGTACCATATGGAAACCGAAAATTCTGGACCGAGATTGGGAAAAGACATGAGTTCTAAGCTTAATTAACGAGAAAGTGATTCATAGGAGAGAGAACCTACCCGATATGTAATAAAAACGCGTTCATCACTTTTTGTGGATCCGAAACTAGTATTTTACCTTTTTCATTGTAACAAAGAATTTATCTATTTCATCCGACTATTTCTGGATTCAAATGATTAGGATGTATACGAATGATGAATTAAGAAACTTAATCTCTATGTTATCGGTTTTATAAAAAAAAGTATACAAATAATGAATCATATGAATAAGAAATAACATTATAGAACAATCATCGATTAAAAATAAAATCTCTTCTTCAATATTTGGAAAATTGCATACATCTTAGTAAAACGAATTATATATATATATAATATATTGATGTACACACTCTTTCGATTTGCAGAACAGTCGCTGCTCGACCGTGGCATATAAAATCAAATTTTGTTTTTAAAAAAGAGATATATATATATATATATATATATTCCTCAAAAATAAAGATGCAAGATTAGAGATATTCATGAGAAACTCATACACTATTGTTCATTCATATGCGGGTACAGATACAATGCTCGATATTAAATAGTGAATTTACATGGTACGAATTCGGTTACTCTCTAAATCTCAACTTAAAGAAAAAAGGCATTTGACGATATATATGAAGCTGATACAAAAACGTAAACCTATATATTAGTCGTTTTGATTCATTAAATTTTGTTTAAACGTTTAAGCAAGGATATTATTTAAAATAACGCCATGTCTTTGTAGAAAAGGTTTAAAGGTAATTGAAAGGATGATAAGGAGAGAAAGTGAGTACGTACTGGTCTCTCGTTAGAGTTTATGTGATAGATCATAGATGTATTAAATCTTCTTTTAGCAGAATGTTTGCTGAATTTGTTGAGCCAATTCTTCTGCACTTAGTTGGCACTCAATTCCAATCTATCAAAGGAAAAATAGAGAGACAGAGATAGATTATTGTCAATTAATACAATTATTGAGTAGTTGTGATTGCGAAAAAGATAATTAATAATAAAAATATACTTTTTAGCGGAAAATCCCATCAAAAATACCAATTTGGATAAATGCTACTCTTTCAATTTCATAAAAATGGCATTTTACAAACTTTAGACGTATAAAAAACTTCAAAAAAACTACTAACGTAGGAAATACTTTGTCTTCAATCAATACACTAAAGTAATATGGTTAGATATAAATTGTCCATAAATACAAAACGAGATTTTTTGTGACACAAAGGTTAAATTTGAAAGAAAAAAATAATTTTCGAAAAACAAAGGGAGTATGACATCATTTAATAGATATATATATATATATATATATATATCGAGAACGATGATTGATATCATCGTTCTATTCTAAGTAACTTGATTACCAGATACCTATAACGTGCATGAGACATTTCTTAGCATGGCTAATTGATCTTAAGGGACAAAACAGTTTCATACCTAGCTTCAAACCATTGTAGTATAAACTATTCACTAGAAATTATCGAATAAAGAAACTCTTCATCGGACAAATTTATATAAAATTATCGGAAATAGGAGTTAACTCCACTAATAAGCAAACCACTAAACTACAGCATTTTGATTTATTTGAATTTGAATAAATGTCAGACACATTCAAATATATAAAAGAGTAGTACATTTCGAATTCAGAATTTAAGATTTAGGGTGCTCTTCAATGTACAAAAATAATAAATGAATTTCATCCAAAATAAATAAATAAATGAATCTGTATATAAAATATAGTGACACGTGTTATTCACACCTTGGTTATTTTTCTTAAAGTCAAATGTATATATATTACGAGTTATTATTAAAAATATATAGAAAACAAAGAACTTTTAGTTTTGTATATGCTTGTGAACAATCTGACATACCCTATGTTAGTACATTTATGTTATATACAATGTAGATAAGAATTACATATCCCACATTGAATTTCTTATATTTCTGTAAAGTGTGTATCAATTTTTGTGAATGTGAATGAATTATTACTTATTACAGTACCCTACCATTTCTTCCCCCCGCCATATATCCTATGTATGAATTACACTTAGTGGAAACAATAACTAAATTAATAAAAGTTAATTAACTAGGAGGAATATTCGTATGTACCTTGATGGTGAAAGAATTAAGCATTGTTTCGTCGACGGTGTTAATATTAACTTGAAGAATCTCGAGAGCCAAATCCTCAAGAGCAGCAATTATCTTCATAACCTGGCCCGGGATCTTATGCGACACCGTTTTGAGTAGCACATTCGCTCCGGAGAACTTAACCTCCACGTCAGCCAAAGCTGACTTTGAGTTTGCTACGAGCTCGTTAATGACACTACTCTCATGGTGGCTACTGACTGAAGGAGAAGATGAAGATGAAGCAGGAGAGTATGGAGGTGGGTCCCCTAAGCTGCTGCAACCAGCCAATGAGCTGTAAGACCGAAGTGGAGGCTGGATGAGTGGTAGCTGCGGTGGATGGGCCAGGTATGGGCTAGTGGGCTGAGGGGTCCGAGGGCTTATGGGAGGGAGGAGGTGGTGGTGGTGGATCTGGTGGTGGTTGATGCGCGGGCTGAGAGGGTGTTTACGCGGGCTTAGGACAGGCGGGGAAGGACGAGGACTCGGGATTAGCCTTGGGCTTATGACTTCTGCGTAGGTTTTACGTTGTTTTTTGGCTTCTAGAGACTGAAGAACTTGTTGTAGCTCACTTATGTACTCCACAACTCCTCCTATGATCGATGCTTGGTCCCCCTATTATTATGATCAAATGAAATGAAGATATAAGTCAACATGGACATCTCATAAATCACATTGTGACTGAAAGAAAGGAAAAGAAATAGCGATGATTAGTGGGACCAAATGTCACTTTAAAATTGTCATTATTCCTAAAAACATAGATATGCAACTTTTTGTATTTGATGTTCCTAAGAAACAATATGGATTGTTAAGTATACCTAAAAGATTAGTTATAGTATTAATTAGTGGAAAATCGGGCGCTAGGACAACTTTGTACTTGATTAAGAAAACATATGAAAATACCCGTTTGACGTAGAAACAAGGCATAAGAGAACGTAAAACGGTTAAGTGCTCGTTCATTTGCTTTCTCCGGTTACGTTCCACGGTTACATGAGACATCTTTTGTTGCCCATCTTGCTTATTCTCTTCTTCTCCTTCTCCTTCTCCTTCTCCATCTTCTTCTTCTTCGTCCTCCTCTTTTCCCGGGTCTATTTTTCGCTTCTTCCTCTTAGGGGATGAGGTATCATCTTCTTGATCCTTTACTAAGTCTTTGGAACTTGTAGTCCTATCCTTCTGCGTAGATGCAGCGGTCGGAGATATCTCTCCGGCACCTTCAAGGCTCTCTAAGATGGCAAATAGATCATCTCCGGCTAGTGAAGTGTCGACAAATTCACACTCTTCAAGAAAATCCGGTATTATCTCCTGCATCGTGACTAGAAAATATCTCTCTCTCTCTTCCTCGTTCGTTGTTTTCTCTTATGGTTGGATTTGAAAAAATATAAGACAAAATTAATTAAAAAAAAAAGATTTAGAGATAGAAAGAGACGCAGAAAGATATATCAAGTTGAGAGAGAGGGATAGAGAGAGTGGATGCCAAAAGGAGTAAATATGAGGGTCTCGCATTCATCGAGGACTAAACTATCGCTATCAAATTTCAATTTTTATTATATTTTGATAGGGCTATTTATTATGCGGTTTGTGCCGTTGGACGAAATGTGAGGAGAATCTAGGTTTTTCCGTGTCATTTATGATATGTATACATGTATATCTGTTTTGTGGTACGTCTTATTACTTTTTATTAGAGAGATAAAGGTTGCATATATGCTAAGGGAAAGATGATACATAAATTCTACAGGAAAAAGGTTTATATGGGGTTTTTCTGGGGTAAAATTTTAATAATCACAAGCTCGGTATAATTGTTTTTTGTACACACAAACATGCAATGCACATAACCACGGACATGTTCTTTCTTAGGCCATGTTTATAGGTGGTAAATTTGGGTAAATATAAGAGATTTTTAATAATATAAAATTTGTATATTTACCCAAATCAAAAATAGATAAACAAATATAACAACATATTACCCCATATTTAGTGAATAAATATGAGTAATATCTCTATCTCTCTCCTCTTTCTCTCTATTTATCAATCCCAATACAATTAATATTATAAAATTCATATTATTACCCTAATCATATTTACAATCCATAAACATTCTCTTAGTATTTAATATATATATATATATATATATATACATATTTGGGTTGCGAATGGTCCGACCAACCCCGGTTTTCGAGTAGACCATTATCAAATAAAGAAGAAAATTAGTATATTTGAGAATAGTGAATTCACATCTGTTTTTGCGCCCTCGCTCCTGAGACAATCAATTGAATGAAAAGTTGTACGTCCGGATCATTATTCACAAAAAAGGCTAACCTATACAAATTTAGACGCTTTTTACGATTGATAAACCAAATATCAAATATATTATCATCATTTAGTCGATGTTATGGTATGTTGTATTGTATATATGAGTTCCAATTCAAAACCAATATAAGATGTGAGAGTGACAGATATCACTTATATATCATTCATTTCACTTCATTTCGAAGTGGAAATATATTTTTTTTTGATAAATGATTATAATTTTTTGGATCTCATTTAATTTTTTTCTTTTCATGAGTTTCTAATATGTTCGGTCAAGATTATAGTATTTCGAATACAGCGCAAACAAATTTTATTTTTAATTCAACAAACATATCCTTCTCCTCAACAGGAATATGATTTGACTACTTTTATTCTATCATTCTCTAGCTAAGAGCATTTTGGACTCTGCTTTATTTTTATTTTAAATTCTATTTTTGAGTAAACTCTTTTTCAACCCTACAATATTTCCACTTCTAATTAAAAATATGCTATATTTTACTCTATATTTAGAAAAATATTATTTCTTAGATTTATAGTTAAAAATAGAGTAATACATAGGAGAGAACCAACCTCTGCTAGATTCACTCTATCTTAGAGTAAAAAAATAGAGTAAAACAAAATAGAGATGGTCTAAACACTTTTTAAAACACTTAACTCTGTTCCCTTCGCGCTACATAGTCTCATCATCTTTCTAACGATCTCTCGTCACTTATCCAACAAACATTGGTTATCTCCGACCCTAAAATAATATATTACTTTGCTTCTTTTACCTTAAAGTGCTTTCTAAACGTTCAGAGAAACTTTGAATCACTTCTTTCGACCGGTGTCACTATACCTTCTTCCTCTGTATTCCAACGTTTTCTATTCTTTTTGTGCTTCATAATCGTGATCTTTATGATCTCTTACTCTCTTTATTTACTTAGGCGTCGAAGAACCGTCTAAAAAAGCTCCATCATTATTGTGTTTTCTCGGCCAAAATGCATTTGTTGTTTAAGTAGGAGACTTGTCCCTTATTAATTGAAATTACATTCGAAAAATTTCTAAACAGAAATCTTTGTAAATATATTAATCCACTTGTGAAGCAACTATTTTTTATACACAACCATTTCGTAAGTTCATCTTAAAATTGAAGACAATTGCTAGATCTAAGGCAATAAATACGAGATGTCTTACTAGTCGTGTCTCATTTTGTCTCTTCGAAATCAAATTGCTTCTTGAGGAGCCCCTTCGTTTGAACTTTCCCTTTCAAATATTTTTGAAAATATTGTGTGAGTATATATATGATAATAATCCAATAAAATGTTTTAGAAAATTTAAGAAGATGGAACCAAGACAAAATCAGGTAGACGTTAGGTTGAAGTAAATGTGTTACCTGTCAGATATTGTTTACGTGACCATGTCTTTTTAGCAACGGATCTTTCTCCTTTGTGTTTTGTTTTTAGCCCAAATTAGTAGAGATCCAAGATTAGAAGAAAACAGAGTTCGATCATTGTCAAACTGCATTGGTTAAAGATATGTGTATGTTTCTTTTTCATGGAATGCCTTAAAATTATCAGAAACTTTTTAACTAGTCATAGATTATATAGTGGTTAGATCTATATAGTATATACAATGTAGAATTCGGTTTCGATTTTAAAGAGAACGAACCCAATGTACTACAAACTGCAAAACTTGGAAGACGGTATGGTTCATGCAGTACGTATAAGAAATTTGTATATCAAACATATAGTAATGTACCTTAAGCTTAATTATGCATGCATGCATGATATTACACTTTGAGATTGAAACAACCAAGCTATTTTTTTTTATAATAATTAACCCGAATGAATAATCCCATAATTATTAATTCTCAACGGTTAATTCAACATCAACAATAACCAGCGGAAAAACACACAATTAAATTCAACCAATAATTCAAATAAAAATTCTAACACAAGATCAACCAAGTACTTCTAGCAACCTAAACACAAGATTATACTAGAGATAAATATAAAAACGCATAACAATATTCCTAATCATCTTCTTCCTACGCCAAGATTCCACGATCACACATTCCTTTTACCTGCAACACATGGAACAAAGAGTTGCGTAAGTATTATCATAAATACTTAGTGAGACGGTCATCCCGTCTAACTGTTACATAATAACGATAATAGATGCCAAATACTACGCAACCATCCAACAGTCCACAAGTTCAATTTACCATCATAATAATACAATCAACCAAAAATCTGCACACATAAATAAATATCGATCGACACACCACCACGGTGTCGATCGACACACCAAACAATAATCCAGAATTCAACGGGGTGTCGATCGACACAACCTCTAGATGTCGATCGACACTTCTTTCGTAACCACAAACCAACACGAAACACAAATGTGGTGTCGATCGACACTTCATCTAGATGTCGATCGACACTCCTCGCAGAATCCAGGATCGAGCCAAATCCTCTCGTGGCTCGATTCTGAATCATCGATCGATCATTCACATCATTCAGCAGTACAATCAACATACAACAATCATGCCATAGCCACAAAATTAACAACAATCCATATCAATTCCAACAAACTCAGTCATCGATAACCTAACATCGATTGCCCATAACCACGATCACGCACTCACCTTAGCCTACAAAAGGAAATTCTGATTGAGACAGCGATGAACACGAAGAACGCAGCCACAAAACGCCCTAACGTCGCTGATCCGAACCGAAACCACGAAGAAATCGATGAACAATCGATTCCAACGCTCCCAAACCCTTGAGACCACTTCCAATGAACTTAATCACCGAAAATCACAAGAATTCTCAAACTCCTCTCTTCTCTATGATTTTCTGCCTCTAACCCATGAAAAATCGCGGTTGGGTCTCTTTTATATGCAGACCTAGGGTTCCGCACCCAAACTGAGCCAAACCGAGCAATTTTATTCAAACCGAAAACCACCCCTAACAATGGTGTCGATCGACACCCCTACCAAAAATACGATTTTTGGTTTTGGGATGTTACAACTCTCCCCCACTACACTAGATTCGTCATCGAATCCCGACAAACCATCTTATCAAATACCAAAACCCTGACCCAACCCTACCAGTACCACAAGAGATCCTCACCCGGTCTCAGAAGCTCATACACAGTCTCATGCTTATGACTACATTTCCCGACATTTATTACTCTTAACCCATTTACACCCCTCTCACTCATAGGAACACAATCCTTGAGCAATCAATACACATGGACCACCGTCCCAACACTCATACTGAGAACACCATCCAAATGAGTATAGTGGAGAACACCATCTCCAAAATTATGCACGAGAACACCATCTCCAACAAAATTAGTTATTCAGGGACACCACGCCCTTAGAGTAGTAAATTCTGAGACGCTCATAAACCCTCTCGACTAGAACTACCTCTTGTGGCCTAAACACGATATCCTTGACCCAGAATATCATCAGACAACGACCAACCACTAGTCCACACACACCAATCAATAGGAATCCAACATCCTAAAGCGCAAAAATATTTACAACACAACGAAGAATTACTATCCAAAATGAAGAATAGCACCACGCTACCTCTGACATCGGAACCACACAACTAAAGAAGCTCAAGGTGCGACCTGCTTGCCGAATAACTTGCAATACTTCAACTTCATCCCTGCTTAGGCTCCCAAGGCTCCTCCTCTGAACCAGTACAAACCCACAACTCAAAACAATAGAAATTTCTTCCGACTTCCAACTCAACACACTACCACAGTGTCGATCGACACACCAATCAATTATCTAGAATTCAACAGGGTGTCGATCGACACAACCTCTAGGTGTTGATCGACACTCCTTTCATAACTATAAACCAACACGAAACACAAAGTTGGTGTCGATCGACACTTCCTCTAGGTGTTGATCGACACTCCTTGCAGATTCCAGGAGCTAGCCAAATCTTCTTGTGGCTCGATTCTGAATCATCGATCATTCACATCGTTCAACAATACGATCAACATACAACAATCATGCCATAGCCACAAAATCAACAACAATCCATATAAATTCCAACAAACTCAATCATCGATAACCTAACATCGATTACCCATAACCATGATCACACACTCACCTTAGCCTACAAAAGGAAATTCAGATTGAAACAGCGATGAACACGAAGAATGCAGCCACAAAATGCCCTAACGTCGCTGAACCGAACCGAAACCACGAAGAACTCGATGAACAATCGATTCCAACGCTCCCAAACCCTTAGGACCACTTCCAATGAACTCAATCACCCAAAATCACAAGAATTCTCAAACTCCTCTCTTCTCTATGATTTTTTTGCCTCTAACCCACGAAAAATCGCGGTTGGGTCTCTTTTATACGCAGACCTAGGGTTCTGCATCCAAACCAAGCCAAAACCGAGCGATTTAATTCAAACCGAAAACCATCCGAAACAATGGTGTTGATCGACACCCACTCTTGGTGTCGATCGACACCCCTACCAAAAATACGATTTTTTTTTGTTTTGGGATGTTACAGATATATGACTCGAATAGGGGTGGGTGTTTGGGTAACCATTCGGGTTTTGGTTCGGTTAATTCGGTTATCGGGTTTTCGGTTTTAGGAATATAATACCCATTCGGGTATTTTTTAATTTCGGATCGGTTTCGGTTCGGTTAGTGTCGGTTATTATCGGTTTCGGTTTCTGTTTCGGTTACCCGAAATATTCATACTAATGTAGTTTTTAGTCTAATTTGGTTTGATTAATTTATTTTTAACTCGAGTTTTCCGAAAAATATATACCAAAAATGAAAATTCTAAATAATCTATCTAATTAAATTAATTATTTTAACCAAATATACCTACAAATCCCGAATCAACCGAAAAAACTATAAAAATAAACTAAAAAAATGCATAAATTATGTGAACATTATATCTAAATACATATAGTTAATTTTATGTTTTGTGTAATTCGGATATCCGTTCGTTTTTCGGTTCGGTTCGTGTTCGGGTTCGGTTTTCGGTTTTAAGAAAATGAAACCCATTCAGATATTTTATAAAATTGAATTCGGTTCGGTTCTGATAATTTCGGTTTCGGATATTTTGCCCACCCCTAGACTCTAATCCAAGATGTTATTCAATTTCATATATATATATATATATATATATATATATATATATATATATACACGGATATACCCTTTTAGAGAGACTATGACATTGACATGCTTTTAATATTCGTACAGTTTTGTCTTCCCCAATTTATTTCTTAAATGGAAATCAACTTTTCTATAACATCGTTGGTCTTGACATTATTATAACAAAAATAATAATAAAAGACGGATTGAATAAATTTATTTCATATGAAATAACGCAACGTTGATTATATTCTTCCTGCTGTCCCAATTAAGAAGTCATAGAAATCACGAATGTTGATTATATTCTTCCTGCATCCCAATTAAGAAGTCATGAGTTTTTTTTTTTTTTTAAATCATTAAGAAGTCATGAGTTGGCGTCGATAATAACTAATCAAAAGAATATGTATGAATAGTGAAATTTATTGGCCTTTTTAGAAAGAAAAAGAAATTGATTTTTAAGCAATTAATTAGGAAAAAAAATTGAGAATGAGAAAGAGAGCAAAGAGAGTTAGTTTATGAAACAAAGTATCTGCAACTTGAGCAGAAATCAATACTTGGGAAGCAAATATAATAAAGATGGTGGGCGGCTTTCAATGATCGGACACGCCTTCTCCGTGCCTGAGATTCAACTTCTTCGTTCATTCACATGCATGCATAATTAGACACCCATCATACATGAATCCATGTTTTCACATAGACATATATATATATATATATATATATGCACTATTTTATTTATTTTTGTCAAACTATATATATGCACTATATATCTTTATTGCAGTTGTCATGATCATGATGCGATTGTAATTTGTTTTTATTCAACAACATGCATTATGTAAATTGCTATTGTAATTTGTTTTTTTTCAACAAGTGTTATGTAAATTTGAATTAAGATGGTGATACACTGATCAATACAGTAATTATGACTATGGTATTAATCATAGTTTTAAGTTTTTATTTTGTAACCGCTAATAGTAAACAAAATATACATATCATATTAGTTGTTGTTCTAGAGAACATTTTATGTATCAAATTAGTTGATATTTTTATTTTTCAAGATAAAAAGTTAATAGTTTTTATATTTCGTGACCATATAAATTAATTTTTTTGAGTGGTTGAATTAATCTTATTTAAGCAATAAATGAATGTTTATGTGAAAATAAAAAAAAAATTATTATAATTATGTGAATTTTTAATTTGTGTGTAACATCTTTAAATATCAAATAATCTGATAGAGAGGGAGAATATTTATAGATAGTTGGATCTACTAGTGGTGGATTCTAAATGTCATTTGTAATGTGTTGATATTTTTAATGAATATGATGATTAATGCATAGAAGGTTTCAATTTTCTCTCTGGTCAGGGAATTTAACGTATGCTTTTTTTCAAAAAATGACCGTTATGTTCTACTGTTCTTCACGGCAACGGCCACTTTTCCGGAGTGGCGATCACCGGAATGGACTCTGGTGTTCCCAAACTCGGACACCGGTGTATCATCTCTGCATTGTCAGTGTAACTAACTCGGGATATATGAGAGGAAGATCTCATATTATTGCCGCAATCCTCTGGTTTATGATATGTGTTGGCATATCAAATGTAATCAGCCGATTAGGGGAGGTTACAATCTCTTCCTTAAATCATTCCAGCCTTGTGACTCCAAATCAGATTGAGAATCCCATGGTTGCTGCAATCCTAAACATTCTCTTTGACTTAATTTGGATTCTGAGGTTGACTATAAATGAGTATACAAAGGAGATGATTCAGGGATTTAATTTACCTTGGTATCACCATATACTGCGAAGAGATTGGCTCTGTAAGGGCATCAATCTTCCCTATTATAACCTGTAATCTTTGCTCTCATACGACAAACACAACCTTTCTCTCATTCCTTTGTTGCTAAACGCAATACCATGTCGTATTTTGGTAAATTGGTGGCGCCTAGAGCAGATAAGAAGAAGCCTGATCCGATTAAAATGCCAGCATTTGATACAAAGGCGTTATTGAAGAAGTTTGATCTTACCTTGGTCGGTCGTGTTCGCAACCCTGAGGCGCAGGGTCACCGGATCAAGAATCTTGTCACAGTTCTTCCATCGGTTTGGAAGTGCGAGGACCGAGTCCAGGGACTGGATATGGGCAAAGGCAAGTTCCAATCCAGGATGAGAAGGATCTAAGAGGGTCCTCGATAAACCGTCCCTATCATTTTGATGGTTGGATGTTTGCTTTAGAACGATGGGTTCCAACGAACCGAGAAGATTTTCCCTCAACAATCCTGTTCTGGATTGCGATTGAAGGCCTCCCTGAGTACTATTGTTATGAGGCAGGGATCAAGGAGATTAGGGAGAAACTAGGTGAGCTCCTAAGATGGGAGTGGGAGTCACAGCCACCACGAGTTAAGGTGGTCCTCAATAGAGCTTCTCCTCTAGTCCGTGAGAGGGAGCTAGACTTTGGGGAAGGTCTGATCCTCAGGGTTACTTTCCGATACGAGAAACTTGAAAGATCATGTCGGATATGTGATTGCATAACACATGATCGACACAACTTCCCTATGCAACGGTTTGCTAGGCACCGTCAAGGACCAATTCGCAGTCCGGTTGGCGTTGAAGACCGGGGAAGAGAGCGTAGGCAACAACCTGACCTTAAGAAGAAGGAAGTAGTCCCCATTCTCCGAGATAATGACAAGAGGATGGAGAATCTAACCTTAAGTCCCTCGGCAGCGATTCCGGTGAAGAAACCTCTATAACGTAACCTTTTCTCGGAAATTGAGCAAACCCAGACCGGAGATAGCTCTTAGATGTCGACGAAACAAGGAGAATCAACCAAGGAGTGGGTTTGCCGTTGATTCAGCCTGGATGGCAAAGAAGGAACCGGTGAAAACGGAGCTAGCGAAGGAACTCAACCGGTGAAAGGCAACATTCAATCGAAGTAGGTTACCACCGGAGCTCAGGAGTTTCAGAAACCGGCTACCGAGATGAATCAAACCAGAGAAAGCTCGCCGGCTTTCATCAAAACCAGAGCATCTTGGTATCGGGAGACAGCTGCTGAGGCGAGGAAGGCCGATTTGATCATCTCGCAGCATAAACAGTGGAAGCAAGCAGCGGCGCTGATGCAAGCCGAGAATCTGGTGGCGGAGATGGCGGCTAGGGCAAAGATGGCGGCTAGGGCAAAGATAAGGCGGCCGGAGATCGATAATCAAACGGAGCTTCAGATCGAGGAAGTGATATCGCTGTTAAAGGAGATGATTGGTGTTTCAGAGACTGGGTCTGTAATACGCCGTGGTGATGTCATTTCCAAGCCCAAATCCAAACAGAATGACCTTATGAAGAAGGCTTTAGGAGTTCGAAAGAAAATTCGGCAAAGTCCGTTTCGCGGTGCTAAAAATCAAAAGCAAGCCGTTTTTGCAGTGAACGCGATACTTAGAGAGGATAAGCCTATTTGTGCCAAGTCACAGTCGTCATCTTCGAAGTCGGCCCCTCCACAGAGGAAAATCTCGAAGGAAATGCAAGGTCTGGTGGTTCATGAGAAACCACTGGCAGTCGATTAAATGATCTTCAGTTGGAATTGTCAGGGAATTGGTGGTTTCCTGACAGTTTGCCGTTTGCGTGAGATCCGTAGAAGACTATTCCCGGGAATAATTTTTCTTATGGAGACGAAGCGCGAGAGGAATTATCTACAAGAATTACAATCCGAGTTTGGTTATGATTTTCTTTTTACTATTGACCCTAGCAGTCTTAGTGGTGGTCTAGCCATTCTGGCTTTACCCGAATTTCAAATTCAAATTCTTTCTTCCAATAAGAATGTTATCGATGTATTGGCTACAATTCATGGTAATAAAGTTTTTATCTCTTTTGTTTACGGAGAACCTGTAATTTCCCACCGACACTTAGTATGGGAGGCTTTAAGTCAGATTAGCTCCACCTGTACCGGTCCTTGGTTACTGACAGGAGACTTTAATGAGATAACAGGACACCATGAAAAAATGGGTAGCCAAGTTTGGCGTGAAACTACTTTTTTAGATTTCCGGCTCATATAGAACAATTGTGGTATAATTGATGTTCCTTTCTCGGGGAACCCCCTTTCCAGGTGGGCAGGAGAGGACAAAATATCATTCGATGTTGCGTGGACAGATCAATGGGAAATGAAGATTGGCATGATATGTTTTCCCATACAAAGGCAGAGTATCTGAGATTTATGGGGTCGGATCATCGGCCGGTAATTACTCGGATTACGTCTACAGATTTCCACAGTACCAAAAAATTCAGGTTTTACAAAAGGCGGTTATCAAAGCCAAATTTTGAGAATATTATTAAGGAAGGCTGGGCCCCAGAGGATTCTGACCCTAATTTGGAAATTAGTGATCATATCTCGTTATGCCGTAAACTTATTTCTCGATGGCGAAAGATTGACCAACAAAATGCTAGCGAGGCTATTGAGAGACTCAAGGAGGATTTAGACCGGATCCAGAGTGATGACTCCGCGACCTTAGAAGAGGTGACGGAAGCACAAGATAAATTACGAATTGCTCTAGCATACGAGGAAGTTTTTTGGCAGCTGAAGAGTAGAGTGATGTGGTTGGTTGCGGGCGATCAAAATACTTAATTTTTCCACGCTTCCATCAAGCAGAAAAGAGCGAGAAATCGGATAATAGGCATACTGAATTCCAGTGGAACATGGACCAAACAAGAAGAGGAAATTGAATCTATAGCTATTGCCTATTTTGAAGATATGTTCTCTACGACGGGGATCTTGGATTTGGAGACATCTTTGAGATATATCCCAAGCACAGTTACACCAGAGATAAACGATAACCTTACACGCCCAACCTCAGCGTCCGAGGTTAAATCAGCAGTTTTCTCAATTCATCCTGAAAAAGCTCCGGGACCGGATGGGATGACGGCGCTGTTTTATCAGAAATTTTAGCATATCCTGGGACCGCAAGTGGTCTCTATGGTTCAGGAATTTATGGCATCTGGGAATATTCAAAACCAATATGAATGAGGTTAACATCTGTCTTATTCCTAAAATCGACAGGCCAAGGGCAATGAAGGAGTTTCGACCAATTAGTCTCTGCAACGTGAGTTACAAGATTATTTCAAAAGTCTTATGCCAACGACTTAAACGACTTCTTCCGAAGTTGGTGTCGGAGACTCAGTCGGCTTTCATAGCAGGGAGGGTTATTTATGATAATATCCTAGTGGCTCAAGAGGCGTTCCATGCTCTGGTCACCAAACCGACATGTCGTAAGGAATTTATGGCGGTCAAAACAGACATGAGTAAAGCCTATGATCGTATTAAGTGGGGCTTCTTGGAAGGGCTTCTACGGAAAATGGGATTTTCAGAAAAATGGATATCATATATTATGCCGTGTGTATATTCGGTAACCTACCATTTACTACTAAATGGAGACCCCTGCGGTTCAATTACTCCTTCAAGGGGACTACGACAAGGAAATCCACTCTCATCGTACTTATTCATTCTATGTACTGAGGTTCTGATAGCCAATCTGAGGGTGGCATAATTTGTCGGAATACTTACAGGACTCAAAGTGGCTTATGCTAGTCCGCCAGTATCCCACCTCTTGTTTGCTGATGATAGCTTGTAAAGAAGTTTTTATTAAGTCGGTGGCCCAAGCTATTCTGACATATGTAATGTCGAGTTTTATCCTTCCTAAAGGCCTATGCAGGAAGTTGGCCAGTGCAGTCTCCCAGTTCTGGTGGCAGTCTAAGCCTTAGTCAAGGGGTATACACTGGGTTGCGTGGAAGAAACTCTGTTTACCCAAGAAGCAGGACGGTATTGGATTTAAATCTTTCAAATATTTTAATGAGGCCTTTTTGGCAAAACAGATGTGGCGACTCCATCAATTTCCAAACTCCTTGGCAGCAAGGGTCTTAAAGGGATGGTACTTTCGGTATATGCACCCTTTCTACGCACCAAAACCTAATTGGCCATCTTACGGGTGGCGGAGTATATGGTCCTCGAAGGCGATAGTACTTTAAAGAACACGCAAAATTATAGGTAATGGATATGGTACGACGGTTTGGACGGACAATTGGATTCTAGATTTAAAGCCCCGACCGGCTGTTAGCCGGGGCGAATTAGTCAACCCCCAGCTGCGAGTATCTGCACTGATCCACCAAGGTAGTCGACAGTGGAATACACAAGCAATACGAGTAAATGTCCACCCTCAGGATGTCCCTAGAATTCTAAGTATGAGGCTCCCACCAAGAATGTCGGAGGATAACTTTAGTTGGCACTACAAAAAATCCGGGTTGTACTTGGTAAAATAAGGCTACGAGCTGGCCAGAACCCATAAGGATGCGGAGACTCAGTTTTCGCTCCAACTACCGCCTGATAATCCGCTCAAGGCCCAAGTATGGAAAATACCTGCGCCAAACAAAATTCACCATTTTATCTGGCAATGTCTAGCGGGAGCGGTGGTGGTGAATGAGAGACTCAGGTTTCTTCATATCCGGGAACTCACAAGCTGTCCTCGATGCTCGGACACAGTTGAGAATATTAACCATGCGATTTTTACGTGCCCCTTGGCCAGGGCGGTTTGGGCACTAACGGGGCTCCCGACGGCAGGCCATACGTTCCAGTCGGAAAGTCTTAGAACTAACTTTGACTTTCTTTACTGGCGGATTCCTCAGTCCAGAGCCACAGAAGAGGTCTCTCAGGCATTCCCATGGATTATCTAGTACATATGGAAGGCGAGAAATGATAAAGTCTTCAATTCTGTGAATCGCGAAGCCGCTTAGATACTAGCGATGGCCATCAAGGAGGCAAGAGAATGGACGGAAGCTAACACTTTTGACCAAGGGATAGTCCTACAACCCCCTCCCACAACAGACATGTCTTCAATCACCTTCAAGTGCTTTGTTGATGGATCATGGGAGGGAGAAGACCGTACGAGTGGAGTAGAGTGGGTTTTGGAACTACAGGACGGTACGACAGACTTGTTGGGATTACAAGGGACCGATTGGAGTATTTCCCCTCTCCATACAGAACTACATGGCATACTGTGGGCCATGCAATCTTTAATACAAAAAGAACGCGTTTGCTCTACTTTCGTCACTGATTCAAGAGATCTAGTGAAGATGGTGGATGTGCCACATGAGTGGCCCGGCTTCGAACCGGAGTTGCATGAATTGGCAATTCTTCGGGAATCTTTCCCCGAATTCGATCTTATCTACCGACAACGGGAGAATAATACGAGGGCGGATTTGTTAGCAAGGAATGCACGCACGCGAAATAGAGTTTTTTCCTTTATTAGCACTTCTGTTCCTTATTGGTTCACGGATACAAACAATATATTTGCTTAACTAATATTGAAGTGTGTTTGTGAAAAAAAAAAAAAAAATAATAATAATAATAATAATAATAATAATAATAATAATAATAATAATAATAATAATAATAATAATTAATGATGTCAACGAAAAGCACATAATTTTGAGACTAATATAAGATTGAATATGCTAGACTTCCTCCAATATAGCATTCCAAACGGGTTTTCACCATATTTTATAGCATCGTTTACACTACCTAAACTAATTAATTTAATCCGTATATTGTCTAAACTATTGAATTCTAATTAAATGTACTCATGCAATTAAATCTGTTAATGAAATCGTTTTTAATTTTTCAAAATCACGTTGTGTAACTGCGATTAAGGACAAATTAGATATCATCATTTCCATGGTCGGTCATTGCTTCTTCTTCTTCTTCTTCTTCTTCTTCTTCTTCTTCTTCTTCTTCTTCTTCTTCTTCTTCTTCTTCTTCTTCTTGTTTCTTTGCTTCTGCCTTGTCGAGAATTCAAACTGTGCAAAAAATATCCATTGAACATTCCAATGAAACCCTTGTGAGACAGTATATATGGCTGACATTGGTTTTGGATTTCTGTCTATCGATCTTTCGAGTCGCAAATACAATTTGGGATTTCAAAAATTTGAACGTGCGATTTCCTACGTATATCCAACCTGGCTCCTAAATAACTCGCACTCAATATTGACAGTGTATCTAAATATTCTTTATGAGGTATGCAAACATTTTAACTCTCTTATCTAAATCCAATATCAAACACATTACGTGATCGTAATGCAATATCAATATATATGGTCGAGACTAGAGATTCGTGTTACTGTTTTCACTTAGTCACTTCATAGTTCATATATAAGATATAAATTAGCAAGTTAGTTTGACTTTTTGGTAAAGGTTATTAACTTAGGTTTCACAAAAAAAGATATATTTTTTTTGGTTTAAAAGTTAAATATATTTCACGAACTAAATCTTAAAACTTTAGAGATGAATCTTTCGAAGATTTTGAAGATAGTTACAGAAAAAGACATTAAGAAGATTAACAACAATAATAATCGTGAGTAAAAACAATTATCTTTTTTTTTTGTTCTATTGTTGACTAGGATTTTATGGTGTTTGAGCATGTAATTTCGCTAGATCCAAGACAACAATTTAATTATTGTGAAATCGTAATTAAATGAAAGCATATAAACATTACGTACGTAGTGTCATAGGAGAAGGCATATACGAGCTTGCATGTGTAAATGTGTGTATGGAAACAATCAAACAACTCACGTAAATGTGAATTTTGACAGTATATGAGTTGCATTGGGACCAAAACACAGTATGTCCTAAATGGCTAAATGCTACACCTACAATCCTACGATCGATTCAGACAAGGGAAAAAGCAAAACCCTAAGTTTGTAGCTTTGAAGTGAATACAAGCTCTAAAACCCTAGCTGCGGACATTAAATGTTTCTTCGAGATGCATCAAGAGTCTCGCGTTGACAAGATACATAAGAGATAAAAATCTTAGGAAAATAATAATAATGAAGAACCCTAATTAAAGATAAGCAAATGAACAAAGACATAATACATAAAAAAACCCTAACAACAGAAACTTTAAGTATAAACTATTACCTACTTGTTCTCTAACATTAAAACAAAACAAAAAATGTAAAACATACCCACTTTTACCATAATTTAAAATTCAATTTTTTATTTTATGAATATTACAAATTTGTCTGCTTCTATGTGCTTTTATTACATCTGCATGACAAAAAAAATTTAATTTCCGTAATTTCTGCCTGCACCCTACCTACGAATTACGTCCCTACACGCCTCTCGTCTCTGAAATTCGGCAATCACTAGAACACGATTATATGGTGTAGTATATATAACTATGTATATATCTCTCTCTGTTACAAATCAACGGTAAAATGTGAATATATACATAAATTGGCAAAGGTATTGTATTAAAAGCAGAATCTTAAAGGTTTTTGAATGATGACATTTTACAATATGTTTATTTGGGTAAAAAATAAAATCGATTATAGTAGAAACAAAAATGAAGAAGTAGCTCAAGAGGTGAATGAGATGGGTCCTACTCAAACTTCAATCACTACAAAGATCTGAAATATCATTTACTCTCGCCACGAAATACATGAGCCAAACTTTATTGCCTCTTCTCTCTCTCTCTGCATGATTTTATGAGTTTCATCATCTATGGAAGACAAATATCGCAGGTAATAATTGTGTTTGAAATACGAATGATTTCCTAAAAAAACAACTTACCCCATTTTTGCTTTCTTTTTCGATTTACAGTAATTGATAATAATAGAACGCGCTATTTCTTTTTATATGCTAAACTTATTCTTGAAATTTAAGGAAAAATCTATAGAAGTTCAATAAAAAAAGACTAATTTTTATTGGGGATCAATTGAAGATCTAAGACCAACGAAACAAGCGCAAGAAGCCTACTATGGATTCAAATTGACCAATAATAGTCATCTTAGTTATAGAGTCATCTCTATGTGACCAAAAAAAAAGATAGTTATAGAGTCATCTCTCTTGGTCATTTTTTATCATTCTCTTCAGTTTGCAAATTTGCAAACAAATCTTGTAGATTTTAGTCAATCATTTATATATCTTACTCTTTATATATATATATATATTTTTTTTTTTTTTTTTTCATTAAGTGTAGCTACGAACGGACGTAAAACTAATTATCATATCAGCGCATCTTACGAATGCCATGCATGTTTTAGATCAAGCCAGAGATCTTCCTTAATTGGAGTCTCATAATTGATTTTTAAGTACTATTATCTTACATTAAGTCGACCAATACTTCAATTTGTAAGACACATTAATGACTTGAGACAGTCCATATAACAAATTTTCATAAAGGCTACGTACTATTTTGTGTGACCACAAACTAAAGAGCAAGAAATAGTATTCATTCATCAATGGATGATTTGCTAAAAGGGGTATTGACCAATACTCCTAAATACTAGTATTTTATTTATTAAATAATTTGAGCGAAATAATAATGACGGCTTGATTTGGAGAAGAAATGGCTTTTCCCACAAATAAGTGGGGACCCATAATATACATTTGATTGCAAATTAGATTCGAAGAGCCCACAAGTGAATGCCATGTCCCCATCTTCTTCTACAACTATAATGAGTGGTTATGGTTATGCACCTTTTTGTGATGTGGTGCATGCATGAGCCTGATCAACTTGTTTTTATATCTGGTAGCTAGTCGAATCAAATTTAAGCAAAAAAAAACCTAAACTCTAATTAATGTTTGAAATGATAATTTTGTCATTCATGTTATACTAGCAAAATATGCATAAGTTATTTGTAAATTAATATTTTGTATAGTATCATCTGGTACCGCTACTTCGTACTATAAAAAAAATTGTACTAACATGTGTTACCATTCTAAAGAGGTATCGGTTGGGTCTCGGGTCTTCTAAATATACATATTGGTTCTTTCATTTTATAGTCCATAGGTATAACCGAAAAACTAAAATCGAACCGAATAGTTTTGTGTTGTGTTCGTGTGTATGTCGCGTTCGTGTGTGTTGTGTTAATTATAGAAACCAAAGTGAAGATCAAGCACTGTATTGAACACAAGACTAATAAGAATAACTCTCTTATTAATGGTTTTAGAAACTCACACAAAACTAAAGCTCTCTCTACAATCTCAAACTCACAAATCTCTCTTAGAGGATTGTCATAACTTAACTCGACACCTCTCTTTTATAGAACAAAAATCTTTAAGCAAACTTCCTTTTCTCTTAACGGATAATTTCCCTTTCCTCATAATTTCCTAATCCTAATCTCTTGAGAGTTGCTTGTGCTTCAAGCTTATTCCAACATTCTCCTCCTTAAGCTTGAAATCTCCTTTCTTGATATCTTGTACTCCAATAAGATCTCTCATCTCCTTGAACTTAATTCTTCCAAGTGCTTTCGTTAGAATGTCTGCCTTTTGCTTATTTCCAGGAACATGTTCTACCTCGACTTGTTCGTTCTCAACACACTCTCGTATAAAATGAAACCGCCTATGTATGTGTTTGCTTCTGCCGTGAAATACCGGATTCTTTGTCAATGCAATTGCCGACTGATTATCAATCTTTATGATAACTTTCTCACATGAAGTTCCGGTGATTTCACATAATAAATCTTGTAACCAAATCGCTTGCTTAGCAGCTTCAGTTCCAACCATGAACTCAACTTCACAAGAGGATAATGCTACAACGTCTTGTTTTTTAGAACACCATGTAACCGGACTTTCACCAAGATAGAAGATATGGCCGGTAGTGCTTTTGCCATCATCTGGATCAACATTGTGGTTGCTATCGATGTAGCCCATTAGTTTTGGTGTGTTTGACCTCTTAAAGTCTAGACTAAGAGTTGTAGTACCCTTTAAGTAACGTAAGCATTGCTTCATTGCTACTCCGTATGACTCTCTAGGACTTTGCATATACCGACTCAACACTCCTACGCAATAAGATAGATTGGGTCTTGTGTGAAGCAACTACCGAAGACATCCTACATTCTTTCTGTAAGTTGTTGCATCAATCTCTTACTCATTCTCGGCCTTTGATAACTTCAAACCCAACTCCATGGGCGTATGAACCGGATTACAGTCTTTTATTCCAGCTTCTTCAAGTATCTTTTGAGCATAGCGGCTTTGACTCAAACTTATGTCATTCTCATGTTGAAGAACTTCAATTCCGAGGTAGTATGTCAATCTGCCAAGATCGCTATTCTCAAAGTTTGATGACATCTCCTTCTTGAACTCGTTAATAACATCCAAATTTGTTCCTGTGACAAACAAATCATCAACATGCACGCCTATTATCAAGAGATCTTTACCAACATTTTTCCGATAGACCGATGGCTCCTTAGAATACTTAATGAACTGTAGTTCCAAGAGAATATGGTTTAATTTGTTATTCCAAGCTCTTGGCGCTTGTCGTAAATCGTATAACACTTTGTTTAGCTTGTAAACCTTCTCTTCACTTCCCTTCTTCTCAAATCCTTCTGGTTGCGAGACATAGACTGTTTCCTTCAATTCTACATGGAGAAAAGCTGTTTTGATATCCAGATGATGTATCTCCCATCCATATGAGGCTGCAAGATTAATGAGAAGTCTAATTGTTTCTATTCTCGTAACCGGAGCAAATACTTCTTCAAAATTTACCCCATATTGTTGCACATATCCTTTAGCAACAAGTCTAGCTTTGTGCTTGTTAATGCTTCCATCGTAATTCCTCTTGAGTTTAAAAATTCACTTCAGGCCAATTGTTTCACACCTATTGGTAAATCAACAAGCTCCCACGTTTTATGCTTTTCTATAGAACCAATTTCTTCTTTGCACGCATGATTCCATTCTTCCAAATCTTTAGCTTTGTAATAACTTCGTGGCTCGTTATTTAGACATAACAATAACAACTCTCCTTCCTCTTCGGCAAGTAGCACATAATCTTCTAGATACTTAGGCATATGAGTCTACCTCTGCGACCTTCTCAAAATAACATCACTCGTATTAGTATTAGTGATTTCTTCTTCTTGAGCCTCTTCTTGATTGTTGTTGTCTCTCATTATCGTCCCATCAAGAGCTTCTTCGTGATCAACGGATTGTCCTGTCTCTACATTCTCTTCTCTATGTTGGAGACCATGATTCCCAAAATCATTCATCGTAACAATAAAACTTTCATTACTGTCTCCTGTCGCATTCTTATCCTTCCAGTTCCAACTCTTTGTTTCATCAAAGACAATGTCCCGGCTCACGATAATCTTCTTGGTTTCAGGATCTAACAGGCGATATGCTTTTGATCCTGGTTCAGTCCCCAAGTGCACCAATATCCTTGTCCAATCATCTAACTTCTTTAGATGTGCCATATCCACTTTAGCATATGCGATGCAATCAAAAACTCGAATGTGCTCGATATTAGGCCTTTTGTCTCGGTAAAACTCATAAGGAGTCTTATCCTTGAGAGCTCGCGTTGCTACTCTATTCAAGAGGTATGTGGAGTATCTCACGGCTTCTCCCCACAAGTAATTTGGCATGTGCATATGTTTTAGAATGCTTCTTGCCATCTCCATTAAGGTCCTATTTCGCCTTTCAACGACCCCATTCTATTGCGGAGTGTATGGGGCTGTAAGATGTCTTGTAATCCCTGAATCTTCACATAAACTATTGAATTCAATTTACACAAACTCTCCTCCTCTGTCTATTCTAAAGACTTGTATCCTTTCTTTTGATTCTTTCTCTACCATTGTTTTAAAACTATTGAACTTCTGAAAAGCTTCTCCTTTTTTGGTTAACAGAATTGTCAACATGTATCTCGAATAATCATCAATAAGGACAAAGATGTATCTCTTTCCAGCACTTGTGCTCGGGGTAATTGGTCCACACAGGTCGCCATGTATAAGTTCAAGTTTCTTTGATGCTCGAAAATTTGTTGCTCGGGGAAAGACTCGTCTCGTTTGTTTTCCAAGTAGGCACGAACTACATATTTCTTTCTCAAGTGTAGAACGTGGAGCTCCATGTACGAGTTCTTTGCAAAACATGGAGTTAAGTGTTGGATAATTAACATGTCCCATCCTTGAATGCCACTTACTCAACTCACTTATGGCTATTAGATGAAGACTCGCATTGCCCTTCAAACCCATTCTCACTTTGTATAATCGTTCCTCGACCGTTTTGCGTTGGCGAGAAGTTTTCCATCTCGATCACGCATTGTTAAGAGTTCTCCTCTGAGCCTAATATCACATCCTGCTTATGTGGCTTGGCCTAGGCTGACGATGTTACTTTTCAAGTATGGGATGTAATAAACGTCAGTCATTGTTCTCGGCTTGCCATATGGATCTATGAAGGCGATGGTGCCTTTTCCTTTGATGTCGATGCGTGAGTCATCTCCAAACTTCACTTTCCCTGTAATAGACGGATCAAGTTCATCAAAGTATCTCCAATTCCCGGTCATATGATTGCTAGCTCCATTATCGAGATACCACACATCATCTTCATCGATGTTTGTTTCAAATTTACTTGGTACACATCTCTTTTCGTTTAAGAAAACCACCTCGTGCATCATTAACTCATCTGCATCTTCCGTGTTCTTCACGGTTTCTTGTGTTTCTTGCAACTTAAGAAAACAATCAGGACAATGATACGTGTAGTGACCTGTTTTATCACATCTGAAACAGGTGATTTCAGAGAGATCTCTTTTTTCTGAGTTATCTCTTCCCCCATAGCGTCCTCTGCCTCGACCTCGGTAGAAAGATCTTCCTCCTCTTCCTCTGCCTCTGTAACTTCCTCTGTAATTTCCATTAAACTCTTGGTTTGAGTAACCAGAGGAAGAATCAGAGTTTGCATATATTAGTTTACTCTGATCTTCATGAGGTTCCTCATCTTCGTGGATTCGTTCTTCGTAAGCTTTAAGATGTCCAACAATGTCCTCAAAGCTCGTGGTGTTAAGGTCTAACACCTGTTCTAAGGAAGCTACAATATGAATGTACTTTCTTCGAGGGAGACTTTAAAAAACTTCTTAACCAATTTCGATTCTTCTATGATAGTTCCTAAAGCACCTGATTTAGAAGAAAGTTTTGACAACTTTCCTACAAACTCATCAATGGACTTTGAATTTTTCATCTTCAATTTATCAAAATCAGTCATTAGTGTTTGTAACCTAGCTTCTTGAACTCGCTCTGCTCCTACATGCCGAGCTTTGATAGCCTTCCAAACTTTCTTAGCGGTGTCTAGCTCTCCTACTTGTAAGATTAAAGTTTCGGGAATAGATTGAAACAATAAGGCAATTGCCATATCATTCTTTTCTCCATCAACTGTTTCTGTTTCAATGGATTCCCAAACTTTATGAACCTTAAGAGTAACTTTCATCCGCATCGCCCAAACCGTGTAGTTTGTGGAGTTTAGCATCGGACACATTTTAGAAGGAGATCCTCCTCCTTCCTTCAGCTTAGCTACAACCATAGTTCCGCCACTCTCTGTCATCGTGATGGCGTTTTGATATGGCTCTGATACCAAATATAGAAACCAAAGGGAAGATCAAGCACTGTATTGAACACAAGACTAATAAGAATAACTCTCTTATTAATGGTTTTAGAAACTCACACAAAACTAAAGCTCTCTCTACAATCTCAAACTCACAAATCTCTCTTAGAGGATTGTCATAACTCGACACCTCTCTTTTATAGAACAAAACTCTTTAAGCAAACTTCTTTTTCTCTTAAAGGATAATTTCCCTTTTCTTATAATTTCCTAATCCTAATCTCCTGAGAGTTGCTTGTGCTTCAAGCTTATTCCAATATTAATTTGTGTGTTGTGTGTGTTGTCTTTTGTTAATTAGTAAATCTGAAACATGAACTTGACTTTGATAAGAGTTGTGTGATAGTTGTGTAACGTGACTTTTGCTACCGAAACATGACTTTTGTTAATTGTTAATCGAAAATACTAGACTTATATACTTTATGTTTCATTTTGCATTTTAGACTCAAAAAATCTTTCATTTATGTTGTTCTTGTGTTTTATTTGTACTTATACACTTGGTACATATATGTTTTCGATTTGATTATTCGGGTAATAACCGAAACCGAACCGAACCAAGCCAAGCCATTAAATAATTTAGATCTATTATGGTCTTCCAAAATATTAAACCAAACCGAAGTGAAATCGAACCAAACCGAAACCAAAAATATTCGGTCTTCATTTGGATTTTTTTATTGAAAACTGAAAAACCGAACAACCAAACTAAAATCGAATCAAATAACCGAAAGTCTACCCCAAGATTTTATGGTTATAAAAATGGCTATAAAAGCTCCACCTAACTTATTTTTTGTTAGATTGCTAATTAATAATCCTGGTTGTTCAAAAAAAAAAAATCCTTGTTTGGCTATTCATCAAATTCACACTTAACTTTATTTCGTTATAAATAAAATAAAAAAAATCCTTTTTTCTCTCCGAAGAAAAAACAATTGTTTAGTTTCGGAATTGGGTAACTAAAAAGAAAGATTTGGAAGAAAGGGAAACATATAGACTTCAACGTATTCAACATTAAAGCCTCTTTTGTATTGCTTTCATCAACATCTATCCCTTATAGTTAGTTATATGTTCATGCATATGCATATTTGTGTCTTTGTCGAATTGTCAGATTATAATTAATCACCTTAGAATTTACCTGGAGGGTAAAATGAAAAACAATTAATTTTAACCTCGACGAGACAAAAGTACTAAGAAGTGAAATGCCAAGAGCACAATCTTATAGACAAGCTTCAAGAAGGTCTGCTTAAAATTCAAAATGTTGACCTACACAGTAACTATCTTGTCTTGTTTCCATTTAACTCTCTGTACTAGCCAGAGGTTTCCTCTCTATTATTTACATAGAGAATCCAATGGCCACAAAACTGAAAATGGTATTTACATCGAGAATCCAATGGCCACAAAACTGAAAATGGGCCGAAATTAAACTAACCCATCCTTCCTATGGGCCTAAGTGACCCCTTTTGGACGCTTCTACTATTCGAAACGGCGTGTAGTGCGAAGATCACAATCGTCACACGTGGCAAATCTAAACACGCGATGAGATCTGTAGTCATACACGTGGCACCGTTTCGTGTTACTAGGGTTTATGAACAATTGTTCGTTACAGTATACAGAAGAAACTAGAAAACGGGTGTTTTTTCTCCGATAGTCCGATTAGTCTATTCTCTTCTCCAATATTCCGTAATCTTTTGGTTTTTGGAAAGCTTTAAGATTTCGTACTATTTACTTCCAGAAAAATTCTTTTCAAATTCAAAAAACAAAAAAAAAAAAGGAATGTTGCGAATTGCGATGAATTCTTGATTTTCTCTGTAATTCCTAGTTTCTTCTGAATTTGAAAGCATCATTTTTTGAAATTTCGAGGTACGATTTAAGTTGTGTGTGTATATTTGATTTTCGTATTCTAGGAATTTCGAAACTCTTTAGGGATTTAGTTTTGTTTTTGTAAGAAGAGGAGGGATCTATGGACGATGATAAAACAATGGGGAAGAATGATTTGCAAAATTGTCGGTGTCTTGAATTAGAAGAAAGGGTTTCAAAATCTGAAGGTCATAGGTTCATTGACTTAGAAACAGAGTTGCAAAAACGGAATAAGGAGATTGAATCACTTGAAGTTAGGTTTAAGGAATTGGAATCTGAGAAGTTGTTAGTGGAAGAAGAGTTGAGGAATCTTTTAGAATCTGAGAAAGATTCCTTATTTGAGCAGATAGTGGTGAACAAAGCATTGGAGGTTGAGAAAGAGGCGGTTGTGAAAGAATCCGAATGTTGGAAGAGAAAGTTTGGGAAACTCGTGGAGTCGGTTCGAAAGTTAGAGGAGATTGGTGCATTTAGAGATGGAGAATTTGAATTTGATGAGAATGTGAAGATTGGATTAGAGTTAGCTAATATTAAGTTCCCTGAGAGATCACTAGGAACCGAAAAAATCGAATCTTTTAAAGTGAATCATCAAAGTTCAGGTGAGAAGAATTTGACACTAGTGAGTAGAATGATAAATACGGTTTATTCGTATAAATCCGCTTGTGTATTGATTTTTCGGTGTGCGGTATTGGATGGATCTTGAGTAATGTTTTCTCTATATGATTGTTTGATTTTTGATTATGTTTTATGGGTTTTTTCATGTAGGCTCACTATATATTACCACACCGGTTAAAGACTGTATCTGGGAGAGAAGCAGAGGAAGCGTGTCTTCTTCCAGACGAGTAAATAAGATGTTGTCGTTTGAAGGTGACGGTAGTAAATCGGCTGATGTAGTTGATTTATGTGAGAATGAAACAGAGCAGAGAAGCGAGAAGGATACGGTAGAAGAGGGAAGTATTAGTGAGAAGTATGAAGATGATGATGTGGAAGCTTGTGAAGATACCACAAGCACTTCTCCTCCTGGACGTAAGATGAAACGGGTTGTTACTAGCGATTCTGAAAATGACGATGATGATGAAGACAACATACTGATTGCATTACTCAAGAAACTGGAACCAACAAACCAAGAGTCGTCGGGTTTGGTTGATACACCAAGCACAGGACAGCGTCGAGTGTCGTCAAGACTGAGGAAACAAAGAGTTACGGAAGAGAGTGAACGGAATCCAACAGAAAGACTTGTGGGAATCTCGACAACCGCTAATGGTGAGGATGACGAGACAGAAGATGAAGAAGAAGGGTCAGAGCAAGAGAGCGAGAGTTTGGATGGGTTTATTGTTGATGATGATGATGATGATGATGATGGTAATGAGAATGTCAGTGAAAGGTCTGATGGAACCGGGGAGGAGGAGTCTGATGATGGAGAAACCGGTTACGCTGATGTCATGGCAAGATTGAGGAGGGACAAGAATAGTGGGAAACGAAATGGGAGTACGAGGCAGATATGCTAGCAGATTTCGGTAAAGATTCCGAGCTTTGCATGAGAGCTGTTTGCGTTCTTTACAGGTTTCAAACAGAAGATGAAAAAGCAAGTAGATCAAGTCATGTCCATAATGGACGCGGTTTCAGCAAGTTTGACGCCAAAACGTAATACCGTTTGTTTCGTTCTAACCGTTTATTTATAAATATAGTTTACCGTTTTCTTGATTTGCGTTCTTGAATGATGACTAGAGGCACCCGCATTGCACGGTTTCTGACAGATGGAGATCCTTCGTGTGATTTGAAGAAATCGGCTGAGGAATTGAAAAGTTACAAGCCTAAAGATGTTGAGACTTGCGGAGAATTAGCAAGGCGATACTCGAAACAACTCTTTGCGATCTATAAGAAGAGAGAAGATCCATTCTTCGCTGCTCCTCCATCTCCATGACTTTGGGGAATAAGCCTACTAGTTAACATGTTCGTTGGGGGGTACAAGTCAACAGTTATGGTAATGGTTCTTTTTTTTGTAAATTTTAGGCCGGTTTGAGATGAAAACTGAGCATTAACCGAACTACTGAACGAAATAAATCTTGGTTTTTACCCTTTTCCCTTGTGGGTGTAAACAATGTTTTGTGATTCGAGCCACACACTGGCCAGTGAGACTGGTAAATCTGCGACCCAATATATAACTAATCCTTTGTACGACCGGAAAAAAATCCGGGAATAACCAGAAAAAAACCTGCCAATAACAGTTATTTGCCTTTTCTGGATTTTCTTTTCAATTATGGCTCAAATTGGTAGCGCAATTAACAAACATATCGCCACTTTATAATTTGTAACGTTTTAGATTATACAAATTATAAAAGCTATATAATTTTTTTATTATAAATAGTGTTATACTCGGTTTTGCACTTTTAGCTTACCGCTAAAAAACGTATACCGTTTTAGGTTACCAATCAGATCCTATATGTTTTCTGGAAATATTTAAGACTTAAAACCTGTTATAAAATCAAATTAAATAAATAAATTAACAAAACATTCTGTGAACCACATGTTTCAAATCTTTGTTAATGAGGGAAAGGTTTACAATTACAACTCAGAAATTGAAATAAGTGATTAGTATAGAAGTAATCTTGTGAAAAAAGGAAAAATGCATAACCAGGAAAGTAATACAGAATGAGAGAAAACAGGCTGGAGATACAGATACTCTTCTCTTTTTATCGTAATCTTTCTTAACACAGCTTAGGAACAGATCATACTTACCGTTTCTTTCGTTAAACCCCTAATTAAAATTCCTTTTACAAATATATTAACAAAAGACAACGCACCAACCAACGAGTGATTAGACATTATACAGAGAGGATTTGTGTGTTAGTGGGTCCCAAGCCGCCTGGGCCCCACATTCCTTGAGGCATGTCTTTACTATTTAAACAAATCTCAGCCTCCTTTGTTTTTTCACCAATCGGCATTATTTCTTTTAATTTCTGGTGAGATCACAAAACATAAAAAAAATTCCCTCGCCGGAATAATCACCGGAGATCAAGAAAAAGAATGGCGTCCCTGAAATTTCCGTCGGAGATTCTCGCCGTCTTCGTCATAATCTCCGTGATTCTATTGCCGATTGCTCATTCGCAGTCGACTTCGCCAGCTCCCGCACCCACAAGCGACGGTATCAACATATACTTGAAATCTTTTCCTTTTTTTTTGTTGATCATTAAATTTAACATTATAACAAAAAAAAAAACATTTGAGATTGATTATTGTTTTCTTGATTTGGGTTTTGGCAGGAACATCGATAGATCAGGGGATAGCGTATGTTCTAATGATGGTGGCTTTGGCGTTGACTTATTTCATTCATTGATCTTTATTTGGATCATCCAATCTGTTCTTCCTCCTCAATGGTTTTGTTTTCATAGTGTTTGTTGTCTTCTTTACTTTTTTTCCTTTTCGCTTGTGACGTGAGATTTGTAGAAATATTAAAAGAGAATTAGGTTTTGGACATGATGCTTTGTTTTGTTTTCTTGCTTGGATTATTCGTGTAACATATTTCTCCTTGTTTAATGCGTCTACCTGGGACTGTCCCTTGGCCCGTAGGTCATGACACAAGGTTAGAATTCTAGCTCTTCCAGAGTGGTATCTCACTGATGGCTCGGGCCCCCGGAAGGAGGCCTTCTTCGCCTTCCACCTAAGCTGCGCAGGAAAAGCCCGTTCCAATAAAGGGAACCCATGGACCGTATTCTTTGCCAATCTGCGTTTGATTCACTTCTCGAATGAATTCAAGGACATGCCGGCCTTGACCACAAGTTGGTGAAGCAAGTGCTTGGGACCGGCATAGAATAATTTTTAGGGCCCATAATTGAACAAATTCGTAATTACAAGTAGTTATAAGTAGTTATACTGGTATACGTTACTCTGTAGAGAGGTGGAAGGTCACAGGTTCGAGTTTGCAAAATGTGACTTATGTTTTTTTTCCAAAAATTAAAAAGCTAAGGGGCCAAAAAAAAATAATGCTTGGGGCCCACAAAAACACTGGCTCGGCACTGTTTACATGGATTTTAAGATCAAGCAATTAAGCGTAGGATCGGCTAGCAAAAGAATCGTTTACGTCAAATTTTTCTTTTGAATCCTTATATAATGTTCCACAATTTCTTGTTTCAATCCTCCATGAGGATTATAACTCATGTTCTTACAACTGATAGCAATCGATGATGTTAAAAATAAAATAAAAACCTAGTGACCTAATAAAAAGATTATTTCGATAATTTCACGGTCCAGTGAGTTGTTTTAAATGTGAGCTTTTAAATAAAATCACTAGAGAAGGCAACAATGATTTATCTTCCAGGCGATCTAGAATCGGAAATACTATCTAGCTAGGGTTCCGACCAAGTCTCTAGTAAAATTTCAAACCACTTGCAAACGATGGTACTCAGTATTCAAGGATCCGAAATTCATCAAGAAAAACCATGGTAAATCACCAAGAGAGGTGATCTTACTGTCACTACAAGAAAACAACCGCAAATCCGACGGAAGTAATTCCGTCGGAAATTTTCCGACGGTAATCCGACCGATTTCCGACGGAACGGAAATTTTTCAAATCTGTCGGAAATCTGTCGGAATTATTTCCGACGGAACGAAGACCGTCGGAAATCGGTCGGATTATTGGACCGTGTAACTAGCCGTTGCCGACACCGGAGGAGATTCCGGCCAGTTGTCGGAAATCCGTCGGAAAATATAAATTTCCGACGGATTTCCGACAGACTCCCAACTAGTCTGTCGGAAATCTGTAGGAAAAAATAGCCGTTATATAGCCGTTATTATATCCGTTATTTTTCCGACAGATTTCCGACGGTCAGCGTATTTATATATATGATTCCACACATCTTCATTCACTCACAAAACAACAACAACTTCCAACCAAACATTTGTTAGAAAATAATCGTTAAGAGAGTGAGATGTCATCTTCTAGATATTATAGATCGTGGATGGATGAAGAGATGTATGATCCGGAGTCGAATACATTAAATCCAAGTTATGCACGAGGTATATGCGAGTTCATGGCGGTTGTCGGGAATCGAAAGGTGATAAAATGTCCATGTTTAAATTGTTGCAATTCTCGTAATGTTAATGTAGAACAAGTTTGGCATCACTTGTATACCGCTGGTTTTATGCCGGGATACAAAATTTGGTTTTTTCATGGAGAAACTAATAATGATGGTGCTAGTAGTAGCAGTGCACCATATGTTGCGGATAGCTTAGGCGAACATAGAATGGATAACTTAGGTGAACATAGAACGGATAGCTTAGGCGAACATAGAACGGAAGTAGATTTTGGTGTAGGTACCGCTGAGATGGTTCATGATGCGTTTAGAGAGAATTTGCCATCGATCGTAATAGGGGAGGATAGAGTAGAAGAACCAAATGAAGAAGCTAGAAGATTTTTTGATATGTTAGACACAGGGAAACAGCCATTATATGATGGGTGTAGAGACGGACATTCCCCTTTATCAACTGCTAGTAGAATGATGACCCTTAAGACGGACTTCAATTTGGCGGAAGAGTGTGTTGATGCGATAGCAGATTTTGTGAAAGATATTTTGCCTGAAGATAATCAGGCACCTGCATCATACTACGAGATACAGAAACTTGTAGTTGGTCTTGGTATGCCGTATCAGGTGATAGATGTATGCATCGACAACTGTATGCTATATTGGAGAGAAGACGAAGACCGGAGAAGATGTAAATTTTGTCGTAAACCGCGGTATCAGGAAACTGGTGGGAGAGTTCTAATTCCATATAAACGTATGTGGTACTTACCATTGACAGCGAGGTTAAAGAGGTTATATCAATCTGCGCGAACGGGAGAACTAATGAGATGGCATGCAGAGCATCGTCAAGATGGAGAGATTACACATCCTTCAGATGCAAAAGCGTGGAAACATTTTCAAATGTTGTATCCGGATTTTGCATACGAGTCAAGAAATGTGTACCTCGGGTTAAGTACGGATGGTTTCAACCCATTTGGGAAGCATGGAAGGCAGTATTCTTTGTGGCCCGTAATCGTAACACCGTACAATTTGCCCCCTGGTATGTGCATGCGTCGAGAGTTTTTATTCCTCTCCGTTCTTATTCCCGGCCCTGAGCATCCGAAGAGATCACTTGATGTATTCCTCCAGCCATTGATTTATGAGTTACAAATGCTATGGAGTCACGGTGTCGAAGCATTTGATGTTTCACGGAAGCAGAATTTTCTGATGCGTGCGGTCCTTATGTGGACTATTAGCGATTTCCCAGCATATGGTATGCTATCTGGATGGACTACTCATGGAACATTATCGTGCCCGTTTTGCCAAGACAACACTGATGCTTTCCAATTGAGGAATGGAAGAAAGCCATGTTGGTTTGATTGCCATAGAAAGTTTCTACCGGACGGCCATCCCTGTCGTCGGTCTAAAAGATTATTTAAGAAAAATAAACAAGTGTTTGATGCTCCAATTGATGAGATAGACGGTTGTACTATATTGGAGCTGTTGAGAGATTTTGGTGCTGAGAGGACTCCTGATTGTGGTGGTTTCTCGCTGTTTTCTTTCAACATGTTGAATTTTAGGGTTTATTCAATTAGCATCAATATCCATGGAATTCATAACGGGATTGATCCATCCATGGAGTTTAGAGGTCAACTATGCACTTTAAAAAACTCTAGATTTCAAATTATCTGAAATTTTCCACTGCCACGGTTTGATATTATGCCTTAGGAAAGGAAAAAGTAGACTCGTTGTTTGGAATCCTTGTACCGGTGAAACTAGATGGATCAAACCCAGAACTAGTTACAAGAATTGGGATATATATGCACTAGGATACGTAAACATCAATTCTTCTTGCCATAACTACAAAATCTTGAGGTTTTGCTGTTATTACAACGAGGAGGAAGTCCGTGTTGATGAGGTTGAAATCTATGAGTTGAGATCTGATTCATGGAGGGTTCTCGATGGTTTAACTCATGGCTGGTCTATATTATCTCGCGGTGTGTCTTTGAAAGAAAACGCATATTGGATTGCTTTCGATGAAGAAACTGGCTTTTTCTTGCTCAGTTTTGATTTCGCAACAGAGAGATTTGGGCGTCTTCCTCTTCCATATCAGAGCCATAATCGTGAAAATACCGCTATTCTATCAGTTGTTAAAGATGAACGACTCTCGGTGTTATATCAGAATTTACTTGAATATTCCTTAGTGATGAAGATATGGGTGACTAATAAGATTGTTGATACCAAAGACATGTCATGGAGCAATTTCTTAGTCGTGGATCTTAAAAATTTTATGCTACCGAGTGTGAATAGTGTGATAAGCTTCTTTTTAGACGAGGAGAATAAAGTGGCAGTGTGTTGTGATACAGAGATGGATAATGGAGACAGGACTAAAATTTACATTGTTGGAGAGGATTTATATAAAGAAGTTTATAAAGAGACTGCAAAGGGAACAATGTTGAATTGGCCACTTCTCATTAGTTATGTTCCAAGTTTGATTCATATTCAGAAAAACACACTCAATAGGCAAAGGAAAACTAAACAAAAAGAGGTTAGTCAAATAAAATCGATTCAGCTGTACATATAACTCGATTCAGCTGCATATTCCAACTATGTGTATCTAATGTTAGCTTCACTTATATCGATCACGTTTGGGATTGGCTCTCCGTAAATCTTGCCGTTGCGGTTGAATCAACACTCATTTTTCTTAGTTTTTTTTTTTATCTCAGTTGTCGTCAACCTCTTACTCGTATTTGGGCTGAACGAATCCGTAGTCTGAACCCACATTATTTTACATCATGGATCTTACACTGAGTTTGTTTTAGATATGAGCTCTCAATCATCATCCATAAAATCAACCATTCAATATCAACATTCATTTGTTTGTGATTCAAATTGGCTTGAATATAATTTTAAAAATTCGAACAAACTCAAATCATAAATTTACAACAAATTAATATTAGAATCTAAGTGATTTAAGAATAAAATCTTATTTTTCTTCGAATGAAATAAAACTCCATTTCCTTCTTTCAAAAAAAATTCTCTCGTTTTTCAAGATAAGACCATCTTTACCCGTGATACCGGTCCAGTATCATAAATTAAAAAAGTATTAAAAATAATTCAAAATTTAAGTAAATGCTTGATTTTCTTCTGATACGTCTCGGTAGAGATTTGTGAGACGGTCTCAAAGGAGATTTCGTGCCACGTGTCGACAGCCCATTGGATCGATTATTTTATTGCGTCGAAAAAGAAAAAAAACAAACATCTTCTCTCTTCTTCAATGGCGACGATTATCTTCTCCTCTCTCTGTTGATTCTCGTCGGCGATTGTTTTCTCGTCCCTGTCTTGATCGTTGTCGGAGGTTCTCGATGTTGTTCGTATAGAGGCCGAGAATTGTGACTGCTTGCAAGGTAATCGAATCTCTCCGAATTGATCGATTTCTTATGTATTGAGGATTGAATTTCACTAGAGAGTTGTTGATTTAGTGCTATCGAAGGTAGATTTTTGCAATTTTGTTTCTAATAATACTGGTTATGATTAAGATTTGTATGATTTAAATTGTTGTGTTGTTTATGATTTTCAGGATTCAAAGTTTGTCAATCGTTGGGAGGAGGAACTGGATCTGGAATGGTAACGTTGCTGATTTCGAAGATTAGGGAACGTTGCTGGACGTTTTCTGTGTTTCCATCGCCAAAAGTTTCTGATACAACTCTCTATGTTCATGAGCTTGTGGAGAATGAAGATGAGTGTATGGTTCTTGATAATGAAGCTCTTTATGATATTTGCTCTAGAACTCTTAAACTTACCATTCCTAGCTGTAAGACTCTTTTCTTTATCCATCCAATTGTTTAGTTTTCATGCTCATAGTAGAAATTTAGTGGTTTTGCATGATTGAGCTACATGTTTATATGCTCAGGAGTAGAAAGTTTGCTTCTATGTTCTAATGGGCTTGTTTGATTTTTAATTTAGTTGGAGACTCATCTCATCTCTGCGACCATGAGTCGCGTCACTTGCTGCCTCCGTTTCCCGGGTCAGCCAAACTCCGACCTGCACAAGCTTGTTGTGGCTTATGTAACAAGTGGTTGTTAGTATATTGAATTTGATGAATGATCACTTATTGCGAATGGGAACCTATCCGATACGTTTAACTTCCGTTTATGCATTTGTTGTTTTATTCTGTTCATGATCACTTATTGCGAATGGGAACCGATACGATACGTTTAACTTCCGTTTATGCATTTGTTGTTTTATTCTGTTCATGATCAGATGTTGTTTGTGATCAAAGATGGAGTTGTGAATTGGATCAGTGGTGTAACAAGCTCTTGAAGTATGGTGAATGAGTTTCCTTTGTGAAACAAGATGATAGACCAAAGGTAACGAATCTAATCAAACAATCTTGTGAACATTTTTCAATGGAAGACGTTCTTGGTGGTTTAGAACATTTTTCATCACCATTAGTTGAAGGACTGATCTGTCATTGCGCTGCAAATTCATCACATATCTTCTGTAGATGAAGACTACATTTACACATTGTTTGGTGTTTGTAGATACTATAGCTTTACTCATTGTTTGCATTGTCATATAAATCTTTGTTTATTTACTTACTTTGAAAAGATTTAAATTTTTTAAAAAATTTTTTATGATACCGACATCGGTATCACCACTAGAACAGATTTTTTAAAAGTATCCTAAGAAATCTCAAATAATAAATAAATATATAAATTAATAATAAAAAAATGCTTATGATAGCCATCAAAGTTTATAAGTGTGTGCATGCTCGAAGTCTCGTTAGAATTTTCCATATCAGTTTTGGGCCTCCCACATTAGAGTCCAAAACAGTTTAACAAACATCGGCACACGTATCCTGCTCTTAACACGTGCCATTGTTACGTTTCGCTTTTAGCGTTCCGGGTCGGGTGAGAGCTTTAACCCGTTTCCGAGATCAAATTCGCCGGAGCGCTAATTCCAGTCCACAATTAAAGTTCGTCTTCTTCCTTTTTCTCACTTTTCCCTCTTTTTGGTCATGAAATGGGAGAAATGGAGATCGAAGAAATCGAAGCCGTTCTCGAGAAAATCTGGGATCTACACGACAAGCTTAGCGACGAGATTCATTTGATTTCGCGCTCTCATTTCCTCAAATCCGTTAAACCAACAGCCAGATCGGTGAAGAGGAAGACTCACGGTGGTTCCGGCGAAGAAAAGCGACAGGGTTATGTCTTCATTAAGGGATTCGCCGTCGACGATAACGACTCCACTATGCAAGAGGCGAAAAGCCTGAACGCGATTCGAACCGCTCTTGAAAACCTCGAAGACCAGCTCGAATTCTTCCATGTAAGTCGCGTTTTCTCCGATTGATTTGTGCTCGAAATCTCTAATAGATTGTAAACAAGCCGTATTAGATTCTTTGGTATTAGCGAATGTTAGGGAACAGATTGTTGTGAAATTGGTAGAATAGCTTGTTGATTTTGGCTTTTAGCTGAAACCAATTGAATCTGCTTGTTATTTGCGGAAGAAGCAGCTCAATTCCAAGGAAATTTAGGGTTACGATTGAATTTGGGTATGTTTAGTTAGGTTTTTGGTATCCTAAGTCATTACCTAGGGTTTACGGATTGGATATTAAATTCTCATGAAAGTTCTGGGCTTGAAAATCTCTTTCAGTTTGTTAATAACAATGGCGGATTGGGTTTTCTGTATGAAGTTGCATTATGTTTGTTCTTTAGATATAAAATATCATACAATGTGAGTCTGATCATTGTCTGTAACTTTACAGTCTTTCTTAATAGAATCAAAGCTCCAAATCTAGTTGTTTCAGGGGGTTGTATGTATATGCATGACGATATGTGAAACGTCTTTTTCTTTGTTTTGCAGACAATACATACACAGCAACGAACAGAGAGAGATGTTGCGATTGCCCGGCTTGAACAGAGTAGGATCTTACTTGCTATGAGATTGGCTGAACACCACGGCAAGAACTACGGAGTCTTAGAGGAAGCTCTTGCATTTGTTGGAAGCATCAAAAACACTGCCCATCTCGTTCCGCCTGATCATCTTTACAATTCTTCTCCAAACCAAACGGGAGCAAACTCTACTTCTGATGGGAAACAATCAAACTTTTTGGTCAATGCCTTTGCTTCGACTTTCGGGTTTGCGAAAAGAGCACTTGGATTCAACCATGTTAGAGGTGTACTAGGCAACGCAGCTATATTCGCAATTAGCATGGTTGCTATGCTGCATCTTCACCAAGTGGCGACTAGTGAACATCATCTACACAAGAAAGAAGACAGATTCTATAGAAGCCAACCGAGGAAAACGTACAGAAGAGAGATGTCATCGTCTTCAGCTGAGAGAAGTTTGGACGTGATGATGGCTCGTGGTTAAGACCAGAATATCAAACTTATCTACACGTGTGAAGTCAGACGCAAGAAGAGAAGAGAAGAGATAGATATATAATTGTTGCTCTCATATGATCTTTGGGGTTTCGTTATTATTAGTGAAAGGATAAGAATTCTGGAGGCAAATGTTGGAATCTTCTGTGTTGAGCTGATGCAAATATTGTTCCTTTATTTCTCGTTTATGATTTTTGATGATTTTTGTTTGTTTGTTTGGTTTTTTTGTTGATTTCAAGTGTGGTTATGTTTTTTTTTGTAAATACAAGCTTCTCACTTTAAAATCTCTTTGGCTCGCATCTGTGTATTTTCTCCTCTTCAGTAGTTGGTAAAATGAATTCTCTTGTCGAGGCAGTGCAAAGATTGGTAAATGTATTGGGCCATCTATATTTTAGGGCTATTAAGCCCTGGGTTTCTTCATCTCAAGTCCATTTACTTTGAGATCAAATCAGTTAATCAATACAAATTAAAACCCGCATGATACACTCATAAAAATATGGGATATAGAATTTTTTTTTTTTTATAAAATTTTTAGTTCTAAAAGACTCCAAATGACCATACAATTTTTTAGTTCTAAAAGACTCCAAATTTTTAGTCCTAAAAAAAATTATGTTCAGAATGAAATCGAATATGAAATATCTGCAAATTTACGATATGAGATTTAGATCTTAACTACTCGCCACCACAAGTAGATCTCTATGGCACATGATTGTGGTCTAGTGGTAGATGAGATTTGAAAATGTGCTAAAACACTTCTCTCAGGATTCGAGTCTTCCTAGATACAAAAAAACAAATCCATATGGGAAGTCTGAGTTTGGGCCAAAGGCCCATGCAGTTTACCTTATAGTCCAGTAACAAGTGATCTGGCTACCCCTGACATTAGTTGAAAAGCACATTCCAAACTCGGGATAGACAGTGTGGTGGACATTCGTGAATAAGTCCACTTTGTAGCACTTCGGTGTGTGTTCTAACCGAGACTGATCGGATCAACCGATAAGGGTTTATAAATAAATAATAGTTTTCTATGTGCAAATTGTTTTTGCTCTATGTTTCCAAATTATAGCAATTTTTTTATAAAAAGTGAAAAATATCTATGATGTACAACGTCTATTCCTAACACTAATTAAGGGACTTATTTTTGGCTATATTTGTGTGAATTACGATGTGAACAAAGCAAAGACAAGCGGGACGATAACATATCAAGCTGATAAAGCCATGAAGGGGTTGAACATTTTTATCAAAAAAAAAAAAAAAAAGGGTTGAAGATAATGAGGCCAAATTGGTAGGACGAAGGAAACATTAATGTGAAACAGCAAATCCCTTTTCCTTCAAACATTTTTTTGTCTTTTTAAAAAATTTGTTCACATAGCTTTGTTTTAGACTCTTAACGTTATTTGTTTTTTCCCTTTCTATCTTCGTGTGCTGCCTTTTTTTTCATTTTGTAAACATGTGTTATTCAATGTGGTTAGACAAATAAATAAATACTAATAATACATTACGGATTGTGCAAATAGGGTTTTAGTGTTTTGTAGGTCCCGGTTCCCATTTTGGGAAATGTCACCCCGAGTTTCCTGTGTAAATAGGTCAACCCAATGTTTTCTAGTCTAGGACAGCAAACAAAAGACTTTTCACGTTGAAATAGCATTTTAACATAATAAATAAATATAAAATTATGATTTTGTAAGACTATGTAATTCATATAGAGAAATAAACTATAAAATCACGTTATCACTTAGTAAATTTGTCATTTCACAAGTATGAATTCATATGTGAATTTAGTGACTTTTCTCTATCCATGTTTTACGATTGGAAAGCGAAAACTATTTTCTAAAAACAGGTGAAATTAAACTATATTTAGTCAAGTGACAAATAGTAATGGTAGCTAAAGACAGACTTAAAATCCCACAACATAATCATAGTTATGTTCTATCATGCATTCCTTTTGTTTTAACCTCGTTCAAGAAGATAAGCCAATGATCGCTCGTGGACCGTGGCCGTGCACGAAAACAGGGCCTTTTCCGACGGCCAAAACCGTCTGTAATCTGTCGGAAAATGACGTATTCCGACGGTTTCCGACGGGAACAGGCCGTCGTTTCTATCACGTCGGAAAAACAAAAACCGTCGGGAATCCGTCGCTTGTTTGCGACGGGTTCCCGACGGATTTATGTCGGCGACCCAAAGGAGACGGAATTCCGACGGGTTTTGTTTTTCCGCGATGAAAGACGGAATTCCGACGGTGGTTGGTTTTCCGGCGATGAAAGACGGAATTCCGACGGTTACCGTTTTCCGGCCATAACAGACGGAATTCCGACGGGTTCCGTTTTCCGGCCATAACAGACGGAATTCCGACGGGTTCCGTTTTCCGGCCATAACAGACGGAATTCCGACGGGTTTTGTTTTCTGGCTATAACAGACGGAATTCCGACGGTTTAATTTATTTATTTTTTAAAAATAAAAATTATTTAATTTAATAATATAATATATTAATATTTTTAATAATGAAAAATAAAAACTATTTAAAATAAAATATATTAAATTTTAAAATTACAAACTAATAAAATTAAAATGTGTTTTACAGTTTTACAATCAAATTTAAAACTCTAAAAGGCCTATTCCGGCCTCCCGGTTCTGAAGAAGTTGGTCATCTTCTCTTCCATCGCTTTGAATTTTGCATCGGCCTCCTCCTTATCTCTCGCTCTCGCTTCCTCCACTGCCCTAAGCCGGTCGTGCAGCTCTCGGTTTTCCGCCTCCAACCTCCTATGACGATCATATCGAACCGACGCAACAGACGAGCTACTCTCCTCAGGGAGGCCGTAAACACGGCCTCTGGTCTTGGGTGTCGCCTACAAAAATTTATTTATTCAAATGTCATAACTTGTATTAATAATAATGTTTAAATTCCATTAAATGTGAGACGGTTACTAACCTCGAAGGTGAACTGGTTGGTCATCTCGACTGGAACTTCGGTTGGCACCGGAGTTCCTTCCACGATCGGTTGCGATTGGAGGAACTCCTCCTCCCGCCTCTGCACAGCTTCCACGATTTCACGAGCAATCGGGTCTTCAATTTCACCGGTCTTCTTGTTGGTGTGCGAAAACTTGACCATATCGAGGTTGGAAGGATAGACACCGGTCTCCTCCATCTGTTACCATATACAATTACGTTACAGAATTCAAAAATTTTATGAAATATTTAATTACTTACTATTTTCAGAGCAGCTGAAGCCTTGCTAATTGCACCGAGGTTGTGGGTCGCTTTTCCCTTCCCTTTCCGGTCGCTGTTGCGGTTAGTCGAGTGTTTCTCGGAGTCCGTCTTGGTTGCCTCTAACTCCCAGTGTCGAAGAAGTCCAGTCCACATCTCAGCGGGTTTATATTTGAAAACCTTTGCCACCTTCCCCTCTTTGTACCACTTGTCTTTCCACTCGTTCATCTTCAACGAGAACTTCCTCTTTGCCTTTTTGTCGAACTCCTTTCGGACCCTGGATGTGAGGACTGGGTCCCATGTAAAATCTTGCTGCAAAAAAAAAAACATTCCCGCATTAGTAATTAAATTAAGTGTCATATAAGAAATACAATTGAAACAAATAAAATAAACTCTTACCGCAAATTGTCGGAACCAAGTGTCCTGGTCCTCTGGAGGCATGTCGTTGTACGTGGGGTAAGGTTTATTGAGCATGGAGTTCATCATTTCGTTGATGGAACTCGTAATATCGTTTTGTGAGAATTGGAACCTATTAAATTGTTTATTAAATATTTATGTAAAATTATTAAATGGTCGATGGTCAACGAGCTGGGGGCTGAGTGGGCTGTAGGCATGGGCTGAGACGGGAATGGGGTCTCCTCGGGGAATGGGGTCTCCTCGGGGAACTCGGTCTGACTCGGAGACCGACCTCCCCTACTAGAACTCGCACCACGTCTAGAGTTATGAAAATCCCCATAATTTGCCCTACGATTTCCATATTTTGAAGATTTAGATTTTTTGGGATTTATGAAAATTGGAATGTATAAGATTTTGTGAGTTGCAGATTTTGGAATTTAGTTAATTGAAAATTTTACATTATGGTTTTTAAGGATATTGGAGATTAGGGTTTTATGTAATTTATTGGTTTTATGTCATTAAATTAAGTTGGGGTTTTATGTCATTGAATTAAGTTGGGGTTTTTTAAAAATATTGTTTATTAAGAAATCGAAGTTTATGGAATTAGGTTTTGTTGGGAAATTGATATGTATAAATTTACATTTGTAAAAGTTTAAATTGTTTTATTAATGTTATTTAAAATTGTAAGGATTTTAATACATTTCCATAAAATTTTGTATATATATATATGATATATATAAATTTAGAGGATTTAACATTTTAAATTAATAGAAAAATTGTTCGACGTTATACATTTTAAATTTATCAAATTTTAAATTTAGAGGATTTAAAGTTTTAAATTTACTTATTTTTATATAATGTTAAAATTATTAAGGTTTAAAGTCTTTTATTAATGTGATAAAAATTTTAAATTATACGGATTTAAATAGATTACCTTCAAATATTCTATATAAGATATTTAAAAAATTACAATTTATATATTAATTACATATTAAATCATAATAAATCCCTAAAACTCACATAACACAAATGAAAATCTAATTCTTAAAATTAGTAAACTCCAAAAATTATCAAATTTCAAAAATTTTGCAAATTTATTTGAAACCTAATCTAATAAATTTATAACATCCTCATAAACCCTAAAATTTTTATTTACTTAATTTGTTAATTCATAATTCGTTTAAAAAAAATATTAACAATATTTTTATAAAATTTTCAAAATAATCTACAATTCCTAATGAAAAATTTCTTAACAATTCTCATGAACAATTATTTGTTACTAATCCACTAACAAATTTCGGATCCGATTAACTAATCCACGAATACATTCATAACTAATCGACGAACAAATTTCGGATCCGAATAAAATCATGAAGAACACTTTTTGAAAATTTCTAATAAAGTATGGAAAACTTACATTGATTTGGTTTTGGTGAAAGATTAACGACGGAGGAGAAGATTCGGCGAGCAATCGGAGATTCGGCGACCAATCGGCGAGCAATTGGCGGTTTGAAGAAATTTTCGTTTTCTGATCTGAGATCGGGGAAGACGATGGGTGTGGATATAAAAGGGGGTCCGACGGAAATCAGACGGCTTTCCGACGGTAATAAAAAATTCCGACGGTACCTCCGACGGTTTTCCCGCTTTGACGAAGATTACGAAGTCTTTTGGCGGCTGGGAAAATTAGGGTTACCGTCGGAATTCCGTCTTACATTTAAGACGGAATTCCGACGGTTATTCTTTTAAAATATTTAGTTGTAAATTTTTTTATATATTTTCTCTTACAAAAACATTTTTTCTATCAAACATATATATGTGATTTTAAAATTATGTGATTAGGGTGATTAACTTTACAACTTATAATGAACTTTAAAACTTTAAAATCAACTTTAAAACTAAAATTATGTGATTATAACTTTAAAACTTATAATGAACTTTAAAATTACAAATAATGTGATTATAAACCTTATAATGAACTTTTAAACTTTAAAATCAAAAACATCCCAAAACCGTCGGATTTCCGTCTTATATTTAAGACGGAATTCCGACGGTTTGGGGGGTTTTAATTAAACTACATTTCTTGCTACAATTACAAAGAATAAAAAATCTGAAACCGTCGGAATATCGTCTTAATTTTAAGACGGAATTCCGACGGTATTGGGAATTTTGTTTTCAATTTAATGTATATGATTAAGGTGTAAAGTTTATTACAAGGTTTTTATAATTAATTATATAGATTTTTATAAAGAATTATATATACTTTAAATATCTAAAATTTAAAATAAATTTAATTTTTAAAAACCTTATAACCAACTTTCAAACCATATGATATACTTTTAAATCAAACAACTTTAAAATTTTTAAAACTTTATAATCAACTTTAAATATGTAGATAATATTTAAAAGGATTAAGGAAAGAAACCGTCGGAATTCCGTCTTTCATATAAGACGGAATTCCGACGGTTTGGGGTTTTTATGATTTTAAATTTGGGGAAAAAATTCACAAATAATATAACTCCAAAACCGTCGGAATTCCGTCTTTCATATAAGACGGAATGCCGACGGTTTGGGGTTTTTATGATTTAAAATTTGGGGAAAAAATTTACAACTAATATAATCCCAAACCGTCGGAATTCCGTCTTCTAATTAAGACGGGATTCCGACGGTTTCTTTCCTTAATCCTTTTAAATATTATCTACAAATTTAAAGTTGATTATAAAGTTTATAAAAATATAAAGTTGTTTGATATAAAAGTTTATCATATGGTTTGAAAGTTGATTATAAGGTTTTTAAAAATTAAATTTAAGCTTTGTCAAAATTATATGTCGCTAAAATGTTAATTTGACCATCGCAGTCAAGAAACATAAATATATTAGTACGGCTTCGAAACGTATTACACATATTTAACACCTCTATTTCTCATTCCATAATAAGAATTAAAAAACATGACAACATTATAAAATCGTACAATAAATAGTAGGACATTATTTATTATTACTGCAACATAAACCTTTAGAGGTTTAAATTATTTATTCTTCATCGGAGTCTGACACTGTTTCATATTCGTACCCAGTAGTTTCTTCATCTTCCTCCTCCATGGTGCATATTTCCGTTGGGTGGTATTCAGCAATCATCGAATTAGCACCGATTATCTGATTCGTAACTGAATATAGTTAAAACCATTCCCAAAAATCATTATAAACGTATGGTGTAACTACCTTAACAATGTTCTGCTCTGTGATATTTAGGTACTTTGGGGTCCTATCAAATCGGCAAACGGTAACATTCTTCAAGATGAATACCGCACCTACACCAGTCATGAGTCTGTACTCGTCATTTTTTAAGATGTTATGGTGCATGGTTCCCTGGATTTTTCCCGAAGGATCTTTTAAGGTTACAAGCAGATCTCCCTGGTCATTGGGGGATAAAGAAGAGAGCATAGCAACAATCTGAAAATTAAATAAAATATAAATACTAGCTTCTCAGATAAAATGTGTCTATAAATTAATGTTAATAAAATTGGACGGAAACCTAAACCTTTTTTATTTTCACAAATTGTGAACGCGGGGATTGAATTTCTGCAACCTGGATCCAGAATGGTGTGATCCTATTATGATAAGAACCTACATTTATGAATGATAGATTTTGTATTAGTCACCTACGTACATTAATTCATTTTTGAAAAAGTAAAAATGATAATTAAATATATATATATATATATATACCTTCCCGGATTATGTAATCGATAGTAGAAGTCCACCGCGGACAAAATCATGGTCGGCTTGTGGTGCTTCGTTAATCACCTCAGAAATAAAATCTTGTGTTGGGCGTGTTTGAGAACTTTCACCTTGCAGCACCTTTGCATCATGAGCCCTCTTGCGAAACAATCCTTGCCGTACGACTTGGCCAGGTCCCGGTATTACGGGCGTTTGGTTCTGCGATTGTTGAGTTGGATGGAGTGAAATTGTCGGTTCACCATCAATAACATTTAAGTTATCGTAAGGAGGGCTTGATGGAACACGAGGTGTGTTGCGAGTGTTTTGACCAGGGGCTCGGTTTTGCATATAGTAATTCCATAGATCATTATTAGCCATTACGCAATAGAATATTTTATGTTATGAGTATGGGTTCAAATTTTTTATGAATGAATGCAGAGCCGGGATGCTTATATAAAACTTACTTATGTCCGTCGGTAATCCGTCGGAAATTCTTCATTACTACTGACAGATGTAGTGCGTCGGAAATCCGTCCATAACCACTGACCAATCAAACTTTGCCGACATCTGATTCCGTATGAATACCGTCGGAAATTCGTCATTACTTACGACAGATTTAATGCGTCGGAAATCCGTCCATACCCACTGACCAATCATACTTTGCCGATATCTGATTCCGTATAAATACCGTCGGAAATTCATCATTACTTACGACAGATTTAATGCGTCGGAAATCCGTCCATACCCACTGACCAATCATACTTTGCCGACATCTGATTCCGTATAAATACCGTCGGAAATTCATCATTACTTACGACAGATTTAATGCGTCGGAAATCCGTCCATACCCACTGACCAATCATACGTTGCCGACATCGTGCTGTCTGAATTCCGTGAGTATTCCGGCGGTAACGGCCACTGTATATGATGGAATATCGACGGTTTAGACATATGACGTCTTCTATAAATACTCCCTATCGAGTTTTTTATGTTGTACAGCTTCAAATTATAAAAAAAATGTCTTCCAACTCTCCTAATGAAGACTCAAACACAAAAGGCGTGGCTAATTTTTTCATTGTTCCAAAATACTCGTGGGAATCCGAATCCCTATGCGACGAATTCACTCAGCAAATTCCCACTTACTCATGGGAATTTGATACGTGCTCACCAATCGATGAAGAAGATTCCACAGCAACAGTAGTGCCTGACAGCCAGTTCGCGCCAAACATCCACAACATTTACGATAGGCAGCCACAATGTCTTCATCAAGAGCGGGATACCGAAGGTGAACCACCATGTGACTTGGTGGAAAAGTCAGATACTTACGGTGCAAGTACTTCAAACGTAGGTAAGGATCAGTCGTATGACTTTGAATTCGCGCAAAGCCCGGAACAGCCAAACTTAAATTTAGATGTTGATGCAATCAAAAAAGATTTGTGGGACGGTTTTTTAGAATCTCCAACAACGGATCGTTACTATGACTTCCAATTCGCCCAAAGGCAGAAAAGCCAAACATAAATGTAGACGTTGATGCAATAAAAAGTGAATTGTGCGACGGATTTGTAGATTCTCCAAGAAAGAAAAAAAAGGGAAAGAACATCATGAAATGGTTTTAACAAATGGTAAGTTCGGAGTGGAAACAGACATCTGATAGTCCTTTGGGGAGGTTAATGTGGACTTGTACCATAATTGTTAGGTGTTAAAAATTTGCAATTCCTTATTGTACTTGTTTAAGATTGTGTTAAAAATATATGTTTCATTAAATTTAATGTTTTATTGGAGTTGTAATACTCAGATTTTCGTCCACAATCGGTTTTGTTTATGAAATGTAAAATGTTATAAGGAACACATACACAAATGTGAGAGACTAACATGAATAAGCACAACTAATATTTATTCTGAATCTCCGGTAGAACCATCACTAGGGATTGAGTCTGAATCGTCGTCAAATTCTCCCCGTGTTTCCTCTTCGTCCGAATGCACTAGATCATCCCCGACATAAGTGACATCAACGACAAGGTCAATGTTATTCATCTCCTCAATAGGTGACATTTGTACACTTCTCGATGGTTGTAGAGCATCTTGTTCTGGAACGCCATAGATTTTGCCTCTGGGGTTTATTGGAGTTACTGTGACCCACAGATCTGTACGGTAGGCAACTCGAGGATATGGAATGTAGCAAACCTATTAATAATTAGTGGATATTGTTATTATACATGAACAAGAAACCTTAAGTATGAGTACATAGGTAAACATATTAGTGTAAATATTGATACCTGGTCTGCTTGAGACGCAAGGATAAATGGATCATAATACTGCAATCTGCGGCTTGAATTTATCGAAATAACACCAAGCTGGTCGACTCGAACCCCTCGACCATTGGATGGATCATACCAATCGCACATAAATACAATGCACCTCAAGTTCACCATTCCAGGATAACGGATTTCCAAGATTTCTTTTAAAATCCCATAGTACATGGTATCACCGGATTGCGCCGAAATACCATAGTCCGAAGTTGATCTTTGACGTCCTTCCTCATGGATCCTGAACGAATATCCCCTAGTGCAAAACTTGGGATATGAAATCGCCGTGCTGCGTAAACCATAAGAAACCTCCACTAACCATGTCGGGACTGATTGATCAGTTGATCTACTATCGGAAACCTAAAAATTATATTCGAAATATCTAATAAGTAAAAAATGAACGTGCAAACATATATGCAAAAGTAAGCGTAATTAATTATATTAACTTACATAACATTTCAACCAGTCCGCAAATTCTTCATCCTTCAATACAGCAAGTTTGGCATCTGTCTTACCATAATGGTAAGCACGTGCGAGAGACATGTATATCCTGTAACATAACAGTCGTTAGTTGATGAAGACAAATAATTCCAGACATTTAGTTTAATAACTGAGATACCTTTCGTACTCCAACATTTCGTCACAGTTTCTGAGGATATACGTATGCAGATGTGTGACCTCCTGTGCAGATAGTGTGCGTTTCTTTCGTTTTCCACTTGCTCGACCAACTTGGGCAAACAACTCAGGAACAACCACGTCATAGACTGCTTTCTCACCTCCATCATCATGTCGGGCAGGGCGTCTTGCCTTAGTACTAACTTCCCGTGGAAAATAACATTCGGCAAATTGTGAGACTTCCTCGTTTAGGCTTTGTGCGACAATAGATCCCTCAACTTTGCTCAAATTTTTGACCTTTTTCTTGAGGTGGAACATGTAACGCTCGAACGGATACATCCATCGGTATTGAACAGGGCCTCCTAAGGCTGCTTCTCGTGGGAGGTGAATTGGGAGATGTTCCATAACGTCAAAAAAAGATGGTGGAAATATCTTCTCAATATTACAAAGGAGTACTGGGATATTGGCCTCCAAGTTACGTATCCCGTGGACGGTAAGCGTTCGTGAACATAAATCTCGGAAGAATGCACCAACTCCTACAAAATAAAATTAAACAAGTTAGTACATATATAGTAATATAATGATAGACATAGACTAATGGGAGTAACAAATATACCTCCTATTGCTTGGTGGATAGGTTCTGGAAGAAGATATGCAAATACAAATGGAAGAAGACGCTGCATCACGACATGACAATCATGACTCTTCATTCCTATAAACTTCCCTTCCGTCGAATCCACGCAGTTACCTAGGTTAGATGCATAGCCGTCTGGAAATTTTACAAAATTTTTGAACCATTCAAAAAATACTTCTTTCTTCCTAGCGTCTAACCGGTACGCATGCATAGGCAATCTACCGTTCAAAACATGAAGAGATGGCCTCGTACAAATCGATGGCAAGTCGATTCTAGACTTCCAATTGTCTTTGGTCTTTCCTGGGACGTTTAATACGGTGTTCATGATGTTGTCAAAGAAATTCTTTTCCACATGCATGACATCTATATTATGCCGCAGTAGATGGTCTTTCCAGTACGGTAAATCCCAAAAAATACTCTTCTTGTGTCAATTGTGATATTCCCCACAACCGTCGACTGGGTAATGACCATTTCCCCCACATTCAGGAGTTCGCTCTGCACCAAAATCTCGTAATTGTTCCAATATGCTATGACCATCTATCTCAGGAGGTGGACCATGAAACACTCGTACATCCGTCTTGAAATGTCGTTTAGACTTACGATATGGATGATTGGGCGGCAAAAAACACCTATGGCAATCAAACCATGAAGTCTTCCTGCCGTGCTGCAATTGGAAAGCTGCAGTATTGTCTTGGCAATAAGGACATGCCAATCGTCCATGCGTTGACCAACCAGATAACATACCGTATGCCGGAAAATCGCTTATGGTACACATAAGAACCGCACGCATGGTGAAATTCTGCTTCACTGAAACATCATAAGCCAGAACACCATGCTCCCATAACATCTGCAACTCACAAATCAATGGTTGGAGGAATATATCGAGCGACCGTCTTGGATGCTCTGGCCCGGGAACTAGAATTGAGAGAAACAGGAACTCGCGCCGCATGCACAAAGATGGAGGCAAATTTTAAGGTGTCACGATGACCGGCCACAATGAATATTTCCTTCCATGCTTGCCAAACGGGTTGAAACCATCAGTGGATAAGCCTATGTATACATTCCGTCGTTCACCGGCAAAATCTGGATACATTGATTGAAAGTGTTTCCACGCTTCCGCGTCAGAAGGATGCGTGATATCTCCATCTTGACTATGCTCTGCATGCCATCTCATAGCCGATGTTGTGCGGTTTGATTCGTACAGCCTCTTCAACCTCTCCGTTAAGGGTAAATACCACATTCGTTTGAATGGAATCTTCACCCTGCCACTTGTATCCTGAAAACGGGGTTTGCGGCAAAATTTACATTTATTTCGGTTCTCGTCTTCTCTCCAGTATATCATACAGTTGTCGATGCAGACATCTATAACCTGGTAGGGCAAACCAAGACCGGCAACAAGTTTTTGTATCTCGTAGTATGATCCGGGGGCCAGATTATCTTCTGGCAAAATATCTTTCACGAACTCGGCGACAGCATCCACACATTCTTCGGACAAATTGTAATCAGTCTTTATGTTCATCATCCTAGTAGCAGACGATAACGGTGAATGGCCATCCCTACAACCGCTGTATAGTGGTTGCTTTGATGCGTCTAACAACTCGAAAAACCTTCGAGATTCTAAATTAGGCTCTTCACCCCTATCACCCTCATACCCACCCGACTGCATATTATTCTCTCTATACGCATCATTAACCATCGCAACCGTACTTACCCCAACATCTACTTCCGTTGTAGGTTCCCCTACGACATCAGGAAAATAAGGTTGATTGCTACTAGTACTACCATATTCATAATTCCTTTCTCCATGTAAATACCAAACCTTATATCCCGGTCTAAAACCATATCTATATAAGTGATTCCAAACATTATGAACGGCAACACTAATTCTATTACAGCAATTAGAACAAGGACATTTAATATCCTGACCTTTTTTTGCTGCGTCTACATTACTGGGTAAATTCATGAACTCCCATAATCCTTGAGCGTACTCGTCCCTTAATAAGTCCGAGCCCTCTTCCGTCATTGGCTCGTCCATCCATGCCCGAAAATATGAACTCATCTTTATATTTTTTTTGTTTGTCGAAATTTTGTTCTGATGGAATTGAATGAACTGTTCTGCAAACTTATGTATAATAGATTTCCGTCAAGCCACCGTCGGACTTCCGTCAATATGTCCGACATATGACCCCGCCACATCCCATCGGCCACCGCAGACGATATCTCAACCACTCAAACTTTGCCGACATCGTAAACCGTCGGAATACCGTCCTAGTTTCCGACAGATATAAGCCGTCGGAAATAAGTCCGATCACTCAGACGTCGCCGACATCGGAAATTTTTACTTCCGTCCGATTTCCGTCGATGTGGCGTCGCCATTTTGCGACAGAAAACAAATCCGTCTCTATTCCGTCGGTTTTTCCCGACGGCTTTTTTGTCCGTCGGGAAAAACCGACGGAATAGAGACGGATTTGGTTTTTCTCGAGAACCCGTCGGGATTCCGTAGGAGTTACCAGACGGAATTCCGACGGAAACAAAATATCCGTCGGAAATCTGCCTGTTTTCTTGTGGTAGATTAAAAACGTTGATTATCGAAAAATTATATAATTAGATATTCATTATAATTTATCAAATGTTGATTATATATTAAACGAGAATAATTGTAACCAACTAACAATTATGAAATAGCCAAGTTGCTTCATAATGATACGACAAAAAGCTGATGTTAACGGGTAGAAAGTGTTTTTGCCACTTCTAAAAAATTATTAACAGATGGGTCACATAATATATTCTTTCATATCTTTCTTCTTTTATAAAACTTTGGGTAACAACAACATTGTAAATTTTGGGGCATACCGACCACTATTTGATTATCATAGCGATTAAAAGTCATCAATTCAGCTTTTTTGGATTCAACTCGCGCAGAACAAAGTTAAATAGTTAAGGGATCAGTATCTAAAATTTTTAGTTTGATCTGTCTCTAAAATATGGATGGAAATTCCAAGTAAATATTGTTAAGCCACAAGAGTCAAAGACTCCACCACAACCAGAAGCTCCTATAAAGCAACAATCTGGGCAAGGTTTGAACAAGGAAGAAGGCCTCAAGAATAGTCAAAGGCCCATGAAGGATCTTGTCCAAAAGACAGCTCAACACACTCTTGATCATTCTTCCCCAATGACACAATTGAAGAAAGCAAAACTAGGTTACAACTCACTATATTGCAGTCCGTAACAGGTACGATCCTCTTGGATCTTGTGCCACCATCGATTGTTAGACACCTGTCAGTCTTTGTCAGTATTAACAAGTCCTTTCTATATATCTGAGTCTGTAACAATCCAAAATGGCTATGTTGAATAAGAATAAAATTTGGCATCTTTATCTCTTTTCTTATCTGAGCTCTTTGCTCTTAGTTTCTTCATGGTATCAGAGTCATGGATGGCTTAAATGATTCAATTTCTCTTTCGTCTCTGAATATCACTCAATTTGTTACTCTCAAGCTCACATCTTCAAACTATTTACTATGGAAAACACAGTTCGAAACCTTCTTCTCCAGTCAAATGCTCCTGGGGTTTGTGAATGGCTTCTGTCCTCGACCTTCCGCTACTCTCTCTGTTCAGACTGGTGATGTGGTAACTCAATCAGCGAATCCTGAGTTCGTGAAGTGGATTCAGCGTGACCAACTGGTTAAATTTTGGCTATTTGGGTCTTTGTCTGAAGATGCTCTGCGAATGGTGTATGGTCTTCAATCATCTCAAGAAGTTTGGTATGCTCTAGCTCAAAACTTTAACCGTGTTTCTGCATCCCGCAAATTTGATTAACAACGAAGGTTACAAGCTTGTAGCAAACATGGTAAATCTATGGCTGAATATCTTAGAGAGGTGGACTATTTGTGATCAGTTAGACTCCATAGGTTACCCTGTGCTAGATCAAGAGAAAATCTATGGTATACTAAATGGCTTAGGGAAGGAATATGAGTCAATTGCTGCTGTTATTGAGAACTCTCTGGATCATCATCCTTGTCCCTCTTATGATGATGTTGTGTATCATTTGACTGGGTTTGAGGATAGACTACAAGCTTATGACTCTACTGATACCACTGTCAACACTCATATGGCTTTTACTATTAACAACAACAACGATTATTCTGAGTCTTATGGTCGTAGCTGTGGTGACTCTCGTGGTAGAGGCTCTTACTCAACTCGTGGCTGTGGGTTTCAGCAACAGTTCAACAAGCCCTCTGGTGGTACTCGTCCCACTTGTCAGATTTGTGCTAAGTATGGTCACTCTGCAGATAGGTGTTACAAGCGGTTTGATAAACAGTTTCAGACACCAGATACTACCTCTGCTCTTGCTGCAATGAAGGTCTCAGAAGACATAAATTACTCTGGCCAAGAATGGTACCCTGATACTGGTGCCTCTGCACATGTCACTAGTACCACTCAGTTTCTTCAGAACTCCACACCCTATCAAGGTAATGACTCAGTCATGCTAGGAGATGTAAGCTTCTTACCCATCACACATATTGGTTCAGTTCCGCTAGACCTTCCTTCAGGTACTCTCTTTATGAATGATGTTCTAGTGTGTCCTGCGATTGTCAAATCTCTCCGATCTGTGTCCAAACTTACATCTGATTACCCCATATCTCTTGAATTTGACTGTGATGGTGTTGATGTAAAGGACAAGTTCACAAAGAAGGTCCTGACTCAAGGAAGCAGGCGTGATGATCTCTATGTTCTGGAGAACCCCACCTTCATGGCTCTCTACTCTACCAGGCAAGCTTCTACTAGCAATGAAGTGTGGCACCGTAGACTTGGTCATGCCAATAATGAGGTTCTCTAGCTTCTTCTCAACAACAAGGCTATTTCCTTCACTAAATTTGTTGCTAAAATCTGTGACTCTTGTCAACTGGGAAAAAGCTCAAGACTTCCTTTTTTGCTTCTTCTTTTGTTTCATCTAGACCTTTAGAGAAGATACATTGTGATCTCTAGGGTCCTTCTCCTATTTATTCAGTCCAAGGATTCAAATACTATGTCATCTTCATTGATCATTTTTCAAGGTTTTGCTAGTTTTACCCTTTGCGAATGAAATCAGACTTCTTTCAGATCTTCCTTCTGTTTCAGAATGTAGTTAAAAATCTGTTTGGTTGCAAAATTAAGTTGTTTCAGTGTGACGGAGGGGGAGAATTTGTCAGCAGTCAGTTCACTTCACATCTGGCAAAATGTGGAATTAAGCAACAAATCTCATGTCCCCATACTCCTCAGCAAAATGGGATTGCTGAGCGAAAACATCACCACATCACTGAGTTAGGTCTGTCTATGTTATTTGATGGCAAGGTTCCACAAAAATTCTGGGTTGAAGCCATCTTTACAGCCAACTTTATCAGCAACTTACTCCCTTCCTCAGCCCTTTCAGGTCAGCTCAGTCCCTATGAAAAGCTATTCAACAAGAAACCAGACTATTCATTCTTACGAGTCTTTGGGAGTGCGTGTTACCCATCTTTAAGGCCTTATGCAGCAAATAAGTTTGACCCCCAATCTCTGAAATGTGTATTCTTGGGGTACAACGATAAATACCAAGGATATCATTGTATCCATCCTCCTACTGGCCGTATCTACATAAGTAGGCATATTTTGTTTGAGGAATCTGAGTTCCCATTTTCTATTACCTATGTGGAACATCAAGTGTCTGCAACTACATCTCTCATTTCAGCCTGGCAACAAAGCTTCTTCCCAAGAGTTGTTCCAAATACTCAAACAGCCCCTTTAGAAGAGAATGTAGCTGCGACTTCAGTTCCTCCTTCATACACTGCTTCTCACACATTCAGTCCTGGTTCCCTTGAGTTGTCTCCTCAACCCTCAGAGTCAGAATCATCTCCATCTGACAATTCAGAAGCTCCTATCAATAACGAAGATTTTCCAGTCCTTCAAGACACTTCCTCTGAAGAAATAGGAACACCACCTGCTGCAAACACTCATTCGATGGTCACTAGAGGGAAAACTGGTATAAGCAAGCCTAATATGAGGTATATCTTACTAACAATTGCCTCTACTCCCTCTAAACCTAGGACGGTCACTGCAGCTCTCAAGCATCCAGGATGGAATAGTGCTATGACTGAAGAAATGGACACATTCAAGGAAACTAGCACTTACTCTCTAGTTCCGTATGAGCCAGGTATTAACGTTTTGGGTTGCAAATGGGTTTTTCGCACCAAACTCTTGGCTGATGGTGATTTAGACAAGCTCAAAGCAAGATTGTGTGCAAAGGGGTTTTACCAGGAAGAAGGTATTGACTATTTAGAGACTTATAGTCCAGTTGTCATGACTGCCACTGTGAGAACCATTCTTCACATGGCAACCGTTCAGAAATGGGACATCAAACAGCTTGATGTTAAGAATGTCTTTCTTCACGACGACTTATCAGAAACTGTCTACATGCATCAGCCTCCTGGCTTCATTGATCCAGAGCGTCCCAATTATGTCTGCGAACCTCATAAGGCTATCTATGGCTTGAAGCAAGCTCCAAGGGAATGGTTCAACAAGTTCAGCAACTACCTTCTGGCTTATGGGTTTAAATGCTGTAAAAAGGACCCTTCTGTGTTTGCTTATCAAAAGAATGGGACAATTATGCTTCTCTTGTTATATGTTGATGACATGTTGCTCACAGGAAATGACAAAAGTCTCATTGCTGATTTGTTGGTGGCTTTAAACAAAGAGTTCAGAATGAAAGACATGGGAACCTTGCACTACTTCTTAGGAATTCAAGCTACAAGCCTCCCGGATGGCCTCTTCCTTAATCAAGCTAAGTACACCAAGGATCTCCTCTATGTTGCGGGTATGGCAGATTGTTCACCTATGCCCATTCCTCTCCCACAGAAGCTTGATCAAGTCACAGGTCAGATTAAAGTCTTCCCCGAACCAACCTATTTCAAAAGCCTAGCTGGGAAGCTGCAGTATCTTACATTTACAAGACCAGACATTCAATTTGCTGTCAATCTCATCTGTCATAAGATGCATTGTCCCATGATGTCTGATTATAATCTCCTCAAAAGGATTCTCCGCTATCTCCGAGGAACTATTGACTATGGTACTCTCTTCTCTGCTTCAACTAATTTTACTCTCAATGCGTACAGCGATAGTGATTGGGCAGGTTGTAAGGAAACCAGACGATCCACTGGTAGTTTATGTACCTTTCGAGATAACAACATCATCTCTTGGTCTGCACGCAAGCAAGAAACTGTTTATAGGAGCTCCACAGAGGCTGAATACAGAGCCTTATCTGACTTAGCTGCAGAGGTCACTTGGATTGAAGACCTTCTGCTTGAAACTGGTACCAAATTACCGCCTCTACCTAATCTATATTGTGACAACTTATCTTCAGTCTACCTATCCGCAAACCCAGCTCTTCACAAGCGGTCAAAACATTTTGAAACTGATTGGCACTATGTTAGAGAACGTGTGGCACTGGGAAAAGTTGTTGTTCATCACATCCCGTCTCATCAACAGTTGGCTGACATCTTCACAAAACCATTACCCGTTTCTGTCTTCAAGGAGTTAAGGTTCAAACTTGGTGTAGATCAAAGCCCCACACTAAGTTTGAGGGGGAGTGTTAAGCCGCAAGAGTCGAAGACTCCACCACAACCAGAAGCTCCTATCAAGCAACAATCTGGGCCAGGTTTGAACAAGGAAGAAGGCCTCAAGAATAGTCAAAGGCCCATGAAGGATCTTGACCAAAAGACAACTCAACACACTCTCGATCCTTCTTCCCCAACGACACAATTGAAGAAAGCAAAACCAGGTTACACCTCACTGGATAAACCAGCTCACTGTATTGCAGTCCGTAACAGGTACGATCCTCTTAGATCTTGTGCCACCATCGATTGTTAGACACCTGTCAGTCTTTGTCAGTATTAGCAAGTCCTTTCTATATATCTGAGTCTGTAACAATCCAAAATGGCTATGTTGAATAAGAATGAAATTTGGCATTTTTATCTCTTTTCTTATCTCAGCTCTTTGCTCTTAGTTTCTTCAAATATTATTAGTCATTTCAAAATGTTTACTTTTTTACATAATTGAAAGAAATATCCTCTATGATTCATCAAATGCAGGCCCGGTTCTCATGTTGTGCGGGTTGTGTATGTGCATAGGCTCCACGCGTGGGACCCACATTTTTAGCTAATTTTTTTTTGCAAAAAGGGTTTTAAATTTTTTAATTATTTGTAAAAAAAGTCCTAAATTATATAAAATTTACAAAAAGCCTTAAATTTTGGCAAAATTTTTTTTTTGGCATAAGACCCATATTTCAACTGAGTCGGGCGTGATTAAATGCCTTTAAGCATTAATTGGACAGCCATAATTTGATCCCGTACTCTCACCAACAATAATAACTATAAAAAGCTTTTTCCCCATTTTAGACAAAACAAAAAGCTTCGCGCCACGTTTCGCTAATAACGAACCTCCGTACTGACGTGGATAGTTAAATTAGACACGTTATTCTGAACAGATGGGCTATATTTTTTTAACTTAGAATCATGTGACTGTGCACTACAAAATGCAGCAGGGCCCATAACCACATCACGTGACCTTGTACTCTCTTTGTCTCTCTACGCTCTTTTTCTTCTTTTACGAAAAGAGTTAGGGAATTTGTTAAAAATGAAATATTTTCTCTTTGTCTCTCTCTATGCTCTTTTTCTTCTTTTACGAAAAGAGTTAGGGAATTTGCTAAAAATGATATAATATTTCATTTTTAACGCAAAACTACTTTTTATGTATATTTTGTAGATATAACCTAAAAGGGTAAAAATATTAAAATTAATTATTTAATGAACAAATAATAAAATTTTAAGGGGAATAATTGTTTTAGTTTACGAAGTCTACAACGATAAATAAGAAGTCTATTATGTAGACATACACCTGAAGTCTATTTTAAAATTATGTAGACTACAAAAAATTATGCATCGTAATTATATATTATATTTAAATCTATAAAATGATCAATATTAGTTTTACCAAAAATTCTTATTCATAACCAAATAAAAAAATTCACAAAATTGAAACTAAATAAACTAACAAAGACATATTAGAATGAAAATGAATGAACTACATACTATACTATACTACATACTATACTATACTACATACCAAATACTCTACTCCATCACATTACATTTAAACATTACATTTAGAAGTAATGTGACAATGTGGTCACATGGTAGTAGTTATTGTTATTCAAAATTTTATGAGTTTATGATTTTACTTGATTTTTTTTTTTTTTGTCAACAGGATAATTGTACTCTCCTTCCACCAATCAGTGACTATTGTAATGGATTTATGTTTTAGGTATTTGTATATATGGTCTAGAGTTTAGAGTAAACAACTTATAAGAAGTTATAATGTAGGGTTTGATTATTAAAGTTAAGTTCACTATAAGGTGATGTTAAATTTTGAGTATTTTGAGTCATGTATGTCATTGACATTAGGAAATGGATTCATGAGAAAGAAATATAGGAAATGGATTGACATTAAAAGTCGAAAACATGAGTTTACCTTTAGGGTTAGATTTAAGGTTTATATGTTCAACATTGAAAATGTCAAACTTGCACAAAAGTGTAAAATTGTGAATATATTAAATGTTTGATAATATTTTTTCTTTACAGTTTTAAATAATCTTAAGAAAATATTCGATTTAGGTTTTGAATACTAAACTCCTTTGAAGTCTACTAAACTTTTGTATACTGCAATGGAAGTCTACTATTCAAAACCTAAAATTATGACATAATTGGAATAATTTTACCCTCCATATATAAACGCAATTCACTACAATCTAACCCTAGTTTTGGAAAAAAAACTCCCAACACCCTCTCTCTCTCTCTCTCTCTCTCTCTCTCTCTCTCTCTCTCTCTCTCTCTCTCTCTCTCTCTCTCTCTCTCTCTCTCTCTCTCTCTCTCTCTCTCTCTCTCTCTCTCTCCAACGGCGCCGTCGTTTCTTCTTCATCTTTTGTCGTTAACCTCCTCCTTCGCCGCCTCTCCGTCGTTGCCGCCAATTTTCCAAATTGGTAAGTCATCATTTGTCTTCTTCTTCTCCGTCTCCATCTTTTCTATCTTCTCTGCATTTATTATTTGTAATTATCTGAAGGTCTACATCTGGTTTTCTTTCGTATATGGTTTGTTGTAGATCTGGAAAATTGTCGTTAACATCTTTCCTCTTTCCGGACTGGTAAGGTTTCAAATATAACTTGCTATTTTTCCAATGTTCATCTTCAAATTTGTTTCACTTTTGTTTCTCTTATTTTTATTGCAGGAGCTTAGGTTGCAGATCTGAGTCTCAAAAGTTTCCCTTGTATCCCTTGATTGCATAGCAGATCTAAGTCTCACAAGTTAGTTTTCAGTGTTTTCCGTGTATCACTTTTGATCTCTGATCTTCCTATATTTCTTACTACACAAAAGATTGCGTGAGAAGTCTGCAATGTAGACTTCTCTGGACGTCTACCTTTTATTCATACTAAATTAGCTATTATATATTGTAATCATATATGGGGCAATATAGCTACACACAGATGTCTAGTAGTTTTGTAAGGAGTGTGAGCTCAATTGCTCAGCGAATATGAGGTCGAAGTTCAGGATTTTCCAAATTGTGTAATTGTGGTTTGGTGGTCGTTCTTAAAACCTCCACTTCATTTGATAATACAGGTCGAAGATTATATTGATGTGAAAGTCTTGTGGTAAGATTTTAAGTGATGTTCGATTGTTATTATTGTTTTTTATTTATAAATGTGTTTGCTTATTTTTTTTTATGTTAATGGGTTTTATAGGTTGGTCTTTTCCATATCTTGAAGTGGTCGGATGAGGCTCTAATGGAGGAATTTAAAGATATGAGGCTTGTGGTGGAAAACAATTGTGAGTTAATTCGTCACTTAATAATTAACAAGAGACAAGCCATAGTAGATTGTGTTAATATACTACCAATGGAAACGATTCTGCGTAACCTTCACAAAACAGAGACATCGTTAGCTCAACTAAAGGAAGTCTCGAGAACCGTTACAGAGGCGTCGAGGTTAAGGATGTTGTGCTGGTGTGCCTAATCATCGTATGTGTGATGAGTTTGGTTTGTGTTTGGTGGACAAGATCCTAGTTTATTATAAGCCGAATGCTCCTCAGCCACTGGAATCTGCCCAGGTACCGCTTTCGGTAACCTATCCAAAACCTGAGTTAACATCCTCGCCAAACGATCATCTGGACCCTGGGACACACCTGCAGCAACACCCCCACCCGGGCCTCCTGCAACGCCATCTGCTCATGTACCACCACCGGTACCAACACATTCCTCTGACACTGTCCCCGATCCCTTATTATACGTCTATGATCAACCCCCCAGCTCTGACGACTCCCTCTAAGCCACCCACTCGAAAGACGTGCTCAGACGTCCCCGACCACGACACCAGCCCACACGGCCACGACCTCTGGCACTACAACCACGATCTCTCTGAATTCTAGCCATCAGACCTGCACTTCCCAAAGCAATGGTAAGATTTTAGAATTTGCAACCAATCAAAATCAACTTACCGCGGAATCTCTTCAAATGCTGAAAAAGAATGATTCTAAGACTACCAACTGATTAACAACACATAATCAATTAAACACATAGTCTCAGACATTCAATTACAGTGTCCTAAAAACGTCGAGGCTCTGATAACAAAATGAAACAACCAACCTTTTTTTTTTAATTCTAACGATGCAGAAATTCTCAAACAATTATTCATTAAACCAAAATACCAAATTCAACAAATTAATTCTAGCAACCTAAACACCATGTTCACAAGAAACTAGAACAACAAAGCTAACAACCCTATCATCCTCTTCTCTGGCCTAGATTCCGCGATCACACATTTCTTTTACCTGCAACACATGAAAATAAGAGGTGGCTGAGTATTATCACAAATACTCAATGAGGCGATCATCCCATCTACCGGTTACATAATAAGGGAAAAAGAATGCCAATTACTACGCGATCAAACAACAACCAGCAATATTCAAAAATTTAACAATACAATAGGTGGTATCGATCGACACACCACTATGGTGTCGATCGACAATTCAATACGAGAATTCAGAAATCCCAATAGGGTGTCGATCGATACCCCACACAGTGTCGATCGACACTCCTTACACAATCACAAATCATCGTGATATCAACTTGGGTGTCGATCGACACTACCACTAGGTGTCGATCGACACTCCATAGTGTCGATCGATACTCCATAGTGTCGATCGACACTCCTCGCAGAAATCTAAATCGAGTCAAATCCTCTCGCGACTCGATTTTGTTTCATCATACAAGCCGATTTCCCACAGAAACCACACGATAATCACAGAAATAATCACATGAAATCAATCATAACTCATAATCCAATCATTCGGTAACCTAACACTCTAATCCCATAACCACGATCACGTACTCACCTTTCTTTGAACGATAAAGGAAGGAACGGCTATGAACACAGACTCAAACCCCACCAAACTTCTGATTCCCTCGTTGGAACCACAAGGAAAACGTAGCAACTTCACACAACTGATCATACGAGACTTTACTAGCGAAAACGACGAAGAACGGATCACCAAAATCCTTTGAATCTTTCACTTCTCTCTCAGACACGTTTTCTTTGATATTCTACCTCTACCACACGACCACAAATTGCCCAAAAGTATATATACACGAGCCCTAGGTTTTATCCAAACCACCTCGCACAAACCGGGCAATTTAAGACAAACGAAAATTAATCTGAAACATTGGTGTCGATCGACACCCCTCCCAAATTACTATAATTTAGGTTTTGGGATGTTACAATTCTCCTTCACTAATCTGGATTCAACCTCGAATCCCGCAAACCGTCTATCCAAAGACTGAAAACTTGACCCCACATGGTCAAAACCACTAGATATCCTCACCGATCCCAGAACTCATATCTAATCCTACATTTATAGAAACGTTTTCCAGCCATTTACTACTCTTAACTTATTATCACACTACCTTGCTCTCAGGACGCATCCTTTAGCAACCAACGTACCAACTACCCATGGTATCCAAGGAAATACTTTTCCCTCTGGACTTATACTGAGACCCACTCATCTCTAATAAGTCCTCGGAGAACTACTCTCTCCAAAAGAAATGCAGGGGAAACACATTCTTCTCAAAAGACCCACCCATCTCCAGGTACTTTTACTGAAACCCACACGTCACCGATAAGTAAGGATCTCACCATACTACACCGAGACCCACCCGTCACCGGTAAGTACCACCTCGATACTACACTGAGACCCACCCGTCACAGGTAGATCCGTCAGAGACCCACGCGTCTCCCGAAAACGGTATTGAGTTATTCGGAAATATTACAGTCCCTAGAGTAATACATTCTAAAACGCCTATAAACATCTATGACTAGATCTGCCCCACGTGGCTAAACTCGATACTCCCCACCCAAAATATCATCCAAAACACAACCCATACTAGTCAATTTACACATAACGCTTATAAGAATCACATATCTTATAATAACACAGGAAAATAAATAAGGAACTCCAACTTATAAATTTCCAAAAATGTATATCGTTACGACGAAACAAAAAATACATGAAAATAAACCACAATAGATCATGCTAACACCAAAAATCTGGAACCACAAAGATAAAAATTTGCGACCTGCTTGTCGAACCACTTCTTGAACTTCAACTTCACCTTTGCCTCTGGCTCCCAAGTCTCATCTTCTATACCGCTACAGTCCCACAAGACTCTCAACAACGGTATCCTCTTCCGGCGCATAACCTTTTCTCTCCTCACGAGAATCCTTAGAGGAACTGCTGAAACTGTCAAATTAGGCTGAAGATCCTCCGGAATCTTAACTACCAACTCCTTTGACTCATGCAGGCATTTCCTCAACATCGACACATGGAAAACCTTATGATCGAAGGTAACTCTAACCGATAAGCCACCGGTCCAACTCGCTCTACTACCTTGAACAAACCCATAAACCACGGACTCAGCTTGTTCTTTACTATGGATCTGTAAGGACCCCTCAACATAGCCATCTGCAGATACACACGATCTCCAACTGCGAACTCAAGCTCTCTCCGCCGCTTATCGGCATACCTCCTCTGCCAATCCTAAGCCTCCTTCATGTTCAGCTTTAAAACAAAAATCTTCTCCGTCATTTCCTGAACATAGGCCGCACCATAAATACTCCTCTCCCCCCCCCCCCCCCCCCCCTCCCCCCCACTTGGGTCCAGCATAAAGGTGTCCTACACAACCTCCAATACAACGTCTCATATGGAGTCATCCCAATACTTGTCGTTATACGCAAACTTAGCCAGGCACAGATGATCAACCCAGTGACCATCCCAATCCAGGACACACATCCGCAGTAAATCCTCTAAAGTCTGAATAGTCCATAATCATATGCACCTTAGTGCCCATCTCTGTCTGAAAAGCTCTCCAAAACTCAAACGCAAACTTAGGATCCCGATCTGACACAATACTGGTTGGCACTCCATGCAGCCTAACAATCTCTTTCACAAGTTTTTAGCCAAAACCGCAGCTCCATCGGTCTTCTTAATGGCTAGAAAATATACCGACTAAGTCAGACAATCCACTATAACCCATATAGTATCATAGGTTCGCGAGTTAGATAATCCTACCACAAAATCCATCGTGATCATATCCCTATTCACCTCGGGAATGATAACTATGCAACTTACCACTCGGAAACTGATACTTCACTTCCACCAGCTCACACTTATCGCTTGTTGCGATCTACTCGCCGATAAAACATGGAATTACACCCGCATCCGAATGTCCTTATCTCGTCTCAGGATTATGCCACGATCAGACATTGATTACTTATACTCATACCGACATCATCACACTCTCGGGACGTCTCCTTCGAGGTAACGATGCCGATGCCACTCTACTCTCAGGACGTCTCCCTCAAGCTCTGGGTATATAAAAGAAAAACGCTTTCTATAGTGTAATCCATTCTGATGTGTACAAGCACATAAACTAAAAGTACCTCCCGGTATTAACCTGCCCTTTCATACTCTAATATATCATCTCTGCTCATACTGTACACTTGGTGAAAACACCCGATCTTCCTCAAAATCCAACCATGACCCACGGAGCTTATCACTAATCATATATTTATGCGCATGATACAGACATCTATTCCTCTTAACTTATTTTGTACCTTGACACTCGCAAGACACATCCTGGAGCTGTTAGATCCGCACCCTGATACTCGCATGACGCATCCTCGAGCTATCAGGTTGTCACCCCTAGACTCACAAGACGAATCAGGTTGTCACCCCTATACTCAGACCCTAGTCACACCCTCCTGAGTCGCACGGATATTATACATGAGGTCCTTCACTGCAGCCCTCTGCGGATCAAACACAACATCCCACTGCTGCTCAACACTGCAGCCCACTGCTGCTCAACACTGCAGCCCACTGCTGCTCAACACTCTTGGGGGATAATACATAATCGCAAGGTGCTAGACAAGCTCACAAGTGCCTCAATATCCTGAAGCATCAATGTACACTGCATAAGGCTTACCTGGCTCGGCAACGCCAAAATAAGTGTACTCATCGACACTTCCTTCAGCCTCGCAAAACTGTCCTCACATTCCTGAAAACAACAAACGAGACATCTCTCCTGCCCACATCGTTTTAGACTGCGCCATACACGCAATCCCTTGACGAATCTTCGATAATCACTCGCTAGACCAAGAACTCCTTGTCTCGGTAGCATATGACGCTCTAGGTCAATCACTGATAGCCTCAATCATAGCCAGATCCCCAGGAACGTCTTCTGTAGAAGCAACACGGCGAGGAAACCCCATCTTTCGCTCCCAAAAACTACAGTTACTTAACTTTGCAAAAAGCTTCTGCCAACTTTGCTTATAATTCCTATAAGATGCTTTAGACAACGGCGTTGTCCCGGGCTCTAGATCAACCATGAAAAAATCAGACCAAGACGATGGTAATCCCTTCAGCGGCCGAACATCCTTGAAGAACCCGAACCACCCGAATATCTCTCACCGCAACCTCACAAACAGACTTCAATACCATATTCGTAGCCAGATAAACCTTACAACCTTGGCCAGTCATCCGCTCTGCCTGAATGGCAGGGATGACAAGACTCCCAAAAGTGGGTCTCACGTATCAAAACACCAATCTCGATCCCTCATGCTCAAACACCGCGCGACCCCGGTATCGCACCAACCAGTCCATTCCCAGAATGTCATCATATCACTTTAGTGAATTAATACGAAATCCACCACAAGCCAAAGATATAAGCAAAAATCATCTTATAAATTTAAAATGAAATAATCATTTCAACACCAACGAAAATGATAACAATCCAAAACACTAAAGCCAAAGCTGAAATTATGAAACAGAAAAACAAAAGAACAGCAACAGAGATAAAAGACCCCTAGCTCAATCCTCGTCTTGCTCTCTCAGGTTCTCCTCAATTACTGCAGTTGCCTTAACCAATTCCTCTAACGAGGCGAACTTGGAAGCTCTGCATGACATCTTTAACCCCAACTTAAGTCCCCCCGTGAACTTCCTCATCTGAGCCCGCTCTTCGTCCATGCCTCTACCTGCATAAACCACTAGCATGTCGAACTCAGCATAATACTCGCCTACCGACCGGTCTCCGTGAACCAGTTCCCAAAAGTGCGTCTCTAACCGATCCACTGCCTCTTAAGAAAAATACCTGGAATGAAACTCAGCCAAGAATTCTCCCTAAGTCCACAATGTCTTACTCCTCCGGGCCTCAACACTCCTCCACCAAAGATGTGCATCACCCTCTAAGAAGTGTACTGCTATATCCCCTCGATACTCATCACCACACCTGATAGAGTGAAAGCTACGCTCTACCGTCAACCTCCACTCATCAACTATCTCAGGTCCCCCTCCTCCCGAGAAAGACAAAGACCCGATGCTCATAATCTCATTTAACATCGCTCGATAAGCCGGATGCTCCTCAACCACTGGAATCTGCCATGGTACCGCTCTCTGTAACCTCTCCAAAACTGGGCTAACATCCTCGCCAACCGATCATTTGAACCCTGGGCCACACCTGCAGTAGCACCCCCACTCGGGCCTCCTGCAACGGCATCTGCTCCTGTACCACCACCAGTACCAACAGACACTCTGACACTGCCCCCTGATCCCTCATGATACGTCTGCGAATCAGCCCCCCGCTCTAGCGACTCTCTCTGAGCCACCCACTCGAAAGACGTGCTGACACGTCCCCAACCACGACCCCGACCTACCCGACCACGACCTCTGGCACTACAGCCATGACTTCTCAGAATTTAAGCCATCAGACTTGCACTTCCCAAAGCATAACTAAGATTCTAGAATTCACAACTAATCAAAATCAACTTACCGCGAAATATCTTTAAATGCCGAAGAATATGATTCTAAGAATACTAACTGATTAACAACACATAGTGGTGTGTCGATCGACACTTCAATGCAAAAATTCAAAAATCCCAATAGGGTGTCGATCGATACCCCACCCAGAGTCGACTGACATTCCTTACACAATTACAAATCATCGCGATATCAACTCGGGTGTCGATCGACACTACCACTAGGTCTCAATCGACACTCTTCGAAGAAACCTAAATCGAGTCAAATCCTCTCGCGACTCAATTACGTTTCATCAAGCGAGCCGATTTCCCACAGAAACCACACGATAATCATACAAATAATCACATGAAATCAATCATAACTCATAATCCAATAATTCGATAACCTAACACTCTAATCTTCTCACCACGATCATGCACTCACCTTGCTATGAACGATAAAGGAAGGAACGACTATGAACACAGACTCAAACCCCACCGAACTTCTGATTCCCTTGCCAGAACCACAAGGAAAATGTAGCACCTTCACACAAACGATCACACGAGACTTTTCTAGCGAAAACGACGAAGAACGGATCACCAAAATCCTTCGAATCTTTCACTTCTCTCTGAGACACGTTCTCTCTGATATTCTGCCTCTACCACACGGCCACAAATTGCCCAAAAGTATATATACACGAGCCCTAGCTTTTATCCAAATCTCCTCACACAAACCGGACAATTTAACACAAACCAAATTAATCTGAAATATTGGTGTCGATCGACACCCACCACTGGTGTTGATCTACACCCCTCCCAAATTACTATAATTTGGTTTCGAGATGTTACAACCTTCTTGGAGTGTGTATCGAGATGGATCCAACTGTTGATGACCTAGGAGCAGCTTGCACTTTAGTTATCTTGCCTTATATGCTGGCAACATTGAAGGGAGTAAAAATACAACACATGTGTGGAAAATAAAACTTGGCGAGGCTGGTTATGGATCTAGATGGTTTTCTGAGATACTTGCAAGAATTTTATAAAGTCGGCGAAGGAAGATGAGTTGATGAAGACGTCATATTACATTGAGGGTTTTCTTGAAGTACTCCAAGTGTGGATGTACATGGCTTTACTAGATCTTGCTATTGAAATAAGTCAGCTTATACCACATAACCCAAATGCACTACACCTTCCATTCAAAGGATCCTAATTCCGCAAGAACCACCAAATATACATAGAGAAGCATTTATGTACTCTCTATATGTCCTTTCTTCTCTCAAGTCTTTTTTGTTTTTCAAGGTTTTTTGGTTTTTCTTTTGTAGACTCATATACAGATCTTTGTAACAACGGTTAATGTTGATGACATTTTCCTTTTAAGGACGATGATTTTTAATATCCTTTCATCAAAAACATTGTCGAAGTTGTCTATCAAGGTGCCTGGACCTGGGCGCTATCTCGGTGGCTTTTGTGAAAACTGAGACAGGTACTGCGTAGACTTCATGCAGACTTACTGTTGACATCATTTCCCTAACATAAATTCCTTTTGTCGTTTTAGTCTCTAATTTAAGCTCATGTATGATGATGTGATAAACATGCCCAGTGAAGTCTGAACCTGTTAGCCAACCAATTGGACAAAGCCACAAGAGAAAGATATCCCGCTCTTCGTCTTCTGGTAATGGTGGTGAAGATCCATTGTCGCAGGTGGTAAAGAACTTATTATCCAACATTGATGCTTTATTTACCAAATTCAAAAACCAGATACGTGATGGTTTTAGTGGATGCGAGAAGAAGGTCAAAGTGATATCTGATAAGGTATCACCTCTTGAGCAATCAAAAGAGGATGGCAAAGGTGGAAGCAAGGAGCATGTGGTGTCCAATGCACCAGCCGTTCAGGACGAGGACAAAACCAAGGATCTGCAGCCACCTCATGGTTCTGATGTTGGGGTTAGTAACAAACCCTCTCTCAAAACTCAACTAAAAGTCCGTTGTAGCCAAAGGCAAGCCCAAAAGAAGTAGTATAATCGTACGTTGTTGTTGTTGGTGTTTTGACATTTAAGTTTGTTGTTGTTTAACTAATTTTCATTTGTTGCATTGTTGTTAAGTACTTGTTAAGCGCATTTGTTTAATATATGTTAAGTACGTTTGTTTTCTTCAAGGTTTACCTATTTTTATAACAAAATTGTTAAGTAATTTTGTAAATGACCTAGATATAGAAATTTAAAGTGAGAGTATGAATTCTGGTGAGCCATGTGTAATGTTTCTTAAGAACATAATACAACCACCCAAATTTATAGCGGTTTAGAGACACAATTAAGTTGGGCAAAAAAATGCAGCTTTGCTTGTGGCACAGGCTAAGAGTGAAAGGTATATGAAGCTTTCTCCCTCACAAGTTTCCCTTTTCATAGGGGATAAAACCGCATAATCCATCGTTCCACAAGGAAAAGGATATAATCCTTTTGATCTTGTTGATATCCGAAAGGTGATGGTGATAGACGATTTGGTAAAAGATCAACCGTAAGTTATCGAAATATTCTTGTATTAATTCGTATACTATCTAAGGTATTATGTTATTAATTTACCCTCTGATTTTTTGGTATATAGAGCTTTCCCAGATCTAGTGTCGCACAACACAACCGACTGGTTCTGGATTCTGCGTACACCGACTGAATGGCTCAAAGACATTGTATGTATCTTCACCAGTAGATTTTTGTTCTATACTTGAATCGTAGTCATCTAATGTAGACTTTGCTAGTAGATTTCTGATGTAGACAGACTAATACATGCTTTTCTATTTTCTTGTTTCAGCACTTTGATGCTGCTATAAACCTACTTAGGCTACGATTCTCGAAGCATTCGGAGTGGTTTAGGAGCAAAGTCATATGTTTCGTTGATACTCTCTTCACCACCATGTGGACGAGTAAGTACCTAGACTTTAAGGAAGCCTCCAAATGCAGATGGGTCTAGTAAGCTCTTACCTGCTGGAGCTGCCGATTACTTTATAGGTGCAGAACCGGCATATTCCAGATCAGACAAGGAATGGGGACTGGAAGTCGATGAGATCTACTATCCATTTTTCGTTAAAAAGAATCATTGGGAGGTTTTGTGGATTTCAATTCCAAAGCGTCACATAGTTGTGTGAGACAGTGTTGTGAATTATGCTAGTGAAATGGAAAGGTCCGAGTTAGTGGAGCTTATAGCCGTCATGTTGCCTTATCTTCTTCGTGAGTCATGTCATGTAGAGAAAAGGAAGGTAAAGAGATAATAAGGTGTGAATCCGAGCATTAAGAGCTCAGAAATCCGTTGTTGAGCCATTAAGAGCTCAAAAATGATTGTTCATGGTGGTTGGAAAATTGATGAAGATGGCATTTACGTAAATAAGTTAATTTCTTTGGTTTTTGAGTCTTTTCCAAGTTTTCTGTTTTACCCCAAAAAAATTTGGAAAGTAATGGCATTTTGTTAATAAGTGAAAATGAAAGGGAGGGATTTGGGAGAAAGTGGTAAAATATAGAGATGGAGAAAAAGAGGTTTAGTTTTGCATTTGACCATAAATTGAAGGTTATTTGTGAAACAATCTCAAAAGAGTTTATATAGAGCTCAACTTTTATATCATAACAACATTTATACATATTTGATAGCTAATTTGAAGTTACAAATTTTTTTAAATAATTGCAAACTGTTAAAATTGAAATAATTTTATTTCTTGATACATTTTAAACCAAATTTTTGAGTAAACTGAAGTCAATTTATCTCAATTAGACTTTGGTTTGGATCGAATATTCTTCTCATCAGAGTTTTTTTTTTAATTTTTTTTGTTTTAATGTTAAAATCATCAAAAAAATTTATAACAGCTAAAATTCTCATGTTTAGTCGGATCTAAAATCGGGTCACAAACCCATATTAATTCGGATAAAAATAGTTAAATAATCACTTCAAAACAATAAATCATTGTTTGGATAAATAAGCATAAATTTTTTTATCTGATTGAGATATACACATTTAATTTTGAATTGGTAGGAAAATAGACATTTAACTTTTGTTTCAGAGAAGTCTATGTGAAGGATAAAGTTTAGAGGACACACACACATATATATATGTTATAGTTGGAACGCTAATGAACCAAAATGTGATTCTTGGTGCGTGCGTTGATCGACGCAGAGTGTGTAGCGATCGACGCAGAGTGTGTAGCGATCGACGCAAGTTATTTTGGTTCAGACCGGTTCGATTTTTAATCGTTCGGTTTGTGTGGTTTGGGTTATGGAATCCTAAGAGTGTGTTTATAAACTCATGGAGCCGTGTTTATTAGCAGAAAAGAGAAAATTTGGTTAGTTTTGAGAAGAATTGAGAGAGATAAGTGATTCGTGGTCCGAAAAGGTTGATTTGAAGCTTAGAGAGTGAGGTTTTGTCTTTATGGTGAGTCCTTAGTGAAGAGGTAACGAAAATCAGACTTTTGAGGTGTTGTTTCTCTGATTTTCGTGGTGGTTCATCATCATATACTAAATCTATATGAATCCTTAAGGTTAGTGCGCGACCATGACTTATCTGGGTAAATGAAACACTAGAATCATTGATTTTTGTGTATGGATTTGTTGGATGTTGAGCTTGTGATATTGTCTATGTGATTTTGTGGCTTTTGGTCTGTTTTATTGTTGTGTGTTTGTAGGTTTCGACTCTAAATGTGAATGAAAATCGAACCAGAAAGGAGAAGGTTCGATTTCACGATTCTGCAGCATGGGTCGATCGATATAGTGTGTGTGTCGATTGACACAATAGTGATTTTCGTGAATTTCATTTTATATGTTATGTCTCGACTTTGTTGAATTGAATCGTTAATTGAATTGTCGTTCTATTATGCATGTGTGTATAGTCGGTATATGAATTAACCGTCTCACTGAGTATTTATGATAATACTCACGCATCTCGTTTTTCCATGTGATGTAGGTAAAGGGAAAATGTGACCGAGGGATAATTGCAATGAAGAAGAGGGTGATTTAGGGTCTCGTTTATGTGGTTTTACGTTTTAGAACCTGGTTTATGTTGTTGGTTGTTTGCAATTGTTGAATTTAGAATTTGATATTGGTTAGCACTTGATTTTGGTTAAATTGAATATTGTCTTGTTTTAATGATTTATTGGTTTAATTGCTCGTTTAGTTGATGTTATGATTTTCGTTGGTTGATGATTGAATTGCTGGTTTAATTGAGTTGGGAATTAGATATTTATGGAAATATTTAATTTGGAATTAAATGTAAAAAAAGGATGGTTATGTTGTTTTAATAGTTCTCGTGGGGCTAATAAATAGTTTTTTTGATCATTTGACTATCCTTTAAATTCAAATAAAATAAGTATAAAAAAAAACTAGTTACGTTTTAAAAAAAGATATTTTTTAATTATTTTATTTCTTGTACTAATAATTTAAGGTTGAATTCTTTTTATCAACATTTTCTATTCATTGTATAATTTTATTTCAATGAAATTTTTTTATTTTCCGTTCTAAACAAAAATCATCACCAACTACTCTAAACTAAAAATATATTTTCAACCAAAAAGAAAACTCCTAAAATAATATACCATAACAAAACTAAAGAAATTGTGGAAGTACTTTGGCCTACTATTCCAATCAGCATTAATTAATATTTCTACATCCGGAGGTCAGGGTTCGATTCCTAGACATGCAGATGAATGAAGACAAGTTTACATGAGATTTCCAACTCTACAAAATTAGAACTGTTCGCCGTTATTCTACGTAGTGAAGGTAGAGGATATCAATCATGAGCATGGAGCACATGATGTGTCTCTAGTAGGAGTGGCCGTTCGGTTCTTCGGTTCAGTTTTTCGGTTTTTTTGTTTTTTGGTTCTAGCTAAAATGAATCCGTATAGAACCATATGAGTTAGAGTTCGGTTCGGTTCGATTTTACTTCGGTTCAGGTTCGGTTCGGTTTCATATTCAGAGAATCATATTAGAACCGAACTTCTTCGATTTGGGTTCGGTTTAAATTCGGTTTTGGTTATTAACAGAATAACCGAATCAAAACGTAAACAAATCAAGTGCCGAATAAAAATACGTAAAGCGTTTTGAGTATAAAGTCCATAATGAAACATCAAGTGGAACACAAAATGAAACACAAAATCCATAAGCATAAAATGAAACACAAAATATCTTAGGACCAAAACATAAAATCTTAAATAAAACATAAATTCTTAATTTATGTTTCGGATATTTTGGTTATCCGTGGATTTTTGGTTCGGTTCGGTTCGGTTTCGGTTTCGGTTTTACGGTTCTAAACACATAAGATCCATTGGGTATTTTAAAAAAATCGGTTCGAACTCGGTTCGGGTAATATAAGTTCGGTTCGGTTGGGTTTTTCGGTTCCGGATATTCTTGCCCACCCACTCTTTAGTATAGAGGAGAAATAAAAAGATCAAGATCCTCTTTTATGATGTAGAAAGTGTAGTATTTATAGACCTTTAAATGTTGGGATTTGGATAACGGGTACCTTGTTCCTGATCCAACCTAGGTATGCTTCCTCGGGTGTGGATATGTCAGTTGCGCTTGAGTGCTTTTGTTGTGTCTCCTCTTACTATAGGCCACTAATCTGACCATTGCGCTCTGAATTCTCGTATTATCAACAGTGTAAGCTGCTCCGGTTCAGGTGTCAGGGTATTCCGTAGAGTCAACTTGATTATGCCTAATTGCCATCCATGATATGGGTACCTGTTTTTATCCTATTACGTGTAGAGTAAACCAGGGTTTCACCCATTCATCTAGAATTCAAGCGTTAAAATGAGAGTGAAACATAGTTTGATTGGAGCTTTAGATATTCTCTACCTTGTCTGTCACCTTGATAGGAGGACCTATGCTACATGTTCTTTTCTAGGGTAGCGGTTCCCCGTGCTGGTTTTCATACCTGCCCCCAGGTCTTTTACCTCTGGATAGCAAGGCCGCTTTACTGAGCCTAGATTTCCTCTTCGACAGATCTGCTTTCTTGTAAAATCATGCCCAGATTAGCGAGGGATATTGTAGAGTCAGGCTTAAAGCTTGAATGGGCTCTTGTTAGAATGATATCACAAGGATACAATACATATTCAGAATTAAGGGGCCCTTAATTTTTATTTTTATTTTAATTTGGAGACCTTTGACAAATCTTTTTGTAACCCCTTATGAACAACACTGCAAACCAGTGGCAACTCCGATGTGAAACCAAAACTTACTTTTCATGTGAAAATTCTCAAATCTCTCGATCACTTGTTGGAAGCTTGTAGTACTTGTCCTTCACTCGTCTTGATAATGAGTTTGCAGTGAATTGATTATCGCAATTTATACATTCTCCTATATTGGATCACTAGCAAGCTGCCAAAATAATACTACATTATTATAACGACCGCGAACCGGAATTGTGGATTTTTAGTGTTGTCGATCGACACCATAGGGGTGTGTCGATCGACACAGGGTTTGTGAACCTGAATTAGTGATATTCTGGTGGTGTCAATCGACACCTAGGGTGAGTGTCGATCGACACAACCTTTGGTCGGTACGTTCAGCTCGTTTAATTAGCCAGTTTTGGTGCGGTTTGGGGTTAGAAACCCTAGGTCTTCTTATTTAAAGGACCCAACCGCATTTGTGCCTCATTTTCAAAGAGAAAAACTAGGTTTTGGGAGAGAGAAGAGATAAAAGTTGTTCTTGAGAAAGAGAATTCTGCTCTCAAATCACCTATTTCTCATATTTCGAATAAGGGACACTCAGTTTCAAACTTATTTATCAGTGAATTTAATGAAATGTGAAGTTGTAAAAGGAATTTTTGTGAAGACATTGGATTATGTGAAACACCCAAACTTTTTTTTTTTTATCTAACAATGCTACCGCGGAAACCATTAACCCGATCAAACCAACAGAATGACCAATTAATTTTCATAAAATAAATAACCAATTCAATACACCAATAAACATGATTTAACATTCATTCCGATCCAAAATATCCAAAAGCATTTCTAACAATTCCTAGCGACCTAAACAGGTTCTAAACACAACCACAACAAACTAGAGATCCTAATCATCCTCTCGTCCCAGCCATGATTCCACGATCTTAAACTTTTCCTTTACCTGCAACTCAAAAGGGAAAAACAGAGTTGCGTGAGTATTATCATAATACTCAGTGAAGCGGTCATCCCGCCTACCGATTACATAAATAAGGAAATAGCATGTCAATTACTACGCGAACAACCAACATTCAACAGATATGCAACGATCAACAGATATGCAGCACTCAACAGATATGCAACGATTAACAGATATGCAAATTTTCACAGTTTAACAAGTGGTGTCAATCGACACTCCACCTGGGTGTCGATCGACACTACAATACCAAAACCGAACCCTCGCGATCGAAAAGAGTGGTGTCGATCGACACTGCCACTAGGTGTCGATCGACACTTCTCGCAGAAACCTAGATTGAGTCGAAATCCTCACGAGACTCGGTCCTGTTTCATCAAACGAGACTGATCACGACAAAACTATCACTTGATACACAGAAAACACACATGAATATCAAACAACACAATCACGAATCAATCAAACAATCCCTAACAAACTAATCCCGTAATCGTGATCACGCACTCACCTTAGCTTTAAACGAAGGAAAGGAAATGAATTGACCACGAACTAACGACGAACAGAGCCTCTACCCACTGCTACAGAACGATCCGAGCGATTCCCTCACAAAATCACGAAGAACGATGATCCCTACGGCCCTAAAACTCGAATGAACGATGTCTCGAGGATTTCTTTGCAACAATCCTCAAGAACGATTGAATTCTCTCTCAACTAAGATTCTCTCCTTTTTCTCCTCCCACCCTACGGCCACAAATACGGCGACACGTATTTATACAAAAGCCCTAGGGTTTCCCTTAACCGTGACGCAAATCGAGCGATTAATTTTAAAACCGACTAAACCGTTGAACTTGGTGTCGATCGACACCCACAGCTGGTGTCGATCGACACCCCCTTACCAAAATCAGAATTTTGGTTTCGGGATGTTATAATTCTCCCCTACTAAACTAGATTCGAACTCGAATCCTAAGACACAAGACTCCACACTCTGGCGGCCCCGGCCCATACCAACAGAGATTCTCACATAATCTCCAAAGTCCACAACTAAACCAACGCTCTACACACGTTTTCATATATTTATTATGTTTTAACTCATCCACACACACACACACACACCCTAAGGAAACACCATCCCTCTGAGAGAACTACCGTTTCTCAGCACTATAGAGGAAACCACCGTCCCAATATAGGTTCTCAATACTATAAAGGAAACCACAGTCCCAATATCAGTACACAGGAAAACCACCATCTCCTGGAGAGAACCACTGTCTCTTAGTATGTATACAAGAAACTACCGTCCCCGATACATACTCTGGAAAGCCACCGTTCCCAGATAATGAGTCAACCGTAATAAATTCCAAAACGTCTACCCATATCATCAATAAGGACCAAAATCTAAACAGCATAAACGCGCAAGGCTCTTAGCCCGGAATACCATAATGCAACATTTCCTAATCCTGACTAGGTCTGTCCAATTGATCGCACAACAATCAAACAAGAACATGTACAACCAGTTGTAGACCTAGAATTGGATCGATCGATTGTGCAACAATCAAACAAGAACAAGCACAACCAAGACATTACATCCGATATCAAAGAGGTCTGTATCCTGTCTCATGTTTATGCCACGGTCAGATATTGATTACTCATACTTATACCATCATCATCACACTCTCAGACGTCTCCTTTGAGGTAACGATACCGATGCCACTCCACTCTCAGGACGTCTCCCTCAAGCTCTGGCTCTATATAGGAAAATATTTCCTTAAAGTAATCAACACATACGTGAGCAAGCACCTGAAAACTAGGAATACTTTCCTTGATAATAACATACAAAAACCTACTTTAGCAAAACAACTCTACTCCAACTGAGACCTAGCTAACAAACCAACCATCCTCCATGACCCCACTCACCTCTGAAGAGCCTCACCAAACGAAACACCAACGCACGACCCGGATATCTATTGCTCTTAACTCAGTCTACACCTGACACCCATAGGACGCATCTTGTGGCCGATCAGGAAAACATACCGTTCGCACTCTCAGAACGCATCCTTCGAGTCAACGGTATCTGGGAAACTCACATCCCAATCAACATACCGAAGAGCTCACATATCCTCAAAACACATGAGTTATTTGGGAGCGCAGTCCCTAGAGCAATAAATACCGAGCACTGAATAACAAAAATTGGACTACCCAACAAGGGTTCAAATCCACTCCAGACGCCTCAGCGTAACCATCCATCGGCCGATACACTTGAACGTCCCATTCGAAGAGACCTGAAAACTAAACCGACTGCCATAACTTACTCTTGCTCGAACGACCAAACACTTTGGTTTCCAGAACTAACCTCGGATGCATTGCCTGATCCTCGTGAACTCTGCTTCTTTTGCTAACCCAGATAACCTCCCGATAACTGAAATGCTCCTTGCTCGTTCTGAATACCATCCTCCGAATAATTGATCTCCAAGTCTGGATATGATGTTACGCGAGAGACCAAGAACTCCTCAAAATACTGGTTTGCCATCCATTGTGATGAACCTTAAACCTTCAGATATTCCACTCTGCCTTCCTGCAACCAAAATCGGTGCTCCTCCTAACCGCACTTGCTCGACTCCGCATACAGCTTCTGCTCCCGAGCCTCTACAGAACCAAACACAATGAACCTTATGCTCCTCAGGATTCCCCGAATAGTTTTAAATATAAACGCTGAGTACGAAACGAACAGTTCCCAAAATTCCTTGATCATGTCGCAATAATCTCGTACGTACCGCAAGTGCATTTGTTAAGCCGAAAAGCATAAGCACAACTCGAAATGCCCATTACTTGTCTAGATTCGCCATTAACCTTTTATGCAACATTTTTAATCCAACTGGGCCTGGCGGTCGATCGTACAACAATCAAACAAGAACATGTACAGCCACCCGTCAGTCCCGACTACGCAACATTCTTAATCCAAACTAGGTCTGGCGGTCGATCATACAACAATCAAACAAAAACATGTACAACCACCCGTCAGTCCCGATTTGGATTTCACAAATGCTACATCTGTTACCAGAACTCCATCTAAGGCCTAGCCTGACCAGCGATACTTCGTCTCACAACTCGAGCCTCCCAAACCGTCTATCACAGACCCTACACTTGACCTATCCAGTCAACACTACTCAAGATCCTCACCCAATCCTCATAATCTGTCCAACATGGACTAAAATCCTGACCTAACTAGGCTAATACCACACAAGATCTTCCCCTAATCTCTGAGGCTCCGTCTAATCCACACAAGAAAACATACCGCTCGTACTCTCGGGACGCATCCCTCGAGCTAACGGTATCTGGGGAACTCACCTCCCCGCAAGAGATCTCACATCCCTCGCTACCTATTCTGGGAACTCACTTCCCAGAAAGTATACAGGATAACACACCTCTCCTTTAATTAGAGCCGCCTCACGGGGTATAGTCTCGATATTCTCAGCTTGGAATATCCTCAAAGAAACGACCCACACTGGTCCACACATATAAAATACATCTACGAACCACACGCCTCATAACTCATATGAAAATAAATAAGGTACACCATCTTATAAATTTTCAAAAATGTATATCGTTTCAACACCAACGAAAATACACAAAACCAGAAACAACAACGCAAAGCTCAAAAACTGAAACTGGAAACGAAACCCAAGAGGAAGAACAACTGCTCAACCATAGACCTGCTCTTCTAGGTCTTTCTCAAGCACTACAACTGCCTCCACCAGCTCCGCCCTCGATTTGAACTTGGAGCCTCTCCATGCCTTCCTCAGCTCAAGCCTAAGTCCTCCTACAAACTTACCCATCTGAGCTCGCTCATCATCCATGCCGCTACTCGCATATACCACTAGCCTGCTAAACTCAGCATAATACTCACGAACCGACCGGTCTCCCTGAACTAGCTCCCTGAACTGCATCTCTAACTGATCCACTGCCTCTTGAGGAAAGTACCTGCCATTAAACTCAGCCAAAAATTCTCCCCAAGTCCACACAGTTCGTCTCCTCCTGGCCTTGACGCCAGTTCACCAGAGATAAGCATCTCCATCCAAAAATTCTACCGCCAGATCCACACGGTACTCATCCAGACATTGGATAGAACAAAACCTTCGCTCCGTCCTCAACCTTCACTTGTTGGTTCTCATTGGTCCCCCTCCACCCGAGAAAAACGTGGGACCCAAGCCCTGCATCTGATCCAGCATCTCATAAAAATCTGGAGTTTCCTCTGCCACTAGAGTCACTACCGAAGCCTGCACCGGAAATGCACTCGGCAACCGCTCCAAAATCAAGGCTAACATCTTCGTCAAACGATCATCTGGATCCTGGGCTCTCCCTGCAGCAATACCCACACATGGGCCTCCTGCAGCACCAACCGCTCTAGCATCCCTACCAGTACCAGCAGCATCAACCGCCTCACTGACGCTTCCCACTGATCCCTCATGAACCGCTTGCGAAACAGCCACCTGCTCTGGCGTCTCATACTGAGTCACCCACTTGATAGACGAACTAACACGCTCCCGACCACGACCCCGACCTCCACGGCCACCAACTCTGCCACCACGACCTCTCGGACCTCTAGCCATCGCATACTGCACTTACCGAACGCACATTCTAAGCTACTAGAATTCACAGAATAAATGTCAAACAATCACATATCGTGGAATCTCTTTGAAGGCTCGGAGAAGATGATCTAAGACTCTACAACTGACTAAGCACACATAATCAATTAAACACATTGTCTCAGTTCATCCAATTACAACTAGCCCTAGAACCGTAAGGGCTCTAATACTCAGTGAAGCGGTCATCCCGCCTACCGATTACATAAATAAGGAAATAGCATGACAATTACTACGCGAACAACCAACATTCAACAGATATGCAACGATCAACAGATATGCAGCACTCAACAGATATGCAACGATCAACAGATATGCAAATTTTCATAGTTTAACAAGTGGTGTCGATCGACACTCCACCTGGGTGTCAATCGACACTCCAATACTAAAACCAAACACCTCGCGATTGAAAAGAGTGGTGTCGATCGACATTGCCACTAGGTGTCGATCGACACCTCTCGCAGAAACCTAAACCGAGTCGAAATCCTCACGAGACTCGGTCCCATTCATCGAACGAGACTGATCACGACAAAACTATCACTTGACACACAGAAAACACACATAAATATCAAAGATCACAATCACGAATCAATCAAACAATCCCTAACAAACTAATCGCGATCACGCACTCACCTTAGCTTTAAACGAAGGAAAGGAAACAAATTGACCACGAACTAACGACGAACAGAGCCTCTACCCACTGCTACAGAACGATCCGAGCGATTCCCTCACGAAATCACGAAGAACGATGATCCCTACGGGCCTAAAACTCGAATGAACGATGTCTCCAGGATTTCTTTGCAACAATCCTCAAGAACGATCGAATTCTCTCTCAACTAAGATTCTCTCCTTTTTCTCCTCCCACCCTACGGGCACAAATACGGCTAAACATATTTGTACAAAAGCCCTAGGGTTTCCCTTAACCGCGATGCAAACCGAGCGATTAATTTTTAAACTGACTAAACCGCAGAACTTGGTGTCGATCGACACCCACAGCTGGTGTCGATCGATACCCCCTTACCAAAATCAAAATTTTGGTTTCGGGATGTTACATTATGCATGTTGCAGTAGCAACAAATCATAAAAAAGTTAGGACTTTATGGTATCACAGAGTCAGTCTCAAGAAGTCAACACACCTCAAAGTCAACATGTCAAGTTGCTTTTGGAGTCATGAGTCTGCAAAAAAAGTTGTTTAGCTCGAGGAAGCAAGTTGCAAGCCTTCGAAAAGTACTGAAAATTTGCAAAAGGTAAAAGGTGCCTTGGGAGCTTCCAGATGTAACGTGTAGTAGATGGAGCTATAGAAAGCAAGTGCCAGTTCAGAATACAACGGACCGACCGTTAGATTTCAGGGGGGAGTCTGCATGTTTTATCCGGAGAGAGTTTTATGCGTATAAGAGGATGTTGCATGCTAGATATTCAAGGTTGTGCTTTTAAAAAGATAAGAAGAAAGATTCGATATTTTTAGGTGTCCTTCGGAGAAGGAGTTTATGTCATGAGAGATTGAACAAATCTTATCATAACTAATTATGGATGTTGGGTTTTTCTTGGGTTTCCTTTCAGACAAAGATTGTTGATTATCTTTGGTTAGTTTTGGGTAGATTAAGGTTGTGTTAACTCTTCTTTGATTGTGTTTTCTTGAGAGAATTCAAGTCGCAGCATTGATGTGTGTAACAGTGTTACGAATTAAATATATGTGTGATTAAGAAAATAGAATCTATGTATTCTATTGTGTCTCATCGTCTCTTACAACTCAATCCTATATTCTAAAGGTTCACACACTCTTAGTTTTTCCATGCCGCTTGTTATTGTGTTTCTTCCAAATGTCATTGAAAAATGTTTGGAACACATAACGCGGGATAATTTTATCTTTGAATCATCCACCAAAAGTTTCACAAGACTGTCTCAAGTAGATATCTAGTTCTTCCTAAACACGACACTTATAGTAAAGGAAAAAAAGGGTTTTTAGGACCTGGACTATTGTCGTCGTGTTATTAAACACCTAATCTTTTAACTATGGCCAATTCAGACCCGAACTCAACAAAAAATAAAATTTAGAACATGAAATAATAACTTATGTGTTAAATTGTACCTAAACCAATTGACCGTTGTCAACATTGACGGAGTGCTGACTAGGAAGACGAGAGCCGACAAGTGGATTCGTTGCTCAGTGATAAAAGTCGACACGTGTACCTAAAACAATGGCCATACTCAATTTAAATTATTTCAAATTTTCCATTTTATACCTCAGGTTTTTTAAAAAATATGAGAGTATAAAATAAAAATTTTTAAATATCAAGAAATGAGAATATATATTATTGAGGTTATAAATGAAATATATGCTTTTAGTTATAATTTTGCTATCATATTATTATGGTTCATATCATTTGTATAATTAATACAAAAACACAATTAACGATTATCGAAAAATACAAAACATGATTAACAATAAAACTTAAAATTCATAAAAAATTTAAAAATAAATTTCGTTTAGAAATATATTTTATTAAAAATAAATATCTTTAATCACATTATTAAAAATAATAATTGAATTATGTTTATTTTTACTATTTGGCTATATTTTATAATGTAGACACATCAAACTCAAACTTTATATCGTAAAATATGACACAAAATTAATAAATTAATTGAATTTACTTTAGTGTATGAAATGGTGAAAGACTTTGGATACTATTAAAGAGATTTGACATCAAAAAAATAATGTTATTTTGTTTGTTTGGGTTAAAACAAATAGATTTCATTTCTAACCTCAATAATATAGATTCTAGTTTTTTTATATATATTTAAAAAATTTTGTTTTATAAACTAATATTTTTGAAAAATATTAAGGTATAAAATGCCACATTTAAAATAGTTTAAGTTGAAATGACCATTTTCATCGTATTAGGTATACGTGTTGGCTTCCGTCACTGCGCATGCAACGAAGCCACGTGTTAGCTTCCGTCGCCCTAGTCAGCAATCCATCAAAGTTGATTAACGGTCAACAGGTGAAGGTACAGTTTAGCACATAAGTTGTTAATTCAGGTTCTAACTTTGAATTTTTGTTGTGTTAAAATCTAAATTGGTTAAAAGATTAAGCGTAAGAGAGCACGACGACAATAGTCCGAGTCTAAAAATACCGTTTCCCCCCAAAGTAAAGATGATTTCGGATTTCAAAGTTGCTTTTGCAAAAAATGCAAACACAATAATTTGGCAAAAACTAGTATTTGTGATGGCTTAAGCTCAAAGTAAAGAGGGGATTTTTTTAGACATCATCTTGTAGCAAAAAAAAAAAATTTAGACATCACTAATCTCGCCTTTCATAATTCAAGACTACTACAAATTAAAAATGCATTGATGATGAACCGATTGAAGATGAGATTGTTCGAAGCCACGAACACATTACTTGAAAAACAGTAGCTGGTGAGTTTAATATGTCTAACAATTTGATTATTTCGGTTTAGCACTTAACATTGAAACTAGTTTCTTCTTCAATGTTGCGGTGAATTACTTCTTCTTTTTATCGTTTTTTGGTTAGAGCATGTACAATGAGGGATTTTAAGTTTGGTTTATATGAAAAAAGTGATAAAAATTAAATCTAAAATGGTACAATTATGAAGAAACATATCTTAATTAAGATGTTTTTGAGATGGTTCTTAGTGGACATGTGTCACGTTCTGATGCAGTGGATGTTTAATGAGAAGGAAAAAAAAACAAAACTCTTTACATTTATGCAAAGTTCATTAAATGCAATATATTTTATGTTTCATTCATTCTACTATATTTATAAATTCTAAGAAAATAAACTCTATCTAAAATAAAATAAATTTCAAAATTTTTTAATTTTGTTAAGAACCCATTATATGATTCTGCAGATATGCCGACAAATTGAAAAATGATTTGGTTGAGCATGTAAGGCAAAAACGTCAACCACGTCAAGATTAGAACTCACCGTTCCTTTTTGTTTATAATTTGAAAATCTATGTTTTAAATGTTTTTATGTAATCTATGTTTCAAATTTCATTAAATACAATATATTTTATGTTTTGTCCAATATACTTTATTTATAAATTCTAAAAAAATAAACTCCATCTAAAATAAAATAAATTACAAATTTTTTTTTTTTTTATTTTGTTAATAACCCATAACATGGTTTCACCATTGAAGGTGAAAAAAACAAAAAAGGTTCTTAACCAATCATAATCATAAATTATTAATAAAAAATATCCTAAGAACCAAAAACATGCTTCTCCCATTGCACTTGCTCTTAAGGTTACAACTTACAACTGAAATTTTTTTAATATAAATCTCAAATTTTATCAAACATAATTTTTACATTGAATTCTAATAATTTATGTGTTTGTTGGTCAAAATTATTTTGTGACAATATTGGTAGAAGTTGGTCAAAATTATTTTGTGACAATGTTGGTAGAAGTTATAACTTTGTGTAGTTAATAAAACATGTATAAAAAATTTACTATGGTTTTGGTCCCATTGAAAAGAAAAAAACTAGCCTACCGGTTCCAAAACTTTCTATTTGGTACTTGAAACAACCAGGTTTTTTTTTTTTTTTAAACCTAATAATTGTACTGCGGAAATCAATAACTCATGTAATTCCAACAATAAATCCATAAATTCAGCAAACGATCAACTCCAGAAATCCAATGAACAACTAGCATTTCTAGCAACCTAACAGGTTCTACTAAAATGCAATAACAAATAAACTTCATAATCATCCTCTTCCAAATGCCATGATTCCGCGACCACACTTTCCATTTACCTGCAACACATGGAAATAAGAGTTGCATGAATATTATCACAAATACTCAGTTAAGCGGTCATCCCGTCTACCAGTTACATAATAAGGGAAAATAGAATGCCAATTACTACACATTCAATTAACAATCAACAATATGCAAATCCAGCAATATTTAACATCAACAATATTCAAATTCACCATGCAATAAGTGGTGTCGATCGACACACCACCATAGTGTCGATCGACACTACAATCCGAAATACATAATTTACAATTGGGTGTCGATCGATACCACCACATGGTGTCGCTCGACACTCCCGTCACAAACTCAACTATCGCGACAACAATTTGGGTGTCGATCGACACTTCCTCTAGGTGTCGATCGACATTCCTCGCTGAAACTTAAACCGAGTCAAATCCTCTCGCGACTCGATTCCGTTTCACCTCGCGAGCCAACATCACGAACGAACATACACAAAATCACAGAGAACAACCATCAAATCATACGAAATCATCACAAACCAAACAATCGATATCCTAACAATCTATTCCCATAACCACAATCACGCACTCACCTCGATTACGGATTGAAAAGGAATAAACGGAGAGAAACAGCGAAGAACACGAAAATCAGACCCTCTACGACTCATAAATCCTCTGACCCGAAGGATTCACCACGAAAACACGATGATTTAACGCCTCCAAAACTCTCTAAATAGCGTTCCTATGGATTTCTTTGCAACAATCCACAAGAACAATCAATTTCCTCACTCAATCTCTGTTTTCTCTCCTAAACTCGACGGCCACGAACAGAGAGAGTTTATATATGAGAGCCCCAGGGTTCCGTTCCCTAAACCGAGCCAAACCGCGCTTAAAACTTAATTAACCTGGTTCTTCAACATTGGTGTCGATCGACACTACCCCTGGTGTCGATCGACTTTACCCCTGGTGTCGATCGACACCCTCACCAAAATACTTCATTTTGGTTTCGGGATGTTACAGTACTCCCTCCGTTCATTTTTAATTGATGTTCTAGGAAAAAAAAATATTTCTAAAAAATTGATTTTTTACATTTTCAATGTATTTTTATTGAAAAAATAATGATGAATTGTAAATTTCAATACACATTTGTAACGCCCCGACCGCCCCTCCGGTGGGCCCCTGTCCACTCACAGGCCCGTAGACCCACCATATCCGACGATCGATACGTTAGTCCGAGAGGCTCTAAAGTCATGTTTACTAACCCTGCAAATCACCACGCGATCTTTCCCCGTGTTTTGACCTCACTCACACGGTACTGGAAATGACTTCCCAGTAGGTCACCCATTATAAAACTACTCCAGCTCAAACACTCTTAACTCTAGAGTTCTCTCAAGAATTGTGACCAAAAAGATAAGTGCACTTTGATGACATAGATAACCAAATCAATTCCTTTAAGTCTCTCCGCATATACCGCATATACCATATATGTTCTGAAACCGGGTGTCACAACATTAATTAGTTTTATTAACTTACTATTGGGTTAAAGTTATACTAGAACATTGTTTAGTGCAAAAAACAAGACATTTATAACTAAGAATTAATATGTTTTCTTAATAAATGTGGAAATACTAAAACATCAAACAAAAGAGAACGGATGCATAGAAGTTATAACTTTGTGTAGTTAATAGAACATGTATAAAATATTTACTATGGCCTACCGGCCGGTTTTCATTGAAAACTTTCTATTTGAGAATATGGCCCCACTTTCATGTGGACAACTACCCCAAACCCATATTAATCTCGTTGTGATCTACTTACTAATCAGAAGAAGCCGGGATGTGGTTCAGGATAAGAAAATCGAACGGCTTCAAAGCCTGCAACGTCGCTCAAAAATTCACACCAGCTGCTTTTGATTAGTCAACCCGGACTTCCGCTGATGTATTACTATTTGGTATTTTCAACGATATTACATATTTTACCGACAAAAAAGGCAAAATAAAGATATGGCATTACAGTAGAAGAGATATAAAAATCTCAACAAGGTAAATCAAATTTCTGAAGTAAGATCTTGAAATAAAGAAAATTCAGATATGAAGTTATGATAAAAGGAGAGCATAGTGCATAGATAGGGGACCATAACAGCTTCTATATGATAAATTAATAAAATGAATTGCGGCTAAATTAAACCACTTGCGCTGGAAAAAAAAAAAAAATTCAGGCGTTATATTATTGTGTTTTCTTGTTTTTTTTTTTTTTTTTGGCAAATACTGCCAAAAAGAAACAAACGCAGTACATTGCATTTGTTATGTACATACGTATATAGTCAATTTAGCCTGTTAGTTCGTTATAACCTACTAAATCGTTGGGATATCGACATGCAAAATTCATGTGGAAAGCCGCAACCTTTTTCGGTTTGACCAAATTAGTGAAACTTCCCATGCAGATGGAAGACTAAATTGCGGCTCAACTCATATATAGGGCAGATTACAGAAGCAAAACAAAATGAATTACATATGTATATATATGTCTTATATTTGGTTGGTTCGGTTAATGCACACGTAATGATCGTAAATTCTTCTTCTTTTTTTTAGTTCAGTTCGATATAATTCTATTTAGGCTGCCTTCCCTTATCGACCAAATATTGCATAGTCGTATCGAGCCCTTGCTCGTAAATCTATAATCTAAAAGTAATTTTGGCAAATTTTTTTATCTGAGCATACAGGGCCGGTTCTTATGCTGTGCGGGCCGTGCATCTGCACAGGGCTCCACGCGTGAGAACCATTTTTCAGCTGATTTTTTTTTAAAAAGGGCCCTAAATTTTTTAATTACTTGTAAAAAAGGACCCTAAATTTTATAAAACTTACAAAAAGGTCTTAAATTTTGGCAAATTTTTTTTTTTGCACAAGATCCATATTTCAGCTGAGCCGGGCCTGTGAGCATACATGGAAATGCCGACTCAATTTTCGTATTGTATTTTTTTGTAAGTTAACAAAAACTAGATTAGCTGAAGGAGAATTAGGTGAAATAACCAAAAAAAAATCTATAACTAAATTGATAACCATTTAACCTAAACTATTGGACATCATTATACCACATGAGCTAATTTTTGCTATTTTACTAATTTTCTTTTTTTTGACAACCAAACATTTAATTATATGCAACTCTTACGATTGGTTACCCACAGAGGGGCCAAGTTGTTTACATAAGTAAAAGAAATAGACCGATACCTATCTGATCGAGCCAAAGAATCCGCTTTCAGATTCGAGGAGCGGGGGATCAACGCGATGGAGAATTGAGGGAATTGAGCTCGTAAGGCTTCAAATCTGCTGGCGAGAATGGCAAGCGCTGGCCAATCCTCCGAAGACTGTGAAAACTTGAGTAGGTCGGCACAATCCGTTCATAAAACTCTGACAAGGAACATTGTTCTCCAACAAGCAACTCATTGCCCATAGAAGCGCTTCTATCTCTGAATGGAGAGGTGAATGCAAATGTCTACCCCTTGGCTCCTAATAAAAATAGTTGGCTACCTTGATGACAAAACCACTCGATTCCTGAGGTAGTTTGTGCTTCCTTCCACGATCCATCCACCGTACAGCTCATATTCGATTTAGGTGGGTCCAAAAGTTGTACTGGTACCGTATGGAAATGATTTTGCTTTTGCGCTTCATTCTATACCTTACACTCATTCACTGTTTGCGCTAAAATTTCTATCGGTTCCATATCCAGCCCTTGGAAAACTGTTTTGTTCCTGGACTTCCATATAAACCACATGATCCATGGGAATAATTCATTTTCTCCAGTCAAACTCCTGCATTTTGGACTTCTCCAAAAAAGAAAATCTATATTTGTAAAAATCGATTCATATGGGAAATGGTCTCATTCAATAATAAAAGACGCTAAGTCCCACGTACTGCGAGCTGTAGGACATTCAAACAACACATGGTTGACCGTCTCTTCCTCTATACCGCATTTTGGACAGTCTATCCCTCTTTTTCGTAGCCGTGATTTTACCGCCAAAGATCTTGTTACTAATTATATTTTTTTTATTGGCTAGTGAGCAAATTAACCTTTGGCTGAATGTATAAAGTTAATTAGAAAAGGTTGAAATAATAGCCTCAGCTTCTGTAGCTATACGGTCCTGTGACCTCCAAGAAACTGACATAAAATAAATTTAAAAATCGTAATTAGTGTGTAGTTATTCTAGGTTTATATTATATACAATGTTTGTAAATAAAAAGTATATCGCTTAATTTGTTATGATGGCCGCCCCATGCAAAAACACAATGACATAACTCATAACTCATAAGGCCTTAAGTTTTTTGGCTGTAAAAATATAAACTCGTTAAAAACTAAAAACTAGACAAAAGATAAGTAGCATCGACCTAGCTACTATCACATTTAAAAAAAAAAAAAAAAAGCTAGTTTCATATAGTGCCTCTCTTTTTTTCTTTGGAAATGACATTATTTTCTAGATGCGCAGATGTCTATATGTATCATGCATGAAATTAGGTGCTTATTAAAAAAGTTAGATGGTCGATGTGTAATTTGTCTATTTCTGGTGGAACTATGCGGCCAGAACATATATTTTATTATAGATGCACGTATATGTATATTGAAAAAATGAATGTTTTGGATTTTGTATGGAACTTTAGTGTGACAAATAATGACAAATATGTGAGCTTCCTTTGCAGGGTTATATGAGCCTACCTAAGAGGCCAGCTTAGTTGTGGCATTCAAGTTTGTCAATTTCTTTACAACTTGAATAACTAAAAAAAAAAACTATTACAGTTATTTGACTCTAATTTTATATGGAAATTTGATGTACATAATTAATTGATGGCCACCGGGAGATTAAAATTTGGGCATCGCCGGCGACACAGATTAGTTTCTTGGGCCTAAAAAGCCCTCGGAGAAACTGTGTATAATTCAAAAAAAAAAAGTTTAGTTTTCTAATCCCTGGAAATTAAAGAAAGTTTACCATCCCTTTCTTCCAACCCTCTACGTTGATCTATTTGTTTAGATAAATCAAGATTAGTCTTCGTATTCGGATCAAATAGTTAATTAAAAAGTTTAGCCGTTTAGGTTTCACAATTTAATAAGATTTTCGTTTGATCGGACGTCAAAGCTACAGCCACTACTTTATAGAAAAACTAGATTTAAAATCTCTCGTGATGCGATGATTATTTGATTTATAGTAAATAATGATGGTTAAAAAAAATTTAGGGAAAAACATATTATATTCTTAAATCAAACCATAACTTAGATAATGTAATAATTACAATTATAGGTTCATATGTAATTTGAAAAAATATAGTTTTATATCTTATTATATAAAACATGATTGTTTCCGATTTTAGTTATATATTTGCTCTTTTCCTTTTTCCTTTTTCGTTTTTCTATTTTTTGTTTTATATTAAATTCCTTCCATTAAAAATCGTTTACAACAAAATATCTTATATAACTATTTGTATAGAGATTTTGTGTAATTTGTAAAACTATTTTATGCTTGTTTATTAACTTTTTCCTTTTTGGGTAACTATTAATTTTGATATTAACTTTTTTCCATTTTAACTTCTTCTTTTTTGGGTAACTAACAATTTGATATTGAAAATTTTACATATTTAAATAATTGACATGTGTTAGAATCTAATCGACTACGTTACATGTGTCGCGATCTCGTGAGTTACAATTTTGCGAACTCTCTTTTATATAATAAGATTTTTCAGGTTATATTACGTATAGCTAAGTTGTATATTTGTTATAGTATGAAGCGATTGTAAAATTAGTTGAATATAAATTTTCTATTTTTGTTTACTCTAAAATACTAGTACATGTTATAGATTTTGTGATGTTGAAACGTCAATTGGTTACTGTATAAGTTATAATTGCTTCCACTCACTAAAAAAAAAGAAGTGAATTGAATCACTTAATTTGTATCACAAAACTAAATGATATTTTTTATATTACTTATTTATAAATGAAACAAATATATTTTGTTTAGCATCAATTAATGATAATTGATGTTGATAATAAGTAGTTTAACATCATTTCAATTAAATTGATACAATTTCCATTAGTTTGTATCACTTTAACAAAAATGATATTAAAATATAAAATTACATCAACTAAAGAAACGATGTTGTTATTTTTTTTGTTAACGTCACTTATAACGTGATACAACAATTTACATCAATAAAAAAGTGTCGCTAATAAAAATTAGATAGAATTTTAAAATAATAAATTACATCTGTTAATTAATTATAATTATCCAAATGTACCAAGACGTACTCATTATGTTTTCATCATATATATAAGACATATACAATACTCTATATATACTAGCTAATTAAAAAGCAAACCCAATGATATTAATTAAAGCCCAAACAAAGCCTTGTCAATCGTTCGATTTGATGCCATATTCATCGAGCACTTTCAAACTTGATAATGCAAACTTATCCACCCTAAATATATTGATTTGGAGCTCTGAGATCATATACATAACACTGAATTTCAAGCTCCTCTATACGGTTTTGTTGTGTCAGATTAAAGAGTTTACATGTTTTGATTTTGGTGGCATACGAGATAATTTTCAGTGAACAATTTCACCGAATCAGAAATCGCAGACGAGGTAATTTGATTCTCGGCTTCAATCGTTTTGATATATATTATGCTTCTAGTTTTAAAAGTTTTTGAATGTATGATTACTTGTTTCTATAGTTCTCTTAATTAGTTTATTGATTAAACTATTTGTGTTGCGTGTGATAAGATGGTAGTTATGAACTTCTGAAACTTACAAATTGTACAAATTAAATTTTCAGGTTTCGATGGATAAGACATGGATAAACAAACCATGGTTGTCTCAAAATTACATATTAGGAGTGAAAAGCTTCTTGGATTTTACATTTAGTAAATCTAATGCACTCATGATGTGTCCATGTAATCGGTGTCTTCTAGCAAAACCTAAGTCACGAGAAGATATTGAAGGTGATTTGATGTGTTTTGGCTTTTTAAGTACTTATACGCGTTGGTTACTACATGGAGAGGATATATTTGTCACAACGAATGCAAGAGTACCTACCGATACTGCTTCGATTGAATTAGATTCAACTTTGAATCTCTTGGATGATCTTTTTCCTGATATTCATACAATAAATGAACATGCATCATCTGAGGACCCTATAGATGTTGATAGACCATCAACTTCAACTGCAAATTCTAGAAAAGGAGAAGGTTTTGATGAGTTGTTTCTTGATTTTACTCAAGAGCTATACACAGGATGCACTAAGTTCACGAAGTTATCCTTTATATTGAAGTTGTACCATATCAAGTGTATGTGTGGGATTAGTGACAAGGGGATATCCATGGTTCTTGATTTGTTGAAAGAAGCATTTACACATGCCAGATTGCCAGATTCATTCAGTGATATGAAAAGGGTTATTCGCAAATTAGGATTGTCTTATGAGAAAATTCATGCTTGTCTAAATGATTGCATGTTATACTGGGATGAAGATGTAGAAAGGCAAAAATGCAAAGTTTGTGAAGCTTCTCGTTGGGAACAAAACAATTCTAAAAAGAATACAGCAGAGAATACAGTCGTTGGAGAAGAGAATACAGTCGATGGATCACTGAACAAGAAAAAGCTAGCTCCTACAAAAGTTTTGCGTTATTTTCCTTTAAAGCCAAGACTGCAGCGTTTATTCATGTCATCAAAAATTGCTATCCACATGAAATGGCATGCTACTTCTAGTAATAATGATGGTAAGCTTCGACATCCAAGAGACGGAAAGGCTTGGAAGGCATTTGATCAAAAATATCCTGACTTTGCATCTGATCCAAGAAATGTAAGACTCGGCTTGGCTACTGATGGTTTTAACCCATTTGGTATAATGAGTAGTAGTTATAGCATATGGCCAGTGATATTATTTCCTTATAATCTTCCACCATGGATGTCGATGAAGCAGACATCAATGATCCTCTCTATGGTTATTCCTGGAAAGCAAATGCCTGGTAATGATATTGATGTCTATTTGCAGCCACTTATCAAAGAGCTGAAGGAGTTATGGTTTAATAGTATCGAAACACTAGATGCTTCCACGAAACAAACATTTAATATGCGAGCCGCCATCATGTGGACCGTTAGTGATTTTCCTGGTCTTGGGAATTTGTTAGGCTGGAACACGTATACAACATTAGCTTGTCCAAGCTGCAATTTTGATGGCTCCGGACAACGTTTTACGGCATGGAAAAAAAATTGTTTTATGGGCCATCGCCGTTTTCTCCCTCAAGATCATGACTTTCGACAAAATAGAGTTAGTTTTGATGGAAAAGGAGAAACCAGATCTCCACCAATCACGTTACCAGGTTCTACAATTGTTCGTCAACTAAAAGAAGTTAATGTTATTCTTGGAAAGAAACCTAACGCTAGAGTTGGAAGAAAAAGAAATTGAAGTAATGGCGAAAGATGTAGTACACAGCAGTGGAAGAAAAAAAGTATATTTTTTTAGTTGCCTTCTTGGGGATTTGCTATGCTGCGACACAATTTAGATGTCATGCACATAGAGAAGAATGTGTTTGACAATCTATTCTCCACATTATTGGATGATAAAAGCAAATCGAAAGATAATCTGAGTGCTAGAAAAGATCTTCGTGAGCTAGGTATACGTTCTGATTTGTGGCCTGATGATAATGATAAGTATCAAGCAGCATGTTTTACTCTAGATAATAGCGCGAAAAATACTTTTTTCAAGTATTTTAAAGGATGTGAAATTCCCTGATGGTTATGCTTCCAACTTATCAAGTTGTGACATTAGCCATCGTTGAGATCTGTCATTTTTTTAGAGATATATCTGCAAAGGTTCTTGATATCGATGCGCTTGATAAATTACAAAACCGTATTGTGGTGACTTTATGTTGTTTCGAGATGATTTTTCCTCCTTCGTTTTTTACAGTGATGGTGCATTTAATTGTACATCTCACCGAAGAGGCAAAATTTGGTGGACCAGTTCCATATAGTTGGATGTATCCGATTGAAAAGTGTATGTTTTTATACACACAAAACTAAAAACTTACTTGATTTAATTATTTACAGGACTCTAGGACACTTCAAATCATATGTTCGGAATCGCACTAAGCCTGGAAGTTCTATATGTGAGCAATATTTAGTTGATGAGTTTGTAACATTTTGCTCGATGTATCTCAATGATATAGAGACACGATTTACTCGGGGTCGGCGAGTGGATGATCGACCTCTAGCTGAGACTAATATAAGACCAAATTTAGAACTTCCACTTATTTTCCCAAACCTTGGAAGATTTGTTGGCTTTGGTCAGGTTTATACTCTTAGTCATGTAGAAAGGCAACAAGCACATCGACATATACTGGTTAATTGTCAACTACTTGATCATTTACAGGAGTAAGTTTAACTCATTCAAGAACAACTGATTTGAATGATCATTTATTTAACTTAATTATCTAATATATAAGTTTTGTTAATTTCTTGTCTAGGAAGTATAAAAATGAGTTGTGGGGGAAACAATCTCATCAGAGCAAGAGGAGTCGTGCCACGGACATTGATCGAGAAATGCATCTTAATTTTGCAAAATGGATCAAACATAAAGTTGAGATGAATGAGTTGGATGGTATAACTGATGATTTACGATGCTTAGCTTTGGGTCCATCTGAAAGAGTTGTGAAGTATACATCATACAATGTCAATGGTTTAAAATTTCGGGCAATAGAAAGAGAGGTTGGCCTGCAAACACAAAATAGAGGTGTTTATGTGGCTGCGGAGACTATGAGTTATGCTAGTTCTCGTGTTTCAAACCCACAAGCAGGAAATGTAGCTTACTATGGAAATCTTGTTGAAGTTATGGAGTTAAACTACTATGAGGTTTTCAAAGTTGTATTATTCAAGTGCAAGTGGGATGACACTCGTACGGAACGAGGATATAAAATTGATGCATATGGTAATCATATGGTAAATTTTTCACGTTTGTTACATAGTGGAGATAATGAGGAGGATGAGCCATAAGTATTAGCGTCTCAGGCAAAGATGGTATATTATGTAAAAGATCCTTGCAAAGTAGAATGGAAAATTGCAGTTCATGTTCAATCTAGAGACATATATGATATGGGTGATCCAAATGATTCTGAAGGGATTGACGGTGAAGCTGGCCCTGCCGAATTTGTTGCTTCGTAGGTCAATGTAACTTGTACGTTCTATTACTCCTTTTATCTTGGTTATAGCAGAATTAAGTGGTGAGTATATATAAATAATCTTTATATTATTCTTATAAACAGGACTGACCTCAATGGTGTGTTATGGAGCTATAGGAGGCTACCTTGTGAAACAGATTGTCTCCTTACGTGTGATGCTTTTATCAGGAAACACAAGAATTTGAAAGTAGCTTAGAATTAGATTGATATGGTCATGGGACCTGCAAAAATAAGTTTCTCTATTACAAAAAAACTCTTACTCTCAAATTAAACAAACGTTTATGCCTTTCACGGTTTTTCATTATCGAAACTAATTTCCTTAATAATGAATATGGAAAACTCAACTGTAACTACCGCCACCCGGGTTCGAGTCTCGGCCACCGGGGAATTAATATTTGGGCATCGCCGGCGACACAGATTAGTCTCTTGGGCCTAGAAAGCCTTTGGGGAAACTGTGTATAATTCAAAAAAAAAATATGGAAAACTAAGGTGATTTCTTATTGATTTGAATTTGAATCTTTGTGCAGAAGTCTCTATTGACATGGTTCCATGTTGTTTACAAAATTGTTTTTATTGCTAGATTGAAAAACAAAAATGTGTCGATTATGATTTGAAATCTAAATTTAAGGGATAGTCTCTGTGTAGTATTTTGATCTGTTTTGTGCATCATCATCTTAATCGTGAGTTTCATCTCACAAGGATCAAATTTTGAGTATTATATTATTAAAATTTATGTGAGACTCTCAACGAACTAGAGTCTTTAGTAGACTTGGTCAATTCCATATTGCTTTTCTCCTTCACTCGATTCATGTCTTTAAAATCCCAATTTTATCCCATTTATCGCCGCCGCCACCAACATCGTGATCGCCACCACAACCACCACCACCACCACCATTAGTTTACTCTCCTCCGCCGCCACCTGTATACTTTCCCCACCGCCACCGCCACCGCCGTCATCACCACCAGTATACCCTTCTTTCAAGCTCAATTTCATATTCTTCACAGCTTACTTAAAGGTCGAATCATATCCAACACCGGCAACACGATCCCAATACAAATTATACATATAGTTATGATGAAGCAGAGGGTCGATGTTATATTTGAAGTTTGGAGGTATCAATTTGATTTTATGCGTGAATTTCTCACACAACCAATAAAACCGTTAAAAGAAAAAAAATTATGTATTTAGCGAAAACAAAATCTTCAAAACTTCTTTTTTCAGATCCCGCTAAATTTATTATCCAAGCGGGAATAAATTATTTCAGGTTTAGTTCCAATTAATTTCCTTTAAATTTACACAACTAAATTATTGGATTTAGGGTCTGTAAACACGTTGTTTTGGGGAAACCGCCGGAGAGCTATCTCAGATACAATTAAGGTAACTCTACTCCAACTGTTCTAATTGTTTTTATTTTGGGTTTTGAACGAATTAGAATGTAGTTTCATCTCTGGATTTATTGAGATATACGTGCATATCAAGTAGTTGTGCTTGCATATCAAGTTGTAATAAGTTGTGAATATTTAGATTGCCTTAACATAGGAATGTCTATAGTCTGTATATTATCATTTAAGGCAATCCTCCGTATGTATATATAGAGCCTTGAGGCCATCCACAATAAAAAGACAAGAAAACCTTTTTATACTCTGTTTTCTTGACATGGTATCAGAGCGTCTTTAGGGAATTCCAATATACTAAACCCTAAATTTGATCCTCTCAATCTTGCATAATGACCGGATCAAGCAACTTACCTGTGGCGGCGGTGAATCAAGAGGTGATAGCAACATCCCGACGAACCATTTCTCCATACGACTTGTCACCAAGTGATAACCCTGGTTGTGTTATCTCGTAGCCCCTTCTCCGTGGACCAAACTATGATGAGTGGTCAGCGAATTTACGACTCTCGCTGATGGCTCGGAAAAAGTTTGGTTTTGTGGACGGTTCAATCCCACAGCCCGATGACAACTCCACAGATCTAGAAGATTGGCGTTGTAACAACGCTTTGGTGGTTTCATGGATCAAACTCACAGTGGATCCATCACTGCGAACCACTTTGCAAACAGTGGATATTGGCAAAGACTTGTGGGAGCATATTCAAAAACGCTTCTCAGTGAAGAACGGAGCCAAGATTGGAAAAATCAAGACTGATTTGGCGATGGCTCGACAGAACGGAAGATCTGTTGAGGCATATTATGGGTCCATGACTCAATTGTGGATGATGCTTAACGATTATAGGCGTCTCAAAGTGTGCAAGTGCGGTCACTGTACTTGTAATATTGGTGCTGAACTTGCAAAGGAGCGCGAAGAAGATCGAGTGTACGAGTTTGTTCGAGGACTTGATGACTCATACTCGCAACTTCGCTCGGCTTTGATCTCTCGAGTGCCATTTCCGACACTTGACGACGTGTATCTCACACTGACTCAAGATGAAGACACCAGAATGACGGTTGTTGCTCCAGACAGCCGCGTTGATGGAGTAAGCTTTGCGGCTCAAACGGTGCCACGCAATCGAGGTCCTCTGACTGATCGAACTCGAGGCATGAATGGTGTGTGCAAAAGTTGCGGTAGAACAGGCCATTTAGCTGAGCAATGCTTTCGTTCCGTTGGATATCCGCTGTGGTGGGGAGATCGTCCGAGATATCGCGATGATAAGGCTCCTATTCAAGATCGTACTGTGGCGAGCTCTCGAAACAAAGCCTCAAGCTCCGCTCATGTTGTTACAACAGCTCCGAGTACAAGCCATACGGCTCATGCAGTTGTTGGAGAACAAGATCGTATCAGCTTGAGTGGGCTCACAGATGCGCAATGGAAAGGCCTGATTGCAATGTTGGCTGAACGTAACGTGGAAGGACAACCACGTCTCTCAGGTAACTCCTTTTACGAAACCTGGATTTATGATACTGGTGCTTCTAATCACATGACTGGAAGCATTGATTACTTGACTGATGTAAGTAGTATGGCTCCGGTTATGATTAAATTGCCTGATGGACGGTTTAGTGTCTCACGGCAACAAGGAACAGTGAAATTAGGGAGTCGGATGTGTTTGAAGAATGTATTTTTCGTCGATGGTTTGAGATGTCATCTAATATCAGTGTCTCAGTTAGCACGTGATAGTGGTTGTGTTTTCCAAATCACTTACAAGCTATGTGTTGTTCAGGACCGCATCACGAGGATCCTGATTAGAGCGGGTGAACAATCAAATGGATTATCCTTCTTTAGAGGAATGGAGTTTGTTGGTGCAATGGAGCATGGTGAGAAGGTGTCTCCGAGTGTGTGGCATAAGCGTTTAGGACATCCATCTTCTAAAGTTGTATCGAAGCTACCTATTTCTAGTTTTTCTGGTTTTGATGATTTTGATAGCAAAACTTGTGAGATTTGTATTCGAGCAAAGCAAACTCGTGATGCTTTCCCTTTAAGCAATAATAAAACTACCGGTGCTTTTCAACTAGTTCACACTGATCTTTGGGGCCCTTACCGTACTCCTGCTATGTGTGGTTCTCGATACTTTCTCACAATTTTAGATGATTACTCACGAGCAATATGGATTTATCTCTTACCATCAAAACTAGAGGCTCCATCATCTCTGAAATCGTTTGTAGCGCTTATTGAGCGACAGTTTGATAAGAGAATTCAAACCATTAGAAGTGACAATGGTTCTGAATTTATATGTTTATCGGATTTCTTTCGGACCAAAGGAATCATACATGAAACTTCTTGTGTGGCCACTCCTCAACAGAATGGTCGCGTCGAGCGTAAGCATCGACACATCCTTAACGTCGCTCGTGCTCTTCATTTTGAAGCACATTTACCCATTGAGTTTTGGGGACATTGTGCGTTAACGGCATGTTACCTCATTAACAGAACTCCATCGAGTGTTTTAAATGGAAAGACTCCATTTGAAATGCTTTACGATCGTCCTCCGCCACTCGATCATCTACGGGTATTTGGCTCATTGTGTTATGTTCATAACCGAGCTCATGGTGGTGATAAATTTGCACCACGAAGTATGAAATGCGTGTTCATTGGTTATCCATTCGGCAAGAAAGGATGGAGAGTTTATGATCCAATTTTGAAGAAAATTTCAGTCTCTCGTGATGTTTTATTTTAATAAAAAAATTTTCCTTTTCAGAACATATCTAGCTCACCGACCTCTGAGCTTCCTTCCGCTGTGATTACTCCGATTGACGAAGAAGAGTTTTTAGTTGATATTACTCCACCCATAAGTGATGATCAGGCCATTCAAAACGAGTCTCTTATCGACTCTCCAGTGGCCACCGACGTCAACAATGATAACACTGAGACTTCGGCCAACCAACCTCTGATTCACACACAACCGATTCCGACAACAAGAGCTCCGACTACGAGAGCTCCATCTCCCGAACAACTTGGTCGTGGATTCCGTCATCGAGTTCCTCCAATCCGACTCAATGATTATCTCCTCAACCGAGTTGTGACGATGCCTTGCGAAGAATTAACTGTGTTGTATCCAATTACTGATTTTGTGAGTTGTGATAGGTTCTCCACTTCTCATCAAGCTTACTTAAATGCGATCATTAGTAATGTCGAACCGAAAAGTTATTCCCAGGCTGTGCTTGATGATGTATGGAAGAGTGCAATGAAGGATGAAGTTATTGCTCAGGAAGATAATAATTCTTGGACGGTTGAAACATTACCCAAAGGCAAGAAGGCACTTGGGTGCAAATGGGTATATCGAATTAAACACAACTCTGATGGCACCATTGAGCGTTATAAAGCTCGTCTCGTTGTTCTTGGGAACAATCAAGTCGCTGGTGATGACTATGATGAGACGTTTGCGCCGGTCGCAAAAATGACAACTGTGAGATGTTTTCTTGAAATTTCAGCGGCTTGGAATTGGGAAGTGTATCAAATGGACGTGCATAATGCGTTTCTTCATGGCGATTTACATGAGGAAGTTTATATGCGTCTCCCTCCCGGTTTTCATTCTGACGACAAGTCTAAAGTTCTTCGTCTTCGAAAATCGCTTTACGGTTTGAAACAAGCTCCGCGTTGTTGGTTTGCGAAGTTAAATTCAGCATTGCTTGCTTATGGTTTTGAACAGTCTCCTGCTGATCATTCGTTATTCATTTACGACAAAGACGGGTCACGGATTCACGTGTTAGTTTTTGTCGACGATATAATTATTAGTGGGAGTTCACCTACGGTGGTTCAAGCATTCAAAGATTATCTTGGATTATGCTTTCGAATGAAAGATTTAGGAGTATTGAAATATTTTCTTGGGATTGAAGTCGCAAGAAATGCTTCTGGAATTTATTTGTGTCAACGCAAGTATGCTCTTGATGTGCTTGCGGAAGTTGGGCTTCTCGGTGCCAAACCGGTAAGCTTTCCTATTGAACAAAATCATCGACTAGCTTTAGATGATGGTGAGGATTTGCCTGATCCTATTCGTTATCGCTGACTTGTTGGCCGCATCATATATCTTGGTGTGACCAGACCGGAGCTAGCATACTCTATTCACATTTTGACACAATTCATGCAACGTCCCAAGGTAGCTCATTGGGAAGCCGCTCTACGCGTTGTTCGTTATCTTAAAGGCAATCCAGGACAAGGAATTCTTTTACGATCTGATTCTCCTCTCACACTTACCGCTTGGTGTGATTCCGATTGGTCAGGATGTCCACTTACTCGTCGATCTCTAACTGGTTGGTTCATACAACTCGGTCAATCACCCATATCTTGGAAGACTAAGAAACAAGACAAGGTTTCCATGTCTTCAACGGAGGCTGAATATCGGGCAATGACGATGACATTAAAAGAAATTTTATGGATCAAGAAGTTGCTCGTGTCTTTTGGAGTGTCTCATGATCAACCGATTCCATTATATTGCGATAATCAGTCCGCTATTCACCTCACTGTCAACCCCGTGTTCCACGAACGGACAAAACATATCGAAAACGAATGTCATTTTATTTGTGACAAGATTGTGGACGGCACGATCACGACCAGGTACGTTCGCACTACGTCACAGCTTGCTGACATTATGACCAAGCCTCTAGGTCGACGAGACTTCGACAGCTTCCTTCTCAAGTTGGGCGTTCATGATCTTCACGCTCCGTCTTGAGGGGAGGGTATTGAGATATACGTGCATATCAAGTAGTTGTGCTTGCATATCAAGTTGTAATAAGTTGTGAATATTTAGATTGCCTTAACTTAGGAATGTCTATAGTCTGTATATTATCATTTAAGGCAATCCTCCGTATGTATATATAGAGCCTTGAGGCCATCCACAATAAAAGACAAGAAAACCTTTTTATACTCTGTTTTCTTGACAGGATTCTAAAGGTTGACGAATAATTGAATGGTTTCTAGTGTGTTTCTCTATTATCTTATTGATTTAATTAAACTTTACTCTCTCCTTCAGTCGCTTGCTTCAATTGTTTTTGTTCTGGGTTTTGATTTTATTTGTGGATTCTAAAGCATGAAGAATTCTAATGGTTTCAATTGTGCTTCTATATCACATGAGTTTGTTTGTACTTTAGTGAATCAAGTAGTATTTATAGAAATAAAATTTTGTAATGCTAACTAGTTTTATTTAATTTTATCTTGTTTAGGACCTTGAATTTCATGGATTCGGAGACACAACCACTGGATGATTTACTACGATTGGAAATGGAGTACAATATGCCTCCTGCACTTGCTCCAGAATGTAAGAGTTTCAAATGGAGAGTACAAGTCATAGGTAATATATATCCACCAAGTAATATGTTTTTTTTTTTAATGTGGGAATGATTATTTGGGTAGTATTTATGTTACTTTGATTTATTATATACTAACTCAATTTGGTTCTGATATATATGTGTTCATCAACAAGATACTGATGGGAACATAGATGGCAAAATGGCGACATGCAAAGAAGTCTGGAAATTGCAAAACATCAAAGTGATTGTGCATTTTGATGAAGATACCGGTCAACCAATTGGACATTCTGGAGGTTTACTTGGATCATGGTTAGGTCAATTAAGCCATGATGTGCATTTGCTACCCATTAACTACAACAATTGGAGGTTGGTTAATCCTCACACAAAAGAAAAGGCATGAGATGTAATTCAGGTAACATTTAACATCTACTTATCTTTATAGGTTATTTTTTAATGAAGGGATGTTCTAAGACAATGTTTTGACTGATGGCTCGCTTTATGTTACAGTCCAAATTTCGGTTTGATGATCCGATGATGAGAAAAGAATATGTGATGAGTGCATTAGGTGCCAGATGTAGGGGTGTCAAGCGACGTCTTTGGAAAGATTACAAACAAGACAGCCCGAGTGAAACGTTGCAGAATCGACCTGAGAATGTTCCTGAGGAACAGTGGTTTCATTTCATTCACATCCGGTTCAGTGAAAAGTGGATGGTATAGTTTATGCTTTGGATATTTATATATAGTTGTATGTCTCTATGCTAAATGCAAGTAACCTGGTTTTAAATTTGTGATTTTTCAGAAAATGCAAATGCAAAATATTGAGAGCCAAAAACACAATACCATGCCTCACGTATCTGGAAGAAAGAGTTTTTCAAGGAGAAGAAATGAGATAGTAAGTAACTTAGTTGTCTTATAAAACAAATATTTAATACTGATATTTGTATATTGTTTATGCATGTATTTTTAACAAAGAAAATCCAAACCGGAAAAACACCATCTCGAGCAGAGTTTTTCATTGCGACTCGAACGAAAGCTGATGGAAGCTTTGTATGTGAGGAGGCAAAGACCCGTGCGGTTAGTTTAACCACTAATTAACTGTTACTCTGAACATTATATTTTACACTAACACACAAGCTGAAAATAAGAAACCCGTGAGTTTTAACCAATAGGTTTTGTTAGTAAGCTTCCACGAAAACAAGTTCTGAGTTGATTTCTTGTAGTTTGGAGAATTTACTAGGTAATTATGTTGGATATTTATATGTTACTTGCTTTTGTAGGAAGCACTTAGGACATTGTTGAGCCAAAATCCGCAAGTCATAAGCAATGTTACAGCTAGCTTGGATGATGAATATGCTCAAGTGTTTGGTCCTGAGCGTCCAGGACGAGTACGGTGTGTTGGTCGTGAACCCACACCTTCAAAATTAGCGAAACGCTCTACTGCAAGTAGACCGGAGATAGAAAATCTTGTACTAGTTGATCATTTGAAGACACAAGTGAAAGGATTAGCAGATCAAGTCAAGGGATTGACTACATTCGTCCAAGAGATACTTGGTACTTCAAATGGTGAACAGGTAATAATATAATGATAAGTTTGTGTTAAATTGCATTACTATAATTTAATATATACAACTAATATATTAACTAAATACCTAGGCAAGAGCATGGGCTACAAATTTTGCTGCAGCTTTTGCAGACATACCAAATCCAGCTTTTGCAAACATACCAAATCTGCCTAATCCTCTGGTAAATGATATTTACATTAAATAGATGATGGTGCTAATGGATATTCAGATAATCAGTTTATTTGTTTTGTGATTGTTTTTAGGAAACGAACAATGGTGCTAATGGAAATAGAAACGTTTGTTATATGGATGATGGTGCCAATGGATGTCCAAACGTTTACGAGTTGACGTATGGTACCCATCATGATGAACATTAGTTTAGCTAAATTTCGTAGCAGTTTTAATTTCTTTTATGTTTAATGTTTCTGCACTGGATCATGTTATTTACTTTTACTTTTTGTAAATTTTTCTAGTTTTTTCTCGTATTTATATAGTTATCTTTTCTAGAATATATAAAATAAAAAAAAATATAAAAAAAAAAAAATATATATATATATATATAAAGGAAATAGACTATTTACGTTATATTCTAAAAAAAAATCGCATCAGCTTTTACAAGTGACGCTACTTTTAGAATCATTTACGAAAGTGGCATAAATTTAACATCAATTACAAACAAGTCATAGTAATATATTAAATCGTTTTTATAAATGATATAAGATTTAGAATCACTTATAAAAATTGTTACTAATTTTAGCATCAAATAGTTAAAAGCGATATAAATAATTAACATCACTTATTTTAACCGTTACAAATACTAGCATCATTTATACAAATTGATGCAAAAGTTAACATCATTTGTTTGCAATTGATACACACTGGCATCAGTTACATAAACCGATGTAAATTATTTTGCATATTTGTATCGATTATTGACAAAGTGATAAGTATTATTTGCATCACCAATTTTTAAATCGCTTTTGTAAATGATGCAAAAGTCATTTACATCAATTATAATTATAAGTAATGCTAATATTAAAATTAAGTGATTCTATGTACACGTTTTTTTGTAGTGACTGTTCCACATATATATGCAATGCTTCTAAAGCTTATAAAGTGGGTCATTGAGGTAGGGGTCTAGGTGTTGCTACTCACCATCCCAACAAATAAGTTCGGTTTAAAGTCTTTGACCATTCTCTCTTAATTAGCAAATCTCTGTTCATATCATAAGCAAGTTTCGTAAGTAATCTTTTCTTTTCTGAAGTTTTTTTCTTCTTTCATTAATTACTAGGCCTATACCTGTACATATGCGCGAGTTTTTCTTCTAAATTTGTATTTGATTTTATTGTTTCAAAATTTTTCTAGAAACTAATTGTATAACAAAAGGAAATGAAAAGAAAACAGCTATTTATTGATGAGTTAAAACATTGATATAAATAACACTTGTAATACATCTACATTGGGATATAACTAAATCTTTTATAAAGAAACAATAGAAGGATATGTATCCTATATGTGGAGGGTTGGCACTTATCTTAGATACTCTTAGATGCATCAAAAATTAAAATATATTTAAAAAAATTGTGTCATGTTTGTAATATAACATTTCAGTAATATTGATGTTTTTTCGAATACGACCTCAAGAATTTTTTTGAATCCTAAGTGTGTTTTCCGTGTTGCACCCTAAAGAATAATGATTGAGATGATGTGTATTTAATGATTTTACTCATCTCAACAACTACCTATCCATTAAGCTTTTTAAACCTTGAGAATTTACATAATCACAACAAAAGTATGCCAAAATCCAAACGTGTTGGATCACACATTTCCTTCTCGACTAAAATCGATAACGGTAGGTAGTTCCTAGAAATTGAATTTAGGATGATATTTGTTTATAGGAGATTGTGAATACATGTTTAATATAGTACGTTAACAAGTCAAAATATATAAAACATGAACATTTGTGCTTCTTCCTCCTATAGAAAGTCAATTTCTTTAGCACGAATACAAAGACTGATAAAATTTACTCAAATTAGGAAGAAAAGAAAGATGAAAAACAAAATATTCGATTTAATACATTGATGTTTAATATTTTATATTAAATTTATAAATAACTAAAGTTATTAGGGAAGTTAAAAAAAAAAGTCTTAACGTTTGAACACGAACATAAACTCTTGATTTTTTTTAGGACACATGTCTTCTTTTGGTGTGATGACGTGACAATCATATGGAGAGGGACATCTTCCATTCATATATATGATTGGTGTATTTGTGTGTGATTAAGTAAAACTTGTTTTTTCTGGTTAAGTACAAAATTGGGATATTTTCCATTTGGGATCTTCAGAAAATAGATTAGATTTGTCTTATTTGTATACAATAACTACATGGTTAGTTTTGAGTCTTTTGACTGTAGACGAGAAGCCACGGTCACATAGACGGTAAGCAATAACAATTACATATAACACTTTTAAAGCTTAAAAACGCCTCAAAGTAATTTTAAAGGTGAAAAAAATAAAGGAGAAAGTTGCCTCAAAGTGTAGGAAATTTTGCTAAGAAAAACTAATTAATCCAACTTGCATATGGTGACTTTTTCGATACTCCAAAAAGAGGAAACTATATATATGTATATACATATTCAAAATTATACGAAAAGGGAAAAACATGAATGTAACGAACACGGATTCACGTGAATAGAGGGACATAATGAGCCTTAGCTTCCATGTTATATTATACTTCACTAATTTAAGATATCCTGATCAAAGCATGCATCATATACATATAAATATATTATGTGTGCATGTATGGATTTATATATTTTATGAATTACAAACACAAGCACAGCCATAATCACTTGTTTAAGATATGTTAGTTTTAATTCAAGATCAATGGAAATAATCATGACTGTTACATGGTATAACTTCAAACATTTTGCCTTTTGGTAAATATGGATACTATTAGTTAAATTCAGTTTCTTTTTTCTTTATGAACTCAGTTTTCTGTCAGGGTCTTATTAGAATATTTAGTCCAGATTACTTATTTGATGACTGAAATTCTAAAAACTAGTTAGAAAAATTTAGAAGATCAGTAAAAAATATACAAAATGCTAAAAAGTAAAAATAGTCCATGCATGGACCAAGAACAGAACTAAAAATTATATAGAGTTCACGTACAAAATCCGTTAAGATTTTAGAATTGTTTTGAAAAATTAAAAATGTAAAACATAGAATAAATTAATTGTTAAACAAAACCAGGGATGGAGGCTGGGAAATCTCTTATAAAAGTTGTATTGGCTAGTGGATCAGCCGTTGTGGCCCACCAATAATAAAAATAACGATAAAAAAAGAGACAATTAATACTTGTAAAACATAAAAAAAAAAAAAAAAAAAAAAACTGAAAGCTTTTTAGGAAAAAAAAACAAAAAAAAACATAAGAAATAACTGGTTATCAAACTAGTTAGTCCACAAGTTCAATTAAGTGTCATGGTGATTACTAGACTAGCGAATATATCAAAGCGAAAATTAAAATAAAATTAATACATGTTCTTTCTTGCTTAACTGATTTTATGGCCGAAATACAATCTTATATGGTATGCCTTATTAATAATGTCTTATGTATCTAGAAACCAATGTTCATATTTTACTGACAGAACAAAACAAAATAATTGGAGTACAACTATTTGATAGATTTTAAAATCGACGGTAGAGTATGTATATGTCATAGAAATACATATTTCATGTGGATAATGATGATGTGATCATTCAAAACAAAAGACTTAAGGATTCCCATACTTTTTGTGTGAAGATTATAAGTATAAATTATATAATTAAAGCGGTTTTAAAATATATGCCCCTATGTGTTTATGTTATCAAATAAAAGAACAATATGATAAGTATTATTGGAACCGAATAAGGATTATTGTATGTCTTTGTCTCGTCGATAACAGACCAAGTGGTAACCTTATTGAAACCCTCTTGGGACAATGTCCTTTCACGTCACAAAAGCGAAAGCCATAACATTAAATTACTTATGTTCTACAAAAACCTCATTCATCACTATTAGAAAGAAAAAAAAAATACAAATACAGATCGACTTCCATGTGATATAAAATTGGGAAATTGGGCTAAATAACTATAAAAATAATTATAATTCACAAACTAGCAAAAATGGCCTTATGTGGCAAAATTTCATCCTTTAGATTTAGGGTTTCTTGCTAGTTTTTGAATTATAAGTTTTTTTATGGTTATGTAACAAATTAACCCTATAAAATTTCAGGTCTATTATGTGTGTGCTTAACTTTTTTCCACGTAAATTATTTTATGTCATGTGTCACTTACTTTTGTCCGACATTGACCAAAATTTTCAACTAAATTCTTATACTTTTCATTAGTTATTATTATTGTCATTAAGAAATATACCAACCGGCAAGAAGGCAAGAAGCCAACACGAAAAAAGAAAAAATCTACGCCCAATATCTTCGTCGTTGGATTAAGTTCGAAGATTGTTCAAACCTAAAAAAAAGTTAGAAAATTGTTGAAACAAAGAAAGATTTACAAATCTCAATTACTTCGATAATTAACATATTATTGGTATCATTCAATGTTGCAAAACATAATGCTATGTTGGTCGAAGCTAATTTTAGAAATGCTGTTAAACATAGTTGGTAGTATGGGTCTTCAGGATATGTAACTTTTTCTGACTGCAACCTAAAATTGACATAACAAGCCGATTACAAAATAGTTTATCAGTCTAAGAATTTAAATAAAAAATATTCAAATATTTAATTTGTTGTTGAGTTCTAAATTTTTTTTTTGATCCATGATGCTCAATGGTTTACAATATTTTGTTGGGAAAATGCAACATTAACTTATAATCTCGTTAAAAATAATGTTTTTTTTTCTCAACAACAAAATAAAGGTCTTCACCATCAATTGGTTATCCAAATATGTGGATGTAGCTTACAAAAGAAACATTATTATTAGTGCACTATTCGCCAACATGTCAGCTCGTGAATTACGTGTGCGCAGAATTAGAAATAACGTGAAGTATTGAAACTTTGTTTTTAGCTTCTCGAAATCTTTTAGATATACTGCAAACGTCGGTCACTCCACATGTGTACACACCATTTTCATTAAATAAGAAAAGTTTGTTGCGAATGCTAGCTCTGTCTTATTGTATTGTAACATGCACTGCATAGCTCAAACTAGTGCATCTACTCCTAAATGTAGAAGGGATAAGTTGCGCCTCGTATTGCGAACACCCATCAGAATCACTGTATCCTCGCTTTGAAAAGCAAACCAGCGAGGTTGGATCGGTGTCTTTCCAAGATCCATTTGTATAACATTTCAACCCTGCAAACTGTGGGGGTTCCAACATAGCTTTTATGTCCATTGTAGTTGGGAAAAGATCCTCCGATTGGGCTTTTTCCTAAGCATATGCTTCTGCCGCTGCATTTCGGACAACCATATTTGGATCCACATCAATACCTCCGTTAAAAATAATGTATGATCACACAAATCAAAAGAAGTAATTCATTTCATCTCGAAAAAGAACATACAAATTGTCACAAATATTAAACATAAAAAACAATACATGCTAAATTAATGAAAACATTTTTATAGATTCAAGACTTATGGTCAGTCAGTGATCAACGTTTTCTTACAATGGCACTAAATACTTCTCCTTATTCCTATATATTATGATTTGCGTTAGGTTCTCCAACATTGGGTTTTCTTGTCAGATTTTATTGGACATAATTGTTGTTGGGTCAACAAATTATTCCTATATATTCTATTTGTGATCTTGACACCATCAACGATCTCTTATATACCCCCGCCCCAAAAAAACGTATGTGTCAACGCATTAGCCACACAAACGATTGTACAACTCAAAATTGTCTGGTTAAAAGCTTTGTCTTCAGTAGGACGACTATTATCTTTGTGCTTTGTTCGTTTCTACCTCTCTGTTATGTCTCTTTTAAAAGGAAATTTCCACTACGGATAATATAGTCACCTCTAGATAAGATAATTATTCCCTGTTATATATTCAGTTTTCCACAAATATGAAACCTTCTTCGAAACAATAAAGCAAATAGTATGACAGTATAGAAACTGATTTGGAAAAGGAAAATTTTGTGCAATAACTTTGAAAAAAAAACAATAATTAAAAAACTAACAAAATAACTACATATGTCACCTTTTGTTACTTAGCAAATTACCCCTTTGGAAAATTAGATGTTCACGTAGAAAAATAACTTGTTACTGCCAATCATATGCCTTAACAGTGAAATATAAATGTAAAACTGTCCAAAACCGTCAAAATTTACTCTACTTCATTTAGCACTTATAAAATATCACGCTTTTACTATAAAGAATAGAATTCCATTCAGTCCCCTACAAAATAGTAGAATAATATTCTTTTTATCTATTAATCATTTTTATAGAATGAGTGAAATCATTTTTCCACATTTTGTATAAGTTTTAAAAATTTATAGTACATCTTTCTTTCTTTTGTTCCTCTAATTTGATATTTTTCTTTCCTTTTTTCCTCTAATCGTACATTCATTTTTCCACCCGTTGTGATACATATTAATTAGGAAATTGATTTTGTCAATTTCCTAATTTAATACTCCCTCTGTTTTTATTTGTTTGATTTTCTAGAGTTTTCACAAATATTAAAAAAACACATTAATGGTTAATTATAAATGTCTTATTTTTTGCAAAAAACAATTTTCCATAACTTTAAGTCAATAGTAATCTAATAAAGTCAATAAATATGTCTTGAAATCTACAATTCACCATTAAACTTTCATTAAAAATGCATTGAAAAGGTGAAAAATCAATCTTTTAAAAATATTTTTTTTTCCTAGAAAATCAATCTTTTGGGAACGGAGGGAGTATGTACATATTAAATAGTAGATTTTTGAGAATTCCATTTTTTTTAACTCCGTCGCGTTTATATATGTATAAGTTTGTTAGATATTCGTATGATTTCAGTTTTGGTAGAAGATATTCATCTTCTTTTTCGGTGAATTGGTAGAAAATATTCATCTGAATTCATAGGAAACAAATTTACCTAAAAGGAAAATATCTAACTATATATATATATATATATATATCATTAACTTTTAATATATATTTGGAATCTTCCCCCATCTTATAGAAAAACAAATTAAGTTATACTATACGAGAATTTCTAAAATTCCATATATGTACATATCTCTTTGAATTAATATTGTTGCCAGCATTTTTATTTCTTTTGTCGACAATATTGTTGCCAGCATAAAATGTGAAAACACAAGACTTCTTTTCTTATTGAGAAAGCCTGGAAAAAATAACCATCAAAACCAGACCAAACCCAAACCCCCTTTAGTTCACTTGCGACGACCGTAATTTGCGCCTTATAGTATGACTTTACAAAGAGAATGCCACTTTGGCTTTTTCTAAATTTAATAATTAACAAGAAATTAATGCAAAATGCTTAAAATATTAAACACGTTCGTGCAACTAATAACACATATAATTAAATTAAATAAGAACAAAATCACTTAAACTACATTTCCACTATTTCTCCAAAACTGTTTTACAAGCTGCTGACACAAAACTATAAAATTATTTAAAATAAAATTAAAATAAGCTCATGAAACTAAAAAAAAAAAAACACATCAAAATTTTCAGTCGCACTATAGATTTGGCGATGATTTTTTTCCCTGAATGTTAAACGACTAATAGATCTGATATCAAAGAATCATCAAAATCACTAAACATCGAACCAATATCTTTGATACTCGAACCAAAATCATCACCAATCTTCATACTTTCACCATCCAACAACATAATATCATTGAAGATATCATCACTCTCTGAAAATGCTTGCCCCATTGGTTGATCAAATATCGAAAACTCCGGTGGTGATTCGTTGAAATAGTTGTCGAGAAATGGAGTATCCAACGGAAACGAATCGTCCGATTCACCTGAACCACCACTAAACCCGGTATGCCACCACGGTGTATTGGAAACCTCCGTTTCCGGTTTAGTTGGTTTAGTAAACGGTTCTTCTGACCGGAGATTGAGAACAGAAGTAGGAGATGAGAGATGTTGAAAATCTTCGGTTGATTCGGAGCTTGAAGTCGTCGTTGTTGTTGTTGTTGTGATGTTGCTTTCCGGTTTAGTCTCAATAACCGGTTCTTCTTCTTCTTCTTCTTCTAGAGATTGAGGCGGTATGGAGAAATTAGTAAGAGCGTCCGGTCCACGGAGTCTAATGGCTGCGTTATCGTAAACCACGGCGGCTTCCTCCGCCGTCTCGAAAGTTCCGAGCCAAATCCTCCGGCGTTGCTCCGGATCTCGAATCTCAGCCGCCCATTTCCCCCACGGCCGTTGCCTAACGCCGCGGAACTTCCTCCCGTTTTGACCAGAGACCTTGAGAGGACGGTGGCGACTCGTCGCCGGAGATTGAGTTTCGTCGGAGGAGATTCGTTTCTTCTCTTTCATTGAAACTCCGGCGATGTTGTTGCAGGCTGGTTCGACTTTGATCTCGTTAAAGAATCGCTTGACTCGGCGGCGAGGGAAGAGTTCTTCTTCGTCGCTTGATGAGTCAGTTGCGTCGTGATCGGTGACTGAGACACGGATGATTCTGACTGAGTCAGAACGAGTTTGGCCGGAAGTATTTTTTTCCGGCGAGTTTTTGGTGTATTTTGTAACTGATGATTTGTGCTCTGTGTATTTAATAAATGATTCGTCCATCACTATATTCGCATCAAAAAGAAATGAAAATGAAAAGAAAAAAGGGAACTTATAAAAGGAATAAGAACTTGCGGATGACGGAAAGTTTTTCTGGGTTTGTTGAGAGAAAGATTTTGAGAGAATCAAAAGAGAGATTAATCAAATCTTTTTTTTTGTTTTGTTGGTAAGTAAGAGAGAGAGAAAGATGTTGTATTGAAACAGTGTGTATATGTGAAGAAGAACTTCTCATCAAGCTCACTCCTCAAATCCTCATTTATAGGATCGCTTGGACGAGTCTTCTTTCTCAGCCGTAATTTTTTTATCAATAAAAATTACTATAATTTATTATTTTTTTCCTTCTGTTTCTTTTTCCGTTCCTCCACCAGTGGTATTTTCCCGATATTACTGGTTAAAACTAGGGGTGTTTTCGGAAAACGAAAGTTGTTTAAAAACACGGGACGCCGCATTCATGAGAGCAAGTCGCATGGTGACACGTGGCAATAAGAGATATTTGGCCCCTTCTTGTTGCCTATCGTTTGCGCTGAGTCAGCGCGTGATATTCAATCTCGAACTTCGCGATTCATGTCACGTGACCCCCAAGATACCCGGTCCCGGTTTTTATTTTTAATCTCTAACTTTTATAGTAATATTAAAATAATAAAACAAATTACTATTTTTCAACAAGTTTTTTTTAGTTACTATCACTCCACTAGCTTTGACCGACTTTTTTTGAGTAATTAATGATAATTTAAGAGGGTGATTTCGTCATTCTAATTATTTTTACAACTTGTCATATACTACTCCCTCCGTTTCATTATATAAAATTTTTAAGAGAATTCTTTTAGTTTCAGTTTATAAGATGTTTTACTAGTTTCTATGCAAATTTTAATGTGATTTGATACTTTTGTCCTTTGAAATTCCGTAGTCTGATTGGTTGAGTTATAATTTTAATTAATTATTAAATGAGATTTTGTTTGTATTTATTGTTTTCTTAATTTTCACGAAATAAATAAATAAAATTTTATATAATGAAACGGAGAGGGAGTACTGTTTTCTTACCTAAAATGAGTTTAATTCCAACTGTAAATTTCTTTTAATAAATGATTTATTTTGAATGCGTTGTATTGTACATTGTAAATATATTTTTTTCCAAAAGGAGGGAAAGAATAATATTATTTTTGGAAAGAAAATCTTTCTTTTAGGAGTTATGTGTATATTTCTATACATCTAAAAAGGAAAAAAATATCTGGTGGTAGTTAAAATGTTTACCATTTTACAGAGTAACGTGGCGAGCAACCTAGGATTTGCCGCCATTTATAATTCGGTGTGTGGTACGTCTCTAGGCTTTTTCTGTACTCTTTGTTCCCTCACTCGCTCGACCACAACTACATGCTTTGCGTCTACCTCACGCGCTTCCTTTTCTTTCTTTTTTTTGCTTTTTTCTTTAATTGTTTTTTTTTCTTTTAAAAATGATTTACTGTGCGATATCATTTTAGATTTTCATTCTTTCTCAACGGGTTGGTTTACTTGGATTTGGTAAAATCAAAGTTTACATCCGTTCCCTAATTTTTTGGAATAGGAAATCTTTTTCTGTTTGACGCAATGATATTTAAGATTGTTTCTTACAAAAAAAGATTTGATACACTTGTTTAACCCAGTTTTTTTACTATACTTTATAAAAAAAGTACTAACGATCTTATTTTGTAAAACCAGTTGGCCTTGTATGATATTATAAATCTTATCGGAAATTAATAAAAATAGTTTTATAATAAATATATATTTACGTATTTATATCAATATATTATTTAATATGATTTTACCTTATCTAATGACCGTGTGTACAAATTACGCCACACTAATGACTAAAGATGATGAGTTCCTTACTTCTTGAATGTATTGCATTTCCGACAACAAGTTCAAATCCGAGCCATCCCACAGTCAGTTACGCATAACATAAAGCTCTAGTCTTCATCGCGTTAACAACTGTAACACTTAAATACAATGTAACATTCATACAAGTTTAATTTTTTCTTCTCCGAACTTTTTTTTTCTTACTAGTATCCTATTAACAGAATATTTTCATGAGTTTTGAAAGCAAACTTCTTAACCGGTTTGGAAGATATATAGGCCACATATTTTTTATCATTTGTGTGCAAGCATATATGCTGGTTACCAACTGATATGTTTTTAAACATTGAAAAGTTCTCTCGCCATCATTACAAATTTCATGAGACCGTCAACAATACTGATCAGTACTATCACATATAATTTTTTTTTGCTAGTGAAGTATTTTAAGCTCCGTGTCCAATTATATGGTGTTGTAACTAATTTTCAGCTAATAAATCAATTCGACCACGGGAAAGAAGCTGAAATAGTAGGATCACAAAAAGATAAAAAGTTTTGACCCAGTTGACTTTAACATAATCAATGGTTTGTAATTTAGTTTAATCATGTCGATACCGTTCATAATCCGAGTTTAAATGTGAACATGCGTGTGTGAGTTATATATATATATAGAGGAAGTGTTTGGTCCGACTCAGGATCCTACTCATACAAAACCAAATATGTCATAAAGTAATTAAAATCGATTTCGAGAGTAAAATGCTACTCCAGGCTCTCTACTTGAGACTAATTATCAATCAAGATCTCCTGAATCACATTCTTGATTACTCGTTGTTTAATGTTCTAAATTTCCAAGCATTTTTTGCTTAGTTTATGTAATCTTTTGTTATTTCCGCACCTTTAATCAATGACATTACTTCTACCCTGCTTTACTATTTTCATAATTGATATAAAAAGCTTTTTATCTATTTTTGATGGTAAAACTGTAACAACTTTATAATTTCAATCATGGTAGTAGTTCCTATTCTCGAAAGTAAATACTCCAATAAAAGGAGATCGATTTAAACTCTTTTCCCCTTTCTGAATTTCAATTTCAATCTCGGAAATATATTTCTTATTATAAGAACTTCTGTATGAAAACATATTTAAAATAAATAAAATAAAAAAGGAACGTAGGCAATATGAAGCATGAAAGTGGGCCCCAGAATCTAAAGAGTGAAATAGCTTTGACCACATAATAGATGCATAGGTGTTGTCCTCACTCCTCACACGTCCCCTTCAGTTTCCCTTTTCTTTTCCAAATTCCCTTCTTTTTAATTTTAATAATACTTCTTCCGTTTCAAAATATTATTTATTTTAACCAAAACACATGAATATTAAAAATTATTTTTACTCAATAAATTATTTTTACTCAATAAATTATTTTTACACAATTTTAATAATACTCCTATTATCAGTTTCCCTATATAGTTAAGCAATCATAAAAAAAATTGCAAAATATTTATAATTATAAAATATTCAATAAAGTTAAAAAATACTTGAATTTGTTAAAACAATTAATATTTTGAAAAAAAAGAATTTTTAGAACAACTTATATTTTAAAACGACAAAAAATATTATATCTTTTTTATGATTGGTTAAAAAAGCCATAAAGATCTTTATCTATTGTTAACAGTTTTACATTACTCATTTTCTACTCGGTGTAAGAAAAATATTCTACTTTTTGCCATTTTCTTAGATTTTCTTATATACAATTTTTTTGGTAACCGTTTTTTATTCATTTCCATTATTGTTTTAGTTTTTTTATCATTAGTATTTATATGTTCGTCCACATAAAATGAAAATTTACGAATCTAACACTAAGCTAGAACGGTAAACTGTTAGTTAGAGTTATATGCATTGTACAAACACTAAGCTACAGTATAAAACATTATCAAATATAAAGTAGTTGTACAAATTATAAAGGGACTACCAATCTAAACCAATATCTAAATTGAAAAGTTATAAGGTCTTTTCTAAGACTATATATAGAATTTGTCTTTTACTTTCATGTGTCATCACACTTTGATCGGTGTCGAAGGTGACACTATGATCCATCGCTTTCGATTGATGGGAAAATCTTAAAATATAAGGAATCACATTATTTCTTTATCAAGAATGTATGTTCTTGACGTTTGTTCACCAATAATTGCATGTTTCGCTACAAATAAAAAAAGCTGGAAGCCAACAAACAACATTCTTCATGATTATTAATCCTTAAATTTTAGAACATGGTAACAAATCAATATTTTTTTTTTAAATTCCACACTAAAAGAATTGACTTTTTGTTGTCGTTGACATCATTAAAAGAATTGACGAACGTGCATACTGGAGATGGAGTGGAGAAAAACGATGGTGAAAATAAATAAGAACTATGTAAAATGTGTAACTTTGAAATACCTACGTTTGAATCAAATAGATCAAATAAAGATAGATGATGGAAATATTTGAACAAAAAAAAATCATTAGAAAGACATTTACTTACCGATATTGAAGAGTAGGCACTACAAGAAAACATGTGCTATTCCGACGGCCATATCCGTCGGAAATCCGTCGGAATAAGCCTTATTACGACGGATTTCCGACGGATATGGTCCGCCGGTTCTAACTCGTCGGAAATCCGCGTTCCGTCGGTAATCTGTCCATCCACTCCGACGGAATTCCGGCGGAACACAGATCAGAGGAATCGGTTGACCATCCGTCGTAATACCGTCGGAGAACCGATCGCCGACGAAATTCCGATGGTCAACGACACCGACGATAATCCGACGGTCTACGACACCGACGGCACTCCGGCGGAACACGGTTAACCGGAATCCGTTGACAATCCGTCGTAATACCGTCGGATAATAGATCGCCGACGGATTTCCGACGGTCTCTGACACCGACGGCAATCCGACGGTCTACGACACCGACGGCAGTCCGACGGATTTAGGAAACAGACGGATTTCCGACGGATGTCGGATTTTAATTAAAAAAATGAATTTTAAATGAATATTTAAATTAAAAAAAATTGAAATTAAAATTTAAAATGAAAATAAAATTGTTTTAAAACCAAATAAAAGTTCTACATAACAATTTAAAAGTCTACTGTGGACGATAATTACGGAAGAACTCGTTCATCCGGTCTTCCATCCCACGAATGCGCGCTGCATATGCTGAGCGTTGTTCCTCCAACTCCTTCACCCGCTTTGCATCCTCTTCGCATTGTGCCTCCATTGCTTTCATCCGCTAGAGAAGCTCAGCGTTTTGTGCCCGCAACCCGTTATCACCGTGAAATTGGAATGAAGACACAGAAGAGCTGGAACTGTCCTCTGGAAGACCGAAGACACGACCTTTGTTCTTCCGAGTAGCCTACCATATAAAATAAAACTATAAATGTTAAAACGTATAAGTATTAGAAGTTATTTTAAATTCGTTACTACTTGAAATCTTTTACTAACCTCATACGTAAGCTCGTTGATCTTCTCAAATGGAACTTCGGTGAGCGGTGGAGTTCCTTCAACGATTGGTTGGGATAAAAGGTAGTCCTCACCGAGCCTCTCCACGCTTTCCACGATCTCACGAGCAAGTGGATCTTGAATTTCACCAGTCTTGCGGTTCGTATGCGCATCTCTGATCAACTCCAGATTTGAAGGACGCGTACCTTTCTTTTGGTACTATTAGCATTGAAAAGTAAACAAATACGTTAGCGATAATAAAAATAATTATTGTCATAAAGAAACTTACCAGTTGTTTTGCACGAGTCGCCTTGCTCGTTGCTCCGAGGTTACGGGTCGCTAGTCCCTTCCCCTTCCGGTCAGTTCGAAGACTGGGTGGCAGAGGTCGCCTTAGTTGCCTCCTGTTCCCAATACGCAAAGAGTTGAGCCCATAACTCGGGACGGTTTTTCATATCCCGAGGAATCTTACGATGTAACCACATGTCCTTCCACTCGTTCAACTTCCGCGAGTACAATCTACCAGCCTTGGTGTCGAACTCCCGTCGAACCCTACCGGTCATCTGTCTGTCCCAATTAAAATCTTGTTGCAAAGAAAAAGAAAAAAACCTTTAACGATTTAGTTATTAAAAATTTTATGTAATAAAACCGCGAATTGTTTAAATTACAAAATTTAGAAATTACCGCAAATTGCCGAAACCAGCTGTCACGGTCTTCTACCGGCATCGATAAGTATGTGGGATACGGTCGAGTTATCAAACTATTAAGCATAGTGTTGATAGACGTCGATATCCCGTTTCCCGAAAATTGAAACATAACCAAAAGTAAGGAGATTAAGCATGTTAACTAAATCGAAAATATTTTTAAATAAAACTTACCATGTCGTGTTGGGAGGCAACTCCGGATCTAGGAAAGTCATATGATCCCTTCCGGGTTGTGAAACAAAATCCTCGATGCTCATTACTGTGGGAGCTGAGGTAGTCGGATTTGGAGACGGTTGTTGTGTTTCCAAATTGGGAGTGCCGGGGATCTGGGACTAACTAGAACTCCGACGCCCCCGACTGGAACTACCGTCTCCAAAACTCTGCTGAAATCGTTCGAAATCCCTACGAATTCGAAGATTTTTAGGAATTTTGAGATTTAACGATTTATGGATATAGAGATTTAGAAATTTAGGTATTTAGTGTTTAGGGAATTTGGGGATTTTGAAATTTAGGGTTTAGGGTTTTAGGGATTTTGAAATTTATGGATGTAGGGATTTTGGGATTTTGGAAATTTGGCATTTACAAATTTAGAGTTGTGAAGAAGATTAATGATTTTACTAAAAAAATTTTTACTTGTCAACAAGTTAATGATTTTACAAAAAATTCATTAATGATTTACTTGTGTTTTACTTGTAAGATGTTTTACTTGTGAATAAAATTAATGATTTAACAAAAACATTTTTTAAAATTCTTAATATTTATAAAAGTAGAATTTTTTTAAAATTTGTTTTTTAAAAATCTTAATATTTATAAATTTATAAAATTTTTAAATATTTTTTAAAAAATCTTAATATTTATAAATTTATAAAAATTTTATATTTTTTTTACAAATTCTTAATATTTATAAATTTTTAATATTTTAAAACTTTTTTCCCAAATTCTTTAAATTTATAAATTTCTAATATTTATAAAATTTTCTTTTAACAATTTTTAATATTAAAATCCTAAAATTCAATAAATCCCTAATTCCCTAAATTTATATATCCCTAAATTCCTAAAATTCTTTAAATACCTAAATCCCTAAAATGCAATACATTCCTAAATCTCTAAATCAAGAACAAATTATGTTTATCCACAATTTTGTTTTATGAAGAACAATTTTTTTTTATGAAGAACACAATTTTTTTTTTTGAAGAACCAACTTTAAAATCATCACACTTACATTGGGATGTTGAATTCGTGATGGAGGATGTGATTCCGGCGATTTGTGTGGTTTTTCCGGCGGTGTGAATCGGTATTCCGGCGGTGGAAGTTTTTTGTTTTCTCGTTTTCTCCGTTGTGGTTTCGGGAAGAAGGAGAGACAGATTTATACAGGGTTTCCGACAGAATTCTGACGGCTTTAATTGTTCCGACGGATTATGCCGCCTTTTCGATGATCACGAGGCGTTAGGCGGGAGAAAAATTAGGTTTTCCGTCGGCAATCCGTCTTAAATTTAAGACGGATTTCCGACGGAATTGGTTTTTTTATGATTTTATTTAAACCGACATAAGTTAATAAAGGTTTTTAAAGGGGTATAATAAGGATTCGAAAGTATATAATATGGTTTTAAAGTTGATTATAAGGGGTTTTAAAAGTAATTAAAAGAATTTTTAAACTATTTCACAATGTTTTAAATTTGTTTATAAGGTTTATTAAATATTTTTTGTTCTAAAACAGATTATAAAAATTTAAAAACGTAATAGAAGTTTTTTTGAAACATATTATAAGGTTATAACCAACTACTATTTTACAAAAATCTTATACTTTTTTTTAAAACTTTATAATCAACCTTTAAACCTTATCATATACTTTAAATAAAATCATAAAAAAACCAAATCCGTCGGAAATCCGTCTTAAATTAAAGACGGATTGCCGACGGATTTGGTTTTTTTATGATTTTATTTAAACCGACATAAGTTAATAAAGGTTTTTAAAGGTAATTATAAGGATTCGAAAGTATATAATATGGTTTTAAAGTTAATTATAAGGTGTTTTAAAAGTAATTAAAAGAACATACTATAAGTTTTTTTGAAACATATTATAAGGTTATAACCAACTACTATTTTACAAAAATCTTATATTTTTTAAAAACTTTATAATCAACCTTTAAGCCTTATCATATACTTTAAATAAAATCATAAGAAAACCAAATCCGTCGGAATTCCGTCTTAAATTTAAGACGGATTCCCGACGGATTACGTTTTAATTAATTTAAATTATTTTATAATTTTTTTCTTGTATTTGTAAAAACTTTTTTGCAATCTAAAAATTATAGTACATTGTACGTGATTAAAACAGTAAGCTCGTTGGATTTATTTTACTAATATCATGTAAAACACTAACATATAAGAATTATTTTTTCCTTCCTACAAAATCGGTAACTTCTACGCCCATCCCGACTCCCCGATGATTTATCCTGTACTCGACGTTACAAACTATTTATATATTTTAGTTTCTTATTTTTGGAATGATTTGCGGAGGAACCTTCACTAGGGATGGAGTCTGAATCGTCGTCAAATTCTCCACGTGGTTCCTCTTCGTCCGAATGCACTAGATCATCCCCGACATGTGTGACATCAACGACAAGGTCAATGTTATCCATCTCCTCCACAGGTGACATTGATACACTTCTTGATGGTTGTAGAGCATCTTGTTCTGGAACTTCGTAGATTTTTCCTCTCGGGTTTATTGGAGTTACTGTGATCCACGAATCTGTACGGTACGCAACTCGAGGATGTGGAATGTAGCAAACCTATTAATAATTAATGGATATTGTTAATATACATGAACAAGAAACCTTAACTATGAGTACATAGGTAAACATATATAGTGTATTGATACCTGGTCTGCTTGAGATGCAAGGATAAATGGATCGTAATACTGTAGTTTCCGGCTTGAATTTATCGAAATAACACCAAGAGGGTCAACTCGAACCCCTCGACCATTGGATGGATCATACCAATCGCACATAAACACAATGCACCTCAAGTTCAACATTCCTGGATATCGGATTTCCAAGATTTCTTTTAAAATCCCATAGTACATGGTATCGCCGGATTGCTCCGAAATACCATAGTCCGCAGTTGACCTTTGACGTCCTTCCTCACGGATCCTGAACGAATATCCCCTAGTGCAAAACTGGGGATATGAAGTCGCGGTGGTGCGTAAGCCATGACCAAACTCCACTAACCATGTTGGGATTGATCGACCACTTGCTAAACTTTCTGAAACCTAAAAACGATATACGTAAGATATAAGTAACATATGAACGTGAAAACATACAAATGTAAGACGGATGTAATTATATTAAACTTACATAACATTTCAACCACTCTGGAAATTGTTCGTCTTTCAAGACAGCAAGTTTGGCATCTGGTAATCACGTGCGAGAGACATGTAGATCCTGTAACATAACAGCCGTTAGTAGATGAATGCAAATAATTAAATAAATTTAGTATGATAAATGATATATATACCTTTCGTACTCCAAAATTTCGTCACAGTTTCTGAGGATATACGTATGCAAATGTGTGACCTCTTCTGGTGATAGTTTGCGTTTCTTTCCTTTTCTACTTGTTCGACCAACTTGGGCAAACAACTCAGGAACAACCACGGCATACACTGCTTTCTCACCTCTATCATCATGTCGGGGAGGCCGTCTCGCCTTAGTACTAACTGCCGGTGGAAAGTAATATTCGGCAAAGTGTGAGACATCCTCGTTTAGGCTTTGTGCGACAATAGATCCCTCAACCTTGCTCAAATTTTTAACATTTTTCTTCAGGTGGAACATGTAACGCTCGAACGGATACATCCATCGGTATTGAACAGGGCCTCCTAAGGCTGCTTCTCGTGGGAGGTGAATAGGAAGATGTTCCATAACGTCAAAAAAAGACGGTGGAAATATCTTCTCATGATTACAAAGGAGAACCGGGATATTGGCCTCCAAGTTACGTATCCCGTGGGAGGTAAGCGTTCTTGAACATAAATCTCGGAAGAATTCACCAACTCCTATAAACAAAAATTAAACAAGTTAATACATATATAGTAATATTATGGTAGTAAGAAACTAATGGGAGTAAGAAATATACCTCCAATTGCTTGGTGGATAGGTTCTGGAAGAAGATATGCAAATACAAATGGAAGAAGACGTTGCATCACGACATAACAATCATGACTCTTCATTCCTATAAACTTGCATTCCGACGAATCCACGCAATTACGTAGATTAGATGCGTAGCCGTCTAGAAATTTGACAAATTAAGAACCATTCAAAAAATACTTCTTTCTGGCCAGCGTCTAACCGGTAAGCAGGCATCGGCAATCTACCGTTCAAAACATGAAGAGATGGCCATGAACAAATCAATGGAAAGTTGAATCTAGACTTCCAGTTGTCTTTGGTCTTTCCTGGGACGTTTAATATGGTGTTCATGATATTGTCAAAGAAATTCTTTTCCACATGCATGACTGATAGTCTCGAGTTTTAACCCAAAATAATGCTGCAAGTGCACAGGCAAAAGCAGTAGTATATAAGGTATCGAATCCACAGAGACCAAGGTTACACTATGAATCTATAGATTTCAAATAAAGCTAAGATAAATTAAATGAGTTGTAAACTGACGTGAGCAGGTGCTCAATGTAAATGAGCAGGTGCTTGGAATAAAAATCGGTAATAAAACAATGATAAAAGGCACTAAGCCGAGATGATTCTTTGGTGATTTCGGGTACTTGGGTTGAGCTTCTATTCAGGGTCTAATTAAATGCGGTCTAGAACTCAAACATAAATATGTATTGCCCCGCTTTTGGCGATGTATCAATACCTTTGTCTACAGCCTAAATACCTACACTTTCGAGTGGATTTAGTAATGAAGTAAACAAGCTTTAATGCAATGGTTCAATATGTTCACATTCAATGGGAACGATCAATGGTGTTTTGGTTACCACCGAATGCTCATCAAAGGTAATTCTAGCAACCTATATCATTTTTGGTGAATACATTAAACCTAGAGATCATAGACTAAGTGATCAATTTAGCCTAAGCATTGAGACTTCCTAGAGATGAAGACATAAGAATTCCCTATTTGGCTCAACCATCTAAAGCCCTAAATCACCATTGAAAACACCTCGACCTAGTTAGTAAACTACTCGGACATGATTAAATCAAGTGCAACAATCATTAGATAAGGATTCATAATGGAAGATAAGAATGAAAGGGGGTTTAGAATTCTTCTCTAGATGATGATGTGATGATTCGGAAATGAACAGTAGCTTCAATGGAAATGAAGTGGTGATTCGGATTGGTGAAGAACAATGGAAGAACAAAAATAACTTTTATTAAAATCGTAAAAAGAGAACTAGAGTATTCTGATTATTTCGTGAATGAATCATGATTATTCTAAGGAGGCTCAGCTCCTTCAAATACAAGAAAGAAACATTAAAAGCTAAAATATCTCTTAAGACAAAACAAGGAAAGTAGAACAAACCCCATTTATTATGAAAATCAATCAATTCCCTAATGAAATGGGATTGTTTTGACTCATTAACTTCTGGGATTTTGCGTGGGCCTCAAGATGGATTCGGCGGCCAGCTTTATTAGGTTTAGGTTCTGGTGCTTCTCATGCGAGCAGGTGCTCGCTCGGACCGAGCAGGTGCTCGGTGGATTGAAAACTCCTCTTTTTGCTCCAATTCTTCTCCTTTTCTTCATAGAGCTCCAGCAGCTCCAAATTGTGCTCCAAAGCACTTTAGAACCTGAAAAGACATCAAAAGGAAACAAAAAGACAAGAAATGCAACACAAAACCATGGGTAAATTAGGCCAAAAATCCAACATATCAACTCCCCCGGACTTGCCTTTTGCTTGTCCGCAAGCAAACAAGAAGAGAGAAATCTGGAGAAGTGTTTGAAGGTGGGAGCTCAAATCCAAAAGAAACATCGAAGGGTTCAACAAAATGTCCTAAAGAGAACTAATGCGATGCACAACAAATCTTTACTCAAGAAACTTTCGCCATACTCATCTCTTATCAAAATAATTACTCCAAATCCTTAGACTCAAAGAAAAGCATGCAATCAACTAAACTCAACTCTTTAACATTCATTAATGTGTTTGGTGCCGTCTCACAATTGGAAGTTGAATCAATACCATTTGGTTCGGTAAAAGAAGGCTTTTTAGTGATGTAAAGAGGCGGTTCATAATCCTTTTGGTGGCTAACTCTCAAATGCAAGTGTCACATTTAGCAAAAGCAAGAAAGAAAAGAGACAATTGATGCATACAAGGCTAAGAATCCAAAGTTCTACCCATAACCCTATTGTTGCAATCTTTCATCTCTCTTTTCTCACTACCCATTTGTTAAACCACTAGCCAATTTCGGCTAAACCTTTCAAACTTCCTCTTTCTTCTTTAAATTTTCCGAATCCTAGGGAATTTCTTTTCTTAACCTTAGCTCTTTCTATCCTAGCATTCTCTAACATATTTTCTTCTTTTGATTTATTCTAAGAGAATGCTAAGCCATCATTTTTTTTTTTTTTTTTTTTTTTTTTTTTTTTTTTTTTTTAAACACTTAGAGCTATATACTTTTCTTTTCAAACTTATTCCCTAGAACTCATCCTTTCTTCTTTCTTTCTTTTCACACTTAACCACAAACCCAAAGATAATCAAGTAAACGCTTAACCAAATCTGTTTCATACCCCACATAAGACTAGTCTTAAACTCAAGAAACTAGTCTAATGGAAACTTTGCCTTGTCGCCTCTAGTGCTTGCAAGATTTTACCAATGCAACACAAAGAAAAGGGCCTCACTCGTAGAACAAATGCAAGGGTTTGAATGAAATGGTCGGGTTTAAAGGTGTGGTACTATCCTCATCTAAAAGATGAACTTAGATCGGGATAGCCATTCAAATCAAGATAAGAGTGGTAAAAATAGGAAAACATGATTTGAATGTCAAGTGTTTATCCATAGTTATGATTCAAAGTCCAAAAGTGAGAAAAATTAATCAAGATTAAGTTCAAGTTGATAGAGTTGAATCTAGATCATGCAAGTTTCTAATGAGTTGGGACTTTCAAAGAAATAAGATTCAAGTATGGATGAGCCTCTAATTCACGAATGTTAATGCATCGAAAAAGTTCTAATGAGGGCATATCATGGAATCCTAAAATGAATCTTTACAAGGAAATTTCATCATTGCTCCCTATGCAAATGCAATCCTAAAATGCTCTAGACTCGATCCTAGCATGAAAAAGATAATAAAAATGTTTATGCCATGAGAAACTATATGCATTTTTTTTTTTTTTTTTTTTTATATGCATCAAATGCAAAAGACTCAAAGCAAAAACAAACCAATTAGACATTAACCCACTCCCCCGGACTTAACTTTCACCGTCTCGGTGAAAGAAAAGTGCCAAAAGAGTATATCAAAACAAGTTCAAATGAAAATGAAATAAAACAAAGATGATATAAACAATGAAGATAGAAGGGTGAAAGTAGATATCACCCGGAATTAGCGTCGTCAGCACCGTGATCTGTCCTTCTCCTCCGTTTGGCAGGTTGGTCCGAGCTCGAATGTGAGCGAGCAGGTGCTCGGTCGTTCCGAGCAGGTGCTCATAAAGTTTTTACCCCTTTTTTTTTTTTTTTTTTTTTTTTTCAGAACATAGGTACTGAAACTCAAGTGAAATGTTAGTAATAAAAGGAGTTTAAAATCAGATTTTGTACAAGAAACCTCACCGGTGGGTTGCCTCCCACCAAGCGCTTGTTTTAAGTCATTAGCTCGACTTTGTAGACCATCTATGCTCAAGGAGGGTCAAACTCATCTCCTTTAGTGTCCAGCAACACTATGTCCTCATGTGGTCTCACCTTCTTGATTATGAACGGACCGGGCCATTTCTTGTCTTTAATCTTTCGGAACCTGAATAACCATCTGAGCCATGATGGGAGGGTCTTTAACTCTACCTTTGGAGCTTTCAGCTCGCTCCGTGATCCGGTGATGTTCTGGTTTTTGGTCCGAGCAGGTGCTCGGTCGGGGCGAGCAGGTGCTCGCTGGGAATCTGACAGAACATCGGATTTTGTGCCCTCGGCCAGACTCAAGAACTCATCTTCTTTCTCTATTCTGGTGTTGGAATCCAGAAACTTAGCAATCCCTTGGGTGTCTTCACTCAGAAAGCCGTGTTCACCTTCGGCTTTTGTCAACGCAACTTCGAGAGAGTCCTTTGCTAGGATCTCTTCAACCTCATTCTCTGACATCTCTACTCCATCGTGGATAACAAAAGCCTGTCCATCCATCATCGGTTTCTCGAGAAGTTTGCTCATCTCAAACCGAACTACCATGTCTCCTAGACGGAGGTCCACTATGCATTCTTCGACATCAATGATAGCACGTGCCGTATGCAAGAAAGCTCTGCCCAAAATCAACGGATCCTTTGGTTCCTCATCAAGCTCCAAAACCACAAAATCAGCTGGGATTAAGGTATTCCCAATTCGGAGGTGTAAATCTTCAATAACACCCACCGGAAGCTTTTTAGATCCATCCGCAAAAACCAACGAAATATTGGTAGGTTTGAACTTGGTGAAGCCCAAACGCTTAGCCACAGAATATGGCATCAAATTGACGCTGGATCCTAAGTCACACAATGAGCATGCAAACGTGGAAGGCCCTATCTTCACGGAAATCACAAACCTTCCCGGATCGCCTTTCTTAGTCAACACCTTACTCTGAAGTATTGCACTACATTCTTTGGAAACCATCATCACACTCTCCTCTTCCACAACTTTTCCAGAAATTAGCTCCTTCATGTACCGTTTGAGAGAAGGTACCATTTGAACCGCATCGGATAAAGGAAGCTTTACCTCCAAGCCTTTAATCATTTCCTTACACTTAGCATCCTCCAAATCCTTCTTAGATCTCTTGGGAGGCACTGGGTAGGGTATCTTAGGCACATAGACTCTCTCGGTCTGAGCTTCTGGAAATTTCGCGGGAACATTCTGAGCGAGCAGGTGCTCGGTCGAGGGAGCAGGTGCTCGCTGGGGTGTTTTCTCAAGATTGATCGGAACAGAAGCTGGTGGTGCACCAGCGACCAATTCCTTCGTGTACCTCTCGGGTGATGGTATCATTTGCACGGCATCAACCAAAGGGAGCTTCACCGTCAAATCTTCTCGCACCTCCTTACACTCAACATCCTCCAAATCTTTCTTAGATTCCTTAGGAGGTACTGGGTATGGCACCCTTGGCACATAAACTCGCTCAGGGTAAGGCACCCGTGGTACATAAACTCGCTCGGATAAATTTTCTGAAATTTTCATGGGAGCACCCTGTGCGAGCAGGTGCTCGCTGATAGGGAGCAGGTGCTCGGATTTTTTTTTCGCAGCATCGACTCGGACAGAATCCCAAGGTGTCCTTGAGCTTGAACCAGTCTCCTTATGCATATCCTTCTCTGAAAAATCTCTCTCTTGAGCCTGGTGCTCAGTTGTATTCTCCATGGCCTTCACGTGGAAGTTTGTGATCGTAGGCGGTACCAACAACTGTCCACTCCTCAACTCAACAGCATTTACCGAATACTCCTTCCTAGGGTTCACTTCACCACGGCCAGGAAGAGCACCAACCGGTCTTTGAATAGCCTCGGCGGTTTGAGCTACTTGTGTATCCAACTTCTTTACATGTGCGGTCACGGCCTCATACTTTGCATGGAGATCCTTGTACATGTTGTCCATCTTACTGCCCAGCTCGGTTGATGTCTGCTGTTGGTTGGCCAGGACTTGATGGATGAGACCTTTCAAATCATCTTGTTGAGATTGAGGCGCGGAAGCGATTTGTTGTTGGTTCGTTGCTTGGAACCGATTCTGACTTTGGTTGGGAACGAATTGCTTCACTTGAGTGTTGTTGGAGTAGAACTTCTGATTTGTACCCGTTTGTTGCGGATAGACTTGGTCTTGGGGGTTCTCCACATTGGTGTTCCGGTAAGAGAGGTTGGGATGGCTTCGGTAGTTGGGATTGAACCCACAGTTTTGATACCCTTGGCCATTTACATAGTTAACCTCCTCTACTCCATCATTCTGATCATCGACAAACGCTTGAGCCATAGGGGCAGCCCCATCTTCTTCCATAAATTTAACCGATCTTTGGTTCTCACGTAGAAGTAGGTTCACTTTAGCCGTCAACTCATCTATCTTTTGGGTGTCAACACTATTGACCCTCTTGGACCTATCATACTCGGGAGCTTTGTTGTTGGAACTCGAGGCAAGGTTCTTGATTAGCTCAAATGCACCTTCCTTCGTCTTGGTCATAAAGTCTCCATTACTCGCGGCATTCAATGCATTACGGTAATCCCAATCGACTCCATCGTAGAATATGTTCAAGATTTGCTCATCCTTGAAACCGTGATGAGGACACTCCCTCTTATACTCCTTGAGTCTTTCCCAAGCTTCACCAAAAGCTTCTCCGGAGTGTTGTTGAAAGGATGCAATCTTGTTCCTCAAAGCGGCCGTTTTGGACTTCGTATAGAAATGATCCAAGAACGCGGATCTAGCCTCATCCCAAGTCCTCAATGAACCAGCCGGCAGTGACTTTAACCATCTTTGTGCCTTGTCCGCGAGAGAGAACGGGAACAACTTACACTTCAAGAACTCGGTTGGAACCCCATTAGAACCCGTAGTACTACAAATTTCCTCGAAATTCTCTATGTGGTCCATTGGTATTTCAGCGGGTAGACCATGGAATAGATGCTGCTTTACCAATGAAATTAACTGAGCCTTGACCTCATAATCTTGTCTCTGAATGGTAGGGATGACGATGGCCGAACGGTTTTGATAAAACGCATGGGGATTATCCGAATCCCCTATGGTTGGCTGACCCCGCGGCTGTTGCCTTTGCAACTGGGTGATTTGATCTCTCAAAATCTGTAACTGAGCATTCATAGCTTCCTGATCTGCCATGTTTTCTGAGCGAGCAGGTGCTCGTTCGGTTTGAGCAGGTGCTCGGCGGCGATTCTGACGTTCGAGACGAGCTAACTCTTCGTTCGTATGACTGACTAGATCTTCGTTCAGATTTCTCCTCGTTCTTCTACTGGTCATACACCTGAAACATAACAAAAACAAAAACAAAAAACAAAATTAGCAAAATTCTTAGACTATAAATAAAACCAAAATTCAAAGGTAACGCTATTGGTCCCCGGCAACGGCGCCAAAAACTTGATAGTCTCGAGTTTTAACCCAAAATAATGCTGCAAGTGCACAGGCAAAAGCAGTAGTATATAAGGTATCGAATCCACAGAGACCAAGGTTACACTATGAATCTATAGATTTCAAATAAAGCTAAGATAAATTAAATGAGTTGTAAACTGACGTGAGCAGGTGCTCAATGTAAATGAGCAGGTGCTTGGAATAAAAATCGGTAATAAAACAATGATAAAAGGCACTAAGCCGAGATGATTCTTTGGTGATTTCGGGTACTTGGGTTGAGCTTCTATTCAGGGTCTAATTAAATGCGGTCTAGAACTCAAACATAAATATGTATTGCCCCGCTTTTGGCGATGTATCAATACCTTTGTCTACAGCCTAAATACCTACACTTTCGAGTGGATTTAGTAATGAAGTAAACAAGCTTTAATGCAATGGTTCAATATGTTCACATTCAATGGGAACGATCAATGGTGTTTTGGTTACCACCGAATGCTCATCAAAGGTAATTCTAGCAACCTATATCATTTTTGGTGAATACATTAAACCTAGAGATCATAGACTAAGTGATCAATTTAGCCTAAGCATTGAGACTTCCTAGAGATGAAGACATAAGAATTCCCTATTTGGCTCAACCATCTAAAGCCCTAAATCACCATTGAAAACACCTCGACCTAGTTAGTAAACTACTCGGACATGATTAAATCAAGTGCAACAATCATTAGATAAGGATTCATAATGGAAGATAAGAATGAAAGGGGGTTTAGAATTCTTCTCTAGATGATGATGTGATGATTCGGAAATGAACAGTAGCTTCAATGGAAATGAAGTGGTGATTCGGATTGGTGAAGAACAATGGAAGAACAAAAATAACTTTTATTAAAATCGTAAAAAGAGAACTAGAGTATTCTGATTATTTCGTGAATGAATCATGATTATTCTAAGGAGGCTCAGCTCCTTCAAATACAAGAAAGAAACATTAAAAGCTAAAATATCTCTTAAGACAAAACAAGGAAAGTAGAACAAACCCCATTTATTATGAAAATCAATCAATTCCCTAATGAAATGGGATTGTTTTGACTCATTAACTTCTGGGATTTTGCGTGGGCCTCAAGATGGATTCGGCGGCCAGCTTTATTAGGTTTAGGTTCTGGTGCTTCTCATGCGAGCAGGTGCTCGCTCGGACCGAGCAGGTGCTCGGTGGATTGAAAACTCCTCTTTTTGCTCCAATTCTTCTCCTTTTCTTCATAGAGCTCCAGCAGCTCCAAATTGTGCTCCAAAGCACTTTAGAACCTGAAAAGACATCAAAAGGAAACAAAAAGACAAGAAATGCAACACAAAACCATGGGTAAATTAGGCCAAAAATCCAACATATCAATGACATCTAGATTATGCCGCAGTAGATGGTCTTTCCAGTAAGGCAAATCCCAAAAATACTCTTCTTGTGCCAATTGTGATATTCCCCACAACCGTCGACGGGGTAATGGCCATTACCCCCACATTCAGAAGTTCGCTCTGCACCAAAATCTCATAACTGTTCCAATATGCTGCGACCATATATCTCAGGAGGTGGATCATGTAACACTTGTACATTCTTCCTCAAATGTCTTTTAGACCGACGATATGGATGATTTGCCGGTAAAAAACACCTATGGCAACCAAACCATGAAGTCTTCCTTCTGTGCTGCAGTTGGAATGCTGAAGTATTGTCTTGGCAATAAGGACATGCCAATCTTTCATGCGTTGTCCATCTAGATAACATACCGTATGCCGGAAAATCGCTTATGGTCCACATAAGAACCGCACGCATGTTGAAATTCTGCCGGATTGAAACATCATATGCCTCAACACCATGCTTCCACAACATCTGCAACTCACAGATCAATGGTTGTAGGAAAATATCGAGCGACCGTCTTGGATGATCTGGCCCAGGAACTAGAATTGAGAGAAACAGGAACTCTCGCTGCATGCACATAGATGGAGGCAAATTGTAAGGTGTTACGATGACCGGCCACAACGAATATTTTCTTCCATGCTTGCCAAACGGGTTGAAACCATCAGTGGATAAGCCTATGTATACATTCCGTGGTTCATATGCAAAATTTGGATATACGGATTGAAAATGTTTCCACGCTTCCACGTCAGAAGGATGCGTGATATCTCCATCTTGACTATGCTCTGCATGCCATCTCATAGCCGTAGCTGTGCGGTCTGATTCGTACAGCCTCTTCAACCTCTCCGTTAAGGGTAAATACCACATCCGTTTGAATGGAATCTTCACACTTCCACTTGACTCCTGGAACCGTGGTTTCTGGCAAAATTTACATTTATTTCGGTTCTCGTCTTCTCTCTAGTATATCATACAGTTGTCGATGCACACGTCTATAACCTGGTAGGGCAAACCAAGACCGGCGACAAGTTTTTGGATCTCGTAGTATGATCCGGAGGCCAGATTATCTTCTGGCAAAATATCTTTCACGAAATCGGCGAATGCATCAACACATTCTTCGGACAAATTATAATCAGTCTTCAGGTTCATCATCCTACTAGCAGAAGATAGCGGTGAATGACCATCCCTACAACAGCTGTATAGTGGTTGCTTTGATGCGTCTAACATATCGAAAAACCTTCGAGATTCTAAATTAGGTTCTTCAACCCTATCACCCTCATACCCACCCGACTGCAAATTCTCTCTAAATGCATCGTTAACCATCGCAACCGTACTTACCCCAACGTCTACTCCCGCGGTAGGTTCCCCTATGCTATCCGGAAAATAAGGTGCATTGCTACTAGTACTACCATATTCATAATTGGTTTCTCCATGTAAATACCAAACCTTATATCCGGTCCTAAATCCATATCTATATAAGTGGTTCCAAACAATAGGAACCACAACAGTACTTCTATTACAGCAATTAGAACAAGGACATTTGATATTCTGACCTTTGGTGGCCGCCTCTTGATTTCTAGGTAACTGCATGAACTCGCAAATACCTTGAGCGTATTCTGTCGTTAATAAGTTAGACCCCTCTTCCATCATTGACTCGTCCATCCATGACCGAAAATATGAAGAACTCATCTCTTTTAAATTTTTAGATAATGTGAATTGTGTTTCTTTTACAATGTGAATTGTGTTACGATAGAATGATGGAATGTCGTAGCTTATATAGAACGCATTCCGTCAGAAATCCGTCACAAACCTCCGACATAACGCCCCACAAATCCCATCGGCCACCGCTAACGATAAGGTAACCAATCAGACTTTGCCGACATCGTAATCCGTCGGAAATCCGTCGGAATGGCGTTATAAAATTCCGACGTTTAGGAAACCGTCGGTAATGCGTCGGTGCAAGTTGACGGTTTACCGACGGATGTCCGACACTTTCCGTAGCCGTCGGAAATCCGTCGGTAAATTGTGACAGATTTCCGACGGATTGTCGGTCGACAGTCGGAAATTTCCGATGGATGTTCTGTCCGTCGGAAAGTTCATCGGAATATCACCTATTTTCTTGTAGTGAGGCAACAAGATTAGCTAACTTTTGTCAAAGAACATAATACAAAATTCTTTCCAAATTCATTGGGTACTCAAAGAACATAGTCTTTCCTTTTTATTTTGGCCTCAAATGCAATAGATGAGTCTTGGAAACGGCATTATAGGAGTCAAGTCCTTTGAAGCCACATAATAAGAGAGCAAAGTAAAATAATGGAGTTGCCAATATTCTTACATTCTTCAAAAAAAGTCACAAATCATTGGTTAAAAAGCAACGATTAAATCAATTGGTCATAGGATTTAGAGACTACACAGGCACCCAAGAACAAAAGAAAAACTGAATTCGTGGTAGCTATCATCTCAAAAGTTTGTTTCTAGTGGGGAAATGGTTCTTGATAATGAACTAGGCAACAAAGGCATGCTTTCAAACTGACTATGTGCCTACATGGTTGGGAACAGAAAAAGGCTAGTCAAAGGTTTCTCCAGATTACTAGGGAGGAGGAAAGTGTAGACGATATTGTAGTTATAGATAATATGTAAAGATTTAAAAGGGTGATATTGCGAAAGGAACATAGGTCGTCTTTCTTTGACGATCAACGAAGTCACTAAAGATAAATCTTTTTTTTTTTTTGAATTATACACAATTTCCCCAAAGACTTTCTAGGCCCAAGAGACTAATCTGTGTCGCCGGCAATGCCCAAATTTTAATCCCCCGGTGGCCAAGAATCGAACCCGGGACCTTATTGGGAATTACCTCCCTCAAGTACCACTGGGATACGACCACTTGGTTCTTTTTTTGAATTATACACAGTTTCCCCAAAGGCTTTCTAGGCCCAAGAGACTAATCTGTGTCGCCGGCGATGCCCAAATGTTAATTCCCGGTGGCCGAGACTCGAACCCGGGTGGCGGTAGTTACAGCTGCAACCCCTTTACCACTGGGCCACAAGCCTCAGTTGATAAATCTTCTTTTACTACATTCATGACTATTTTCCCACAATTGACCAAGTTAAATTCAAAAAATCAGGTGGATATGTTGTGAGCGAATGCAAATAATTATCCAAAATTAATTTCAGAAGATACCAACAGGAAGTAAAACTAGTGTGTTGATGAAACTCGTGAATTTGACTACATCGACTAGTTGTGTGTTGTGTAAGCAAGCTGATGAAACTCGTGATCATCTATTCTTCGAGTGTAGTTATGTGGCTGCAATTTGGAAGGTTCTTGCATTCCGAATATTGAATCAGAACTACACAACCGATTGGACTCTCCTCCTTCCGCTTTTAACAAGCCAAACCCTCAACAAGCTCTCTCTTTTTCTGCTACGGTATCTTTTCCAATCGATGATTTACCATATTTGGAAAGAGCGGAATCGTCGACGTCATGGAGAAAATCCAAACCCCTGTGAATCCATAATCAAAATTGTGGACAAGACGGTGCGTAATCGTCTGAGCTCGATACGGCGTGCAGGTGATCATGAGTACGACGAAAGTCTTCTCCTATGGTTTAGTACTCGTTAAGGTTTTGATTACGATTTAAAAACTCTTTTTCTTCTACATTTACGTTCAAAAAACAGTTCATGTAAAACAATAGTTTTTTTGGTTTGAATATAATTTAACATTCATTTCAAAAAAAAAAAAAAAAACTAGTGACAAAAATCTGATTTTCATGTTATTTTACTTTAGTTTTTTTTTTTTGTCAATCTATTAAATCAAGTTATGGCACCGTTATTTTGTATTAGTTATAAATGATTTTCTTAAATATAATTTAGAGAATGGATTGAGTAAATTTTTTAGAGAATGGACTTAAATGGAACTCATTTGTCAGTTGTCACCTTACTGTTACAAGTAAGTAATATATCCGTTAGAGCTAAGCAGAATGCCACTTGTTGGTTCGAATTAGTCCACTTAAACAAATCATATTATAATTTTTATATATATAGAATTAATTCGCATAATATTCAAATCGAGTTCCACATTTTTTGTTAATTAATTAAAAAAAGAGGCGCGTGGGGACGCGTGAGGAGAAGAAATTTGTTTGAAGATCCAATGTGAGAGAGAGAGACATGGAGAATCCTTTGGATTGTCAAAGACGAACCCCAAGGTTTAGTGCAGTGCTCTTCTCCATTGAGCCAAGTGACACCAATAATTCCATATACATTTATAATATCTAACCCCCTTAATTTATGTGATAATATACATTTTTATGTGTGTCGATTAAAACGACAATTAAGTAAATACAAGGAAACTTAGACAAACTGAATCTTGCTTGGCATTCATCGATAAACACAAACTTACGTACATAAGATTAAATTGTTTCTTGTAATCACGTCTTCCAACAATACCATATGATTAATAGTCTTAACTCATTCATATATTCATTCGAAAAACTCATTAAAACTCGTATCCACCAAACTCTTATGTTTTGTAATAATCGATCAGATTTTAGTTATATACAGATATTTTTGTACACGGTCAAATAGGAAGAAAAAATAAAAATGAAAAATTAATCTTACGAATGATTCATAATTAATTAAAGTAAGTAACTCCCATCATGTTTAATGTAACATCCACTTGGTGTTCGGCAAAATTATAGTCAAGACCGGAGAATATAATTTATTGATCATGAAGTCCAAGATCCTCAAAGATTCTTTCGGGTTATATGCATGTAAACATTTGCTACATTGTCACACTCACATACATATAATATAAGCATACGTACATACATGCATATACTAACACATAGATTTCCTTGCTCAATAAGTGACAAATATCGGAAAGGATAAATAGTAGTAATATATAAAAAATTCTAAAATCATTCGATCAATTTATTCATGTTCTTCCATTATTGGGTCCGATTGGTAAACTAGTTTTTTTAAAATATGGAGCGGGAAGCTGGAGCGGTAAGCTTTATAGCATAGTGCAAAACTGTATAGATAAAGATTTGAGATAAAGATTTGAGATAAAAATTAGTGTAATAGTGTTGGTAAAGCTTTTGATAAAGATTTCGTGATTGGTACAATCTAAAGCTGTATGAATTAAAAATTGACATAAAAATTTAAAAAAGTCTACCAATCAAAGCCATTGAGTTGAAAATATCGTCTTGTAGGACTAACAGATCCGAAGAAAATGTAAAAGTCACCGCGAAATAGTGTAGAGTGTGACTTGTTCAAATAAGCTTAATGCGATAATAATAGTATGCATCACACACAAGACATTTTCTGAATTAAGATCCAGTAAAATCAGGGTTATTGATTTCAGCACCGAGATTGTTTTATCTCGAAAACGTGATTAGAAAATGAGGTTTGTTTACGATTAAATCTTTTTCGAGAAAATAAAGTAACTAATATTTTTAACCGTGAATGGCGTCGTATCTGACGTTGGCAAGATCATCAAGTTGTTAATATTTATTACAGTCAGTGCCAAGTTGTTCCATTTACCATAACGTTAACAAACTATTTTAATCAGAATATCATTGAGCGAAGTGACCAATAATCCCATTGTAATTTATGTTTTAGCAGCTTACATTAAAAAAGAGAGGCACATTTGCTGAGATAAAAAGAGGACATTAATAATGCTATATGTACATACACATATTGTGATGCATTTACAATACCGATCGGTCCAAATATAGCAAGCAAGAAATGTGATCACACATCGATCAATTCGTGTAACTGTGTAAGATAAATGGATATTTGTTCCTAGTATGATTGCTCCAATCCGTAAGGTAAATGAAATGCAATGGATTAATTAGTCATTTTCCTTTTAGTTGAGCAAAAACAGTTAAAGACGACGTACCATTAAATGACATTGCACATACCACATGTCAAGACCGTAAGTAAGCTTAAGAAAATCCCGTTTTTAATTGATGAAAGCTTGATGAATATCTTCACAGAAGCTAAATCAACATTATTAATAACTTTGGTCTAAAATCGTGTTTCGCACGATCTGTCTGTCTTATGTCATTTGAAGTCGGTAAGATATAGCTTTCCTACATTTTTCTCTAGATTTTTAACCTAAAAAGTAGTTATACCGTATTCTTTTTAAATGAAATTTACAAAAAGGCACGTACGTACATATGTTCATTCATAAACACGTTAAGTTACAGGTTTTCATTTAATTTTGTTATTTAATGTTTTTAATGAACATTGACAATTTGTTCCGCATTTAACAATATCAAAATGCATAGCAGATTTTAAGAAAAAACTAAGTTTAGTATATTCGAGATTTTTAATTATGATGGCAGCAATTGTAATCCGGTAATTTAAGCTGAAACTCGACTAAATGAGAGATGAACAAACTCATTAGATACAAAATCACGATATTAAATATATAGATTCAATGATGTGGTCCAACATCAATAAAATTATTCTAAGCGATTGCATCCAATTAACTACAGCTTATCACCACACTGGATTATGATGATCGAATTTCTCTTATTGTCATGATAATGTCTAAATATCCTTCGATTTTACTTATTAGAAAAAATAAAATGAAAACTTCCGCGGAAAAAGAAAATAAGGACTTCAATGACATTGAATTAGCCCGTTGTAAGATGCTTGGATCACATAATTGGGCTATTCCACGTAGGTTAGTAGATATAGGCTCAGATTGGTAATCGTTTTTATAACGTACAACCTTTTTATAATTTGTACTGCTTTAAATTGTACCAATCACCAAAGCGATGTCAAAAGCTTTACCAACACTATTACAACTTTATCTATACAGTTTTGCATTATTACAACTTTATCTATACAACTTTGCACTATGTTGTACAGCTTACCGTTCCAGCTCTTAAAAAGATTAGGTTACCAATCGGAGCCATAGTATTTATATTCAAAGTTCAACAAATACTTCGATATAGTGATAACACAGTGCGGAACAATTTAAATAATACTCCCTCCGTTTCATATTAATTGTCGTTTTGAAAATTGTATCTGGTTAATATTTGGATGTATTTAACTCAAAACACATCCAGATACATTTCAGATATATTTTATCAAAACGACATTTAATATGAAACGGAAGGAGTAACAAAAAATGTGTATATATAAACTTTTTTTACTGTTCGGTACCATATGGTGTGAGACGGGCGGTCTCCATACATATGTGGGTTTAAAAGTTTAAATTCTGAACTCAAAAAAGAAAAAACCGAAAAAACATCTAGGACTTCAAATATTATAATTATGTAGCGCGATATATTATTAGAAAGCATAATTAAAATCAAGGACAAATATCCATTCTAGAAAGAAGGGCCACGTCTCAAAACACAGAAGCTTTATCACCACTAATTATGTAAAATGGATGAACGTACGTCGGTATTTGTGTAGAGCTTAATCAAAAGCATAAGCTCGCATTTTGATGGGCAAATAAAATGACTAGAGAAAGCCACACCTTGTTATTTGTCATGACTACATTTGAATATTCATAAAATTGTCAAATATCTCGCTATCTCAGTACTCGAAACTATTTAAATATGTATATTTTACTATATCTCATGGTCATTTATTAAGTTTCAACAAAAGTTTGTGACCTGCGATCATCGTCGCTGTACTAATTAATAGTCGATATTACAAGTTTTAGTGGTTTACTTATTCATTCCCTTATGGGAAGTTAGACCATTTCCAGTATATTTTACAAAGAGCTTGGCGTTTTGCCCTGTTTACAATTGTAGGCCTACGTATTTTGTTTTTTTCGAATTATACACAGTTTTCCTAAAGGTTTCCTAGGCCCAAGAGACTAATCTGTGTCGCCGGCGATGCCCAAATTTTAATTCTCCGGTGGCCAAGAATCGAATCCGGGATCTTATTGGGAATTATCTCCCTCAAGTACCACTGGGATACGACCACTTGGTTGGCCTACGTAATTTAATAAACAAAGGAAAATTATCTTAATTACACTGTATTAACTGGTATCTTAAAAATGATATTATTTTAAAAATTACTATTTATTTTAAGAAACAAATTAGATTAATTATAAAAAGACAATAATATTCATGTTTTACTTTAATTTTCTTTATCAAATTATTATAAACTATTATGACTATTGAGATATGAATTTTTTTGTCAAGTAAATAATTAATACTAAAATAACTGTAAGTTAAACCAAGCCAGAAAAAATTGTCTGTAAAAATATAATAGAAATTACGAGATCTAACACTATACGTCAAACAATTAATTTTTGAATTTACAAAATGCAAAATGTAAGAAAGAGGAAAGAAAATAACAATTTCTTCGGAAAAGAAGGAAATATCGTCGAGGATTAGAGAAAAGGGCTTCGATTTTTTTTCTTTTTTCAAGAACTTACTAAATCATTAATGAAAAGGTTCGGTAATCCAAACCAAAAGTACAACATTTACATAAACATATCATACGGATATACTCTGCTACGACGTGCCACCATATATGTCTTCTTGTTCGAAAAAATGTGAGATCATAGTTAGAGAGAACTCCAAAAACTCTTCTTTGCTTCTCGCAAACTACTCCAGTTGTATGGAAAATGCCGGTCATACCACATCTCAACGACAATATAATGAATCTATTGTTATCTTAATCATTTCAAAATAGTCAGTTTCGAATAAGTAACACAACACATTATGTTCCAATATACTCAACATTATTGTCGATAGAAGAGTTTTCATCTCCGAAAGCAGGGATCCCAGTGCCTCTCTTTGTTAACTCGTTCCATTTTGCTTCAAGACATCAATATTAAAAGCCTTTTGATTACTATATCTATATGTGCACGTCGTACTTCCACTATTATCATGGATTCATGATTAACTATATATGTTCAGTAATTCATTATCTAAACCGTTAAAAATGTTTTCATTTCAAACTTTTCAAGTAAAACAGATATTCGGAATGGATAACTTATTATAATTATAATATGACTTGTCATATCATCTGCGTCATTAATTTAAACGGTATTAAGATGCCGAGAGAGTATATACATATACTGATTTTGAAAATATTGGCCTATCATCAAAGTAAATACTCAGTCTTGTAGCAATTTACTTGTTTTCGCTAAAATTTGTTTTCCCCGTAATATAAAAAATGCCTAACTAAACATATTAAAAGTACGTCAGAGTGTCGACTTTTTTAATGTTAATTAGTAGAGAATGTGTGTAACACATATTTCTTGGAAGAGAAGTAAGATGATGGTTAGTATAGTAAAGTAGCACTCAAGTCATTCTCAATGACAGTCTTGGTTTGGAAGCAACCGATGTTGGGTCTTATAATGTTCTTTGCCTCCAACTTACTAATTATTACTGTTTACTTTAAACACAACTCCCATAATTAATTTATCTTTAATTATTTTAATTATCTTAATGGATACACCCATAATATATTTCTCTTTTCAGGTGACCCTATAAAAAGGTATGCTATAAAACTACTATTAAATTAATGTTATGATCATCGAACAAACTATACGTAATATGGTATAGAAAAATAAAATATTATACTTCTCTATTATTTCGGTCTTTCTTTTAAAATTTTAACAATTGTGATTAGCAAAATTTCATGTATAGATTTTAATCGGATTTTTATTACACTAAATTTAGTTTTTAGTTTATGCTCCTCCCTTTCAACTTGTTAAATTTTCAGAATTTTTCATGGATAGTAAATTATTATTTACAGTTAAAAATATAATTTTATTTGCACTGCTTCTATTAGAAAACGGGCCAACTAAGAACTCAAATGATAAACTAAGATGTTTCATTGTTAGGGTGAATACTTGATCAACCTTTAACCATATAAATCTATTAACCATATGGTTTATGATTAACCACATAACCCATATGAATACTTGATTAACCATATACTTGGTTAACTCAAATGATAGTGGATAAACATTTTACTATGTTAGATGTCTGTTACTTCCTCCGTTTCACAAAGATAGATTTTTTGAGTTTTTAAAGTTGTTTCATGAAGATAAATTTTCAGCATTTATTGATGAGATATTGTAGCTTTCAAGAAAAAGAATCAAATATTATTGGTTAGAATTTCTTGAAAACTGTTTATTGTAGAAATCAATACACTTTTTAAAGATAATATTGGTTTTTCTTAATATGTGTGAAAAACTCAAAAAATCTATCTTCGTGAAACGGAGGGAGTATATCTTTTCAGTAGAACATATATCGAGCATAATAATTAGAAAGTCTAAAAGAGGCATTAAGGAAAAAATTAATGTAGAAGCAAATCAATAGTGAAAAAATAGTATGAACTATATTTGTACTACTAACTATTTGTTGACTTGGCAGACTCAGTCCGTAACTTCATAACAGTCACACGTGCGACAACTTCGCATCTGCGGTTTCAATTCTGCGAAGAGCCGTAGGATCATAGTGACATAATTTAAGTATTGGTTCACACATACCAGGAGTCAAATCTGGAAATAGTGATATTATTGAGTTCTAAATGAAATAAGGTTCGGGTACTAGAATATAAACATTAATTAGCAATTTACTGGTGTCTGATTCTTTTCAGAAACTTTGTTTAGGACCTCCTAAATACATGACCCCCCATCTAATGATCCCCAACTCTTGATATATCAGATCGATGCATTTTGGATTAATCATGAGCTGGTCAGTGGACTTGGGTGGTACCTAAGAGACTATACAATCCTTATCGCTTACGGTATGAGAGGATGTAGACGAAACATCTCGGCACTTCATGCTGAGTTTGATGGTCTACTTTGGGCGATGGAGTGCATGAACGGGAGAAGGCTATCGATAGTTAGGATTAAGACAGATTGTGCAAGTCTGATTTCCATGACTAGACATCCACTAGATTAGCCATCTTTCAGTGCGGAGCTTGATTTGTTCAAGATGTTAAAACAACACTTTGTATCTTTTAGCTTAGTTCATATTCCACGTAGTGATAATGTTTATGCTGACTCCCTTGCAAAAGGAGCTCGAGCACGGAATTATGTATTTTCCCATATAAGTCAGACATTTCTGTTTGGGGTTGTTCGCAAGAGAAACCGTCCAAACTCTAACACTTGATTTAATATATGGTGATCGTTGACAAAAAAATAAAATGAAAAATACATAAATTAGAGGTAAACGTTTATATTTATATATTTCAAAATTAGATGTTGTTTTAAAAACTTTCAAACTTTCAAACAAATAAATTGTAGTATACGTTTTATCAATATCTAAAGTTTTTTATCAATAAAATGGTTTTCTTAATCAGAACTATATGATTTTAACTTCTAATAAGCTGAACTAGTATAAATATCATCGTATATAAAGTTTAAGATAATGTATACTCAAGTAAAAGTTGAGAGCGATTTAAAATTATATTATTATTGAATATAGTATTTGTAAATATTGTCTTAGATATTTTAAGCATCAAAATCTAAATGTTTTTGAGTAACAAAAGAATTTGAGTGGAAATAAAAAATAATCATCAAATAAATACCATGAAAAATTATAAAATGCAAAAACTAACAACAGTTGAATCTAATTTTTCAAAACATGAACAAATAAAGCTACCAATAACCTAGTTTTAAACACGATATTGTGGCTGACAAATAGAACATGCATATACTTGTGAAGGATATAAGATTTTAGTGTTATTTCATGTTTTATTTGGTTTTATCACATTTTGGCCACACATAACATAAAGTTTATTTGTTTTTTTTTTTTTCTAATCTTCAACAGCTAGACTTTTGTTTTTGTGAGAAAGTTGTTAAATAATTATGGAAAGCCTTAATAATGGGAGAATTATTGTGAAATCATCCTCTTTTGTTCGCCTTTAGACATGCAAGCCAACATAATAAACTAAAGCTAGATAGGGAAACCGTTCTAATAATCTTTAACACGAAATTAGGCTAAAAAATTTAGCATTCCTTGCGCTTTATACATTGAAAGAGAGTTCGAAAAATTCAGAATAACAAATCCCATGATATCCTTTTCCAATATTAGGAAATTATCATTTCAAAATTTTGGCAGTTATTTTCATTTTAAAGTGTTAATCATATGTAGTTTAAAACCTATCATTTTCTTTTGTCGACAAGCCTTTGCACAATAACCTTATCATGTGTGCTGATTTCTTCGACGGTTACAGTTTTTAGTTTTAACAAAAACGAGATATTAATGAATAAAAATATGAGTATACTTATTTGAAAACAGCTCTTTTAGTTTTGGAAACGAGATAACGGTTCTTTTTTCGACATTAACATTCAACGAGTAACTTAACTAGTAGCGATAAATAACATTAATTAACCGTCATTAATGACATTAATTAGTGGAAGCCACCAAGCTTGCGATTTTGTGTTTCACTAGAAACAAAAAGGGAGATTAGTGTTAGAAGACTGTCTAAATCTCAGTCTGTATGTTATGTTCTTCAGACTAAATTATGATTAAACCTAATTTTAACATACTTATTATTTTAATGAAACCTGGTTTTCAGGACCATGCTCTTCCGGGCACGACCTCTCTCTCTTAACATAAGAAATTATTTAACTATCGAAGTTATGGAGACTTTGGGTATAGATTTATCATTATTCGAATCACTGACACGTGTAGTTGGAATTCTTATATAGTATTTTGTATGGGTTTTCAACTTTCAAATAAAAGTTTTTGCATGTTCGGAGTATTAAATAATTATAACAAAATTCGATTGTCATATAGAAAAGTAAAAGACTCATGGTTAGATTCTTTTGGAAACGTATTTTTATTTAAAGCGGTTCGTCATATCTTTTAAGTGGTCGTGTAAGAGACTCGATTTTGTTGCCTTTTTACTAAAAGCTGATTATTCATTAGTTTTTAAAATTTTCCGTATTTGTTACAGGAAAGGAAAATTAAGGTGTTGGTTTAAAATGAATCTAAAATCCACAATTTACAAAATAAAATTGTATTTCCTTACAACAACCAGTCACTAGTGGGATTAAACAGTACGAAATGTTTTTTGCTAGTGACAAATATGTACATGTTCCTTTTGTTTAACGACATTTTTTTTTTTTTTTAAACTTATTGTTTAACGACATTGCGCAGATGTGAAAACGGAATGGTGAGTATAATTTTATAAATGATGCAACATAGTTATTACTATTAAGTACTAACAAGTAGAGAATTATTAAGTAAAGACAAAATTATTCAATGCAACCGTAATGAAACCCCAAGGGGAAGAAAGGCCTTCTGTGGTGCTGCTATTTCCATGTGGCTAGTGGTCCATCATATATCAATTTTAATTGTCGAAGCAAAATTAGAAATCAAGTTTAAAAAAGAAATACATAAGAAGTTTCGACAAGTTTTTATTTAAAGGGTTTGAGATAGTGCTTAAGTAGTGGAACAATAAAAACACTAGGAACAGACCATGAAAGAAGCCTCGGTAAGCCCAAATCCAAATTTGAAATATATATATGTTAAGTATTTATTTTTGTTGGTTTGTTAAATGGCTTAAACTGCTTAGTAACAAAAACAAAAACTAATAATTAACCAAAACTCTAAAATTTATTGGCTATGATTTTGCCAAATAGGAGTTTTGGTTAACTATTAAATGATATTTCTTCATTTCAAAAATATACATAAATGGATATTTCCCCTTTAAACTAAACATAACCGGTTAATAAAAAGAAATAAAATTAGACATAGCCTATAAAAGATATAAAATAACATTATTTTTTGTTTGTTCGTAGATATCCCTATGTACAGAGGCGAACCCATGGCTAAAGATACGGGGTCAAGTGACACCGTAAAAATTATAAAAACCATGTTTCATCTCCTGTTATATATACAAAATTATTCCAACTGATTTTAAATGAATCCACTTAAATTCCACATAAGAAATTCAGTGACCCCGATTTCACTTAAAATTAGTTGATTTACACAAATAATTTTATTTTTCCAAAGAATTTGTTTCTTGTGCTCTGTTATCAACAATCATTTGTATAACTTTAACAACAACAAACGGATAAGATATCATTTCTCATGGATTCCTCTTAGGAAAATAAAATTCACCAAATTATTATTTTATTTTTTCGGCAAACTAATTAAATATCAAAATAGTTTGAGTTATATTATTTAAATTTTTTCTAAATAACAAACTGACTCAATGTATCACAGACAAATATATTATTTGGCATAAATTTATATGATTATATTTGTACGATAAACAAACTATATAACATTTCGATCCCGGTAAAATATATTTTTAGATTTACCACTGACCATGTATTAAGTAATTAGTCATATATATAAGTATTTTTTTGATAGTTGGATGTGTAGCTTATAATAGTTCATACTCCCTCCGTTCTTTTTTACTTGATGTTCTAAAATTTTCACACTTATTAAAAAAATACATTAATTCTTAGTTATAAATGTCTTATTTTTTGTACTAAACAGTTTTTTATAACTCTAACCCAATAGAAATTCAATAAAATCAATTAATGTGTCTTGAAATTTACAATTCATAAAAAAATGCATCTGGTGTAGTGGTATCATAGTACCCTCCCACGGTATTGACCAGGGTTCGATTCCCTGGATGCGCATTTTCCTACCAAAAAAAAGAAATTTTTTTATTTTTTCATTAAAAATACATTGAGAAGGTAGAAAATCAATCTTTCAGAAATAATTTTTTTTCCTAGAACATCAACTAAAAAAGAACGGAGGGAGTAGTTCGTATAGCTATCATCAATTTTTCTTAAGAAATATCCAATGGATTCTCTTAAATTTTTATGAAAGGAGTTGTAATATCTTTTAGCTCTAATATCCAACTTACACCATTCATAAGTTCGTCATTTATCAAAATCCTCTGTAAACACACAATATTATGTAACTCTTTATATGATTAGAACAAGAATGTTATTAATGCATACATTTCAAGTTATTATTATTATTATTTTTATCGTGAAAGGGAATTAAATGAAATACTACTGGTTACTGGTTTTAGAAAGGAGAAACCGAATTGGGAAATTAATGCAGCCGACGTTTATGACGACGAGTTGTTAATTTTGTAATGTCTCTTTAACCGTGCATTATTATTTTATTATGATTATCATTAACATCTCTGGAACTGGAACACCTATATCAATAAACCAAAAAACATGGAACGTCTATTTTCTATTTTAATTCTTTCTACACATATTTTTTAATTATGAGTTTTGGGTTTGCGTCTCTAGGGTGTCGTCTCTAGGGTGTCGTTGCCTACTGTTCAATATTTTGAAATTAAACACTATGATCCAATTTGTAAGAAAGTACATGATCCAAGTGATAGCAGCATACAATACACATTTTTTTGTTGATATAAAATAGAGATTAAGGTTTCGGTAAAAAAAACTATGAATAGTGTTAAGAAATGATAATACAGTAAAAAAATAATACTTTTTATATAAAAAAAAACAATGTTCTGTGTTTTTAATATATTTTTAATTAGTTAATATTAACAAACTGTGAATTCCAAAAAATATTAAATGAGAATATTTGAATTTGTAGAATATCATTGTTTCATGGCATGGAAAAATGTTTATTGCAAAAAGTGCATTGATAATAAACATAATTGATTGTTTTTCAATCTGTACATAAATGAACATCTTATTTTCTAATTTTATACTATTATTGAAAATTAATTAATTATGAACGAAAAGAATATTGTTTGGTATACCAGTTGACTGATTAGTTACACAATATAACACTTGTTATACCATAGCAATACAATCATCAACCATAACCATGACCATAAAAAGCTGGTAGCTATATTTTGATACAAAAGTTGATGTTTTGGTCCTTTGATCTTAAAGTAAGTAAGTTTTATCTTTTCACTAATCATAGATTCTTAGTTCAAGTTAATATACTCTTCAAGGATCCATAGTGTAACTAATTTTGTTGAAAAACTATTAATATTTTCTTATAGTCTATATAGAAAGTTAAAATCCAAATACTTTGAAATAATTGAAGGCTAGTGTTATTGAATTTATTATCATACCTACGAAATTATAGGAAAATGGCAATGGAGGTAATACTTTGGAGCTGGGACGAGCTACGGATTTAAGGTCCATGAGAGCCCACTAAATGCACATGTGTATTAATATTTACACTGAATTTAGGGGACATTACATTAGGGTGGTCAGAACTCATAATAACATGAAATGGCATTTAGTTAAGAATACTAAATGATCGAAGAAGGAGGAGCAGGACTCTCAACAAAATGATCACCAGAAGGATTACATGCCCAAATCTGCGATAAGATTTGTTAAAAAAAAAAAACACAAAGCAAAAAATGATTGTGAAGGAGCGGATACCAATACCGGTGAACAAGTTTAGGCAATATGACAAGTATGTTAATGTTACAATTTACAAATCCTGATTTGAAGACGGGCACGACGAGAACATAACAAGTAGCAGCAGGGATACTTGATTTCACATGGTACGTTTGCTCGGCTTACTTTTTTGTTGTTGTTGTTGTTGTATTATTCGTTTCGTGCCAGATCAAATTGGCCTTAACTAGGCCCTGTCATGACATGCAAGTTTCTTAACGATGTCCAAACATCTATTAACCAATAAATAAAATAAAACGTGGATATCTAAACTAATTGACAACGAGTGTATGTTAAAGCAAAGTTGGGCTTATGCTTCTTGCTTCTTCCAAAACATTTTATATAGAATGATGCATTATAAATGAATACGATACAGCTAAAAGCTGATGACAAAAAAGCCTTTATGGCCTTTTGGAGTAAATCTGAAGTCTTTGGAAGTCAGATAATAAAAGTGAAGAATTTGGGGGATCATTTCATCACACAAGAGAAACATCAAACCATAATTCCACCACAAAAACAGAAACACAAGAAAGATTTTTAGTTTCTAGTTTCACAAAGATGATGTTCTTTCGTTTTTTTAAAACAGGTCACACTTCATTTTAGTCCTGTCTTCAGAAATATTAAAAAAGGATACAGAGATATTGAATCATACATAGAAATTACGGCACCTTTTTTTGTTTTGTTTTCATAAAGAGAAGATAATTTAGTAGGTGGATGATTTTCCTTTTAGCCCATGGCATACTTCTGAGTCCAGCTCCGTGCAGTCGACTCATACTTGTTCTTGTCAGTCTTGTACATATGAGCTATCTCAGGCACCAAAGGATCATCCGGGTTTGGATCGGTTAACAAAGAACAGATCGATAACAGCACCTGTTCATTGGAAATGCAAAAGTAGTAATTAGACATGGAAACCACAATTTTCCATCCTCGGACTCTAAGCTTAATGACTTCAGAGATTGCTAAAACCTCAATGTTATCACTTCTAATGAGGATTAGATAAGCAGATAACCATTTTCATTGTAAATGAGTCAAATGGTTTCATTGTAAATGACTAAATGCAAAGTAGTAGTTAGATATGGTAACCGACATTTTTCATCCTCAATGACTCTCTGAGCTTAATGACTATAGAGACTACTAAGACCTCAGTGTTATTTCTTTGAATGAGGAAAAATATGAGCAGTTAACCATTTTCATCCCCAATGCCGCTAAGCTTAATAATAGTATAAGAGACAGCTAAATGTTATCACTTCAAATACGAATCGAGGAAAGCTAAAGCATGTTTGATATGAGCAGATTGTTGCCTCTGAAAGGCGGGTTCTAACATGTTTCTTAAAAAGAAGAGAAAGCGGACCTTGGAAATGGTAAGAGCAGGACTCCACTGCTCCTTCAAGATGTCGAGGCAAATGCTTCCGTTGCTGTTAATGTTGGGATGGAATACCTTCGTCCTAAACGCAACCTAGATTTCACAAACAACAATGAGATAACGATGCAACCACAACGAATAACACATACAAAGCTTAAGCGAAACAAACTCTTGGAATCACCTTAGGAGGTTTAAATGGGTAATCTGGAGGAAAATGAATGGTTACAAGGAAAACACCTCCAGCATAAGGACTCTCTGAAGGACCCATTATCGTTGCCTGCCAATGAAACATATCTTCAGCAACAGGACCTGCAAAATCACAAGATAAACCTCAATATCTGATTTTTCTTCACAATTACAACCAGATCCTAGAAAGACTTCAAGGCTTATAATTACAAGATCTATCACAGAAAAGTCACAAATTAACCAGAACCCAGAATATTTTTGGCTAAATCAATCATGGAGGTAAAAAAGTTAAGTACGTGAGCTCCAGATCGAAGCGAAACATCTCATAATAACAATCAAAAGTCATATAAAAAGCAAAGCGAATCCCGATCTACCATCACCAAGCTTAGAGAAGCATAAACTTTCCGATAAATCTCTGAATAAACAAAATTAAGCACCTGCGCTACATGATGTGGGTGGATCCTTCTGCAGATCCTTCAATTCCTTCAAGATCCGCTTCGATGCCATATCCAAAAAAACCTACGATCCAAAATCCAAAAATTCCAAAAAAAAAAAAAACGGATTAGAGAAACCTATGAATCCGTATAAAAACAATAGATCCGAAAAGTTCAAGTACAAAAATACCTCTGGTTTCGCGTATTTCCGATTCCCGAGGTTTACGGCTTTTTCGTCGCGGATTAGGAGAAGAAGGAACGGAGACTTAGGGGAAGGAAAAGAAAGAAAATGTTGGTGGTGATGGACGAAAGACGAAACAAGTAATGATTCTCTGTGATCGCGTCTACGTTAAATACGGTGTGGAAAACTACTTTCTTTGACTAGTGGACTCGCTTTTATATTCGGTGGACGCGGCAGGTTTTTTTTTTATGACTAAAACATCAAGTGGCATCTTAAACGGCGTCGTTTGAAAAAGTCAGATAATCTAACGGTTGTGATTTTATCTTTTGATTTAAACGAATCATTTGAAGCCACGTCTTCTCTCCCACTTGCGTTGATTTTTTTTTTTGTTTTTTTGTTTCTGTGCGTTGCTTTCTCGAATCTGAGAGAAAAAGCGAACCGATTCCGATTCATCGCCGTCGTGAAAGAATGGATCAACGGCGGCCGAAGTTCGACGGCGAAGATTCTCCGCCACCTGATGTTGACGGTGGAGATGGTGTGGGGGAGGAAGATGGAGGGACTCCGGAACCATTCGCGGGAGGTAAAGTCAGGAGGAAAGCTTCTCGTTATAGAGAGCACCGTGGTGACTATCTTCATGTATCCTCTCGTCCTGGATTAATGCGGATTCTGGAGAAACAAGGTTAGGTTTCTCCAATTTTTGGTATTGATTTTGATTTTTTTTCGAATTCGTACTAGTTTGGTCGACATTGTTCATCACCGGATCTAGTTAGCATAATTGGTTTTGACTTGTGTATAATTTCTGGTTCAGCATTTCGCTTATCAATGATCAATCAGAGTACTCTTTAGATGCAGCAATACATGGAGCAGTGTAAAATCAGCTATACAATTGTAGCATTACTCCAAAAGGATTGTTAGTTTCTGTTTGGCTTTCCATTGCTCTTACGCTTAAACAAGGTTTAGCTAATTAGTGGAAATGTTGCTTTGTTTTGATGCTAAAGAAAAGTTGGTGTTAATGGTTTGTAGGTGACACGTCGGTTCTCTTTGCTGATAAAGTTTTGAAGTTCACTGGCTCGGGGAAGATGAAAAGGCGTATTTTTATCCTCACTGACTTTGCTATCTATCTAATTGATCCCGAGACTGAAGCTATGACCCGGAGAATAGCACTGGCCGCAGTAGAAAAGTTGTGTTTGAGCAAATTGAGTGATAACTTCTTTGCTGTCATAATTCCCACGGAATATGATCTATTAATGGCCAGTACGCGGAAGACTGAACTTGTTCAGGTCATGGTAGATGTCACTAAAAGTGCATCTGACTATGAACTTGAAGTGCTTCTCTCTAACAGGTTAATTTTTGTGTCCCTCTGTGTTAATATTTAGCCTGGTTTTTGTTGTCTCCTCTTTGACTCTAATACTATGCACATGAGACTTGTTTATATTCATCTCTTTTCCTGATAAATTGGAACTACATGTCATCTCTTGCTCAGAACTTGGGTCTTTGTAGTTTTTGAAACTTAGCGAGCTTTGACTCTTACTTGGGTCGGTTAAAAAAAGTCAACATCTTGTATATGTTTTGGTATTGTAAAACTCAGCTATTGGTTATATGTGCAGTTTATGTTACGCTAATATGGGTTTCCCTGCTGTTCATTTCAGATTTGAGTACAATGCTTCTGCCTCACTGGTAAAGGAAGTTTCCTTTGAGGAAGCTGAAGGTTTGAGTAGATAAAATTATGAACAAAAATTTGAATCTATCGAAGTTTGTGCTTGTTTTCTTGGATCATCAAGCACCACTACTGCTTTTCAGGGGGTATCAGGACCAAATTTCAGTGGAAGTGACTACATCTAAATTTTCCTCGCTGTTCATAATCTTTGGAGGGGGCAAGCCCGTTGCATATGCGAAAGGATTTTTCCTCTTGGCTACTAAAAACTGAAATCAGGGTGGTATGTTGTTTATTATATTTTTTTCATCTTGTTTTTTTTGTTCTTTCTTTAATAGAACTATGTATTTTTAATATGAAGAGAGTGCAAACTACTACCATTTGTTTTACAAAATTTATGTATGAATCGAGTTCCTTCTCTGGTCTTGCTTGAAAGTGACTGAGTAAAGGTTACCAAAGTAAGCTAGGAGCTTTTTGCCTTTTCATAGATTGAACTGAAATATTAATAACTTTTCTGAATGGTTAAATACATAAAAGGAAAGATGAATAGTCTTTCTCACAGTATATACGGCGATCCTGATAGACTTCCAATTGGAGTTGAGCCTGTGGAAACCTCTGATCTGTATCCGCTGGCTAGCTTCTCCGGCCTTATCTCTTCCACCATTCTCACTACTTCAAGCATGGTTGGTCTCTTTTCCGGCAATCTCGCCGTGCAAACCATACCAACCTGCAGCATCTCTACCATCTCTTCCTCTACCTGAGTGCACCTCAGAAGCTCCTCATCAAACACCTCTCCGGTCCATTCCTCTCTAACAACCGAGTTCACCCACCTCACCAGGTTAGCCACTTCTGATTTTCCTGTTAGTACCTCGAATATCAAGACCCCCAAACTATACACATCCGATTGTTGTGTCGCCTTTCTTGTGTCCGTTATCTCTGGTGCACGATACCCGACTGCATGTCGGGGTAGCGAATGCATCAGAGTGGCCATTCCTGCTCCAGAGATGCAGCCATATCCTTTCGCATTGAGGAATATATCTGAAGATTTAACGTTCCCATGGACTAGTTTGCCTCCACTTTGTGAGTGGATGTGAGCTAGTCCTCTTGCTGTTCCATACACCATATTCAGTCTAGTTTCCCACTCTAGAGGTTTCCGATTTGTGAGACATCTCTGACCTGAATAATAACACGTATACAGATGCACACATAGATTTAGTTTTGTAGGATAAATGCTAAGGATACTGTTAACTATGCATTACTAAATTCAATGGTGGCATTATCAACATACCGTGTAGTAATGTCGAAAGGCTTCCATGTTCGTGGTAATCATAAACCACGAGCTTCTCATCCTTAGAGTAGAAATATCCTCTTAGAGTGGCTACATTCTCATGCTTGATGCTACCAATATTTTCGATTTGCTGCTCGAATTCTCGCTGAGGTACACTCACTTCCTTGATCCTTTTGACAACAATGGTCGCTGAGTCCTCGAGATCAACCTTGTAGGTTGTCCCGAACGGGCCTTTCCCTAAAACTTCTGCAGAAGCTCTCAACAGATCTTCTAGGTCAAAAGAAAGATTCTTCCCTTCGAAAAACACAATCTTGTTACCTCCTTCGCCCAAGTTTGGATCTGAATCCTTCCTCCTCTTGCTAGGTTTTTCCTTTGTAGATCTTCTTTGCTCTTCTCTCTTATGAATCATTACCAATAAGATAGCGAGCAGAGCTAGTAGAGCAAAACACGCGCTCAATGCTATACCAAGAATTGTATGGTTGTGGTGTTTCGCGTGTTTCCTTAATGATGAATGAATAGGGGGCAGCTTCGCGGGAGAAATTTTGTTTCCGACAAACGCTGAGAGTGGAAACTTCTGCAATGACTGGGGTACGGTTCCTGTCAAATTGTTGTGAGCTAAGTCGAGCAGCTTCAGACCCGGAATATGGATATTAGGAATTCCACCTGAAAACTTGTTATTCGCAAGATTCAGCGAATGTAATCTGGTTAGCTTCTCAATCGAAGACGGAATACTTCCATTGAACCGATTATTAGAGAGATCAAGAACTTCTAGATGCTCCCAAGAAGAGAAATCAGAAGGCAAAGGACCAGAAAACTTGTTGAAGTCGAGTTTAAGCTCGGTTAAGTTCTTCAAAGCTTGTAAACTTGGAGGAAAAGGTCCAGAGATGTTGTTAGAACTGAGAATGAGAAACCGAAGATTAGTTAACCTGGCTATCGTGCTCAACTCGATATGCCCGCGAAGACCTGTGGCTGCTAAACGGAGTGCGACGACATTGGAGTGATCGGAGTTGCAGGTAACACCGGTCCAATTGGTACATAAAGAAAGATTTGGTGACCAGTTAAGTGAATGAGAGTGGTTGATGTTGCTGAGGAATTGAAGAAGAGTGTGTTTATCTTCTTTGATTGTCTCTGCTTCTATGCAGCAAATGTTGAAGATCACTCCGGTGAGTACTAAAACCCATTTGACTAGAAATTGGCTATTCATTTTCCCGGAAAATATTTGAGTGTTTTTTTTTTGTTTGGGTGGAGAAAAACTGGTTTAAGGGTAAAGTAACGTTTATAATTTGATGAAGATGAAGAGGTGTGTATATAATAATTTTTCAATTATTGACTTTTGTGGGCTAGTTGATAATAAGTTAAATTTATATTTAATCTAAAGTGGGTTGCTTTAGGTTAATGTTAGGTTCGGCGAGTTGTTGACTTGATGCGTAACAACTCTGTTTCTGATTTTTGTTTTTTTTGTTTGACGAGAAAATCGCGGTGAAAGCAAACTAGAAATTTCAAAATTTTGTTACTTTTTTGGGTGTTTTTGTTTCCACATTAGTTTTGTTTTTTTCAGTCTTTGAAACAGTTGATTTTAGTGTGTAACCAAAGTCGTGTTTTTTTTTTAACAGTTGAAATTAGAGAAAAAGAAGTTCATGGTTCATGCTAATTCTCTCTCTCTCTCTCTCTCTCTCTCTCTCTCTCTCTCTCTCTCTCTCTCTCTCCTAATCCACCTACCTCCACTCACAAATTCGAGACATGGAATCGATGAGATCAGAGGAAAGAGACATATACTCGAATGCATGTTTCATTCGTTTACTCGAGAGAAATGTTTCTCTTTTATTAATTCTTGGAACTACGTAGCTTGCGCTTTTTGTTTAGGATGGTTTTTAAATTGTAAGAATTCTATTAAATCCGTTTTAAGTTTCAACTTTCAAGAGAAACAGAAACGAAAAGAAGACGAAAAAAACTGAAGTAATTATGGTCATTAGAGCATTCCCAACAGAGTCTCTAAAATAGTCTCTGGTTATTAAAAAAATAAAAATAAAAGACAAAAGCAAGAGAAAGAGAAAGACGTATCTGGGAGAAGAAACAAAGAAACATTTTTTGAGAGACTTATCTGACACCTATTTGACTATAATTGGTTGAGTACATTTTTACAAATTTAATGTTAAAATAAATATTTGTGATAAAATGAAAAGTAATAAAGTAATGCATGAAAAGACTTACCAAGAGATTTAACCGTTGGTGATGCTCTTAGTTTTTGAACTTGTACGGTGTAGGAATAAAAACTATTATAAATTGACGACAAAAAAAAAAAAAAACTATTATAAATCCTTATTAACGGATTAGCTAAAATCATCTACGAAATACCAATTAACATTTAGATTGCTCTTTCATTTGGTTCAAACCAAACACAATGTGGAAATAAATCTTTTGAGAGACGAGGAAATGAGATGCTTAGTTTACATTGTCTAGAACAATATCCCGTAATCTATGAAGCTATCTCTGAAACAAGCTCAATATGATGCCAAATCCCATGTTTATAGGGAAAGCATCTGATTGATTGGATTAGGGAACTGTCTACCATGCATGCAATTTGTAAAAGATCAATGTACGTAGCTTGATTGAGGAAGAGACCATTAAGATGAACGGTAGCTTGTATTCCCAAGAAGTAATGCAAATGCCTCATGTCTTTCATGTTGTATACTTGTATTCACTACTATGTGAGACAATTCAAAACAATGATTTATTCAAGCTCTAAAGGAGCTTAATGATATATATTGAGACAAACAAATTGAAATAGCTCAATACAATTTATAAAGATTGAGATCATGAAATAAATATGGAATTTTTTTGTGCTTTGTCATTATATAGGACTTGTTTTAGAGATGGTTTAACATTCCTAGCAAATTTAACGGCGGATATATAAGCAATGAGGCTGAATCTAAAAACGTTTTTTGAAAATCCCGGATGACTATATTTGGGGATATCATCTAGTAATTGATTACTATAACGGTGTGTATCATGGAAATGTTCAGACCAATCGAAAGTTTCTGGTAGACGCGGACGAGCTCTATACAGTGATAAATTATGGTTGGATTGCAATAGTTGTATCACTTGTAAAAAGAGAAGTTAAAATATATAATAACTAGGAAAATCTATAATTTCTGAATGGTAGCGCAAATTAAGATAGTAATAGATAATCACATCAGAAACAGTAAAAAATTTGCCTACTTGTAACTTCCTTCACATAAAAATATAAAATGGTTATTCTTACAAGGACAACAGATTTGTCAGCCATTTCATAGTTTATAATTTCATTTATTACTAATGCTTCTCAATGAATACACAAAGCAAAATTTAGTACAATTAGGGAGCTTTAGAAAGCTTGTTGAGACAAACAAGACATATAAGATATAGTTTGGTGATACTATCATGGAAATCCGTGAAATTGGATTTTTGTATCGGACCATTCTTTGCCCATCCGTCTTCACATCGGCGCACAGCCTCAAGGCCAGTTTGTATGCCGTTAGACATTTCTATACGGTTCTTCGCAAAGGAATTTTTCGTTGCGGCTACCCTAGCCTTTTCGAAACTTGTGATCGCAAGCTTGAAGTTTCTCATCCAAGCATCGAGTCGTCTCTTCCCGATCGGACTAGTGTACTGGGATATATTACGGTTCATTTCTATAGATTCGAGTCCATATTCTGCTTGTCATCTGGCATTGAATACCTGATAAGAAGTTTCAATCAAAAACCGAAATAATATAATTTTATCTAGACTTAGTATTACAAACTAATCATCTTATAAGGTTACCACGATTCTAAACAGGTCATTGACGTTATTTGCTCGGGAATACTTAATGGTATCCATGCAGAAGTTCATGTCAGGTGTATCTTTGCAAAAAAGTTCTTTGTCTTTAAACGTCATCGCGTTTGCGGTTGGAAACGCAAAGAGTAGGACGCATAGTAGTAAGAACGATGAAAGAAACTTCGTGTGTGTTATTCGTATTGTGGCCATATTGAGAAACGAAAGGTGTTTTTTTTTTGGTGTTTTTTTTTTCCTTTTGTGTGTTTTCAATCATTTACTTATATTTTTTTATTGAGAGAGCTAATAATGGTAATAAAAATAAATGGATGAGATTCCTTAAAGGACTTTGCATGGTACAACATTAAAATAGTAACAACTAGAGATCGCCAACGCGTTGCATATGAAGTAATTTCTACTTTATTGACTAATTGTATATTTAATACTCCCTCTGGTTTTAAAAGAATGGTGTTTTAGATTTTTTCCTTGTTTTTGAAAGATTGATTTACATAAATTTGATATATATAGTAATTAATTATTTAGGTTATTAAACTGAACAGTTGTAACAAATTATTAGACATATATAATGTTATATGAAAAAGAAAAAAAATTATCCGTTCATAAAATTACAACATATAAAAGACATCTTTTTTGGCACAAATCCCTAATTTGTATGTTTGTATTAATATTCACTATGATTTTCTAACAAAAATGATTGGTCATTTTTTTTCTTGCATCAAACACATTTTTTAAAAAAAAAATTGATTAGAAAAGTTGTAATATGTTTTTGACTCTACCTAGACATTTGCATCATCTCAACAAAGATGCATTACAAAGATGTTAGAATACATCTTTGTTTTTATTTTATTAGAAGTTTGAATCTTAGTGAAAGAATAACTGATGCTTTATAGTATTTTGGTCTCATTTTTATTTTATTTTTAACATTGATTCACTGGTGAAGTGATTAATTGATTTATGTCCAATACCAATTGTATTAATTGCATTAGGGGATGGTGGGAAATTGGTTTGAAACTGTGAGGACTTCAAACAAAAATATTAATTCAAAAAAGATTCTAACAAGAGAATTTTCATGATATGCTACTCTTGGGATGTCACTTTACAGTTATGTCATCGTTTAAAAATCTTTGCAAGAATGCCATTTTTTTGTGAACTTAACTTTTATATTTTTTTTTGGGTTTGGATACTATTTTATATTTAGGGTATAGTTTTTAAGGGTAGAGTTTAAGGTTTGGATTTTGAGAGAGAAATTTTTATTATAATAATTTTGTATTTTTCTGTAAAAGGTGGCATGTTTGGAATAAATTTTCAAGGATGGCATATTTGGAAAAAATATTTTCAAAGGTGGCATGTTTGTAATTCCCCCAACAACAATCTTTAAACTCTTATAATCATTTTTCCACAACATTTTTTTTTGTTTTTATTTTTTTTATGTTACGTTTAAACACAAAATCACAATTATTTATATAAAAACAAAACTCTTAATTTTTTGTATATTATATTTTTAGATTTAATAAAAAAAATATCTATGTAAAAATAACACATTTAATTGTTTGAATTAGCTATTAAATTATTGGTATAATTGTTAAGTTATAAAAAATATTTAATTTTTATTTTTTCTTTATTAAATAAATTAAAAGACAAATGTCAAAAGAGTAGATGACACATGACATCCTCTCATGACTTGAGTTTAGGTAAACCTTAAAATATTATATAGATATGATGTAGTCATGAAGAAAATATTTAGATAAAATACAAATTTAAAGTGAAGAAATATAAACAAATCTAAATTAAACATAAATATGATTTATCAAAATAATTTATATTTGGTTTGTTTATATCATAATTATATTACTTATTATTTGTTTATTCTAATTCAATTTAAATTATTCCGAATCAATGTTAATTTTGTTTTTGTTGACATGAACCAATTCATATTAGTAAGCGTGGGCATTCAGATATCCAATTGGGTTCGGTTCGGGTAATTTTGATTTTGGGGTAAAAAATTATTAGGACCATTTGGATATATGCATTTCTCGGATCGAGATTGGTTCGGATCCCGTCGGATTTAGATCGGTTCTATGTAGTACATGTGAGATCCAAAACTGATCTAAAGTGTGATCGAATCCGTTTTGGATCGGATATATTTGATCTCATGTAAAGTCTTGTAATGATGATTCATAAAAAAAGATTAGAAACAAGTAAAGTCTAGCAATAATAATTCATAAAGATCCAAAAAGATTGTCTAAATAGCAAATTTAAATTCCAAAAATAAACTCAAACTAAAATGTAAGTACCAATGAAGTATAATTAAAATTAAAATTTTGAAAACAATAAGCATGTTTTTGTTCTCGTAGCTAGCCATAGAAGTTGATGTGGTATAAGTTTTAACCACTTAACCAACTTCATGTAAGTGCGCATCAATCACAATTAGTATAGATTAGGGATCAAATCCACGAAGACTTGTGTAACGCCCGCAAACCAAATAATAGGAATTTGGTACGTGTGTCGATCGACACAAGGGGTGTGTCGATCAACACGGCGTATTACGGGTCGGTTTTGGTTCGGTTTAATTGTCGATTGTTGGTGCGGTTTAGGGATTTAAAACCCTAAGTCTCGAGTTTATAGTCGGGGGGGGGGGGGGGGGGGGGGGGGGGAGCCGTATTTTTCAGAGAGAAGAGGCAGTTAGAGAAGATAAGAGAGATTTTGAGAGAGATTGAGATTTTTAGTGAATTCGAGAGAGAAAGTGAAGGATTGTGGCTCGTTTAGTCCGTGAAGGGTCCTAATCTCGTGGTTGTCTCTGTTGTTCGTGGCCAGTCTTGTTCTCGTTGCTTCCCTATCCAAATTCTTTGAGGTGAGTGCGTGATCGTTGACTTATCTGGGTAAACGAGACGATAATTGCGGTGAATTTGGGTGTTAATCATTGATGATGTTATTGTGTGATTCCTAGATGTTTTTCTCTATGTTATTGTTGTGGTTTGTTGTTGTGTGATCACATGTTCAACTCGACGGCGGATCAAAAAGAAACCAGAGAGGAGAAGGTTCGGTTTCGGGGTTCTGCAGTCTGTGTCGATCGACACTCTGTGTGTGTGTCGATCGACACAGAGTTGAGTAGTGTGTCGATCAACACGGTGCTGGTGTCGATCGACACATAGTGATTTTTGCTGAGTAAATTGTTGTTCAATACGTATAGAACTGATAGCTTAATTGTTGCTTGAATTGTTAGAATTGACGTATCGTTATGCCTGTGTGTATAGTCAGTAGGCGGGATGACCGTCTCACTAAGTATTTGTTAAATACTTACGCAACTCTTTTTCCAATGTGTAGCAGGTAAATGAAAAATGTGATCGCGGAATCATGACATAGAAAGAAGATGATTAGGGATATTTTATGTGATTTATTTTCCTAGTAGATACTGGTGTTTAGGTTGCTAGAATTACTTGGTTGGTTTTGCTGAATTTTGGAATTATTTTTTTTGGTTAGAATTAGTGATTGGAGTTATTTTATTTATGTTTTCTGTTGGTTTGTTGTTTGGAATTAATCGTTGAGAATTAATAATTATAGAATTATTAATTCGGATTAATTAATAAATAAAACAAAAAGTTTGGTTGTTTCAACTTGTAAACCACACTACGAATTGTAATGAATAAAATAAAGCTTGAACAAAATATGGTTTAGTCTTTTGTGTGTTTGTGAATTAACACGGATGCAATATGAAATAGAAACTAAAATCAATAGAAAAACGTTAGGACTTAGATAATTTACAGAGAATCATGCAACAATAACGACTAATTTAATCTAGGGATTTTAGATATACCGGACCGTCTAGAACTCAAAACACGAATGTATGGTCTTTCCACTTTCGTGGCTCCAACCACTATTTTTAATCACCCTAATAGACTCAACTTTCAATGGTTATTACAAAGTGAAAACACGCATAAAATAGATCAAATTCTGATAAAGTTCACCAAACTCCTTAACTAACCTTTCGAATTGTTAAGACGTTTGGCTCATCGAATACTAGTTCAGGACATATAAAATCTTTTGGAGAATATATTAACCTAAGATCTGATTGCTACATGCACGGTAAAACATTCATACACAGAGAGCAAGTAAAGATGAAGACTCTATTGATATCCTTATACAATCATTAATCAATTATCGAATTATGAAACTCATTGAAAACCTAAAACCTAACAAGTGAAGTAATGAGATGGTACATGAAAAACAGTAAATAGATGATGAATACATGATGATAAACATTATTAGAATAGTAAAGGGTAGAATATTCTTCTCTATATCGAAGTACAAAGCGAGATCAACTACCGAAAGTTCCTAAAACACAAGTCTATGACGAATCCCCAAAGGAAGGAGTTGTGGTTGCTCTCTATGAATAAAAACTCTATTATTCTTGGCACACCCTAAAACAAGAGGCTAAAAACAAGTATATATAGGTCTAGGATATTTTAGGGCTTCACTTCAGGCAAAAACGTCTTTTTGGTCGAAACAACCAAATATTGGACAGTCACACCAGACATAATTTCGTGTCCGGTGTTTGGGCCAAATGTGCTTTTCCTTGTGCTGGCAACGGTCACGTGCACCGGTCAAAGCTTCGTCCGGTGTTTGACTCCTTTTTGCACTTGCTTCATTTCCGAGGCAGTTTGACATGTCTTAAGTAAATCAAGTATATCTTCTTTCTCACAGCTTCAAATTAGATAACTCTAAATCCATTAGAAATCTGACTCAAAGGTCTTGAACGTAGCCAAGTTTCATCAATTTCTAAGTTGGTTTGATCTTCCATCTGTAGCCAAACTTCATGCTCTTTGATGTTATCCAACTTGATAAAATGTGACAACTTGAGAAATCTTTGGCTTGGACCAAGTCTTCGGCTTGTAGAATTAGTTGTAGCTTAGATTACACCTCTTTAAGCTCTTTTTGCTCTATTTTTATGAATTTCCCTGTTAAAACTCTAAAACTACACATACGAGGAAAAACTACCTCTTTTGGTGTAAAACCTTATTAAAATACTTAGAAAATGCATTGAAATAGATAGTAAAATAGGTAAAATATGGACTATAGCAGAAGTATAATCAAACAATCTTCTCTTCAATCCTATGAAATCAATGTACAAAACAATAATAATATGAGAAACTGAAATGACTATGTATACTAACATAAAACACATGAGACTTTAGATTACCTTATATCTAGGATTACTAAGAGGTCCAAAGTTATTTAGGATTCTTCTACAAGATTGAGGTCTTCAAACTCTGCAAAAATACACACAATAAGTTACCAGATTGTTAAATTTACACATATCACATATTAACATAAATTATAAGTGAAGAAACATACCCTCCAAAGACTCAATTTCAACAAGTATTTGAGCATTAGTAGCCATTTTGAATTTATATCTAATGTCCTGTTTCATCCACTGATCCGTACACATCAACACCTCAATCATTTAGTGAGTTAAAAATCTCCTATATGGATCCAAGCTCCTACCACTAGTGCTAAAAACACTTTCATATGCAACAGAAGACACTTGCATTGCAAAACCATCCTTAGCAATATCGCCTAACACTGGATACTTGGAGCTTTTAACCTTTGACCAAGACATGACATCATATTTTATTCCTTCTATCAAATCTGGATTCTCAACTGTTTCTTTCAAGTAGGCTTCCAACTCATCTTTTGAGTCCTTAAGTCCTATCTCATTTAGCATGTACTTGTATCTCTGATATCCAAATTCATCATCAACATCCATTTTCTCCATTGACTACTCTTGACTACACTGAGATGATTGAGTAGTAGACTGAGAACTACTTTCACCAGTCGATTCTTTCCCATAGGTGGCACTGTATTCAATGACAAAACTACGTAGAAGAGTACTCACTAGCTCATTCATTGTTAAAGCTTCTAATGAGTCTTTTCCATAGAGCTAATCAAAACACAACCTAGCAAACTGCATCTTCTTCCTTGGATCAAATACAATGGCTATTATCAACATCTTGTTTATATTCTTCAGGCCATCCCAATACTTATCAAACTTCTTAAGCATCCCAGTCGCCTTAGACTTCAACTCAGAATCAATATTATGAGTTAATGCCACTAGATTTGAGGCTATGTCTACTATCTTACCATATCACTTAAATGAGTTCGGAACAGTACAAGTTGAGACTATAAATGTTGAGTTGTAAAAGATGATAAGGAACCTATACAACATTTCTACAACATTCCAGTCCAAAATTAGAGGGGGTCTAACCCTTTTTGCTCCATTATCAAACTATAGAAAGAATTCATTTATTAGCTTATCTTCATCCCCCATCTGATTGAATGCTACCCTAAACTTAAGTGCCCTTGTGAACATCAGGTATGTTAAGTTCTACATAGTTTTAACATCTAATGGCAAGCTACCTTTAATGATCTTCCCTGAATCTACCTGAAGCTTAAATGACTTTAGCCTATTAATGGAGGATCTAATGTAAGAGAAAACATTATGGATGACAGTCACACTAGGACCTACTGCAACAAATCCATCCCTAACAACCAAATTAATGATGTGAGCACTACATCTCATATTCATAAACTCTCCATCTAGGACTAAATAATCTGGTAACAACAACCTATAACGGCTCTAAAACTTACTCAAAGCATTGGTGTTAGATGTTACATTGTTTACGCTTATACATAACCTGTTCTTTATTCCCTCATCAACCAAACAGTCTATAAGAACATCTGAGATTGTCTTACCTTTGTGATATGTGATGTACTTAAACCATATGATAAGTTTCTTCAACCTCTAAGTTGCATCAATATAATGAGCAGTGATGACAATATAACTTGCATATGTATATATCAATATTAACGAACACCATTAGTAATCAGACAATAGTGAATAAGTCAATAATAACAAAGAAAAATAAGACGCTTACATGTTGTCTCAGCAGACCAAATGTCTGTTGTCAATGAAATTCTTTGCTTGTTAGCAGAGAACCAAGCCTTTAGAGCTTCCTTCCTCTTCACATACATCTTAACAATATCTCGTGATGTTGTTCTTCTTGAGTGAAGCTTGTACAAGTTAACCTACATGTTTACACAAACATATTTAGTTATAGAAGAATATCATAGACATGATTATGTAATAACAATTATATATATATATATATATATAGGTAATTGTGTTTACGTTGTTGCAGAAGTGTTTCCAAGCCACACTTTCAATGAAAGCCATTGGCAACGGTCCTAACACAAACATCTCATTTGATGCTTCAAAGATAGGTTCATGAACTTTTACAATTTTGAGTTTACCTTCTTTATTTATAATTGGTTGCTTATTAGCTTGACCATAAAATTAAGCCATGTGTTCCTTGCACGATTTCTAATGATTTGCTAGGTTTGTGATCCCTGAGCTGGCAATACATGAGACTTCATTTTTGCAGTAATGACACACACATCTGTCACGAGACTCCTCTGTTCTTGTGAAATGTGCCCACACATGAGAATTTGAAGGAAGTATCCTCTTAATTTAGTTTGGTTGAGAGGTAACTGCACTTGTTCCATCTGTTTCTTTCCATTGTCATCTACTGTCTACAGTGAGATTCTCTTGTTGATAATTCTCAGGTTCTACATTGTCTTTGTTCATGTTCTCTTTGAAATTCCCAAATGATGATGACCCCATCTGAAAATAAGAACCATATATTATAAAGACAAATAAAAACAAACAAATGAACATTATGATTATAAATTAACATCACTTTGAATGAAAATCAAATATGAAACAAATAAGAATCAAAACATGCAACTCAAACAAAGAAGAATCACACCAAAGCCGAAATAAACATCGTAAATCTACTAATTTAAACTCTTTTACATATTCATATTAGAAAACTTGGATAATCAAACATGACGAATACAAGAACACAATACAAACCTGGGATTGGTTTCCTGAAGTTTAAAACAACGGAGAAGATGATAAATCGAGTTTAAATTTGAGATTTGAGTTTGATATCACATATATATATATATATATATATATATATTGGAGATTAATGGATTTCTGCTTAAGGTTTCATCACTAACTTCAGATCGAATAATGAATTCAAAATTTTTGAATGATATTCACACTGATATTTACTCGATTGTCTCTGATTAGATTAGGGTAAGTCGATGATTTGGCTAAAGGTAAGGTTAGGGCTGTCAAATGGTCCGGTCCGACCATGGGTTAGCCTGGTCCATAATGTTAGTGGGCTGGTATGATATGCCCGTATATAAAACGGTATGAATGGTCCAATTACAAATTTGCCAGTGGTCTAAATGGTCTTAGACCATATGGACATTGATCGGCCCAAAAGACTTAAAAACCTTGGTTAAATTGAATTGGGGAAAAATCAAATATTTCTCAAAAACAATTTTATCGGGGTTTTCTCTTCTTTTTCTTCTTCGATCTGATAAAAATTCATTGATTCATTGATTCACCGTCCTCCGATCATACATTCTGCCAGAGCTTGAGCTTTCCATTAAACCCTTCTCTAGGGTCGTCACTAATCTCAACGATGTTCACTCTTATATTTAGTGGGTTTCTTTGATCGAGTAGCTTCCATCAATTCTCAACCTGTAGCTTCCAACGATTCTCTACTTGTTATTCTATTATTCTTCAACGGTTCAACCTGATAAAAAGGTTCATCGATTCTCTACTTGAAGGTACCAATTTCTCACTTTGTTTAAGATCTTTCTTTGATTATATTTATGTATATGTCAAATCTACATTCGAGAAATTTTTTGATCAGGATTCATATATCGAATATATATTTGGGTTAGTTTCAAAATATATGCTTGTCCAATGTGTAAAGCAGGAGTTGGGTTTTGATTTTATGAAATTTTGTTGGTTTTCGTGATATCAAGTGTAGTGTTTCACAAACAAACATTGTTTTTATTGGTTGTATGTTTGGAACACTAATTTGGTATATAATTGATGTCAATGTATAAGGGACAAAATCATAGATGTTTGTATTGTAAAGAAATGGCTTAATAGCTTGGTTTTTGACCAACAATGAATGGTATAGGTATTGTACCTTTACTAGAGCTTATGATCCTCACTTCTATAATAATAAGCTTTGTATTGATTTACATTTTTTTTTTTTTTGGAATCTGTTTTGATGACTGGAAGTTTTGTCTAATTGTTCATGATGAATTTTGAAACTCCAAATTCAATGGATGAAGAAAACAACTTTGCTCTTGATGATATGGATCATGGGGATAATCATGAGTTGAATCAGGAGATTAAGATGGTACTTCCTGAAAATGGTACTTCAGCTGGAAAACAACAAGGTATCAGACTTTCTACTACAAGTAGTTCAAGTAGACTTCATGCTAAGTGTTGGAAAAAGTTCATACGAAGAAGGAAATATCCTAATGGTAAAAACTGATGTTACCTACAAAATTTGTGATAAGCACTATTGTGTGAATATGGTTCGAAATGGATCTAATACTATGAATTTTCATATGAATAATTGTCTAAGTACACCATGAACTACACCTAGAAGTAGTATTAGAAAGCTGGATATGATGGTGTTCTGAGAAATGATAGCAGTGGCTTTAATTCAACATAATCTCCCATATTCATTTGTTGAGTATGAAAGGATTAGAGAGGTTTTTACATATGATAGTCCGTTTATCGAGTTTTGAAGTAGAAATACAGCTGCGACAGATTGTTACAAGAATTATGAGAAGGTAAAACAGAAGCTTAAGGAAATCTTGAGTAATATCCAGGATAGAATTTGTTTAACCACTGATCTTTGGCGAGCAATAATCATAGGATGTTATATGTGCTTGATATCGAATTATGTTGAAAACAAAGATCATATCTTTCTGTGGATTTTTACCTCCGCGTACAAGTGTTGCAATAGCTATGAAGCTTGTAGTGTTGTTAAAGGCTTTGGGAATGGAGAAAAAAGTGTTCTCAATAACCGTAGACAATGCTTTTGCTAATGTTAGCATGCAAGCTATATTAAGGAGAAAGCTACAAAAAGATTTGGTATGCAATGGAAATTTTTTCACGTTAGATGTTCTGCACACATCTTGAATTTGATAGTGCAAGACGGATTAGCCATGATTGGTGGAACGTTGAATAAAATCAGGGATAATGTTAAGTATGTGAAGGCATCTCTGTTTAGGGAAAATATATTTCAAAACTGTATGGAGACACTTGGGTTTTAAGCTAATGCAAGTCTTGTTTTAGATGTCTCTACTCGTTGGAACTCCACTTATCTAGTTGGGAAGAATTTTGTGACATATATACTTGCAATTGTTGCAGTTCTTGATCCAAAATTGAAATTTACATTTCTGGATTATTGTTACAATACTTTAGATCCATCGACTAGCAAGTCGAAGGTGACTCGTGTGCTTAGCAAAATGGTTAAGCTTTTTAGAGCTTATAAGAGAAACACAAGCAACAATACCGCAACCACTTCACAAGTTTCACGAAAAGACATTCCGTCAGGATACGATGTAAGATAGTTTTAATCTTGTTTCTACTTTAAGTTGCATTGTAGATCCGCTTAGTGAATGTTATCTTGTTTGTACTTTAAGTTGCATAATAGTTCTGGTTAGTCTTCTGTTTGAACTTTAAAATAGTTGAATGTGAAGTGAGTTAAATTTGAGCGTCACTGAAATTTGGTATTAGACTTGGACTTGTGACACATGCATATTCTGTTTACGCAAGCATATTACACTATGAAGTTACATAGTCGCATTGGCATAAGTCTTGTGTATATTTGCTTTTGTCTTACTGAAATGTCTCTTTTTTGCTGCTCATTGTTAGAGGTTTTATTCTTACTATTCTCAAAAGACGGGCGGTAGTGGAAAATCACCGTTAAATACATATTTGGATGAGCCTGTATTGGATAGGTTGGGCATAGGACGGGTACCCTGAAATTTTGAAGTACCCGGTACCCGACCAGACTCTAATGGGTATTTTTTAAAAAAGCCTCGTACCTGACCAGCTAAAAGCGAGTACCCTATTAAACAGGTACCATGTAAAAAAATCGCTGACCCGCCGGGTATCCGACCCTTTACCCTTACAAGATGATTACAATGTAATTTATTTTATAAACTATCATATTAAAAAAATTATGTACCAAAAGATGAATATTCATTACAAAAAAAACAAGAGAATTCTTCTAATATGCAACACATAGTTAAAAAATAGAAAATTACAAACTTCAAAATTATTAATGACAATCTTGTGGTACAAAATTCATGTTGCGAGGATCATTCAACTATTATATTGTCATGTTTTTAACGTATTATTAAAAAAAGAATATTTTTTAACTCAAATGCTATACTATATACCGTAAAATTTACTTTATAATTAACTTTATCAAATATTAGTGATACAAAACAAAAGTATTTACAAACCGGGCAATAAATCGAGTAACGTGACAAGTAAGAAGACGGGTACCGAGACAAGTAGTTAACAAAAATATGATACCGATACCCGACCCGTATCCGCGGGTAATACAATTATAATACCTTTTACCCCACTCGGAAGTCACGGGTACCCTATTTTTCGAGACGGGTACGAGCCGGTAACGAGTAAGAGACGGGTAACGGGTATCTATGTCCAGGCCTATTGGATATGGTTAACTTTAGAAGTTTGGATGTGGTGGCAGATTGGAAAGACAATTCAGGCCGTTTTGAAGTGTTGGCGTTAATGGCTTGCGATGTTCTTAGCATTCCTATAACAAGTCGGAATCATCCTATAGTATAGGTAATCGTGTTCTCAGTAAATATAGGAGTTGCCTCTTACCTACAAATGTTCAAGCTTTGATATGTGCAAGGAATTGGTTCCGGGGATTTCAAGAAATTTGTAATAATTCTTCGTTTTATATGCATATTGTAGGTGATGAGTTCAAAGTTCTAACTACATTGTTTTGCATATTGTAGGTAATGAGTTAGAGTTTATTGAAAAGGGAGAGGAAAATACATTGTGATGAGTTCGAGTTTGAGTGTTTTTACTTGTTTTCTTGTCTTGTTTGGTTACATTAAGTTGTTACTATTGTGAGAGAGATTTCTTATCATTTGTGTTAAAACCATGAAGTTAATACCGTGTAAATATTTTATTGTGTTTTGATCCGATTTCTTTTCTTTTTCTTCTTCTTGTCCTGATTTTGGTGCTTTTTTGGGATTTTGATCACTAAACTATCTTTTGGTTTCTTAGTCAATCTAAGATCGATTAAAACACAAACCAAATATCATGTTTAAAAGTTATTTTTGGTTTTTTATTGAATTGTAATATCCATCATACATATACAATTGCTTAATATAAAAAAATTTAAACCATTACCTAGTTAATAAAGGTGATTACAAAAATAATAGAAGTGCACATAGAATAAATTGGGCTGTCCGTGGTCAGGGCTATCGAAATATAGTCCTTATTAGTCTTGATCTTATTTTGGATCATTGCCCATAACGAACCGATCAGTCATAGCCCATAAATCAAATGGTCCATTTGAACATGCTCAATTTGGCCGTGGACGGATCATTTGACAGCTCTAGGTAAGGTAAGTAAATTTAAGAGATGTGATTTTGTTCGGATTTAAGTTTGGTTATTGGATAATATTCGATCCGAACCGAACCGAACACCAAATTCAATTCAAATTAAAATCAGTCAGTTAAATGAGCAGATCCATACTCGATACGAACAGCCTGATTTTGGTTGAATCCATGTTTGGATTTTGGATTCAGATAATTTGCCCACCCCTTTATATTTTTGAGGATATCGTCAATTCGTGATATGAAGAATTGAAGGGTGAATTTGTGGAATAACCAAAAAAAAATATAATTTAAAAACTAACAAATGGGTTAGAGAGAGAGATAGAGAGAGAAAAAATGGATTTTGGTTAGTTTTAAGATTATAATTTTTTTTAGTGTTATATTTGCTAATTACCTAGAATCGAACTTCCCGACTAAAAAACCAGAAAGAGAAAAAAAAAGAATCATTGAGTCAAAGCTGGGTTAGGATACACGAATCCTCACATCCAAACAGATCTCATCATCGCCTGCAAGACTTGTTCGTCGCTGAATTTCAATTCTCTGCAAATTCTTCTAACAATGGATTACGACTTCAGGAACAAATCTGGTCCTTCCCCCTACGGTCGACCTATGTACGGAACCGCCTCTCCTTCTCCTTCTCCGGCATCTACTCACCCTATGTACGGTTACCCTAAGATCGGTCAACAAACCCAACCCTTCTTCCCTCCGCCGGAGAGAAACTCGTCGTTTCAACATAACTCTCCTCCCTTCCCTTCTTCTTCCTCCTCTTCTTCATGTTAGTCTGCTCTGATCTCTAATTTTGATTCTCGAGTTAGGTTTTCGCGAATTGATTTTGTGTTTTCTTTGCAGCTGGATTGGGAATCAAGGTGACTCTGAAGCCTGAGTATCGGATTACTCCGCCGGTAAGATTGATAGTTTCTTCCTCTGTGGAATTTAGATTCAGATATGAGAGATCATGCTCGAATTTCTACTGCTCGATCTTTAGTTTTTGGAATTTAGGTTTAGATATGAAGTACTAGTGAGGCAGATATATTCATGGACTGTAATTGAAATGTTGCAGCCTCAGTTGTTGCCTCGAGTTGGAGATATTCATCGGAGCAGTTTTCAGTTCGATTTCGGTCTAGAGAGGAAAGTTCTTGCAGAGGCAGAGAAAGAAAACCCTGATTGGAGTAAATTTGGAACCGAGAATCCACCGCCTAAATTCCCTGAACCAACACCTTCAATGGTAAGTCTCCCTCAAATTTTGCATAACTTGTTCTATGGAAAGATTCTCTAGCAAGAACAAGTGTGGATGGGAATTTAGGTCAATGTTAGATTGTGTATTACAGTGTATGATCCTTGGACTTGCCGCTAGCTCTATCCGGCACTAACATATTATTAACGAGGGATTACAATGCAGGGTGTAGATCCTGTTGTGATGAAATATGCTGGGCTGAACCGTGAAGCGGTCAACATTGCTGTTGCAAACTATGGTGATAATCCCACAAAGGTATGCTATATCTTATTCCCTTCTTCTATGCATTGTATTCATGTATTTACTAACACAGCTACACAGATTCTAAAAAGTGGCTATAGTAATCGAATGAGTCAATAGTTTAAGACAATGTTTGGTGGATGCCTTTGAACCAACCGGAGAATTTAATTACTGTTTGTGATTTCCACTCTCTGCGTTGCAGGTTCATGAATTTGCAAATGGATTTACAGCGATACGAGAAATGGGGTTTCCAACTAACGCTGTTGCAGATGCTCTCTTCATGTTTGAGAACGACACTGAGAAAGCATTGGCACATTTGCTCCATGGTTCTTCTTGAATGTGCTTTCAATTGGTGTTCCATAGTTTATAAGTAAACATCAAATTTTACTACATAAACAAAGATTGAGAAAGTATAGATATTTGGGTTTTACTTGTGTAAATGTTTGATTTGCTTTGGAGAAGATAAACTTTCGTCTGTGAAAATATATATTTTACTGCTTCCATTTAATAAGAGAGATTTTTCACTAAGAAAGAAACTGTCCACATCCAAAACCTAGACTCTGCAATTCTGCATAATGCAATTGCAATGTAAAATGTTCTAAAAATGGTAAGTTTAAGATACATAGAGAAAATTGTGTAAAATTAGCCTTTTTCAGACAAATATCATTTGTATGATTTCTTCTCTATAAGCAAGCATCAAAGAGCAAAGCCTCACACTTCTCTATAAGCAAGCATCAAAGAGCAAAGCCACACTTGGATTCGTTTTTGGTCCTACTACACTCCTGCACATATAGCTTCTGAAACGTATGGAAGAAATTAGAAATATGTCAAATGATACTATTCCTATATAAGTAGAGCAAATGTGCACAAGAAGATGAGTTTCTTTGGATATAGGTACCTGAGGACCAAGCGGAACAACAAAACTTTCCTTCATCGACATGCTTAACATCAAGACCCACAAACCATGAACCCGTGCTGACGTCATCATGAGCATACGAATGAAGAATGTCTCTGTCACCATTCCATCATCATACAAACAAACAGCACACAAACTCGTTTCAGTTTATTTCTCTATTGCGTGTGAATATATGAATGATTATGTGTCATCTCGCGTAGTTGAGAGTTGAAACTGACCTATTGATTGATACAAATCTAGCCAGTGCGTGCGTTATAACATACATCTCCCCATAAGCATGCCGGAAGTATCTGTGAGATATATAAACCAAGAATGTAAGAAAAGAATCTAAGCCAACTCATTGTTCAGATTATATAACTTACGCTTTCTTGTCGCCAAATTTCCACCATTCTGGTTCATACCATTTGTGGTTCCTGCCAGAAATACCAAACTTATGTTAAGATTACATAAGGCTGACAGTAGTCATAGGGTCTTAGTGGTGTTTGGTTTTTGAACTTAAACTCACGGTTCTGAAATAACTTCGCCTGATTTCATGCAACCAATGTAAGCCCGTGGGTTCTCCAGATGTGCTGCAAGTGTACTACCGAGAACATCTGCATGGGATCAATTACATTCATAGTACATAACAATGTCAGCAAAATCCTTTCATGGAAAATCTTTGACCTTCGAACTTCCACAAAATAAGGGATTAAAGACCTTTGTAGTGCCATGAAAAAATGCACAAGAACATCATGCTCTGTATATTACAGCCTACATATAGTTTTTACTATGAACTTCTCAATTTCTCTCTTACCAAAAGATTTTGCGTCTATTTGGTTTGGATAGTCTAACGTTTGAATACTCAACTAATGTAATGAAGTTGGAAACACAAGAAGAATGACATTTATTTTAAAACACTCTTTCTGTTACTAACTTACCAATATTTACATAGATATTGTCATTGGCCTTTGCATAGAACTGTGCATCCCACCTATCTGCAGCATAGGCAAAGAACAGTTTTACCTTCTTCGAAGCTTCGTCAGGTGCCTCAACTACATCATCCTGAAAAACATTAAATGGCCAAGCTCCTCAAACTAACACAGGTGAGATAATAAATAAATGATTGATAATAATCTAGAACTAGTCAGAAAAACATACGAAAATGATGAAGTCATCGGTTTGACTATTTTCAGCATCAATGCTCTTGTCCATGCTGTCTCCTTTATTTGCACTGCATAACACAAAAATAACGTTTCAAAAGAAGATTCCAGTACTGCGTAATCATCCTTGCAGGCATATAGATAAAACAGCGAATGATGAACCGAATCCAAACCTTCTTCCAATAACAAATCGTGCAATCACACCCTTTTCAGTTTCAATTTTTTTTAACGATGCACCTGAAGAAAAAAAAGGACATACTAAGCTCCCAATAATAGACAGTATTTTACTAAAATATGGATAATGAAGAACCCCTACCTGTACCCATCCATGCTTGACGGACTGCATCTCTTTTCTTCTTGTTACCCAAAGTTGTCATTATACCGATTACCACTAACAGTCTTTTCTTGGTTTCGGTTCCATCAGTACGTTTCAGGGTTTTCGGAACAAAACCTTCTTGCCTGGCTGCACTTAATTCCATCTCAAGAGCTGCTAATGTCTTCTTCTGTTCCCTAGAAATAAAAGGCAATGTTCAAGAGTCCATGGAGACTAACACATTCAAAGGAAACCAAATCAAACAAAGCACCATATTTTACCTGCAAGCTATTATCTTCAATGTATCATCCACTGATATGGCAGATTTTCCCTGAAACAGCCCATTAAAACATTCAAGTACATAACACCAAAGCAAGATCAAGATTCAAGAACAGTATTTGCAAATCAAAATACTAACCTGTCCTGTTACCCTGTCAAGTTCCTTGATTAGATGAACCCTAGTTTGTGATTCTTGCCATAAACTATATCAAAACACAGAGACGAGAGAGCAATAAGAAATCACAAGTATTTGTTACCGATGGAAAAATTGTTAGATTAAGAACTAACCGGCCAGCTACATAGAAGGAAGCGAAAGTTGCAAACATAGAGAGCAAAAGAGAAGATATTCTCGAGCTCGATAATCTGATACTCGACCCTTTCCTCGCCATTTTGCACCCCAAAACAGATCCCAAAATCAGATCTCTTACTCAAATCGATCAATTTCACCACGACGCGAAATGCCTTGTTCTTATAGATTCATGCCTCTTTAAACTTTCGATCTTCGATCAAAGTTTCAGTTATCAGTTCTCCAGAAAATGGAAGTTTCTGGATCCGCTGATTGGTCGTCGCTTCGAAAAATTGATTAGAAACGTGTCATTGGACCTGCTGTTCCGGTGACGATTTAATAGCCGAGCGAGATCACTCCGGCGACTATGCTTGAGGATATTCCGACGAGAAAGTTGGAATCCGGCTTGGAAAATTGGAGAGATAGAAGAGTGCCGTTAGGTTGGGGGAAGAAGGAGAGATTTATGATTTGATCAAATTGGGCTATGATTTGTTATCTCTTAATTACTTTCAGATTATTCGCCAAACCTCTCTACTGTTCTCAGATTCTAGGGAACTATTAACAGTTCATATTTTTATTTATTTCCTACAAATACAGTAAAACCTCTATCGGAGGCGTTTGATGAGCTTTTTCAATTTTCTAAATATATTTGGAAAGCAAGGAATGATAAAGTTTTCAACTCAGTATCCCTAGCAGCGTATGAGACTCTGGCTATGGCCGTCAAAGAATCGAAAGATTGGTTTCAGGCTAATATCTTCGGCCGTGCGCCAGAGACGCAACAAGTTGTAGATAGTGACCCCACCCCAACCACCTTCAGGTGTTTTGTAGATGGCTCGTGGAAACAAGAAGATTGAACGAGTGGTGTTGGTTGGGTGTTGCAGCTTCAGGATGGGACGACAGATCTACTTGGACTTCAAGGCAACCACAAGAGCCTTTCCCCCCTTTATACAGAGCTCCATGGTCTGTTGTGGGCCATGCGCTGCTTAATTCGGAAAAATCGTTATTGTGCCACATTTGTTACTGATTCAACATATTTGGTAAAAATGGTGGACTCCCCACATGAATGGTTTGGCTATCAGGCGGAACTGAGTGAATTGGCAATCCTCCGGGAATCTTTCCCCGAATTCGAGCTCATCTACCGACAACATGAGAACAATAAGAGAGCGGATTTGTTGGCCAGGAATGCACGCACTCGAGGAACTATTTTTTCTTATATTAGCACTTCAGCTCCATATTGGTGTTCGGATACAGACAATGTATTTGTTTAATCAATATTGAAGTGTGTCCGTGACAAAAAAAAAAAAAAAACAGTACAACCTCTATAAATTAATACTCTATAAATTAATAATCACCATAAATTAATAAAATTTTCCGGTTTCGAGTCGGGCCAATGTAAAAATTAAGAAAATTCGATTAGATAATAAGATAATAATTTTTTTAAAACTCTTATGTAAAATATGGTCTCAATAATAATATAAATTAATAATCTTATATAGGTATGCATATATAACTATGATAGTGTTCAAAACATGACATCAAAGGGGAATTACAAACATGCCACCTTTGAAAATATTTTTTTCAAACATGCCATCTGTGGAAGCTAGATTCCGCACTAAGATTTTATATGTGAATTCGGGAAAAAACTTTAGTCCTAAAGTCCATTATCTTGAATCTTTTGGTGTTTTCGAGTCTTTGGTGTTTATTATTAGGTACAAGGACGTTTGGAGCACAATTGGTGTTTACTGGAGCATTTTGGAGCATAATGGAACAAGTAGTCAAAGTCGCAAGTTCGGAGTGAAGTTTTAAGGTCTATGTCGAGCGACGGGAGAAGATGTGTCGCTCAACACGAAGTAATCAAGCAGGTGTCGATCAACAAACTCTCAGTGTGGATCGACAACAACTTCGTCCAAGCCTAAAGCCCAAGTTTTGGAAGATTTTCGTTTTACGCCAGAAAGCCCAGATGTTGCAATTAGGCCCATGACGTTTTTGTAACCTATATATAGATGTTTTAAGCCATTGTTTAGGCTTACGCTTTATTTTACTAAGTTTAAGAGATATCTATTAATAAATATGATGTTTGCTTTATTCGTCATGTCTGAGTAGTTCTCTTGTTAGGTTTAGGGTTATTCAAGGGTGTTTGATGAAATGCTAGATTTGATTTAACTATTAGGAATAATATCATTCGAAGTTATTCATCTTGACTTGTATTTAATACTGATTTTAGCCTCGCGAACTAAAATCTGATCTTAGGTTAATTGATAGACACGACAGTGTTATTAGTTGCTTGAACTAGTCTTTGATGAGCAAAATTTATTTTCGCAAAAACATTTGGTACAGGGTTTTGTGAAGAATTGAACATGATATTAATGCTTGTTTAGATTTATAGGATTCCCAACGACAGTTGACTTTCTAGGATTTAGACATAGATAATCTCTGCAGCGACAGCTGATTGATTTTATATTTGTGTTTCAAGTTCGTGAACTGTGCATCATAATTCCTATCGTTTATTTATATGTACAATTCTGATTCACCTGAGATTTCCCTGTGCCTAGCATTTCTTTTAATTGTTTTACAACCGTTTCAATTGCTTGCTTTATTTACTTGCTTTTAATTTATATTTTCCTGCCTAGCATAATTCGAAAGTATAAAATCTATTGTGTTTCCTTGATTCCATGTGGATTCGATAACCCTAAGTACTACGATTGATCTCTTAATTTGAGAGAGTAGTTCAAAGGCAAATTTGAGCATATCATATTTCTGGTGGATAAGACTTAATGGGCGATCGAATTGATCTACGATATCGGGGAATCTTACTCTTGGTAAGATTTAGAATAACTGCAACTCAGATACATTCCAATCCGTTATCGCTCGGTTAAGATTCCTTATCCGAGGCCGGACGGTTGAGTGAATAAGGGAACTCGAATGATCTGTGTGCTACCTAGATAATTGTGCAAGTTGCCTTGTATAAGTTAAGTAGCCCACATCCTATTTCCTTTTAATTGCTCATCTTCCGATTCCTAAGGTAAAGAATCATAAGTCCTCCTTTTTTTTTGTAAACCAATTTGCATGTGTTATTGTTGTTGTTTCTCTTCATCTGTTCTCTGCCTCCCCTTTCAATTTTAATCGGAGCTTATCGCAACCCGATCCTGAATCAGATCCCCCGATACTATACTTACCTGACTGCTCTCAATCGATGGTTTCAAACGATCAATACGGACCTCATCAGCCTTCAAGACTTACGCAAGACGAGTTATCAGATCTCTCTAGAGATCTGGATTTTCCAGGAGAAATCAAGCTCATCATTCCTGCCGATTCAGATACCTCTGAATCGATCAGCCCCGGATGGTGTTGTGCTTATCCCGCCTATTTCGCGTTTTGCTAGCTTACCTTTCCAATTCCCATGTACTTGATTCGTTTTTAGGCGCATTGGGGTTAGCCTTTCCTCAAATGAATCCAAACTTTCTCCGTCATGCCACTAGAACTTTTGTTCGGGGTTTTGAGGAGGAGATAGATTTATCTGTCGACTAGTTCTTAGACTTGTACACGACAAAGAGAAATTCTTGGATCCCGGGTCGGTTTTATCTCTCTAATTAGCCTGGCTGTGAGATTATCACCGGTACAACTCAGAAGAAAGACACGAACTGACAGGGAGAGTATTTCTTCTTATGGATTTCTCCTTCTTTTGTTGCTTTAGTTTGGGAATTTGAAGAAGCCTTTTGCCGCTTCACTGTCAATGCTGGTCAGAGGATGTGCATTAATTGGATGTATCTTGTCATACTTCCTGTTTTTCTTTTCTATGTATTGCCCTCAATTCTTTTTTCGATTATAGTACTTTACTGTTCCTTGCTTTATGTAGCAAATACCGAGGAGAAGGAATTTGACTCTTAATCAGCAATCGGATTAATTGCCTTCGGGGTGGCCATATTGATTGGGAGTCATTTGATATTTCTCGTATCAAAAACATCTACGCCCTCCAGCATCTAACTGATCTCCTTTTGTTCCTGCCATCAATCCAATTCTGCTTGCTGTCATCTTGCCTCCTTGTGGCAAAATAGTGCGTCACACTGTTCCAGAAAAAAGGAAGTGTTCATTCAAGCTTATGACTCGTGCTCCGGCTTGGAAAATCCATCAATTTTCGGGTTTGTTTCATATGCTGACCTGTCAATTTAGCTCAATTAAACATCCTAAAGATTTTGTTGACTAATGCATCGGTTTTGAAACAGGTTCCACTGTCGATTCGGCTCCAGACGCCAGCTCATCTTCTAGTATTCCCTCCTCTTTTGATATGTCTCATCGTGGAACTTTTCGTCTCCCTAATGAGATTCATGCCCCTCCCAGTGCTAGAGCTGCTAAGAGGACGTTACTGCGGTTGTCAACTCTGTTCTCGGGGAGGCAGGAGTTCCTGCCCTTGCCATGCGGACCTCCTCTTCGCCTTTCCTAGTGGTTTCGACAAATCTGGAATAGCTGCTCTGATGCTTGTTGATCAATCTTTCGAGCTTCCTCTTGGTCGAGCTCGAATGGGTCATTTGGGAGGTCATACTAATCGAATAGAGCTAGGTCCCGTTCTCCTCGTTCCTCTTCCGCCAAAGGGCCAAAGGCACATCTGCTGAGAGGCGTGATGCGTCTCTCGCTGATGGATCTGGTGGGAGTAAGCTGCTCCATTGGAACGATTCTCACTCCTGGGACTGCCTGATTATTGATGACCCCGAGGGGCTTGCTCACTTGTTCCGCCATTGTAAATAGGCAGGGTGTCCTTTTCGGTTGGTTAAGTATATGGTTCTTTGTGACCCATTCATCAAGCTGACCTTGGCTATAGAGATGCTTAGCTCGATTTCTTTACATCTTTGTTCATCTTGAAAATCTATTGGACTGTTTATTGAGTTGAGTTCTTTTAGGCTTTAGAGGCGGCCAACTCTTTGGTTGTCGATGCTGAGACTTTTCTCTGTGATGTGCCTCGCCGCGGTGAGCTAGAGAATATGAAGGCGTTGATGTCAAAAATGGCTGCTGATCTCAAGGCATCTTCGGCGGCGGTTATGGTCCTTAGGCATCACCTTGACCTACTTTCTGGTCAAGTGACGGAGCTTGTAACGCCTCGACCGCCCTATCCATGGGCTCCACATCCATTTTCGGCCCGTGGGCCCAATGGTCGGTGTGTTAGTCTGGGAGGCTCGAAATACTTGCTTATTGACCTTGCACATCACCCCCCGATTTATCCCTGCGTTTTGGCCTCACCCAACACGCTTAACTCTGGAGTTCTCTCAAGACATGTGACCGAAAAGATAAGTGCACTTTGGTGATATAGGTAGCCAAATTAATTCTTTTAAGCCTCTCCGCATATACCGCATATACCATATATGCCCTGAAACCAGGGTGTCACAGAGCTTATTGGGATACTGCAATCGGCGAATCATCATATCGCCCTTCTAAAAGAGGAAAGTCATGGAGCTCTCAAGCAGGTATCCGCTGTGGTTGCGCTGAATAAGGAGCTGGAAGTTGAGAACAAGGGCCTAAAGGAGACCCATGATGCGGCGGCTTGTGCAGCTAATTAGACTAGGCGTCGAGAGCTTGCCAAAAAATATGAGGTGATCCTTCTCTTTATCAGTGAGAAGTTCTGGAAGAAGGACGTGGAGGTCAAGGCTGAGATCCACCTTAAGAAGCTCATGGCTAATGTTCAGCTGCTTGAATCCTTGACCAAGAATGAGTTCACCGCTGAGGAAGAGCATGGGAGGTTGATTAATAGCCGGTTGTGGAGGATGACTTTCAGCCATTCCAGATCTTGAGTTTTGACATATGGAAACTGAATCTCCCTTAGGTTTCTGAAGACTTTGTGATGGTTGCGATGAAGGTGGATCTGGATATTCAGGTTCCGGCTGGGGTTGACCATCACGGCACTAGCCAGCTGGTTAGTCAAAATGCTCCTAAAGGTGGTGAGGTGATTGAAGACGGTGCGGTGTGATTGCTCCTCCATTTTCTTTAATAATATCTTAAGTGTTGCCCTGGTGGGTTTTTGTTTTCTTTTGTTTTGAACTCTTGGTGCATGGGAAGACTTTCATCCATTATTTCTCCTTCATGGGACCTTGCTTGCTTTGAATGACTTGCCTCGTTGACTTTTTTTTTATTTGAGGATCTTTTTTTTCCTTACTTAAGGTTTTGGATTTTTTTGGGGTGTTTACTTATTCGAGCTGAGCTGAATGATTATGAGGTAATCTGATCTTGTGTGGTACAGTAAATCGCACAAGGTTGGACTTGTTGTTGCGATGTAGAATTTTTGGTCGGCCGACGCTTAATCGTAACAAAGTTTAGGACTTAACTCTTTTGAGCCTAAGTTTTTAGGTGACCGCTTATTGGATCGACTTCGATTGTAACGATGTTAGTTTTATCTTAGGATATTTTCAGATCGGGGCTAGCTGGCCAAAGTAATATATATTCATTTTTGATTAATGGCTTTGTAAAAATTAGGACTACAATTAACCTAAGTGGGTGGAAATATTTGTTTGGTGTGGCTGCAATCGAAGTGCGAGTTGCCTACCTACCATGTAAAGTGATCAAGCCACTTCGTAGTTCGATTATTAGATAGGAGCTTAGTGATAGAATAGCTTAAGGTTGCTGCTCTTCTAGGTTTTCTTCACTGTCTTCCCATTCTGGATATTTGTGAGCTTGTAGACGTATGGTTGTACTACAACGGCGACGCGGTAGGCACCTTTCCAAGGGGTCTCTAGAGCTCTGGTGCCTGGCCCTTTGGGTTTGTTCTGTGGCTTGTACAAAACAAGGTTGCTAACTCTGATGTTGCGGGACTCCTGTTTTGGCTGATAATGTCGAGCTGCTGCTTGCTGGTGGTTTTGGATTTTGATTCCGGATTGCTCGCGGCGTGTCTCTATCAGGTCGATGGCATCTTGGAGTAAGTCTTCAGTGACATCTTTTGTGAAGGGGGGGGGGGGGGGGGGTAGGTTCCCCCCAGAGGTTTGGTATCATTGGGTAAACTGGTACCAATGATTCTTTTTCGTATATCAGTGAGAAGGGGTTTTCTTCAGTGTTCTTATCAACTGTTGTGGTGAGGCCCAGAGCAGTCCCTACACCTCGTCACTCCATCTTTTTTTTTGGCTATTAAGCCTTTTCCTAGGCTGTCGAGTAGGGGCATGGTTGCCATTCTTGCCTGATCGTTGCCGCAAATTGTTCGTAGTGGAGTAGGTCAGTCTGATGTGCCATTTGTGGCAAAATTTCCCAAGTGATGCCGAGGTGTAATTGGTGCCGCTATCACTTATTATTTCGTGTGGCTGTCCATGTCGGCAGATTATGTTCTTCCATACGAACTGCTTGATTTATTCTGGTTGGATTTGCTGGTAAGCAAATGCTTCCATCCATACGAACTAATACATATTCAAGCCATTTAGGTCCTGAATGAGTAAGGGGTCCAATTATGGCCATCGACCATTTCATGAAGGGGTATGGGCTCAAGACCGACGGTAGCGCGAAGCTAAAAAATCGAGGGGCTCTTCTTGCATTTTTCGTATCTAGTTACGAATTCTGCACAGTCAACTACCATAGTGGGCCATAAGCCGCCTTTTTTTTTGACGAGGAATGCTAGATTTTGTCCTCCGGAATGGCTCCCGTAGGACCTGCCATGTATTCTTGTCATAGCCTCGACAATTTTATCTATGTGGGTGCGAGTGAGGCACGGCCCGGAGGTACTTCGTCTGAGCAGCTTCCTTTATTTAATGCAGAAGCGGGTGCTTTTGATTCTTAGTTTCATGGCTTCCCATTTATTGGGTGGCGTAGCTTTATTCGCGATATATTCTAGAATTGGAATTCTCCACTTCGGGCGCTCTGCTATTTTGCGAGCTGCGTCACATTATTCTGCTTCTTGGGAACTACTCGATCCTTTAGGGTTAAGCTCGTCTTGTGAGTTATCAATCAATTCGTCCTTGTCCATTGGTTGTTTAGCTCGTGGCTGGCTTGGGAGCTCGGATCAGATTGTGATTCTCTAGCTCTCTATCTTGTTGTCACGACGTTTACTTCTGCCTTTGGGGTTAAGCTAATGGTTGGTTTCTCTATCCCTTCCACTAGAATTATTCTTTTGGCCAAAGGCTCTGAGGTCGATGCTAAAGCCGCTAAGGCACTTGCGGAGGTATTTTGACCACGTGGGATGCGGGTCAGCTCAAACTTATCGAACTGCTTGGCGAGTTCGTGGGTGATATTCAGGTATGCGTATATCCGATTCTCTTTGGCTTCATATTCACCAAGGAATTGGTCGGTAACTAGTTGCGAGTTGCTGAACGCACTTAACTCCCTTGCTCCGATCCCGAGAGCTAGTCTCAGTCTGACTAGGAGGGCTTCATATTCTGCCTTATTGTTGGAGGCTTCGAATCCGAGTCGCAAAGATTGTTCTAACATTTTTCTAGCTGGGGAGGTGAGTTTTACTCCGAACCCAGATCCTTGCTTAGAAGAGGTTCCGTCTAAGTGGAGTGTCCACATCTTCCTAGGCTCAGTTCCGTTGATTGCTTAAGGTGCTTGTTCGATCACGAAGTCAGCTAAGACTTGGGCCCTGTCGCTTGTTTGGTGCGGTACTCGATGTCATATTTGCTGAGCTCGATCGCCCATTTGGCAAGCCTTCCTGATTGGCTGGGACTGTGTAGTATTATCCTTATGGGATGAGAAGTCATCACCATAATTGCGTGTGACTGGAAATACGGTCTCTTCTTTTGGGCTGACAGAACTACTGCCAATGCATGTTTTTCATGGCCGGGTACCTGGTTTTCGCATCTACCAAGGATTTACTAACGTAGAAAATTGGCTTATGCTCGTTTTACTCTTCTCGGACCAGCACTCCACTTTCAGCGGCTGGTGATACAATAATATATAGGGATATGGGTTCTTCTTCTACCAGCTTTGCTAGTGATAATGGTTGGCTGAGGTAGGCTTTCAACTGTTTGAAGACCTCCTCGCAGCTGGCGTCCCAGTTGAATCTTTTGTTGCCTTTTAACAACTAATAAAACAGGAGGCATTTGTCGGTAGACCTGGATATGAAGCGGTTCAATGCTGCTATCCGTTCAGTTAGTCTTTGCACCTCCCTGGTTGACTTGGGAGATGCCATCTCTAAGAATGTTGAGATTTGTTTGGGATTGACTTATATTCCTCGCTCTGTGACTAGGTAACCTAGGAACTCTCCAGATGGAACTCCGAAAGAACACTTGGCGGGGTTCAACATCATTTGGTACTAATTCAGGATTACAAAGAAATTCTTGAGGGGGGCGATGTGGTCGTTTTGATCTGCTGATTTTACCAGCATGCCGTCAATGTTGACTTCCATGCTTTTTACGAGCTGCTGGGGAAACCAACTGATGACCAGTCGTTGATATATGGCTGATGCATTCTTTAGCCAAAGGGCATTACTTTGTAGCAATAGGTCCCTCGGTCCGTGATGAATGCAGTCTTTTCTTGGTTGTCAGGATTCATAAGAATCTTGTTATATCCGGAGAAGGCGTCGTTGAAGGATAACAGCTGGTGTCTAGTGTTGGCTTCGACTAGGCGGTCGATGTGTGGGAGTGGGAAGCTGTCATTTGGGGATGACTTTGACTACTATGGGGTTGGCCACTTGACCTCTCTGATTGATCCAACCTTGAGTAAGTGTTCTAATTCGTCATTGATGGCTTTAGCTTGCTCAGGGCCGAGCTTGCATCTCTTTTGCTTTACTAGCTGTAGGTGGGATATACGTTCAACTTGTGAGAGGTGACTTTGATGCTAATTCCTTTCATATCAGAGGTGCTCCATGCGAAGGAGCTGACGTTCTTTTTGAGAAAATGTACTAGCTCCTTCTTGATCGATTCTAGGAGATCGACTCTGATTCCAACACATTTTTCGGGGTGAGCTTCGTCAATGCAGACCTGGGTGACCAAATCTTTTCGCGGTTTGATCAACTGGGGGTTGTCATATTCTGCTAGTTGATGTAGGGTGGATTTCTCTAGCTGCTTGTTCCCGATTATGTAGCAAGTCCTTGAGATCTTCTGGTTACCTCTGATCATTCTTATTCCATTGTGAGTATGGATTTTAACACATTGGTGATAAGTTGAGGGTACGACTTTCATGGCGTATATCCATGGCTGCCCAAATATTGCATTAAATGGAGCTGGTCGATCTACTACAATGATATCCACAAATTTATGGAATCCTTCAGCTACTATCTGGAGTCAGACCATTCCCTTGGAATTAGTTGTTTCTCCTGCAAAGCCGGTTAGCGGTGTGCCTTGGCCTTGCAAATCTAAGTCAATGAGACCCATTTTCTTGTATGCATCATAGAATAGCATGTCAAGTGAGCTGCTAGTGTCTATCATTACCCTTGAAACTAGGCAGCCACATATCTCGAGCTGAATTACCAGAGCATCGTCATGTGACTTGTCCAGGTGTGCAGTTTCGCTTTCTGCGAAGGCGATCTGGTGGTCTACTCCCCGAAAGGAAGTCGGGAGTACATGTGCTGCGCTGGGGATGAATTCAACTCGTTTAGCTTGGACACAATTATTAAGACCTTTGAGGACGCACAATATTTTAATTTAGGGGCTGGTGGCGAGGTTATAACCGATTTCATTGAGCCACCGCATATGGTGATCCCTCCGAAAATTAGATCGATTCTTTTCCTGGATGAAGGAGGGGTTTGGACTTGGTTTGTCTCTTCTGCGGGTCTTTCCCGTTTTGCCGCTGACTTCTTTTTCTTGGGCTTTTAGGGAGGTGGAGATTCGACTTCTTTTTGTTCCACCATTGGCTTCTGCTGAGCTGGCTCAGCGAGCTTATTTTTTTTTCCTTTAAGGTTGGCAAGATAGCGGCACTCTTCGGTGAATGGCCTATTTTACCATGATGAGTACAATACTTTGTCTCATCGTATTCAGACTTCTTGCCTTGCTGCGCCTATTGAATAGCGTAAGCGTGTTGGCCTTTTGCGTAGTTCTTGGTGAACTTTCTTGGCTGCTGTTGCTCAGGAGCAGCTGCGAGATTCTTGTATTTTTTTTCTAAGATAATCGTCTCCTCTTCAAGGATGGCGAAGAAGGTCGCTCGATGCAATGCATCGTTGAACGGCATGAAGGGGTTGACTGTGAGCTCCTCTCTGAATTTAAACTTGTGCCACAAACCTTTTTTCAGTGCTCTTAGTGCCACTTCATCATTCAAATTGGTGATCCTGGATTTGATCGCATTTCGTTGGTCATTTGGTCTGCTTCCAAAGGCTAGCTTCGGAAGCTCTTGCTTTGATGAACATGGAATATTTCTTAACGAATAATGCGATCAGGCCATCAAAGCTATCGATGGAGCATGTAGGAGTCAAAACTCGCATAATTGAATTTGTAAAGGTTTTAGGAGAGGGGTGAGACTTCTGAGTGAACCAGAGTGCAGAAAGTAAAAGCTGTTTAATTGCTGTTAAGAAAGCTTTATTAATCTTTTGTTGTGAGAAAATCTCAACCACTTTCTGAGTGAATACAATGAGCTATATATAGCTTTTCACCCTAGGTCTACGTGTCAGGTTTGGGCTTGGTTCATTAAGCAATAGATAAGCTTTATGCCCATAATATCATTAAACTCATTTTAAATATGGATCTAATTATATTATGAGCATAATTACAAATTGGGCTCTTGTAAGCCTCTTTAGGATTTCTTCAGGCCTTTTGCTGAATCATTCTTGTCGTTACATCGATCTCATAGGAGTGGAATCTGACCCCTACATTAGCCCCCCAGCTTGGTAGTATCGATTTATGATGATGCCAAAGTATAAGCTGTTGAAGTTTGAGATTGATGTGATTGACCATGAAGCATCCAGGCATTGACGTCTTGTCATCGAACTCGGGAAGTTTTGGATATTCCATGTCGAGCCAATACTTATCGTGTTTTCTTGACTTACTTCTTTTGTTAAGAATAAGTTTAGTTGTGTGATGAGATTATTTGAAGAAGCAGCCAGGCGTTGATGAATGGTCATCAAACTCGAAAAGTTTTTGATGTTCCATGTTGAGCCGATGCTGCCGTATTTTCTTGGACTTGCTTTTGTTGTTAAAAATGAGCATAGTAGATTGATGATACTGTTGGGCTTTGCTCTGTTAAACTTTGAAGCCCATTAGGAGATTTTCTAGAATTTTTTCTCAAAACCTAGGGATTTTAGGTAATCCTCAAGGTATAAATAGGCCTCCTTGGCAGTGTATTTTTTTCTGCAGTGAACATGTAAAAATCAGAACTTTTTTTTGTCGTTTGGTGGGGAAACATTAGGGTTTTCTGAATTTTTTATTTGTCTCCTTGTGACTCCATCTTCAACCCCTCCGATTGCACCGTCGTCGGAGCTTCGCCGGAATCGTCGTACGGTCACCGAAACTCGCAGCCATGGTCTTCATTCGTCGCTGTTTTCATCTCTAGAGCTCGTTGCCACGGCCATCGACATATCAAGAAGTTTTGAAATCTCCGCTCAACCGCCGCCGCCGTTCTTCATTGTACGCAACCATCGAGTTTGATTCGCCACCGTCACGGATGTAAACGCGTCAATGGTGCTTCAATTTACCGCCGTAGCAGTTTCAAATCACCGCCGTGGAGCTTCACGTCATCGTCATCTTTGTGCTCGTGAACTAGACGGAGGAGCTTTAGGAGTCGTCGTTGATCGTCGCACCCCGCTGCTGCTGCTTGGGAACGAGATGGAGAAGCTCAATAGTAGAAGCTTCGTCTTCGATCTGCTCGACGGCGGCAGTGGATCTGCTCAGTGGAGGAGCTTTGGCGTCGACATCTGCTCCGATCTGCTCAAGGGAGGAGCTTCGGCATCGAATTTGCTCGATGGGGGAGCTACGACGTTGGATCTGCTCGGCTTAGAATCGCGGTGGCGCAACCACGATAACGGAGCGCCAGCCTGATAGAGTTACGACGATCAAGAGGTCAACGACGGTCAATGGGTCGAATCAGGTTAACATAAGTCAACATTCCATTTTGGTTAATATTCTGGTTCGGTTAACATTCCGGTTTGGTCAACATTCTAGTTTGGTCAACAAAAGTCAACAAGTCAGCAACAAGTCAACAGAAGTCAACATGCTAACTGGTCAATAGAAGTCAACAAGTCAACAAATCAGTGCAGTTGTTCTTGGTTTTGTTTTTTGAGTTTTGAGTCGGTATCTGGGTTCTTCTCGCAAGTAACTTGAAGAGAATAACTTCTGGATATTCGTAGTTTGATCGTCAAACATAAGCGGTTCGAGAATAGTCCCAGACTTAGTTAATTTCTGAGAGATGATTGTTGAGCCTTTGCTAAGCGGCATGAGAAATGTTCCGAAGAGATGCGCTTGTTTGTCGTTTCAGAATGCATTTGCTGATTTCTTCACCAAAAATGATGAGTAACGGGAGAAAAGTATCTGCGTGTGAGAGGAGAGCTGCTGATGTAAAGACTAACACTAGCTTGAGGGTGACGCATCAAATCAGATCATCGCCGTTAGTCGTTACTGCTTTCATCGTTGTGCGTAGCCTATTAAGCTTGGAGATCGTCGTCCCTGTACGCAACCAATTAAGCAGGGAGATTGTCTTCGATGTACGCAGCCGATTAAGCATGGAGATCATCGTCGTCAATCCCTAGAGCTGGTACTACTGCTACTCCTGCGCCTAAGCCGCGTTGTCATTAGTTTGAGCGAAATATCGCTGTCGCCACCGTTTGCTGTCCTAAATTGTCGCCGTAGTGTCGCGAAGATGTTGGGAACATAGATGATGTTGTGGAATCAGGTTGCGAACATTCTCGGGGAGATAGAAAGAAAATGGTAGTGCTACAGCGGCGTCTCACTTATCGAGGATCGTCTTCCTAGGAACTGAGTTCCGAAGCTTGAATTGTAGGAATCGAAAACCCCTACAAAGCATCAATCCAACCCGGCAAACCGTTCAAGGGCAGAACCTGTTAGGTTTTCAGTGAATAACCTGCAGAGCCCTGCCTCCCTCTCGTTGTCGGCTAGGTGAGCTCTTGCTACAACTAGTCGAAATGCCCTTACGTGGGCTTTGGGATCACTGTTCCCGGATCGTAAATGGTATTTTTCGAGTCTCTTCGATTGCCCGATCAATATCCGGAGCTGAGGTGATGGCTCTGTGAACGCACGATTGCATGCAACGCAACTCCGTCTGGGTTTGTTCATCGTATTGATAGGTCGAGTTTTAACCCTATTAAACAACTGCAAGTGCACATCAATCACAATAGTATAGATGGGATCGAATCCACAAGGACCTAATTATTGTACTACAAGTTTGTTAAGAGATTCGTTGACAACAGTCAAAAGATGGGCGCTAAATTCTTGCCATAGCGAGAGCGTTGGACTAGCTGAACAGGTATCCGAACATAAATCAAACCCTGAATCTAAGTTTTTTTTCTGGGCTTGGCAGATTGTCATCTTCCCATGGAAAGAACAAGAAGGGAGACTCAACCTGCACAGAAGCAAGCTATAACAAAATAAGAGATTTTGGTTTTAAGGTCACAAAATTAAGCAATAAAGATGGTTGAAATTCAAATTAATCAAACATTAGGCAAATAGGTTTATCGCAGAGAAACACAAATTATTAAACTAGATATCGAAATTTAGGGAAATTGTTCCAGAAATCAAATCACTAAGGTATAATCTTTCCACTTTCGTGGCTTCGATAACTATGCTTTAACACCCTAGTAGACTCAATTTTCGATGGTTATAACAATGTGAAAACACGCAGTAAGCTTAAGATTCAATTGTTCATAATACTCCATAACTAACCTTTCAAATTGTTATGACGCATTACTCATCAAATACTAGTTCAAAGAATATACAAGATTTTGGAGAGTATATTAAACCCAGTGTTTGATGCTAATTGATTAGAGAAGCACGCAGCAATATGCTGAAGTAAATATGAAGAACAAATATAACATCCCTTATTAATTTGACAAAAGTTAAGAATTCATGAACTCATTGATTTCCTACAACCTAACAAACGAAACTACTCAATCATTGTGAACGAAAAAAAAGAGATATTGAAATCATGATAAATAAACTTGAGTTAAAGAGTAAAGGTTAAAGGATTCTTCTCTATATCGAAGTACAAAGCGAGATCATCCACCGGAAGCTCTTGAAACTCAAATCTAATGATAAATCCCCAAAGGGACGTGGTGGCTGTTTCTCTATTCTAAGAACACTTATTATTTCGGTACACCCTTAAACAAAAGGCTAAAATCAAGTATATATAGGTCTAAGGTCTTTTAGGGCTTCGTTTCGGGCAAAAACGTCTTTTTAGTCGAAAACTGCTCAAATATGGAGCACCCACACCAGACAAAATCACTTCTCCGGTGTCTAGGACAAAGGTGGATTTTTGTTCTCTGGCAATGGTCCATGGCACCGGACCACGAGCCTGTCCGGTGTTTAGGTCGTTTCTGCACCTGCTTCATTTTCAAGGTAGTTTGACATGTCTTCAGTAAATTTAGTGTATCTTCTTGCTCACAACTCCAAATGAGATAATTCTAAATCCATTAGAAATCTGACTCAAAGATCTTGATAGTAGTCAAGTTTCATTAAATTACAAGTTGATTTGATACTCCATATGTGGATAAACTTTGGACTCTTCCATTATGTCCAACTTGATAACATGTGATAACTTGAGAAATATTTGTCTGGAACTAAGTCTTTGGCTTGTAAATATTTGTTGTGGCCTAGAATACACCTCTTTACGCTCTTTTTGCTCATTTTTGATGATTTTCCCTGTTAAGACTCTAAAACTACAAATTTGAGGAAAAACTACCTCTTTGGTGTAAAATCTTATTAAATTACTTAGAAAATGCATTGAAAAAGATAGTAATATAGGTAAAATATGGAGTATATCATGTATCTATGGAAGATACCCTGATCAATGGCGTTTTCTGCAGTTGCGGGATTGACTATTCTAGTCTTCCCGTTTCCGCTGGCCGGAGATTGAATATGGTTGCTCTGGGAGTTCCCCACGAGCGCTATATGTCCTATCCACACTTTTGGTGCATACTGCATCCTGTTCAGTGGGGGAGGAGGTGGTAGGAATCTTTCGCTCACCCGTGTGGAGGTTTTCTGGTAGCTTGGACCGGACAGATCTGCGGTCCACGAGTTCGACCTCAAACTAGGGTTGAACATTGGATGGCGTACGACACTGGTAGGGGTCACTTAGATTCTGGAAAAATCCAGCTTCCGTTTTGGGGTTATATTCCTTGAGGGAGTTACCTCTCCGAGGTGGGAGTCCTTGGGCAATTGACTAGGACATTTCATGGAGCTAGGCCATGAATGTCCTTTCCTGCTGGTCGAGACGGGCTACAACTGTTCAGACGGTCAAGTCTTGGCCTTGCGTTCGCTCTACCAAAGTCGAAAGCATTCAGCGCATCTCCGATAGATCGTCATGAGAGCGCTCCTTTCGTCATGTGGGGAGCGGCAGGTGTCCTCCTGTCGAGGAGCTAGCGATGCTAAAAGAAGTCGTTCCACAAGCGGTCGAGTGGCGCTGCCAGACGCTCCTTGGTACCATCGGTATAGACAGAATGGTAGTAGTAGTTGTGCTGGAGTCAAATTGGGGGCTTGGATCCGTCGTTGCTGTGGTCACGGGAGAATTCTCAACCGAAGGCACCTGGTTCGGGTTTGATCCGGGTTGGTCATTGACTACAACCTCGGATAAATCTCGTACTTTTGGATCAACGATTGATGAGTCGTTGATCTAGGCTGACGCTTGCGTGTTGATGGTATCCATTCTCGTTAGGGAAGGTTTGAAGTCAGACTTCTGTGTACGATGATTGTATTTCTTCCCCTTAGTTGGCGCCAAATGTGGAAGCTAGATTCCGCACTAAGATTTTATATGTGAATTCGGGAAAAAAACTTTAGTCGTAAGAAATGCCAATAAATCTGACCAAACTCGAACACAAGATAACAAAATTGGATTTATATTGATGAGTGATCGTATATACAAAGAGAACTTTAGCTAGAACATTTCGTAAGAGCTAAAGTGTTGTTGAGTGTAAATTTATGGAAAAATTAGCCATTTCGCCTCTAAAATCTTAGTATTTTTCCTCCCGTGAGCTGAACGGTTCAGCTCCACTAATTTCTTCTCGTCGCCGGAGATCTCGGGCATGTTCGGATCCATCATTCAGAAATATTAGGATTGCGGTTGGGGCGTTGGAGCGGCGTTGACTTGGTCTATCTTCGCTGGATAAGACGATTAAGGGAATCTTTAGCTCCGACGGTAAACATGCCTGTGACTTAGGCCTTTATCTAAGTTTAGCAGGGTTTTGGGCATGAGTCCCAATTACGTTTATGATCCAGTTTGATCATAATTAAGCTTTATGGGTCGGATTGCAGGTGTGAAATTCAGCTCCAATAATATATGAGATATAAATTTGTTGAAAAGAAAGATATAATTTCTACACAAATGCTACCCCGTAAAGTGTGAACATCCCAACCAAGTGGTGGTGGTCTAGTGGTTCCCACTTGAGGAGGAGTTGCCCTGTTGGTCTAGGGTAGGGATCGATTCCCCTCAAGCGTGAAGTTATTAACAATTTTCATTTGGCTACACAGATATGGGCCCTTGATTTCGGCCCATTTGAATACTTGGAGAGAGGATCTATCCATGGTCCCTTGGTTTGAGCATCTAGCGAAGCCGAGAGGGATGCTGTCTTGGCCGGAGGCAATGAAAGTGGCTGCACATCCCCCGTGAATTAGTCTGGGCCTTTCCATAAGTCTGGAATTCCCTGAGTTATAAAAAAAATATATATATGTAACATCTCGACTGGGACAAGAATAAGTATGATAATTTTGTTATGTAATTAATAACGCGTGACCCATCCTTTTTATTAATAATTTTATCTTTATCTTATTTTTAATTAGTATGTGCTCATTTTTTTCCCATGTCCCTATTTCATTCTTGTTTTACATAACTGAGGACAAGTATTATGAATCGTAAAACCTTGATTTCGTCCCAATTTGATATCAAATTTACACAAGTGTGACACAAGTGTGACACAAATTTACCGTTTACAACAAGGGTATTAACCTTGTGTTCATTACTAAACTAGGTTAATACCCTTGTTGTAAACGGGTTTCATTGTAATCGTTAATTTAATTTTAAATTGTTTTATTACATGTAAATGTACATATAGGCAAAGATTGTTAATATTATTAGGCACCAAAAATATCTCATGGAATGAAGTGTATGTATATACTTTTGATCACTTTTATAATTACTTACTAATTCATTGGTTATATTATGTATGCATTATTGGGATACAATATTATTTGATTTAGTTAAATAGTTAGATCTACATTTATTTGTCATTGCGCAATTAAAATGGTATTGTTTTTTACGATGAAAGTTTTTTGGAATTGTTTTGTTTTATGGGAAGAATATTAGTATATATATAATGGATACATTTCCTTAAAATGATTAATTGCTTTTGTCATAATATTGGGAGATTCTAAAAGTGAAGATTGCTGATAATCTTAAAAGATATTTTACATAATTATGTTTGGCTATAAGAAATGTGTCATTTTGGACTGTTTGGGTAGTAGTATAGTAACAATTAATTAATTAAATAGAAAATGGTGAGAAAATATAAGGTGATGACACATCACCAAAATGATCCCAAAATGCTTCTCCTTTAATATATAGAGGATTCGTATCTTCTTTTGTCTCCGGCATTGTTCGACCTTACTTAATCATGCCAAATGCACTTAAATACAAGTGTGATTAAAGATATGGATTAGGTACTGCTTTTAAAATCGATTCATCAAATCTAAATATATATGCTATAGATATGATCATATTATTAAAAGATAGGGATAATTATCCATATCACATTGGATAATACTTATCTTGTTACTAGTATAATAATAGTTACTTCTCCATGAGGTAATATTTATTACTTCTCCTTACAGTAATTCTTAGCCGACTCTATTGTACTATAAATATGTACTCGTGCATATGTTATGAAAAATAAGTCTTCTTCTTTCTTTATCAAATACACTTCCCCTCTCTCTCTCTCTCTCTCTCTCTCTCTCTCTCTCTCTCTCTCTCTCTCGTCTTATATTACTTTCTTTTCTAGTTCTTTTTATAACACATTATCAACACGATCGTCTCTTGATCCGGTCAATCCTATACCGTTGTACTATCCGATCAATCCTATACCGTTGTTCAATCCGATCAATCATATATCATTTCTCAATCCGACCGATCCTATACCGAAAAGTAAGATTTTAAATTTATAATTATGCAATTTAAATTTAAAATTCTGTCTTATTTTAGTAGAAGGTTTGCCTTCTTTTTGATTTTATGGTAGGCTCTGCCTCCTAAATATCAATAAAATGTCATACTATAGGCTATGTCTTTTCCGTGTTAATCTCATATGGTAGGTGTTGCCTTCTTGATTAACCTAAAAAAATATGTCTCTATAATCTCATATGGTAGGCTCGCTTCCTATGAAAGACAATGCCTATAAATTATTATTTCATTTTTTATTGATTTCAATAATTTATTATTGCTTTTATTTTATTACTGCATATTATATGGAAGGGTTGCCTCCTGCATATGTGTTTTGAATTACGTTGTTATTATGCTCAATTATTTATATTATGTTTATTTGAATTTTAGAATTTAAAAGAAATAAATTCTTATAATAGAATTTATGATGCATGTGTCAATATAATATTGAACAGTGCAAACGCTCCAGAAGAGCGAATACTCTTGAAAAGCATATAGCTGAGACATGCTTGTATGTAGTCGTACATACAACAAAATAAGCAAAATAAGGATGGCAAAAATGTATAGTAAACCTCAAGTTTACTGAATTGGTATGGTAGTAAACAAGAAGTTTACTACATGATTAAGAGAAAAATAATTTATGAGCAATTCTGCTGTCCTAATTTAGCAATGATATAAAGAATCATTGAAAATTCATGTGAAAATCATAAGTTTTTCATGTAGCATGTCTTAAGCAAGAATAAGGCCATTATGAGAGATTCATGGATGAATCACCATTTTTTTTATGTCAAAAAGGTTCATTGGATATGCTGGTTGAGTTCTTTAATCTCCATAATTACACCATGCGTATAACAAATCTAAAAGTGAGATTTAGTTCGGATGAATGGGCCAGAATATCCATTATATTGAAAGGGAGTATTAAGAACTCCATATTAAAAGTTAAAGGATCTAAGATAAAATATATATATTATTCAACAAGGATATAATATCAAAATAAATCCTTGATCAACGGCTATTGTGGACAGAGTCTCTACACAGTTGGTGAAGAGGTATTCGACCGCTTCGATGTGTGTGTTTGAGAGGATTAAAAGTTCTTGAAGAGGAGCATGTCGACCAGTCATTGGCCTTGATGGTACATTCTTGAAGCAGACAATTAATGGATGCATTTTGGCTACGGTTGGCCATGATGCTAGTAACCAGATATACCCAATTGCTTGGGCTGTGGTGCAATCTAAAAATGGACAAAATTTGTTATAGTTTGTGAAGCAATTCAAATTAGATTTAGTTCTAGAAGATGAGAGTAGATTTGTTATTATATCAGACAGATCAAAGGTGAGTAAATAATCATTTTCTATACTCATTCTATATCAATTCATTATAATATCAATCATACTGTATCATCTTCTGTTTCAAGGACTCATTAGTGCTGTAAAAAGTGAGCTACCAAATGTTAAACATCGGATGTGTGTGAAACACATTGTCGAAAAGCTGAAGAAGAATCATGCAAAAAAGGATGCTCTGAATCCATTACTGTGGCAACTTGCTTGGAGTTATAGTGAGACAGAGTATAAAGAGAACATCAAACACTTACAAGCCTACGACATGAGCTTGTATAATGATGTCATGAAGGAGAAACCATATACTTGGTCCCTTGTTTACTTCAGAATTGGTAGTTGTTGTGAGTCAGTTGATAACAATGCAACATAGTATTTTAACTCTACAATTTCTAAGGCAAGAACTTTATTTCTGGTTCCAAGGCTAGAAGCCATTAGAAGATAATTAAATGGCTCGTATAGTGAAGATGAAGAAGAAATCATGGCAGCATGAAAGAAGGTTTTTAGATTATGTTGGTGACATTCTTGCTGAACAGAAGGCTGATGCTGATCGAGTCACTGTAACTCCATGCACCCATGGGTTATTCGATGTTGTGCTTTGTGGTAATGGATACACAGTCAACATCCCTAAGGGAACTTGTACCTGCTGCAAATGGCAAATCTCAGGTATTCCTTGTGAACATGCCTATGGTGCAATGATAGATATTGGTGTCGATGTAGTGGACCATGCTTCTCCATTTTTCTTAACACAATTGTGGCGTGATACGTATGAATGAACCAACCTTGTACTAGGAGGAGCACGTTTTTGGATGACTTCTACTTACTGGTTGGTCACTGCACCTCCACAACCCAAACTACCTGGAAGAGAAAATGGTAAGAAGAAAACCTTTTTGAGGATAAAAGACCCATATGAGTCCCCAAAAATGAAGCAAATGGAAGAAACACTTCGTCGGTCAGGTCGCATTATGCATTACAAATCATGCAAAGAAGCTGACCACAATGCAGCTGGATGTAAGAAGTTCTCTAAGGAGAAGATCAAAACTGATAAGGGTGGTCCTAAGAGGAAGATGAAAACTGAAAAGGGTGGTCCTAAGAAGAAGGTATATGTTGTTGTTCATAAGAATGTTTTGGGAATATTTTTATAATGACCAAGGGTCTAATGTAGTGTATGTGTTGTGGGGTATTTCAAGGTGCTTCATCCTCTGGTAAAGAGCCGTATACCATCTCACTAACGCAGCCAAGTCAAGAAACACAAGGAAGCATGAACCCTTGGTTGTTTATGTAGTTAGTCACTTATTTTCTGTTTTTAAGATCACGTTTTTGTACCCTTTTGCTTTGTCAACTACTTGTATTTTATTTTCATGATTGTGTCGACTATAAGACAATGCTTTTGTAGGACAAAATGATGGTTTTGATGTTCCCTAAACATGAATTTCGGCTTTAAGATTATCCTTTTCTAGCAATCCTTTTGTAGAACAATATAATACATTCCACAATAGAAGTACATGACATAAAACACCAAAATACAACAACATAGTACGATTCAATGATCCTAAGACAACCACCACGATAAGAAGCCTATGAACCATAAACCAAAGCCAATGATCCTAACACAACCACCACAAAACATATCGTCTTCACGGTTGACATCATCATTTCACAATTTATCTTCTCTATTTTTTCCTTCACCATGACAAGCTCTGCCTCAATCTTTTGATTCATCTTCTTTGTAATCACATCTTCCACCTCTTCAATTACTTTCTTTTTGAGATCCATATAACTTCCCATCATGTTTCTCAAGTCTTTTACATATTCCACAAGTCTTCTATGATTTGCTTCTACCATCCTAATCTCATCAACGAATGCTTCATCAACCTACTTGAACAAATGATGCTCTCCTTTCCTCTACAATGTACAATGAAAATTGGTTTTACCATCACAAATTACATAACTCAAATTTCATTTTTCTACAATACACTTATATGCAAAGCAATTACACATCGATAAAACCGTCGATATGAGTTTTTTTTTTGTCCTCGAGGTGTATGTACTAATCACCTCACCACACCAACAAAGCGTCGGAATGCCCCGTGGTCGTTGAGTTCTCGCAGTCATGAAGCTAGAATCAGACAACGAGTAGCTGCTCATCTTTGTAAACATTGATTTCGACTTCGTTTTCTTCTCGATTAATCTCCAATTTTCCCACAAATCTGATGAACCCTAATTTTTCCCCCAAATCGATTTTCCCCCAAATCGATTTTTCTCCAAAATATAAAACATTGTCGGGTCAAAGTTGGGTCAACAGGTTAGCCGAAACGCGATTTGAATAACGCAATTAAGGGTTTAATTAACCAATTAGTGGTTTACTGAACAGATTAGTGGTTAATGGATGGTTAAGGCTTAACCAATTTTAAAGGTGGAATTTCGAAGAGTTTAGTAGTTCATGTTGGTTTATGAAGAGTTTATAAAGTTTAGGTTACAAAATCGAGAGGTAAAAAGTTTGGGGTGATTAACGTTAAGTGGCATTAGAACAGGGTGAAATAATCAGTCAACCCTAGCATATTCATCCATAATCTCTTATCTCGAGAAGATGCATTATTGGTTCTCTAGTGCCAAAACGAGTTCTATCTCTAATGCCTAAAAGAGGATCGTTCTTGAATCTTAATGATGAGATTTTTATGATTCATATTTTTATAGATTGTTCGTGTCGAAAAAATATGGGTTCTTTGCTCAAATCCCACAGATATTAGGTAATATGACTAGAATCATATAAAACTTTTTTTTATTACTGGCATTTTTTTAAAACCCAGCGTGCCCTTTTGTTACGTTGTGACAAAAAACGTAATTACAAAAATGCCATAGCCACGTAAGCAACCATGTAGGATATCGCTGACATGTATTAATAAACTCAGCCGTAAAGCGCTACGGCTGAGTTATGGTTACGTTGCGGCTGAGTGAAAAAACGCGGCTGACTTATGAGAGATTGCCTGACTTACAAACATAAATCAGCCGTTAGTTACGGCTGATTTACAGAAACTGGCTAACTTATGAGATAACGGCTGACTTACGAACATAAATCAGCCGTTAGTGACTTATGAGATAACGGCTGACTTTCGAACATAAATCAGCCGTTACATACGGCTGATTTATAGAAATCTGGCTGACTTATGAGATAACGGCTGACTAACGAACACAAGTTACGGCTGAGTTAAAAACGGCTGGCTGATTTGTGGAAAATTGGCAGAGTTTTAGATAAGAGACGGCTGAGTTATGTTCTCCGGTTGGCTGACTTATGAGAGGTAGTTACCGCTGACTTACGTAAATCAGCCGTAATTGGCTGGGTTAACAATAACTCAACCTGGTTACGGCTGTCTTATTAGCGAAAAATTAATTACTAGAATAACATTCATTCGACGGCTGATTTATTTGACTATACGGCTGACTTAATATTTCCTAGCCTAATTACGGCTGATTTATTATCGAAAGATTAATTACTAAAATACTATTGACGTTGCGGCGGACTTACATTATACTTGATGGCTGATTTATTAGTGGCTGAGTTATGTGTTTGTTTGGCGGCTGACTTACCGATATTCCATGTCATCAGTTCCGATTTTCCATGTCATCAGGTCGTATTTTCCATGTCATCAGCTCTTACAAATTAGGTCCTTCATCTACGACCTTCATCTTATTCTTCTTCACCTACTTTTTTCATTATTTTCATTCATCAGAGATCTTATGGATCCGGTAATTATTGTTTCCGGTAACTGGGTTAAGAAACACAGATATGTATTCATCGCCGACGGTAGAGGGTGTAGAGTTGTGCATATAGATGAGAAAAAAACACTAGACGAACTTGCGAAGATAGTACTCGATGATTACGGATTGAAGGAGTCGAGCCATCAGATTCAACTGAGCTACATGTTCTCGAATAAAGCTTTGAAAACAATGGCGCACGATACTCCACCAGTTTACCTCTCCAATACTCGACAGTTGCAAGTTTTTTTAAGCTTCAGAAAAATTGAACACTTACGTCTTTGTGTGGAGATTAAAATTAGTCGGAATGAGAATAATAAAAGTTTATTCACTTATAGCTCAGAAGTTGAATCTAGATCCGAAGATTACGGTGGGAGTTATGATGCTTTCAATTTTGAAGGCGAAGAAGATGAAGTAGGCGAAGAAGATGAAGTAGTCGAAGAAAATGAAGTAGTCGAAGAAAATGAAGTAGGCGAAGAAGACGAGGAAGATGATGAATTTGAAAGCCGATTTGATATGTTCGACGACTCGGATGGTGAGTCATCTTAAGATGATAACTTCAGTTTATACGAAGACGAAGATTCACCGACACTACCTCCTAAGAAGAGACCTCATAACTTGTCGACGAGCGGATCCAAAGGGAATCCGGAGGTTCCAAGGTTAGATATGTCTTCCCTAAATCTCTCGGTAGGGCAACGATACGAGAGTAAAGCCGATTTGGAGAAACGACTGAAAATTCTTACGGTGAGGGATCGATTTGATTTTGATGTAGACGTATCCGATTCGGATACACTCGTTATTAAGTGTTGGGTTGGTGGATGTCTGTGGAGAGTTCGTGCTACTACACTTGGGGATCCCCCGGCATTTTATGTCAGGAGTTACGATACGGATCATACATGTTCTATAACTGAGCGTTCTGGTCGATCTCGAAAAGCTACATCGGCTATTTTAGGAGAGTTGTACAAGGACTTTCTCGGCGACGTTGGTCCGTCAGTTCGACCTAGGAGTGTCGGAATATCTATCCAGAAGTAATTTGGTGTAAAGGTAATTATCAGTACGTTGCGGCTGACTTAATTTTAGGATGCGGCTCATTTATAGTTATATTACAGCTGAGTTATATTATAAACTTAACGGTTGAGTTATATTATAAACTTAACGGCTGAGTTATATAAACGAGACGGCTGAGTTATATAATCTCAACGGCTGAGTTATATTATAAACTTAACGGCTGAGTTATTTAAACTTAACGGTTGAGTTACTATGCGGCTGACTTATTTGTATCATTTTCCATGTCGTCAGATGGATTATTGGAAATCACATAGAACGCTAAGATTTGCAAGGGAAATCGAGATGGGAACTCCTGAGAGTGGGTTTGAAGACTTGCCTTCTTACTTATACAAGATAAGAAGGGCAAATCCGGGTACAATTACGCGTCTTCAAATCGATGAGTTTGGAAGATTCATGTATGTGTTCCTTGCATTTGGTGCGAGCGTAAATGGGTTTCCTTTCATGCGCAAAGTTGTCGTTGTCAACGGTACGTTTCTTAAGGGTAAATACAAAGGGACGCTTCTCACAGCACTAGCCCAGGATGGCAACTTTCAGATTTTCCCAATTGCCTTCGGTGTTGTTGACACTGAAAATGATGATTCGTGGCACTGGTTTTTTACGCAGCTAAAACTTGTGATTCCTGACGATGAGGGTCTTGCGATAATCTCGGATAGGCATAACTCGATAGGGAAAGCAATTGGGAATGTGTATCCGTTGGCTTCTCGGGGAATTTGCACTTATCATTTATATAAGAACATTTTGGAACAATACAAAGGAAAAGATGTCTTTCGTCTGGTGAAGAAAGCGGCAAGATGTTGTAGGATGGCTGATTTTACTGCGATATACGAGGAGATTCAAGCGATTAATCCTGAACTCCATGGCTACCTCCAAATAGCTGATGTCCGACTGTGGGCATGTGTTCATTTCCTGGGCGAAAGGTACAATTTGATGACTACGAACATAGTGGAATCAATGAACCATGCACTGTCAAATGCTAGAAGTCTTAACATTGTTCGACTATTAGAATCGATACGGGTTATGATGACCAATTGGTTTGTTCAACGGAGAGAGGATGCTAGATCGCAGCTAACCACGCTTTCGCGTGGTGTCGAGAAACAACTACATGTAAGTCAGCCGTAACATTGCATAAGTCAGCCGTAACATTGCATAAGTCAGCCGTTACATTTCATAAGTCACCGTAACATTGCATAAGTCAGCCGTAATATTTCATAAGTCAGCCGTAACATTGCATAAGTCAGCCGTAACATATTTTTATTCTGTATTTATAATAGGGTCGTGTTACTGCCGCCAGACTTATGACGGCACAAAGGATTGATGATTATCACACTGAAGTTATATATGGATCTTTTGGGGATTCTTTGCATGTTGTGAATTTGGACGGAAAAACATGTACATGCCGGCGTTTCGAAAGAGAGAAATTACCATGTGTGCATGCAATCGCAGCTGCCGAGTACAGGGGTAAATGTCGTATATCCCTGTGCAGTCCTTAATATCACAACAAGTATTTAGTAAACGCATACGCTGAGTCGATCATGCCGAAGGATTCAGCGGTCCAAGTTCCAGATAACGTAGCTAACCAACCATGCTTTCCCCCGGTTGTTCGTCAACCACCAGGAAGGCCTAAGAAAGTTAGGATGAAATCTGCTCTAGAAGTTGCACTTGAGAAGAAAGGTCCTAGGAAAGAACACACATGTTCTCTTTGTAAACAGGTTGGACATAATGCAAGAACTTGTTCAATGTAGAAAGTTTGAATTACGATTGTTTACATTTCGTCCATAAGTCAGGCGTAACATCATATATTCTTAAATCAGCCAACCCACGAATTTTTGATTCATAAATAAGCCAGTGCATTATAAATCAGCCATTACAGAATTACTTAGTCATTATAAATCAACCATTACATTATAACCCAACCAATTACATTTATAACCTATTCCTACTTAGAATGATCCGTCTAATTTGGATCCTCCAGTTCTGGCTACTCCAAAAGAATCCACAATCGTCCCTGAAAAGCTACTAGTAAATGTGAAGGTTGAGCAAGAAGATGTTGAGTCTTGAGTCTTGGTCTGATGACTCAGTCTTCTTCTTCTTCATGGGTTCAGGCAATCATTAGCTTGCGGAGAGAAATCACACAAATATGTGTTAGATTAAGCGCATAAGGGGAATGGAAACCACACTTATACTTCAATTCTTTGGGTGGTGAAAAATTATCTTCTCCAATGGCTTCCGGTGTAACTTCAACCATGTATGAGAACATGTGGGATTTAACACCATGATTGAGGCAATCATCCGGGATCCTGTGTGACAAGGGACATATAGCTTGCTCTTCTTGCTGTACTAAACAGTGCTACTGTCCTGCACAGTTCAGGGCCGGCCGTCCCAACATATTTCCTTAACACCATGATTGAGGCAATCATTCGCTTGCAGAGAGAAATCACCCAAATATGTGTTAGATTAAGCGCATAAGGGGAATGAAAACCACACTTATAACGATTTAATCGTAACAACTTTAAATAAAATTTTCAAAAACTTTTTGAAAACCGAATACTCCAAATCACAAACCCAAGAGCATTGCGCTGATATAAAAGAAGAACAAAGACTTTTCTGATTTTTATTTGATAATTGGATACATACAAATGAGCCATATAACAAGTATATATAGGCTCAAATGAAACTTGCAACATTTAATCCGGGGCAAAATAGAAACACGAAACGTCGTGAGACGGGTGAGTTATGGTATAGAAAGACAAAACATCACGATACGGCTGAGTTATGGTTAAAACGGCTGTGTTATGGATTCGGGGGTGATTTTGGGCGGCTTTTCAGCGAGTGATATAGGTCACTGCACACCTACGCTAGGTGTAGCGGCTCTTCAGAGAGTGTATAGGTCACTGCACACCTACGGGGTAGGTGTAGCGGCTCTTCGGCGACTGTCAAATCGGCGCATTAAATACATATATTCGGGATTTTTGGCGGGATTTTTCCCGCCCAAAATAAAAACACGAAACGTCGTGACACGGCCGAGTTATTATGGTATAGAAAGACGAAACGTCACCATACGGATGAGTTATGGATTCATTATTATGGCTAAGTTACGGATTTTGGGCCCCAAAATAAAAACACGAAAGGTCGTGACACGGCTGAGTTATGGTATAGAAAGACGAAACGTCACGACACGGCTGAATTATGGATTCATTATTATGGCTGAGTTACGGATTTTGGGCCACAAAATAGAAACACGAAAAGTCGTGACACGGCTGAGTTAGAAAGACGAAACGTCACGATACGGCTGAGTTATGGATTCATTATTATGGATGAGTTACGGAGAGAGGATGCTAGATCGCAGCTAACCACGCTTTATTAAGATATTGAAGATTAACTGTGTTATCTAGTTGTTCACTGTGTACTCTTTAAGACATTGCATTATAAATCAGCCATATTGGTATTAGAAGAGGGAAAATATAAATCAACCATCATACATTCATAAATCAGCCATCATATATTCTTAAATCAGCCAACCCACGAATTTTTGATTCATAAATCAGCCAGTCCATTATAAATCAGCCATTACAGAATTACTTATTCATTATAAATCAGCCATTACATTATAACTCAGCCAATTACATTTATAACCTATTCCTACTTAGAAAGCATAGACAGCAGCATCTGCACTAACTCTTTTATGTCAGCCTTCATATCGGCGATGTCCTCCTTTAGTTCACTAATTTCGTCAGACATAGTCGTATGCCTCTCAGCGATAATTTCTAATTCTTCATCGTGAGCTTTGTCGACCCACTTAAATACGTGATTTGGCCCAGATCCCATGGCGCAACGATAAAACTTTCGTCCCGGGTTAGATTTTGTCTTAGACATAAGCACAATTGTAACCGACCCACATCCACACCTTCTAGGTATTCCCCTCCCCAAATCCATATTATTTGATAGTTAAGAACCTGATTAACAAAACAAATAGAGATTTTGGATGGATTTTGGTTTGATTGTTCACTTTGTACTCTTTAAGACATTTGGGCGGGATTTTGGGCGGCTCTTTGGCATGTGTCTAGGTCACTGCACACAAAACCGGCACATTAAATACATAGATTCAGGATTTTTGGCGGGATTTTTCCCTCCCAAAATAGAAACACAAAACGTCGTGACACGGCTGAGTTATAGTATAGAAAGACGAAACATCACGATACGGCTGAGTTATGGATTCATTATTATGGTTGAGTTACGGTTTTTGGGCCCCAAAATAAAAATAAAAACACCAAAGGTCGTGACACGGCTGAGTTATGGTATAGAAAGACGAAACGTCATGACACGGCTGAGTTATGGATTCATTATTATGGCTGATTTATGGATTTTGGGCCCCAAAATAGAAACCCGAAAAGTCGTCACACGGCTGAGTAAGAGAGACAATACGTCACGATACGGCTGAGTTATGGATTGATTATATGGCTGAGTTACGGAGAGAGGATGCTAGATCGCAGCTAACCACGCTTTAAGACTTGGAAGATTAACTGTGTTATCTAGTTGTACACTTTGTACCCTTTAAGACATTGCATTATAAATCAGCCATATTAGTATTATCTTATCTATATAAATCAGCCATCATATATTCTTAAATCAGCCAAACCACGAATTTTTGATTCATAAATCAGCCAGTGCATTATAAATCAGCCAGTACAGAATTACTTAATCATTATAAATCAGCCATTACCCAAACTAACCCATCCAATTACATTATAACCCATCCAATTACATTTATAACCCAGTTAATTCCTTCTTCAATTCTTCCAGTTTGGCCCCAGACTGGTGGTGAGAACTTCCAGTTTGGCCCCGGTATGGTGGTCACATAGCTAGGTCCAAAAGATGTGCCCCGGTATGGTGGTCACATCTCGAGAGGCAATCATTCGCTTGTAGAGAGAAATCACCCAAATATGTGTTAGATTAAGCGCATAAGGGGAATGGAAACCACACTTATAACGATTTAATCTTAACAAGTTTAAAACCGAAATACTCCAAATCACAAACACAAGAGCATTGCTCTGATATAAAAGAACAAAGACTTTTCTCATTTTTATTTGATAATTGGATACATACAAATGAGCCATATAACAAGTATATATAGGCTCAAATGAACTGTTCAACGGCACTGTTGGCCGGTCAACTTGCAACATGAACGAAACATCACGATACCGCTGAGTTATGGATTATGTTTACATTATGGCTGAGTTATGGATTTTGTTTACATTACGGCTAAGTTGAAATAAACAAACACAAAACCAATGTTTTTGGAATCAAACGGATTCATGGCCTAAGATAGATGATCTCGGAATCTGACGATGGGAAAAGCCGCTTTTAACTCCATACACCCGAGTCAGACGAATACACACAAACTCTCCACTCCTTGCTATCAATAGCACTAGTCTCACAAGTCCTAACGACCTTAAACCTCGAGGCTTGACTGTCTTCCTCAACAGGGGTTACCAAAGCAGTGAACTTACATGGCTGAGGAAGGTGAGGGATCTCGACCCAGTTTTGTAAACCCGGATTACCAACAAAGGATTTGAGAGAATCGCGACCAATCTCGACAAAAACCAATCCATTAGAAGAAGCTCGATAGAAAGCAGGGAGATTCATGGGATCTGGGGTGAGATAAGAACCTGGAGAGTTGGAAATGTTCCATAACTCGCAACAGTGGAAACCGAATTGGAGATGTGCATTAGGGACCATGAGTGACCAGGTAGATAAGCCAATGTGGAGAGAGACGAAGAGACGGCAGAAGTAGGGAGATTCGATTAGGGCTTTCCATGGTTTGGAGACGCATTTGAATCTGGCCAGGGTTTTCAGAGGTATACCGGTGAGTATCATAGTCAGTAGCTCCTCTGGGAGTCTTCCTCTTGGCGTCGCCTCCATTATTATGGATGAGTTAAGGATTTTGTTTACGTTACGGCTATGTTGTGGAATCATCATTACGGCTGAGTTAGGGATTTTAGGCGGGATTTTTCCCGCCCAAAATAGAAACACGAAACGTCGCGACCCGGCTGAGTTATGGTATAGAAAGACGAAACGTCGCGACCCGGCTGAGTTTTATTATACTTGACGGCTGAGTTATTTTACTTGACGGCTGAGTTATGGATTCATTATTATGGCTGAGTTACGAACACGGTGTACCAGCTCTTCGGCGAGTGTATAGGTCACTGCACACGTACGCTAGGTGTAGCGGCTCTTCGGCATGTGGATAGGTCAATGCACACCTACGCTAGGTGTAGCGGCTCCTCGGCATGTGGATAGGTCACTGCACACCTACGCTAGGTGTAGCAGCTCTTAGGCATGTGTATAGGTCACTGCACACCTACGCTAGGTGTAGCGGCTCTTCGACATGTGTATAGGTCACTGTCAAATCGGCGCATTAAATACATAGATTCGGGAGTTTTGGCGGGATTTTTCCTAAATACATCAATCTATAGATTGATGAAACGTCCCGTACACGGCTGAGTTATAAGTTATCACGGCTGAGTTATTAAACACGAAACGTCTTGACACGGCTGAGTTATGGTATAGAAAGACGACGTCACGATATGGCTGAGTTACGGATTTGGGGCCCCAAAATAGAAACCCGAAAAGTTGTGACACGGCTGAGTAAGAAATACGAAACGTCACGAGACGGCTGAGTTATGGATTCATTATTATGGCTGAGTTTTGGAATGTTTTTTGGAAATATTACAAGTATATATATGTGCGGTTCAACATTTACAGTTGTATGTTATGGTTGAGTTATGGTATTACGATACGGCTGAGTTACTTAATCATTATAAGTAGCAACAACTAAAAAGTTAAAAAGGTGTACAACATAAAAGAAAAGCAGGAAATAACATAACAACCAAAATTAAATTACTCTTTAATTAAAACAAAATAAAAACACATTTTTCTTCAATCTTCTCTTCAGATTCACGACCTCACTCCATAGCATGCTCCACCGTCCACCGCCGAGCTATTTCATCGAACTTGGCCTTGTCATTTAGGTAAGTTTCGGCCGCTTCAGCCACCAAAGGCTCTGAGGCCAAGTTCAGGGAAGCCATTAGTTGGAGGATTCCGTTCACAACCTCGTCCGGGCGGAGCGCAGGACTCCATCGAGTTCTAAGCATTTCATGGTAGATGGACCCGGTTTCATCGATGTTAGGATGGTATATTTTCGTACGAAAATACACCCTTGGTGGCCCAAGTGGATAGTGAATCGGAAATGTGTAGCAAAGCCAAAACACTCCTCCCGCATAAGGAGTATCCTCTGGTCCATTTATGGGAACCTCCACATGGTAACCTGTACTGTCGATTAACATATTAGATTCTTCATACCCAAATAGGACATGCAAGCCTTCAAATCATTTAATATTACCTTCTTCGACGATCGTCACGTCAGGATACTATGTCGTTAGTCTCTTCATCTCAGAACGGTATCGAATCTTCCTTGCCCTAACCGGATCCATTGTTTTCGTCTGCATGTTTGGAAGAGGAAATGGAAGTTTTAGAGATGAAAGATGTAGAGATGTGTTTACGGAAATACAAATATATATTATATATACACCAAAAGACGTGTCTTTTGGAAAAAAGTAAAACGATAAGACGTGACTTGAATAATGCCTTTGAAACGTTTGTATAAAAACAAGGTAAGTGAACATCAAACCGTCCATTTCAGACCTAGTTGGGTTGTGGCTGAGTTATGGTATTACGATACGGCTGAGTTACATAATCATTATAAATCAGCCATTACAGAATTACTTAATCATTATAAATCAGCCATTACATTATAACCCAGCCAATTAAAATTACATTTATAATCTCTTCCTACTTAGAACGCAAATAAATCAGCCATTACATTATAGGTAACCCAACCAATTTCTTCTTCAAATCTTCAAGTTTGTCTACGGACGGTGAGATTCTGTATTTACAATAGTTTCCGGTGTATCTGCCTGGGTGTACTCCGAGGAAGAGGGATGCATGCTTTTGACATGGTTGAAGTTACACCGGAAACCTATTGTAAATACATAATCTCACCATCCGTAGACTTTTCTCATTTTTATTTGATAATTGGATATAAAAGAAGGACAAAGACTTTTCTCATTTTTATTTGATAATTGGATACATACAAATGACCAATATAACAGGTATATATATGCTCAAATGAAACTTGCAACCATGCACTGTCATTTACTCCCTCCGTTTCACGAAGATAGATTTTTTTAGTTTTTCACACATATTAAGAAAAACAATTATTATCTCTAAAAAGTGTATTGATTTCTACAATAAACAATTTTCAAGAAATCATCACCAATAGTATTTGATTATTTTTCTTGAAAGCTACAATCTCTCATCAATAAATGCTGAAAATCTATCTTCATGAAACAATTTTAAAAACTCAAAAAATCTATCTTCGTGAAACGGAGGGAGTACTATTCAACGGCACTGTTGGCCGGTCAACTTGCAATTGTTGAGTTATGGCATTACGATACGACTGAGTTATAAGTTATCACGGCTGAGTTATGTTTAAAACAAAAACAAAAATTGTTGAGTTATGATATTACGATACGACTGAGTTATAAGTTATCACGGCTGAGTTATTAAACTTGACGGCTGAGTTTTATTAAACATGACGGCTGAGTTATTATACTTGACGGCTGAGTTATGGATTCATTATTATGGCTGAGTTACGAGATTTTGGTGTAGCGGCTCTTCGGCATGTGTCAGGTCACTGCACATCTACGCTAGGTGTAGCGGCTCTTCGGCATGTGTATAGGTCACTGCACACCTACGCTAGGTGTAGCGGCTCTTCGGCATGTGTATAGGTCACTGCACACCTACGCTAGGTGTAGCGGCTCTTCGGCATGTGTATAGGTCACTGTCAAATCGGCGCATTAAATACTTAGATTCGGGATTTTTGGTGGGATTTTTCCCGCACAAAATAGATACACAAAACGTCGCGACACAGCTGAGTTATCTATAGAAAGATGAAACGTCGCGTACACGGTTGAGTTATCTATAGAAAGATGAAACGTCGCGTACACGACTGAGTTATAAGTTCTCACGGCTGAGTTATAAGTTATCACGGCTGAGTTATTAAACATGACGGCTGAGTTTTATTAAACTTGACGGCTGAGTTATGGATTCATTATTATGGTTGAGTTACGGACACGGTGTAGCGGCTCTTCGGCATGTGTATAGGTCACTGCACACCAAAATAGAAACACGAAACGTCGTGACACGGCTGAATTACGGATTTTGGGCCCCAAGATAGAAACACCAAAAGTCGTGACACGGCTGAGTTAGAAAGACGAAACGTCACGAATCGGCTGAGTTATGCTTCATTATTATGGCTGAGTTATGCATTCATTATTATGGCTGAGTTGTGGAATGTTTTTTGGAAATAGGGTTTATTACAAGTATATATAGGCAACCATGCACTTGCCACATTTAATCTGGGCCGGTCAACTTGCAACATGTACTGTTCAACATTTACAGTTATATGTTATGGCTGAGTTATGGTATTACGATACGACTGAGTTAAGGTATCGGAATCAAACGGCTGTTATGGATTCTCTTCATTATTATGCCATTACAGAATTATTTAATTATTATAAATCACCCATTACATTATAACCCAGCCAATTACATTTATAATCTCTTCCTACTTAGAACGCAAATAAATCAGCCATTACATTATAGGTAACCCAGCCAATTTCTTCTTCAATTCTTCAAGTTTGTCTACGGATGGTGAGATCCTGTGCTTTTCAATAGGTTCCTTCAACCATGTATGAGAAGCATAGGGTATATTAACGCGCATAACAACATCGGTTTGCTTTCCCTGAGGATGATGACACCATCAACTACTAGATCTAGATGATCAAGGTTCTAGTAGTTGATGAGTGTCATCTTGCTCAGGAAAGCATGCATGTATGAGCATGCATCCCTCTTCCTCGGAGTAAACCCAGGCAGACAAATTGCCATTCACTTGTGGAGAGAAATCACCCAAATATGTGTTAGATTAAGCGCATAAGGGGAATGTAAACCACACTTATAACGATTTAATCTTAACAAGTTTAACATAAAATTTTCAAAAACTTTTTGAAAACCGAATACTCCAAATCACAAACCCAAGAGCATTGCTTTGATATAAAAGGACGGACAAAGACTTTTCTGATTTTTATTTGATAATTGGGTACATACAAATGAGCCAAATATCAAGTATATATAGGCGATCTCAAAGTTGGTATGTGGACAGAGATAGACGGACGTGTCATGCTTTGATGTAAGAACGTGTGGATCATTGACTCATCGGCTGAGTTATGGATTTTGTTTACATAATGGCTGAGTTATGGTATTACGATACGGTTTTATCAAACTTGACGGCTGAGTTATATTATAAACTTGACGGCTGAGTTTCATCAAACTTGATGGCGGCTGAGTTATTATACTTGACGGCTGAGTCATAACAACATGTTTTACATTTTAAAACTTGTAAACAAAAACAAAAAGTGTTGTAAACGGCTGATTAATGTATATATAAAAAAAGAAAACATTTATATAAAGTTACATTGTCCATACTGAAAATTATCAGGGCCTAACTCATCAAACATTTCGACGAGAGCAACCCAAACTCTATAAGTCATCCAATCAGGCTTCTCGCCGCCATGAAACCATATCCTCTTCAACGTGCGCATTTGAGTGCGAAATAGCGTTCTAGCCACCAGATTAAACTGTGTCCAAACTGTCAAATTCTGCCTCGGATCCCAACTGTATTTTCGCTATAAAAAGAATCAAAAAGTATTAGAGTTTAAGAAACAAAAAGTTAAATCTAATAAGAATACATTATCGGTTATGCTTACAGTTAGTTTAAGAAACCACTGTCCCTTAACATCATCAGGAATGAAGCGGTAAGTCGGCCACGGCTGAACCCATCCTTCTCGAAGAATATCCGGGATCGCCTGCGAGAGATCGTGTAAAAACTTAAACCACGTAACAGTGGTTTTGTCACACCAGACACCCGCACCAGGGTTTAGAAGAGGGAGGTTATCCCGATCATGCATGTTGTGTATGGCATTGACCATGCTCTCGAACTTGGATGTATATCCAGGGACAATCGACATGATGTATGTTTTGATGAGATTAGGTTCTTTTTTCTTATGTTTTCTTAGGTTTTTTTTTCTTAGGTTTTGATGAGATTAGGTTTCATGAGAAGGGCTATATATAGAGAGAGAGAGAGATAGGAAGACGAAACGTCGCAACTTAAAATTTTATATAAATGGTTTTAGGGTTTGGCTAAGTTATAGGAACTTCACGGCTGAGTTATCTAAATGACACGCCTGAGTTATGGTATACTGTTCAACATTTACTGTTCTATGTTACCGCTGACTTATGGTATTACGATACGACTGAGTTATGGATTTTGTTTACATTATGGCTGTCATGGATTCATTATTATGGCTGAGTTATGGATTTTTGGCGGGATATTTTCCCGCCCAAAACAGAAACACGAAACGTCGTGACACGGCTGGGTTATGGTATAGAAAGACGAAACGTCACGATACGGCTGAGTTATTGTTAAGACGGCTGAGTTATGGTTATGACGGCTGAGTTATGTTTAAACCAATAACATTAATATATAAACAGAAGAAAGAAATCACATCCACATTATTCTTATACATTTTCTAAAAACAAACCTATTTCATAATCCCAAAAACAAATCTCACAAAATGAAGAAGAAGAAGTACTTGTGTCTTCGTTAATACCATAACCATTCCAAGCACAATTGCTTTTTAAGAACTTCTTCGTGCCACCATTGCAATTGCAACCTCCATAAGTGTAACTTTCTTTGAGCTCTCTCATCCTCCGATTGCCACCCCACTCAATCTCATCACGAACATTTTTCCGAAGTCTCTGCATCTCCTCCATTGTCGTTGACATCATCGGTTTCAATAACGAAGACAATACTTTAAGACCTTCTACTTTCGTTGCTCCTTGTGCAATGCAAACCATTCCATAGACATAACGAGCTTTTTCATTGCCTTTCTTTGAAGCTTTAGCTAAACATGCCCTTCCTTTATCTCCTTCTTCATCATCTAGACAAAGCACATTTTGACCTATATCAAAATAGTTGTAGACACCTTTGCGGCATAGAGCCTCAGGGTTACCATTCCTTAAGCACCTTTGGAAAAATGTGGAAAATGTTTCGTAAGTGTGAGGAAACCATGGAAGGAATAGAACGTCACGAAGTGTTACTCTTTCTACAACCCATCTTTTGTTGCAACAATTTCTGAAAGCCTTTGACACAAAATGGAGATTATCGATGTCGGAAATGGAAGAAGATCCAACAAGTGCACATATCTCTTCGAGCATATCATTAGGCAACGAGTTGAGAGATATTGTTGGTTTGGTAGAAAATCTCTGTTTGAACAGAATTATTGCCAAAATAGGAAGAAGCAGAGCAAACCAAAACCACGCCATGTTTCGTGAACACTTAATAGGATAGAAGATGATATTGGAAGTAGAGATGATATGATCTGCCAATGGATATATATAGACGACGAAACGTCGCAACTTAAAATTTTACACTTGACGACGATTAGTATCCTTTAATCATATCAGTTTAAACCATTTTTGGGAAGTGTTCATTGAATGCTTGCGTGTTGCCTTTAATTCATTGGTTTTGTAACTTAAAAGTTTATAGAGAGAGAGAGATAGAAAGACGAAACGTCGCAACTTAAAATTTTACATTGATGGCTGAGTTATAGGAACTTCACGGCTGAGTTATGGATTTAGGGTTTAGGGTTTAGGGATCATGGTTCCATGGTATAATGTATAACATTTAAAAAGTATATGATTTACAGTCTCAACTGAATCAAATTATACACATTCAATTGAAAAAATTGTATATGTTTTATTGTATATGATTTTGGGTCTTAATTATCTATAGGTAATGTTGAAGTACTTGTAAGAGAACATATATCTCAAGATCAAGTTAGATTACATTTTCGATTTCATACACATTTAGTTGTATAAATTGAAGAAACTATGCACATGCAGTTCATTTATATTCATGTTATATTAATTATAATTTTGTAAGCCTTAAATCTCATATAAATGGTTTTAGGGTCTGGCTGAGTTATCTAAATGACACGGCTGAGTTATGGTATAGAAAGACGAAACGTCACGACACGGCTGATTTTTGTTTATATGATGGCCGACTTATGTTATGTGATGGCTGACTTATGAATCAGAAATATGTATGATGGCTGATTTATTTTTATGTGATGGCTGAATTTAAATACTACTATCTTTTAATCCAACCTTTTATTTATTAATTTCAATATCCCCAGCGAACTCCATCTCCTACCTCCCGGAAAACCCTAGCTAAGCTCCGATCGCCCTTTGCCATGGAGGACTTCAACGTATGTCATCTGTGTCATCAGAACGACAAAGGGCGCCTTGTGAGCTGTCAGACTTGCCATATGAAGCGTTATTGCATTCAATGCCTCTACTCTTGGTATTCACTTCCTTCACTGTACTTTGCCCTGAAATGCCCATTCTGCCGAAATATTTGCAGTTGCACAACATGCTTGATTCTACGTCCAAAAATGAATCCCCACATCAATCACCACTTCTCTGAGTATCTTCCTCCTCTAGATCCCTCATCAATCTCCACATCTTCTTCCTCTATGGTAAGAAATTTCGATTAGAAATGGAAATGTCTCGCTCTGAAATGAAACCCTTTTCTAATTGAGAAGAAATTAATCAACTTTCGGTGTTTTCGTTGGTAACTTTGTCAAAAAGAGTTAAAACGCAGTGTAGTAGATAAAAACCCTAACTTTGTTTTGTTTTAATTTTTCAGCCACCAAGGCCAAGGATGATGCTAGAGAGATGCCAAAATGGATTTAAGATGAGAAAGCTGAATGATGTTATTGAAGAAGCCAACATCAGATATGCACAAGAGAATAATCGTGTTTCTGAACCAGAAGCAGGTTTGGTCTCTCACAGAACAGAGCCCACTAATGAAGGTACATGTTTCTTTTTCTTCACATGTTACTTATTTAGCTTAGGATTTGTTTCTAGGTATTGTGAAAGATATGGTTCATATGTATGTGTTTAGAAGAGAGTCAAAGAATGACAGCCAAATCACAATTGTATAAGTTATGTGGGGTAAGGCATTGGAAACCACCTGTGTATGAGTGCAGCGATGACGAGGGTCCTTCCCATATGAGACTGTAAGGAGACATAATCTCTGCGGTTCTCTTACACCTTTCAGGTTCGTAATCTCGTAGCATGAACATGGCTTTTTGTATTGTTGTTCAGATTTACAGTTAAAGTTACGGTTGAAATCAAGGCGGATTCTCGGATAACGGTTTTGGAGTGTTTCGGGGATCCACAACACAAGAAGAAGATCGCAGCTGAGCGGGCAGCAGTACCAGCGCTTTGGTATCTTAAGAATGTAGGTCATACCCTTCAGACAGACAAAGCTTCTGGTCGTTGAGGGGAGATAATATGATGGCAGTTTTATGTTTATGTTATGGCAGACTTATATTTATGTGATGTCTGATTTATGTTTTTATTATGGCAATTTTATGTTTATGTTATGGCAGACTTATGTTTATGTGATGGCAATTTTATGTTTAAGTTATGGCAGACTTATGTGTATGTGATGGCTGATTTATGCAATGTTACGGCTAAATTTTGAAATGTTACGGTTGACTTATGAAATGTTACGGCTGAGTTATGGATTTTGTTTACATTATGGCAGACTTATGTTTATGTGATGTCTGATTTATGTTTATATTATGGCAATTTTATGTTTATGTTATGGCAGACTTATGTTTATGTGATGGCAATTTTATGTTTAAGTTATGGCAGACTTATGTGTATGTGATGGCTGATTTTATGCAATGTTACGGCTAAATTCTAAAATGTTACGGCTGACTTATGAAATGTTACGGCTGAGTTATGGATTCATGCCCAATTTGAATTACGATTGTTTACATTTCATCGATATTGGTAATAGGCGCGGGACAACGAAGAGTTGCGAAGGAACAGTTATAAAACCAGTGCATTATAAATCAGCCATTACAGAATTACTTAATCATTATAAATCAACCATTACATTATAACCCAGCCAATTACATTTATAATCCCTTCCTTCTTACAACGCTTATAAATAAGCCATTACATTATAACCCAGCCAATTTCTTCTTTAATTCTTCAAGATTGGTCCTTGGCCGGCCGTCCGTCCCAATCTATTTTCTTCTTCAACTCTTGAAGATATTTTCACGGCCCGTCCCAACATATTTTCTTCTCCAATGGGCAAAGTGCAGGAAGGGCATATGTACTTCAGTTTAGTACAGCAAGAAGAGCAAGCTATATGTTCTCCAAGTAAATGTAAAACGGAATTATCGATCAACTTAATGAGACTTAAAGGGCTAAAAAGATCCAAATAAAATCAGGAAACAGGGAAATTACCTCCTTTCCTGAAACCTCTCCCTCCCATTCATTGTGGCTCTTGAGAGTCCGCCTGGCCGGCCGTCCGCCCCGTGTTTCTTCAGTTCCTCAAGTTTGGCGGGTTCCGGTTTGCTTCAGGCCAATCATTCGCTTGCAAGAGAAATCACCCAAATATGTGTTAGATTAAGCGCATAAGGGGAAGAACAAAGACTTTTCTGATTTTTATTTGATAATTAGATACATACAAATGAGCCATATAACAAGTATATATAGGCTCAAATGAAACTTGCAACATTTAATCCAGGCCATTTACTGTTCAACGGCACTGTTGTGCATTTTTTGCGGGATTTTTCCCGCGCATGTACATATTTACTTCTTCTGAGATTTAAATTTAGCATAAGTCAGCCATCACATCAACATAAGTATAAGTGAGCCATCACATAAGTCAGGGACTAACTCCTCAAACATTTCATTACGGCTGAGTTATGGATTCATTATTATGGCTGAGTTATGGATTTTGGGCAGGATTTTGGGCGGCTCTTAGGGGATTGTAAAGGTCACTGCACACCTACGCTAGGTGTAGCGGCTCTTCAGCGAGTGTATAGGTCACTGTCAGATCAGCGCATTAAATACATAGATTCGGAAGATTTGCTCCGTCAATACTTATTTTGTTTATGTAGTAACTACAACCTTTTCCCGCCCAAATAGAAACATGAAACATCATGATTTAAGGATTTTGTTAACATTACGACTGAGTTATGGGTTCATTATTATGGTTGAGTTATGAGAGATAGGAAGACGAAACGTCGCAATAGGGAGAGACAGGAAGACGAAACGTCGCAACTTAAAATTTTACACTGACGGCTGAGTTATAGGAACTTCACGGCTGAGTTATGGATTTAGGGTTTAGGGTTTAGGTATCATGGTTCCATGGTATAATGTATAACATTTAAAAAGTATATGATTTAGAGTCTCAACTGAATCAAATTATACACATTCAATTGAAAAAATTGTATATGGTTTATTGTATATGATTTTGGGTCTTAATTATCTATAGGTAATGTTGAAGTACTTGTAAGAGAACATATATCTCAAGATCAAGTTAGATTACATTTTCGATTTCATACACATTCAGTTGTATAAATTGAAGAAACTATGCACATTCAGTTGATTTATATTCATGTTATATTAATTATAATTTTGTAAGTCTTAAATCTTATATAAATGGTTTTAGGGTATGGCTGAGTTATCTAAATGACACGGCTCAGTTATCTAAATGACACGGCTGAGTTATATAAACATACCAGAAGTCTTCAAATTACATTTTCGATTTTAGGGTATGGCTGAGTTATCTAAACGAAATAACTGAGTAATATATCATAAAAACCATAAGTTATACACAAAAAACATACCATTTACAGTCAAATCCTAATAACCTAAAAAAAATATACATAGAAGGTTCATAATTGGTAAATCACTCGAACTGCCCACACATATCAGATCCTCCTTCATCGAAGATCTCTGCTGCCATCTTCACCCGTAAACCCTGAATATTTTCATCGCATATCCCATCAAAAGTTATACCAAGCGCTAGACACTCGACTAACTTCAGTGAATACACCCCACAATCGCCAACTTGGGTGTTTTGGGGAATGTTTTTGCCGCTTTTCCATCTAAACGCAAATTCTTTTTTGCAAACGGTTTTTTTGCCACGAATTACTTCATTGATCATTGCAGGGATCATTTGCATCAGCGGCCTAAATGCATCTAGCATTTTTTGTTATTTTTCAGGAGTTACCTTTCCAATGATGGGATCGTAGGCATCAATCTTCTCCTTCACAAGATCCACGTGAAACGCCACCCAATGATTGCCTCCAACATTCAAAACTCCGTACAAGTGATCGACATCTTCTAACCACTTGTTCTTTGTGTGAAGGTCTAGGGGCATCTCACCGTTTATGAGTGACTCATAACCTGAGCCTTTGAATTTGAACAGCTTTGGATTCATCTTGAACTGATTGAAATCCCGAATCCATAATGCTAGGAACCATTGGTCCACAAAGGCAATGCGGCTGGACCAAAATGGGGTGGGATCTCGCATGGACCTTTTGATGAGGAGTCTGATATACGAACCAATATGCTGTACACAGAATATTAAGTCAGCCATCGAATTATCATAACTCAGCCATTATTAAACATAACTCAGCCATTATTAAACATAACTCAGCCATTATTAAACATAACTCAGCCATCAAACAACCATAACTCAGCCATAAATAATGATAATTCAGCCGTAACTTATACGTACAGTGTCAAACAACCATCCATATTCCTCATCCGACCACACTCTTGGAGTTATGAGTACTCTGTAGAAATGAACGTCCTCATTCCTAATATCTGTCAGTGGAATGGCCCTAACAATCAAACACAAGTCAGTTTAGGCATAAGTTTATTATAAAATGAAATAAAATGGTGTAAAAGTCCATACTCGAATTTCCTGAGATAAGCCATAAGTGTCTTCAATTTATCCTCCTTAATATGTGAGAGAGGATCATAGATTGCTGATGAAGCTTCAAAACCCTTCCTCATGCACGTCGTCCCAGAAGAAGAAGATTCAAAAAGATAAGGAAAAACTGCTTGCGTAGAAGCACTTGTCTTCATTGCTAACCCATCTGTACGTAATACAACAAACTTCTCCCGATGAGCCTTAATTTTCGCTAACCTAAGCGTTTCATCTTCGTCCTCATCAGACTCCGGTAGCAATTCATTTCCTTTTGCGACCGCTTCCTCGGTCACATCCTCAAGATCAGATTCATTAATTAACTCAGCCGGCTTTTTCTTCAACTCAGCCGCTCCCTTCTCTTCCTTCTTCTTCAACTTAGCCGCTGCCTTCTCTTCCTTCTTCTTCAACTCAGCCGCTGCCTTCTCTTCCTTCTTCTTAAGGGCGTTTTCCTTCTTTTTAGCAGCAGCGTTCTCCTTCCTTTTAGCAGCATCATCAGCCTTCCTTTTCAAATCAGCAGCAGCATCATCAACCTTCTTTTTCAAATCAGCAGTAGCCTCAGCCAGATTTTCTTTTGCTTTTTGCCTCCTGGAGACGCGTCGTGAATCTGGTTGTCGTTGCTTAGCAGGAGAAATAGAAACGAAATCTGGTTGACCACTACCAAACAAATTCTTTTTCGCCTCAGGAATACCCTTACGAATTTCGGCCTTCAATTTCGACTCTACAGCTTTCTTTTCGGCCTTACCAAGCTCATCAGGGGTACCCTTAGGAATTTCGGCCTTCGATTTTGGAAAAAACGCCCGCGAAGTTCGACTTTCTGAGTTAGCCGGCTCATCAACCGCAGGCTTTTTTGGCCCCACAACATTATCAGGGGTCTCAGATAATGCTTGCGTTTTTGGGCTGCGACCATAGTTTTGGGCACTTTCCGATTTACCCAGAACTTTCAGACGCGCATCCACTGCATGAGCCACTGCATCTTTGAGAGAATCATCAAATTTGTTTTCCATTTGCGCAAACTTCGACCCAATCTCCCCAAAAAAAGATGCATGCTTGCCCAACGTACTCACAATTTGTCCGAGCGTCGCTTGTATGGTATTCAGACACGCTGCATCGTCGCTTAAACCCTTTCCCTTTGCATCCTTCTTCTTCTCTATATCAGCAGCATCACCCTCGTTTTTCTTATCTTTCTTCTGCTTCTTTTTGGGTGGCTGCTCAGGCTCAGAGTCATAAGAAACTAAATCCAACTTGGGTTTTTTCTTCTCCTCCTTCCTCTGTGCCAACTTGGGTTTTTTCTTCTCCTCCTTCCTCTGCACATCCCAATAATCACCTCGTACAAACGTACCAGAATGTAGGTCTCTTATCAGGTTATCCAGTTGTGGGTCATCTTCTTCCTCCGACCACTGAGGAAACATGTCTTCTACCGACTCCTTCGAAACCATATGCCTCACACGCACCTACAACAGTAACTCATAACTCAGCCATCGAATAATCATAACTCAGCCGTAAAAAGAATAACTCAGCTATCAAACAAAGAATAACTCAGCCATCAAACAAATCATAGCTCAGCCATCAAATTACCATAACTCAGCCATCACATAAATAATAACTCAGCCGTAGAATAAATAATAACGCAGCCATCAAATAAAGAATAACTCAGCCTAAAACCTTACATATTTATGCTCTTCAATCTCCCTCTGCAGGACACTATCAAAACTTGCACGTGTCCGCGTTGCATCCCATCGAAGAAGCGGAACTTCTTCCCCAGCGACTTCTTTGCCAAAACGCTCTCGAAAGCAGTCGACAGATTTAAACGCCCAAGCCAATAAAGCGTAACTCATGCCGGTGATGTTGTATGACTTTCCTACTGGATTCAACGACTGAATACTACCAACAAGATACTCAAATGCAGCCATAAATTCCCATGGCTAGAAGAACTAACAGCCCTAACCATTTACGCTTTTCAAGACTCCAGCCCCGACAGCCTCTTACTGCTGCCATCAGTTCATCAGGCGTGGGTCCAAACCCATGCGGCACTTTCAACTCCTTCCAGAACTGTTTGTTTTCGACTGAAAGTTCAATACTTTCTGTTGGCACTGGATCTGTGTTTAACCCAGTGATCTCACAAAATTCGAGTAAGCTAAACCTGATAGGTTGATCACCAACCACACTCCAAATCTCCTTCTTATCTACTTTCAGCTGTCTGCACAGTAGATAGTGTACAATCCTACCAGACCACCCGCATTTTCCATCAAATAGCTTAGCAATTATTCCAACAGGATACTTCTTCAGTGCTTCCCACACATCAACTCCTAAATTCTCTTTAACAGATTGGAAATAGGTGATATAGAAATAGTGATTAATCGCTTTATTTTCTAGACTAGCAGCGAGTCTTGATCTTGTAGGGTAACGAGGTGCTTGATGTTGTTCCATCTGATCACAAAAGATTTAAATAACTCAGCCGCAATAGAAAACTAACTCAGCCAAAACATAATATATAACTCAGCCGCAATATAACCATAACTCAGCCACAACATAATTTATAACTCAGCCGCATAAAACCCTAACTCAGACACAATTAATAACTCAGCCAGAACATAATTTTTAACTCAGCTACAACATAATTTATAACTCAGCCGCAAAAAACCCTAATTCAGCCACAATACAATTGATAACTCAGCCGCAAAAAAACCCTAACTCAGACAGAACATAGTTTACAACTAAGCCGCAATAAACAAAAATCCAAATCAGCAACAATTACAGGCGACCGACTGCGGAGAAGACGATTACAGGCGACCGACTGTGGAGAAGACGATTTTCGGCGACGACGAGTACGAGGTAAGACGATTTCGATTGCGGAGAGAAGACGATCACGAGGAAAGAAACAATGTCGATTTCGAAAGAATCTTAAACGGAGAGGTTAAACGGAGAAGACAGTTAGGAAAGTTTGTGGTTTTTTTATTTTTTTCCTTTATAACAACACTTAAACGTTCTGAGTTTACACATTCAGTTGTATAAATAGAAGAAACTATACACATACAAATAAAAGTAATTAAACCTAATTTGTCAATGTAAATTCAGCTTGAAATAATATATTTGTCAAGAAAATTAAGTTTACTAAACTAAGATATTGATAAATATCTTTCCATAGTTAAATCTACGGACAAAAATGTTTAAGATGTAATTTAGACTAAGAAATGGAACTGAGCATCCGGTAGGATTATTTACCATGTCATTGTTTCTATTTCTATACAATTACACTTCTTGTAGAAACTGATAAATCAAGAGTCTAAACGTTTATAATAGGGTTTTTTTTTTTGACAACCAAACTTTATATTAATGAAAACTCTCACGATTGGTTACCCAAAGTGGAGCTAAATTGCTTACATAAGAAAAAGAAATAGATCGTGACCTAGCTGATCGAGCTAGAGAATCAGCTCTCAAATTTGATGTGCGGGGTATCAACATAATAGAGAATTGAGAAAATTGAGCTCGTAGGACTTCAAATTTATTAGCGAGGACGGCGAGCGCTGGCTAATCCTCCGAAGACTGAGTGAACTTAAGTAAGTCGGCACAGTCCGTCTCAAAACTCTGGCATGGTACATTATTCTCCAGCATACTACTCATTGCCCATAGCAGCGCCTCTATCTCTGAATGTAGGGGTGAAAACAAATGTCTCATCCCCTTAGCTCCTAATAAGACTGTTTGATTAGCTTGATGACAAAACCACCCAATACCGGAAATAGGTTCAACTTCCTTCCACGATCCATCCACCTTACAACACATATTCCAAGTAGGTGTTTCCACTGGTTGTCTTTGTACCGCTGGATAATGATTCGGCCTTTGTGAGTCATTCCATACCTTACATTCGGTGACCACTTGTGTGAGAATGTCTAATGGTTCCACATCAAGTCCCTCGAAAACTGTTTTGTTTCTAGACTTCCATATATACCACGCTATCCAAGGGAATAGTTCGTGTTCACCAGTTAATTGCCTGGATTTTGGACTACGCCAAAAAAGAAAATCCATATTTGTAAAAATCGATGCATATGGAAATTGTTCCCATCCAATAATAAAAGACGCTAAGTCTCACGTGCTCCGTGCTGGCGGGCATTCAAACATCACATGATTGACCGTCTCTTCCTCCAATTCGCATTTTGGACATATCGTAGGATAGTCTATCCCTTTTTTCCGTAGCCGTGATTTTACTGCCAAATCTCTTGTTAAAACTTGCCACAAGAAATGTTGAATTTTAGGCGGCCATAAAATATTCCACACATGGGCCTTCAACTTTGTGGTACTTGGTTCCCTTATTTCTGCCACCTCTGTACTTTCCTGAATTGTTTTAGCGAATTGGTATCCTGACTTAACCGTGTAGTTCCCAGACTTCGTAAAGTACCAAATCCAATTGTCCTCCATAAAATGCGGGCTAATTTCTAGTCTCCGTATTCTTGTTATATCCTCTGGATCCACAAACTCCTGAAGGATCGGCATGTGCCAATCCATGGTGATAGGGTTAATTAAATGATTTACCATCAGATTCGGGTGCCAAATCTGTCCTGGCCCCCGTGCTGGTCTAGGAAATATATCTGGTATCCATTGATCTTTCCATACTGCAATTCCATGTCCTGACGCCAAACCTTTGCGACTCCCCTTATATAGCAATTCCCTTGTCGAGAAAATACTCCGCCATCCATAAGATGGAGATCTTGGTTTTTTAGCCCTAAAGGGGTGACAATCTCTGAAATATCTCCCCTTCATCACTCTTGCGACTAGTGAATTTGGGAACCTATGTAGTCTCCATAATTGTTTTGCTAACAATGCTGAATTAAATAATTGTAAAGAACAAAAACCCAATCCACCCTCCTCTTTAGATATGCATAGTTTTTCCCATGCAACCCAGTGTAATCCGCGAGAAGTTCCATTAGAACTCCACCAGAAGTTCGCTATTGCACTCGTTAACTGATTTATTAGTATTTGGGGTAATTGAAAACATGACATAATGTAAGTGGGTAACGTTAAAGCCACTGATTTAATCAATATCTCTTTGCCCCCTTTCGAAAGAAATTTAGCCGACCATCCATTAACCCTTTCGTTTGGTCTTTCAGTAACGTAACTAAATATCTGACTCTTAGGCCCACCTAAATTCTCAGGAATACCTAGAAATCAATCAGTAACGTTTATAATAGGTTTATAAAAAGAAAGAAACAAAATATCAATCAGAGCATCTCCTAGAAATTAATACACTTTTTACCCAAACTTTTTATTCTCTTTTTTGTTTCCAGTAAGAAACAAACTCATACGGCCATGAGAACCAAACTTTATGGAGCCCGTGGGCAAAACTTTTTTTGGACTCCTTAAATTTGATTTTTAAAGATTTTTTTACTAAATATATTTTTTTAAAAAATATTTTTTTGTAATATCAATTAATTAAATGAAACATTTTACATTATATAAAATATTTATGGGCATTTTTAATTTAAATAAATTTAAATTTTAATTAAAAAATTTTAAATTAATTTTAAAAAATATATAAAAAAATTTGGATCTTTAATTCTTGGGACACGGGGTAGGCTCATAGGCGACGCACCACCTGTCCCCTGTGGGAGCCTAAGCTAGCACAATTAAATTTGTAGAGTTCGTGTAGAGGAAGATAGAGATTTCTAGGGTAAGCTAGGGTGAACCAAAGATGTGTAAGAGATTGTTTATTGCTGTGAAAAGTTTTAGTACAAGTTTTTGTATCAAAAAATCGGGATCCCCCTTAGGGTCTTTACAAAGGTCTATTTATAGCTTATCTAAGGCGGCCACATCTCCTAAGTCCTCCCGGATTTCCTGTCTTGGCTAGGTCGGTCATATTGGAGTGGGCTTCGCGTCTGGACCGGGCTTCATGCTTCTTTCATGTCAACGGACCGGATACTGCACCGAGCTGAAGATAGGATTAGCGATTAAGGCGAGCCTGTGGTCGGCACCGCAGAGGCCGAGCCTGTGGTCGGCACCACAGAGGCCGAACCTGTGGTCGGCACTACAGAGGCCGAGCCTATGGTCGGCACCCCAGAGGCCGAGCCTATGGTCAGCACCACAGAGCCTGAGCCTGTGGTCGGCCTTTGAGGGCAAGGCTGTGGTCCATTCCTGCTTCGCCTTACTCCATGATCATTTGCTAGTCTTCTCTCCGGGAAGCCTTAGGAGTTATTCTTCCTTGTTCGTCGAGAGTCCGCGGGGTCATTTCTGCGAGCACCTGACTTTTAACGTTTAGCGTTGAGAGGGTGAATACCGACCCCAACAGTTAGCCCCCCAGCTCGGTAGTGTTAGAGATATCAGTGCCGAGTTAAAAGATGTAGTGCGTATCAGCGGTGACGTCTTGAAGTCAAAGTGTTCGCTTACTCTTTGTTGCAGTACGCCTAGGTACTCATCTTGTTCAATATTCCCCCTCAAGTTCATATGACGTCGTTAAGCATGAACTTGGAAGACACAAGATGGTGGCCTCGTTAAAACCTTAGTAGGGAAAACCCTTTTGGGACAAAACCTCTACTTAAGGGAAAAAAGTGCCACGCATGATGATGAGGGGATTTGAACAAGGAACTTGATTTTCCACGGATCTTTTGCCATTGATCAGCCTTGGTCTACTTTCTTCGGGTTTAGCCGAAGCTTCGTGTCCTTAAAATTCTGACCTCGGCTTTCCTTTGTTCGCCTCGGTGTTAGTAGAATTTTTCTTGATAGCCTTGTCTAAGTGACTTTATGCAGGAGGTTTTAAGACTGTGTAGGCATCTTGAAGGTTTTAAGACTTCGTGCCGTTTTTACCGAAGTTGCTGCGTTTTTTGCAGAAAAGATTGTTTTTCTCTTTCGAAGATTTTAAGACTTCTTATTTCTTATGGAGGTTTTAAGACTCCGTGATGCAATTGCTAATGTCGATGATGTTTCCGAGTGCTTGCTAGTCGATTTCCGGAGGGAAGAGTGCTGTGTTTCAATTTTTAAAATGAAGGCGGGACCCGTTAGGTGAGAGAAGGATAAGATCCTTTTTCTCTTAAAGAGATAAGGCTTTGACTTTAGGAAGAATAGCCTTCGATTTTTTAGGAATTTCTCCTTGAAGATTATCCATAAAAGAGGCTTGTTCCTGAGATGTGTTCTTGGTGAAGAAGCGAAAATTCTTGACTTTTGATCTATCTTGTTGACTTGTGTGTAGATAAATTTGTTGTTATGGAACAAACCACACTAGGTTCGGTTTGATCGTGGGGAACCGGTGATGCTGCCGTATCAAACCGAAGATATCTCGGAGTTGCCGACCCGGATCGATCACGTGCCGTCCAACCAAACCGATCCCGTAGTCGAGCTGCCCGTCCGGGCCAATCATGTGGTCGCTTCACCCGGCCGGTCCGATAGCGTGGTCACGTCATCCGACTGGATCAATCGCGTGGTCGCGTCAGACCGGACCGACCACATGATTGCTTCACCTGAGTGGGCCGACCCTGCGGTCGCGCCTTCCGGTCGAAACGAGCACGTGGTGGCGCTTCCTGATCGGACCGACAGCGTGGCCGCGTTTCCAAACCATGCCGACCCTATGGTCCCATCTTCTAGTCGATCCGAAGGTATTATCAAGAACGAGAATGCTGGTGCCATCGTTCACCTTTGTAGCAAACTCACCATTCCACAGCACCATCTTGTTGGATTCCATGAGAATGACAAAGATGTTTCTGATGACTTAGCGGAAGTTGAGGAGGTAATGAGATCTAGTGGTGATGAGGATTTGATGGCCCGACTTTGGATGCCGCGGAGAGGCTCTTGGTCAAGAGGAAGGTCTCGAATTATGATGCTCGTGATGTGTTCGATGAGCTTGTTTCTGGCGTGAGGCCAGCCTTAGAGATTCCTGAGGATGATGGTGCGGCCCATGAGGATGAGGAGGCCGATGAGCGACCATTTCCTTCTGCTTATGACTTAGTTTATTCGTAGTCTCTTTATGACTTTTGTTTTTTGAAAACATGTTGGATTTGTCGACTTTCGGTTATAGTATCAGATAGTTTGTATCCTTGCTAACATTTTGGGTCCTCGCGTTGTGACGAATGCAAGATGATTTTGTAGCTTTTGTTCATGATGGACCTTGATGGTTTCTAGGTGTAATGTACTTGTTTCAGACATCTTTGCTTTATGGATAGGACTCTGTTTGCTCACGAATGAGGCTTTATTTGCTCATGGATGAGGCTTTATTTGCTCATGGATGAGGCTTTGTCTGAGCTGTGAAAACGCAAGTGCGCTCACGCCCTTTATCTGCCAACGTTGCTGTTGGGCTTTGCAGAATGGTGCTGTTCTCTAGACACGTCTGTCCAAGAACAAGTTCACCTTGAGTTTGACCAGAGTGCATCCTGGGTTTCCAAATGACACGTTCAGGGTATAGGCCGAACAGAGGTCATTAGCAGCTGCATTACCAACGACGTTTGTTGGGTTTCAGAGTGATCAGGTGGGTACATCCGCCCCAGTACTGAACACTAGTATTTATATAGCGCGCTGAATCCATTGTGGATGTCATTGTGTTCGTATCTCCGCACTCATTACTGTGGCCAGCAACAATAAGCACGGAACGACTCTTCTCAATTGTAGCTTTGACTTAGTCCATGAAGGATAAGCTGTTCTCATGACGAGGTCTGTGCGAGTGTTTGAAGTTTTTTGGTGACGCTGTTGTGAAAGAGTGGCGTACGGGTACCCCACTCCCCCCCCCCCCCTTTAAGATAAAGGAGGGAAATGAATTTATCTGAAGAGTGAGCTCGTTCGGGAACAAGGCTGAAGTAGAAACACTCACTCCCCCCCCCCCCCCACAAAGGCGAAGGAGATCATGTGAGCTTGTTGGGAAGCAAGGCTGAGGTGGAAACACTCACTCCCCCCCCCCCCCCCCCCCCCCCGGAGATTAAGTGAGCTCGTCCGGAACAAGGCTTAAGTGAGAGTGGAATCCCCCCCTTGTGATGGAGTGGGGCAACTGAACCTATCCGAAGACAGGCTGCCTACGTACCCTTTGCAGGGATCAAATCGCCTCGTAGTTCATTTTGGAAGAAGAAGACTAGCGATAGTACTTCTTCAAGTGCTTAGCATTCCAAGAGTTGAAGATGGGAGTACCAGCTATGGTGGTGAGTTCATAGACACCCGGACGAACGACTGTTGTGACCTTGTATGGGCCTTCCCAGTTAGCTCCGATCTTGCCTGCGTTTGGTTTTGCTGTGTTCTTGAAGACCTCACGCAGGACTAAGTCACCCACGCGGAACCGTCATTCTCTGACATTAGAGTTATAATATCTTGAAGCTGCGCTCTGATAGTTTGTAATCCGGATAAGGGCTTGGTCCCGCCGTTCATCAAGGAAGTCCAACGCATCAAGCAACATGGACCGGTTGATTGGTTCGTTGGTAGGTAAGAACTGACGTCGTACTCCAGGTGAGCAGAATTCAGAGGGAATGACGCACTCAGTTCCATAGACAAGGGCGAAAGGAGTCTCGCCCGTTGCTCGCCGGGGAGTGGTGCGGTGGGACCATAAGACTCCTTCTAACTCGTCGGCCCAGCGGCCCTTCTTTGCTTATAAACGCTTCTTAATGCCATCAAGGATTGTCTTGTTGATGGTTTCTGCTTGACCGTTTCCCTGAGGGTAGCGAGGCGTAGACTTGCTTAGTCGGATATTCCATTTTGCACAGAATGTCTCGAACCGGTTGGATATGAACTGCGAACCGTTGTCTGTAACGATCTCATATGGGACTCCATGGCGACATATGATGTTTCTCCAGACAAAGCTTTCCACCTGGACATCCTTGTTTGGAGCATATGCTTCAGCTTCACCCATTTGGAGAAGTAGTCTGTCAGAACAAGTAAGAACCGTTTCTGCTTGGACGGGTGCAATGGCCCAACAATCTCCATGGCCCATCTCATAAAAGGGTAAGGTGAGGCGACAGAAGAAAGGCTCTTGGTTGGTTGATGAATCTTTGGAGCGTGACGCTGGCATTTTTCACATTTAGCTGAGAATTTCAAGCAATCGCCTACTATAGTAGGCCAGAAGTGACCGTGCCTCTTGATCTTAATTGCAAGTGCTCTGCCCCCTGATTGATTGCCGCAAGACCCATTGTGGACTTCTTCCATAATTCGTTTTGCTTTTTCCCCTTCCACACAGGTGAGCATAGGACCGGAGAATGCCCACCTGAAGAGATTACCATCAAGTAGAGCATAACGAGCGGCATTTTTCTGCAGCTTGCGGGCGGCCCATTTGTTGCTGGGCAACTTGCCATCGACAATGTACTCTCTTATCTCAGCTATCCACAACTTGTCACAACTGTATTCTGGCTCTTCGGCGTCCTCGTCCATTGGAATCGTATCGGAGTGGTGAGGATCACTAGCCACAGAGATGTCAAAGATGGGGACGCTATTGATAGGATTGTCGGCGTTGTGTATGTCAGAGTCTGGGATTTCGGGAGCTTCTGCCATATCTATGTCCTCATCGGTCCTTTTAGCGAAGTCGCCCGCTTGCTTTGCTGCTTGAGAGCGTGTTAAGATGGCAAGGGTCGCATCTTCTTGAATGCTGGGGAACCCAATGAATTCGACTGGAATGACCCGCTTCAAACTCGGATCCTCTGGCGCAGCAGTGGCGGAGGCGAGGTTAGCCAACGCGTCAGCATCCATGTTCTCTCCCCTAGGAATCCTCGTAAGGACGAACTCTTGGAATGAAGAAGCAAGGTCCTTCACTATCTTCTAGAATAAGCCTCCATGCGATCATCTTTTGCGATGTACTCGCCGCTGAACTGACTAGTTACTAGCTGTGAATCAGAGAATACGTGAACGTGTTCGATCCGTAGCCCTTGGGCGAGCCTCATACCAGCGACAAAGGCCTCGTACTCTGCCTCGTTGTTAGAAGCTTTGAATCCAAGTCGAAATGAATGTTCGAGGACCTCTCCGGTTGGTGATACTAACCGTATTCCAACCCCAGATCCATTCTTTGAGGACGAGCCATCCACATACAGTTGCCAGATCCCGGGTTGTACCTCTTTGGAGTCTTTGTCTTCTAGGAGCTCTATGAGGAAATCTGCTAGCACTTGTGACTTGTTGCACGTTCGTCCCTTATATTCGATGTCATACTCACTGAGCTCCACAGCCCACTTGGCCAGCCTGCCAGATTGACTCGGGCTATGCAAAATTGAACGTAACGGGAAAGTACTAAGGACAATAATTGAATGAGATTGAAAGTAAGGTCTTAGCTTTCTTGATGCCATGAGGACGGACAGTGCCAGCTTTTCCAATTGGGAATATCTTGTCTCAGCGTCTGTGAGTGTCTTGCTCATGTAGAAGATGGGCCTCTGCTCTCCTCTTTCCTCCCGCACTAGGACCGCGCTGACTGCCGTTTCTGAGACAGCAATGTAGAGGAAGAGAGGTTTTCCAGTCACTGGTTTAGCCAGGATGGGTGGCATTGCCAAATATTCCTTGAGCTGCTTGAAGGCGTTCTCATATTTCTCCGACCATTCAAACTGTTTGTTTCCTCGCAGGGTGTTGTAAAAAGGGAGACACTTATCAGTGGAACGCGAGATGAACCGATTGAGTGCAGCCACCCTCCCGGTTAATCTCTGTACTTCACGTTTATTCCTTGGTGAAGCCATCTGGATTAGCGCGTCGATTTGCTTTGGGTTAGCCTCAATGCCCCGGCGAGTCACCAGATACCCAAGGAATTCGCCAGAGGTCACAGCAAACCTGTACTTGGCTGGGTTTAGCTTCATGTTATGGACGTTCAGTTGGTTGAAGCATTCCTCTAGGTAGGCGATATGATCTTCTTCTTCAAGTGACTTGACGAGCATATCGTCGATGTAGACCTCCATAGTCTTTCCCAACAGGTCCTAGAACATCTTGTTTACTAGCCTCTGATATGTAGCTCCGGCATTTTTCAGGCCAAAGGGCATCACCTTGTAGCAGTAGATGCCTCTGTCCGTGATGAAAGCAGTCTTCTCACGATCTTCAGGGTGCATCAGATCATGGTTATAGCCGGAGAAAGCGTCCATGAAGCTAAGGAGCTTGTTGCCTGCTGTTGCTTCCTCCAAGCGATCAATGTGAGGTAAGGGGAAGCTGTCCTTTGGGCAGGCTTTGTTAAGGTCAGTGAAGTCAACGCAGATGCGCCACTTCCCATTCTTCTTCTTCTTTACCACGACTGGGTTGGCGAGCCAGTCGGGATACTTGACTTGAGTTATCGACCCAACTCGCAGAAGTCTCTCAACTTTGTCGTTCACAGCCTTTGCCCGATCAGGGCCCAACTTTCTTCTTTTCTGCTTGACTGGTTTGAACGTAGGATCAATGTTAAGTTCGTGACTGGCGATATTGATGTCTATCCCAGGCATGTCTTCGGCGGCCCAGGCAAAGGTGTTAAAGTTCTTCTGGAGGAAAGCCACCAGCTTTGCTTTGAGCACCTCGTCGAGGGTAGCTCCAATCTCGACACACCTCTCTGGGTGCTGCTGGTCAATGAACACAGAGAGCACGGGTTTGCAGGTAGGTCGCTCTTCTTCTGCTCAATCATCTGCGATCTGTTATTGCTGCAAGAGGTTAGCCATGTCTTTCGCCTGATTAGACTTGGCGTTTGCTTTCCTCTGCTGCCCCTGCGAGGTCGGGTCGTCTCTCTTTTCTTCGTGAGCTCCAGGGTCCGAGCACCTATTCTTTTCGGGATTACGCAGCTTGTGTTCTGCTAAGAAACACATTCGTGAATCTTTCTGATTGCCGAAGATCGTCTGCACACCTTCACTGGTTGGGAACTTCAAGCATAAGTAGTACGTTGATGGAACTGCTCACATCTGACTGAGCCATGGTGTTCCCATGATCAGATTTTAGATGGCGGGATGATCAGACACCGCGAAGTTGACCATCTTCTTGACGCCTCTAGCTTGAACGGGTAGGGGAATCGTCCCCCTTGTCCAGGTTGTCTCGCTAGGAAGCCTGTTATAGGCTTCGGTTCTCCCCTGACGAGTGATAAGTCGATCTTCATCTTCTCGAGCGTGTTCTTGAAGATAACGTCCACTAAGCTTCCGGTGTCGATGAGGACCCGAGCGACGTTGAAATCGGACACGGTAAGATTGATCACCAGAAGATCATTGTGCGGATGGTCAATGCCTTCGGCATCCACTTCGTCAAAAGTAATAGGATCACTAGCACGAATCCTCTTTGGAGATGTAGAGATGTTGGCGCAGACCTCAGCGCGCCTCTGGTAAACCTCGATCGCAGTGACGTTGTCGGCACAATACTGCGATCCTCCCAAGATCATGCTGATGGTGCTTGACATCTTGACGGTGTTGCTTCCTGACATCGTGATGGTGTGATCAAAATCCTAACTCTTGTGCGTCAGAAATTCTCTGCTTCCCCTTAGTTGGCGCCAAATTGTGGGAGCCTAAGCTAGCACAATTGAATTTGTAGAGTTCGTGTAAAGGAAGATAGAGATTTCTAGGGTAAGCTAGGGTGAACCAAAGATGTGTAAGAGATTGTTTATTGCTGTGAAAAGTTTTAGTACAAGTTTTTGTATCAGAAAATCGGGATCCCCCTTAGGGTCTTTACAAAGGTCTATTTATAGCTTATCTAAGGCAGCCACATCTCCTAAGTCCTCCTGGATTTCCTGTCTTGGCTAGGTCGGTCATATTGGAGTGGACTTCGCGTCTGGACCGGGCTTCATGCTTCTTTCATGTCAACGGACCGGATACTGCACCGAGCTGAAGATAGGATTAGCGATTAAGGCGTGTCTGTGGTCGGCACCACAGAGGCCGAACCTGTGGTCGGCACCAAAGAGGCCGAGCCTGTGGTCGGCCCTTGAGGGCAAGGGTGTGGTCCATTCCTGCTTCGCCTCACTCCATGATCATTTGCTAGTCTTCTCTCCGGGAAGCCTTAGGAGTTATTCTTCCTTGTTCGTCGAGAGTCCGGGGGGTCATTTCTGCGAGCACCTGACTTTTAACGTTTAGCGTTGAGAGGGTGAATACCGACCCCAACATCCCCCTTGTAACCTGGCCCTGGCCTTTGTAAAAAAAAAAACGTGTACTATATCAATCACGCGTGCTTCAAACTAACTTCTATTTCTTTTCTATGTTTACTATTTCTTTTTACATAATTATTTTTTAATCAGTTCTCTATCTTTCTCACTCTGTCTCATAATTTTGTTATATAAAAGCCTCTCTATAATCAGTATGAGAGAAAAATAATCGTTTATGTTCATGAAAATCCGATATATAATGAAACCGAGTTCACGTGTTCCTCGTCAAAAGAGTGTCTCAGTGAGTACAATCTTCCAATGTCTTCTTGTTTTGATCAAACGCTCTATCAAATTCTCTTAGTGGTCATCTTTTTCAATAAAGTTATTTTCTCTTAGTTATTTTCGAGCTAGGTTTTAGGTTTTTATATAAAACATTTTTTTAAAAAGACAAGAATTAATCAAGAAGAAGAATTAGAGAGATGGTGAGAACACCATGTTGCAAAGAAGAAGGAATAAAGAAAGGAGCTTGGACTCCTGAGGAAGATCAAAAGCTTATAGCTTATCTTCACTTACATGGTGAAGGTGGATGAACTCTCCCTGAAAAAGCTGGTATATTTTGTTTCTTTCATTTTTTTTTTACCTTAAGGTCTACTTATTAGGATTTTGCAACATTTTTTTATCTGTCACAAATACACTTTATTACTGATCACATAAATACCGATAAAAAAAAATGTATTCCTAATACGTGTAGTCCCTGCACGAAAAGTGTAATATCCGAAAACCAAATTACTCTTATTAGGATTTTGCAACATTTTTTTATCTGTCACAAATACACTTTATTACTGATCACATAAATACCGATAAAAAAAAAAGTATTCCTAATACGTGTAGTCCCTGCACGAAAAGTGTAACATCCGAAAACCAAATTCTAGTAATTTGAGAGGGGTGTTGATCGACACCAGTGGTGGGTGTCGATCGACACCATTGTTCGGACTCATTTCGGTTTAATTTGAATTGTCCGGTTTGGGAAAAACCCTGGGACTCGTTATAAAAGGCCTTTGGCCGCATGATCAGAAGAAGAAGGCATTTTTGATCAGAATTGAGAGAAAGAAAGATTGAGAGAGGTTTTGGTGATTCCTAAAAGGTTTGGTGTTTATGAAAAAAAGAGGCAGTTCTGTTTTGTTCTGGTAGAGAAGAGAAACGGACAGGAAGTTCGGTTCGTATCAGAGTCAAATTTTGTGGGTAAGTTCTTCTTTCTCTTAGCTAGCCGTGAGGCAAATCCGTTTGTCAATCAGATTTGTATGCTAAGAGATATATCTGTTTTCGTGAGGGAGGTCTATGCAGAATCGGGTCTGTGATCAGGCCACTTCGTGGGCGTTTTCCAAAGCTCCAAAAGGAATTAGGTGACGATCTATAGGTCGTTGGAAAGTACTTTGAGTCTAGTTTTCGAATCTTATTTCTGATCGTTATTCTGAGGTATGGTTTGACCTCAGTATTGATTTTAATATAGCGCGTCGGTTCTGTTTTCAGAAAATCCTAATTCGTTTTAGGGGAAAACCCTAATGTTAAATTCTAGGTGTTAGAGAAGGTGAATCAGTAGCTTTGGGTCGAGTAAGAGGCTTTGATTTCATGTATCCGTGTGTTCAATTCGTTAATCGAGGTGAGTGCGTGATCGTGGATATGGGATTAGGTTATTATGAACTTTTGAATGAATGATTGCGATGATTGGATTGTTTGTTGTGATTATTTTGTGTGATTCGTGTGTTGGAATCATGATTGATCTCGTGCAATGAAACGGAATTCAAGTCTCGAGAGGATTTTGACTCGGTTCAGGTTTTCTGCGAGAGGTGTCGATCGACACCACTGATATAATTTCACGAGGATTATGTTCATGAATGGAGTGTCGATCGACACCACGTGGGTGTGTCGATCGACACCACGTGGGTGTGTCGATCGACACCACTTATTTTAAATGCCGTTTTTGATCATTTTTGGTGGATTGATGCTTGATCATGTAGAATTGATAATCTATATTCCCTTGCTATGTATCCGGTAGACGGGATGACCGCTTCACTGAGTATTTGTGATAATACTCACACAACTCTTATTTCCATGTGTTGCCGGTACAAGAAAGTTATGATCGCGGAATCAAGGCCAGTTGAAGAGGATGATTAGGGTTTTGTAGTTTCCGTGTAGTCTAGTGAAACATGGTGTTTATGTTGCTAGATTTTTACTATTTCTGGAATTTGATTTTTGGAATGGCTAGATTATTGTTTTAATTAATTTATTGAATTATTTAATGAGAATTTCCGCAACTGTTTAATTTTTTTTAAAAAAATGTTGGTTGTTTCAATTTGGTATCAGAGCCTAGACGTTTTTAGGACTTGGTAATTGGATGAATTGAGACTATGTGGTTTAATTGTTTATTGGTGGTTAGACAATTAGTAGTCTTAGATCATCCTCTTCGGCCTTTAAAGAAATTCCGCGGTAAGTGTGTTTTAATGGTTTGTGTGACCTCATGTTTTGTGGTTTATAGTATCTTAGTGGTGCTTTGGTAAGCGCATAGTCTAATGGCTAGAGTTCCGAGAGGTCATGGCGGTGGTGCCAGAGGTCGTGGCCGTGTGGGCAGTGATTGTGGTCAGGGGTGTGTGAGCACGTCTTTCGAGTGGGTGGCTCAGATGGAGTCGCCAGAGCAGGAGGTTGATTCGCCAACGTATCAAGAGTGATCAGGGGGCAGTGTCAGGGTGTCTGTTAGTACCGGTGGTGGTACAGGAGCAGATGGCGTTGCAGTAGGCCCGAGTGGGGGTGCTGCTGCAGGTGTGGCCCAAGGTCCATATGATCGTTTGGCGAGGATGTTAGCCCAGATTTTGGAGAGGTTACCGAGAGCGGTATCAGGGAAGATTCCAGTGGCTGAGGAGCATCCGGCTTTTCGAGCGTTCGTGAATCAGTTTGTGAGCATTGCTTCTTTGTCCTTCTCAGGCGGAGTGGGGCCTAAGATAGCTAATGATTGGAGGATGAGGGTTGAGCGTAGGTTTCGCTCTCTCAGATATCCTGATGAATATCGAGTGGATTTAGCGACGCACTTCTTGGAGGGTGATGCACGTCTCTGGTGGAGGAGACGGACAGTGTGGACTTGGGGAGAATTCTTGGCTGAGTTTAATGCCATGTATTTTCCTCAAGAGGCAGTGGATCGGTTGGAGTCGCAGTTTTGGGAGCTGGTTCAGGGAAATCAGTTGGTAGGCGAGTATTATGGTGAGTTTGGCGAGTTAGTGGTCTATGCAGGTAAAGTCATGGACGAGGAGAAGGCTCAGATGAGGAGGTTCGCGGGAGGACTTAGGTCGGAACTGAAGGTATCATGCAGAGCTTCCAAGTTTTCATCATTGGAGAAATTGGCTATGGCCGCAGCATCGGCCGAGAAGGATCTGAGAGCGCAGAACGAGGATTGAGTTGTGGTTTCTTTATCTCAATCTTTATTCTTTTGTTTTTCTATTTTGGAATTTTTAGCTTTAGCTTTGGTGTTTTGGAATGTTATCATTTCGTTGGTGTTGAAACGATTATTCCATTTGAATTTAAAAGATGAGTTTTGGTTATATCTTTGGCTGGTGCTGGATGTCGTCTTAGTCCGGTAAAGTGTTATGATGACATTCTCGGAGTCTGGGATCTCGGCCATTCAGACAGAGCAGATGTTTGGCCACGGAGTTGCGAAGTTATGTAGCTATGGTTATTGAGAGCGAAAGTTGGGTTTTCCTAGCCGTGTGTTTCTTCATAAGCAGTTACTGCATATCCGGCTAAGATAGAGGCTAGCAGTGATTGGCCTAGACCGTATAATGCTACCGAGATAAGGAGTTCTTGAGCTAGCAAGTGATTATCGGAGATTCGTCAAGGGATTGCGAGTTTTGGTGCAGTCTAAGATGATGTGGGCAGGAGAGATGTCCCGTTTGTTTGTTTTAGGAGTGTGTGAACAACCTTGTGAGGTTGATGGAAACATCAATGAGTACACCTATTTTAGCGTTGCCGTATCGGGTAAGTCTTAAGCGGTGTACACCGATGCTTCTGGTTTTGGATTAGTGTTTGAGCAGCAGTGAGCTGCAGATTTGAGCAGCAGTGGGCTGTAGTGTTTGAGCAGCAGTAGGCTGCAGAGTTGAGCAGCAGTGGGCTGTAGTGTTTGAGCAGTAGTGGGCTGTAGAGTTGAGCAGCAGTAGGCTGCAATGTTTGAGCAGCAGTGTGTTGCAGTGTTGGATCAACAGTGGGCTATAGTGATGGAACTCTTGTGTAGTATCTGTGTGTCTCAGGAGGATGTGTCTTTGGTTGGTTTGATGCATTGAGGAGTGTTGTTCCGGACTATCTGGTCTCTGTGGATGGGACATTTCGGATGTGTTGGCGAGCGTGTGCATAGGGATGGGTACGCTGAGTTTTCTAGTTTTGGTCTGGACCGCCTGAGGCAGTTCTAATCGCTGATGTTTATAGGCAGTTAGTATTCATTGCTCTAGGGACTGTGGGCTCGAATAACTTATCTACCGTTGGAGATGTTTGGTCTCTTGTATGTACTCGGGACTAATGTTCCAGTATGAGCATTGGGTTGGTGGTCCCTGTGTTTCTTATGGCACAAAGGATTCGTTCCTGCGAGTGCGAGAGTTGTGAAGATGGGTTAAAAGTAATAATATTTGTAATGTGCGCATAAACATAAGATTAGCAATGAGCTTCACAGGTCATGATTGGATTATGATAAGGAACAATTGTGTTGGCAAAGGGTGCAAGAGGAGCATAGATGTTCTAGAGTATTAAGAACGCAGATTTTTATCGGAGGTACTTCTAGTTCCAGGTGCTTGTACACATAGGAATTGATTACTCTATAGGAAACGTTTTTCCTATTTATATCCAGAGCTTGAGGGAGACGTTCCGAGAGTAGAGTGGTGATATATCATGGTTTTTACCCTGTTTAGGCCATGATATAAGTCCATATTTTAGAGTCTTTTGGTGTTTTCCAGGTGTTTTTATACTCTTTACAGGAACTAGACCATTTGGAGCATAAAAGATGTTTAATGGAAGTTTTGGAGCATTCGCGGAGTGAATTGGCGAAGATGCAAGTTCAGAATCACTGTTTGGAATCTATGTCGAAAGACGTGATGAAGTGTGTCGCTAGACACGATAGTTTCTGAAGCCAAGGAACCCGATTTGAAGATTGGTGTCGATTGACACCTTGTACTGTCAAGCCCAAATCTTTATCAGAGAAGTCCGTTCGAAGCCCGAAAGTTCTAGATGTTTATTTTTATGTTTAGGACCTCTATATATACGTTTTTACAGCCATTGTTTAGGCTTAAGCTCTATTTTACTTTGTTTAGAACTTACTCTTAAGAGATATCTCTAATAAAGATGCTTTGTGCTTCATTGAACATGTCTGAGTAATTTCTCTGTTAGGTTTAGGGTTTTTAAAGGTGTTTGATGAAATGATAAATCTGATCCGAATTGCATAGGATAATATCTTTAGAAAGTTCTTCATCTTGTCTTGTCTTTATTGCTGATTTTAGCCTTGCGAACTGAAATCTGATCTAGGGTTAATTAATAGAAATAACAGTTTGATTGATTTCCTGATCTAGACTTTATTGAGCAGAATACCTATTCGCAAAGGAATTTGGTTTAGGGTTTTATGAACAATTGAACTTGAACTTTAATGCTTGTCTAGATTCATAGGATTCGCAAAGGAATTTGGTTTTCTAGGATTTATTCATAGATAATATTCGCAGCGACAACTGGTTTGTTTTACATTCGTGTTCATGTTTAGGAACAGAGCTTTACTATTCCTATCAATTGATTTATCTGCAATTCTGATTCTCCTGAGATTTCCCTGAACCTAGTTTTTATCTTCATTGTTTTAAAGCTTATTATCATCTATCTTGCTTTTATTACTTGCTTTTCCGTTATACTAAATTTGCCTAGCTTAGTTTGAAAGTATATAATCTATTGTGTCCCTGATTCCCTGTGGATTCGATCCCTAAGTGCTGCAACTGATCTCTTAATTTGAGAGAGTTGCTCAGCGTAAATTTGAGCATATCAAAATTTGGCGCCGTTGCCGGGGAATCATACCATTAAATTCTTTTTACTAGGATTTTGTCTAGGTCTTTATTTTTCTTTGCTTTTTGTTTTTTTTGTTTTTGTTTTTTTTTTGTTTTGAGTTTCAGGTGTAACAAAGATGGATGCGCACTTTATTTGATTCATAGGAACGAAGGATTGTTCAACCTAGAAGGGAATTGGTGCAACGAGCCTGGACAGAGGCTAGATACTGAAGGAAACGTGATCGTGGAGAAGATCGACGAGAAGCAGCAAAGACGCGACGAGGAAATCAGACTCACTCGTGAAGAAGAAGCTGGTGTCGATCGACACTGCATTAGCGTCGCTCGACAGCAGGCGAATCAAAGCGTTGCGCGACATGGGGAATCGATCTCTCGACACGACACAGATTCTGGTGTCGATCGACACTGCTTTAGCGTCGATCGAAACCTGTCCAGGAACCAAGAACTTTTGCTGATTTCAACAGTTTTGCGCGGTTCTACGCGAATCAACCAGCGATTCGACCTCCAGCGTTTCAGAAGAATGATAACCAGAGGGACTTTAGTGCTTCAACCTATCAAACGCCTCCACCCCCGTCCTCTGATAGCAAGATGGAGTCTATGCGTGCGAAGCTCCTCGAAGGACAGCAGAAGATGACAATAGACTTAAATGAGAGGCTGGATTCAATGTACGCAGATCTGAATGGAAGGCTCGAGGCTTTGAGTATTCATATTGAGGAGTTGGATGTTCAAGTTGCTAATATTGCGGATTCTATCAAGTGGCAAGACGAATCTCTTCCTTCGAAGATTGATCCTAACTCCAAGCGTGCTTGCGATACCATTCCAGTGGAAGACGAGGGCTATCTTGATGAGTTTAAAGCAATTTTTGGAGTTGCAGAGCAAGCGTCGATCGACAATAAACACAGGTGTCGATCGACACGTGAAGATGAAGCAGCATCGCCCGACAGTGAGCTCGACGCAGAAGCTGAATTTGATAGTTGTGTCGAGCGACACCACCTCAACGTCGCTCGACACCCAGCCCAGTCCGATTTGAATCTTCGCAAAACGTCTGAATTATCCGAGGAAAAGATCTATGCTCCTAAGGTTTCGTTCCCCAGAGCTCGAAAGTCGTCACAAGAGGTTGAAAGAGCTTTTTCCATGACCATCATTGAGAACCCTCCAAAAGAGCCAATGTATGAACTTCATGTACTTATTTCTAATTCTCCTGCTTTCATCCATAAGAATTTAAATTGTGAAAAAACTGTTTCGCACTTATGCAAGCAACGAGTTTCTCGAAAGCTTGGTTTTTCTATTGATGTTTCTGCAAGAAAGAGAAGTGATCGACCTAAGAGGAAGCTTAAAAGGATATCAAAGCCTTTCGCGAAAATCAGAATCGTCATCCCTTCAGACTTAGAGGAGAAAGGAGAAGAAGTCATTCAGCGAATGATGGAAAACACAATGAAACTTTTCCCAGGAATAGTTTTTTATGAGTCTGGGGGAGCTGCAAAGAAAGGTCGAACGAAGAACAGAGCTGCAACCATCTTAACGGATAAGGGAGGTACAACACTTCCCGAAGATCCAAACGCCTAGTCCTAACACAGTCAAGCTAATGATTAAAAACGAGCGCTTAGTGGGAGGCAACACACTGGTAAGTATATTTAAATTTTGATTTTCGTTTTGTTTTACTAACATTTTTACTTTAGTGTTTCAGTTCATTGAAAAAAAAAACGACGAAACAAAACAGAGCGGTCAGCCTGGTCTGGCTTCAGACATTTCCGGATCAGGCTGAGTATATGTTGGTGTCGATCGATACTGCTGAAGTGTGTCGATCGACACCCGAGAAGAAGACCAATCGATGGAGCCGCGGATCGACCTGATCAATCGATCTGATTTGGGCGAAATTTCTTGGTGTTGATCGACACCATGTGCGTGTCGATCGACACCCCCTCGCCAGGTAAGTTCTTCTTTGTTTTTCAATTCGTTTCAATTTCTTTTATATTTCTTTCACCGATCTTAGGCTTCATAACACTAGGGACAGTGTCGTTTAAGTTTGGGGGAGGTAGTTGCTAACTATTGTGTTTTCTTTTGAGTTTTTATGGTGTTTTTCAAAAAAATTTGTTTTATTCGGGTTGAAACTCCCCTTCCCACTTGCTTTGAACAGCACTCAAGGACCATTAACAATGCAAGTTGGCTGGTTTTACTGAGGTGGGTAACTGGAAGTGGATCGGTTTAACGGAGCGAGTTCAGACTTCTGGAGAACGCCAGAAAGGATGTCAAAGACCCCGCCCTAATGAACTCTAATTTCTTGTCAAGGGTGTTGGTAATCGCAAGACTTGATTCAGCTTCCAAACACTTGAAAGCGAGGACGGACCGCTCTTGAAACTTCTTCCCGAATGACGAATTCAACTGTCCTAGATCAAAAAGAAAAAAAGCCTCATGACCCTGTCTCCACAAGACCACTAGTAGTGAGCGCTGATCTAGTGATCATAGAGATGCCAAGGAAATAAAAAAAAAATCGATAGAAAAGTGCAAGTCCAAAATCAGAAAAATCTTGAAGAAAAAGTTCAAAAATGGGCATTGCATCTCTATGATATCCTTAATTGGATACAGTTTCAAAGGGAAGAGAGAGGGTGAAACGCAAGAAAGTGTTCAAGGAAGTGAAAGAATCTAGAAGGTCTAGCGATCGATATTCATACGATGAGACCGCACTTAATTAAACTAAAGGGGTTTACGACTGAAAGTCTGAGTTTCTCTAAGGAGTTTGGATTTAATCTGGAGGACTGCTATACTTTTAAGGAAACATCGAAGTATCAGAGGATTAGCTTTGCAAAGGTATGTGGTTCCTAAAGGAGTGATAACACTGTTTTGCTTAGGGACAAGCAAAAAGCTAAGTCTGGGGGAGTTGATATATCATGGTTTTTACCATGTTTAGGCCATGATATAAGTCCATGTTTAGGCCATGATATAGTCTTTACGGGAACTAGACCGTTTAGAGCATAAAAGATGTTTACTGGAAGTTTTGGAGCATTCGCGGAGTGAATTGGCGAAGATGCAAGTTCAGAATCACTGTTTGGAATCTGTGTCGAGCGACGTAATGAAGTGTGTCGCTCGACACAATAGTTTCTGAAGCCAAGGAACCCGATTTGAAGATTGGTGTCGATCGACACCATCTATGGGTGTCGATCGACACCTGTTCTGTCAAGCCCAAATCTTTATCAGAGAAGTCTGTTCGAAGCCCGAAAGTTCCAGATGTTTACTTTCATGTTTAGGATGGTTTAGGACCTCTATATATACGGTTTAGAACTTACTCTTAAGAGATATCTCTAATAAAGATGTTTTGTGCTTCATTGAACATGTCTGAGTAATTTCTCTATTAGGTTTAGGGTTTTTAAAGGTATTTTATGAATTGCTAGATCTGATCCGAATTGCATAGGATAATATCTTTAGAAAGTTATTCATCTTGTCTTATTTTTAGCCTCGCGAACTGAAATCTGATCTAGGGTTAATTAATAGAAACGACAGTTTGATTGATTTCCTGATCTAGACTTTGATGAGCAGAATACCTATTCGCAAAGGAATTTGGTTTAGGGTTTTGTGAACAATTGAACTTGAACCTTAATGCTTGTTTAGATTCATAGGATTCGCAAAGGAATTTGGTTTTCTAGGATTTATTCATAGATAATATTCGCAGCGACAGCTGGTTTGTTTTACATTCGTGTTCATGTTTAGGAACAGAGCTTTACTATTCCTATCAATTGGTTTATCTGCAATTCTGATTCTCCTGAGATTTCCCAGAACCTAGCTTTCATCTTCATTGTTTTAAAGCTTACTATCATCTATCTTGCTTTTATACTTGCTTTTCCGTTATACTATTTTTGCTAGCTTAGTCCGAAAGTATATAATCTATTTTGTCCCTGATTCCATGTGGATTCGATCCCTAAGTGTTGCAACTGATCTCTTAATTTGAAAGAGTAGCTCAGGGTAAATTTGAGCATTTCAAGTGGCATGGGCATCATTACTTCGAAGGAGACGTCTAGAGAATGTGATGATGTCGGAATGAGTACGAGTATTCAATGCCTGATGGTGGCATAAGCATGGGACAGGATATGGACCTCCAGGTGCCGGTGTAATTCCGTGTTATCCGGCTAGTGGTTTGGAGCGTGCGATAAGTGTCAAAGTGTGGATGTGAAGTATCAGGTTCCAGACAGAAAGTTGCTTTGTTGCCCACTTTATAGTGGAGATGGTATATGATCACGTTGGAGTCGTGGTGGGATTACCTAACTCGGAGACATATGAGACTTTGGAGTGATTGTGAACCGTCTAACTAAGTCTGTGCATTTTCTTGCTATTAAGAAGTCCGATGGAGCTGCGGTTTTGGCTAGGAGGTTGGTGCATGAGATTGTGTGGTTGCAGGGAGTGTCAGCCAGTATAGTGTCAGATCGGGATCCCAAGTTCACGTCCAAGTTTTGGAAAGCCTTTCAGGCTGAGATAGGCACTAAGGTGCATAAAAGTACATCGTATCATCCGCATATTGATGGTCAGTCGGGGAGGTCTAGGCAGACCTTGGAGAACTTGTTGAGGGATGAGTATGGTGGATTGAGGTGGTCACGGGTTTGATCATTTGTGCCTGGCTGAGTTTGCGTATAACAACAATTTTCAGGCGAGATTGGCATGTCTCCTTACGAGGTATTTTATGGGAGGCCGTGCAAGACACCTTTATGCTGGGCCCAAGTGGGGGAGAAGAGCATTTTTGGTGCGAGTTTCGTGCAGGAAACGATCTAGAAGATCCGTGTTTTAAAACTGAATATGAAGAAGGCTCAGGATCGGCTTTGTGGGATTCGAGGTCGAATCCAGATTTGTGGGGGAGAATTGTAACATCCAAAAACCAAATTCTAGTAATTTGGGAGGGGTGTCGATCAACACCACCTGGGTGTGTCGATCGACACCACTTATTTTAAATGCCGTTTTTGATCATTTTTGGTGGATTGATGCTTGATCATGAAGAATTGATAATCTATATTCCTTTACTATGTATCCGGTAGACGGGATGACCGCTCCACTGAGTATTTGTGATAATACTCACGCAACTCTTATTTCCATGTGTTGCAGGTACAAGAAAGTTGTGATCGCGGAATCAAGGGCAGTTGAAGTGGATGATTAGGGTTTTGTAGTTTCCATGTAGTCTAGTGAAACCTGGTGTTTATGTTGCTAGATTTTTACTATTTCTGGAATTTGATTTTTGGAATGGATGGATTATTGTTTTAATTAATTTATTGAATTATTTTATGAGAATTTCCGCAACTGTTTAATTTTTTTTTTTAAAAAAAGCGTTGGTTGTTTCAAAAAGAGTATATTGCAACATAATTTATTTTATATAATGTGTGTACGTATATAGGGTTGAAGAGATGTGGAAAGAGTTGACGATTGAGATGGGCGAATTATTTAAGACTCGACATTAAGAGAGGAGAGTTTAGTCCTGAAGAAGATGACACTAGCATCAAGCTTCATGCTATAAAGGGCAACAAGTAAGGATAATTTTTTGAGAAAATAACTCAACTACCATGGAACTATGTAAAAATGACTAGAATACCATATATCTTTCAAAAATTACTCAAATCTTTTGACACTCCTAGTAAATTACGATAAACACCCTTGATTAGTTTTTTTTTTAATTGGTTGAGTTATGCGTTTGTTTGGCGGCTGACTTACCGATATTCCGTGTCATCATCCATGTCATCACATTTAGATAACTCAGCCGTGTCATTTAGATAACCCAGCCGTGTCATTTAGAAAACTCATCCTTAAATCATTTATATAAGATTTAAGACTTACAATTAATATAAAATGAATATGAATCAACTGAATGTGTATAGTTTCTTCAATTTATACTATTTATACAACTGAATGTGTAAACTCAGAACGTTTAAGTGTTATAACTCAAAGGAAAAAAAGAAAAAAACACAAACTTTCTCAACTGTCTTCTCCGTTTAACTTCTCCGTGGCCACTTCCTTTCGAAATCGTGTTTCTTTCCTCGTGATCGTCTTCTCTCCGCAATCGAAATCGTCTTACCTCGTACTCGTCGTCGCCGAAAATCGTTTTCTCTCGTAATCGTCTTCTCCGCAGTCGGTCGCCTGTAATCGTCTTCGAAAGGTAGGTTGTTGCTGATTTGGATTTTTGTTATTGCGGCTAAGTTGTAAACTATGTTGTGTCTGAGTTAGGGTTTTTTTGCGGCTGAGTTATCAATGGGTGAATTAGGGTTTTTTGCGGCTGAGTTATAAATTATGTTGTAGTTGAGTTAAAAATTATGTTGTGGATGAGTTATAAATTGTGTATGAGTTAGGGTTTTTTGCGGCTGAGTTAAAAATTATGTTGTGGCTGAGTTATGGTTATATTGCGGCTTATATATTATGTTATGGCTGTGTTAGTTTTCTATTGCGGCTGAGTTATTTAAGTCTTTTGTGATCAGATGGAACAACATCAAGCACCTGATTACCCTACAAGATCAAGACTCGCTGCTAATCTAGAAAATAAAGAGCTTAATCACTATGCCTATTTGGGAGATTTCCGTACTGTTAAAGATCAAATAGGAGCTGATGTGTGGGAAGAACTGAAGACGTTTCCTGTTGGAATACTTGCTAAGCTATTTGATGGAAAATGCGGGTGGTCTGCTAGGACTGTACACTATCTACTGTGTAGACAGCTGAAAGTAGAGAAGAAGGAGATTTGGAGTGTGGTTGGTGATCAACCTATTAGGTTTAGCTTACTCGAGTTTGGTGAGATCACTGGGTTAAACACAGATCCAGTGCCAACAGAAAGTTTTGAACTTTCAGCTGAACTTTCTAACAAATACAGAGAGTTCTGGGAGGAGTTGAAAGTGCCGCATGGGTCTGGACCCAAGCCTGATGAACTGAGGGAAGTAGTAAGAGTCTGTCGGGGCTGGAGCTTGCAAAAGCGTAAATGGTTAGGGCTGTTATTACTTCAAGCCATGGGAATTTATGCTGGGCATCCTAATACTAGGATACCGTTTGAAACTGCAAAAAGAGTATTCGTTGATGAAGCCATGATTACTTATCCATGGGGTCGGCCTGCATTTGAAGCTCTTGTTGGTAGTATTAAGTTGTTGAATCCAGTAGGAAAGTCCTACTACATCAACGGCATGAGTTACGCTTTAATGGCTTGGGCGTATATATCTGTCAGATGCTTTGGACAGCGTTTTGGCAAACTAGTCGATGAGGAAGCAGAAGTTCCGCTTCTTCGATGGGATGCAACGCGGACACGTGCAAGTTTTGATAGTGTCCTGCAGAAGGAGATTAAAGACCATCGTCGGGTATGTAAGGTTTTAGGCTGAGTTATTCTTTATTTGATGGCTGAGTTATAATGATTATTCTACGGCTGCGTTATTTTTTATTCGATGGCTGAGTTATGATTTGTTTGATGGCTGAGTTATTCTTTGTTAGATGGCTGAGTTATGATTATTCGATGGTTGAGTTATGAGTTACTGTTGTAGGTGCGTGTGAGGCATATGGTTTCGAAGGAGTTGGTGGAAGACATGTTTCCTCAGTGGCCGGATGAAGACGATGACCCACAAGTGAATAACCTGATAAGTGACCTTCATTCTGGTAGGTATGTAGAAGGTGATCATTGGGGGGATGTGCAGAGGAAGGTGGAGAAGAAGAAAAAACCCAAGTTGCCTTTAGTTCCTTATGGCTCTGAGTCTGAGCCACCCAAAAAGAAGCAGAAGAAAGATAAGAAAGACGAGGGTGAAGCTGTTGATATAGACAAGAAGGAGGATGCAAAGGGAAAGGGTTTAAGCGAGGATGCGGCGATTCTGAATACCATAGTCGCTAAGCTGGACCGAATTGAGAGTAATTTTGAGAGGCATGACACTTTGTTTGGGAATGTTCACTCTGAGTTTGAGATGATTGGGTCGAAGTTTGAGGGCATTGATTCCAACTTGGGAGAGTTAACCCGAAAATTAGCTGATATGGAGAAGAAATTTGGTGATTCTGCCAAAGATGCAGTGGATGAGCGTCTGAAAGTTCAGGGTTTATCGGAAAGTGTCCACAACCATGTTCACAGCCCAAAAACGCAAACATTACCACGGCATAAGTCAGTTAATAGTCCAACGGCGGTCCTTAACAGGGAATCTAAGACCCCTGAAAATGTTGTGTGTTTGGTTGATGAGCCGGCTAAGGCCGAAAGTCGAACTCCGCCGCAGTATTTTCCAAAATTGAAGGCCGACATTCCTAAGGGTACTCCTGATGAGCTTGATGAGGCCGAAGAGAAAGGTGCGGGGTCGAAATTGAAGGACGAAATTCGTAAGGGTACTCCTGAGGCGAAAAAGAATTTGTTTGGTAGTCGTCCGCCAGATTTCGTAGGTGTTTCTCATGCTAAGTCTCCTCCTAAGCAAAAACCAGAATTACGACGAGTCTCGAGGAGGTAAAAACCAGTACAAAATGAGGCTGAATTGCAAAAGATGGCTGATGATGATGCTAAGAAGAAGGCTGAGGCTGCTACTAAAAGGAGGGAGAAGGCTGCTAAGAAGAAGGAAGAGAAGGTAGCGGCTGAGTTAAAGAGGAAGGAAGAGAACACAACGGCTGAGTTAAAGAATAAGGCGGCTGGGTCAAAGAAGGAGGTCCAAAAAAGGGTGGAGTAATAATAATACCTACTAGGGTTCCACCTACTCCTGGGAAGAAGAAGGGGAAGACTGGAGCTGAAACTGATCTTAAGGATGTGACCGAGGAAGCGATCGCAAAAGGAAGAGAATTGTTACCGGAGTCTGATGAGGACGAAGATGAAACGCTTAGGTTAGCGAGAATTAAGAGGCTTCGGACGAAGGTCGTTCATTTACTCCCGTCTGGGTTAGCAGCAGAGTGCGCAATTGGTTCTCGTCTGGGAGTTTTTCCTTATCTTATTGGAGACGAAGGGGCGTCGTGCACTAGGAAGGATGTTGAACCTTCATCAGCAATCTATGATCCTCTCGCACCTGTTGACACGGATAAATTGGAGAAACTTAAGAAACATCTAAGGCAATTCGAGTATGGAGTTTTACACCATTTTACAGCTATTAGCAATATTTGCCTAAACTAACTTGTGTTTGATTGTTAGGGACATTCCGCTGACAGATGAGAGGAAGACAGGTGATAGGAACGAGGAAGGTCATTTCTACAGAGTACTCATCACTGAAAGAGCGCAGTGGCCGAAAAATGAATATGGATGGTTGTTTGACACTGTAAGTATAAGTTACGGCTGAATTATGATTATTTCTGGCTGAGTCATTATTTATTTATGGCTGGGTTAAGATTATTTATAGCTGAGTTATGGTTGTTTGATGGCTGAGTTATGGTTGTTTGATGGCTGAGTTATGTTTAATAATGGCTGAGTTATGATAATTCAATGGCTGACTTAATATTCTGTGTACAGCATATTGCTGCGTATATCAGAGTCCTCATCAAAAGGTCCATGGCAGAACCCAGCACATTTTGTTCCAAGCGCATTGCCTTTGTGGACCAATGGTTCCTAGGAACATGGATTAAGGATTTCAAACAGTTCAAGATGAAACCAAAGTTGTTCAAATTGAAAGGCTCAGGTTATGAGTCACTCATAAATGGTGCGATTCCCCGTGAACTTCAAACAAACAAAAAGTGGTTAGAAGATGTCGATCACTTGTACAGAGTTCTTCATACTAGAGGCTGTCATTGGGTGGCGTTTCACGTGGATCTTCTGCAGGAGAAGATTGATGCCTACGATCCCATCATTGGAGATGTAATTCCTGAAAGGGAACAAGTTATGGTAGATGCATTTAGGCCGCTGATGGAAATGATTCCTGCAATGATCAATGCTGGAATTCCTGGCAAAAAAACCGTAGGCAACAAATTTGGGTTCACATGGAAAAGCGACAAAAACATTCCCCAAAACACCCAATCCGGCGATTGTGGGGTGTATTCACTAAAGTTTGTCGAGTGTCTAGCACTTGGTTTAACTTTTGATGGGATATGCGATGCAAATATTCAGGGTTTACAGGTGAAGATGGCAACAGAGATCTTCGATGAAGGAGGATATGATATGTATGGGCAGTTCACAACTAATTAACCAATTATGAACCTTCTATTTGTTTTTTTTATTATTAGGATTTGACTGTAAATGGTATGTTTTTTGAGTATAACTTATGGTTTTTATGATATATTACCCATCCATTTCGTTTAGATAACTCAGCCATACCCTAATATCGGAAATGTAATTTGAAGACTTATGGTATGTTTAGATAACTCAGCTGTGTCATTTACATAACTCAGCCGTGTCATTTAGATAACTCAGCCATACCCTAAAACCATTTATAAAATATTTAAGACTTACAAAATTATAATTAAGCTCGTTTTTTAGTATAAAATGAATGTGAATCAACTGAATGTGCATAGTTTCTTCAATTTATACAACTGAATGTGTATGAAATCGAAAATGTGATCTAACTTGATCTTGAGATATATGTTGTCTTACAAGTACTTCAAACATTACCTATAGATAATTAAGACCCAAAATCATATACAATAAACCATAAACAATTTTTTCAATTGAATGTGTATAATTTGATTCAGTTGAGTCTCTAAATCATATACTTTTTAAATGTTATACATTAAACCCTAAACCATGATCCCTAAACCCTAAACCCTAAATCCATAACTCAGCCGTGAAGTTCTTATAACTGAACCGTAATATTTTAAGTTGCGACGTTTCGTCTTCCTATCTCTCCCTATTGCGATGTTTTGGCTTCCTATCTCTCTCTCTCTCTATATATATATAGCCCTTCTCATCACTTTTTTTATAGAAAAACCTAAGAAAAAAAACCTAATCGCATAAAAAAACCTAATCTCATCAAAACCTAATCTCATCCAAAAAAACCTAATCTCATCATGTCGATAGTCCCTGGTATGACATCCAAGTTCTTGAGCACGATCAATGCCATACACAACATGGAAGATCGGGATAACCTCCCTCTTCTAAATCCTGGTTCGGATGTCTGGTGTGACAAAACCACACCAACGTGGTTTAAGTTTTTACACAATCTCTCACAGGCGATCCCGGATATTCTTCGAGAGGGATTGGTTCAACCGTGGCCGACTTACCGCTTCATTCCCGATGATGTTAAGGGACAGTGGTTTATTAAACTAACCGTAAGCTTAACCGATAATGTATTCTTATTAGATTTAACTTTTTGTTTCTTAAACACTAATACTTTATGTTTCTTTTTATAGCGAAAATATAGATGGGAGCCGAGGCATAATTTGACAGTTTGGACACAGTTTAATCTACTGGCTAGAACGGTATTTTGCATTCAAATTCGTAAGTTGAAGATGATATGGTTTCATGGCGGCGAGAAGCCTGATTGGATGATAAATAGAGTTTGACTTGGTCTACTCGAAGTGTTTGATGAGTTAGGCCCTGATAATTTTCAGTATGGAGAATGTAACTTTTATTAAATGTTTTGTTTTGTTTGTTTATGTATATGAATCAGCCGTTTACAACAATTTACGTTTTTGGTTATTTAATACCATAACTCAGCCGTTTCGTAATATCATAACTCAGCCGTATCGTAATACCACAAGACAGCCGTATCGTAATACCCTAACTCAGCCATAATGTAAACAAAATACATAAGTCACGACGTTTCGTGTTTCTATCTAGGTTGTAGTTTTTTTTTTTTGTCAATAAATCTTCCGAATCTATGTATTTAATGCGCTGATGTGACAGTGACCTATACACTCGCCAAAGAGCCGCTACACCTAACGTAGGTGTGCAGTGACCTATACAATCCCCTAAGAGCCGCCCAAAATCCATAACTCAGCCATAACAATGAATCCATAACTCAGCCGTGATGCAAACAAAATCCATAACTCAGCCGTATCGTATTACAATAACTCAGCCGTATCGTAAACAAAATCCGTAAGTCACGACGTTTCGTGTTTCTATCTAGGTTGTAGTTTTTTTTTTGTCAACAAATCTTCCGAATCTATGTATTTAATGCGGCGATTTGACAGTGGCCTATACACTCGCCAAAGAGCCACTACACCTAACGTAGGTGTGCAGTGACCTATACAATCCCCTAAGAGCCGCCCAAAATCCATAACTCACCCATAACAATGAATCCATAACTCAGCCGTGATGCAAACAAAATCCATAACTCAGCCGTATCGTAATACCACAACTCAGCCGTATTGTAATACAATAACTTAGCCATGAAATTATACCATAACTCAGCCGTATCGAAATGTTTGATGAGTTAGTCCCTGACTTATGTGATGGCTGACTTGTTCTTATGTTTATGTGTTGGCTGACTTTTTCTCAATTTGAATCTCAGAAGAAGTAGATATGTAGATGGGCGGGAAAAATCCCGCCGAAAATCCACAACAGTGCCGTTGAACAGTAAATGGCCCGGATTAAATGTTGCAAGTTTCATTTGAGCCTATATATACTTGTTATATGGCTCAAATGAATGTATCCAATTATCAAATAAAAATCAGAAAAGTCTTTGTTCTTCCCCTTATGCGCTTAATCTAACACATATTTGGGTGATTTCTCTCCGCAAGCGAATGATTGCCTAAACCGTCCGGAACCCGCCAAACTTCAAGAACTAAAGAAACACAGGGCGGACGGCCGGCCAGACGGACTCTCAACAGCCACGATGAATGAGAGGGAGAGGTTTCAGCAAAGGAGGTAATTTCCTTGTTTCCTGATTTTATTTGAATCTTTTTTGCCCTTTAAGTCTCATTAAGTTGATCGATAATTCCATTTTACATTTAGTTGGAGGACATATAGCTTGCTCTTCTTGCTGTACTAAATTGAGGTACATATGCCCTTCCTCCACTTTGCAACATGGAGAACAAAATATGTTGGGACGGACGGCCGTGAAAATGTCTTCAAGAGTTGAAGAAGAAAATAGATTGGGACGGACGGCCGGCCAAGGACCAAACTTTAAGAATTGAAGAAGAAATTGGCTGGGTTATAATGTAATGGCTTATGTATATGTGTTGTAAGAAGGAAGATATTATAAATTTAATTGGCTGGGTTATAATGTAATGGCTGATTTATTCTTATCATTAAGTAATTATGTAATGGCTGATCTATAATGCACTATTTTTATAACTGTTCCTTCGCAACTCTTCGTTGTCCCGTGCCTATTACCAATAGGAATATCGACGATAAGTCAGCCGTAACATTTCATAAGTCAGCCGAAACATTTCTGAATTTAGCCGAAACATTTCATAAGTCAGCCGTAAACAAAATCCATAATTCAGCCGTAACATTTCATAAGTCAGTCGTAACATTTCAAAATTTAGGCGAAACATTGCATAAATCAGCCATCACATACACATAAGTCTGCCATAACTTAAACATAAAATTTCCATCATATTATGTCCCCTCAACGACCAGAAGCTTTGGCTGTCTGATTGAGGAATGACCTACATTCTTAACATACCAAAGCGCTGCTACTGCTGCCCGCTCAACTGCGATATTCTTATTGTGATGTGGATCCCCGAAACACTCCAAAACCGTTATCCGAGAATCCGCCTTGATTTCAACCGTAACTTTAATTGCAAATCTGAACAAGAATACAAAAAGCCAGGTTCATGCTACGAGATTACGAACCAGAAAGGTGTAAGAGAACCGCAGAGATTATGTCTCCTTACAGTCTCATATGGGAAGGACCCTCGTCATCGCTGCACTCATACACAGGTGATTTCCAATGCCTTACCCCACATAACTTATACAACTGTGATTTGGCTGTCATTCTTTCACTCTCTTCTAAACACATACATATGAACAACAGTAACAAAATGTCAATTGATGAAAACTAAACACAAAACACTGAGAGACAGTTGACAGCTTTTAGATTACTTAAAGTTTAAAGAGAAGACTCAATCATATTCTTATTCCATATAACCATATCTTTCACAATACCTAGAAACAAATCCTAAGGTAAATAAGTAACATGTGAAGAAAAAGAAACAGGTACCTTCATTAGTGGGCTCTGTTCTGGTTCTTCTTATGAAAGAGGAAGAAGATGTGGAGATTGATGAGGGATCTAGAGGAGGAATATACTCAGCCGTGTGGAGATTGATGTGGGGATTCATTTTTGGACGTAGAATCAAGCATGTTGTGCAACTGCAAATATTCCGGCAGAATGGGCATTTCTGGGCAAAGTACAGTGAAGGAAGTGAATACCAAGAGTAGAGGCATGGAATGCAATAACGCTTCATATGGCAAGTCTGACAGCTCACAAGACGCCCTTTATCGTTCTGATGACACTGATGACATATGTTGAAGTCCCCCATGGCAAAAGGCGATCGGAGCTTAGCTAGGGTTTTCCGGGAGGTAAGAGATGGAGTTCGCTGGGGATATTGAAATTAATAAAATGTTGGATTATAAGATAGTATTTAAATTTAGCATAAGTTAGGCATCACAAAAAAATATATCAGCCGTCATACATATTTCTGATTCATAACTCAGTCGTGTCATTTAGATAACTCAGCCGTGTCATTTAGATTACTCAGTCATTCCCTAAAACCATTTATATAAGATTTAAGACTTACAAAATTATAATTCAGCTCATTTTATTAATATAAAATGAATATAAATAAACTGAATGTGCATAGTTTCTTCAATTTATACAACTGAAGATATGTGTATGAAATCAAAAATGTAATCTAACTTGATCTTGAGATATAAGTTGTCTTACAAGTACTTCAAACATTACATATAGATAATTAAGACCCAAAATCATATACAATAAACCATAAACAATTTTTTCGATTGAATGTGTATAATTTGATTCAGTTGAGTCTCTAAATCATATACTTTTTAAATGTTATACATTAAACCCTAAACCATGATCCCTAAACCCTAAACCCTAAATCCATAACTCAGCCGTGAAGTTCTTATAACTCAACCGTAATATTTTAAGTTGCGACGTTTCGTCTTCCTCTCTCTCCCTATTGCGACGTTTCGTCTTCCAAAACCAATTTTAAGTTGCGACGTTTCGACAAAACCAATGAATTAAAGACAACATGCAAGCATTCAATGAACACTTCCCAAAAATGGTTTAAACGGATATGAATAAAGGATACTAATCGTCGTCTATATATATATATATCCATTGGTAGATCATATCATCTCTACTTCCAATATCATCTTCTATACTATTAAGTGTTCACGAAACATGGCGTGGTTTTGGTTTGCTCTGCTTCTTCCTATTTTGGCAATAATTCTGTTCAAACAGAGATTTTCTACCAAACCAACAATATCTCTCAACTCGTTGCCTAATGATATCCTCGAAGAGATATGTGCACTTGTTAGATCTTCTTCCATTTCCGACATCGATAATCTCTATTTTGTGTCAAAGGCTTTCAGAAATTGTTGCAACAAAAGATGGGTTGTAGAAAGAGTTACACTTCGTGACGTTCCATTCCTGCCATGGTTTCCTCAAACTTACGAAACATTTTACAAGTTTTTGGATAGGTGCTTAAGGAATGGAAACCCTGAGGCTCTATACCGGAAATGTGTGTACAACTTTTTGACATAGGTTTACAAGTGGGTTTTCTACATGATGAAGAAGGAGATAAAGGTAGGGCATGTTTGGCTAAAGCTGCAAAGAAAGGAAATGAAAAAGCTTGTTATGTATATGGAATGATTTGCATTGCAGAAGGAGCAACGAAAGATGAAGGTCTAAAAGTCTTGTCTTCGTTATTCAAGCCTATGCTATCAACGACAATGGAGGAGATGGAGAAACTTGGGAAAAAAGTTTGTGATGAAATTTGGTGGAATGGAAGGCGGAGGATGAAAGAGCTCAAAGATAGTTACACTTATGGAGGTTGCAGTTGCAATGGTGCAACGAAGAAGTTCTTAAAGAGCGATTGTGGTTGGAATGGTTATGCTATGTATTTAGACATAAGTACTTCTTCTGCTTCATTTTGTGAGATTTGTTTTTGGGATTATGAAATAGGTTTGTTTTTAGAAAATGTATAAGGATAATGTGGATGTGATTTAATTCTTCTTTTTATTTATTAATGTCAAAGGCGGCTTTTCCCGTCGTTAGATTCCGAGTTCATGAATCCGTTTGATTCCGAAATATTGTTTTGTGTTTGTTTATTTAAACTCAGCAGTAATGTAAACAAAATCCATAACTCAGCCGTTACGTGAAGTAAACAAAACCCATAAGTCAGCCGTGACACGACGTTTCGTGTTTTTTATTATGGGGCCCAACATCCGTAACTCAGCCATAATAATCCATCCATAACTCAGCCGTATCGCGACGTTTCGTCTTTCTATACCATAACTCAGCCGTGTCGCGACGTTTCGTCTGTCTATTTTGGGCGGGAAAAATACCGCCAAAAAATCATAACACAGCCATCATAATGAATCGACAACTTAGCCGTGATGTAAACAAAATCCATAACTCAGCCGTAATGTAAACAAACTCCATAACTCAGCCGTAATGTAAACAAAATAGGACTCAGCCATCAAAATGAATCCACAACTCAGCCATCAAAATGAATCCACAACTTAGCCGTAATCCATAACTCAGCCATCAAAATGAATCCACAACTTAGCCATCAAAATCCCGCAAAAAATCTATAACTCAGCCATAACATACAACAGTAAATGTTAAAGTTGAACAGTACATGTTGCAAGTTGACTGGATTTACTGTTGCAAGTTGACCGGATTAAATGTTGAACAGTACATGACCCGGATTAAATGTTGCAAGTTTCATTTGAGCCTATATATACTTGTTATATGGCTCATACTTGTATGTATCGAAATAAAAGTCTTTGTTCTTTTTTTTGGGTTTGTGATTTGGAGTATTCGGTTTTCAAAAAGATTTTGAAAATTTTATTTTAAACTTGTTATGATTAAATCGTTATAAGTGTGGTTTCCATTCCCCTTATGCGCTTAATCTAACACATATTTGGGTGATTTCTCTTGCAAGCGAATGATTGTCTCAATCATGGTGTTAAGGAAATATGTTGGGACGGCCGGCTATGAACTGTGCAGGACAGTAGCACAGTTTGGGGCAGCAAGAAGAGCAAGCTATATGTCCCTTGTCACACAGGATCCCGGATAACCCGGTCGTGCAAACGGATTACCACGCGGGTTATCTCTTCGACCCGGTCCCGCGTCCTGTCTGTCCCGTCCTGCGGAGGACTATCCTCCAAGAATGTTTACTGAAGGACAGACAACTTTACTTAATAGGACCGTGGGGAGAGAGTATCAATTTAATTGGGTGGGTTATAATGTAAGAGGGAAGAGATTGTCAATTTAATTGGCTGGGTTATAATGTAATGGATGATTTATATGCGTTGTAAGAAGGAAGAGATTATAAATGTAATTGGCTGGGTTATATAATGTAATGGCAGATTAATAATGATTAAGTAATTCTGTAATGGCTGATTTATTATGCAATGGCTGATTTATGGTGACGTTTAATCATAACTCAGACGTGGAATAATGTGGATGTGATTTCTTTCTTCATTTTATTAATGTTTTTGGTTTAAAATGTACAACACGAAAAACATAACTCAGCCGTCGAGTATAATAACTCACCCTTGATTAACATAACTCAGTCGTCAAGCATAATAATGGAGGCAACGACAAGAGGAAGACTCCCAGAGGAGCTACTGACTATGATACTCACCGGTATAGCTCTGAAAACCCTGGCGAGATTCAAATGCGTCTCCAAACCATGGAAAGCCCTAATCGAATCTCCCTACTTCCGCCGTCTCTTTGTCTCTCTCCACATGGACTTATCTACCTGGTCACTCATGGTCCCTAACGCACATCTCGAATTCGGTTTCCATGGTTGCGAGTTATGGAACATTTCCAACTCTCCAGGTTCTTATCTCACCCCATATCCCACGAATCTCCCTACTTTCTATCCCATGAATCTCCCTACTTTCTATCGAGCTTCTTCTAATGGATTGGTTTTGGTCGACATTGGTCGCGATTCTCTCAAATCCTTTGTTGGTAATTCGGGTTTACAAAACTGGGTCGAGATCCCTCACCCTCCTCAGCCATGTAAGTTCACTGCTTTGGTAACCCCTGTTGAGGAACACGGTCAAGCCTCGATATTTAAGGTGGTTAGGACTTGTGAGACTAGTGCTAGTGATAGCAATGAGTGGAGAGTTTGTGTGTATTTGTCTGACTCGGGTGTATGGAGTCATTGGTTTTGTGTTTGTTTATTTAAGCTTAGCCGTAATGTAAACAAAATCCATAACTCAGCCGTAATGTAAACAAAATCCATAACTCAGCTGTATTGTAATACCATAACTCAACCGTGTATGTATTGGGTTTAACCATAACTCAGCCGTCTTAAGCATGACTCAGCAACCGTAATACAACAAAAATTTAAAGCCATAACTCCGCTGTAATACTACACCCAAAACTTTATACAAACTTTCTACATTGGACAAGTTCTTGCATTATGTCCAACCTGTTTACAACGAGAACATGTGCGGTTAGCTGCAATCTAGCATCGTCTCTCGGTAACTCAGCCATAATAATAAATCCATAAGTCAGCTGTATTGTGACGTTTCGTCTATCTATACCATAACTCAGCCGTGTCACGACGTTTCATGTTTCTATTTTGGGGCCCAAAATCCGTATCTCAGCCATCATAATGAATCCATAACTCAGCCGTATCGTGAAGTTTTGTCTTTCTATACCATAACTTAGCCGTGTCAAGACGTTTCGTGTTTCTATATTGGGCGGGAAAAATCCCGCCAAAAATCCTGAATCTATGTATTTAATGCGCTGATTAGACAGTGACCTATACACTCGCCGAAGAGCCGCTACACCTAGCGTAGGTGTGCAGTGACCTATACACTCGCCCAAGAGCCGCTACACCTACCGTAGGTGTGCAGTGACCTATACACTCGCCGAAGAGCCGCCCAATCAAATTAGGTGTGAAAATCGACGAAATGTAAACAATCGTAATTCAAATTGGGCATGAATCCATAACTCAGCCGTAATGTAAACAAAATCTATAACTCAGCCGTAATGTAAACAAAATGCATAACTCAGCCGTAATACAACAAAAAATCCACAACATTGCCGTTGAATAGTAAATGACCCGGATTAAATGTTGCAAGTTTCATTTGAGCCTATATATACTTGTTATATGGCTCATACTTGTAAGTATCCAATTATCAAATAAAAATCAGAAAAGTCTTTGTTCTTCTTTTCTGGATTTGTGATTTGGAGTATTCGGTTTTGAAAAAGTTATTGAAACTCTTATTTTAAACTTGTTATGATTAAATCGTTAGAAGTGTGGTTTCCATTCCCCTTATGCGCTTAATCTAACACATATTTGGGTGATTTCTCTTGCAAGCGAGTGATTGTGGGTTGTCATGGTGTTAAATCCCTCAAGTTCTCACCACCAGTCGGGGGTCACATCTTTTGTACCTAGCTGCTGCGAGATTCAATATTATGATGAAAATGTAGAAAATTTTCAGAGTTCTGTTGGATCACAATGTAGAAAATTTGGTAAAAGCATTGGATGGATTGCATCTAAGAGATGGCTGATTTATATGCGTTTTAATTGTATGGTTTTTTCAAAACATCCATTAGCTTTTTTGTAAACATACTTTCATCCTCTTTACTTTCTTCCTCGAGATCAACCTCGCTCTTGGATGCCACGAATGGTGTGTCTTCTCCATCCGAAAATGGAGAATCACTAACCGCAATGATATCAGAATCATCAGACCAAGACTCAAGATCTTCTTGCACAACCTTCACATTTACTAGTAGCTCCTTTTTAGGGACGATTGTGGATTCCTTTGGAGTAGCCAGAACTGGAGGATCCAAATCAGACGGCTCATTCTAAGTAGGAATAGGTTATAAATGTAAATGGCTGGGTTATAATGTAATGGTTGATTTATAATGATTAAGTAATTTTGTAATAGCTGATTTATAATGCACTGGCTGATTTATGCAATTTTACGGCTGGCTTATGTAATGTTACGGCTGAATTATGCGATGTTACGATTCAGTTTCTTTAGAACCCTTAATCAAATTGGGCGTGAATATCGATGAACATGTAAACAATCGTAATTCAAATTGGGCATGAATCCATAACTCAGCCGTAATGTAAACAAAATCCATAACTCAGCCGCCGTAATACAACAAAAATTTAAAGCCATAACTCCGCCGTAATACTACACCCAAAACTTTATAAAAACTTTCTACATTGGACAAGTTCTTGCATTATGTCCAACCTGTTTACAACGAGAACATGTGTGGTTAGCTGCGATCTAGCATCGTCTCTCCGTAACTCAGCCATAGTAATGAATCCATAAGTCAGCCGTATTGTGACGTTTCGTCTATCTATACCATAACTCTGCCGTGTCACGACGTTTCGTGTTTCTATTTTGGGGAACAAAATCCGTAACTCAGCCATCATAATGAATCCATAACTCAGCCGTATCGGGAAGTTTTGTCTTTCTATACCATAACTCAGCCGTGTCAAGACGTTTCGTGTATCTATATTGGGCGGGAAGAATCCCGCCAAAAATCCCGAATCTATGTATTTAATGCGCTGATTAGACAGTGACCTATAACTGGGCGAAGAGCTGCTACACCTAGCGTAGGTGTGCAGTGACCTATACACTCGCCGAAGAGCCGCCCAAATTCCTGCCCAAATGTCGTAAAAGTACAAAGTGAAAAAACAAACTAAAACCCATCAAAAATCTCAATTTGTTTTGTTAATCGGGTTGTTAACTATCAAATAATATGGATTTGGGGAGGGGAATACCTAGAAGGTGTGGATGTGGGTCGGTAACAATTGTGCTAATGTCTAAGACAAAATCAAACCTGGGACGAAAGTTTTATCGTTGCGCCATGGGATTTGGGCCAAATCACATATTTAAGTGGGTCGACGAAGCTCACGATGAAGAATTGGAGATTATCTCTGAGAGGCATACGACTATGTCCGACGAAATTAGTGAACTTAAGGAGGACATCGCCGATATGAAGGCTGACATAAAGGAGATAGTGCAGATGCTGCAGTTTATGCTTCCTAAGTAGGAATACGTTATAAATGTAATTGGCTGAGTTATAATGTAATGGCTGATTTATAATGCACTGGCTGATTTATGCAATTTGTTGTATTACGGCTTATTTACGGCTGACTTACGAAATGTTACGACTGACTTATGCAATTTGATTAACAATTTAGTTTCTTCAGAACCGTTAATCAAATTGGGCGTGAATATAGACGAAATGTAAACAATCGTAATTCAAATTGGGCATGAATCCATAACTCAGTCGTAATGTAGACAAAATCCATAACTCAGCCATAATAATGAATCCACAACTAAGCCGTAATGTAAACAAAATCCATAACTCAGCCGTATCGTAATACCATAACTCAGCGTTGATTAACATACAACAGTAAGTGTTGCAAGTTGACAGTGTCGTTGAATAGTAAATGACCCGGAATAAATGTTGCAAGTTTCATTTGAGCCTATATATACTTGTTATATGGCTCACACTTGTATGTGTCCAATTATGGAATAAAAATCAGAAAAGTCTTTGTTCTTCTTTTCTGGTTTGTGATTTGGAGTATTCGGTTTTCATAAAGTTTGTGAATTTTTTTTTTAAACTTGTTATGATTAAATCGTTATAAGTGTGGTTTCCATTCCCCCTATGCGCTTAATCTAACACATATTTGGGTGATTTCTCTTGCAAGCGAAAGATTGTGGGTTGTCATGGTGTTCAATCCCACAAGTTCTCACCACCAATCGGGGTGATTTCTCTGGCAAGCGAATGAGTGCCTCCACTCAGCCGTTAAGTCAAGAAGAAGTTGAGGAACTGAAGGAGGAATTGGGTGGGTTATAATGTAATGGCTGATTTATATGCGTTCTAAGTAGGAATAGGTTATAAATGTAAGTGTGGTTTCCATTCCCCTTGTGCGCTTAATCTAACACATATTTAGGTGATTTCTCTTTTGCAGCGAATGATTGCCTCAAAATCATGTGTTAAATCCCACATGTTCTCATACATGGTTGAAGTTACACTGGAAGCCATTGGACAAGATAATTTTTCACCACCCGAAGAATTGAAGAAGGAATTAACTGGGTTAAAGAATTGAAGAACATAAAGGGTACAATTGATGTGACACTATCGTTTTCAGACATGATGGAGATTTGTTGTTCCATGTCACATCTTTTGGACCTAGCTGCTGTGAGATTCAATATGATGATGAAAATGTAGAAAAATTTTCAGAGTTCTTTTGGATCACAATGTAGAAAATTTGGTGTAATGGCTGACTTATAATGGGTTATAATGTAATGGCTGATTTATAATGGGTTATAATGTAATGGCTATTTTATGATGTTACGGCTGACTTATGCAATGTTACGATTCAGTTTCTTCAAATTGGGCGTGTATCCATAACTCCGTCGTAATGTAAACAAAATCCATAACTCAGCCGTAATACAACAAAACATTAAAGTCATAACTCCGCCGTAATTCATCACCCAAAAATTTAATACAAACTTTCTACATTGGACAAGTTGTTGCATTATGTCCAACCTGTTTACAAAGAGAACATGTGTGTTCTTTCCTAGGACGTTTTTTCTCAAGTGCAGCTTCTAGAGCAGATTTCATCCTACCTTTCTTAGGCCTTCCTGGTGGTTGACGAACAACCGGGGGAAAGCACGGTTGGTTAGCTACGTTATCTGGAACTTGGAGCGCTGAATCTTTCGGCATGATCAACTCAGCGTATGCGTTTACTAAATAATTGTTGTGGTAGTAAGGACTGCACAGGGATATACGACATTTACCCATGTACTCGGCAGCTGCGATTGCATGCACACATGGTAATTTCTCTCTTTCGAAACGCCGGCATGTGCATGTTTTTCTGTCCAAATTCACAACATGCAAAGAATCACCAGAAGATCCATATATAACTTCAGTGTGATAATCATCAATCCTTTGTGCCGTCATAAGTCTGGCTGCAGTAACGCGACCCTATTATAAATACAGAATAAAAAAATGTTATGGTTGACTTAGGAAATGTTACGGCTGACTTATGCAATGTTACGGCTGACTTATCAAATGTTACGGCTGACTTATGAAATGTTACGGCTCACTTATGAAATGTTACGGCTAACTTATGCAATCTTGCGGCTGACTTATTCAATGTTGCAGCTGACTTACATGTAGTTGTTTCTCGACACCAAGCGAAAGCGTGGTTAGCTGTGATCTAGCATCCTCTCTCCGTTCAACAAACAACCTGGTCATCATAACCCGTATCGATTCTAATTGTCGAACAATGTTAAGACTTATAGCATTTGACAGTGCATGGTTCATTGATTCCGCTATGTTCGTAGTCATCAAATTGTACCTTTCGCCCGGGAAATGAACACGCGCCCACAGTCGGACATCAGCTCTTTCGAGGTAGGCATGGAGTTGAGGATTAATCGCTTGAATCTCCTTGTATATCGCAGTAAAATCAGCAGTCCTACAACATCTTACCGCTTTCTTCACCAGATGAAAGACATCTTTTCCGTGGTAGCTTCCCAAAATGTTCTTATATAAATGATAAGTGCAAATTCCTCGAGAAGCCAACGAATACACATTCCTAATTGCTTTCCCTATCGAGTGATGCCTATCCGAGATTATCGCAAGACTCTTATCGTCAGGAATCACAAGTTTTAGCTGCATAAAAAACCAGTGCCACGAATCGTCATTTTCAGTGTCAACCACACCGAAGGCAATTGGGAAAATCTGAAAGTTACCATCCTGGGCTAGTGCTGTGAGAAGCGTCCCTTTGTATTTACCCTTAAGAAACGTACCGTCGACGACGACAACTTTGCGCATGAAAGGAAACTCATTTACGCTCGCACCAAATGCAAGGAACACATACATGAATCTTCCAAACTCATCGATTTGAAGACGCGTAATTGTACCCGGATTTGCCCTTCTTATCTTGTATAAGTAAGAAGACAAGTCTTCAAACCCACTCTCAGGAGTTCCCATCTCGATTTCCCTTGCAAATCTTAGCGTTCTATGTGATTTCCCATAATCCATCTGACCACATGGAAAATGATACAAATAAGTCAGCCGCATCGTAACAATAAGTCAGCCGAAACGTACTAGTAGCTCAACCGTTAAGTTTAAATAACTCAGCCGTTATGTTTATAATATAACTCAGCCGTCGAGATTAAATAACTCAGCCGTCTCGTTTATATAACTCAACCATTAAGTTTATAATATAACTCAGCTGTAATATAACTATAAATCAGCCGCATCCTAAAATTAAGTCAGCCGCAACGTACTAATAATTACCTTTACACCAAATTGCTTCTGGATAGATATTCCAACACTCCTAGGTCGAACTGACGGACCAACGTCGCCGAGAAAGTCCTTGTACAACTCTCCTAAAATAGCCGCTGTTGCTTTTCGAGATCGACCAGAACGCTCAGTTACGGAACAAGTATGATCTGAATCGTAAATACGAACATAGAATGCCGGGGGATCCCCTAGTGTAGTAGCACAAACTCTCCATAGACATCCACCAACCCAACACTTAACAACGAGTGTATCCGAATCGGATACGTCTACATCAAAATCAAATCGATCCCTCACCGTAAGAAGTTTCAGTCGTTTTCTGAAAATCAGCTTTACTCTCGTATCGTTGCCCTACCGAGAGGTTTAGGGAAGACATATCTAACCTTGGAACCTCCGGATTCCCTTTGGATCCGCTCGTCCACAAGTTATGATGTCTCTTCTTAGGAGGTAGTGTCGGTGAATCTTCGTCTTCGTATAAACTGAAGTTATCATCTTGAGATGATTCACCATCCGAGTCGTCGAACATATCAAATCGGCTGTCAAATTCATCATCTTCTTCGTCTTGTTCGCCTACTTCATTTTCTTCGACTACTTCATTTTCTTCGCCTACTTCATCTTCTTCGCCTACTTCATCTTCTTCTACTTCATCCTCCAAATTGAAAGCATCATAACTCCCACCGTAATCTTCGCATCTAGATTCAACTTCTGAGCTATAAGTGAATAAACTTTTATTATTCTGTCTCGCTCCGTCATTCCGACTAATTTCATTCTCCGTAATCTCCACACAAAGACGTAAGTGTTCAATTTTTCTGAAGCTTAAAAAAACTTGCAACTATCGAGTATTGGAGAGGTAAACAGGTGGAGTATCGTGCGCCATTGTTTTCAAAGCTTTATTCGAGAACATGTAGCTCAGTTGAATTTGATGGCTCGACTCCTTCAATCCGTAATCATCGAGTACTATCTTCCCAAGTTCGTCTAGTGTTGTTTTCTCATCTATATGCACAACTCTACACCCTCTACCGCCGGCGTTGAATACATATCTGTGTTTCTTAACCCAGTTACCGGAAACAATAATTACCTGATCCATAAGATCTCTGATGAATGAAAATAATGAAAAAGGTAGATGAAGAAGAATAAGATGAAGATCGTAGATGAAGAACCCTAATTTGTAAGAGCTGATGACATGGAAAATAAGAGCTGATGACATGGAAAATCGAAACTGATGACATGGAATATCGGTAAATCAGCCGCCAAACAAACACATAACTCAGTCATTAATAAATCAGCCATCAAGTATAATGTAAGTCCGCCGCAACGTGATAGTATTTCAGTAATTAATCTTTCGATACTAAATCAGCCGTAATAAGGCTAGGAAATATTAAGTCAGCCGCAATGTCAAATAAATAAGCCGTCAAATGAATGCTATTCTAGTAATTAATCTTTCGCTAATAAGTCAGCCGTAATCAGGTTGAGTTATTGTTAACCCAGCCAATTACGGCTGATTAACGTAATTCAACGGTAACTACCTCTCATAAGTCAGCCAACCGGAGAACATAACTCAACCGTCTCTTATCTTAAACTCAGCCAATTTTCCACAAATCAGCCCGTCGTTGTATAACTCAGCCGTAACGTGTGTTCATTAGTCAGCCGTTATCTCATAAGTCAACCAGATTTCTGTAAATCAGCCGTAACTAACGGCTGATTTATTTTCGTAAGTCAGCCAAATTATGTTTGTAATTACTATCATCTCATAAGTCAGCCGCCTTTTTTAACTTAGCTGCAACGTAACCATAAATCAGCCGCAACATAACCATAACTCAGCCGTAGCGCTTTACGGCTGAGTTCATTAACACTCGTCAGCGATTTCCTACGTGGTTGCTTACGTGGCTATGACATTTTTGTAATTACGTTTTTTGTCACAACGTAACAAAATGGCACGCTGGGTATTAAAAAAATGTCAGTAATAAAAAAAAGTTTTATATGGTTCTAGTCATATTACTTAATATATGTGGGAATTGAGCAAAGTACCCTAATTTTTTTCTTATTTACTACTTTTTGTACTACAGAAGTAGTAATTTAGTATATTTCTGTTTTCGAGAGATATATAATCAACTTTGACATGATAAAGTATACTAGAAAATGTTTATAGCTAGGGTATTTTTAGTCTCAAAATAAATAAGCAATTAATCGAAATTTTATTAATGTCTTTTTTATGTAAGTTTAGATCCCATGTAAGATTCCCCATGTTCGTCAAACATTTCCTTTTTACAGTACATTAATATTTTAATGTTCGTTAAAGTCTAACATAAGTTTATTATTATTAATATACAACATGATACTATGATAGTGCCAAAAACGTATTTTTATTTCTTGTTTCTGTGGTGCAAGAAAATATTCATTATTTTTTCTTTCCAACAAGAAAGTAGTCAAATTTTTCTTCATCGTTAATATTTATATTATTTTTGTCAATATATATATATATATATATATATATATATATATTTCAAAATTATATACAATATTTTGTTTATTTCTTATATAGTGTTTGGTTGATTCTTGAAGGTGGGCCGCAATCGCTACTAGTCAGGACCGGCTCTGGGCAGTGGCAAGTGGGGCTTACGCCTGGGATCCACCCAATTTTTTAAAAAATTTTTAAAGAATAAAAGGCTCCAAATTTTAAAAAAATAAATTTATATTGCATAAAAGGCCCTAAATTTAAATATGTATATTAAAAGAGTCCAAATTTTGTTTTTTTACCTAGGGCCCACCAGAAGTTAAGACGGGACTGCTACTAGTTTGGTTGGACGAACTGACAACGAAATTAAAAATTATTGGAACACAAACTCAAGAAGGTTTAAAGCAAAAAGTTCTCGATTCAACCACTCACAAACCTATCAATTTAACCTATCAAACCGGTCTCGAACCAAAAACTCATAAACCAGTCTATTCATCATCCGGTCCCGCTAGAAAAAAACCGGGTCGTAAGCAAATACGCGGTCGATTTAAACCGGGATATACTAACAGGAATCATCATTGGAAACACCAAAATTATCGTCGAGGATTCACAAAACTCTGGCGAAGTCGATTCGCCGATGTCGACATTGGTTAACAAACCGTTTATGATCAAACCAATTCATTACACTGCGTCAACACCTTCAGGTTTCTCAGACAATTGTTCACTCTCCGATAATTTAACTGATTTGTTGAGTAACGAAGAGATTTCAGACATGTATACTATAACATCCGCAAACCAAATTTTCGACAGTTTTGATATATGTCGAGTAAATCGTTGATAAGTTATGCAATACTTATCGGAATGAGGTAAAACCAATTTCATTGGAAAGCTAACTCAATTTCTTAAATTGTATCATAAAGTCAATGAATTTTGGGAATCGTGTCGATTTGTGGATGGCGAGTGGTAATCTCGAATGGTGTTGACCGGAATTGGGTCAAAATTTGCCTATGGTAGACGGCTAGTGAGATCTAAGTGATGGTATTACGTGTGGATGATCAGGTTGGATCGAGAGTATGGTTTGAGATAGATGGCGGATATCCTGTATTTTGGTCATAGAGAGCAGTGTGATAGGATTCGAGGGCGAATCCAGTGATAGTGGGGGAGAATTGTAACATCCACAAACCAAATTTTCGACAGTTTTGATATATGTGGAGTAAATCGTTCATTAGTTTTGCAATACTTATCGGAATGAGGTAAAACCAATTTCATTGGAAAGCTAACTCAATTTCTTAAATTGTATTAAAAATGCAAAGGAATTGAATTTCGGGAATCGTGTCGATCGACACGTAAAGTATGTCGATCGACACCACTGTCGGCAAGTTCGGTTTTGAGAGCGACTTGTGGAAAATTGTGGACGAAACTTTTATTTAAATCCCCTTTCGCGTTTGCAGAGGCCAGAGGCAAAAGATTAGAGGTTTTGGGGGTTGAATTCGTGTGTTTTTGGGTATGAATTCCTGAGTTCTTGAGAGTTTTGGTGTTTGATTGATGAGAAATCCGTTTTTGGGAGATGAGGTTCCGTTTCGTTCGGTGTAAGGAACAAACGGACGGGAATATCAACTCGGTTTGAGCTGAAATTTTGTAGGTATGTTCTCCTTCCTCTTAGCTATGAGTGAGGCAAATCCGTTTGTGTTTTGGTTGAGTAAGCTAAGAGATATCGCCATTTTCGTGAAAGCGGTTTCTGCAGAATCGGATTTAGGATCAGTGAGATTGCGGGTAGTTTTGACGGAGATTCAGGGAGAGTTAGACCACGATTTATATGTAGTTGGAAAGCACTTTCTGTCTAGTTTCTGGATCTGTGTTCCGATCAAAATTCCGACGTAAAATCCGTTCACAGAGTTGTTTTTAGTGAATCGTGTCAATCCTGTTTCCAGTTCCGATTACCGAACTTACGGGCCTATTTTCCGTCGTTCTGTATGGACCCAGGAATCGATCTTGATATCATTGGAAAGCACCGAGGCTTATCTTTCCATAGACACCGAGTTCGGTTTATTCAGAGGTGATATCCGTTCTCTGTGTGCTTTCAAAGTCAGTGCGTCGGTTTCTGAAATCTTGTTTTCAGTTCCGATCAACGAGTTTGCGGGCCGTTTTCACGTCAAACCGCTTGGATTTAGGAGGCGTTATATACACCGTTGGAAAGCTCTCGGTGTCTAGTTTCCAGAGCCGTTTTCCGATCGTGATTTGGTGTAGTAAGTCGCGAGTTATCGGTCCCGTAGCAAGGTGAGTACGTGATCATGGTTAGTTGCGGGTAAATGAGTTTTTGTGTGTAAATCGTGAATTTGGTGTTGATTTGTTGTTCGATTAATGCTTGTTTGGGGCGTTTTTAGTGTTTAGATCAACGTGAGTATCGTGGATTGTGGTTGACTTTTCGGGGTTGACTTTTCGGGGTTGACTTTTGTGTTGACTTTTTGTGTTCAATGCGTTTTTGAGTGTTCTGTGCTGTGCTTTGGTGTTCCATTTACCCAATCATGTAGCCAGGTAGATGGGATGACCGTTTCTCTAAGTATTTATAAAATACTTATGCAACTCATTTGTTTTATGTGTTGCAGATAAAAGATTGTGTGATCGCGGAATCATGGTGTAGGAAGAGGATGATTAGGGAATTTATTGTGGTTGTTTTATTCTAGTAGAACTTGTTGGTTAGGTTGCTAGAATTGAATATTGTGTTTTCCGCTGTAATGTATAATTGTTAAATTAACTGTTGAGAATTAATAATTATGGGATTATTAATTCGAATTAAATAATAAAAAAAAAAATCGGGTCGTCACATTTTGGTATCAGAGCCCTTACGGTTCTAGGGCAGTAGAATTGTGTGAACTGAGACTATGTGGTTTAATTGTTTATTGGTGGTTAGACAATTAGTAGTCTTAGATCATCCTCTTCGGCCTTTAAAGAGATTCCGCGGTAAGTATTTTTGATTATTGTAACCTCTAGTGTGCCTAGTTTCTGTTCTGAGGAAATGAAGGAAAAATGGTAGATAGTGCTAGAGGTAGTGGTCGAGGCTGTGGTAGAGGCCGAGTTCATGGTCGGGAACCAGTGAGAAGGTCTTTCGATCGAGTTGTCGCGCGTGTTGCGCAGGGTGCTACACAAGAGCAAGTGGCGGATTTGCAGAAGCATCAAGTGGGATCGGTGAGCGAGATCAGTACGGGAATCAGCATGAATGCTGATAGTACCAGAATGGATGCCAGAGGAATGGTGCGGCGGCAGGCTCCGTTGTGGGTGTTGCTGCAAAAGGAGCCCAAGGTTCAGATGATCATCCGGCGCATAGGATAGCACTGATATTGGAGCGGTTACCAGGTACGGTGCCAGTGCATGCTCCAGTTGTGGCTCAGTGGTGGAGGTGTGGCAGGGGGCTGCGGTGTTGAGTTGCGTCTGACTTAATTAGAAACGATGGGTCAGATCCAGAGTTTGAGTACATAATTCTTTTCATGTGGTGTTGGACATGATGATGATGCTAGTGAGTGGTGCATTAGAGTGGTACGCAACTTCCGTTCGCTTAAATGTCTAGAGGATAATCGAGGGGAGTTGGTAGTCTATTACCTGAGTAGTGGTGCGCATTTATGGTTCAGAGGCATTAAGGCCAGGAGGCCTGGTGCAGTGAGGACCTGGAGCGAATTCTTAGTTGAGTTTAATGCTAAGTTATTTCCACATGAGGCATTGGATCGTCTTGAGACGAGGTATGGAGAGCTGGTTCAGGATAACCGGACATAACGTGAGTACGACGCAGAGTTTAGCATGTTGCTTGTGTATGGCGATCGTGGTATGGAGGACGAGTAGACACAAGTGAAGAGGTTCCTGCGGGGACTTTAGGCTGAGTTGAGGACACGGTGTAGAGTGTCAGAATTCACCGCGAGGGCGAAGCTGGTTGAGATGATTGCAGGTATTGGGGAGGACTTGAGAGGTCAGGCAGTTGCAGTGGTTCCAGCAGAGTGGATCTGGTTATGGCAAAGGCGGTAAGACGAGCAGGGCCAGATGAGGAGATAAGATGATGATTCGTGATTGAATCAGAGTGGTCGCGGATGCTTTGGGTATGGGAGCATGCACCACAAGTTAGAGAGTTATCCTAAGAAGGACAAGACTCGGGATTGTGCGAGTGTTTTGTCATCGCAGAGAGATGAGGCATATTAGGCAGATGTGTTTCAAGTTGCAGCATATGGTAGTGGCTGCGGTACAGCCGATGGTAACACAGCCTGGGACAAGGCAGGTGATGGCGTAACTGCAGTAGAGCAGCGATCGCGGAGGACCTGAGAGAGTAGGTCAAGGATTGAGCTGGTTTCTGTTATGTTCCAGTTTCAGAGTTTAGCTTTTGCTATATTGTTGTGGATGTTTGTATTTTCGTTTGGCGTAGAAACGATTAATACTATTTGAAATTTATAAGATGAGTATTTCTTATTTATTTTACGACTGGATAGTCGTGGTGTGGAGTTTGTGTTGAGTTTTTATGGAGAGTCTAAAACAAAATAGAAGTTTATGGGGATTGGGACTATCTATTTTTCGAGGGACTCTAGTGGAACACCCGGTGTGATGGGGCTGTTCAAGTTGACCAGAGGATTGGTCAGGATGCGAGGATATTTCGGATTAGGGGATATCATTTTTGGAAATTTATAAGATGGAATTCCTTATTTATTTTCCTGTGTTATTATAAGATGTGTGGTTCTTATAAGCATTGTGGTGTGGTTGACCAGTGCGGGTCATGTTTGGGATAATATTCCGGGTGGGGAATATCGAGATTAGCCAAGTGGGGCAGACCTTGTCATTGATGTTATAGACGTTTTAGAACTTATTACTCTAGGGACAGTAACGCTCCCGAGTAAATCAATAATGTTTTGGAGAGACAAGTGGGTCTTGGTGTAGTATGGATGGGATACTTACCGATGATGGGTGGGTCTCGGTGTAGTATGAATGGGATACTTACCAATGACGGGTGGGTCTTGGTGTAGTATGGATGGGATACTTACCGATGACGGGTGGGTCTCGGTGTAGTATGGATGGGATACTTACCGATGATGGGTGGGTCTCGGTGTAGTATGAATGGGATACTTACCAATGACGGGTGGGTCTTGGTGTAGTATGGATGGGATACTTACCGATGACGGGTGGGTCTCGGTGTAGTATGGATGGGATACTTACCGATGACGGGTGGGTCTCGGTGTAGTATGGATGGGGATACTTACCGATGACGGGTGGGTTTCGGTGTAGTATGGATGGGATGCTTACTTATCTGAGATGGGTGGGTCTCAATATAAGTATCAAGGGACGGGTGGGTCTCTTGCGGGGAGAGTGGTTTCCCTGCATTTCTTTTGGAGAGAGTGGTTCTCCGAATACTTATTTGAGACGGGTGGGTCTCAGAATAAGTCTAGAAGGGAAAAGTGGTTCCCTGAATACCATGAGTGGCATAGTGCGTAGGTTGTGAAGGGATGCGTCTTAAAGCAATAAATTTCTGCTACGTGCAAATAAACATATGATTAGTAAGGTGCTTCGAAGCTCATGGATGGATCTTTAAAGAGTTTTGTTGTGTTAGTGAAGTGTGATGTGGAAATATTAGTATCGGGTCAATATCAAGGAAGGTATTCCTAGATTCCAGATGTTTGTATACGTATGTGTTGATTACTCTAAGGAAGTATTTTCCTATATAGAGCCAGAGCTTGAGGGAGACGTCCTGGGAGTGGAGTGGCATCGGCATCGTTACCTCGAAGGAGACGTCCTGAGAGTGTGATGATGACGGTATAAGTATGAGTGATCAATATCTGACCGTGGCATAAAAATGAAACAGGATACGAACCTCTATGATATTTCTTTTTCGTTCGGTTCCGCCGAATTGGGATTAACAGGTGCAGCGTCCTTGGTTGTGCATGTTCTTGTTTGATTGTTGCACAATCGATCGATCCAATTTGAGTCTACAGTTGTTCGTACATGTTCTTGTTTGATTGTTGTGCGATCAGTTGGGCAGCCCTAGGAAGGGTTAATAAACGTTGCATTTGTATCTTTTAAGTCAGGAGCCTTGCGTATTTTGTTGTTTAAAGTAGTTTTCAGAATTTGTTGGGTGTTCTAGATGAGAGGTGGGCATAAAGTGGATCACTAGTGCCTATCTAAGTTCGTTGTTATAGCAGTTTTCAGACAAGTAGCGGAATGGCTACATATGAGGCTATATAAGGGAGACCTTGTAGGTTGTCACGAACCCAAGTGAGGGAGATGTGTGCTTTTGGAGCGAGTTTTGTTTAGGAAACGACAGAGATGGTCCGCGTCTTGAAACTGAACATGGAAAAGTTTCAAGATCGGCGAAAGAATTATGCCGATAAGAGAAGAAAAGAGTTGGAGTCCGCGGTCACAGATAAAGTATATATCCAGATGACCATGTCGCGAGGTTCTACCAGTTGAGTTCGGAGGCTCAGCTGAGTATGGGGTTTATGGGTCTGTCCCAGTAGTGGAACGAGTTGGACCGGTGACATGACGGTTAAAGTTGCCTTTGGTAGATGATTCGTGTGTCAAAGTTGAGGAAGTGCATATACACTTCAGAGAGGTTGCTGGCTAAGTGTCTAGTGGAACTTCAGCCAGTTTTACCAGTGGCAGTGAGACCTTTGAGGATTTTCAAGAGGAGAATTAAGGGGATTCCTAAGAGGAAGTTTCTCTAATGGGAATTTTTATGGTTTGTGTTGTTGCAGGAAAGGAGACTTGAGAGCCTGAGGCAAAGATGAAATCAAAACTAAGCAGGTAGTTTGACAGGAAGGTCGCGGCTTGAGTTTACTTTGATCTTTGTGGTTCCGGTATACTTGTTTAGGAGGTGAGGATTTCACCAGAGGGATGAGGATTTCTCGGTATACTTGTTTATGAGGTGAGGATTTCACCAGAGGGATGAGGATTTCCCGGTATACTTATTTAGGAGGTGAGGATTTCACCAGAGGGATGAGGATTTCCCGGTATACTTGTTTATGAGGTGAGGATTTTACCAGAGGGATGAGCATTTCCCGGTATACTTATTTAGGAGGTGAGGATTTCACCAGAGGGATGAGGATTTCCCGGTATACTTGTTTATGAGGTGAGGATTTCACCAGAGGGATGAGGATTTCCCGGTATACTTGTTTATGAGGTGAGGATTTCACCAGAGGGATGAGGTTTTCCCGGCATACTTATTTAGGAGGTGAGGATTTCACCAGAGGGATGAGGATTTCCTTGTATACTTGTTTATGAGGTGAGGATTTCACCAGAGGGATGAGGATTTCCCGGTATACTTGTTTAGGAGGTGAGGATTTCACCAGAGGGATGAGTATTTCCCAGATGGTTAGTAGGAGATGAGTATTTCTCCAGAGGGATGAGTATTTCCCAGAGGGTTAGTAGGAGATGAGTATTTCTCCAGAGGGATGAGTATTTCCTAGAAGGTTAGTAGGAGTTGAGTATTCTCCAGAGGGATGAGATGTTTCCCTGGGTGTTTATTAGGAGATGACGACTTCTTCAAAGGGATGAGGTGTTTCCCTGGGTGTTATTAGGAGATGGGGATTCTCCAGAGGGGTGATAATTTCCTGTATTCTATTTGGAATAAGGTTTTTCCCCGAATAAGTATAGAGAGATAAAGGTTTTCTCTCGAGAGGGATGGGTATTTTCCCGTGTAAGTTAGTCAAAGGATGTATTCCTAAGAGCTAGAAAATGGTGGGTGTTGAATCTAGGATTGACATTACGTTGGAACTTTGATTCAGATGACCTGGTAATGGATGTAGTGTCTTTGGTCGTACATGTTCTTGTTTGATTGTTGCACGATCAACTGGACACGATGTTCCCCGGGCACATTTGGTCAGGTTTTGGACGGAAGTGTTAACTTTAGTGAGATGGATTGTGAAAACCCGGAGATCGAGAGTGATGATCTTGGGTAGTATTGACCGGGTTAGGTCAGGAGTTAAGTCTATGATAGACGATTTGTGGATGGCGAGTGGTAATCTCGAATGGTGTTGACCGGAATTGGGTCAAAATTTGCCTATGGTAGACGGCTAGTGAGATCTAAGTGATGGTATTACGTGTGGATGATCAGGTTGGATCGAGAGTATGGTTTGAGATAGATGGCGGATATCCTGTATTTTGGTCATAGAGAGCAGTGTGATAGGATTCGAGGGCGAATCTAGTGATAGTGGGGGAGAATTGTAACATCCACAAACCAAATTTTCGACAGTTTTGATATATGTCGAGTAAATCGTTCATAAGTTTTGCAATACTTATCGGAATGAGGTAAAACCAATTTCATTGGAAATCTAACTCAATTTCTTAAATTGTATTAAAAATGCAAAGGAATTGAATTTTGGGAATCGTGTCGATCGACACGTCAAGTATGTCGATTGACACCACTGTCGGCAAGTTCGGTTTTGAGAGCGACTTGTGGAAAATTGTGGACGAAACTTTTATTTAAATCCCCTTTCGCGTTTGCAGAGGCCAGAGGCAAAAGATTAGAGGTTTTGGGGGTTGAATTCGTGTGTTTTTGGGTATGAATTCGTGAGTTCTTGAGAGTTTTGGTGTTTGATTGATGAGAAATCCGTTTTTGGGAGATGAGGTTCTGTTTCGTTCGGTGGAAGGAACAAACGGACGGGAATATCAGCTCGGTTTGAGCTGAAATTTTGTAGGTATGTTCTCCTTCCTCTTAGCTATGAGTGATATGGATTCACCGGAGTTATTGAAGATTCCCGTGACGGAGGTATTGAAGATTCACCGGAGTTTCTTGATTCTTGGAACGGAAGAAAATATGGATTTAGAGAATTTTGTGAGTTCGTTAGATTCCAAAGTTGGTGTGTTTTTCTAATGAGTCAAACTAAAACTAATCACACGTTGGTTTTCTTATTTTGTTCTCTTTCTTTGATAATTGAGTGTTTTGCCATAATAATGAGTTGTCGTCATGATTAATTAATAATAATAAATGCTTTTATATGATTACAGAAATTTGTTTACTTATACGGTGTAAGGACATGAAATTGATCATTTAGTTGCTTTACGAAAATGCATGATTTTTTGTTTGTTATTTATTTTAGAATACTCATTACCTTACAAATAAAATTAAACAATAAACATCAATATGTGCTAAAAAACAAATAGGATATCAAATTTAAGAGATGATTAATTTAAGAGAAACATTTTTAATGAAATATTACCATTTTTCGTTGAAGTTTTTCAATTTAACATATTTGTTTTACATCTTTTATGGAGGAGATGAGATATCTGGCTAACTATATGAATAATAGCGAATAACCAGCTAAATGCAGCGATATTATTCAAAAAGTGTTGTCCAAACAGAGGCACTATGCAACCAAAATCTAAGATATTTTTCCGCATGCATCTCTAGTTACTATGGTTTGTAATCTCAAAACTTACATGAAGTTGTTTATAATTTTAGTATAAAAACATGAATAAAATTTCCGTCTTGGTTCGTCAAAGACTGGGATTCGAATTGAAATTAACTAGTTGATGTCAGCCTTTTTTACACATGGCCGGGGCCATCAAAAACCCCTCGTACGTTGTAGCACAAAGGGTTATCGTATCCACAGAGAGGTTTGATTGATACACTAGGATTGCAATGATCCATTCTTAAGCTAGAGCGATGCTTTTTACAAGTAAACAAAAGATGGAACTATGAAACAAGTGAAAAGGATGGTTTTAATTTACATTGCTCTCTAAGAGACGAGAGTTAGACCATGGAAATTCTTATAGGCAATGAATCAAAGATTATCACAACTGTCAAAGTTCTATCACGCACCGTTCTAGAACTCAAACACGAAAGTATAACCAACTAACTGTCGTTACGAAGGCTATATATATTTAGACCCTCATGAATCATCGAATCTAAACACGCATTTAGCACGAGTTCGATATGTTCACAAAATCCCTAAGCCAAATATTCTTTGCGAATAGGTAACCTTGCCCATTTAGACTAGATTCAGGTTATTAATCCCACTGTCGTGGCTAACCAACAATCCTAAAATCAAGATTCTAGGTGATCAAGCTAGATTCAAGCATTGAGAACAGTCTAAACGAAGAACTAACGGATAACCTCAACAGATCTTCGATTTTATTGATTTCTCATCAAAACCCATGAAATCTCCATGTCCTAACAAGTAATTTACTCAGAAATAGATGAAGAAATCATAATAACTGAATAGAATTTCATAAAAGAGTTAGAGTTTAGAAGATACAAATGGTGTCACTAGGTGAAGAACATGAAGATCTCCCTCCAAGATCTTCAAAATCTCTCTCTCTCTCTCTCTCTAAGTCTCAAAACGAGAATAGATCTAGTTTTTACAAATTTTCTAGATATTTTACAAAGAAAACAAGTTTAAACTATTTATAGAAGTGCCAAAATTAGGTTTGCAGGTCCGCCGTCGATCGACATTAAAGTCCTGTCGATCGACACGAAGGCGTCTGTGGAAATATCTGAAAAACGCGTTGTTCTGGCTTCTTCAGGCTTCCTGTCGATCGACACAAATCCTTGTCGATCGACGGGAAACTCTCTGGAAAAACCTCTCCGGTAAAACGGCCATATCTCCTGAACCACCGATCGGAATGACCTCAAACCACTTCCATTGGAAAGATATCTCAAATACCTACAACTTTCATGAAGACCTCTGAAGCTAAATCCAAATGGAAACCGCTCTTCTAAGTCGATCTTTGAAGCACTTCGGATGGTTTCGGCACAAACGACTATTTTCCTGCAAAACACTACAAAAGACACACAAATACAAAATATACTATACAAAACCGACTTATATCATGGTTAAAAACGGGTAAAAACCATGATTTATCACTAGTACATTACGAACCAAGCTAACAACACTAACCAACATAATCTACAAACTGGGATACCTATTGCTCAGGCACTCATGCATAACTTCGATCTTTAAATCGTTGGTAATCCTTTATATATTATAGCCTTATAGGAGAAGCATATTGGGATTTTTTTGCTTAGGTGTCGTCACCTTTTTTTTTTTCATTACTTTTTACTTAAATTAATTAATATTACAACTACCTAAATACTTTACAATGACATAATCCCTACAACCAAACATCTTATCTTATATCTTATTATATAAAAGAGAGTCCGGTCGACGAGAGCGCGACACGTAAGCGAAATTGTAATTCACGAGATTGCGACATGTGTCTAAAATTGATCGGATGATGACAAATGGTAAAACTAATTTTAATTTAAACAAATCAAAATTAAAAATAGAAAACTTCTAATAGTCCAAATTAATAGAAAAAGGAAAATCCTAATAGTTAACAACTAATAGAAAAAGAGGAATTTTTTTAACAATATAAACTAACTAGGGAAAAAGAAAAATGGTAGCAGTCTAAACTTATTATAAAATTAACACAGGAAATAGAGAGAATATAAATTTCAATTAAGACAAATAAAAAGCCAAATCTTATTATATAAAAGAGATTATATAAATTTAAAAGTTTAAGATATGCATAGACAAGTAAAAGAAAAATTAAATATATATAAAAAATAGAGAAGATATAAACGGTAATGAAAATAAAGAGAATATAAACTATATAAAACCAAAAGTAGAGAGAATATAAATTTCAATTAAGAAAAAGAAAAGAAAAGAAAAGAATGATAAAACAAAAGAAGTTATATAAATTGAAAAACAAAATAATTAAACAAAATATATAAAAATTTCAATCTAAAATTTTAAGATATGGATAACCAAGCTAAAGAAAAAACAAACTTACATCTATAACAATATTCATAAAATAAGAAAATAAAAATCTTTGACCCATAACAGTATTAAAAATTATCAAGCATGTTCATAGTGTGCGACTACGAATCTCTATGAGAATCAAAACAATATTTCCATTAAAACAGTTACCGAATCTTTTTCTTCCTAAAAACAATATTTCCATATATACCATATAAATTTACTACAAAAACATAAATTAAAAAATAGCTATTTGATAATTCCATTAAAACAGTTACCGACTCTTTTTCTTCCTAACAACAATATTTCGATATATACCATAAAATTAAGCTACAATAACATAAATTAAAAAAATTAAAAATATAGCAATTTGATAACTCCATAAAAACAGTTACCGACTCCTTCTCTTCCTAAAAACAATATTTCCATATATACCATATAAATTTACTACAATTTCTGTTATTAATATTTTTTTAAAAGGAAATCCAAGAAAAAATAACAATTAACAACAAAGATAAGTTCATCCCATTACTTTTTTGAAAAGGAAATCTAAAAGTTCATATATTAATTCTAAAAAGGAAATTAACCGTCGCAACTATATAAACTATTTACCTCCGCATCTCAATTACCACAAGCAAGAAAAAGCAATCTATAGGTTTTTTAACCTCAAACTCTTCTAAACTTCAAAAAAAATTATTTACCTGTTTAAATGGCACCAAACACAACTCCCTCTCCTTCCACCCATGTTTTTCCACGCTTGGTTTTTGATGATCTCGAAAAAGAATTTTCTAATAAGGAAATTGTTTTCAGGATCATCCACTTTTGGGAAGTGCATCATCCTAAAAAAGGTGGCTTATTCATAGGTCTCGAATTGCTACTCTTCGATCAAAAGGTAATAAAAAATAAAACTCTTAAATAGATTTGGGGATACACGTTTGTTTGTCACTGATTTAGTTAGTTTACATATATTTGTGTTTAATATTTAACAGTTCGTTGTTCAAGCTTATTAAACAAGCTTATTAATATAGTATGTTTGTATGTTTGTATTAATATAACTTATTACTGCATGTTTGTTGAAGCTAATTCGTAACATCTATACTTTTATATGGTATAGAAGTCATCTATTTATTGATTATTTTCCCGGATGATGTCTTTCATGTAGTTAACCGTGATCCACGCATTCATTACGGCAACCCGAATCGGTTGTTATTAGAGAAAACTCAAACCCGGTGAAATCTGCAAAATCAAAAAAAATTTGGCTATTCACAACAAGATAAGCTATAGGGTGTCTTCTCACAAGTTTTTAATCCAATTCACCCAGCTAACAAAATTGGATGAGGTCGTCGATTATGACCACTTGATTGAAAGGCAAAAGTTTAGGATCCGTTCCTTTGCAGAATTTGAAGAAGTAGTCAACATGAACCAAGACCTATATGATAAATATTTTAAATACCGTAATAATTTTTTTGCTAATACCTTTTATTATAATATCACCATAAACTAACTTCAAACGTGCTTCTCCTTGATACTGTTGGAAAAATCATCCTTATCAACAATGAGAATTTCAACAATGGTAAACCTGATGACATAGGAAGTGGTTTCATTAAAGGCAAAATCGAAGTTCACCTACAACTAAGAAAGTAAGCAAACTTTCCCTTTCATTCTCATACCTTACAAATCAATTACATACCAATTTTTTTTCCAGTGGACCAGTTGTTCGGCTTACTCTTGGGACAATGTTGCACTCAGTTTCCACAAAAAAAACCGATGAAAAGTATCGACAAACCTGTCGTCCTCCTCGCGACTACTATGAATCCAATACTGTTAGAGGTTTGTAGAGTCAAATCTATAATTCGTTCGATTATTACATATGATATTGTAAACTTATTATAAACTTACTACCATATTAAAATTGCATGACGTAGATATGTTTTGTCTCTCCTCCACCTCTTCCACACGAATATTTTTTGATAACGATGTTGATTCAAGTATTGACTACTTGACATGGTATGTATGCTCACTTCCGTACAACGATATCAAGAATCCGAAACCGCATGGTCACGGATGCATCGGACAACGATATCAAGAATCCGAAACCGCATGGTCATAAACTTGCAACAAAAACTGATCATAAATAACGATAAAACGACTATTCATATAACAGGATGTGCAAGATTAACGTTACAGTTTGTGAAGAATGTGATCTTACACAATATTCATATGAAATTTATCGAGAAAAAATCTAGTGACGGTGATGGGATTAATATCTTTGGAGCAATGAATGTTTGGATCGACTAAGCAAATATATGTATGATCCCTATTTTTCCAAACGCATAAAACAAAATTTTTCTATATATTTTATGATTTCTTACGAGTTTTTTTCTTGATTCTATTTTCGATCTATAGGTTTTCGTATCCAGCTCTTCCGATCAAGTTAGTTTTCTCATTCTTATTTACTGTTTGAATGGTTTATATTTTTAGTCTTCTAAATATATTTTGAATTTCTATCTTAATATATAATATCAGTTTTGATTACTAACGATATACAAGTTCTTTCTCTGTGTGCAGCTTCGTCATTGTATCCGGTACATAAATTATGTTTCTATGCATTTATTATTATAAATTTTTGTTTTCTATGCACAAAATGGATCTGTTTTTAGATTGTTTGTTATATATTCATGCATATGTGAGCTTTATGAGATTAGTTACGATATCTGTTTTTGGTTTCTTTCTTCTTCTCGCAGTTGTATGTCATGATCATGATGATTTTCCTTACTTTTAATAATTAAGCTACAAATTAATACTCTAGAAAAAATAGATAATTCATCGATTAGTTTCCAAACATTCTAATACTATTCTCTTTTGTTTTGTGAAAATTTTGTTTTGTTTTAGTTTTGTATTAGTGTGTACTTTGTTTCATCACATTCTCCAAGTTCATGTTCTTCCTCTCTTTAATTGATATCAACTTTTCATTATCTTATATTGTGTTACTTTATTCGAATGAACTATTTTAACCTTCATAATTCTTTTTGTTTCTTTTTATTGAAATTAATATTGATCTTATGTTTTTTTTATTCACATAAGATAACCTGTGGCTTCAAAACATATCTATTATCTTTGACTCCATCAATGGTTGTCTCAAGCCGTTGGAGAGGAAGACGAACAACAGTGGCAAAATGATGAGTCCAGCCATGAGAAGGAGAGTGAGATTTCTGCGGGAAAGCCATGGAATCTAAGAAAAATAAGTACATCTGGCAAAGAATGGTTTCCGGTAACCACAACAGTTTGAATCAAATCAGTAACAAAATTGTTATAATTGAGTTAAGGGTAGTGAATCTGTAAATGTAGCGATCCAAGAGGCGGAATGATTAAAGCAGATAATCGTGAAACTCTCAAAGGAAGAGTTCAAGAAGGATTGCATGGCCGTTTTAGGTTACCGACCACCGCGATGGTCTAAGAAATGACCAAGAACCATGCAAAGAAAATTCGACGTAGATCTCGCACCTTTATGGTTTGGTCCCAAATTATTCTGAAAAATTGGGGGCTGTTTCTCTCTTTTCTATAATCAAAAATGTAAGAATTTAATCAATTTTTGTATGAGTGAGGTTGTATGGTTCTATCCTCCATATATTGTAGACGTAATTTGTCAATTTTTTAAGCATGGGTCTAGAAGAGGTAAGAGCGTCAAAAATCTAACAATAGACTTACTATGATCCTAATATATATTAAATGCAATGATAAAACAAACCCACGCGTAGCGTGGGTTAAACACCTAGTCTTATTATATAAAAGAGAAGCCAGTCGACGAGAGTGTGACACATAAGCAAAATTGTAATTCGAGAGATCATTACATGTGTTTAATATTGATTGAGATGATGACATGTGTTAAAACTTAAATTTAGTTAAGTAAAAATAAAATTAAAAATGAAAAATTAACAAAAAGAGTTTCCAAGTAATTACTCAAATAATTAAATGGAAAGTTTCTAATAGTCTAAACTAATAAAAATAATAATATATGGAATGTAGAGAGGATATAATAAGATGTATATATGTAATGTTTGATAATATAAATGGAAAATTTCTAATAGTCTAAATTAATATAACTAATAATATATGGGATGCAGAGAGGATATAATAAGATGTATATATGGATGTTTGATAATATTTTTTATATGTTTTCTATGAGTTTACTCACATAAAATTTACTAATTTCTGACTTAATTCTAAAATATTTTAGTTGTTTTACGATTTATTATATAGTTAAAAACAATATTGATTATGATCTGAATTATGTTATATATATGATTATGAATTCACATTATATCAATTATCACATAAAAAATGAGATATATATGATCTCTATTGATTTATAGTCTATGTTCTATCAAATTAACGGGTTTTTAATTAAAACCTAAATATTTATTAATAATTTTATTTGTAAATCCGCGTATTAACGCGGGCCTTATTCTAGCCAAATCCTCACACGGCTCGACACCTTTCCAACAAGGTTCAATCTCAATGATAAACCACACGATTTACATACGAAATCAAACGGAAAAAAAAAACCGAACAAGCGATATCTATAACAATCCCAACACAATTTATCAAACAACAATCCTAACAATCGAAATTCATAACCACGATCACGCACTCTCCTATCGATTAACGAAATGAACACACGAAAATTATCCTTCTCTATCACCAAAAACTTACCATTAGGGTTAACCCTAAGACGAATTAGGATTTTCTGAAAACAGAACTGACGCGCTGTTTTAAAATCAACGCTGAGGACAGACCTTACCTCAGAATAACGATCAAAAATAAGATTCGGAAGCTAGACCCAAAGAGATTTACAACGACTTATAGATCGTCGCCTAATTCCTTCTGGAGCTCTGGCAAAACGCCATCGAAGTGGTATGATCACATACCCGATTCTCCACAGACCTCCCTCACAAAAACAGAGATATCTCTTAGCATACATATCCGATTGACAAACCGATTTTCCTCATAAAATAATTCAATAAGTTAATTAGAAAAATAATCCAACAATTCCATACATCAAATTCCAGAAATAATAATAATCTAGCAACCTAAACAGCAGGTTTCACTAGACTAAACGGGAACTACAACCCCTAATCATCCTCTTCAATTGGCCTTGATTCCGCGATCACGCATTTCTGTTACCTTCAACTCAAAAGGGAAAAACAGAGTTGCGTACGTATTTAATAAATACTTAGTGAGACGGTCTTCCCGTCTATAGGCTAAGTATGGATAAATCAAAACCGAATAATAAACAATTAAAATACACACATGATACAACTGGGTGTCAATCGACACTACCTCTAGGTGTCGATCGACACCTCGACAATTCTGTAGTCTTTCTCTGCGATTGTAAAGGACACGCTTCTCCTTCACCAGAATGAGTGTCTTACATGTATAGAGAAGTAGTCCCTTGAGAGAGAGAGAGAGAGCTTGAGAGGATTATTGATATACAGTGTAATTGGGTTGTTAAGGAATGAAGAGAGATCTTTGTTAATAACAGTGTGATCGTGGCGCGATAAGAAGACATCCCATCCCGACCATTCTCAGCCGCTGGAAGTGGCAGATCTCGTATCTTATCACACAAACCATGTGAATGAGGCACCCTGATGTGTCGAATCCTCTAATTTGATCTGTTTGTCCCGATGAACCCGTGATGTTTATGAGCTTCACTAGATTTTGCCAATCAGCATGCCAGAATGAGGTGATGAGGCCATCACCTACTTCACTGCGGATGAAGCCCACATCCACCCCCTGCAATTTCAGCATTTTCCTCCAGATCAAAGAACCTAGGTTCGTTGGAGCCTCCAAAAAATCTAATATCTATTATCTAAGCCTCCATTCCAAAACTCAAATTTCCAAAGTGGTAACTATCAAAGGAATCAATTCCAAAATGTTAGACCACCTTTCCCTTCAAACCCGCCACCTTTTCCTACAAATTCCACACCTAATCAAGAAGGAAAACTTGAAGGTATGATGCAACAACTTCTTTCGAACCAACAAAGAAACTCCAATGAGATCAACTCTAAAGTAGAGTGCATCTACAATGATTTCAATGGAAAGTTCGAATCTCTTTCTACTCATGTCAAGAAACTTGAAATCCAAATAGCTCAAACCGCAGAGGCCGTGAAAAGACAAACGGGAATCCTTCCCGAGAAAGTTGAAGAGAACCCTAGAGGTTCTTGCAACATGATTCACGGTTTTCCAACTCATCTAGATAGAGAAACCTACCTAAGTTTAGAAGAAAAAGAAGAAAACCCACCAACCATACCCTTTAAGAAGCTTACAAAAGCTAGAGATCCGGGAAGATTTGTCTTTCCATGTTCAATCAATGGCATAGAGTTCAATGATTCATTTTGTGATTCGGGAGCTAATGTCAATGTGATGTCTAAGGGAATAGCCGATAAAATAGGTTTAACCAATCTAGATCCATCCGACCTTAAGTTAGTTTTTGGAGATTCATCACAAAGAACACCTTTGGGAAAGCTTTGTGATTTGAATGTTATCATAGGAAACCATGTGGATCCAACCGATTTCCATGTTTTAGAAATGGATGACTCTGAGGATAAACCATTAATCCTTGGAAGACCTTTCTTATCTTCGGTTGGAGCTATCATAGATCATTTGAACAAGAGAGTTTAGATTTGCTAAGATCAATAGAAAAACCTTTTACCCCACGGTTCCTAATGAAATGGAAAAAGGAAAAATCCATCAAGGAGACAAAAAGGCAAAGAAACTTCAAAGCATCAAGGAGGATAAAAAGAAAGAGAAAATCCAACCAAAAGGAAAACCCTTTGCTAAGTTAGAATTTCTAATTCCACCCGAGCTTACTCAAGAACAAATCTACAACATGATAGAGTTTACAAGAGAGCATCTACTCAAGTCCAAGATCATTGATGACAAATCAACTCTAGGAAAACCACCATTCCAATTTGTGAGAAACAATCAACCACTCTATGACAAGAGAGGTATGATTTTTCCACAATCTTCATCTCCATAAAGAGGTAACAAGAGTGAGTTCAAGGGACAACTCTCCTTCACCCTTCGAAACTTTTGATTTTAGTGCACCCTGATCAGCAACAACAACGACATTATCATCTCCGAATTCATTTCCGATCTGCCATCAAACATATAAATTAAATTTAGAAAATCCAAATTATTGTATAAAATTGTTGTTGGACCATATGTTAATATAAAATTTCATTGGCATGCTTGAAGTCACTATTAATTGAAATAGCGGCATATAGGTCTTCTCTATTTTTTTGTGCCAAAAAATCTCATCAGAATCAACAAAAAAATATTGAAAATAGTTTGTAAACTATATATATATAACATAACATATACATACACTGCTATATTACCAAAATTATTATATATATCAAAGTTTACCATATTTATTATACATCTATCTAGTTCATATGCATGAGATTTACATATTGACGATAATGTATGCAGGGCCATGCGTATTGAAACATTCACCTTGGGCGCTCATTTTTTTTGTCCTAATTTTTTTTTTTTGCCTTAAAAAAACAATATTCTTAAAATTGGTCTTGGACCCCCCCCCCCCCCAAAATTTCAGGGTATGCATGCAGGGAAATGAAAATATACTCTTGAAGATTGAAAGAGAGACTTCCAAGATACCTCCATAGCTTCGTTGCTTGATTTCACAAATGCGGTTATCTTTTCTTTGGTATCGCATTGTAGCCTATAAGAAAGATAATTACTTCACAAACAAAAAACTAAAGAAATATACTGTATTAAACGATTATATGAATACATTAGTTAATATTAATTAATTATCACATGAACCTTTATGGAGTTAGCAAGACTTGAAGGCGTTCATAGATATGTAGGTATAGTTGAGTTTGTCGACAACTCATTTGCCGTAGCCTCTCTTCTGCTACAGAATTGAAAAATATGTTTATTATATGTTATGTTCCTGTTTCGATTCAATCTCAAAAATCTAATAACTATAATTTCAGGAAGCAAATCAACTAAAAAAACCCAATATCATTTTAAAACATAAGAAATCAATATATTGATTTGGATTTTTTCTTTTTTATAAATCTTTAATATTACGAGACAAATCGAATATATCTTAAAAAAAAATATAGATTTTAAAAGATATTCATATAGCTTCGGATTGGATAGGGATTGGAAAAGTGTTGATCCGAAAATAATGGACCAAACCATGGATATCGCATTGAACATCAATATATTAGCCTATGCAGATTTACACTAAGTTAAATTGTATATATGGTATTTGTTTACCTTGTATGGACTCTTCCTTCTTCTTGTTCCTATACATCTATAGAAGGGAAAGAGATATAAATGTTTCAATATATATAAATATAATGACAATATACTATACATCTACGAATAGTTATATATATTGTGCACATTTATATAAGACCTGGAGATGGCTTTTCACATGTGATATTGTGAGTCCTCGATCTCTCTCGCCCATTAACTGCCAAATCATCTTAGGAGTTGCTCCTGCATTTTGAAGGATAATAATAATATCAACCAATTTTTTATTAATAGTGAAAGTGAAAAATTGATTTGAAGAGAGATCTTATTATGTAAAAGAAAAAATAATCTGAAGTTTTGAAAGAGGAGAGGTATAACAGTGGATCAAATTAAGCAATTACTGATTTCGATAGAGAATTTTTTTAATTTCCCTAAATTTATTTCAGAAAATTGTATTTTTTCGTGTTGCAAAATAAGAAAAAACTTCGCTTACTTCTTTCGCCACCGAGGTGATCGACGACTTGGACAAAAGAGCGGTGATGATCGTCGAGCCATCGTAGTCGCGACATCTTTGACCTACTGTAAGGTCTGACAATCGGTTTCGTCATCGCTTTTATTCTTCAGAGAAAATCGTAATTTGATTATTTTATTTTGAGCAAATGTACAAATTATTTTTTACGATTTAAAATATATATAGAAATTTATGTGGAGGAACCCAATTAATAAGGTTTTCCAAAAATAAATATGCTAAGAAGAAAATATTAAAAGCTAATAAATAATTTTGTTGTGACTTTTAATTTTCATGTTTTACTATTCTTCTAAAAATCAATTCATAATTGCATTTTTGCAAAAATATTTTTTCCTTTCAAAAATATTTTTTCCTTTTTTACACCTCCAATTTTTTTCCCCTGATAATAATATGTATGATAATATTTTAAATATTAATTAAAAGTACCAGATTTATCTTTTACAAAAACAATATTGTCATAATTTGAAATTCTATGCTAACAATTTTAACAAATAAGCCATAATGAACCCACCCCAATTTATGGCCTAGAGCTTGGACATGTGGTCTCTTTCTAGTTTATGTGTTTGGTTTACAAAAAGAAAGAAAATATTAAATTAGAAAATTATTCCATATGTACTTAACAAACAAAAAACTGTCCATATGCATGTGTTGAATATTTCACTTTATTCATGTTGTATATTAGCTGTCTTGATTGTTTTAAAAAAGATAACTAATTTTGAACTTTTTCATATTTTATCAATATAACAAATAAAAGAAAGTTTAATGGTAATAATTTATGATATAAATTATAGTTGACCAAATTTTTGTGAATGAAAGGTAATGTGAATTAATATGTGGACCTATATTTTTTTTTTTTAATATATGCATGCATGCAAAGTATTTTGATTTGATATTTAAAAGCAAGAACAGAAAAAAAATTAACAGCTGTTCAAATAGATGTATAGGGACAAGAAGAAGGAAGAGTCCATACAAGGTAAACAAAAACCATATATACACTTTAACTTAGTGTTATAGTATTTGTATTGTAAATTTGCATAGGCCAATATATTGATATTCAATGTGATGTTCATGGTTTGGTCCATTATGTCCTATGCAAATTTACAATACAACACTAAGTTAAAGTGTATATATGGTTTTTGTTAACCTTGTATGGACTCTTCCTTCTTCTTGTTCCTATACATCTATTGAAGGTAAAGAGATATAAATGTTTCAATATTTAAAAGCACGGTTTTTTGTTTTCTAAGGTTTACAAGAGTTGAATTTATTTATAGTTTTTATTATTTGTTTTTTGTAAAACAAACAATTTTTATAGATTGTAAGCCTAATATTTTTTTGAAACTCAACTAATTTTTTTATCTTTTTCACATCTATCAAAATAAAAATGTAAAGTGATAGTCCATCACTTCAATATCTATGATTCTTCTCATTTTTGCTACAATTCTTCTCATTTTCCCCAAAGAGCTCCAGCAACTCCAATCCATGCTCCAAAGCCTCCTAGAACCTGAAATAACACAAAAAGAACTAGAAAGACTCGAAAAAGACCAGAAAACAATAAGTAAAATAGGCTAAAATCCTAATATATCATTAGGTAGCATTAAAAAATATCCTAGAACATAAAACACAAGCATAAGACTAATCCACTTTCGTGGTATCAATCCATTCACTAATCACCGACGAAATCCCAACGAAGTCGACGTCTGTCGTAAATACGTTGGAAATTACCGACGAAAAGGAAGGCTGTCAGAAATCCGTCGATAATTTCCATGGTAAATTCCGATGGATTTCAGACAACAATTTTGAATCACTGTCCGAAATCCGATGGTTAAAGAGCCATTTTGTACATATTATTTAGCCCCGACAGATTTTCGACAGGTCATGGGAAATATGTCAGAATTAAAAATAGATGTTACATAATCTCGTTGGAATACGTCGGAAAATCCGTTGGAATTGTCTTAAATTACACGCTTCCCCTCATTCATAACTAAGCTAAGAAAAAATCTATAACATCAAAACAAATTCTATAAAATATCTTCTTCAAATCATAATTACAATTTTCGATCGTGGATTGACAGCATCAAAACATTGTTGTGCCCAAGATAAGGTCATATACCTCTAGATATGCAGAGAATCGTTCTACCAAAAAAATGAAGACATCGACGACGACTGAGCATGTCGATATGAGGATGAAGCATCCAAGGCCTGAGACCTCTAAATATGTGGTGTTCTGCCGGAGTGCTCAACCCGCAAGCCTTCTCTCAAGCCAAGGGCAGATGAAAAGGTTAAGATTATTTCTGGAGATGAAGCCAAGAAGATGTTCTAGAGGCTTTTTTATTGAGACTGGTGAAATTGTCTTGCTTCAAGGATTTTATGACTTCACTTCTACCTAAGGAGATCCTTCCTCGAGTATTGATGCCTTTTGCGAGTATGTGAAAAAATCGAATAAATTCAATGATACCAAAAGATCGCCACCAAATTGTAAAAGAGTAAGAAGAAGTTTGTGAAAATGGTACGCAGAATCAGCTTAAAAATGAAATGCAGAAGACGAGATCAAATATTTCAAAGATGTTGATCAACAAGCCTTTGAATTGTCAAGAAAGATTTGGGGAGCTGACGGTGTTCTTCCTGCCAAATCAAGGAAGAAGTCAATAGATTAGAGAAATAATCAACAGAAGAAGAAAACATAGATACTGTTTAGATGGTGTACGATGTGTTTCGTCAAAATGTACATTCGTTTGCTGGGGATAGAGATAGAGTCGAGGAACCTAATGTAGAATCGCATTTTTTTTTATATGATAGATGCAGCTAAGCAGTCATTGTACGGAAGTTGTGGGGTGGATCATTCGCCATTATCAACTGCAACAAGGTTGATAATTTCTTACTTAATTAATAATATATTTTTGTTGACTTTCTCTCGAAACAAGATTTCACCTGTCACCCTAACCATTCAATGATGGTGGAACGTGAGTTCAACTTGCAGGCGCAATCCCAGTACAAAGACAATGTCCATGAGTGGAAGACAAAGTGGCTACAAGGAAAAGATATGCCAACGGTATTGAACAAGACCGTTTGAAAAAGTTTCATCGACTAATGATCATAGTCCGAGACGGAGAGCACATCAAAAAAGAACTCGACGAACATAAATAGCGATCGAGGAGGCAAGGGGTGGCGACGCACAATGACGGTGCTGTAGGAATTCGTACCGGTTTATAACTCTTTATAAATTATTAATTACGAATTCAATTTCCAGGATTCGTGCAAATACTAAACTGAATCTAAAACTAAGATCTCGATTATACCTTGTGATTATGCAGCGGAAGGTGTCAGGGATTCGAGATCAGGAAAGCGCCTCAAGTGTTGCGCCTCTACTGGTATCCACACGCACACAAACTGGATCGGAGCGGGATGCTAGTGCCGTTGAGATCCAATCTCAAATTAACAAACTTTTTGTCTTTATTAGGGTTTTATAATAATCGGTAGTGGCTCGTGTATTATCAGATCAAAAGAGGCGTAACCTTTCATATGATCAAGTGCACTAATATATATACATTTTGCACAACACGTTAACCTAATTAAATAGGTTATGGGCTAAGCCCAATTATCAAGCATTAACACTTTAATGCTTCACGAGCCTCTTATATATATATGCATATCTCTATATATAACATATATACATATATAATACATTATTATATCAATAGTAAAACCCAATATGTAATTGATCCAATTTGCTTAGGTGTGTGACCCTGTAGGATCATATAATACTAGTAATGAGTTCTAAACTCATAGATCATAAGTGGCTTCTAGCAAAACATTATGACCACCTAGTATCATATGATTGTCTAATCTCGACAATACAACTTAAGCAGAGTTAGTATAATATGATTTCAGGACATTCCCAACAATCTCCCACTTGTACTGGAATCATCTATTCCTATAATCCCTTCGTCTCTATATCTCGATCATAGCATAAGGCAAGAAACTGTGTCATCCTTATTCAGCTAGATCACGTTTATCGAACTTTGATTTATACTGATAAAACAAACGACTGACTTTCACCTCGTTTGAGCACGGCCATGCATTTCTCAGTATCAAATCTTCGATAGGCCCAGAGATATTTATCTCCTGTTATATAGGAGGGACAAATCCCATCTTGTTCCATCCCTGTTCCTTACACACTTCATAGTATGCCCAATCACTGCCTTTATAATCACCTTTTACGGCTGACGTTTGACAGAGTTAAAACAAATTAATCCATGTATAAGAAATCATGATGAACTCATGTCAAAGGACTATACTCTATAGTTGTGATCAGAAACTCTTATGACACTCATATAACATTCTTGTAGAGTTCTCATAGCGGGTCAGTCCAATACTGTGTTCTCCAACACATATCTATGTGATTGACTTGATACAACATATCAATGACTTCACGAAACTTAGTCATCAGTCACCTCACACACTAGTCATTTATAGCTATTATGTCCCATGATAATAACCTTGACTAGGGACCTCTATAATTTATGTTATCTTTCACATATAGGGTTTCATGATCAAGTCACGTACTTAATGACCTATAAGAATAATATAAATTATTTTGGGACTATTATTTAATTATCCAATAATATAATAATACTGAAACAAATTTCATTATGACATAACCTAAGTATATCCTCATGAATATCATAACATAACTAAATCCATTACAACTCCCACTAGAATCAAGATCACATCTTAATATATCTAATACCTACAGCAAGAGGGTGAAACTCATGATTAGGTCGTGGGAGAGGCTGCGGTGCTCTGCTTGGAACTCTTTCCAACAACCGCACCGCCATATAGACACAAGACATAGCCAGGTTCCGACCGGAAATCGTCTTTGTCCGTCTAACTACTCACGACTGAAAACATTACTTCCTCAGTTCACCAAGCTCCTATCCTTAGCATTCCTCAAATACTTGAGAATATTCTTGGTAACTGTCCAGTGACTTTCACATGGATCATATTGGTATCTATTCGTCATGCTTAAAACACAAGCAACATCTGGACGAGTGCAGGTCATGGCATTCATGATGGATTCTACTACATACGCATGGGAATCCTACTCAAGCGTTCTCGCTCAGCCAGTGTTGAGAGACATTGCATCTTGCTAAGATTAATGCCATGAGACATTGGTATGAGACCCTTCTTGGAATCATGCATACTGAACCTGTCCAAGACCTTATCACCATAAGCATCTTGACACGATCCAATTAGCCTACCCAATCTATCTCTATAGATTCTTATTCCAAGAATGCACGCGGCTTCTCCCATGTCTTTTATTGAAAAACAACTTCCGAGCCAAGTCTCTAAAAACTGAAGCAACGAAACGTCATTTCCGAGAAGAAGTATGTCATCTACATACACTACGAGAACTACGCTCCCACTAGTCTTCTTGTAAACACATGTTTTCTCTTCGTTCCTGATGAAGTCAATACTTTTGACTGCTTTATCAAAACAAAGATTTCAACTCCATGATGCTTGCTTCAATCATACATGGATCGATGAAGCTTGCATTCTTTCCTAGCATTATTTGGATCTTGAAAACTCAGGTTGTGTCACGTACACATCCTCTTCCAGAATTCCATTAAGGAAGACTGTTTTCACATCCATCTGCCAAATCTCATCACCATGATAAATGGCAGTTGCCAGGAGAATCCAAATGGATTTAAGCATAGCAACAGGGGAGTAGGTCTCTTCATAGTCAATACCATGAATTTGCTTGAAACCTTCATCCACCAACCTAACTTTGAATATCTGGATATTATCATCCACATCAATCTTCTTCTTGAAGACCCATTTACACTCAATGGCTTTTACATCATCGGGTAAATCTACCAAGTACCATACTGGTTTTCTGACATGGATCCCATTTCGGATCTAGCGGCTCTAAGCCACTTTTCGGAGTTCGGGCCCAACATTGCTTCTTCAAAATTTCCAGGCTCAGATTCTACGACTTTTCGTAGATCCAGTTAATGCTCTTCCTGAGAAGTTGGAGCATCCTCCTGTGTTTCTCGAACCTCTTCGAGTTGTACTTTACTCCCACTATTTCTATTAGAAAGAAATTCTCTTTCCAAAAAGACACAGTTTCGAGCCACAAACACTTTGTTCTCACTGGGTTTGTAAAAGTAATAACCTTTGGTTTCTTTAGGATAACCAACGAAGTAGCATTTATCAGATTTGGGTCCAAGCTTATCAGCAATTAAGCGTTTGACAAAAGCTTCACAACCCCAAATTTAAAAAAAAGACAAATTAGGAACTTTTCCTGTCCACATCTCATATGGTGTCTTTTCAACTGATTTTGATGGACATCTATTTAGCGTAAACGCAGACGTTTCTAGAGCATATCCCCAAAAGGATAATGGAAAATCTGTTTGACTCATCATTGATCGAACCATATCTAATAAAGTTCGATTTCTCCTCTCGGAAACTTCATTCCATTGGTGCGTTCCAGGAGGAGTGAGCTGTGAAACAATTTCACACTCTCTCAGATGATCACTTAACTCTTGATTTAAGTATTCTCCTCCGCGATCTGATCGAAGAGATCTAATACTTTTGCCAATTTGATTCTGTACTTCATTCTGGAACTCCTTGAACCTTTTAAAGGATTCCTACTTGTGTCTCATTAGATGGACATATCCATGCATACTGAAGTCATCAGTAAAGGTAATGAAGTACTAAAGTACACATACCAGGATTCACATGATTCACAATCAAATGAGCCCAAAAGCCCCTCACTATGGAACTTCTGAATCCGGTGTAGCCCAAATGACAATGCCAGAGAAAGGTAGGTTCCTAGTCATTTTACTCGAACCGTTTGGTGTTTATGTTATAGACAGGCATAGATTGGTTTAAGACATAAAACCTATTCTCTAATGGGGTGCTACCATAGAACATATCATTAAGATCAAAAGAGCAACATTTGTCTTTAATCAAAAATGAAAATCACTCATATCCTTACAAGAAAATGAAATCACGCCTCTGCTTATAGCATGTACATAGTAGCAATTATTCTATTATTAAAACCAAGCCTGAAGGCGACTACATATGGAAAGTTCCTACGGTCAATGCTGCAACTCTTGCTTCATTCCCGACGTGTAATTCCACTTGTCCCTTCTCCAACGTTCTACTATTGTTTAGTGCCTGCAAATTAGTACAAATATGAGCACCACAACCGGTATCTTATACCCATGAGGTAGAACTTGAAGTAGTAACTTTTACTTCCATAACATAAATACCTTAAGAAGAAGTCTCGTACATCTTCCTAATTTCTTGTGAATCTTCCAAGTATTTCTTGCAGTTTCTCTTCCAATGCCCAGGCTCCTTACAGTACTGGCACTTATCAACATCAGCAGGGCCGGACATGGGCTTACAAGAAGACACATGCTTATCCTGATTCTCAATTTGGACGGCCTTGCCTCTACCCTTGTCTTTTCCAGGTTTCTCAAACCTTTTGCCCCTTTGTACTAGAAGTACATTTGGAGTGCCCTTCTTGATGTCATGCTCAGCTGTCTTGAGCATGCCATGCAGCTCAGTCAATGTCTTCTTCAAGTAGTTCATGTTATAGTTCACCACAAACTGATCATAGCTTGACGGCAGTGAGTGCAGAATGATGTCAGTAGCCAACTCTTGGCTAATGGGACAATCCAGTCTCCCCAGGTTATCGATATAACCTATCATCTTTATGACATGAGGACTAACTGGAGCGTCCTTTGGTAGCTTGCACTCAACTAGAGATTTAACCGTCTGGTATCTCTCAGTTGGAGCATGTACCTAAAACATAGCTTTCAGGCTAGCGACCATCTCGATAGGCGATGCCACGTTCTCATATTGCTTCTGCAAGTCCGAGTTCATGGTAGCCAACATCAGACAGCGCACATCGATCACATCATAGTAATGCTTATTCCAAACATCATATACTGCATGTGAGGCATTGGACCTTAGTTTCTCGGGGAGAACTTTCTCAAGGACGTAGTCCTTTCTCTCCTGCTTGAGAACAATTCTCAAGTTCCGATACCAATCAAGGAAGTTGGATCCATTTAACTTGTCCTTCTCAAGGACGGATCGCAATGAGAAAGAGTTCTGATGAGGGGTTTTAGACATAACTAGAATAAAAAAAGGAAAAAGGTTTAGTTATGATATTCAGGAAATGAGAAATCTTAACAATTAAGAAAACTCACATTATATTCAAAACAAAGTTTCCTCAAATGAATATAATGATCCAAGATCCTTATTTTACTAGAACTCAAGTGAGCTTTGGCTCATCGCCTGAATACTAGCTATTTAGGTAAGCAACAACTTTGATAATTATATCAAATATAATTCTTGGTTGTTAGATGACATCTTATGTCTAATCCAACCTATACCTCTAAGCCCAAAACCGTTTTGATAGCCTAGTCAAATAAACGAATCTCAATTCATATGGTAACCATTACCATTTGCCTCACTTATGTAGAAGTGGACACCCTGCTTGACAGGCCCATCGCACAACGAAATAAGCCTTGACAGTTGAAAAGATTGGGGAGGCATCAAATATACTTGATATTAAATTGAGGAATTAAATTTTATCTAATTATATTATTAATAAATTTTATATCTTATATAAAATAATAACATATCAAATATGTATATTAATTAGACAATTCAATAAATTAAAATTCAGCTAATTTTAATTAATTAATAAATTATAATATTTTATATCTAATATAAATATACCTCATATCTAATATGTGTATTAATCAATCATTAATAATTTAATAACTTTAATCAAATTAGAATTATCAGTTATTCTCATGATTGATCCGTATAGAACTTTACAGGTTCTGGATTTAATCGACTTGCAATCAACTCGATACTCAAATCAAACAGACTTTGACTTATCAAAATAATAATTAAACTCCAGAGACCAAACATCATGCAAATAATTCTATACACAAGTTCACAACATGCATATACTATTTTTTCTAATCAAGCCAAAATCAAGCCATGCAAACATTCTATATATGCAGACGTGTTATGCTTATAGTATCTTATATCCGTATAACATAACAAAATAAAAAACATATGACTCTTATACGATTTAATATAAATATCATATATATATATAAATATCATATATATATATATATATATAATTTATTAGACCAATTTCAATATTATACACGTACGCTCTTATACCACTGTAGGAATTCGTACCGGTTTATAACTATTTATAAATTATTAATTACGAATTCAATTGCCAGGATTCGTGCAAATACTAAACTGAATCTAAAACTAAGATCTCGATTATACCTGGTGATTATGCAGCGGAATGTGTCAGGGATTTGAGATCAGGAAAGCGCCTCAAGTGTTGCGCCTCTACTGGTATCCACACGCACACAAACTGGATCGGAGCGGGGATGCTAGTGCCGTTGAGATCCAATCTCAAATTAACAAACTTTTTGTCTCTATTAGGGTTTTATAATAATCGGTAGTGGCTCGTGTATTATCAGATCAAAAGAGGCGTAACCTTTCATATGATCAAGTGCACTAATATATATACATTATGCACAACAAGTTAACCTAATTAAATAGGTTATGGGCTAAGCCCAATTATCAAGCATTAACACTTTAATGCTTCACGAGCCTCTTATATATATGCATATCTATATATAACATATATACATATATAATAATACATTATTATATCAATAGTAAAACCCAATATGTAATTGATCCAATTTGCTTAGGTGTGTGACCATGTAGGATCATATAATACTAGTAATGAGTTCTAAACTCAAAGATCATAAGTGGTTTCTAGCAAAACATTATGACCACCTAGTATCATATGACTGTCTAATCTCGACAATACAACTTAAGCAGAGTTAGTACAATATGATTTCATGACATTCCCAACAGGTGCAACGAGTTTAGTAAGTCGAGAGCATGTGTTGGTACGAATAATATTTTGTTTTACTTGTTTGATTTTGATTAATTTTATTAATAATATCGTTTACCTTATTTTGCAGATGAAAGAAAGCGTAGGGGTGTGTGCGGATTGGCTAGTCCTCATGAGGATACGCACACTAAAAAGAAAACCGATTTCTTTTAGGATCCTGATGAAGGAAGACATCACCAACGTCAAGAAAACAAAAAATGACGGGCCGACTTACGCAACTCACCCAAGATGATGGGTTTACGTCCCCCAACGACTTGCCTCGGGAAAAGATCAACCGAATAGTTTACAAAGTAAGTATTTAATAATAGTTTCCTTTATAGTTATTTAAATTGAATTAACTACTAATAATTTTGAATAAACATGTAAGAAAATCCGCATAAGAAGAGGCGACATGTAGGGTTAGGAATTTTTCCTTCCTACTACACGCTACACGAGGCTACGTCTTCTGATCCGACCATTCTTCTGAGTTTGCTACCAATGTCGAGAAATTGAAGAGGAGAAACGAGGAGAAGGATGCTAAAAGTTCCTAGCTAGTAATGAAATTTCTGGGGCAATGGCCTCCCCCGCCGCCAACCCAACAGCTATCCAATTAGTTTTTGAGAATTTGCAACCTATACCAAAAAATTGGAGAGACATTAGCAATCTAACAAAGAAAAAATTAAAACACTATTCTATTTTTTATATTCCAACCTCACCCTTTTCTCTTTCTCTCACTTTTCTTGTTTTCTGTATCTCCCTCTATCTCTTCATCTCTTCCTCTCCTTATCTCTTCATCTGTTCAATTATGTCAATTTACTCCTTTAATTCTTCAATTCAGTTTCCAAATCTTTATATTTTGAGATTCGATTGCTATAAGCGTCATAAGAAACAATATAGTCTCTCTTTCCAGTGAATTTTTAAAACCAGTAAAAATGGACTCTTTCCCGTGTCGAGCACCATGAACATCTCTTTTGTCAGAGTTCGGACTCCGATTCGCGAGAAGTACCGGTGTCGTTAGATGGGTTGGTAACAGGAATCGTCGTTATAAACGGGTTTGTGATCGGATCTGTCGATTTCCTCCACGGCGAATTGGATTTTAGCTTCGATTCCGGCGACTCGGGATGAGTCACGCTCGAGCCGACTCAGTACCAAGCTCTTGTAGTGCTCTAAATAGAAAATTAACTATATATCTAAAGAATTGTATGGTACAAAAAGAATCGTATGATACAAAAAATATGTTGGCATGTTTCAATACTATTTACCCTGTTAAACAAATTAATAGCATATATAAAAACTAAACCAATAAATAATATTCCTCTCACTATTATTGGTACGTTAGTATGAAAGTTATACGTTAGTATTGAATGTTATACGTTAGTATAACATTCAATAATTTTGTTAGAGCATTTGCAGCGGTGAGATTTTGTGGGTATCATTAAATATAAAATTATTAAAATTTGAGTAAAATGAAGAAAAAGAGTGTAAAATTTGAGTAAAAAGAAGAAAGAGAGTGTATAAAATTAATAAAATTTGAGTAAAAAGAGGAGATAGTGGTGATATTTGGAGAGAGAGTATCAATGAGTTGATACTTTTGAAGAGAGTATGAGTGTGTTTTTAATAATTTTATATTTAAAGAGAGTATAAAATTAATAAAAGTTGAGTAAAAGGATGAAAGAAAAGGTATAAAGTTGAGTAAAAGGAAAAGAGAGTATGTGTTTTAATAGATTTGGGGATACACGTTTGTTTGTCACTGATTTAGTTAGTTTACATATATTTGTGTTTAATATTTAAAACTTCGTTGTTCAAGCTTATTAATATAGTATGTTTGTATGTTTGTATTAATATAACTTATTACTGCATGTTTGTTCAAGCTAATTCGTAACATCTATACTTTTATATGGTATAGAAGTCATCTATTTATTGATTATTTTCCCGGATAATGTCTTTCATGTAGTTAACCGTGATCCACGCATTCATTACGGCAACCCGAATCGGTTGTTATTAGAGAAAACTCAAACCCGGTGAAATCTGCAAAATCAAAAAAAAATTTGGCTATTCACAACAAGATAAGCTATAGGGTGTCTTCTCACAAGTTTTTAATCCAATTCACCCAGCTAACAAAATTGGATGAGGTCGTCGATTATGACCACTTGATTGAAAGGAAAAAGTTTAGGATCCGTTCCTTTGCAGAATTTGAAGAAGTAGTCAACATGAACCAAGACCTATATGATAAATATTTTAAATACTGTAATAATTTTTTTTGCTAATACCTATTATTATAATATCACCATAAACTAACTTCAAACGTGCTTCTCCTTGATACTGTTGGAAAAATCATCCTTATCAACAATGAGAATTTCAACAATGGTAAACCTGATGACATAGGAAGTGGTTTCATTAAAGGCAAAATCGAAGTTCACCTACAACTAAGAAAGTAAGCAAACTTTCCCTTTCATTCTCATACCTTACAAATCAATTACATACCAATTTTTTTTCCAGTGGACCAGTTGTTCGGCTTACTCTTTGGGACAATGTTGCACTCAGTTTCCACAAAAAACCGATGAAAAGTATCGACAAACCTGTCGTCCTCCTCGCGACTACTGTGAATCCAATAACTGTTAGAGGTTTGTAGAGTCAAATCTATAATTCGTTCAATTATTACCTATGATATTGTAAACTTATTATAAACTTACTAACATATTAAAATTGCATGACGTAGATATGTTTTGTCTCTCCTCCACCTCTTCCACACGAATATTTTTTGATAACGATGTTGATTGAAGTATTGACTACTTGACATGGTATGTATGCTCACTTCCGTATCTATATATAATTATCTTATTGTTTACAACCAAGTCTATACTAAATAACATGTATTCTTTTCCCAAGGCTGCGTAAAGAAGGAAACAACTCTAAATAATTAGGGTTTTTTAATTTTGTGTCAAAACCTAACTTCTTCTAGAAGTAAATTAATGTTGTCTACTTCCTCAAAGCAATGGAGACGATAGTGGCAGTCAACGAAACAAGGAGGGAGCTCTGACAGATCGGTAGCCGTCGGGAAACACGAAAACGTGGCAGGCTGTTTCAATCCCTTAATGCGATCGATAAATGTTGGCATGGAGACAAAAACTAGGATAAAAACCGGAAAAAGCTAGCTATTGCGTTCTTGGATTTGGACGAAAAACAACCAGAGGCAAAGATGGACCGATATACAAAATCATGGATGCATCAGACAACGATATCAAGAATCCAAAACCGCATGGTCATAAACTTGCAACAAAAACTGATCATAAATAACGATAAAACGACCAATGGTCATGGAGTGAGTATTCATATAACAGGATGTGCAAGATTAACGTTACAGTTTGTGAAGAATGTGATCATACACAATATTCATATGAAATTTATCGAGAAAAAATATGGTGACGGTGATGGGATTAATATCTTTGGAGCAATGAATGTTTGGATCGACTAAGCAAATATATGTATGATCCCTATTTTTCCAAACGCATAAAACAAAATTTTTCTATATATTTTATGATTTCTTACGAGTTTTTTTTCTTGATTCTATTTTCGATCTATAGGTTTTCGTATCCAGCTCTTCCGATCAAGTTAGTTTTCTCATTCTTATTTACTGTTTCAATGGTTTATATTTTTAGTCTTCTAAATATATTTTGAATTTCTATCTTAATATATAATATCAGTTTTGATTACTAACGATATACAAGTTCTTTCTCTGTGTGCAGCTTCGTCATTGTATCCGGTACATAAATTATGTTTCTATGCATTTATTATTATAAATTTTTGTTTTCTATGCACAAAATGGATCTGTTTTTAGATTGTTTGTTATATATTCATGCATATGTGAGCTTTATGAGATTAGTTACGATATATGTGTTTGGTTTCTTTCTTCTTCTCGCAGTTGTATGTCATGATCATGATGATTTTCCTTACTTTTAATAATTAAGCTACAAATTGATACTCTAGAAAAAATAGATAATTCATCGATTAGTTTCTAAACATTCTAACACTATTCTCTTTTGTTTTGTGAAAATTTTGTTTTGTTTTAGTTTTGTGTTAGTGTGTACTTTGTTTCATCACATTCTCCAAGTTCATGTTCTTCCTCTCTTTAATTGATATCAACTTTTCATTATCTTATATTGTGTTACTTTATTCGAATGAACTATTTTAACCTTAATAATTCTTTTTGTTTCTTTTTATTGAAATTAATATTGATCTTATGTTTTTTTTATTCACATAAGATAACCAGTGGCTTCAAAACATATCTATTATCTTTGACTCCATCAATGGTTGTCTCAAGCCGTTGGAGAGGAAGACGAACAACAATGGCAAAATGATGAGTCCAGCCATGAGAAGGAGAGTGAGATTTCTGCGGGAAAGCCATGGAATCTAAGAAAAATAAGTACATCTGGCAAAGAATGGTTTCCGGTAACCACAACAGTTTGAATCAAATCAATAACAAAATTGTTATAATTGAGTTAAGGGTAGTGAATTGTAACCGTAGCAATCCAAGAGGCGGAATGATTAAAGCAGATAATCGTGAAACTCTCAAAGGAAGAGTTCAAGAAGGATTGCATGGCCGTTTTAGGTTACTGACCACCGCGATGGTCTAAGAAACGACCAAGAACCATGCAAAGAAAATTTGACGTAGATCTCGCACCTTTATGGTTTGGTCCCAAATTATTCTGAAAAATTGGAGACTCTTTCTCTCTTTTCTATAATCTAAAATGTAAGAATTTAATCAATTTTTGTATGAGTGAGGTTGTATGGTTCTATCCTCCATATATTGTAGACGTAATTTGTCAATTTTTTAAGCATGGGTCTAGAAGAGGTAAGAGCGTGAAAAATCTAACAATAGACTTACTATGATCCTAATATATATTAAATGCAAGGATAAAACAAACCCACGCGTAGCGTGGGTTAAACACCTAGTCTTATTATATAAAAGAGAAGCCGGTCGACGAGAGTGTGACACATAAGCAAAATTGTAATTCGAGAGATCATGACATGTGTTTAATATTGATTGAGATGAAGACATGTGTTAAAACTTAAATTTAGTTAAGTAAAAATAAAATTAAAAATAAAAAATTAACAAAAAGAGTTTCCAAGTAATTACTCAAATAATTAAATGGAAAGTTTCTAATAGTCTAAACTAATAAAAATAATAATATATGGAATGTAGAGAGGATATAATAAGATGTATATATGGATGTTTGATAATATTTTTTATATGTTTATATGAGTTTACTCACATAAAATTTACTCATTTCTGATTTAATTCTAAAATATTTTAGTTGTTTTACGATTTATTATATAGTTAAAAAAAATATTGATTATGATCTGAATTATGTTATATATATGATTATGAATTCATATTTTATATCAATTAGCACATAAAAATTGAGATATATATGATCTCTATTGATTTATAGTCTATGTTCTATCAAATTAACGGGTTTTTAATTAAAACCTAAATATTTATTAATAATTTTATTTGTAAATCCGCGTATTAACGCGGGTCTTATTCTAGCCAAATCCTCACACGGCTCGACACCTTTCCAACAAGGTTCAATCTCAATGATAAACAACACGATTTACAAACGAAATCAAACGGAAAAAAAAAAACCGAACAAGCGATATCTATAACAATCCCAACACAATTTATCAAACAACAATCCTAACAATCGAAATTCATAATCACGATCACGCACTCCTGTCGATTAACGAAATGAACACACAAAAATCAGAGCCTTCTACTCGACCCAAAGCTACTGATTATCCTTCTCTATCACCAAAAACTTACCATTAGGGTTTCCCCTAAGACAAATTAGGATTTTCTGAAAACAGAACTGACGCGCTGTTTTAAAATCAACGCTGAGGACAGACCTTACCTCAGAATAACGATCAAAAATAAGATTCGGAAACTAGACCCAAAGAGATTTACAACGACTTATAGATCGTCGCCTAATTCCTTCTGGAGCTCTAGCAAAACGCCCTCGAAGTGGTATGATCACATACCGATTCTCCACAGGCCTCCCTCACGAAAACAGAGATATCTCTTAACATACATATCCGATTGACAAACCGATTTTACTCATAAAATAATTCAATAAGTTAATTAAAACAATAATCCAACAATTCCATACATCAAATTCCAGAAATAATAATAATCTAGCAACCTAAACAGCAGGTTTCACTAGACTAAACGGGAACTACAACCCCTAATCATCCTGTTCAATTGGCCTTGATTCCGCGATCACGCATTTCTGTTACCTTCAACTCAAAAGGGAAAAACAGAGTTGCGTAAGTATTTAATAAATACTTAGTGAGACGGTCTTCCCGTCTATAGGCTAAGTATGGATACATCAAAACCGAATAATAAACAATTAAAATACACACATGATTCAACTGGGTGTCAATCGACACTACCTCTAGGTGTCGATCGACACCTAGACAATTCTGTAGTCTTTCTCTACGATTGTAAAGGCCACGCTTCTCCTTCACCAGAATGAGTGTCTTACATGTATAGAGAAGTAGTCCCTTGAGAGAGAGAGAGCTTGAGAGATTTATTGATATACAGTGTAATTGGGTTGTTAAGGAATGAAGAGAGATCTTTGTTCTTAACAGTGTGATCGTGGCGCGATAAGAAGACATCCCATCCCGACCATTCTCAGTCGCTGGAAGTGGCAGACCTCGTATCTTATCACACAAACCCTGTGAATGAGGCACCCTGATGTGTTGAATCCTCTAATTTGATCTGTTTGTCCCGATGAACCCGTGATGTCTATGAGCTTCACTAGATTTTGCCAATCATCATGCCAGAATGAGGTGATGAGGCCATCACCTACTTCACTGCGGATGAAGCCCGCATCCACCCCCTGCAATTTCAGCATTTTCCTCCAGATCAAAGAACTTAGGTTCGTTGGAGCCTCCAAAAAATCTAATATCTATTATCTAAGCCTCCATTCCAAACTCAAATTTCCAAAGTGGTAACTATCAAAGGAATCAATTCCAAAATGTTAGACCACCTTTCCCTTCAAACCCGCCACCTTTTCCTACAAATTCCACACCTAATCAAGAAGGAAAACTTGAAGGTATGATGCAACAACTTCTTTCGAACCAACAAAGAAACTCTAATGAGATCAACTCTAAAGTAGAGTGCATCTACAATGATCTCAATGGAAAGTTCGAATCTCTTTCTACTCATGTCAAGAAACTTGAAATCCAAATAGCTCAAACCGCAGAGGCCGTTGAAAGACAAACGGGAATCCTTCCCGAGAAAGTTGAAGAGAACCCTAGAGGTTCTTGCAACATGATTCACGGTTTTCCAACTCATCTAGACAGAGAAACCTACCTAAGTTTAGAAGAAAAAGAAGAAAACCCACCAACCATACCCTTTAAGAAGCTTACAAAAGCTAGAGATCCGGGAAGATTTGTCTTTCCATGTTCAATCAATGGCATGGAGTTCAATGATTCATTTTGTGATTCGGGAGCTAATGTCAATGTGATGTCTAAGGGAATAGCCGATAAAATAGGTATAACCAATCTAGATCCATCCGACCTTAAGTTAGTTTTTGGAGATTCATCACAAAGAACACCTTTGGGAAAGCTTTGTGATTTGAATGTTATCATAGGAAACCATGTGGATCCAACCGATTTCCATGTTTTAGAAATGGATGACTCTGAGGATAAACCATTAATCCTTGGAAGACCTTTCTTATCTTCGGTTGGAGCTATCATAGATCATTTGAACAAGAGAGTTAGATTTGCTAAGATCAATAGAAAAACCTTTTACCCCACGGTTCCTAATGAAATGGAAAAACGAAAAATCCATCAAGGAGACAAAAAGGCAAAGAAACTTCAAAGCATCAAGGAGGATAAAAAGAAAGAGAAAATCCAACCAAAAGGAAAACCCTTTGCTAAGTTAGAATTTCTAATTCCACCCGAGCTTACTCAAGAACAAATCTACAACATGATAGAGTTTACAAGAGAGCATCTACTCAAGTCCAAGATCATTGATGACAAATCAACTCTAGGAAAACCACCATTCCAATTTGTGAGAAACAATCAACCACTCTATGACAAGAGAGGTATGATTTTTCCACAATCTCCATCTCCATAAAGAGGTAACAAGAGTGAGTTCAAGGGACAACTCTCCTTCACCCTTCGAAACTTTTGATTTTAGTGCACCCTGATCAGCAACAACAACGACATTATCATCTCCGAATTCATTTCCGATCTGCCATCAAACATATAAATTAAATTTAGAAAATCCAAATTATTGTATAAAATTGTTGTTGGACCATATGTTAATATAAAATTTCATTGGCATGCTTGAAGTCACTATTAATTGAAATAGCGGCATATAGGTCTTCTCTATTTTTTTGTGCCAAAAAATCTCATCAGAATCAACAAAAAAATATTGAAAATAGTTTGTAAACTATATATATAACATAACATATACATACACTGCTATATTACCAAAATTATTATATATATCAAAGTTTACCATATTTATTATACATCTATCTAGTTCATATGCATGAGATTTACATATTGACGATAATGTATGCTGGGCCGGCCCAGGGCCATGCGTATTGAAACATTCACCTTCGGCGCTCATTTTTTTTGTCCTAATTTTTTTTTTTACCTTCAAAAAACAATAATCTTAAAATTGGTCTTGGACACCCCCCCCCCCAATTTCAGGGTATGCATGAATAAGATATGCAGGGAAATGAAAATATACTCTTGAAGATTGAAAGAGAGACTTGCAAGATACCTCCATAGCTTCGTTGCTTGATTTCACAAATGCGGTTATCTTTTCTTTGGTATCGCATTGTAGCCTATAAGAAAGATAATTACTTCACAAAAAAAAACTAAAGAAATATACTGTATTAAACGATTATATGAATACATTAGTTAATATTAATTAATTATCACATGAACCTTTGTGGAGTTAGCAAGACTTGAAGGCGTTCATAGATATGTAGGTATAGTTGAGTTTGTCGACAACTCATTTGCCGTAGCCTCTCTTCTGCTACAGAATTGAAAAATATGTTTATTATATGTTATGTTCCTGTTTCGATTCAATCTCAAAAATCTAATAACTATAATTTCAGGAAGCAAATCAACTAAAAAAACCCAATATCATTTTAAAACATAAGAAATCAATATATAGATTTGGATTTTTTCTTTTTTATAAATCTTTAACATTACGAGACAAATCGAATATATCTTAAAAAAAAATATAGATTTTAAAAGATATTCATATAGCTTCGGATCGGATAGGGATTGGAAAAGTGTTGATCCGAAAATAATGGACCAAACCATGGATATCGCATTGAACATATCAATATATTAGCCTATGCAGATTTACACTAAGTTAAAGTGTATATATGGTATTTGTTTACCTTGTATGGACTCTTCCTTCTTCTTGTTCCTATACATCTATAGAAGGGAAAGAGATATAAATGTTTCAATATATATAACTATAATGACAATATACTATACATCTACGAATAGTTATATATATTGTGCACATTTATATAAGACCTGGAGATGGCTTTTCACATGTGATATTGTGAGTCCTCGATCTCTCTCGCCCATTAACTGCCAAATCATCTTAGGAGTTGCTCCTGCATTTTGAAGGATAATAATCATCTTCACATTTAACACGGTTCACCTACTTATTTAGCATTCGATGCAAAATCGATGCTAAAATCGCCTACATATAGCACCAGCCTTAGAATTCATTTCCCAAGTTAAATTTTTTTATATATACTCAATTCTCAAATCAAATATACAAACATAAAATAATTTTAACAATAAAGTTCTAATCTTTACAATATAATAAAATCTCGATAGTGAATTGATTCCAAAGGGTGGATTTAGCCTCATAATCTACTCCTTACCATATTTGACATTCAGAGTACATTATGAGGCTAAATCAGCTCTTTGGTATCAAAGTTTCTGTCGAAACTAAACATTTATAACCATTAAATGGTAGGGTAAAAGGTAAATTTCATATATTATATTGTAATGTCTAGGATTTAGGATTCATAAAACCTAAATCCAAAAAAAAAAAAAAACTGTTTAAACGGTATCGATATATGTAGCGGGTTTAAAATCTTTAAACGGTATCGAATGTTTTCGTATATGGTACGATTTATTTAACCTAAATCCTAAACATTTAAAACATTGATTTAGCGTCGAATTAGCATCGAATCACAAAATTCGACGCTATGTTACAACATTAGTGTCCCTCTCCTCTCTCTCACGCCGCCTCTCTCTCTCCCTCTCCTCTCCCTCTCCTCTCTCTCTCCCTCTCCTCTCCCTCTCCTCTCTCTCTCCCTCTCCTCTCCCTCACGCCGCCTCTCTCTCTCCCTCTCCTCTCCCTCTCCCTCTCCTCTCCCTCTCCTCCCTCTCTCCCTCACGTCTCCTGTCCGCCGGATCTCCTTCCACCCCCGCCGCCGCCGGATCTTCTCCTTCCGCCGCCGCCGTCTCTTCTCCTCCTCCGGTTCTCCTTCGGACGATATGGTACATATTATTATTATTTGTTTTAAAATTGTTTATATATATTTGTAATTTGTAATAAATTAGTTATGAAATTGATTTTCAAAATATCTAGTAAATAGATTAGGATATAGATTAGTAATTTTAGAAATATTAGTAATTTGTAATAAATTAGAGTTTAATTTATATTTCCTTAATTATTAATTTGTTTTAAATTTGTTATATATATTAGTAATGGAATTTGATGTGAAATAGATTTTCGGAAAAATGTAGGAAATATTTTCGGAAATAGAATTGAATTTAGATTTGATATGTTATGGAATTGAATTTAGATTTGCTAAGGTATATATTTTAATTTATATTTCCTAAATTAGTAATTTGTTATAAATTTGTTATATATATTAGTAATGGAATTTGATGTTAAACATATTTTCGGAAATGGAATTGAATTTAGATTTGATAAGTTATGGAATTGAATTTAGATTTGCTAAGGTATAGATTTTAATTTAGATTTGATAGTTATAGATTTCAATTTAGATTTAATGAATTTTATTTATGTCATGTCAAATTAAAGAAATTTATAAGTTTTCTTTCAAATTATAAATGAATTTACAAGTTATTTTTCGAAAATATAAAATTATTTCCTAAATGTTAAATTTATGGATTTATGTGTTTGTATTCATATATTATATATATAATTTAAGAATCGATGAATTGTTTAATCAACTTATTTTACAAGTTTTTAATTTATTTATGAATTTATATTTTACAATTGTTTACTTTAATACATTTGTTTTATTTTATAGGGGGATCGACCTCCTCGTTCATACGGAAAGTTATTTGCCGAGGATGATACGACTCCCGGATCCGGTGGTCGTCGCGGATCCGGATCAGGGTCGGGTTCGCAATTTGTGATAGCCAAAGTCCACGAGCTCCGCCACAAGGAGGTAATTTATTAGGTTCTTATATTATATTATAATTCATTTTTTATTATAACTTTATTGTATAACACTTCAAAGCATTTTATAACACTTTTATTATATAGGTGCACCGGAGAAGAAACAACGAACGATGGGTGTTGGATCCATCAAAGATGTCCCGGCAGCTTGTTCGTCGTGTCAGCCGCATTTGACAGCTCAGTTGGAAGCTGCTACTGCTGAGATTGCGCAGCTAAAGACGGAACAAGCGAAGCTGGCCAGTCTCTTTGACATCATTGCAGTGGATAACCCGACATTAGCCAATGCCTTGCAAGGCATACATCGTCCTCCACCGCCTCCTACACCTCCCGGTCAAACGCAGTTCGAACAAGAATCCGAAGATATGATTTGAGAAGATTTCATCAACCTAAGGACCCAAAAACCGCCTACGAATTAGCGTTTTAATTTCATTTGTATCGGATAATTAGGATTTGAATTTTTAGTATATTTTATAATAAAAAAGACCTTTAAAATGAAAACCCTCAGTCAGACCAGAGAAGACGAAGCTCGAAAGCACATAGAGAGAGAGGGATTCTCCGGTGTTAACATTGAATTTGGGTTACAATGTTTCCGAACGGTCAACAGGTTAGTTAACGAAATCGAAAGCAAAAGACTTTTTAACTAACCCGTTGACCGTTCGGAAACATTGTAACCCAAATTCGATGTTAACACCAGAGAAACTTAATATAGCGTCGAATTACCATCGATTAAGCATCGGAAGTATATGTTCGACGCTAAATCGACGCTAAATTTGCATCGATATAGCGTCGATGGCATAGCAACGATTTAGCGTCGAATATTGCATCGAATTTGGTAGGTAGATGCCACATTTAACACGGGTTCACCTACTTCTTTAGCGTCGTTCAGAAACGACACAAAGACGACGCTAATTCGATGCAAAATCGACGCAAAGCAATTCGATGCTAAAGCGATGCTAATATTCGATGCAAAATCGATGCTAAATTCTCCTATACATAGCCACCCACCATCGCAAAAATTTCAAAATCTAACAAAAATTTCAAATCCGAAAAACATCTAAAATCTTTTCTCCAAAATTTTTTCCCAAATGGGCGATATATACGAACTAAGACGTTGGATGTATCGACGTAAAGATGCCAATGGAGGCCTTTCAGAAGAGTTCTTCAACGGCCTTCAAATTTCCATGGCTCAAGCGAGTAGTGTGCCTACAATTCAACGGACCGGATTTATGGTGTGCCCGTGTCGGAAGTGCAAAAATTCGACGCCACAGAAAATTGATACAGTCGGTACGCATTTATTTAATAGAGGGTTTACACCTGAATATTATGTTTGGTTTTATCATGGAGAGGGATTGAAGATGAAACTTTGGGTAGTACTAGTTATCAACCTATGGATCAGGGTCAGGGTTATTCTAATGAACAATATGATGGGCATCAATTTGTTATAGAAAATGATGATGCTCATGTCGGGTTAGATCATAATAGGTTCGAAGAAATGGTAACCGATGCATTTCCTGGAGTTATGTCTACTCTTGATGTTGTTGAGGAACCCAATCTAGATGCACAAAAATTTTATGATATGCTTGATTCTGCAAAACAACCAATCTATGAAGGTTGTAGGGAAGGTCTGTCTAAATTATCGTTGGCATCTAGGATGATGACAATAAAGTCTGATCATAATCAATCTGAGAGTTCCATGGATGATTGGGCATCTCTTCTAAAAGATTATTTACCAGAGGGTAATCAAGCTGCTGAGTCATATTACGACATAAATAAACTAGTATCTAGTTTAGGATTGCCCTCGCAGATGATAGATGTTTGCATTGACAATTGCATGATATTTTGGAAAGATGATGAAGATCTGCAGGAATGTCGATTTTGCCACAAACTAAGATTTAAGCCCCAAGGCGCTGGTAGGAAAGTGCCGTACTAGAGAATGTGGTACCTGCCCATAACAGATAGGCTACAAAGGTTATACCATTCAGAACGGACATCTGCATCAATGAGGTGGCATGCGGAACATTCAACTATTGAAGGAGAAGTTCATCATCCTTCTGATGCAAAAGCTTGGAAACACTTCAACTCGGTACACTCTAATTTTGCTAACGAGAAGCGCAATGTTTATCTTGGACTATGTACAGATGGTTTTAGTCCGTTTGGTATGTCTGGGAGGCAATATTCTTTGTGGCCGGTTATATTAACACCTTATAACCTTCCGCCTTATATGTGCATGCAGAGGGAATTTTTGTTTTTGAGTATTTTAATCCCTGGTCCGAAGCATCCAAGAAGATCTATTGATGTGTTTTTACAGCCGTTGATTCACGAGTTGAACATGTTGTGGTCTCATGGGGTTCGTACTTTTGATTACTCCCGAAAAAGGAATTTTACCATGCGAGCTGTGCTCATGTGGACGATAAGAGATTTTCCAGCCTATGGAATGTTATCTGGTTGGACAACACATGGTAGGTTATCATGTCCGTATTGCCAAAATGCAACAGATGCATTCCAACTAAAAAATGGTAGAAAATCTTGTTGGTTTGATTGTCACCGGAGGTTTCTCCCTATGAACCATCCGTACCGGGGGAACAGGAGGTTGTTTGCAAAGGGCAAACGTGTACGTATCCCCCCACCTCCATATCTTTCAGGAGAACAAATTGAAGGTCAACTTGATTATTGGGGAGCTCAGGAAACAGCAAAACGTGGTGGTAATTGGTTTAATATTCCGACCAATCTCCCAGATGGATACCTTGAAAAACATAATTGGCATAAGAAGAGCATTTTCTGGGATCTACCGTACTGGAAGGATCATCTACTGCGCCACAATCTTGATGTCATGCACATTGAGAAAAACTTTTTCGATAACATCATGCACACCATCTTAAACGTTCCAGGCAGGTCGAAAGACAACTTGAAGTCTAGACTGGATTTGCCTCTTATATGCTCTAGAGTTGAGTTGCATCTCACGGGAGATAGGAGAGCTCCAGTGCCTAGCTTTAGATTGTCAAGCGAAGGCAAACCAACATTCTTCAACTGGGTTTCCACCGAAGTTAAGTTCCCAGATGGATACGTGTCAAAACTCTCTAAGTCTGTGGAGCAAGGGAAAAAAATTTCTGGTATGAAGAGTCATGACTGTCATGTGTTTATGCAGAGATTATTGCCTTTCGCCTTTGCAGAACTTTTGCCAACGAACGTGCATGAAGCACTTGCAGGTATATTTTCAATGAAATATGTAAATAAATTATGTCTGGAAAATTACATTTGTGTTTTGGTTGATTTTGGATTTTGGGTTTAGGTGTTGGAGCATTTTTTCGGGATCTGTGTGTGCGAACTCTGACTCAGGATGGAATTCAACAGCTAAACAATAACATCCCAATATTTTTGTGCAACTTAGAGAAGATATTCCCTCCATCTTTCTTTGATGTGATGGAGCATCTTCCTGTCCATCTTCCTCACGAAGCTGATTTAGGAGGGCCCGTTCAATTTCGTTGGATGTATTCTTTCGAGAGATTCATGAAAGACTTAAAAGGAAAGGCAAAAAACCTGGCAAGGGTTGAGGGATCAATTGTTGCGGGCAGTTTAACCGAAGAAACCTCTAATTTCTGCTCATATTACTTCCCTCCACCTGTCCGAACACGAAAACGAGCTCCACGTAGGAACGACGATGGTGGCATCGCACAAACGTATCCAGTTTCAGATGTCCCAGATATATTTTGTGCAGTTGGTAGGATGGCCGGAATCATAAGAGAAGAAGACTGGTCCTCGTTCGAAGACTACAATTGTGCATTCACATATATTCTCTTACAATGCGACGAAGTTAGCCCATTTCTGAGGTACATATTATAATTACCAAGTATGGATTGAGGTGGAAAGGGTTATTTTCGTACTTATATATGCTAGGAAACATATATAACAAATGCAATTGTTATAACAATATTTTATATTAGTGAATTCATTCGCCAAGTATACGAGGCTTTCCCAAATGCATCCGCCGATGAGATTGAAAAACGTAAAGATCAACACTTTGCTAAATGGTTGAGGACTCAGGTATATAAGTTATATATATGTTGTTTCCATAAAAACCTTTATGTACAATTTGTGTATATACTACTATATTTACAATGTGTATTTTGTATCTTCCAAGTTGATTATGGAGACACGTCATACCCTGTATGGTTTAGAGAGTTGATCCAAGGTCCGTTGGGGAAAGTTTCGTCATCTCCAATGTATTTTACACGAGGTTACGTGTTCCATACGTTAGACCATGGCAAAAGTAGAGCAACTGCGAACTTTGGTGTGGTAGTTCAAGCCGGGGACACGGATTTTTATGGCATTATCCAAGATATTATTCAAGTGCAATTCCCTGGTTTGGTTAACTTAAAGTGCACCCTTTTCAAATGCGAGTGGTTTGATCCAGTTGTCGGGCGAGGGGTTCGAGTGGGAAAGTTTGGTGTCATCGATGTTAATGGATCGCGTTCTTATGCAAAGTATGATCCATTTGTCCTTGCATCACAAGCGGATCAAGTATGTTTCATTCCATATCCACGTGTAAGAAAACAGGGATTCCATGGTTATCTGTGCTTAAAATAGCACCTAGAGGAATGATAGTTCAATCAAACGACGCTCCTATGCAAAATAAAACGGCCGTGGATCTAACAACTCCAGAAGCAGATATAGACAACATCATTTTTATAGATCCGCAAAATCGACAAGCTGAAATACTTCCGGATGCTAACGATGCAGAAAACCCCGAAGACGAGTTCGCAAACGAGAGTGGAGAAAGTACCGATGAGGATGACGACAACTCAAATGACGATTCAGAGTGAAGCATATATGACTGTTTTTATTTCATTTGTATATATTTTTCCAATTTGTGTGATTGTTATCGTTTTATGTTATTGTAATTGTTATATGTGATTATCAAATTCTGTTGGTTTTTTATTATTCAAATGGAAGATAGCATATAAACAAAACATTAGTTTTAATATTATCATATAAAAATATTACATTACACATTAAATATTACATTAATTAGAAATTAGGAAATATTATTACAAATAAGAACATTATTATAAACTCGTACTATGGATACTAGGGAATTATTAAACAGTAAAGCAACATAAAGCCTTAATTAAGCTTATTCTCAACCATTGACGGGTCGGATGTTTATTCATCATCTGAGTCTGGAACTGTTTCATATTCGTACCCAATAGTTCCTTCATCTTCCTCATTGATAGTAGATACTTCGGTTGGTTCGTATTCGGCAAGCATCGAATTGGCACCAATTATCTGTTTGGAAAAGGAAAATCAGTTTATAATTATCACAAATATTTAGAAATATATGGAAAATCTACCTTAACAATGTTCCGCTCTGTGATGTTGAAGTACTTAGAGTTCCTGTTGAAACGGCATACGGTAACATTCTTTAGAATGACCACCGCACCTACAACAGTGGCTAGTTTGTACTCGTCATTTTTGAAGATTTTATGGTGCATGGTTCCCTCGATTTTGCCTGACGGATCCTTTAAGGTTACTAGGAGATCTCCCAGCCCGTTTGGGGTAATACTGGAGAGCATAGCCACAATCTGAAAATTAAATGAGATACAATTTACTTGTCAGATAAATTGTATCTGTAAATGGATATAATATTTATCGAGCTCGAATGGCAACCTTTTGCATTTTCACAAATTGGGAATGCGGGGATTGCATTTCTGCAACCTGGGTCCAGAATGGTGTGCTCCTGTTGTTATAAGAACCTACAGTTATGAATGATAGAGTTAGTATTTGTCATCTTCAATCATTATTGTTAATTATATATATATACCTTCACGGATTATGTAATCGATAGTAGAAGTCCACTGAGGTCTACTAAAATCGTCGTCGCCCTGTACTGGCTCATTGATGACCTCCCGAATGAAATCTTGTGTTGAACGTGTCTGAGAACTTTCACCTCGCAACACCTTTGCATCGTGCGACCTCTTACGAAACAGTCATCGCCGTATGAGTTGGCCAGGTCCCGGTATTCCGGGCGTTTGGTTTTGGGATCGTTGAGTTGGTTTTGAATGGTGCCTCGGTTTTGCATATAGTAATTCCATAGATCTCTGTTTGCCATTTCGAAATTGAATATTTTATTGTTATGATTTTGTGTTGCATTACTCTGACTTATATAGGCAAAATGCATAGAAATATTGGCAAGGAATTATTTAGCGTCGAATTAGCATCGAATAACATGCATTCGACGCTAAATCGACGCAATTAACAAATTTAGCGTCGATTTAGCGTCGAATGCATGTTATTCGATGCTAATTCGACGCTAAATAATTCCTGCCAAATTTGGTAGGTAGCTGACACATTTACCACGCGTTGACATACTTTTGTACCTATAATTCGATGCAAAATCGACGCTAAGAAGGTCGATGCTAATCCGATGCTACTATTTGATGCAAAATCGATGCAAAATCGATGCTAAAATCGCCTACATATAGCACCACCGTCATAATTCATTTTGCAACTTAAAAATTTGTATATATCCTCAATTCTCAAATCAATTTTACATCTCGATACTAAATTGATTACAAATGGTGGATTTAGCCCCATAATATACTCTTTCCCATATTTCAGAGTACATTCTTTGGCTAAATCGGCTGTTTGGTATCAAAGTTTATGTCGATAACTAGTAGACCTCTGAAGAAGACAAATTAAAAATGTCTTCTCCCTCTCCTAATGAAGACGCAGAAACAACACCCGACCTTTATCCTTTTGGATTTCCAATAATACCAAAATTCTCGTGGGAAACCCAATCTTATTGCGACGAATCGTTTAAAAAGCTGCCCACTTACTCGTGGGAATTTGATACGTGCTCACCAATACATAAAGAAGATTCCACATCAACAATAGTACCGGAAAGCTAGTGCTTGCCAAACATCGACCACATTCCTAAATTCTCGTGGGAAGCTGATTCATGCTCTCCTGCAAATGTTGTGAGTCCCAAATTTCAAGATGGGTTCAGTTATTCAAAACACAACTATGATAACCAGCTAGAATGTCCTGACCAAAAGCGGGTTGTCAAAGCCGTCCAACCATATCAATGCACTGAACCGTCAGGTACTTACGGGGGAAGTACTTCAAATGAATGTAAGGATCAATACTATGATTTGATAGGCGCCCAAAGCCCAGAAATGCCAAACGCAAATATAGATCTAGATGTTGATGCAATCAAAAGTTTATTGGGCAGGGAATTTTTAGATTCTCCACCATAGAAAAAAAAAGTTTTTTGTGGTTTCATTACCCTAAATGCAAAATTTGTTTGATTTAGCGTCGAATTTGCGTCAGATCACATGAACAATCAAAGGTAATCAGAGCATGGTGTAACTAACCGTAAGATTATCCTTGTATATAACCACATGATCCTAAGTGTGGTCACGTTCAGACTTTGGAATTAATAGTCGAAAAATACCAATCTTTTTTATAAGTTTTTTATTTCCAAAACAGATCCATTTTTTTGGGTGTTTCTGCCTTTACCCAAAAGTGTCTTTACCCAAAAGATGGAAGAAAGTAACAAAATTCTTCAGCTTTTTACTAATTAACGTTGCCTCGAAACTACCTTGACAAAGACTAAAGTCTGAATAACTCTTAACTTTTTGTATAAAGTGATCACTATTATTTTTTTTAAGTTAATTTTATTTTATATATTAGTAATGGCATGTCAATGTACTTTTTGTTATAAATTTGTAGGGAAATGGATTTAGTAAATATGTATGAAAGTTGATTGTTATCGTTATATGTTGCGGTTTTAAAATCTTTTAATAGGTTAAGATTGTTATCGTATATGTTGAGGTTTTTTTACCCTAAATCATTTAGCGTCGATTTACCGTCGAATCACATAAATTCGATGCAAATTCGACGCTAAATCAAACAAATTTTGCATTTAGGGTTTAGGGTATGAACAATAAAAGAGTTAACGTCGACGGTTCATAGTGAAGCTACAATGTTATCCACATTCTAAGATTTAATTGACAACAATTTAGTACGTTTGTATAATTCGATGTTAGAAATGCATGTGAGGACTTATTCTCCGGAAAAACTATATAAGTTTACATATACCATCATAACCCTTTATGAACCAAGTATATAATTTCAAATTATGAAATTTAAATTTATTCTATTATATGTAAGATGGAAAGGCTAAGATAGTTTCCGTACCAGTTTCGGAAACCCTAAACCCTAAACCCCAAACGTAAAATTAGGTTAAGGAAGCGTCGATTTAGCATCGATTTAGCGTCGTTTCGACGCTAATTCGACGCTATATAAATTAATTTTACGTTTGGGGTTTAGGGTTTACGGTTTGAAACATATAATATTATTTTTATTCGACGCTAATTCGACGCTATATTGAATTAATTTGATTTAACCAATGGTGGTTAACCGAATAAATTCAAATTTTTTGCTTCACACCAACGGTGGTAAACCGAATTAATTTGAATTTAGCGTCAAATTTGCGTCGAATTGTTGGTCAATTCGACGCAAATTCGACGCTAAAATACAAATTAATTAGGATCTTAATGACGTCTGTGTGGGGAAAAGGATAATATATTTAATTGTCATTCGACGCTAATTCGACGCTAAATAGCATCGAATTAGCATCGAATAACTAATTAAAAACAGTGACCGAAGTCTTCTTCTCCGTTTGCGAAAATCTCTCTCTCTCCGGCGAAAATCACTCTCTCTCTCCTGGCGACAGTCTCTCTCTCTTTCCCGGCGACGCTGTCTCTCTCTCCGGCGAATCTCTCTCTCTCTCCCGGTGAATCTCCTCTCTCTCCCGCGTGTCTCTCTCTCTCTCCCGCCGCCGGTCTCTCTCTCTCTCGCCGCCGGATCCTCCGCCGAATCTCCACCGTCGCCGGATACCTTCTCGTCCGCCGCACCTCCACCGTCTCCTCCGCCGGACGCCGGAAAACGTCAAACGCACAATGGTAAAAAATATATTTTTTTTTATTATTTTGGAAATTTTTAATATATATTTGGAATTAGTTAAATTAGATAGGAATTAGTTAAATTAGATATGGAATTTCAAATGAAATTGATTTTAGAAAATGGTTTTATGAAATATGTAGTAAATAGAATTTGGGAAATTTGGTATGAAATAGATTTTAGGAAAAAAGTATGAAATCAATTTTATGAACTAATTATAGATTTGATAATTTTATGAAATCAATTTTATCAAATAAACTTGATTTTAGAATTGATAAGTTTTGGAATTGAATATAGATGTGGTAAGTTATAGATTTGCATTTAGATTTAAAATAAAACTAATTACGGAGTTTTTTGGATGTTAAAATAAAAATTTTAAATGCAAAACGAATTTAGAAGTTATTTTACGATAATTTAAAATAATTACATAAATTTTAAATTTATATCAAAAATATTAAATTATTTCCTACATTTAAAATTTTTATTTTACATTTTTAAATTTAATAAATTTGTTTTATTTTATAGGGTGATGGATTTCGTCCTCCTTCATACGGCCAGTTATATGGCGACGATGGTTCGATTCCCGGATCTGATGGTCGTCCCGGATCCGGATCAGGATTGGGGTCAGGTTCGCATGAGGCGAACTATCGTCCACGAGCTCCGCCACCGGGACACCCACGACCTCCGCCGCTAGCTCAGCCACCGGTTATTCAGCCAGACCCAGAAGAAGCCGAAGATGATCATCCCGGTGACCACAATGAGGCCCCTCCACCGCCAAACGCGCCTCTTATGATGCGGATTGCTGAGCTTCTCCGCCAACCTGGACGTGAGACACGGCTTAGGATTATCCATCCGTTGAGGCATCGTGGTACATTATGGTATGTTTTTATTTTGTTTCAATATTAGTAAACAAATTAGTTTTCTGTAATAAATTTTTAATTACAAGTTATAATTAAATTATTAACATTATAACATTTTGTTTAATAGGTTTACGGATAACAAGGTCGCGCGTTCGGTCACCAACGCAATCAAGGCTCACTTCACTATGGTCCATCCTAATTGGAGCAAGATGCCGCAAAATGTTCGGGATATTTGGTTCGAGTCATGGGCGGTAAGTCAATTTTTTTAATTTAATTTTATTTATTAAATTATTTGATAACATTAATTTTAATTTAATTTTATTTATAAAATTATTTAATTTTTTAAGTAAATATATTCATAACATTATTCGTATGTTTGTAGCAAGGGTGGCATTGGGAGGAAGTTCATACTTTCCAAGTGCGAGCGGCGTTCAAGAAGAAGGCCCTATTGCGTATCAACGGTTACGTCGGGAACTTGAAGAAAAAGTGGGGGGAGAAAGGCGATGAGGCGAAGCCGCTCGCGATGGATTCCGCTGTTTGGGCGGGTCTAGTGCAGTATTGGCTGGATCCCAAAAATCAAGCTATAGCGGGGAAGTGTTCTGCATCCCGTCTCACGCCGGTGGCCGAAGGAGATGGACCTTCAAAGCATTGTGCGGGTCAATCATCATACGCCACAATACGCCTTGACATGGTAATAATTGCATTAAATTAGTTAATTTGATTATTTTACTTTGAAATATTTATTTATTATATATTTTATTTTTATCAACGTTTATTTTTGTTTAAAAGGCTGATGGCGGTGAGCTTCCTCCGATCATTAAAGTGATGGAGAAGACTCATCGGAGGAAGGATGGGACGTTTGTTAACGCTCAAGCGGAACAAACGTTCAACGCGTACAATGCACGACTGGAAGAGCTAGATGAGTCTGTCCAGTCTACGATGGGTCTCGAAGATTTCGATAGAATTTATGAGGAGGTAATTTATTAGGTTTTTATTTTATATTATAAATTTTTTAATTATTAGGTTTTTAATTATTAGGTTTTATATTAGGTTTTTAATTATTAGGTTTTTATTTTATATTATAAATTTTTATTAATTTTTTTATTGTCTTACATTTATATTTTTTAGGTTGCACCGAAGAAGAAAGGACGAACGATGGGTTTTGGGTCCATCCCAGATGTCCCGGCAGCTTGTTCGTCTTCTCAATATTCTTTCACGCCGGGTTCGTCTGAGACGAATGTGACCGCTAAGCTGAAAGCTGCTGAAACAGAGATTGCGGCAGTAAGGACGCATCAAGTGGAGATAACGTCCTATGTCAACTCATTGAGCGGTCTCTTTGACATCATTGCAGTGGACAACCCAGCATTAGCCACCGCCTTGAGAGGGATCCCAAATCGTCCTCCAGCGCCTTCTACAACTCCCGTTGCATCGCAGTTCCAACAAGACCTCGAAGATATCGTGAACCTAATGACCGAACAACAGCCGTAGGATTAGCGTTTTATTTTTATTGTAACGGATAATTTTATTTTCTATCGGATAATTTTTTTATAATAAATTTTATTCATAGTTTTAAATATAATTTTTTTTTATAATAATTTTTAATTTATAGTTTTAATTTATAATTTTTTTATTTATAATTTTTATAATAAATTAAACATTTCGACGCTAAATCCATGGTAATTACATGGTACATTAGCGTCGATTTAGCGTCGATTGTTTCTGTTTTCGACGCAAATACGACGCTAAGTTAGCATCGAATTACCAACGATTTACCAACCACTTACCATCGACGCTAATTCGATGCTAATTTGACTCTAATGTCGCGTCGAATTAGCGTCGAAATATTGTCTCGGATTAGCGTCGAACCGCCGACGGTAACTTAGGGACGATTTAGCGTCGAAGTTCATATCGACGCAAACATAGCGTCGATATAGCGTCGAAATATTGTGTCGGATTAGCGTCGAATGCCCGACGCTAAATTAGGGGCTAATTAGCGTCGAAGTTCATTTCGACACAAAATAGCGTCGAAATAGCGTCGAATATGCCTTAGTGTCGACGATTAGGCGGCGAAATGTTTTCGACGCTATTTCGACGCTAAGAGGTTTTAGCGTCGAAATAGCGTCGAATATGCCGACGCTAAATCAATGTTTTCTTGTAGTGTTATTATATGTTATGTTCCTGTTTCGATTCAATCTCAAAAATCTAATAACTGTAATTTCAGGAAGCAAATCAACTAAAAAATCCCAATATCATTTTAAAACATAAGAAATCAATATATAGATTTGGATTTTTTCTTTTTTATAAATCTTTAACATTAGGAGACAAATCGAATATATCTTAAAAAAAAATATAGATTTTAAAAGATATCCATATAGCTTCGGATCGGATAGGGATTGGAAAAGTGTTGATCCGAAAATAATGGACCAAACCATGGATATCGCATTGAACATCAATATATTAGCCTATGCAGATTTACACTAACTTAAAGTGTATATATGGTATTTGTTTACCTTGTATGGACTCTTCCTTCTTCTTGTTCCTATACATCTATAGAAGGGAAAGAGATATAAATGTTTCAATATATATAAATATAATGACAATATACTATACATCTACGAATAGTTATATATATTGTGCACATTTATATAAGACCTGGAGATGGCTTTTCACATGTGATATTGTGAGTCCTCGATCTCTCTCGCCCATTAACTGCCAAATCATCTTAGGAGTTGCTCCTGCATTTTGAAGGATAATAATAATATCAACCAATTTTTATTAATAGTGAAAGTAAAAAATTGATTTGAAGAGAGATCTTATTATGTAAAAGAAAAAATAATCTGAAATTTTGAAAGAGGAGAGGTATAACAGTGGATCAAATTAAGCAATTACTGATTTCGATAGCGAATTTTTTTAATTTCCCTAAATTTATTTCAGAAAATTGTATTTTTTCGTGTTGCAAAATAAGAAAAAACTTCGCTTACTTCTTTCGCCACCGAGGTGATCGACGACTTGGACAAAAGAGCGGTGATGATCGTCGAGCCATCGTAGTCGCGACATCTTTGACCTACTGTAAGGTCTGACAATCGGTTTCGTCATCGCTTTTATTCTTCGGAGAAAATCGTAATTTGATTATTTTATTTTGAGCAAATGTACAAATTATTTTTTACGATTTAAAATATATATAGAAATTTATTTGGAGGAACCCAATTAATAAGGTTTTCCAAAAATAAATATGCTAAGAAGAAAATATTAAAAGCTAATAAATAATTTTGTTGTGACTTTTAATTTTCTTGTTTTACTATTCTTCTAAAAATCAATTCATAATTGCATTTTTGCAAAAATATTTTTTCCTTTCAAAAATATTTTTTCCTTTTTTACACCTCCAATTTTTTTCCCATGATAATAATATGTATGATAATATATTAATTAAAAGTACCAGATTTATCTTTTACAAAAAAAATATTGTCATAATTTGAAATTCTATGCTAACAATTTTTACAAATAAGCCATAGTGAACCCACCCCAATTTATGGCCTAGAGCTTGGACATGTGGTCTCTTTCTAGTTTAAGTGTTTGGTTTACAAAAAGAAAGAAAATATTAAATTAGAAAATTATTCCATATATACTTAACAAACAAAAAACTGTCCATATGTGTTGAATATTTCACTTTATTCATGTTGTATATTAGCTGTCTTGATTGTTTTAAAAAAGATAACTAATTTTGAACTTTTTCATATTTTATCAATATAACAAATAAAAGAAAGTTTAATGGTAATAATTTATGATATAAATTATAGTTGACCAAATTTTTGTGAATGAAAGGTAATGTGAATTAATATGTGGACCTATAATTTTTTTTTTTTTAATATATGCATGCATGCAAAGTATTCTGATTTGATATTTAAAAGCAAAAACAGAAAAAAATTAACAGCTGTTCAAATAGATGTATAGAGACAAGAAGAAGGAAGAGTCCGTAAACAAAAACCATATATACACTTTAACTTAGTGTTATAGTATTTGTATTGTAAATTTGCATAGGCCAATATATTGATATTCAATGTGATGTTCATGGTTTGGTCCATTATGTCATATGCAAATTTACAATACAACACTAAGTTAAAGTGTATATATGGTTTTTGTTTACCTTGTATGGACTCTTCCTTCTTCTTGTTCCTATACATCTATTGAAGGTAAAGAGATATAAAAGTTTCAATATTTAAAAGCACGGTTTTTTGTTTTCTAAGGTTTACAAGAGTTGAATTTATTTATAGTTTTTATTATTTGTTTTTTGTAAAAAAAACAATTTTTATAGATTGTAAGCCTAATATTTTTTTGAAACTCAACTAAGTTTTTTATCTTTTTCACATCTATCAAAATAAAAATGTAAAGTGATAGTCCATCACTTCAATATCTATGATTCTTATTCAAAATAATCATGTTCGTTTAGAACTTTCATATGATATATATATTTTTGAAATCCAAATAAATCATGTTATCCAAATAACCAATTAGGATTTTCAAAATAAATTTTACCAATGCCTTTTATAAAGTATTATTATTGACCGTTCTTTTTTATTATTTTAAGTTTTGTGCAGTAATTTAAAAATAAAAAAAATTTGACGTTCTTATAAATAATTAATTTCTTATACATTTGACAAAAGTTATTATAATATGCATTATTAAACGGTAATGAATTTACATTTTATTTATTATAAATTATTATTAAAAATTAAAATAAAGTAAATCACTCTTTATATATTTGTGACATATTAAATTAATAAAACATCGTATATATTGTATACTATTTATTTAGATCCAATAACATCCATTCGCCGAACCTATCTATTCGATATAAAAAATTAACCTTAAAACTATAATAAAGTGTAGACTGACCTTTAACAAAAAAAAAAAAAGTGTAGAAGTGATGCACTCTTTTTCACCTCACTATCGAGTGAGGATCCGAGACGAAGCTTTACATTTATAATGCCTCGATTAAACCAAAAGTTCATGGTTGCACTGAAGAGTACTTAAGGATTGATCCCACAATGACTAAAGACTACACACTAAAGATACGAGAAGCAAACTAAGCTATAGCAAACGTTTTTATGGGTTTTTGTGGGTTTAATCGAAAAGAAAACACAATAAATAAAAAAAATACAAAAGCGTTGGATCATGTATTAAATTATCAATGAGATGAAGAACACTCAAATAATGATTCATTAGTTGATGTGTAAAGTTTTAACCCTAAATAAATCTGCAAGTGCACAGACAAATGCAGTAGTATAAAAGGTATCGAATCCAAAGAGACCAAGTTACACTTTGAAATATGAGATTTAAAATAAAGCTAAGGTAAAATAAGGTTTTGGAATTTCGTAACGAGCAGGTGCTCAAATAACTAAACGGTGTAAAAATGCAATAAGACAAGTACTAGGTCAAGGTAATTCTCCGGTGATTTCGGATTTAAGGTTGAGCAACTATTTAGGAATTATTTAAATGCAGTCTAGAACTCAAACATAAAAGTAATATTACCCTACTGTCGTGATGTATCAATATCTTCGTCTAACAACCTAAATACCTAAACTGTCGTTTGGATTTAGTAATGAAGAAGACGAGCATTAATGATTTGGTTCAATTTGTTCACAATCAATGATAACAATCAACTGTCGTTGGTTATGCACTAATTGCTCATCAACGATTCTTCTAGCAACCTATAACACTTTTGATGAATAGATTCAACCTAATAATCATAGATTAAGGGATCAATTTAATCTAAACAATAAGAACATCTATTGATGAAGACATATATGATTTGGCCCTATTTGGCTCAGCCACTAAACAATTCTAAATCACCATCGAATCACCTTAACCTAGCTAATGGACTACTCGGCCATGGAAAAGAACAACACAACAATCAATGAAATGAAATTCATAATGAAATTATCAAAGAGATAAAGGTTTAGAAATTCTTCTCAAAACAAGTGTGTACTGATCCGGATTGACAAAGCAAGCCCACGGGGAAAAGTGATGAAATCGGAAGTGATGAAATTGCAACAAAGTTTCGGATTGAATAATCAAAAGAAGAACAATGAAATAATTTTATTAAAACTGAGAGAAAGAGAACGTGAGTCTCATCCTCTGTCGTGTGTCTCCTTAAGAGGAGAATCCTCTGCCTCTTAAATACCAAAATAACAAAATAAAGAAAAATCTCTAAAGCCTTAGAAAAAGGAAAGTAAATCTCCTCCTAATAAAGAGAGAGGTGAGTTCCTCCCTAATAAAAAGGGATTGTCTTTGACTCATTATTAAGAGGAGATCGTGTGGGTCCTCCTTGGCAGCGGCGGCCATCTGATTTATTAGGTAAAAATCTGGAGCCTCTGACCGAGCAGGTGCTCGCGCAGCCAGAGCAAGTGCTCGCGCAGCCAGAGCAAGTGCTCGGTCGGGTGAAAAGTCTATTTTTGCGACAATTCTTCTTATTTTCCCCAAAGAGCTCGAGCAACTCCAATCCATTCTCCAAAGCCTCCTAGAACCTGAAATAACACAAAAAGAACTAGAAAGACTCGAAAAAGACCAGAAAACAATAAGTAAAATAGGCTAAAATCATAATATATCATTAGGTAGCATTAAACAATATCCTAGAACATAAAACACAAGCATATCCACTTTCGTGGTATCAATCCATTCACTAATCACCGACGAAATCCCAACGAAGTCGACGTCTGTCGTAAATACGTTGGAAATTACCGACGAAAACGAAGGCTGTCAGAAATCCGTCGATAATTTCCATGGTAAATTCCGATGGATTTCAGACAACAATTTTGAATCACTGTCCGAAATTCGATGGTTAAAGAGCCATTTTGTACATATTATTTAGCCCCGACAGATTTTCGATAGGTCATGGGAAATATGTCAGAATTAAAAATAGACGTTACATAATCTCGTTGGAATACGTCGGAAAATCCGTTGGAATTGTCTTAAATTACACGCTTCCCCTCATTCATAACTAAGCTAAGAAAAAATCTATAACATCAAAACAAATTCTATAAAATATCTTCTTCAAATCATAATTACAATTTTCGATCGTGGATTGACAGCATCAAAACATTGTTGTGCCCAAGATAAGGTCATATACCTCTAGATATGCAGAGAATCGTTCTAAGAAAAAAATGAAGACATCGACGACGACTGAGCATGTCGATATGAGGATGAAGCATCCAAGGCCTGAGACCTCTAAATATGTGGTGTTCTGCCGGAGTGCTCAACCCGCAAGCCTTCTCTCAAGCCAAGGGCAGATGAAAAGGTTAAGATTGTTTCTGGAGATGAAGCCAAGAAGATGTTCTAGAGGCTTTTTTATTGAGACTGGTGAAATTGTCTTGCTTCAAGGATTTTATGACTTCACTTCTACCTAAGGAGATCCTTCCTCGAATATTGATGCCTTTTGCGAGTATGTGAAAAAATCGAATAAATTCAATGATACCAAAAATCGCCACCAAATTGTAAAAGAGTAAGAAGAAGTTTGTGAAAATGGTACGCAGAATCAGCTTAAAAATGAAATGCAGAAGACGAGATCAAATATTTCAAAGATGTTGATCAACAAGCCTTTGACTTGTCAAGAAAGATTTGGGGAGCTGACGGTGTTCTTCCTGCCAAATCAAGGAAGAAGTCAATAGATTAGAGAAATAATCAACAGAAGAAGAAAACATAGATACTGTTTAGATGGTGTACGATGTGTTTCGTCAAAATGTACATTCGTTTGTTGGGGATAGAGATAGAGTCGAGGAACCTAATGTAGAAGCGCATTTTTTTTTATATGATAGATGCAGCTAAGCAGTCATTGTACGGAGGTTGTGGGGTGGATCATTCGCCATTATCAACTGCAACAAGGTTGATAATTTCTTACTTAATTAATAATATATTTTTGTTGACTTTCTCTCGAAACAAGATTTCACCTGTCACCCTAATCATTCAATGATGGTGGAACATGAGTTCAACTTGCAGGCGCAATCCCAGTACAAAGACAATGTCCATGAGTGGAAGACAAAGTGGCTACAAGGAAAAGATATGCCAACGGTATTGAACAAGACCGTTTGAAAAAGTTTCATCGACTAATGATCATAGTCCGAGACGGAGAGCACAACAAAAAAGAACTCGACAAACATAAATAGCGATCGAGGAGGAAAGGGGGTGGCGACGCACAATGACGGTGTTGTAGGAATTCGTACCGGTTTATAACTCTTTATAAATTATTAATTACGAATTCAATTGCCAGGATTCGTGCAAATACTAAACTGAATCTAAAACTAAGATCTCGATTATACCTGGCGATTATGCAGCGGAAGGTGTCAGGGATTCGAGATCAGGAAAGCACCTCAAGTGTTGCGCCTCTACTGGTATCCACACGCACACAAACTGGATCGGAGCGGGATGCTAGTGTCGTTGAGATCCAATCTCAAATTAACAAACTTTTTGTCTCTATTAGGGTTTTATAATAATCGGTAGTGGCTCGTGTATTATCAGATCAAAAGAGGCGTAACCTTTCATATGATCAAGTGCACTAATATATATAAATTATGCACAACACGTTAACCTAATTAAATAGGTTATGGGCTAAGCCCAATTATCAAGCATTAACACTTTAATGCTTCACGAGCCTCTTATATATATGCATATCTATATATAACATATATACATATATAATACATTATTATATCAATAGTAAAACCCAATATGTAATTGATCCAATTTGCTTAGGTGTGTAACCCTGTAGGATCATATAATATTAGTAATGAGTTCTAAACTCATAGATCATAAGTGGCTTCTAGCAAAACATTATGACCACCTAGTATCATATGACTGTCTAATCTCGACAATACAACTTAAGCAGAGTTAGTACAATATGATTTCAGGACATTCCCAACAATCTCCCACTTGTACTGGAATCATCTATTCCTATAATCCCTTCGTCTCTATATCTCGATCATAGCATAAGGCAAGAAACTGTGTCATCCTTATTCAGCTAGATCACGTTTATCGAACTTTGATTTATACTGATAAAACAAACGACTGACTTTCACCTCGTTTGAGCACGGCCATGCATTTCTCAGTATCAAATCTTCGATAGGCCCAGAGATATTTATCTCCTGTTATATAGGAGGGACAAATCCCATCTTGTTTCATCCCTGTTCCTTACACACTTCATAGTATGCCCAATCACTGCCTTTATAATCACCTTTTACGGCTGACGTTTGACAGAGTTAAAACAAATTAATCCATGTATAAGAAATCATGATGAACTCATGTCAAAGGACTATACTCTATAGTTGTGATGAGAAACTCTTATGACACTCATATAACATTCTTGTAGAGTTCTCATAGCGGGTCAGTCCAATACTGTGTTCTCCAACACATATCTATGTGATTGACTTGATACAACATATCAATGACTTCACGAAACTTAGTCATCAGTCACCTCACACACTAGTCATTTATAGCTATTATGTCCCATGATAATAACCTTGACTAGGGACCTCTATAATTTATGTTATCTTTCACATATAGGGTTTCATGATCAAGTCACGTACTTGATGACCTATAAGAATAATATAAATTATTTTGGGACTATTATTTAATTATCCAATAATATAATAATACTGAAACAAATTTCATTATGACATAACCTAAGTATATCCTCATGAATATCATAACATAACTAAATCCATTACAACTCCCACTAGAATCAAGATCACATCTTAATATATCTAATACCTACAGCAAGAGGGTGAAACTCATGATTAGGTCGTGGGAGAGGCTGCGGTGCTCTGCTTGGAACTCTTTTCAACAACCGCACCGCCATATAGACACAAGACATAGCCAGGTTCCGACCGGAAATCGTCTTTGTCCGTCTAACTACTCACGACTGAAAACATTACTTCCTCAGTTCACCAAGCTCATATCCTTAGCATTCCTCAAATACTTGAGAATATTCTTGGTAACTGTCCAGTGACTTTCACATGGATCATATTGGTATCTATTCGTCATGCTTAAAACACAAGCAACATCTGGACGAGTGCAAGTCATGGCATTCATGATGGATTCTACTACATACGCATGGGAATCCTACTCAAGCGTTCTCGCTCAGCCAGTGTCGAGAGACATTTCATCTTGCTAAGATTAATGCCATGAGACATTGGTATGAGGCCCTTCTTGGAATCATGCATACTGAACCTGTCCAAGACCTTATCACCACAAGCATCTTGACACGATCCAATTAGCCTACCCAATCTATCTCTATAGATTCTTATTCCAAGAATGCACGCGGCTTCTCCCATGTCTTTCATTGAAAAACAACTTCCGAGCCAAGTCTCTAAAAACTGAAGCAACGGAACGTCATTTCCGAGAAGAAGTATGTCATCTACATACACTACGAGAACTACGCTCCCACTAGTCTTCTTGTAAACACATGTTTTCTCTTCGTTCCTGATGAAGTCAAAACTTTTGACTGCTTTATCAAAACAAAGATTTCAACTCCATGATGCTTGCTTCAATCATACATGGATCGATGAAGCTTGCATTCTTTCCTAGCATTATTTGGATCTTGAAAACTCAGGTTGTGTCACATACACATCCTCTTCCAGAATTCCATTAAAGAAGGCTATTTTCACATCCATCTGCCAAATCTCATCACCATGATAAATGGCAGTTGCCAGGAGAATCCGAATGGATTTAAGCATAGCAACAGGGGAGTAGGTCTCTTCATAGTCAATACCATGAATTTGCTTGAAACCTTCATCCACCAACCTAACTTTGAATATCTGGATATTATCATCCACATCAATCTTCTTCTTGAAGACCCATTTACACTCAATGGCTTTTACATCATCGGGTAAATCTACCAAGTACAATACTTGTTTTCTGACATGGATCCCATTTCGGATCTAGCGGCTCTAAGCCACTTTTCGGAGTTCGGGCCCAACATTGCTTCTTCAAAATTTCCAGGCTCAGATTCTACGACTTTTTGTAGATCCAGTTGATGCTCTTCCTGAGAAGTTGGAGCATCCTCCTGTGTTTCTCGAACCTCTTCGAGTTGTACTTTACTCCCACTATTTCTATTAGAAAGAAATTCTCTTTCCAAAAAGACACAGTTTCGAGCCACAAACACTTTGTTCTCACTGGGTTTGTAAAAGTAATAACCTTTGGTTTCTGTAGGATAACCAACGAAGTAGCATTTATCAGATTTGGGTCCAGGCTTATCAACAATTAAGCGTTTGACAAAAGCTTCACAACCCCAAATTTTAAGAAAAGACAAATTAGGAACTTTTCCTGTCCACATCTCATATGGTGTCTTTTCAACTGATTTTGATGGACATCTATTTAGCGTAAACGCAGACGTTTCTAGAGCATATCCCCAAAAGGATAATGGAAGATCTGTTTGACTCATCATTGATCGAACCATATCTAATAAAGTTCGATTTCTCCTCTCGGAAACTCCATTCCATTGGTGCGTTCCAGGAGGAGTGAGCTGTGAAACAATTCCACACTCTCTCAGATGATCACTTAACTCTTGATTTAAGTATTCTCCTCCGCGATCTGATCGAAGAGCTCTAATACTTTTGCCAATTTGATTCTGTACTTCATTCTGGAACTCCTTGAACCTTTTAAAGGATTCCTACTTGTGTCTCATTAGATGGACATATGCATGCCTACTGAAGTCATCAGTAAAGGTAATGAAGTACTAAAGTACACATACCAGGATTCACATGATTCACAATCAAATGAGCCCAAAAGCCCATCACTATGGAACTTCTGAATCCGTTGTAGCCCAAATGACAATGCCAGAGAAAGGTAGGTTCCTAGTCATTTTACTCGAACCGTTTGGTGTTTATGTTATAGACAAGCATAGATTGGTTTAAGACATAAAACCCATTCTCTAATTGGGTGCTACCATAGAACATATCATTAAGATCAAAAGAGCAACATTTGTCTTTAATCAAAAATGAAAATCACTCATATCCTTACAAGAAAATGAAATCACGCCTCTGCTTATAGCATGTACATAGTAGCAATTATTCTATTAACCAAGCCTGAAGGCGACTACATATGGAAAGTTCCTACGGTCAATGCTGCAACTCTTGCTTCATTCCCGACGTGTAATTCCACTTGTCCCTTCTCCAACGTTCTACTATTGTTTAGTGCCTGCAAATTAGTACAAATATGAGCACCACAACCGGTATCTTATACCCATGAGGTAGAACTTGAAGTAGTAACTTTTACTTCCATAACATAAATACCTTAAGAAGAAGTCTCGTACATCTTCCTAATTTCTTGTGAATCTTCCAAGTATTTCTTGCAGTTTCTCTTCCAATGCCCAGGCTCCTTACACTACTGGCACTTATCAACATCAGCAGGGCCGGACATGGGCTTACAAGAAGACACATGCTTATCCTGATTCTCAATTTGGACGGCCTTGCCTCTACCCTTGTCTTTTCCAGGTTTCTCAAACCTTTTGCCCCTTTGTACTAGAAGTACATTTGGAGTGCCCTTCTTGATGTCATGCTCAGCTGTCTTGAGCATGCCATGCAGCTCAGTCAATGTCTTCTTCAAGTAGTTCATGTTATAGTTCACCACAAACTGATCATAGCTTGACGGCAGTGAGTGCAGAATGATGTCAGTAGTCAACTCTTGGCTAATGGGACAATCCAGTCTCCCCAGGTTATCGATATAACCTATCATCTTTATGACATGAGGACTAACTGGAGCGTCCTTTGGTAGCTTGCACTCAACTAGAGATTTAACCGTCTGGTATCTCTCAGTTCGAGCATGTTCCTGAAACATAGCTTTCAGGCTAGCGACCATCTCGATAGGCGATGCCACGTTCTCATATTGCTTCTGCAAGTCCGAGTTCATGGTAGCCAACATCAGACAGCGCACATCGACCACATCATAGTAATGCTTATTCCAAGCATCATATACTGCATGTGAGGCATTGGACCTTAGTTTCTCGGGGAAAACTTTCTCAAGGACATAGTCCTTTCTCTCCTGCTAGAGAACGATTCTCAAGTTCCGATACCAATCAAGAAAGTTGGATCCATTTAACTTGTCCTTCTCAAGGACGGATCACAACGAGAAAGAGTTCTGATGAGGGGTTTTAGACATAACTAGAATAAAAAAAGGAAAAAGGTTTAGTTATGATATTCAGGAAATGAGAAATCTTAACAATTAAGAAAACTCGCATTATATTCAAAACAATGTTTCCTCAAATGAATATAATGATCCAAGATCCTTATTTTACTAGAACTCAAGTGAGCTTTGGCTCATCGCCTGAATACTAGCTATTTAGGTAAGCAACAATTTTGCTAATTATATCAAATATAATTCTTGGTTGTTAGATGACATCTTATGTCTAATCCAACCTATACCTCTAAGCCCAAAACCGTTTTGATAGCCTAGTCAAATAAACCAATCTCAATTCATATGGTAACCATTACCATCTGCCTCACTTATGTAAAAGTGGACACCCTGCTTGACAGGCACATCGCACAACGAAATAAGCCTTGACAGTTGAAAAGATTGGGGAGGCATCAAATATACTTGATATTAAATTGAGGAATTATATTTTATCTAATTATATTATTAATAAATTTTATATCTTATATAAAATAATAACATATCAAATATGTATATTAATTAGACAATTCAATAAATTAAAATTCAGCTAATTTTAGTTAATTAATAAATTATAATATTTTATATCTAATATAAATATACCTCATATCTAATATGTGTATTAATCAATCATAAATAATTTAATAACTTTAATCAAATTAGAATTATCAGTTATTCTCATGATTGATCCGTATAGAACTTTACAGGTTCTGGATTTAATCGACTTGCAATCAACTCGATACTCAAATCAAACAGACTTTGACTTATCAAAATAATAATAAACTCCAGAGACCAAACATCATGCAAATAATTCTATACACAAGTTCACAACATGCATATACTATTTTTTTAAATCAAGCCAAAATCAAGCCATGCAAACATTCTATATATGCAGACGTGTTATGCTTATAGTATCTTATATCCGTATAACATAACAAAGTAAAAAACGTATGACTCTTATACGATTTAATATAAATATCATATATATATAATTTATTAGACCAATTTCAATATTATACACGTACGCTCTTATACCAATGTAGGAATTCGTACCGGTTTATAACTCTTTATAAATTATTAATTACGAATTCAATTGTCAGGATTCGTGCAAATACTAAACTGAATCTAAAACTAAGATCTCGATTATACCTGGTGATTATGCAGCGGAATGTGTCAGGGATTCGAGATCAGGAAAGCGCCTCAAGTGTTGCGCCTCTACTGGTATCCACACGCACACAAACTGGATCGGAATGGGATGCTAGTGCCGTTGAGATCCAATCTCAAATTAACAAACTTTTTGTCTCCATTAGGGTTTTATAATAATCGGTAGTGGCTCGTGTATTATCAGATCAAAAGAGGCGTAACCTTTCATATGAGCAAGTGCACTAATATATATACATTATGCACAACAAGTTAACCTAATTAATTAGGTTATGGGCTAAGCCCAATTATCAAGCATTAACACTTTAATGCTTCACGAGCCTCTTATATATATGCATATCTATATATAACATATATACATATATAATAATACATTATTATATCAATAGTAAAACCCAATATGTAATTGATCCAATTTGCTTAGGTGTGTGACCATGTAGGATCATATAATACTAGTAATGAGTTCTAAACTCAAAGATCATAAGTGGCTTCTAGCAAAACATTATGACCACCTAGTATCATATGACTGTGTAATCTCGACAATACAACTTAAGCAGAGTTAGTACAATATGATTTCATGACATTCTCAACAGGTGCAACGAGTTTAGTAAGTCGAGAGCATATGTTGGTACGAATAATATTTTGTTTTACTTGTTTGATTTTGATTAATTTTATTAATAATATCGTTTACCTTATTTTGCAGATGAAAGAAAGCGTAGGGGTGGGTGTGTGCGGATTGGCTAGTCCTCATGAGGATACGCACACTTAAAAGAAAACCGATTTCTTTTAGGATCCTGATGAAGGAAGACATCACCAACGTCAAGAAAACAAAAAATGACGGGCCGACTTACGCAACTCACCCAAGATGATGGGTTTACGTCCCCCAACGACTTGCCTCGGGAAAAGATCAACCGAATAGTTTACAAAGTAAGTATTTAATAATAGTTTCCTTTATAATTATTTAAATTGAATTAACTACTAATAATTTTGAATAAACATGTAAGAAAATCCGCATAAGAAGAGGCGACATGTAGGGTTAGGAATTTTTCCTTCCTACTACACGCTACACGAGGCTACGTCTTCTGATCCGACCATTCTTCTGAGTTTGCTACCAATGTCGAGAAATTGAAGAGGAGAAACGAGGAGAAGGATGCTAAAAGTTCCTAGCTAGTAATGAAATTTCTAGGGCAATGGCCTCCCCCGCCGCCAACCCAACAGCTATCCAATTAGTTTTTGAGAATTTGCAACCTATACCAAAAAATTGGAGAGACATTAGCAATCTAACAAAGAAAAAATTAAAACACTATTCTATTTTTTATATTCCAACCTCACCCTTTTCTCTTTCTCTCACTTTTCTTGTTTTCTGTATCTCCCTCTATCTCTTCATCTCTTCCTCTCCTTATCTCTTCATCTGTTCAATTATGTCGATTTACTCCTTTAATTCTTCAATTCAGTTTCCAAATCTTTATATTTTGAGATTCGATTGCTATAAGCGTCATAAGAAACGATATAGTCTCTCTTTCCAGTGAATTTTTAAAACCAGTAAAAATGGACTCTTTCCCGTGTCGAGCACCATGAACATCTCTTTTGTCAGAGTTCGGACTCCGATTCGCGAGAAGTACCGGTGTCGTTAGATGGGTTGGTAACAGGAATCGTCGTTATAAACGGGTTTGTGATCGGATCTGTCGATTTCCTCCACGGCGAATTGGATTTTGGCTTCGATTCCGGCGACTCGGGATGAGTCACGCTCGAGCCGACTCAGTACCAAGCTCTTGTAGTGCTTTAAATAGAAAATTAACTATATATCTAAAGAATTGTATGGTACAAAAAGAATCGTATGATACAAAAAATATGTTGGCATGTTTCAATACTATTTACCCTGTTAAACAAATTAATAGCATATATAAAACCTAAACCAATAAATAATATTCCTCTCACTATTATTGGTACGTTAGTATGAAAGTTATACGTTAGTATTGAATGTTATACGTTAGTATAACATTCAATAATTTTGTTAGAGCATTTGCAGCGGTGAGATTTTGTGGGTATCATTAAATATAAAATTATTAAAATTTGAGTAAAATGAAGAAAAAGAGTGTAAAATTTGAGTAAAAGGAAGAAAGAGAGTGTATAAAATTAATAAAATTTGAGTAAAAAGAGAAGATAGTGGTGATATTTGGAGAGAGGGTATCAATGAGTTGATACTTTTGAAGAGAGTATGAGTGTGTTTTTAATAATTTTATATTTAAAGAGAGTATAAAATTAATAAAAGTTGAGTAAAAGGATGAAAGAAAAGGTATAAAGTTGAGTAAAAGGAAAAGAGAGTATGTGTTTTAATAGATTTGGGGATACACGTTTGTTTGTCACTGATTTAGTTAGTTTACATATATTTGTGTTTAATATTTAAAACTTCGTTGTTCAAGCTTATTAAACAAGCTTATTAATATAGTATGTTTGTATGTTTGTATTAATATAACTTATTACTGCATGTTTGTTCAAGCTAATTCGTAACATCTATACTTTTATATGGTATAGAAGTCATCTATTTATTGATTATTTTCCCGGATAATGTCTTTCATGTAGTTAACCGTGATCCACGCATTCATTACGGCAACCCGAATCGATTGTTATTAGAGAAAACTCAAACCCGGTGAAATCTGCAAAATCAAAAAAAATTTGGCTAATCACAACAAGATAAGCTATAGGGTGTCTTCTCACAAGTTTTTAATCCAATTCACCCAGCTAACAAAATTGGATGAGGTCGTCCATTATGACCACTTGATTGAAATGCAAAAGTTTAGGATCCATTCTTTTGCAGAATTTGAAGAAGTAGTCAACATGAACCAAGACCTATATGATAAATATTTTAAATACTGTAATAATTTTTTTTGCTAATACCTATTATTATAATATCACCATAAACTAACTTCAAACGTGCTTCTCCTTGATACTGTTGGAAAAATCATCCTTATCAACAATGAGAATTTCAACAATGGTAAACATTATGACATAGGAAGTGGTTTCATTAAAGGCAAAATCGAAGTTCACCTACAACTAAGAAAGTAAGCAAACTTTCCCTTTCATTCTCATACCTTACAAATTAATTACATACCAATTTTTTTTTCCAGTGGACCAGTTGTTCGGCTTACTCTTTGGGACAATGTTGCACTCAGTTTCCACAAAAAACCGATGAAAAGTATCGACAAACCTGTCGTCCTCCTCGCGACTACTATGAATCCAATAACTGTTAGAGGTTTGTAGAGTCAAATCTATAATTCATTCGATTATTACCTATGATATTGTAAACTTATTATAAACTTACTAACATATTAAAATTGCATGACGTAGATATGTTTTGTCTCTCCTCCACCTCTTCCACACGAATATTTTTTGATAACGATGTTGATTCAAGTATTGACTACTTGACATGGTATGTATGCTCACTTCCGTATCTATATATAATTATCTTATTGTTTACAACCAAGTCTATACTAAATAACATGTATTCTTTTCCCAAGGCTGCGTAAAGAAGGAAACAACTCTAAATAATTAGGGTTTTTTAATTTTGTGTTTCAAAACCTAACTTCTTCTAGAAGTAAATTAATGTTGTCTACTTCCTCAAAGCAATGGAGACGATAGTGGCTGTCAACGGAACAAGGAGCGAGCTCTAACAGATCGGTAGCCGTTGGGAAACACGAAAACGTGGCAGGCTGTTTCAATCCCTTAATGCGATCGATAAATGCTGGCATGGAGACAAAAACTGGGATAAAAACCGGAAAAGCTAGCTATTGCGTTCTTGGATTTGGACGAAAAACAACCAGAGGCTAAGATGGACCGATATACATAATCATGGATGCATCGGACAACGATATCAAGAATCCAAAACCGCATGGTCATAAACTTGCAACAAAAACTGATCATAAATAACAATAAAACGACCAATGGTCATGGAGTGAGTATTCATATAACAGGATGTGCAAGATTAACGTTACAGTTTGTGAAGAATGTGATCATACACAATATTCATATGAAATTTATCGAGAAAAAATCTGGTGACGGTGATGGGATTAATATCTTTGGAGCAATGAATGTTTGGATCGACTAAGCAAATATATGTATGATCCCTATTTTTCCAAACGCATAAAACAAAAAATTTCTATATATTTTATGATTTCTTACAAGTTTTTTTTCTTGATTCTATTTTCGATCTATAGGTTTTCGTATCCAGCTCTTCCGATCAAGTTAGTTTTCTCATTCTTATTTACTGTTTCAATGGTTTATGTTTTTAGTCTTCTAAATATATTTTGAATTTCTATCTTAATATATAATATCAGTTTTGATTACTAACGATATACAAGTTCTTTCTCTGTGTGCAGCTTCGTCATTGTATCCGGTACATAAATTATGTTTCTATGCATTTATTATTATCAATTTTTGTTTTCTATGCACAAAATGGATCTATTTTTAGATTGTTTGTTATATATTCATGCATATGTGAGCTTTATGAGATTAGTTACGATATCTGTTTTTGGTTTCTTTCTTCTTCTCGCAGTTGTATGTCATGATCATGATGATTTTCCTTACTTTTAATAATTAAGCTACAAATTGATACTCTAGAAAAAATAGATAATTCATTGATTAGTTTCTAAACATTCTAACACTATTCTCTTTTGTTTTGTGAAAATTTTGTTTTGTTTTAGTTTTGTGTTAGTGTGTACTTTGTTTCATCACATTCTCCAAGTTCATGTTCTTCCTCTCTTTAATTGATATCAACTTTTCATTATCATATATTGTGTTACTTTATTCGAATGAACTATTTTAACCTTAATAATTCTTTTTGTTTCTTTTTATTGAAATTAATATTGATCTTATGTTTTTTTTATTCACATAAGATAACCAGTGGCTTCAAAACATATCTATTATCTTTGACTCCATCAATGGTTGTCTCAAGCCGTTGGAGAGGAAGACGAACAACAGTGGCAAAATGATGAGTCCAGCCATGAGAAGGAGAGTGAGATTTCTGTGGGAAAGCCATGGAATCTAAGAAAAATAAGTACATCTGGCAAAGAATGGTTTCCGGTAACCACAACAGTTTGAATCAAATCAATAACAAAATTGTTATAATTGAGTTAAGGGTAGCGAATCTGTAATCGTAGCGATCCAAGAGGCGGAATGATTAAAGCAGATAATCGTGAAACTCTCAAAGGAAGAGTTCAAGAAGGATTGCATGGCCGTTTTAGGTTACCGACCACCGCGATGGTCTAAGAAACGACCAAGAACCATGCAAAGAAAATTCGACGTAGATCTCGCACCTTTATGGTTTGGTCCCAAATTATTCTGAAAAATTGGGGGCTCTTTCTCTCTTTTCTATAATCTAAAATGTAAGAATTTAATCAATTTTTGTATGAGTGAGGTTGTATGGTTCTATCCTCCATATATTGTAGACGTAATTTGTCAATTTTTTAAGCATGGGTCTAGAAGAGGTAAGAGCGTGAAAAATCTATATGATTATGAATTCACATTATATCAATTATCACATAAAAATTGAGATATATATGATCTCTATTGATTTATAGTCTATGTTCTATCAAATTAACGGGTTTTTAATTAAAACCTAAATATTTATTAATAATTTTATTTGTAAATCCGCGTATTAACGCGGGCCTTATTCTAGCCAAATCCTCACACGGCTCGACACCTTTCCAACAAGGTTCAATCTCAATGATAAACAACACGATTTACACACGAAATCAAACGGAAAAAAAAAACCGAACAAGCGATATCTATAACAATCCCAACACAATTTATCAAACAACAATCCTAACAATCGAAATTCATAACCACGATCACGCACTCCTGTCGATTAACGAAATGAACACACAAAAATCAGAGCCTTCTACTCGACCCAAAGCTACTGATTATCCTTCTCTATCACCAAAAACTTACCATTAGGGTTTCCCCTAAGACGAATTAGGATTTTCTGAAAACAAAACTGACGCGCTGTTTTAAAATCAACGCTGAGGACAGACCTTACCTCAGAATAACGATCAAAAATAAGATTCGGAAACTAGACCCAAAGAGATTTACAACGACTTATAGATCGTCGCCTAATTCCTTCTGGAGCTCTGGCAAAACGCCCTCGAAGTGGTATGATCACATACCCGATTCTCCACAGGCCTCCCTCACGAAAACAGAGATATCTCTTAGCATACATATCCGATTGACAAACCGATTTTCCTCATAAAATAATTCAATAAGTTAATTAAAACAATAATCCAACAATTCCATACATCAAATTCCAGAAATAATAATAATCTAGCAATCTAAACAGCAGGTTTCACTAGACTAAACGGGAACTACAACCCCTAATCATCCTCTTCAATTGGCCTTGATTCCGCGATCACGCATTTCTGTTACCTTCAACTTAAAAGGGAAAAACAGAGTTGCGTAAGTATTTAATAAATACTTAGTGAGACGGTCTTCCCGTCTATAGGCTAAGTATGGATAAATCAAAACCGAATAATAAACAATTAAAATACACACATGATTCAACTGGGTGTCAATCGACACTACCTCTAGGTGTCGATCGACACCTCGACAATTCTGTAGTCTTTCTCTGCGATTGTAAAGGACACGCTTCTCCTTCACCAAAATGAGTGTCTTACATGTATAGAGAAGTAGTCCCTTGAGAGAGAGAGAGCTTGAGAGATTTATTGATATACAGTGTAATTGGGTTGTTAAGGAATGAAGAGAGATCTTTGTTCTTAACAGTGTGATTGTGGCGCGATAAGAAGACATCCCATCCCGACCATTCTCAGCCGCTGGAAGTGGCAGACCTCATATCTTACCACACAAACCCTGTGAATGAGGCACCCTGATGTGTCGAATCCTCTAATTTGATCTGTTTGTCCCGATGAACCCGTGATGTCTATGAGCTTCACTAGATTTTTCCAATCATCATGCCAGAATGAGGTGATGAGGCCATCACCTACTTCACTGCGGATGAAGCCCGCATCCACCCCCTGCAATTTCAGCATTTTCCTCCAGATCAAAGAACCTAGGTTCGTTGGAGCCTCCAAAAAATCTAATATCTATTATCTAAGCCTCCATTCCAAAACTCAAATTTCCAAAGTGGTAACTATCAAAGGAGTCAATTCCAAAATGTTAGACCACCTTTCCCTTCAAACCCGCCACCTTTTCCTACAAATTCCACACCTAATCAAGAAGGAAAACTTGAAGGTATGATGCAACAACTTCTTTCGAACCAACAAAGAAACTCCAATGAGATCAACTCTAAAGTATAGTGCATCTACAATGATCTCAATGGAAAGTTCGAATCTCTTTCTACTCATGTCAAGAAACTTGAAATCCAAATAGCTCAAACCGCAGAGGCCGTGAAAAGACAAACGGGAATCCTTCCCGAGAAAATTGAAGAGAACCCTAGAGGTTCTTGCAACATGATTCACGGTTTTCCAACTCATCTAGATAGAGAAACCTACCTAAGTTTAGAAGAAAAAGAAGAAAACCCACCAACCATACCCTTTAAGAAGCTTACAAAAGCTAGAGATCCGGGAAGATTTGTCTTTCCATGTTCAATCAATGGCATAGAGTTCAATGATTCATTTTGTGATTCGGGAACTAATGTCAATGTGATGTCTAAGGGAATAGCCGATAAAATAGGTATAACCAATCTAGATCCATCCGACCTTAAGTTAGTTTTTGGAGATTCATCACAAAGAACACCTTTGGGAAAGCTTTGTGATTTGAATGTTATCATAGGAAACCATGTGGTTCCAACCGATTTCCATGTTTTAGAAATGGATGACTCTGAGGATAAACCATTAATCCTTGGAAGACCTTTCTTATCTTCGGTTGGAGCTATCATAGATCATTTGAACAAGAGAGTTAGATTTGCTAAGATCAATAGAAAAACCTTTTACCCCACGGTTCCTAATGAAATGGAAAAAGGAAAAATCCATCAAGGAGATCAAAAGGCAAAGAAACTTCAAAGCATCAAGGAGGATAAAAAGAAAGAGAAAATCCAACCAAAAGGAAAACCCTTTGCTAAGTTAGAATTTCTAATTCCACCCGAGCTTACTCAAGAACAAATCTACAACATGATAGAGTTTACAAGAGAGCATCTACTCAAGTCCAAGATCATTGATGACAAATCAACTCTAGGAAAACCACCATTCCAATTTGTGAGAAACAATCAACCACTCTATGACAAGAGAGGTATGATTTTTCCACAATCTCCATCTCCATAAAGAGGTAACAAGAGTGAGTTCAAGGGACAACTCTCCTTCACCCTTCGAAACTTTTGGTTTTAGTGCACCCTGATCAGCAACAACAACGACATTATCATCTCCGAATTCATTTCCGATCTGCCATCAAACATATAAATTAAATTTAGAAAATCCAAATTATTGTATAAAATTGTTGTTGGACCATATGTTAATATAAAATTTCATTGGCATGCTTGAAGTCACTATTAATTGAAATAGCGGCATATAGATCTTCTCTATTTTTTTGTGCCAAAAAATCTCATCAGAATCAACAAAAAAATATTGAAAATAATTTGTAAACTATATATATAACATAACATATACATACACTGCTATATTACCAAAATTATTATATATATCAAAGTTTACCATATTTATTATACATCTATCTAGTTCATATGCATGAGATTTACATATTGACGATAATGTATGCAGGGCCGGCCCAGGGCCATGCGTATTGAAACATTCACCTTGGGCGCTCATTTTTTTCATTTTTTTGTCCTAATTTTTTTTTTTGCCTTAAAAAAACAATAATCTTAAAATTTGTCTTGGACCCCCCCCCCCGCCCCCAAAATTTCAGGGTATGCATGAATAAGATATGCAGGGAAATGAAAATATACTCTTGAAGATTGAAAGAGAGACTTGCAAGATACCTCCATAGCTTCGTTGCTTGATTTCACAAATGCGGTTATCTTTTCTTTGGTATCGCATTGTAGCCTATAAGAAAGATAATTACTTCACAAAAAAAAACTAAAGAAATATACTGTATTAAACGATTATATGAATACATTAGTTAATATTAATTAATTATCACATGAACCTTTGTGGAGTTAGCAAGACTTGAAGGCCTTCATAGATATGTAGGTATAGTTGAGTTTGTCGACAACTCATTTGCCGTAGCCTCTCTTCTGCTACAGAATTGAAAAATATGTTTATTATATGTTATGTTCCTGTTTCGATTCAATCTCAAAAATCTAATAACTGTAATTTCAGGAAGCAAATCAACTAAAAAACCCAATATCATTTTAAAACATAAGAAATCAATATATAGATTTGGATTTTTTCTTTTTTATAAATCTTTAACATTACGAGACAAATTGAATATATCTTTAAAAAAAATATAGATTTTAAAAGATATTCAGATAGCTTCGGATCGGATAAGGATTGGAAAAGTGTCGATCCGAAAATAATGGACCAAACCATGGATATCGCATTGAACATCAATATATTAGCCTATGCAGATTTACACTAAGTTAAAGTGTATATATGGTATTTGTTTACCTTGTATGGACTCTTCCTTCTTCTTGTTCCTATACATCTATAGAAAGGAAAGGAAAGAGATATAAATGTCAATATATATAAATATAATGACAATATACTATACATCTACGAATAGTTATATATATTGTGCACATTTATATAAGACCTGGAGATGGCTTTTCACATGTGATATTGTGAGTCCTCGATCTCTCTCGCCCATTAACTGCCAAATCATCTTAGGAGTTGCTCCTGCATTTTGAAGGATAATAATAATATCAACCAATTTTTATTAATAGTGAAAGTAAAAAATTGATTTGAAGAGAGATCTTATTATGTAAAAGAAAAAATAATCTGAAATTTTGAAAGAGGAGAGGTATAACAGTGGATCAAATTAAGCAATTACTGATTCGATAGCGAATTTTTTTAATTTCCCTAAATTTATTTCAGAAAATTGAATTTTTTCGTGTTGCAAAATAAGAAAAAACTTCGCTTACTTCTTTTGCCACCGAGGTGATCGACGACTTGGACAAAAGAGCGGTGATGATCATCGAGCCATCGTAGTCGCGACATCTTTGACCTACTGTAAGGTCTGACAATTGGTTTCGTCATCGCTTTTATTCTTCGGAGAAAATCGTAATTTGATTATTTTAATTTGAGCAAATGTACAAATTATTTTTTACGATTTAAAATATATATAGAAATTTATGTGGAGGAACCCAATTAATAAGGTTTTCCAAAAATAAATATGCTAAGAAGAAAATATTAAAAGCTAATAAATAATTTTGTTGTGACTTTTAATTTTCTTGTTTTACTATTCTTCTAAAAATCAATTCATAATTGCATTTTTGCAAAAATATTTTTTCCTTTCAAAAATATTTTTTCCTTTTTTACACCTCCAATTTTTTTCCCATGATAATAATATGTATGATAATATTTTAAATATTAATTAAAAGTACCAGATTTATCTTTTACAAAAAAAAATATTGTCATAATTTGAAATTCTATGCTAACAATTTTTACTAATAAGCCATAATGAACCCACCCCAATTTATGGCCTAGAGCTTGGACATGTGGTCTCTTTCTAGTTTAAGTGTTTGGTTTACAAAAAGAAAGAAAATATTAAATTAGAAAATTATTCCATATGTACTTAACAAACAAAAAACTGTCCATATGTGTTGAATATTTCACTTTATTCATGTTGTATATTAGCTGTCTTGATTGTTTTAAAAAAGATAACTAATTTTGAACTTTTTCATATTTTATCAATATAACAAATAAAAGAAAGTTTAATGGTAATAATTTATGATATAAATTATAGTTGACCAAATTTTTGTGAATGAAAGGTAATGTGAATTAATATGTGGACCTATAATTTTTTTTTTTAATATATGCATGCATGCAAAGTATTTTGATTTGATATTTAAAAGCAAAAACAGAAAAAAAATTAACAGCTGTTCAAATAGATGTATAGAGACAAGAAGAAGGAAGAGTCCATACAAGGTAAACAAAAACCATATATACACTTTAACTTAGTGTTATAGTATTTGTATTGTAAATTTGCATAGGCCAATATATTGATATTCAATGTGATGTTCATGGTTTGGTCCACTATGTCCTATGCAAATTTACAATACAACACTAAGTTAAAGTGTATATATGGTTTTTGTTTACCTTGTATGGACTCTTCCTTCTTCTTGTTCCTATACATCTATTGAAGGTAAAGAGATATAAAAGTTTCAATATTTAAAAGCACGGTTTTTTGTTTTCTAAGGTTTACAAGAGTTGAATTTATTTATAGTTTTTATTATTTGTTTTTTGTAAAACAAACAATTTTTATAGATTGTAAGCCTAATATTTTTTTGAATCTCAACTAAGTTTTTTATCTTTTTCACATCTATCAAAATAAAAATGTAAAGTGATAGTCCATCACTTCAATATCTATGATTCTTATTCAAAATAATCATGTTCGTTTAGAACTTTCATATGATATATATATTTTTGAAATCCAAATAAATCATGTTATCCAAATAACCAATTAGGATTTTCAAAATAAATTTTACTAATGCCTTTTATAAAGTATTATTATTGACCGTTCTTTTTTATTATTTTAAGTTTTGTGCAGTAATTTAAAAATAAAATAAAATTTGACGTTCTTATAAATAATTAATTTCTTATACATTTGACAAAAGTTATTATAATATGCATTATTAAACGGTAATGAATTTACATTTTATTTATCATAAATTATTATTAAAAATTAAAATAAAGTAAATCACTCTTTATATATTTGTGACATATTAAATTAATAAAACATCGTATATATTGTATACTATTTATTTAGATCAAATAACATCCATTCGCCGAACCTATCTATTCGATATAAAAAATTAACCTTAAAACTATAATAAAGTGTAGACTGACCTTTAACAAAAAAAAAAAAGTGTAGAAGTGATGCACTCTTTTTCACCTCACTATCGAGTGAGGATCCATTAGAGACGAAGCTTTACATTTATAATGCCTCGATTAAACCAAAAGTTCATGGTTGCACTGAAGAGTACTTAAGGATTGATCCCACAATGACTAAAGACTACACACTAAAGATACGAGAAGCAAACTAAGCTATAGCAAACGTTTTTATGGGTTTTTGTTGGTTTAATCGAAAAGAAACACAATAAATAAAAAAAATACAAAAGCGTTGGATCATGTATTAAATTATCAATGAGATGAAGAACACTCAAATAATGATTCATTAGTTGATGTGTAAAGTTTTAACCCTAAATAAATCTGCAAGTGCACAGACAAATGCAGTAGTATAAAAGGTATTGAATCCACAGAGACCAAGTTACACTTTGAAATATGAGATTTAAAATAAAGCTAAGGTAAAATATGGTGGAACGAGTTTTGTAAGTCGAGAGCATGTGTTGGTACGAATAATATTTTGTTTTACTTGTTTGATTTTGATTAATTTTATTAATAATATCGTTTACCTTATTTTGCAGATGAAAGAAAGCGTAGGGGTGTGTGCGGATTGGCTAGTCCTCATGAGGATACGCACACTAAAAAGAAAACCGATTTCTTTTAGGATCCTGATGAAGGAAGACATCACCAACATCAAGAAAACAAAAAATGACGGGCCGACTTACGCAACTCACCCAAGATGATGGGTTTACGTCCCCCAACGACTTGCCTCGGGAAAAGATCAACCGAATAGTTTACAAAGTAAGTATTTAATAATAGTTTCCTTTATAATTATTTAAATTGAATTAACTACTAATAATTTTGAATAAACATGTAAGAAAATCCGCATAAGAAGAGGCGACATGTAGGGTTAGGAATTTTTCCTTCCTACTACACGCTACACGAGGCTACGTCTTCTGATCCGACCATTCTTCTGAGTTTGCTACCAATGTCGAGAAATTGAAGAGGAGAAACGAGGAGAAGGATGCTAAAAGTTAGCTAGTAATGAAATTTCTGGAGCAATGGCCTCCCCCGCCGCCAACCCAACAGCTATCCAATTAGTTTTTGAGAATTTGCAACCTATACCAAAAAATTGGAGAGACATTAGCAATCTAACAAAGAAAAAATTAAAACACTATTCTATTTTTTATATTCCAACCTCACCCTTTTCTCTTTCTCTCACTTTTCTTGTTTTCTGTATCTCCCTCTATCTCTTCATCTCTTCCTCTCCTTATCTCTTCATCTGTTCAATTATGTCGATTTACTCCTTTAATTCTTCAATTCAGTTTCCAAATCTTTATATTTTGAGATTCGATTGCTATAAGCGTCATAAGAAACGATATAGTCTCTCTTTCCAGTGAATTTTTAAAACCAGTAAAAATGGACTCTTTCCCGTGTCGAGCACCATGAACATCCCTTTTGTCAGAGTTCGGACTCCGATTCGTGAGAAGTACCGGTGTCGTTAGATGGGTTGGTAACAGGAATCGTCGTTATAAACGGGTTTGTGATCGGATCTGTCGTTTTCCTCCACGGCGAATTGGATTTTGGCTTCGATTCCGGCGACTCGGGATGAGTCACGCTCGAGCCGACTCAGTACCAAGCTCTTGTAGTGCTTTAAATAGAAAATTAACTATATATCTAAAGAATTGTATGGTACAAAAAGAATCGTATGGTACAAAAAATATGTTGGCATGTTTCAATACTATTTACCCTGTTAAACAAATTAATAGCATATATAAAACCTAAACCAATAAATAATATTCCTCTCACTATTATTGGTACGTTAGTATGAAAGTTATACGTTAGTATTGAATGTTATAGTATAACATTCAATAATTTTGTTAGAGCATTTGCAGCGGTGAGATTTTGTGGGTATCATTAAATATAAAATTATTAAAATTTGAGTAAAATGAAGAAAAAGAGTGTAAAATTTGAGTAAAAGGAAGAAAGAGAGTGTATAAAATTAATAAAATTTGAGTAAAAAGAGGAGATAGTGGTGATATTTGGAGAGAGAGTATCAATGAGTTGATACTTTTGAAGAGAGTATGAGTGTGTTTTTAATAATTTTATATTTAAAGAGAGTATAAAATTAATAAAAGTTGAGTAAAAGGAAGAAAGAAAAGGTATAAAGATGAGTAAAAGGAAAAGAGAGTATGTGTTTTAATAGATTTGGGGATACACGTTTGTTTGTCACTGATTTAGTTAGTTTACATATATTTGTGTTTAATATTTAAAACTTCGTTGTTCAAGCTTATTAATATAGTATGTTTGTATGTTTGTATTAATATAACTTATTACTGCATGTTTGTTCAAGCTAATTCGTAACATCTATACTTTTATATGGTATAGAAGTCATCTATTTATTGATTATTTTCCCGGATAATGTCTTTCATGTAGTTAACCGTGATCCACGCATTCATTACGGTAACCCGAATCGGTTGTTATTAGAGAAAACTCAAACCCGGTGAAATCTGCAAAATCAAAAAAATTTTGGCTATTCACAACAAGATAAGCTATAGGGTGTCTTCTCACAAGTTTTTAATCCAATTCACCCAGCTAACAAAATTGGATGAGATCGTCGATTATGACCACTTGATTGAAAGGCAAAAGTTTAGGATCCGTTCCTTTGCAGAATTTGAAGAAGTAGTCAACATGAACCAAGACCTATATGATAAATATTTTAAATACTGTAATAATTTTTTTTGCTAATACCTATTATTATAATATCACCATAAACTAACTTCAAACGTGCTTCTCCTTGATACTGTTGGAAAAATCATCCTTATCAACAATGAGAATTTCAACAATAGTAAACCTGATGACATAGGAAGTGGTTACATTAAAGGCAAAATCGAAGTTCACCTACAACTAAGAAAGTAAGCAAACTTTCCCTTTCATTCTCATACCTTACAAATCAATTACATACCAATTTTTTTTTTCCAGTTGACCAGTTGTTCGGCTTACTCTTTGGGACAATGTTGCACTCAGTTTCCACAAAAAAACCGATGAAAAGTATCGACAAACCTGTCGTCCTCCTCGCGACTACTGTGAATCCAATAACTGTTAGAGGTTTGTAGAGTCAAATCTATAATTCGTTCGATTATTACCTATGATATTGTAAACTTATTATAAACTTACTAACATATTAAAATTGCATGACGTAGATATGTTTTGTCTCTCCTCCACCTCTTCCACACGAATATTTTTTGATAACGATGTTGATTCAAGTATTGACTACTTGACATGGTATGTATGCTCACTTCCGTATCTATATATAATTATCTTATTGTTTGCAACCAAGTCTATACTAAATAACATGTATTCTTTTCCCAAGGCTGCGTAAAGAAGGAAACAACTCTAAATAATTAGGGTTTTTTAATTTTGTGTTTCAAAACCTAACTTCTTCTAGAAGTAAATTAATGTTGTCTACTTCCTCAAAGCAATGGAGACGATAGTGGCAGTCAACGGAACAAGGAGGGAGCTCTAACAGATCGGTAGCCGTCGGGAAACACGAAAACGTGGCAGGTTGTTTCAATCCCTTAATGCGATCGATAAATGCTGGCATGGAGACAAAAACTGGGATAAAAACCGGAAAAAGCTAGCTATTGCGTTCTTGGATTTGGACGAAAAACAACCAGAGGCAAAGATGGACCGATATACATAATCACGGATGCATCGGACAACGATATCAAGAATCTGAAACCGCATGGTCATAAACTTGCAACAAAAACTGATCATAAATAACGATAAAACGACCAATGGTCATGGAGTGAGTATTCATATAACAGGATGTGCAAGATTAACGTTACAGTTTGTGAAGAATGTGATCATACACAATATTCATATGAAATTTATCGAGAAAAAATCTGGTGACGGTGATGGGATTAATATCTTTGGAGCAATGAATGTTTGGATCGACTAAGCAAATATATGTATGATCCCTATTTTTCCAAACGCATAGAACAAAATTTTTCTATATATTTTATGATTTCTTACGAGTTTTTTTTCTTGATTCTATTTTCGATCTATAGGTTTTCGTATCCAGCTCTTCCAATCAAGTTAGTTTTCTCATTCTTATTTACTGTTTCAATGGTTTATATTTTTAGTCTTCTAAATATATTTTGAATTTCTATCTTAATATATAATATCAGTTTTGATTACTAACGATATACAAGTTCTTTCTCTGTGTGCAGCTTCGTCATTGTATCCGGTACATAAATTATGTTTCTATGCATTTATTATTATAAATTTTTGTTTTCTATGCACAAAATGGATCTGTTTTTAGATTGTAATTGACACACGTCATCATAATAGTGATTTTCATTTTTCGTTAGTTTGCCAATTTTGGTTCTATTTATGGTTATTGATTTAATTATCTATAGTTTTTTTGTGGTTGCATTGATCAATATTTTTATGTTTTTATTTGGAACAATAATTTTTTTAAAAATTATTAATTTATATTTTTAATTTATTTTAAAAATTTACTAATAAAAAGCAAAAATTAAAAAAATTATATAATAAAAAAAATTTATATATTTAATTAGAAAATATTAAAAATTCAAGTGGTTAGAATTTCGTCGGAAATCTTATTCACGATGGATTCAACTGTCGAAAAATGCTTATTCCGACGGATTTCAAACGAAAATCAGCCGTCACTTTTAAGTGGTCAGAAATTAGATTTTCGTTGGATATCCGTTGGTTTTTTTCGACGGATTCAAGTCGTCGCCAATCCGACGAAAAACCGACGACATATTTTTGTCGGAAAAGTCGTCGGAATTTCGTCAGAAAGTTTTCGATGACAATAGTTTTTTGGAAGTCATCAAGAATAAGTCGTCGGGACGTTTCAGACAAATGACTTCCAAAAAAAACTATTGTCATCGAGAACTTTCTGACAAAATTCCGATGACTTTTCCGACAAAAATACGTCGTCGGTTTTTCGTCGGATTGGCGACGACTTGAATCCGTCGAAAAAAACCAAAGGATATCCGACGAAAATCTAATTTCTGACCACTTAAAAGTGACGGCTGATTTTCGTTGGAAATCCGTAAGAATAAGCATTTTTCGACAGTTTAATCCATCGTGAATCCGATTCTGTCTTCTAGTGGATAGGTTACTATTACGTGTCTTGAGTTGTCTTACATTGTGCATGTTCTAGCTTAGTTTTTACATCGATCGTAGACTTACCTTGGTATAGTGTTATTAAGGTTGTTCACTACCTCAAAGGTTGTCCTGGACTAGGAGCTTTTTAACTGCCAACGGTGATCTTTGTCTTTCGCTTATTTTGACTCAGATTGGGCCGAGAAACGATCATTTATAGTTTATGTGATTCTTCTTGGTCAATCTTTGATTGCCTAGAAGATGAAGAAGAAATTGGTCGTAACTTGGTCTTCAGCAGGGGCCGAAGATTGCATCATGGGGTATATTGAAAGTGCGTTTGTGACTAGATCTATGTGTTGAGATATACGTATGAGCATAAAGTAAAGAACACATAGAATTTGTTAACGAGGTTTGGTTTCCCTACATCCGCAGGACCTAGTTCAGAACGAATCCACTAAAACAAGATCTCACATACAATGCTTATGGTATCTCTTACAAATTCTACCATACTTCTTTAGATGAACTCTATATGGAGACGGTATCTCATACATAGTCTACCGCTCCCAATGACCATCATCAAACAGATCTACAAATCCTTCATGATGGGGCGACGCCACACAAAAGTGTGCATCTGCAAATGAACCCTAGGCGTGCGCAATTTTTATGACGTGCCTCCTTAAATATTTATGAAGACCCTTGATCTTCAAGAATATTCTTCTTTCCTTATTTTTCTCCTAAGAATAAGGAAAATCTTCTTATTTTTGGAATCCTCTCCAAGAAAATATTCCAGCCCAATTACCCATCTTGGCACGTCTCTAGAAGCTTCTAGAAGTCCAATCTAGCCCACACTTTGGCTCCACATTGATGGTTGCTCCGCTCTGCTCGCATGTATCACTTCTTGTACTACTTCTCAACTAGTACAGCGACAACGTCAGAAACTGCAACAACAATCTCCCCCTTTTTAGCTTTGTGTGTCTCTCAAACACTTACATCAAAAGATTTGACTCCCCTCCGAATCCAAGCGTCATAGTGCACTGAATCAATACAAAACAATCACATATTTAATCTAACACCATTCAGCCACTCCCCCATAAACTAAGACGCCTTCTCCTAGTCACTTTAATTGTCATCTTCTCCCCATGTTTGTGAGAGCACACACAAGTTAAAAACATATGCAATTAGAACACAATCTCTTCTCTATCATGAATAGCTCCTTGTCCTCCATCTCCAAATAAGCATCATCTCTTTACTCCAAGTCCTGAGGTACTGCCTGACACACTTCTTGTAGCAGTTTGCTGTAAATCTGCCTTCTTTACCCAAACCCGACTTTGAAATCCATTCCACGTGAACTTCCTTTTTTTAAGTCTCTGGATATCTGTTTTTTTTTTCTTCTCTCTCACCCAAATGTCCATTCTTTTTTTTCCCTATTGGCACAAATTTCCTTTTTTTTTTTTTTAACTTCTGGCCCAACTTTATTGTTTTTTCTTTACTCTATGGCCCATATTTCTCCTTCTTCACGTGTCTTCTTCCTAGGCTTGACCATCCGCGGCCGCGCTTCTTGTTTTCTCCGGTGAGAATCCTGACGCGATTCTCCTATGCAAACTTGCGAAGTCTTTTCTTCACCGATGGCAGATTTCCTCTACAACTTCCCTGGCGGCCCTAAACTAACCGTGAATCCTCTGCCGTTGATGCAATTCTCCTCTGCAAACCTAGCGTCTCTTCCATGTCACTTCCAATTTTAAATCCTGCTGCAGACGCTGATGCAGATCCAGTTACAGATTTTGCTCAGCTCCTTTCTTCTTCCTTCTCTAGCCACAAATTCAGGATCATACCCGAAAATAAGAACGAATCTCTATCGAGTCCTGCTCTGATACCAATTGAAAGTGCGTTTGTGGCTAGATCTATGTGTTGAGATATACGTATGAACATAAATTAAAGAACACATAGAATTGGTTTACGAGGTTCGGTTTCCCTACATCTCTAGGACCTAGTCAAAATCAACTAGTAAAAGATCGCACATACAATGCTTATGGTATCTCATACAAAGTCTACCATACTTTTCTAGATAAACTCTCGATGGAGACAATATCTCATACAAAGTCTACCGCTCCCAATGACCATCATCAAACGGATCTACAAATGCTTCATGATGGGGCGACGCCACACACAAGTGTGCCTCTGCCAATGAACCCTAGGCGTGCACAATTTATGACGCGCATTGATCTTCAAGAATATTCTTTTTTTCCTTATTTTTGTCCTAAGAATAAAGAAACTCTTCTTATCTTTGAAATCCTCTCCAAGCAAATATTCCAGCCCAATTACCCATCTTGGCACGTCTCTAGAAGCTTCTAGAAGTCCAATCCAGCCCCCATTTTGGCTCCACGTTGATGGTTGCTCCGCTCTGCTCGCATGTATCACTTCATGTACTACTTCTCAACTAGTACAACGACTGCGTCAGAAACTGCATTAACATATACGACTTGAGAATTAAAGTGGACTCATCAACTTCCTTCTTGTTTTGTTATTTCTCATGATGATTTCATGTTGCTTTACTATCACTACAAGAAAACAGCCGCAAATCCGACAGAATTTCCGACGGAATTTGTTCCGTCGGAAATTTTCCGACAGTAATCCGACTGATTCCCGACCGAACTGAAATTTTTCAATTCTGTCGGAAATCTGTCGGAATTATTTCCGACGGACATTAAGACTGTCGGAAATCGGTCGGATTACTGGATCGGTAACTAGCCGGTGCCGGTGCCGGAGGAGATTTCGGTCCGCTGTCGGAAATCTGTCTGAAAAAATCAAACCGTTACTAATTTCCAACAGATTTCCGACAGACACTCCACTGGCTGTCGGAAATCTGTCGGAAACAATAGCCGTTATATAGTCGTTATTATATCCGTTTGATTTTCGACACTTTTCCGACAGATTTCCGATGGTCAGCGTATTTATATATATGAATCCACACAACTTCATTCACTCACAACAACAACAACTTCCAACCAAACATTTGTTAGAAAAAATCGTTAAGAGAGTGAGATGTCATCTTCTAGATATTATAGATCGTGGATGGATGAAGAGATGTATGATCCGGAGTCGGAGACATTAAATGAAAGTTATGCACGAGGTATATGCGAGTTCATGGCGGTTGTCGGAAATCGAAAGGTAATAAAATGTCCATGTTTAAATTGTTGCAATTCGCGTAATGTTAAGGGAGAACAAGTTTGGCATCACTTGTATACCAATGGTTTTATGCCGGGATACAAAATTTGGTTTTTTCATGGAGAAACTAATAATGATGGTGCTAGTAGTAGCAGTGCACCATATGTTGCGGATAGCTTAGGCGAATATAGAACGGATAACTTAGGTGAACATAGAACGGATAGCTTAGGCGAACATAGAACGGAAGTAGATTTTGGTGTAGGTACCGCTAAGATGGTTCATGATGCGTTTAGAGAGAATTTGCCATCGATCGTAATAGGGGAGGATATAGTAGAAGAACCAAATGAAGAATGTAGAAGATTTTATGATATGTTAGACGCAGGGAAGCAACCCTTATATCATGGGTGTCGAGACGGACATTCACCTTTATCAACTGCTAGTAGACTGATGACCATTAAGATGAACTTCAATTTGGCGGAAGACTGTGTTGATGCGATAGCAGATTTTGTGAAAGATATTTTGCCTGAAGATAATCAGGCACCTGCATCATACTACGAGATACAGAAACTTGTAGCTGGTCTTGGTATGCCGTATCAGGTGATAGATGTATGCATCGACAACTGTATGCTATATTGGAGAGAAGACAAAGACCGGAGAAGATGTAAATTTTGTCGTAAACCGCGGTATCAGGAAACTGGTGGGAGAGTTCCAATTCCATATAAACGTATGTGGTACTTACCATTGACAGCGAGGCTAAAGAGGTTATATCAATCTGTGCGAACGGCAGAACAAATGAGATGGCATGCAGAGCATCGTCAAGATGGAGAGATTGCACATCCTTCAGATGCAAAAGCGTGGAAACATTTTCAAATGTTGTATTCAGATTTTGCATACGAGTCAAGAAATGTGTACCTCGGGTTAAGTACGGATGGTTTCAACCCATTTGGGAAGCATGGAAGGCAGTATTCTTTGTGGCCCGTAATCGTAACACCGTATAATTTGCCTCCTGGTATGTGCATGCGTCGAGAGTTTTTATTCCTCTCCGTTCTTATTCCCGGCCCTGAGCATCCAAAGAGATCACTTGATGTATTCCTCCAGCCATTGATTTATGAGTTACAAATGCTATGGAGTCACGGTGTCGAAGCATTTGATGTTTCACGGAAGCAGAATTTTCTGATGCGTGCGGTCCTTATGTGGACTATTAGCGATTTCCCAGCATATGGTATGCTATCTGGATGGACTACTCATGGAACATTATCGTGCCCGTTTTGCCAAGACAACACTGACGCTTTCCAATTGAGGAATGGAAGAAAGCCATGTTGGTTTGATTGCCATAGAAGGTTTCTACTGGACGGCCATCCTTATCGTCGGTCTAAAAGATTATTTAAGAAAAATAAACAAGTGTTTGATGCTCCAATTGATGAGATAGACGGTCGTACTATATTAGAGCAGTTGAGAGATTTTGGTGCTGAGAGGACTCCTGATTGTGGGGGTAATGGGCATGAACCGCTTTGTGGTGTAGGAGGAGCTCACAACTGGCACAAGAAGAGTATATTTTGGGATTTGCCGTATTGGAATGATCATTTATTAAGGCACAACCTCGATGTGATGCATATTGAAAAGAACTTCTTTGACAACATCATGAATACGGTGTTAAACATCCCGGGAAAGACAAAAGACAATGTGAAGTCTAGGATGGATGTTTCAAAGATTTGCTACCGTGCTTATCTTGATCGTCTTCCCGATGGTACATATCTTTTTCCTCCGTACCGATTGCAAATACAAAAGATAAGAGAATTTTTCCGGTGGATTGAACACGAAGTTAAATTCACTGATGGATATGCAGCTAATCTGGGTAACTGCGTAGACTCGCGATACCTAAAGTTTTTGGGACTGAAGAGTCATGATTGTTATGTACTGATGCAGAGGCTTCTTCCATTTGCTTTTACCCATCTTCTTCCTCAAACTGTCCACGAATCTATTGCAGCAATTGGTGCTTTCTTTAGGGATTTATGCACGAGGACACTTACAGTTGAGGGGATCCGTAATTTAGATGCCAATATACCAGTGATCCTTTGCAATCTTGAGAAGATCTTTCCGCCGTATTTTTTTGATGTTATGGAACATGTTCCCCTACACCTCCCCCGCGAAGCCGAACTAGGTGGTCCCGTTCAATTTCGTTGGATGTATCCTTTCGAGCGGTACATGTTCCATCTAAAGAAGAAGGTCAAAAATTTGGCTCGAGTTGAAGGTTCTATTGTTGCACAGAGTATCAATGAAGAATCATCACAGTTTGCGGAATATTACATTCCGCGGGAAGTTAGTACGAAGAGTAGACGTCCTGCTCGTTATGATGATAAAGGTGAGAGAGTCACGTATGCCGCGATTGTCCCTGAGATGTTTTCGCAAGTTGGCCGAGTGATTGGGAGAGGGAAGAGACGCTTCCTATCACAAGATGAGTGGAGTCACTTACATATGTATATCCTAACAAATTGTGAGGAGATGGCGAAGTACGAAAGGTAAAAACAGAACTTATTTAAATACATCTTGTTTTTAATACCTAAGTAATATATAGGTTTCATATGTTATATATTTTTGTTTGCTTTCAGGATTTACATTGCATCAATACGTCGCTATTATCCAGAAATGACAGAAGACGAACTTGGAGAATCTAAGGAAAACGAGTTTCCAAATTGGCTGCAATATTACGTAAGTTTTAAAAAAACGCTTACATTTCTTAAAATTAGTGAATTAATTATTACTTAATTAAATGTTTGTTTATTAATTTGTCTAAATTATTATCTCAGGTTTCTGAAGGAATGAAGAATGGAGAAAGGTTTCCGACATGGTTACAAGAGATAGTTTCTGGCCCAAGCTTCGAAGCAACTTCATACACTCGGTATTGCACTAGGGGATTTGCATTTAGGATTCATGAAGAAAGGCCGAGGGCAACTGCAGATTACGGTATTTCAGCTACAAGTGGTGATGTAGTCTACTACGGGATTCTCAAAGAAATATTGCAAGTGCGCTATCCAGGAATGTTGGGCATGAGGTGCATTGTTTTCTTGTGTGAGTGGTATGATCCGTCATATCCAGAAGGTGTTCAGGTGAGCCAATTTGGCGTCACTTCAGTAAATTCTTCTAGGAGACTGCAAAAGTATGACCCATTCATCCTAGCATCACATGCAGACCAGGTTTGATTTTAAAATTTTATAATACGTGCGTTATAGATAAATAATGATATTGTAATTGCCTAAACTAAATATGTTTGTTTCAGGTATGCTACATTTCTTACCCTAGGGTAACACATCGAGGAGATCCTTGGATTACAGTGATTCCAATTAATCCAAGAGGGAGACTATATGGAGTTGCTGAGCAAGATGCTATGCAACCAACTAGAATTACTCCGATGGCTCCAGTTGATCATTCTTCAGCGGTGGACCTTTTTGTTGATTTCACTGAATTTGGTGATAATATCGTACATTCAGAATCAGAAGAAGAAGTTGGAGAATTTGATGAAGACGAAGACACAATTCCTTCGGAAGGATCTGATGAAGAAGAAGAAGTTGGAGAATTTGATGAAGAAGAAGTTGGATAATTTATATATATATATATATATATATATATATATATATAATTTTTTTTTAAATGATATATATATATAATTACGACATATCTATATATTTATATATATATATATATATATATTTCCGACGGATTTCCGACAGAAACGGATATTTATGTAAATAATCTTTTTTTGTTATTTTGAATATTGCGTCGGAAATCTGTCGGAAATATATATATATATTTCCGACAGATTTCCGACGCAATATTCATATCATGCTGACCTTAAAAGACGACACGTGTTACCCTTACATCTGTCGGAAATATATCTATTTTTCCGACAGATTTCATACAGGTTTGGGGATTTCATGTCAAACTCTTGAATTTCGAGAAGACAAAGTCTCGGCATACAATTCTGACAACTAAAGTGAAAGATAATTGAGTAAATAACCTTCTCGATGTTATACAGAACATGTTTTGCGATTTTGTCATGTTTCAACCAAAAGCGTTTCATACAGTTACATATACAAAACAATAGATGTTTACGGAAAATACTAAATGTTTAGAATTTGAAAGTAACAATGACCATTACAAGTATTTTATCTTCCAAATATTGCTTCAACCATGCTATTAACTTGTAACTACGAATACGGATCATAAACAAGCTTAAAACCCCAATTCTGTCGGAATTCTGTCGGAAAAATATTCATTTTTTTGACAGATTTCCGACGGAATTGGAGATTTCAGGTAAAAATATGTACAAAATGCTAACAATTTTTCCAAACCCTAAAACAACAAAAAAAAACATTTTTTAAATTTCCCAAACCCTAAAACAACAAAAAAACATTTTTTATATTTCCCATACTTTATAAGAACAAAAAAACATTTTTTAAATTTCTCATACCCTAAAACCACAAATCTGTCGGAAATCTGTCGGAAAAATATACATTTTTCCGACAGATTTCCGACGGAATTGGAGATTTCAGGTAAAAATATGTACAAAATGCTAACAATTTTTCCAAACCCTAAAACAACAAAAAAACATTTTTTAAATTTCCCAAACCCTAAAACAACAAAAAAACATTTTTTATATTTCCCATACTTTATAAGAACAAAAAAACATTTTTTAAATTTCCCATACCCTAAAACCACAAATCTGTCGGAAATCTGTCGGAAAAATATACATTTTTCCGACGGATTTCCGACGGATTTCCGACGGAATTGGAGATTTCAGGTAAACATATGTACAAAATGCTAACAATTTTTCCAAACCCTAAAACAACAAAAAAACATTTTTTAAATTTCCCAAACCCTAAAACAACAAAAAAAACATTTTTTAAATTTCCCATACCCTAAAACAACAAAAAAACATTTTTTAAATTTCCCAAACCCTAAAACAACAAAAAAACATTTTTTAAATTTTCCATACCCTAAAACAACAAAAAAACATTTTTTAAATTTCTCATACCCTAAAACAACAAAAAAACATTTTTTAAATTTCCCATACCCTAAAACAACAAAAAAACATTTTTTAAATTTCCCAAACCCTAAAACAACAAAAAAACATTTTTTAAATTTTCCATACCCTAAAACAACAAAAAAACATTTTTTAAATTTCCCAAACCCTAAAACAACAAAAAAACATTTTTTAAATTTCCCATACCCTAAAACAACAAAAAAACATTTTTTATATTTCCCATTCTTTATAACAACAAAAAAACATTTTTTAAATTTCCCATACCCTAAAACCACAAATCCGTCGGAAATCTGTCGGAATAATATACATTTTTCCGACAGATTTCCGACGGATTTGCCAATTTTTACCCGCGAAATGAAAAATAAATACCGCGAAATCATTTACACGCGGTCATTTAATTTATTTCGATTCCGACGGATTTCCGACAGATTTTAAAATCTGTCGGAAAGCTGTCGGAATTTCTGGGTTATTAACAGCCGCTTCTTCTCCCCCGAAGAACACAATTCACAGTTACAAAAATCTCTAAAATCGCCTCCTCCGCCTCCGCTGCTCGCCAATCGATGATTTGGCCGTTGTCTTCGCCGGATTTCGCGATTCTCCGCCTCCGATCCTCTCCCCCACCGAGCCTCGCCTCCTCCGCCTCCGTTTCTTCATCTTCTCCGCCGGTCGCCGGAATTCGTCGCCGGAAACCAACCGTTCCTTCTTCTCTACGGTGCTTCAATGGCTGATTTACCATCACATTTGTAAGATTCCAATTCCTAATTCCTTTTGGTTAGTGAGTTAGGAATTGATTTAGTGAATTAGGAATTGATTTTGTGAATTAGGGTTATATTTTGTGAATTGATTTTGTGAATTAGGGTTAGATTTAGGATTATGAAATTTTGTGAAATTAGGGTTATAATTTAATTTTAATTTGGGTTAATTATTGAATTTTGTGAATTAGGGTTAGATTTAGGATTTGGGAAAAATAAATTTTGAAATTTTATATATTTAAAAATAGGAATAATATAATGAATTTATATATAAATTTAGAAATTTATAGATAATGAATTAATTTTTGAATGTATATATGAATTTAGAAATTTTTTAGATTTAGGAAAAATATATATAAAGAAATTTTAATATAATGAATTTATATATAAATTTAGAAATTTTAAGATAATGAATTAATTTTTGAATTTATATATAAATTTAGAAATTTTATATATTTAGATTTAGGAAAACTATATAACATTATTTAAAAACCTTATAAAACTTTACAAAAACCTTATAACATTATTTAAAAACCTTATAACATTTTACAAAAATCTTATAACATTATTTAAAAACCTAATAACACTATTTAAAAACCTTATAACACTATTTAAAACCTTATAACACTATTTAAAAACCTTATAAAACTTTAAATTTTAAATTTTAGAATTTTTGAAATTTAAACCAATGTTTTTTTAAACCATTATATTTTTATAATTATAGATTTTTCATATATTTAAAATATAATATCATATAAATCTAGGGATTACAGTGGTTTCGCCACTGCATCTGGCAGCGGCCAACCACGTCGTCGTCCGAGTAGATCTCGTTCGACTTCGACGTCTGCACCTACACCGTCGTCTACACCTCTAGAGACGCCGGTGACACCAGCAGCCACCATAGCACCGACGCAGATTAGCGTCGAGGACTTCATGGGTCTTCCTGGACGAGAGAGGTTGACTAGACTCCATCCAGACCAGCTCGGTAGAGACATATGGTAAGTTTTTTGTTCCATTTATGTTTTTTTTTTTAACAAATTTAATTTAATTGCGACTAATGTTACATTTTTTCCCGTAGGTTTGGTGATTCTCGCAGCGGGATTTCGAAGTCCCTCAACAAGATGGAAAACTCTTTGCTCAGCCGTCCTTATGCGACGTACACCGCCATGCCACTGGAGGATCAAGATATGTGGTTTCGCCAATTTGCGGTAAGTCATCTGTTTTCACAATTTTTACTTTCATTTAAATTATTATTATTTATATTTAATTAATTTTTCTTTTTGCAGCAAGAATTTAGGTGGGACCCACACATGACCGCTCTGGTCAGGCGGGAATTCGACTCTTATGCAGCACTGCACTACTCGAAGAAGGTGTTCGAGTGGAAGGATAAGTGGCTACTCGGTGAGGTGCCAAAGGAGATGGTTGAGAAGCCGGAGTTGTGGATCGGGTTCATCGCCTATTGGCAACTACAGGCTACCAAGGAGAGCTCTACATATCACTCTAGCAACCGGAACAGCCAGCGCAACGGCAAGGGACTTTCCACCCACAACCTTGGAGCTACCAGCAAGAAGACAAAGGCTAGGGATATGGTAAGTTTTTTATGTACGTCTTGGTTTTTAATTTTTTTTTTGTTTTATACATTTATATTATCAAATAAATATCTATCAACTGCAGGCTAAGAAGTTGGGTCGGGATCCCAACAACTTGGAACTTCTGCTAGCAACACACACCTACAAGAATGGTGTCGTCCAGGATCCGGTAGCTCGGGAGATTCAGGAGAGCGTCCAAAGAATGGAAGAGGAGTACATTCTGTCTCAGCCATCCGTGGAAGGAACCCCTCCCCTCACCCAAGCCCCGGACGACATCATCAACGAATTCGTCTTAAAGGTATGTAAAATTTAAAATAGTTTTCAAGTCTTTTTCATTTACAATTTAATTTGTTCCGCAGGTTGCTCCGCAGAGCAAAGGGCGGCTTTATGGTCTTCCCGACGATGCAATATCATCGGGGTCATCTTCTTACTACAGAGAGACATCCGACCTGAGAGCCCAGATGAAGGAAAAGGACGTCGAAATTGAAGGTTTGAAGACGACGGTCCAAGAGATACGAGATGCACAAGCCGCTCTAGAAGCCGAGCGGGAGAAGGAGAGAGCCGAGCGGGACAAGGACAGGGAGATGATGCAACGGATGATGGCGTACTTGGGCCGCAACCCGGATTTTCCACCGGGGCCCACTACTTAGATTTTTATTTTCAATCTTTTATAAAACAATATTACTTTTTATTTCTACTTTTAATTTTATTTTAATTTCTACTTTTAATTTTATTTTAATTTAAATAATTCAAATTTAAAATTTATATTAAATTAATAATTATTTAATTTATTATATTTTTTAATAATTTCTACGAATACGTCGGAAATCCGTCGGAAATTTATCCGTCGGAAATCTGTCAGAAATAAAACTGTTGGACATCTGTCGGAAATAAAACCGTCGGAAGTCTGTCGGAAAGTCGTCGGTTTACATGTTATCGGAACTTGTCGAAAATCAGTCGGAAACAAAACCGACGTATTTCCGACAGTAGTATTTCCGACGGAATTCCGACGTCTCGCCGGACTCCGGCAGGCTGTCGGAATTCCGTCGGAAATATAGCTGTCGGAAATCTGTCGGAAATTTGTGACAGATTTCCGACAGAATTACCATTTCCGATAAGATAGAAACGACAGACAAATTCGTCGGAAATCTGTCGGAATATGCGTTTTCCGACAGACTTCCGACGGATATTTCCGTAGGAATCTCGTTGTTTTCTTGTAGTGTATGATAGTCATGTGACACTTCACATTGGTATTAATCTGGTTTTTCATGAACCAACCAAACATATCAATAAGGATTGTCATTTTATCCCAGATGAAATATGCAATTAACGTTTTGTAAGAAATCGGAATTTAGTCAATTCATGATATGGACCATCAATTGCGCTTATTACAAGCATTAATATCGGGCTCAAGTCAGGGTGTGATCCAATACAAAGAGTTGCTTGGGTTCCTTGGTAATAAATATAAGCATACAACACAAGAAATAGTTTGTAGAGATACGACTAGAGAGAAACTTATGTTTTTCTAGAGAGTCTAGCTCAGTTCTTTATTCTTCCTTCTTTGTTAAACCGATTGGGCTATAATCGGTGGGTGAGAGAGAGTCTAGATTGTAAACCACAATCGGGGTGATTTGTACTCTTTGAGAGGACAAACTCTGTCATGACGTACTCTTTGCGGAAGGGAAATGGGTATCCAAATTTCATATTCATTAGATTTGTAAAGCGAAGAAAAATTTAAGACAATATTGAAGAATAAATCTTTAAGTTTGGTTTTAAATAGAGAGATTTTGATTTGTAAGATTTCTTTGTCAATCAAACAGGAATTAATAGAGAAAAGAAGAAACTTTTTTTTTTCACTCCTGAAAAGGATATGCTAATAGAAAAGTTTTTCTTAGAGCATCCGCATTGGTTATAATTTGTGGGTGTCTCAGAATATAAAATTAATATAATTTGAGTAGAAAGTGAAGAGTTTAGTTGATTATAGAAGATAGAGGGTGTTTTTAACTATAAAATGAATATAATGTTGAGTAAAAAGAGAAGAGTGTGTGGAGAGAGAGTGTGTTTGTGTGTCAAGGGAGATGAAAGAGAGGGTGTCTCAGAATATAAAATGAATATAATGTTGAGTAAAAATTGTTTTAGATGAGAGAGAGAATGTTTTAATATTTTTTAATGGAGAGACAAAAAATATGACTAATGGGGATGGCCTAAGAAAAAACTTCTCAACTAGTGAAACTTTTCTATTAGCATATCCTTTTCAGCAGTGAAAAATCCCTTTTAGAAACCCCGTCTTTTCAAGGAAGAGACTTTTCGTTTTCTCTTTAGTTTATTTTACTTATGTGACGCGTCGGATCAGGTCAAAGAAAGTTGAAGTCATATTTAGTAAGTGCGTAGAAGCCTACGACCAAATTAAAAGATTACTAGTGGCTTCAACACTGATTAAAAAAGAATCTCATTTGACAAAAAAAAAAAAAAGAATCTCGTATATAGCAAGTGCGTGGAAGGCTACACTGTTGCAAAAAGAATCAAATAAAAATGAAAGGTGATAAAGCAGGTCTAATTCAATGAAAATGGTGGTACGAAAAAAAAAAATTATGGCTTCTTCCATACTTACACTTCGAAATACTAAAAAAATATTAGTTTTAATTTTTTTTTTAAAAGTTATTAAATAGTATTTTATAACAACAGTGTTTAGTGAATAAAAAAAAAAAAAATTGGTGGCTCTTAAAGTATATGTAATCATACTCTAAAACAAAAAAGTTATTCGAAAAGTTCACCGTGATTTTGGATCTGATGTGAAATGAATTGAATATTAGATAGTTTTTGTAAATATTAGATAGTTTTTGTAAAATTTATTCTCATGATGCTTTCGATGAGAAAAAAATAAAATTCTAAAAATGGTATAGAACATTTGTCGGCATCTAGTACATCTACATGTGTCGTCTTTGACGTGTGTTTCAGTGTTTGAAAACTTATGTTTGTTTGAAATTTTAGTTATTGATTAATTTTCGTTATAGCCCGGATGAGCATCTGCGCGGCTAGGCGGCTGCTTTTTAAAAAATCATACACATGAATACTTTAACACATTTGTGCTTTGGAACCAGAAAAGTAGGTAATGCTTCGTGACCACATGGTAGTATTCCAATTTCCAAATACAAATTGACCAATAATACACATTTTGTCAAGTCAACTATACTCGTTTGATTTAAAAAAAAAAAAAAAAAAATTATACACGTTTTCTCATCTTACCGCTATAAGAAAGCCCAAAAATCGATTACTTCTTCAAAGAAAAAGTTGTTATCAATCATTAATACAAAAAATGAGGAAATGCCCTGCTTTGATGATCTTCCTCGCTTCTTCCCTTCTTCTTGTCTTTCAAAACCTCGAAGTAGTTAACGCCGTCGGGTGTGCCGGAAGCTTCTTCGACAGAAACAGCAGCTACAGTCAGAATCGCCTCAATCTCTTCTCTACTCTTGCTGATAAAGTCGTCTCTAACGGCGGATTCTACAACGCTTCACTTGGCAAAAGTCCCAACAGAGTTCACGCTCTTGTCCTCTGTGCAAGAGGCTACGAGCAACAAGCTTGTATGAGTTGTGTCGAAAAAGCGACTCAGGGTATACAATCGGAATGTCCTAACCGCATGGATTCATTCACGTGGGACAAAGACGATGAAGACCATATTTCTTGTCTTGTAAGTTCCTCAAACCACTCAACTTTTGGGAGCCTCGAGCTTAGACCTGCGGTTAAATACCAAAGCCCACTTAGTATCGAAGCATCAAAAAACATGAGCCTTTTCGAACAAGAATGGGAAGCAACCGTTAATCGGACAATCGAGGCTGCCGCGGAAGCTGAAACTTCCTCGGTACTTAAGTACTATAGTGCCGAAAAAGCCGAGTTCACTGAGTTTCCAAAAGTTTTCATGCTAATGCAATGCACACCCGACATAACTTCCGGAGATTGCAAGACATGTTTGGAAGAATGCGTAACGCTTTTTAAGAAAGATTTTTGGGGAAGACAAGGAGGCGAGGTTTATCGTCCGAGCTGTTTTTTCAGGTGGGATTTTTATGCTTTCCATGGTGCTTTTGATATTGTAACAAGAGTTCCTGCGCCTCCTCGACCTCAGGCTCAAGAAAAGGAGAGCCCTGGCTCTATAATAAGAAACAAGAAAGGTAAAAAAAATAAGTTAGAGCATTGCCACAATTTTTTGAAGTACGATAAAGAGCTAAAAAGAGTTAATAATTTGCAGGAAGAAGCATTGGGTATGGGGGAATTATCGCCATAATTGTTGTTTTCACTTTCATTAATATTTTGGTGTTTATTGGTTTCATCAAAGTCAATGCTCGGAGGAGAAAATCATACAACCGCATCAATGGTAATTATAAATGTACCTTGTTACTTGCTTCAATCAACCTTATGATATAGAGAATAAAGCTTATTTATTTTCTGTTTTTTAGTTGGTAGTGCAGAGTACTCTGATTCTGATGGTCAGTTCATGTTACGGTTTGATCTTGGTATGATCTTAATGGCAACCGATGACTTCTCGTCTGAAAATACGCTTGGCCAAGGTGGATTTGGTACAGTCTATAAGGTAGTAATAATTTCATTTCCTAATTATGAGTTTTTTTATCACTTTTGATCTTCTATGGGTATAATAGATCTTGAGAACCGGTTTCAGGGGACATTGCTAAACGGGAAAGAGATAGCTGTGAAGAGATTAACAAGAGGATCAGGACAAGGAGATACGGAGTTTAAGAATGAGGTTTCACTCTTGACAAGACTCCAACATAGGAATCTTGTCAAGCTTCTTGGATTCTGTAGTGAAGGGGATGAAGAGATTCTTGTCTACGAGTTTGTCCCTAACTCAAGTCTCGATCACTTTATCTTCGGTGAGCCTTTGAAAGAGAGCTGCATTTTTCTATAGTTTTAGAAATTTTAGCAAAACAATGTTCATTTGAAATCTGCAGATGAAGAGAAGCGTTCGCTTCTTACTTGGGAGGTGAGATACAAAATTATAGAAGGCATTGCTCGAGGTCTTCTTTATCTTCATGAAGATTCTCAGCTGAAGATCATTCACAGAGACTTGAAGGCGAGCAACATCCTTTTAGATGCAGAGATGAACCCTAAAGTTGCAGACTTTGGGACAGCAAGGTTGTTCGAAGCTGATGAGACTCGAGCTGAAACAAAACGAATCGCTGGAACTCGGTAAGAATATATCTATTAACCTTGAAGATACATATAAATGCTCTGTTTTCTAACAGAATCTTTTAGACAGTGGATATATGGCTCCCGAATACCTGTATCATGGACACATCTCAGCTAAATCTGACGTTTATAGCTTTGGTGTAATGCTTCTAGAGATGATAAGTGGTGAAAGAAACAATAGCTTTGAAGGAGAAGGACTTGCAGCTTTTGTAAGCTTCTTTTCACATTATATCATCAGTCTTTGTTCTATTTTTCTAAATTTTTCAAACCTCTAATACACAAAAAGTAAGAACATATATTTTCTTTGTGCAGACGTGGAAGAGATGGGTTGAAGGAAAGCCAGAGATAATAATTGATCATTTCTTGATAGAGCATCCAAGAAACGAGATCTTAAAGTTGATCCAAATTGGTTTGTTGTGTGTTCAAGAGAATCCAGCAAAGAGACCAACCATGAGCTCTGTAGTAGTTTGGCTTGGCAGTGAAACTATCATCATTCCTTTACCTAATGCTCCTGCTTTCACTGCAAGTCAATCTCAATCTGAAGATGGTACAATGTCAATGAGCGTTGTCTTCACGGAGTTGAGTTCTCGCTGAGTTGTATAAATCATTAATCAAAATATTGTGATACTTCCTCTGTTTCTTTTTATGTGATGTCTTGAATTCTCGCGAAAATTCAAAAATAGTATACACATTTACCATTTTTTTTTTTTTTTTTTTTTTTTTTTTGGTATGAATGTTAAAAGTTTTCTTTTATTTCTTCGGCCGCCTTAAACGTTTTCCCCATTACCTTTCTCATTATTTCACATTCCTGTCAAAATCTACCGTTTTCCCTCATAACCTTTCTCAATCTCCCACTATTCCCATTTTTTAACTTACGGTAATAACTACTTACGATCCAATTTAAGAATCTCTATTATTATTATATTAAAAGAGGAGTCATTTTAGTACAATGTCCAAAATCCTTTCAGATATTACAGCAATTGCTACTGGTTTATAACTAGAGAAATTCAATTGAAATGGGTAATTTTGGAATTTTGTAGTGGCAATTTCAGTAATTGTTTGATCAATTTTGGACATTTATCGGACTCACAAACGGGCAGACACGCGGGTGACCCATTTTTTTTACTCATTTCATTAATGGCACAATCGTAATTATTGAACTTGAAGGTTTGTGTTCTTGCGATTTGGGTTTTCAGTTTTGATTTTCAGTTTTCATTGGCTTCACAAACAGCTATCACTCAAGTTCGAGATGTGAAGCTTTTTAAGGTGTCTTGGAAGATACGTGTTAACCACGAAGTTACGTTCTTGACTTCGTAAGAATGAATTGAAGATGGTTTAATGAGTGTTAGTGTGTAATCGTCTTTCTCAAACTCCTCTACCAAGAAAATCCTTATTTTAAATTTTCTTTTGGTCATATGATGAAAACTGTTTTGTGTCAATGTTATATCCCTTTTGTATGCTTATTTGCAATGATAAGTTTTGGTTTTGGTGTCGGTTTACTCCGTTCTTCTACTTCATAGACCAAAGCATATTTTATGAGAAACAAACCAAAACTCGAAAATATTAGATGTTAAGAATTTATGTTTACGAAAATCTATCCTTAAACTCGAAGACTAAGTTTTTAAAAGGAAATTTTTTAACAAACAAAAGTTGACATTAAGAAAATATCAACTACCTTATTTACCTGTTAGTAACTAAATATTCTTTCCCTAAATCATTCGAAATTTGTTTTATGCCAAAATCTTAAATTATATATTTTCTTGCCTTATAACAAAATAAAATTGTTAATTAATGGTTTAAATATAATTCAGTTATGGAATCATCTATAATTTGATACTCCGAAATATCAAACTTTTTCGTTTTTATTTTTTTTAAAAGTAAATTATTATCAAATAACATAAATCGAGAGAAGGGTTCCCCTTCTAAAGGACGAACGTGTTAGATCGATCGAGAAAGAGAACTACTTCGTGTCTAAATACCTTTTGTGCTTCTTCGTGTCTATATGAAACAGAGAGCATCGGTTTGAAAGTTAATTGAATTCGTGAGCTAAATTACCTCAAATTGTGCTTCGGTTAGAGCTGGTACGTCGGTTAGAGGTTGTTGTAGAAACAGAGGAAAGCTTCTCCTCTGTTTTTTTTGGCTCCTTTGCTTCCTTAAGCTCTGTTTCGAGAGCTTTGGTTGACCCGTTTTCACATCAAAAGTAGTCTAATTTCTCGAAATTCTTCTTCTTCTGTGGTCTTGCAGCGTAACCAAAGGTGTTTCTCACCAGCTGATAGTACAATATGAGAAAGAGGAAAGATGATGATGGAACAAGTCTTGAACATGATACGCAAGAATCGAAAAAAAGCCGTCGTACCGAAAATTCGCCGATGAATATAACTTCAAAGTGTGATAGTATTAGTAACACATCATCTGTTAATGTTTCTTCTGTTTTCAGAAGAGTTTTTGGTGATATTACAAATGGTGGAACTACGGTACAACCAAGAAGACCGTATAGGGAGTCTTTGGAATCACCAACCAGGAAAAAGTATAAAGAAAATGATATCAGATCGACCAATCCTCAAATCAATGGTTCTGCAAGTTCTTCGATGGTCAACATTCCTATTTCGTATATGCAAAAATCATCGATATTGCCATCACGTAAGTACTTTTTATTATACATGTAGCTTCTATTTGATTCTCGATTTATTTATATACTTAGAAAATTCGTACTTATAGTTTTTGATTGTTGTTTTTTTTTTTTGTGTCATCTTCTCATAAGAAAATGTTTTGCAATCTTGCATTACTCAAACTTCTGCTAATGCAAATACTTCAATCTTCGATGTTCCCATTGGTGTTATGCAATAATCAAACCGCACTTTATCACGTATGTTTGCTATATTACAAGTGCTTATTTGTTCTTTTAATTGAGTTTATTTACTTAGTCAAATTCTTGGTTATAGTTGTTGATTGTTGTTTTTTCCTTTTTTTTTCACTTTCTCATAAGAAAATGTTTTGCAATCTTGCATTACTCAAACTCCTGGTACTGCAAGTACTTCAATGTTCGATGTTCCCATTGGTGTTTTTCAAGAATCAAACCGCACTTTATCACGTACGTTTGCTATATTACACTTACTTAGTTCTTCTTTTAATAGAGTTTATTTACTTATTTAATGATGAAACATTTGTATATTATTTATGTTTTCTTTTGTTTCTTCTTATAAGAAAATGTCATGGAATCCTCCATCACTCAGATTCCGATCTCTCACAGTACTCCAATGATCAATATTCCAGTATCTTATATTGAACACTTTCAACATAACCCATCGAGTAAGTTATTTCTCAATTACGATGAAATATCTTTCCTTCGTTGTGATATTCTCTATTTTTATAAATTTGCTAACGATAGGGTTTCTTTTGGTTTATCTTTTCTTTTATTAAGAAAAAGTTATGGACTCGAGCATCACTCAGTTTAGGCAACCTTCAAGTACTCCAATGTTCAATACTCCGATTTCTTATATTCAAGATTCGGCCCATAACTCACCGAGTACGTTATTTGGTTTCTTTATATTTAGTATTTTTTCCTATTCTTGATAACTTACTCTTTGTTTTTTCCTATTTTCCTATTCTTGATAACTTACTCTTTGTTTTTCCTATTCAAGATTCGGCCCATAACTTACAATTTAAAGATTCTGTCATTCATGTTGCGGATTAATCTTCTAATATATTTCTTAATTTATTGTTTTTAATAGGTTTTAGAAAAAATCAGAATCTTCAAAGCTCAGCCAATAAACTGAACGATGCAAATTTTTGCCAAGATTTGTTAGAAGATTCAACCGATGGAGAGTGTTAATCTGAATCATTCATCAATCTATAATATGTAGATAGTTAAAAACCATGATATAGTGTTAAAAATTATTATTTTTATATATTCTATCTCAGATGAAGAGGATGTTCCACAGCATTTTAATTGTAGTAGTCAAGATGAATCTGAAGATGATGATTTGGATGACTCTTCTCTTGAATTAGATTATGCGGACTCTCCTCTACCGACATTCAAACATGTAAATCGGGTTTCTATGTCTGAGCTGGTATCGAAAAGAACTTTGGGTAGGAAATGTTCTACTACTTTAAAAACAGCCAAGACATATAAAGGTATTTATTTAGACTGTTTGAATCATTTATACTAATTGTTCTTCATTTTAGATTTATTTTGTTACACTTAAAATAATGCAGACTATATAGATGATGGAGATCCAGACTGTTCGTGTAAATATTGTGGAGCAATATTTTGGTATGGCGAACGCCTAAATAAAAGAAGAAGAGTAAAAAATCCGGTGTTCAGTCTTTGTTGTGCTAAAGGAGAAGTTAAGCTGCCTTATTTACGGGAATCACCCGAATGTATCAAGGATTTGTTTACAAGAGACGATGATCTCAGCAAACATTTCCGTGAGAATTTGCGAGCTTACAATATGTTGTTCTCATTTACTTCGCTAGGGGGAGAGGTCGACAAGTGTATTCCAAAAGGGAGAGGTCCTCAGATGTTTCAGCTACATGGTCAAAATTATCATAGAATGGGTGGTTTGAAACCAAAACCTAATGACTACGCTAAATTCTCCCAGCTATATATTGTTGACACTCATAATGAGGTTGAGAATCGAAAAACTGTCATGAGGTACGTTCTTTTTAATATATAGACTTTAATTTGTATAAACATATTAATTATTTCTAACATTTACTATTTTGGTTTTTCTTTAGTAAAGGGAAGGTTGTCCGTACTGTTTCTAAAAGAAACAAATTTAGAACGGAAATCATACAAGTTTTGATCAAAATGTTAGATGCGGTGAACCCATACGTGAAGTATTTTAGAACTGCAAGAGATAGATTTGATACTGATCCTGATGAAGTTTTTCATATGAGGATTATCAATGATCGGAAACAAGATGCTAGAAGGTACAATATCCCGACTGTATCAGAAGTAGCTGCTTTAATACCTGGAGACTTTCGTCCTGAACATCATACTCGGGATATCATTCTAGAAAGAACGAGTGGGAAGCTAAAACGTATAAGGGAAACTCATCCATCGTATTTGGCTCTTTAGTATCCTCTAATCTTTCCTTACGGAGAGGATGGGTTCCAACTTGGTATAAAAAAAACTTTACGGGAATTTGGAAAGAAGAAGGTTCGGGAACATATCAATATGCACCAATATTTTGCATTCCAAATTCAAGATCGCCCAGATGAGTGTCATACCCTTCTTCAATCTAAACGTTTATTCCAACAGTTTTTGGTTGATGGTTTCACTATGATAGAGAGTAATAAGATTAATTACCTGAGCATGAATCAGTCAACTCTAAGGTCAGAAAGTTTTGATGTTATTGAACAATCTGCAAGTGAAGGAATAGGAAATCTTCGTGATAAAGGAACACGCACATTATTACCTGCATCTTTTACTGGTGGTCCTCGATACATGATGCAAAATTATCTAGATGCTATGGCTATATGCAAACAGTTTGGTTTTCCAGATCTTTTCATTACGTTCACGTGCAATCCAAAGTGGCCGGAAATCACAAGATATTTGGAGAAACGCAATCTTAATAATGATGATAGGCCAGATATCATTTGTAGAGTTTTCAAGATGAAGTTGGATTCATTGATGCACGATTTAACTGTGTCCAACATATTGGGTGACACTATTTCATGTAAGTTTAAAATTACTATTTCTTGCATTATATGTTTGTTTATAGTGATGACTAACGTTTTTAAACTTTTTTAATAATCCAGCAATGTACACGATTGAGTTTCAGAAAAGAGGTCTGCTACATGCTCACATATTATTATGGATGGATCCAGAGCATAAAATGCCAAATCCATAAGATATTGATAAGATGATATCTGATGAGATCCATGATCCTATCAAAGATCCTGATCTTTATAGCGTTGTTAGTGAAATGATGATTCATGGTCCTTGTGGTGTTGCAAACCCTAAGGATGTATGGTTGATGGAAAATGTTCAAAGTTTTATCCAAAGCAGCATGTTGAGAAAACCAAAATCGACAAAGAGGGTTTCCCGGTGTACAGAAGAAGTAAAGAGAATAAGAATGTTGTTGACAAGAATGGTATTGAATGTGATGTCTAATACGTTATTCCGTATAACAGGACATTGTCTCTTCGTTATTGAGCTCACATCAATGTGGAATGGTGCAATCAATCAGGTTCTATTAAATACTTATTCAAGTATATTAATAAAGGTCCAGATCGTTTATCTATTGTTGTTGAACCAGCGCAGAATGTAACTGCGAGTGGTAGTGTTGAAGGAGAAAAAAACACGATCTCTTCTAGAAAAATAGTGAATGAGATCAAAGACTTTTTTGATTGCAGGTAAATACTATGTTTTCATTGACTAACTTCATTGCTTAATTCTATGATATATATCTTATTGAGTTTAAATTTTGCAGATACGTATCTGCTTGCGAAGCTGCATGGCGAATTCTGAAATTTCCTATACATTATCGTTCTACTCCCGTCGAAAAGCTTGCATTCCATCTTCCAGGTAAACAAATGGTTTATTTTAAGGACGATGATGAAGTTGAAGTAGTTTTGGATAGAGAATCGATGAAAAAGACAAAGTTGTTAGCTTGGTTTGATCTTTGTAAAGTTGATGATCTTGCAAAGAAGTTGACTTTTGCTGAGATTCCTAATCACTTCACGTGGGATTCTACGTTCAAAATGTTCAAGAAACGTCAAAGGGGGTTTTCCATTGGAAGGATAAATTACGTTCCACGTAGACTAGAAGAAGCTTATTATTTTAGGATTCTTTTGAATATTGTAAGGGGTCCTACGTGTTTTGAGGATATGAGAACTTATAACGGCATTGTTTACCCAACGTTCAAGGAAGTGTGCTTTGTTAGAGGTTTACTTGAGGACGACCAGGAATATATTGATGATCTTAGAAGGGCAAGCTTTGCTGGAACAGGGAAATTTCTAAGATCAATTTTTGCGGTTTTGCTTTTATCTGGTAGTTTATCTCAGTCGGAAAGAGTTTGAGAACATACTTGGGAAATTTTGTCAGACGATATTGAGAGTGCAAAGAGACGATATTTTAACAGACCAGATTTGCTATATCCCCGCTTACGTTCACACAAGCTTTTTTTTTTGTTTATTATATCATTGATTCAAAATTTATTCCTCCATATTTGTTTGTAGATCTCCGCTTAAGTGATGATGAGAAACAGAGATATGCACTTGAAGATTTAGAGAATATTTTGAGAAGCAGTGGAAGCTCATTGATGTACTTTACTTCTATGCCGCAACCTCCAAGAGATGGTAAAGATGATACTAATGTTCTGATTATTGATGAACAAAGGTACAACAAAGAGGAATTGAAAATCAGTCATGATAGGGACATCCAAAAGGTAACACCTGAGCAAAAGAAAATTTACGATGAAATTATTGGAGCAGTCTCAAACAAAGTAGGTGGTGTTTACTTTGTTTATGGATTTAGAGGTACTGGGAAAACGTTTCTATGGACTCTTCTTTCTTCTGCTATTAGATGCAAAGGTGAAATAGTCCTAAATGTTGCTTCTAGCGGAATTGCTTCTCTACTTTTACAAGGTGGTAGAACAGCTCACTCAAGATTTGGAATGCCAATTAATCCTGATGAGTTTTCTACGTGTAAAATGAGTCGTGGATCGGATCTTGCTGCTTTAGTTAAGGAAGCATCTCTTATAATATGGGATGAAGCTCCAATGATGAACAAATATTGTTTCGAGTCTTTGGATAGAAGTTTATCGGATATCATTGGAAATGAAGATAACAAGCCTTTTGGAGGCAAAGTGGTTGTTTTTGGAGGAGATTTCAGGCAAGTGCTTCCTGTTATTAATGGTGGTAGTCGTGCAGAGATCGTATTGGCTGCTTTAAATGCGTCTTACATTTGGAAGCATTGTAAAGTGTTGAAACTTACGAAGAACATGCGTCTGCTTTCAAATAATCTGACATTTGATGAAGCAAAAGATCTTAAGGAATTTTCAGAGTGGATTTTAGATGTTGGTGATGGTAAGATTGGTGATTGTAATGATGGGGAAGCACTTATTGATATTCCAGATGAGTTTCTTATTACAGATTCAAATGACCCAATTGAAACTATCACCAAAACTGTTTATGGAGATTTGCAAGCTTTGGAAGAAGATAAAGATCCGGAATTCTGGCAAGAGAGAGCAATTTTGTGTCCTACAAATGATGATGTGAATCATATAAATGAATATATGCTTTCTCAATTGCAAGGTTAGTCTACATTAGAATTTTTGGTACAATTTACTAAATACTGATTGGTTTAATTAAATTTATTAATAACATTTTGCGTTATTTGGTAAACAGGTGAAGAGAAGGTGTACCTAAGTGCTGATAGTATCGATCCTTCTGATGAGATTTCATTAAAGGATTATGGTTTCACTCCAGATTTTCTTAATAGCATTAAGGTTCCTGGGTTACCAAATCATGAGTTACGACTAAAGGTTGGTTGTCCGGTCATGTTAGTTAGGAATTACGATCCGAAAGAAGGCTTGATGAATGGTACTAGGCTTCAAGTGACAAAAATGTACGACTTTATGATTGAAGCAAGTGTTATTACAGGAGACAATATTGGTCGAAAGGTTTTGATTCCTAGGTTACTGATTACTCCTTCAGACACAAGATTACCTTTCAAAATGCGTCGAAGACAGCTACCTTTATCCGTTGCCTTTGCGATAACCATCAACAAAAGTCAAGGACAGTCTCTTAGAGAAGTTGGGTTGTATTTGCCTCGACCAGTGTTTTCGCATGGTCAGCTATATGTGGCTATTTCTAGAGTGACTTCGAAGAAAGGTTTGAAGGTTCTTATTGTAGATAGCGATGGTAAGACTCAAAAGAAGACTATGAACGTTGTTTTCAAAGAGGTTTTCCAAAATATTGACTCGCAATTGTTGTGTGATGAAGGTATGGATATTCATCTATTCAACTTCTTTCAATTTCGTCTCTTACAACAAGTACTTCATTTTTTAAATATTTTTTTTTCTTTTTTTTAACAGATTAGTTTCTGAACCTGATTAGAGAGTTTGATCAATCTTCGGCGATGGAGACTCTCAAGTATTATTGTTTTGCATTTTCGATCAAATCTTCGGGGTTACACCTACAATTTATGTTTTGGTTTTTTTAACTTATTTTATATTTGTTTTATTACATAGAGATTAAGTACGTTTCCCATATTAGAATCCATTTTTATTCCATAAGTAAATACAACAGACATACGTACATGCACAAAACTAAATAATTGATACGACATACATACGTACATGCACAAAACTAAATATTATAATTTATGTATACCAACTACAATGATTATTCATTATAAAAAAATCAATATCACAATTTGAAAATATTATATAAGACACAATCCGAAATTTTACTTTACAACATATAAAGCGTATATTCCCGCACAATGTGCGGGTCAAAATCTAGTTCTAGTATTATAAATTTGTTTCACAAAAAAAAACACCGTACTCATTCCTATTTGACTGCAAATAGATGACTTTGTAGAGGAAAACAATTGAGCGTAATTGCTAATTACATTGGTTTCATAAAAAAAATATCATTTACAGATTTTAATTTGTTGGAGGAAAACTTTGTTGGACCACATAATGGGTGGAAAAAAGTTTTCAAAAAACTAATGTTACGCTCAATTTTTCCTCTAAAAGGACATAAGGATGCCAAGTATATAAGCAACAAAACGATGATATTTAGATCAACCCATTCACTCAAAGGTGGCTCATGTATTTGGCCATTCACGAACTTAATGCAATCATGTAAAGTGGTTTTTTCTCTCCTAATTAAAGAGAAGGGGAAGAAGATCTGATCAGACACTACAAGAAAACACAGATGTAACGATGAAAATTTTACGTCGAATTATAATCGACGTAAATTAGAAACGGTATTACGACTATTTTACGACTCAAAAGAAAATCGTCGTAAACTTACAACGAAAATTTTCGTCGTAAAATGGACTTCTATGTACAACGATTTAATAACGAATTTACGACGATTTAGAATATCGTCGTAAATGTCGTAAGTAACGACACATTTACGACAAAATATAGAATCCTCGTATATAAGTCGCAATATGTACGACTCATTGATATGCTCAGGTTTTAACCCAAAATAAAACATTGCAAGCGCACAGGCACGCAGTAGTATATTAGGGATCGAATCCACAGAGACCAAGTGTTTACACAACTAATTATAGAAAATTGAACTAAGCTAAGCAGGAAACAAAGATGAGTGATGTTATCAATTTCAATTGACAAGAAAGTAATTTCAAACGATTTAAATCAGATTACTAAAAGCGCTAGGTATTAGGGAGTTCTCAGGAAATCACGATCATAAACCAGACAACTATTCAGATTCTAATATGCATGCATCTTGACCTCAAAACACTGATATAAATTGCTCCACTTACGTGATAACAATTACTTTTCCTAGAGATCTGAGTGCCTAAACTTCTGTTTGGTCACGGCTATCCTAGACAAGCATTATAGTTCAGGTTTGATCAGTTCACAATTGACTCTAATTCACTTCCGAGACTAAAGACTAATTGCTCATCAATAGTAGTTCCAGTGATACACAAGCTTTTGGAATGTCTATCAACCTAAGATCTAGAGATTAAGTGATCAGTTCAATCCTAGCATTATGCCTAACAGAAGATGATAATTAATAAATAACCTATTTGTGTCTGATTTAATCTGTGAAATCCCTCGAAACCCTAAAACATAACTAAAGAACTACTCAGACATAGTAGAAGACATGGCAAAAGCAATTGATGAAAATAACATAATCGATAGAATAGAAGTTAAGATAAGGTTGAGAAATCTTCTCCGAAAAGTAGAGGAATTCTTCTCCTTGCTGACAATCTCTAAGAGTCTGTGTAAAAACGTTTTCTCCCTCATTTTTTTTCTTTTTTCTCTAAGTCTGAAACCCTATGGGTTTATATAGAATAAAAAAAAATGGAAAAAGGAAATCTTCCTAAAAATCAGGGGACTGGACCGGTCAGTTTACAGTGCAAAAGTCTTCAAATCCGTCAAGTGTGGACCGGTCGGTCTCGGTGATGGACCGATCTGTCTACTTTCTAGTGATTCTTGGCCGCTTCATCTTGTGCGTGGATCAATTGGTCCTCGTTCCGGGACCGGTCTTGAGGCTTCAAAATAAGACCGGTCGGTCTTGTAGATGGACCGGTCGGTCTCGTCATCAGAAAATGCCGGTTTTTGCTCAAATACTCGAACCTTCTTCCCAAACGCACGCGGTCCCAAATCTTCTAGTATAGACCTAAATATTAACTCAAAACGACTCAAAGGACTCTGAAAACTCGTTAAAACCATGATTAGGAAAGTCTAATTTCACGTTATATCAACTCCCCCAGACTTAAATCTTTGCTTGTCCTCAAGTGAAGACAAACTATTAATAGATTCAAGGGAGCTATAATAACCAAACTAACCTTCGTGAGCTGAATGCAATCCTTTAAGACCCCACAGATGTAATACCAATAACCCTGAAAACTCATAAACAGATCAAAAACCAAGATGGTACTTCATGTACTTTTCCAAATACATAGCAATGCTACCATACTCAAGTTCCTATGTCTCAACGACTCTATACCAGGGTCCAGAAATCTTACACTACAAGAAAACATGTAATTTGCCACTCTCAGAAGCGTCACAAATTCGTCACTAATGACCCATTTGCGACTACTTAGCGACGCCAACTCGGCATCGCAAAACGTGCGTCGCAAATTTCTGGCGTCGCTAAAGCGTCGCAAATTAGCGACGCATGTGTGACTTTATTTATTCGTCGTTAATTTGCAACATATATCAGTCGCAAATAAGCGACACTTGTGTGACTCAGGCAGGTAGTCACTAATTAGCAACGGATTTGCGACTCTTGTGCGTGGCAAATAAGCGACTAATTAGCAACTTTTGATTTTGCGACTGAGTTATGACTATTTATATTCGTCGCAAATTAACGACTAATTAACTTCTAATTAGAGACTATATTGTTGTTGTCATATTTTTGGTTAGTCACATTTTGGTCACTAATTTGCCACTGATTTGCCACTTATATGCTACTAATTGTTTATTTGTTTTGTTTGATTTTTCCAAGTCAAATGAATAACCAAAAACCTTGAAATTAAAAGCATACTACATAATCAAGCATTTAAAGTACAAAAGGGTTGAAACCAAAGTACAAAAAGTATTACAACATGCCAGTTTGTTAAGAAGAGAGTTCTTGTGACCAAAAAAACAAGAAGAAGAGAGAGTCCAAGTGTTGAAGAAGCAGCCTAAGTCGTAAAATACATACGTGGAGTAGACCATATCGGCACAGCAAGAGAGAATCTGAGAAGCCTCGGAAAGTTCATCGCTACCAACAAGGAAACTAGAAGAAGTTAAAGAGAGTACAATTTTTTCAATTAAACAACACAAAGAAGCTAGTGAGGCAAGCATGATGTAGAAAGCAAAATCAAAGAAACCAATTCATTATCAAGAAACTTGACGATAACCTATAAATCATTTATGCACAGTAACATACTTTTGAGAATCACAATTTTCAAGAACAATTAGTCAAGCTCAAGTTTCACACCTTATAGACCAAACTCCCTGAGGAGATTCCATCTCCAACGTCCAAAGATTACTGGAATATACAGCCTTTGGAAATGAATTCTTCCAATTCTTCCTATCGCTAACTAACTTCTTCTTCTTCCTGCAACAGATTCAATGATGCAAAGTAGTTCAAACACATACATTTATGCAACTAAAACTTATGCATATACAGTATAATCACTCAAGCAAAACTAAAAGCAAACTTACCATGTTGTCATAAATGCTGGGAATAGGATTCTTACTCAACAGTGGGAGATTTTCCCGACCAGGACTTCTTTCACACTACTGTCTGCTTTTCTCACAAGAAATGGTTTCCTAAATGAGAAACCGGAACACTTCTTTAAATCAAAGGTCTTGCAATCTTGGAGAAGTCCTTGATGAATCTTCTGTAAAAACCGGCATGTCCAAGGAAACTTCGTACTCCTTTGACCGAGTTAGGTGGCTGAAGACTAGCCATTACCTCGATTTTTGCCTTATCCACCTCAATTCCATTCTCAGATATCTTGTGTCCCAAGATTATTCCGTTGCTGACCATGAAATGGTATTTTTCCCAGTTGAGCACTAAGTGTTTCTCCTCACATCGCTGCAAAACTCTGCAAAGATTTGCCAAACAAACAGAAAACGATGAGCCATAAACAGAAAAATCGTCCATGAATACCTCCATGATATCTTCGATAAGATCGGTGAAGATGGACAACATTCATCTCTGGAATGTGGTTGGAGCATTACACAAGCCAAATGGCATTCTGCGATACGCATAAGTGCCATATGGACAAGTGAATGTGATCTTCTCTTGATCATCTGGATGGATGGGAATCTGGAAAAAACCTGAATATCCATCTAAGAAACAATAGTAGGGGTGATTAGCAAGCCTTTCAAGCATCTGATCAATAAAAGGCAATGGAAAATGATATTTTCTAGTTGCAGTATTCAATTTCCTGTAACCAATGCACATTCTATTACCAGTTACAGTTCGAGTTGGAATCAATTCATTCCTATCATTTTTCACTACTATGACTCCACCTTTCTTAGGAACTACATGCACATGACTAACCCAAGTACTATCAAAGACAGCATATATATTCCAGCCTCTAAAAGTTTCATAATTTCCTTCTTAACAACATCTTTTAGATTTGGGTTTAACCTCCTCTGATGTTCTACATAAGTCATTGATTTGTCTTCTAGATAGATCCTATGCATGCACAAAGTGGGTGAAATACCAGTAATGTCATCTAGCGAGTATCCTACTGCTTTACGATATTTCCTAAGTTCACATAACATCAAAACAGTTTCAGCAATGTTTAACTCAGCGTTGATGATGACTAGATAGGTAAAATTAGGGCCAAGAAAAGCGTACCGTAACCTAGCTGGGAGGGTTTTAAGTTCTACCTTGGGAGCTTTCAGCTCGCTCCACGGATTGTCGATATGTGTGGTGGCCTTACTAGGGGGAGCTGGAGTCTCTGATGGCTTTGGCGTTTCTGCTCCGATATCCAGAGAAGCCACCAACTTCTCATATGCGCAGCTCTGGTCCAACTTCTTCATATGTTCATTGGCCTCATCATTTAGAAATCCGTCCTCCATTTTGGCTTTGGTTAAGGTAATCTCTAGTGGATAATCCATCAGAATCTCCTCTGTGACTTGGTCAGCGACGTCATCTGGATCATTGATGGAGAAGGTTTGTCCATCTATCGGAGGTCTCTTTAGCAGCTTATCCATTTCGAATTGCATCTCAATGTCTCCCAGTTGGAGATTAATGCGTCCACGCTTGACATCAATCATTGCACCAGCTGTGCAAAGGAATGGTTTGCCCAGAATGAGAGGATCTCTTGGTTCTTTGTCCAGTTCAAGCACCACAAAATCTGCAGGGACAAAGACATTACCAATTTTAAGCTGTAAATCCTCGAGAACACCTATAGGGAGTTTAACAGAACGGTCAGCAAAAATTAAAGAGATTGTAGTGGGACTCAAATCTGTAAAACCCAGTCGTTTGGCTACCGAGTATGGCATGAGATTGACACTAGAGCCCAAGTCGCATAAGGAGCAAGCAAAGACTGTTGAGTTGATTTGAACTGAAAGCACAAAGCGACCAGGATCTCTAAGCTTTTTCATTGTCTTGTTTTGCAACACAGCGCTACACTCCTTAGTTACCCTCACATAGTCCTCCTCCTCGGTCACGTTAGAAGTCAAGATCTTCTTAAAATAATGTTTAAGCGAAGGGCATAAGTGGATAGCATCTACCAAAGAGTCTTGACTGTCAGATCGTTAACCATTTCTCTGTATTTTGCTTCTTCCAACTCCTTCTGAGATTTCCTAGGACGAACAGGGTAAGGTGCCTTGGGAACATAAGCATTAATCAGGGAACTGTTTACCGGACCGACCGGTCTGATAGTGGGACCGGTCGGTCCCACGTCTGCTGGAGCTTTGTCTTTTGCTGGAAAATCATCTTTCGATGCATCTGAACCATTAGCAGAAATGACCCTCTCCTTTACTGACCTGGAGAGTGGCTCAAGAACCTTGCCACTCCTAGTAGTAATCGCGTCAACTTCCACTGCATAGATGGCATGACAATCCCTCTTTGGATTTTTCTCTCCTTTAGCCGGGAGAGTTCCTTGCTGTCCTTTGACAGCTTCTGCATTCTGTGCCATTAGAGTGTTAAGCATCCTGAGGTGAGTGGTCACAGCTTCTAATCGCCCATTAATTTTTGTAATGTCAGTGGAAAACTTCTGCTGATTAGCTAGCATGAGCTGCATCATAGCTTTCAGCTCCTCATTGGGATTGGCAGCTTGAGGTAGAGGGGCTTGTTGTCTTGGCTGGAACTGATTCTGATTTTGGTACCCGGAGCCTGAACCTTGTCCATACTGCTTCTGATACCCTGCATTGTAGCCTGTATATCCCTGAGCTGGCGGAGCTGTTCCTAATGAACTGACAAACAGTTTCTGAGCTGGAACTGCAGCTTGCTGAGGATACACTTGATCCTGAGGGTTTGCAATGTTGGTGCTCCTGTATGATAGGTTGGGATGGCTGCGGTAGTTGTTGTTGAAACCTCTGTTGCCCAATCCCTTGGCCATTCACATAGTTGACTTCCTGGGTATCCTCTGGAACCAATGCAGCATCATCTGAATAGCAGATTGCATCTGAAGCATCCCCGACCATGTTAATGCCCTGATGGCTTCCTTGCATCAAGTCCCGGAGTTTAGCAGCTATCAGCTCTGCTATTTCTGCTGCAGATGGTGTGTCAACACTGCATACCCTTTTCGATCTATCATACTCAGCACACTGATTGCTAGAACTCTGCGCCATGTTGTCGATCAGTTGGTAGGCACCTTCTATGCTTTGGGTCATGAAGTCACCATTGCTGGAGGAATTAAGACTGTTCTTGTATTCCCAGGTGACTCCATCGTAGAAGGTCCTGAGCATCTGCTCCTCGGTAAATCTATGGTGGGGACACTCCCTACGATACTCCTTAAACCTATCCCAGGCTTCAGCAAATGACTCTCCTCCTTTCTGCGAAAAGTTGCTGATTCTGCCTCTGAGCTGAGTTGTCTTGGTCTTGGTGTAGAAATGATCCAAGAAGGCGGCTCTAGCTTCTTCCCAGCCGTTAGAGAATTTGGAGGAAGTGACTTAAGCCACCTCGGAGCTTTGTCAGCGAGAGAGTGCTTAAACAGCTTGCACTTGAGGTAATCTGCTGGTACCCCATTAGCCTTGGTCGTCTCACAGACCTCTTCAAAGTTCTCTATTGTGCCTTAATCTCGAAGTCATTCCTCTGAATCTCATGGACACGAATGGCTGATCTGTTCTGGTAGAAAGCGTGCACATTGTCCCCTTCTCCAATCCCTCTCTGCGGCGGAGGATTCTGTCCTTGTGGCGGCACCTGTTGTGCCATCATCCTAGCAAACTGCTGCTGCATGTTCTGCATCTGTTGTTGCGGCGCGAGTGCGCTAGCAGCAGTTGCAGTACGAATCTACTCTATTTGGTTGAACAAAGTTATCCGAAGAGCCTCGTTATCAGCTTGATTCACTTGGTCCATAACTGGCAAGAGGTTTCTTTGAGCTCTGTTAGACCTTTCTAGCTTGGCTAATTCTTCGTTAATGAGTAATATCAGAGGTTCAGTGCGATTACTTATCCTCTGCATACACCTAGAATCACAAGCAAAGATAAAAACAAAAAGAAAAACGAAATTAGAAAGTACTTAGACAAAATTTGCAAATCAAATTCGATGGCAAACACAATTGGTCCCCGGAAACGGTGCCAAAAACTTGATATGCTTAGGTTTTAACCCAAAATAAAACATTGCAAGTGCACAAGCACGCAGTAGTATATTAGGGATCGAATCCACAGAGACCAAGTGTTTATACAACTAATTATAGAAAATTGAACTAAGCTAAGTAGGAAACAAAGATGAGTGATGTTATCAATTTCAATTGACAAGAAAGTAATTTCAAACGATTTAAATCAGATTACTAAAAGCGCTAGGTATTAGGGAGTTCTCAGGAAATCACGATCATAAACCAGACAACTATTCAGATTCTAATATGCATGCATCTTAAACTCAAAACACTGATATAAATTGCTCCACTTCCGTGATAACAATTACTTTCCCTAGAGATTTGAGTGCCTAAACTGCCGTTTGGTCACGGCTATCCTAGACAAGCATTATAGTTCAGGTTTGATCAGTTCACAATTGACTCTAATTCACTTCCGAGACTAAAGACTAATTGCTCATCAATAGTAGTTCCAGTGATACACCAGCTTTCGGAATGTGTATCAACCTAAGATCTAGAGATTAAGTGATTAGTTCAATCCTAGCATTATGCCTAACAGTGATGAAGATGGTAATTAATAAACAACCTATTTGTGTCTGATTTAATATGTGAAATCTCTTGAAACTCTAAAACCTAACTAAAGAACTACTCAGACATAATAGAAGACATGGCAAAAACAATTGATGAAAATAACATAATCGATAGAATAGAAGTTAAGATAAAGTTGAGAAATCTTCTCCGAAAAGTAGAGGAATTCTTCTCCTTGCTGACAATCTCTAAAAGTCTGTGTAAAAACGTTCTCTCCCTTTTTTTTTCTTTTTTTCTCTAAGTCTGAAACCCTATGGGTTTATATAGAATAAAAAAACGGAAAAAGGAAATCTTCCTAAAAATCAGGGGACTGGACCGGTCGGTCTAGAATCAGGACCGGTCGGTCCAGTTTACAGTGCAAAAGTCTTCAAATCCGTCAAGTGTGGACCGGCCGGTCCCGGTGATGGACCGGTCGGTCTACTTTCCAGTGATTCTTGGCCGATTCGTCTCATGCGTGGATCGATCGGTCCTCGTTCCGGGACCGGTCTTGAGGCTTCAAAATAGGACCGGTCGGTCTTGTAGATGGACCGGTCGGTCTCGTCATCAGAAAATGCCGGTTTTCGCTCAAATACTCGAACCTTCTTCCCAAACGCACGTGCTCCCAAATCTTCGAATATGGACCTAAATATCAACTCAAAACGACTCAAATGACTCTAAAAACTCGTTAAAACAATGATTACGAAAGCCCAATTTCACGTTATATCACTTATTTACGACCTAGTATTTTACCTAGCCAATCACAACGGACATTGAATTTTTAGGTAAACATGTGTATTTAATGTAGACCAAATATTATTTTATGATGTAAATTCGTCGTATACTCGTCGTTCATATGACGTTAAAGCGATACAAATTTAAGTCGTTGTTAATACGTTGTTAATTTCCTACCTAACTAGTTCGAGAACTCCCTATAAATACCACATTATCCCACATTCTATAATTAAAAAAATGGATAACAATAGATCTTTGGTTCCGGGTCCAGCTGGCGTGAGACAAGCAGAAGAACGGGCAAGGAAAAAACTTAAACAATCGATGTTTGAAGAATGTAATTCTTGTGAGAAACATGTACAGATGGTTAACTGTGTTGTTGAGGCAGAAGATCCATCGTTCATCGATGTCCTTTGGAAGACTACAATTGGGAATTTAACCAAAACAGGTATAGTGAAATGTTATTATTATTAATATTAGTTAGAAACATATATAATTATATTTTAAAGTTTATATATTGTTTAATTGACAATAAATTATATTTTACTTATTATATGTTGAATATATATAGGTGGACACACACGTGGGTGGACACTAGTAAAAGAGTTGCATAAAATAAAACCACAATGGCGTCACGTCCCATTTGTGGTAGCAGTGATTCATAAAATGGAACCTAATGGATTGGAGGATGTGATGGTCATACTAAAGGTAAAATGTATATATAAGTTATAACAAAAGATGTTTTTAACAAATTATATATTTAGTAATCGATAAATGTTATTTGTTTTCCTTGAAGGATCCCACCGGGATTGTACAAGCGAGCATTCATAGGACCGCCATATCTGATAACAAATATGGGCCGCACATAAAGGAGGGTTCAATATTGGTTCTAAAGGAGGTTGTAGTTGTTAAATTTGAAAGGGCGACAACATATCTTAACATTACTCTTAAGAACATTAGCAATGTAAGTTACAATATATATTTTAAAGGTATTGATTTAAGTAGTATCATTACACATAAATCAAGTTCTTCATTTCACAGGTTATATCTAAAGAAAACATGTGTACAACGTTTATAGAAGAAAGTAGTAGCAGTCGTGTTAATCGAAATCCAAACAATTGGTTATCCCCCGAAAATGACGAAGGGTCGACGTCGTCGACGACGATGGATGATGGTGAAGAAATTGATGAAGAGTAATACATTACGTCATCAATAAAAGGAAATTAAAATAAATAACTATGTGTTTAAGGCTGCAGTTTATTTGTATTACGTTTTTAAGCAATCATGTAATATATAGATGGTACGTACGTTTATGTACGTAGATGTTAATGTTAAAATCTCATAATAATGATTCTTTGAATCATTTTGTTAAAAATTTCACAAAATTTACTTGTTATCCTAACACATTAAAACTAATAACAAAAAAACTACAAAATAAATCTTAATTTACCAAACTATAAATACAAAATTATCGTCGTAATATCGTTGTTCAAATGTAATTGTCGTAAATTCGTTGTAAACTTACTACCAATTTACGACGAATCAAAATTAATCCATTCAATGAATCTCGGTACCAATGAATCTCGATTCAACATGCAACCGTCGTAAATCGTTGTAACTTTACAATAAATTAACGACGATCCGAAAAAATATATATATGAGACGTGTGGACCTCTCTCATTCCTCACTTTTCCATCTCTCCCTAAAGGTGAATCTAAAAAGGTATGTTTTATAACTAAAGTTTTTCATTACTAGTTATTTTGGTAATTAGAAAGTATTTAGAATTAGATTTATTAAGTAATTAATTTGTTAGGTTACTGGAATTTTAGTTCATTAGGAAGGTGTTATTGATTGTAGAAATTAGATTGTTGTTGAAAATTAAAAATAAGAATTGAATATTTAATTTTGATACATGTACATTCTTGTAGAACATCATCAATTATGGACATACCTGGACATACGAGGAACTTCTCGTACAGCCGGGAAGAGAGGGTATGAAAAAATTGGATCCAAACCGTCCTCCGAGAACAAACTGGTAATTATAAAAGCAAATTAATTTTTTTAAATTTAAACCATATTAGATTTTATTAATAAAATTATCTAGTTCGATCTTATTATTTTTGAAAGGTTTGGTGTGGATCATGAGGTGGACCGTAGTGTTACCGAAACCATCAATGGCTACTTCACGGAGGCGCATCGAAACTGGTCTTCAACACCAGAACACATCAAAATAACATGGTTCAATGTCTTACGGTATAATAATTAGTAAATGTAGAGTATAATTCTTTAAATTATATTTGAATTCTGTTATATTATTATTAATTAATTTCTTTTAATTCAAATTTCAGCAAAAATATAATTGGGAGATTGACATCAACGAACAAGTAAGAGAAGCATTCATTTTGAGGGCGAAGAGGCGACTTAATCAAATGGTTTATGATTGGAAGGCGAATTGGGTACGTAAAGGAAATGCTGGGAAACCATATTTCCTTGCTGATTACGTATGGCAGGATCTTATTCGTATTTGGGAGAATTAGTTGCAGCGTAGAGTCGCTTAAGCAAGGAAGGCTGAGTTGTTTGGTGATTTTTCTTGTAGTGTTTTTTTTAAAACTCTAATAATTACAATGCATGTTTTATTTTAAAAATTACAATGGTTGTTTTATTTTAATAATTACAATGGTTGTTTTATTTGAAAACTTTAAAATTTATGTTATGCAAAAGAATTTTAAATATATATGTTATCTAAATTTTCCTATTAGTTAGTGATTATGATTTTATCTAAATAATTAAAAAACAAATAATTGGGTTCTAAACGTGTTGTAAACTACAATCGTCGTAACAGCGTTGTGAACGTCCAACGATCTTACGACGATTCGTTGTCCACGTGTTGTAAACTTTAGTCGTCGTAACCGCGTCGTCAACTTACAACGATGTAACGACGATTCGTCAAAACGACAGATTAACAACAAAATAGTCGTCGTTAAATCATTGGTAAACCGTCGTAACATCCCGAAATATTCCTATATACACTCAATTCTCAAATCAAATTTACAAACATAAAACATTTCTAACCATAAAATTCCAATCTTTACAATATAAAAAAATCTCGATAGTGAATTGATTCCAAACGGTGGATTTAGCCCTGTAATCTACTCCTTCCCATTTTTGGCATTCAAAGTACATTATGTGGCTAAATCCGCTATTTGGAATCAAAGTTTATGTCGCAATGAAACACTTATTACCTTTAAATAGTCCCATAATTGTGGATTTTGACACAAAAAATTATTATATTTACAATATAATAATTTATTAATTAATATAAAGTATTAATTAAATATAATTTAAAATTGAAAATGTTAAAATTTTTAAAAAATACATAAATATATTAATCGTCGTAAATGCGTCGCTCATTTACAAGCATTTTACGATGATGACTGTTTACGATTAGGTGACGACGAAAATAAAAAGGTAGGTGAACACATGTTATTAATGTTGACCAGAAAATTAACGACGTGTTTGGCGTCGTACATGGGTCGTAAATATGACGTAAAAGCGTTGGAAAATTTTTGAAAATTTTCTATAAATACTCCATCATATCATTCTCTCGTTCACTACCAAAAAAAACGATTATACATATAAAAAAAAATTGACTTTAAAATACATTTTGTTTTTAAATTGACATTAAAATGTCTTCCTTAGGTGATATTCGTAACCAACGAAGATGCATGGATGTATATGCACAAAGATTCCGAAGGAAACGTATCAAGGGAGTTTCTCAATGGGCTAGAGATCTTCATGTACCAGACGGGCAATACACCAGTGACTCTAGAAACTGGTAAAATGTTTTGTCCTTGTCGAAAATGCAAAAATTCAAGTTCAAGATTTGCTCGTAGTGAAAATGTGTGGAAGCATTTATTAAATAGAGGATTTACGCCAAATTATTATATTTGGTATAACCATGGAGAAGGTTATGGTGGAAATGAAGCAAGTAGTAGTAATAGTAATGTTCCAGTTGTGGGTAGTAATGAACCTAGTATTTTGCATAACCATGATGATTACCATCATGTAGATCAGGGAGATCTAGAACATGATAGGGTCAATGATATGGTTATAGATGCATTTCATGATACACTTCGTCATTTACTGATAATATAGTTGAGGAACCTAACTTAGATGCAAAACGGTTCTATGAAGTATTAATCAGCCAATCTACGATGGATGTAGATAAGGCCTTTCAAAATTATCATTAGCATCTAGGATGATGAATATTAAAACAGATCATAATTTATCTGAAGTTTGTATGGATACATGGGCAGAATTGTTCAAAGAGTATTTGCCAGAAGATAACTTGTCTGCTTAATCATATTATGAGATTCAAAAACTGGTTTTTAGTCTTGGGTTACCTTCGGAGATGATAGATGTGTGCATTGACAATTGCATGATTTATTGGAAAGATGATGCTCAGTTACAGAAATGTCGATTCTGTAAGAAGCCTAGATATAAGTCGCAAGGTAGTGGAAGGAATAAGGTATCGTACCAACGGATGTGGTACCTACTAATTACAAAGAGGCTAAAAAGATTGTATCAGTCTGAAAGGACATCAGCAGCAATGAGATGACATTCTGAACATTTGCAGACGGAAGGGGAGATTAATCATCCGTCATATGCAAAAGCCTGGAAGCATTTCAATACGGTACACCCTGATTTTGCTAGCAATGTTCGAAATGTGTATCTTGGATTATAGTCCATTTGGAATGTCTGGTAGACAATATTCTTTGTGGCCAGTTATCGTGACTCCTTACTACCGACCCCCACGGATGTGCATGGAAAATGAATTTTTATTTCTGAGTATATTAGTTCCTGGACCAAAACATCCAAAGAGCTCGCTAGATGTTTTTCTGCAGCCTCTTATACATGAGTTGAAGGAGTTGTGGTATAATGGGGTTCGAACCTATGATTGTTCGGTAAAAAGAAATTTCAATATGAAAGTTGTTCTTTTGTGGACAATAAGGGACTTTCCTGCATACGAGATGCTATCTGTAACGCCCGCGAACCAAAAATGTGATTTTGGTCAGTGTCGATCGACACTGTGTGGGTGTGTCGATCGACATGGGGGCATGGTCTCTCGAAGTTTTGGGCAGAGAGTGCCCTGTCGATCGACACAGTTTGTTGCTGTCGATCGACAGGCGTTAAAAATCAGATCTAGGTTTGAGTTCGGTTCGGTTCGGTTAATGGGCCGGTTTAAGGAAACCTAGGGTTTCGTATTTAAGGCGTCCCAGCCCTTTGGGGGCCAAGAGGAAGAAGAAAAGAGGGGTTTTTGAGAGAGAAAAGAGTTGAGAGGATTTGGAGAAGTTTGAAGGAAATTCTTGTGGATATCCCTTGGATCTCAATCCTAGAGTGTAGGCTTCCGTGAGAGAGCTTTGGGGTGGTTGATTTGTGCGGGAATCGGAGTTTGGAGTCTCGTGTTCTTCGTGTTCTTCGTGAGTCTTTTCCTTTCTCCTTCAGATCTAAGGTGAGTTCGCGACCATAGGTCCTTGGATTGAGGAATAGATGTTATATGATTGTTTGCTGTGTGTTTTGGTGGATTTTGGTTGTTGGAATCGCAGGTGATCGATTGGAATGGAGAGTTGGCCATGAGAGGATAGGCCAATCTCCATAGAACAGCAGGTTTCCTGTCGATCGACAGGATTGCTTTCTGTCGATCGACACGGGGTCGTTTGGGCCTGTCGATCGACAGAGGTGATTCCTGTCGATCGACACAGGACTTGCTGTTCCGGTTTTTCTGATTTTTCCCGTGTTTGCTTGTTCTGTACATTGTTGATAACCCTGGTATTTCATGTATTCCTTTATTCAAGTAATTGGCCTGTAGATGGGACGACCGTCTCACTAAGTATTTGTTAAATACTTACGCAACTCGTTTTTCCCAATTGGTTGAAGGTAAAGCAAAAGAGTGATCGCGGAATCAGGGCCAGAGGAGGGGATGATAGGATTTTGTTGTGTATGGTTTAATTTAGCGAACCTGGTGTTAGGTTGCTAGACTTATTATGTGTATTCCTGGATTTAATATCGATGTCATTATCTGGATTGTTGTATTGGAAATGTGTTGGGAATTTAGTATGGTTGTTGTTGTTTGAACGATTGTGATTGAATCTATTATGGAGTTAATTAAAAAAAACAAACTGTGCGTTACATTTTTGGTATCAGAGCCCTTACGTTTCTAGGACTAGTGGTGATTTTGATGAACTGAGACTATGTGTGTTAATTGAATTGTGTGTTTAATCAATTCTAGTCTTAGTATCATCCTCTCCGGCCTTCAAAGAGATTCCGCGGTAAGTTGTTGTGTTTTGATTGTGACTTCTAGGGTAATTATCTACTGATTGTGTTACAGTGAGATGGATACCCGAGCTAGAGGTCGTGGCAGAGTGGTAGCCCGTGGGGGCAGAGCAGTGGCCCGTGGGGGCAGAGTGGGTAGCCGTGGAAGCCGGGGTCGTGGTCGTGGACCAGTTGCAGAGTCAGCAGAGAGCGCGGCGCAGAGTGTATCCCCGAGTGGAGCAACCACGTCAGAGTCCCAGTCGCTTAGTGCCAGTGTGTTGGCCGGTGCCGGTAGGGGCAGGGGAGTTCCAGTGGGCCCTGGTGGGGGTGCTGCTGTAGCTCCAGGTCGTGATGACCAGGTTGTGGGATTGCTGACGCAGTTGTTGGCACGTTTTCCGCCTGTGGCTCCTGAGCAGGCTCCGGGTGTTCCTCCAGAGGCCGGTTTGCAGCAGGGGGCTGTAGTGGCTGAGGGGCAGGTGCCATCTTACCTTGAGATTATGGGGCACATGCAGAGGATCGGTACGCCGTCGTTTGAGGGCCGAGTGGGTCCTGCGGAGGCGGATGAGTGGCGCTTGAGAGTGGAGCGTAACTTCAGATCGATTCGTTGTCCTGCTGAGTATAAGGTAGAGTTGGCCATTCACTATCTGTGTGGTGATGCGCATCTGTGGTGGCGAGCTATCGAGGCTCGGAGAGAGGTGTGGACCTGGGGAGAATTCTTAGCCGAGTTCAATGCTAAGTATTTTCCTCAGGAGGCTCGAGATCGTCTTCAATTAAGTTTTATGTCGCTGGAGCAGGGAGGGCGTTCTGTACGCGAGTATGATGCCGAGTTCGGCAGATTGTTGGTGCATTCGGGTCGGGATATTGAGGATGAGAGGACTCTTATGCAGAGATTTTTGCATGGACTTCGGTTGAGTATCCGGTCTCAGTGCAGAGGTGCTAGTTATGCCTCGAGGGCAGAGCTTGCGGCATCGATTGAGGAGGATCAGCGCGAGTAGGCCAATTTGTTAGTGGTTCCGCAGGTGGTTGCTCCTGTTGCTCAGCAGAGGGGTCAGCAGCAGCCGCAGCAGCATCGGCGTAGTTCTGGTTCCGGCAAGGGCGGTCAGCCTGCGCAGGGCTAGAAGAGGAGACGGGATGATCTTTCCAGGACGAGTTCAGGTAGCCACGGCACTCATGGTTGTTATGGGTGCGGGAGTTCTGAGCATCGGGTATCGAACTGTCCTAAGGTCTCTCAGGAGGCTAAGGTTTGCTCCCACTGTCGCGAGCCGGGGCATATCAGGCCGATGTGTCCCAAGTTGCAGCAGCCGGTTATTGCAACGATTCAGCCAGCTGGAGTCCAGCCTTTGAGTCAGATTGCTGCAGTGCAGCAGCCGATGGGCCAGATTGGACCTGCACCACGTGTGTATTCTTCGGCAGAGTCCGGTCGAAGCAGTGGAGCCGGGCAGATCACAGGTAAAAAATTCTCGACTCAAACTTCGTGAAATTCTTAGAGGTAGAATTTTTCCTCGTTGTTGTTGTTTGTGGTTCTGTTATTTTACTTGTGGTCGAGTCTCAGGGTTCCCAACGCATGTGGTATGTGTAGGGACCTTGTTAGTGGGCGGCTTTGAGTCCCACGTGATGTTTGATTCCTGAGCATCACACTGCTATATTACCCCGGAGCGTGCCGAGCGCAGTGGCATCCAGAGTAGTGCTGGTGAGCGCACAAGCATGGTCAAAGTGGCTGGAGGTGGATTCCTGGCTACTTCGGGCCGTGCTAGAGCAGTAGATGTTCAGATAGCTGGGCATTCGATGCCAGCAGACTTGGTGATTAGTCCAGTGGCATTGTATGATGTGATCCTTGGGATGGACTGGTTATCGTTCTACCGGGTTCATCTGGATTGCTTCAGGGGCAGAGTGAGCTTCGAGCGGGATGGCGGCAGGTTGTCGTTTTAGGGTTTGAGGCCGACTTCTAGTAGTCTCGTGATCTCGGCTATTCAGGCTGAACGGTTGTTAGAGCGGGGTTGCGAGGCTTATCTGGCGACGATTGTGATGTCGGAGTCCAGTGGTGAGGTTGCTTTGGAGGATATCCGGGTTGTTCAGGAGTTTGAGGATGTTTTTCGGTCGTTGAAGGGATTGCCACCATCTCGGTCCGATCCTTTCACGATTGAGCTTGAGCCTGGGACAGCTCCGATATCTAAGGCTCCTTACAGGATGGCTCCAGCAAAGTTGGCAGAGCTGAAGAAGCAGTTGGAGGACCTTTTGAGGAAGGGTTTTATTCGTCCGAGTGTTTTGCCGTGGGGAGCACCGGTTTATGTTTGTGAAGAAGAACGATGGGAGTTTCCGGTTGTGCATCGACTACCGGGGACTTAACCGAGTTACTGTGAAGAACATGTACCCTCTCCCAAGGATTGATGAGTTGTTGGATCAGTTGAGGGGTGCGACCTGGTTCTCCAAGATAGACTTGGCTTCAGGGTATTATCAGATTCCGATTGCTGAGACAGATGTTCGCCAGACGGCTTTCAGGACGCGTTATGGGCATTTTGAGTTCGTGGTCATGCCTTTTGGGTTGACGAATGCGCCTGCGGGATTCATGCGATTGATGAACGACGTGTTCAAGGAGTTTTTGGACGTGTTTGTGATCATTTTTATTGATGATATCTTGGTTTATTCGAGGAGTTCCGAGGAGCATGAGGCTCATATGCGTTTGGTTCTAGAGAGGCTTCGGGAGCAGAAGCTGTATGCTAAGTTGAGCAAGTGCAGTTTCTGGCAGCGAGAGATGGGTTTCCTTGGTCACATTGTGTCTACAGAGGGATTTTCTGTGGATCCGGCTAAGATTGAGGCTATCCGTGATTGGCCTAGACCGAGCAGTGCGACCGAGATCAGGATTTTCTTGGGTTTGGCAGGTTATTATCGGAGGTTCGTCAAGGGCTTTGCGAGTATGGCGCAGCCGATGACGAAGCTGACCGGTAAGGACGTTCCGTTTGTCTGGTCGCCGGAATGCGAGGAGAGTTTTGCGAGACTCAAGGAGATGCTGGCGAGTACGCCGGTGTTGGCATTACCCGAGCCGGGGAAGCCTTATACCGTGTACACTGATGCTTCAGAAGTGGGTTTGGGTTGCATTTTGATGCAGGAGGGTCGAGTTATCGCTTATGCTTCGAGGCAGCTGCAGGGTAGCGAACGTAATCGGCCTACGCATGATCTAGAGTTGGGAGCGGTCGTGTTCGCTCTGAAGATTTGGAGGTCTTATCTCTATGGAGGGAGAGTGCAGATTTTTACGGATCACAAGAATCTGCAGCACATCTTCACTCAGCCATTGCTGAATATTAGACAGAGGCGCTGGGTCGAATTGCTGGCAGATTATGATCTGGAGATCATTTATCATCCGAGCAAGGCTAATCAGGTGGCTGATGCATTGAGTCGGCGGAGGTTCGATTCAGCCCGCGAGTAGGATATCGAGGAGTTGGTAGGCGAGATTAGCACGTTGCGTCTTTGTGCTTTTTCGGAGGTGCCGTTGGGCTTGGAGGCAGTTGATCAGGCATATCTTCTTAGTAGGATCAGAGTGGCTCAGCAGAGTGATCAAATGTTGATCGATTCGTCGCGAGCAGTGGGATCCGAGCATGTTGTCTCTTCGAATGGGACGATTCTGGTTCGCGGTCGAGTGTGTGTACCTCGTGATGAGGTGTTGAGGCAGGAGATTCTGAGTGAGGCTCATGCGAGCAAGTTCTCGATTCATCCGGGTGGGACCAAGATGTATCGTGATCTCAAGCAGTATTATCACTGGGTTGGGATGAAGAGAGACGTGGCAGCTTTTGTGTCTAAGTGCAACACGTGTTCGTTGGTCAAGGCCGAGCACAAAGTTCCGAGTGGCAAGTTGCAGAGTTTACCCATCCCGGAGTGGAAATGGGATATGATTACGATGGATTTTGTGGTTGGGTTACCTACGTCGCGGATGTACGATGCTATCTAGGTGATCGTGGACCGCTTGACCAAGTCAGCACACTTTTTGGCCATTAAGAAGACCGATGGAGCGGCTAAGTTGGCTAAGAAGTTTGTGCAGGAGATTGTGAGGTTGCTTGGAGTGCCAGCCAGTATTGTTTCCGATCGAGATCCCAGGTTTGCATCAGAGTTTTGGAGAGCCTTTCAGCCAGAGATGGGCACTAAGGTGCATATGAGTACAGCATATCATCCGCAGACTGATGGGCAGTCAGAGAGGACTATTCAGACTATGGAGGATTTGCTGAGGATGTGTGTTCTGGATTGGGGTGGTCACTGGGCTGATCATTTGAGCTTAGTGGAGTTCGCGTATAATAACAGCTTTCAGGCGAGTATCGGGATGGCTCCTTTTGAGGCTCTGTATGGGAGGCCATGTAGGACGCCTTTATGCTGGACCCAAGTGGGGGAGCGCAACATTCATGGGGCTACTTATGTTCAGGAAACGACAGAGAAGGTTCGTATTGTGCGTTTGAACATGAAGGAAGCCCAGGATAGACAGAGGAGCTATGCTGATAAGCGCAGACGTGAGCTTGAGTTCTTAGTGGGAGATCGCGTGTATCTCAAGATGGCTATGTTGAGGGGTCCTAACAGATCCATAGCAGAGAACAAGCTTAGTCCGAGATTTATGGGTCCGTTCCGGGTGGTGGAGCGTGTTGGACCAGTGGCTTATCGGTTAGAGTTACCACCGATCATGAAGGCATTTCATAAGGTTTTCCATGTGTCGATGTTGAGGAAGTGCCTGCATGAGTCGGAGGAACTAGAGCCGGAGATCCCTGCGGATCTTCAGCCTGATTTGACGGTTCCGGCGGTTCCTGTGAGAATCCTTGAGAGGAGGGTCAAGGAATTGCGTCGGAGGAAGATTCCGTTGTTGCGTATTTTATGGGATTGTGGCGGTTGCCAGGAGGAGACTTGGGAGCCGGAGGCAAAGATGAAGCTGAAGTTCAGGGAATGGTTCGACGAGCAGGTCGCCATTTGAGCTTCGTTTTCCTTGTGGTTCCAGTTTCATGTAGGCCTTGTGCCAGTAGCGTGTTGGTTCATGTATTTTCTTTTCGATGTAATGATATACTTTTTCTTTGGAGATTTATGAGATGTGTTTTCTTATATTTCTGAGTTATCAGATAGTGTTTCTGATATATCGATTGTGTTGACCAGTGAGGGTCGTGTTTTTATGGATATTCCGGTTGGGGGAGTATCGAGTTTAGACCACGTAAGGTGACCTAGTCGCTGATGTTTATAGACGTTTTAGAATTTATTACGGATGACTCATGATCTTGAGACGGTGGTTTTCCAGAGTATGTATCGGGGACGGTGGTTTCCTGTATACATGCTGAGAGACGGTGGTTCTCTCTAGGAGTCGGTGGTTCTCCTGTGTACTTATACTGGGACGGTGGTTTCCTTTATAGTACCAAGCGCCTATATTGGGACGGTGGTTTCCTCTATAGTACGGAGAGACGGTGGTTCTCTCGAGGGGACGGTGGTTTCCCCCAAAGTATTTATGAGTATGGATGAGTTAATGTAATAAATGTCTGAGAAAACTTGCGTATAAACATAGGATTAGTTCGTGAGCCTCGGAGACTAGGTGAGGGTCTCTTGTGGTGTTGGCCGGTGCGGGCCAGAGTGTAGTCCTCGTGGACGTGCTTTTGCGGGATTCGAGGTCGAATCCAGTTTAGTGGGGAAGAATTGTAACGCCCGCGAACCAAAAATGTGATTTTGGTCAGTGTCGATCGACACTGTGTGGGTGTGTCGATCGACATGGGGGCATGGTCTCTCGAAGTTTTGGGCAGAGAGTGCCCTGTCGATCGACACAGTTTGTTGCTGTCGATCGACAGGCATTAAAAATCAGATCTAGGTTTGAGTTCGGTTCGGTTCGGTTAATGGGCCGGTTTAAGGAAACATAGGGTTTCGTATTTAAGGCGTCCCAGCCCTTTGGGGGCCGAGAGGAAGAAGAAAAGAGGGGTTTTTGAGAGAGAAAAGAGTTGAGAGGATTTGGAGAAGTTTGAAGGAAATTCTTGTGGATATCCCTTGGATCTCAATCCTAGAGTGTAGGCTTCCGTGAGAGAGCTTTGGGGTGGTTGATTTGTGCGGGAATCGGAGTTTGGAGTCTCGTGTTCTTCGTGTTCTTCGTGAGTCTTTTCCTTTCTCCTTCAGATCTAAGGTGAGTTCGCGACCATAGGTCCTTGGATTGAGGAATAGATGTTATATGATTGTTTGCTGTGTGTTTTGGTGGATTTTGGTTGTTGGAATCGCAGGTGATCGATTGGAATGGAGAGTTGGCCATGAGAGGATAGGCCAATCTCCATAGAACAGCAGGTTTCCTGTCGATCGACAGGATTGCTTTCTGTCGATCGACACGGGGTCGTTTGGGCCTGTCGATCGACAGAGGTGATTCCTGTCGATCGACACAGGACTTGCTGTTCCGGTTTTTCTGATTTTTCCCGTGTTTGCTTGTTCTGTACATTGTTGATAACCCTGGTATTTCATGTATTCCTTTATTCAAGTAATTGGCCTGTAGATGGGACGACCGTCTCACTAAGTATTTGTTAAATACTTACGCAACTCGTTTTTCCCAATTGGGTTGCATGTAAAGCAAAAGAGTGATCACGGAATCAGGGCCAGAGGAGGGGATGATAGGATTTTGTTGTGTATGGTTTAGTTTAGCGAATCTGGTGTTAGGTTGCTAGACTTATTATGTGTATTCCTGGATTTAATATCAATGTCATTATCTGGATTGTTGTATTGGAAATGTGTTGGGAATTTAGTATGGTTGTTGTTGTTTGAACGATTGTGATTGAATCTATTATGGAGTTAATTAAAAAAAAAAAAAATTGTGCGTTACACTATCAGGTTAGACAACGCATGGAAGATTATCTTGTCCCTATTGTCTCGGTAGGGCAGATGCGTTTCAACTGAAATACGGAAGGAAAACATGTTGGTTTGATTGTCATCGTAGGTTTTTGCCATTACGCCATCCTTATCGAAGAAACAAGACATTGTTCAGGAAGAAAGTAAGTGTATGAGACCTACCCCCGGTGTATTTGTCAGGAGAACAAATAGAATCACAAATTGATAATTATGGTGCTCAAGAAACAGTTACCCGTGGGGGTAATTGGCATGTTCCAGGTAATATGCCTGACGGATATGGGGAGCATCATCACTGGCACAAGAAAAGCATTTTTTGGGAATTTCCATATTGGAAAGATCATCTGCTGCGACACAATTTGGATGTGATGCATATCGAATAAAACTTTTTCGATAACATAATGCATACAATTATAAATGTGGCAGGAAGGACTAAAGATACCAAGAACTCCAGATTGGGCTTACCTGCAATATGTTCAAGAAATGAGTTGCACATTACCGACGACGGACAATTACCCGTCTCTATCTTTAGATTGGCGTCTAATGCGAAGGCAGCATTGTTCAAATGGGTGAAAGAAGATGTGAAGTTTCCCGATGGGTATGTTTCCAACCTCTCTAAATGTGTTGAAGATGGGAAAAAAATTTCAGGGATGAAGAGTCATGATTGTCATGTGTTTATGCAACGACTACTTCCATTTGCACTAAATGAGCTATTTCCACCTCCACGTTCACATAAAGTAAATGAAGCAGTTGTAGGTATGTAGTTGAAGAACATAGATATATTTGAAGATAATAACTAAATTATTATTTATAGTAAACATCATTATAATTTATTTGTTCTCACAGGTATTGGTGCTTTTTCCGAGATCTTAGTACACGGACGTTGACCGAAGAAACCATTCAACAACTTCATGCCAATATTCTAGACTTTATGGAGTTAAGACCGACCGGTCTGACATCTAAACCGATCGGTCCCCACTTGCCACTTGAAGACGGACTGGTCCCATGTTGAAGACGAAGACGGTGGCCCCTGGAATCGGGACCGACCGGTCCACCTCAAAGACCGGTCGGTCCACACTTGCCCCCATGAAGACCGACCGTTCCGGCACAAAGACCGACCCTTCCACCTCGAGACGATGAAGACCGAAGCCTCTGGAAAGTGGACCGACCGGTCCACTTAAGGGACCGACCGGTCCAGGCCTTATGAAGACTTGGCCGCTTGAAGAAGGGACCGACCGGTTCAGGCTGTTCACATGAAGATTTTTGGGCTCTAGAAACGGGACCGACCGGTCCCGAATCCAGACCAACCGGTCCAGTCCCCAGATTTTTAGGAATTTTCCTTTTTCCGTTTTATCCTATAAATACCTGTAGGGTTTCGATGTTTTAGAACCACCTCTTTTATGCACGATTTTTATTACTTTTACTGAGACTTTTAGAGCTAGAGAGCGATTGTAAAGGGAGAAGATCTCATCATCCTTTGGAGAAGATTTCTGAACCCTCTTTAATTTCTCTTTTATTGATTATGCAATTCTTATCTATTGCTTTTGCTTGTTCTTTTATCATGTCTGAGTAGATCTCTAGTTGGGTTTTAGGGTTTTTCAATGGATTTCACGGATTAAACTAGACATAAATAGGTTGCTTATCAATTACCATCTTCATCACTGTTAGGCATAATGCTAGGATTGAACTGGCCATTTAATTACTAGATCTTAGGTTGATACACATTCCAAAAGCTTGTGTATTGCTAGAACTACTGTTGATGAGTAATGCGTTATAACAAACAAAAGTTTAGTTGTAGAGTATTATGAACTGATCAAACCTGAACTGTAATGCTTGTCTAGGATAGCCGTGACCAAACGAAAGTTTAGACACTCGGATCTCTAGGGAAAGTAATTGTTATCACGAAAGTGGAGCAATTTATATTAGTGTTTGAGTTTAAGATGCATGCATATTAGAATCTGAATAGTTGTCTGGTTTATGAATGTGATTTCTTGAGAATTCCCTAATGCCTAACGCTTTAATTATCTAAATTTAAATCGCTTTTATTTGCTTTCTTATCTTTTATTTTGAAAACAATCATCCATCTTTATTTCCTGCTTAGCTTAGTTTAATAATCTATAGTTTGTTGCGTAACACATTGGTCTCTGTGGATTCAATCCCAGAATATACTACTGCGTGCCTGTGCACTTGCAGTTATTTTATTTCGGGTAAAACCTGATCTGTATAAGTTTTCTCCTTGTGGCTTTTCTCGGTTCATCTTCGTAACCGTTCGTTTACTCCATAGACAAGTCCGTCTTATTCCTAGTTTCCAAGCCCCGATATGGGATCCTGGAAAATCCAATTTCGGCGCAGAAGATGAAGTGATGGAACAATCTTCGTATTTCATCAACGAATCGGATAAAGAGATGATGTTTTGTCTTATCGACAAACACCAGATTCCGAGAAGCAGGTGTTTGATTTGAACAAATAAGAGAAGCTAATTTGATTTGAAGTTATCACAAACTTATTGTAGGGAGATAGTTGTCTTCTGACTGCTTCTGGTGATCAAACTGTAAGTAGTGACCCAAATTCTGTATTGACTTGTTTGTGAGGACAACATTATGACTCCAACGTTCTCTTGGATGCAGATTAAAGTATGGGATGTTTAGGAGAATAAGTGTACTGGAGTCCTTATAGGACATACAGGAATTGTAAAATCAATGTGTTCACATCCAACGGATTCTGGTTTGTTTCTTGCAAATATATTTTTCCTGTTGTAAACTAGTTGATATGTTGGTCAAGATAGCTCTAAGCTTTTGCTGCTTTCACATCTTCTTGTCTCTGGTTCAAGAGATGGAAGCTTTGCGCTATGGGATCTAAGGTAAGGATATTGTTGTCTTTGTCATGTCTTCAATGGGAGAGGAGCAGATCTGTGCCGTGAAGGAAGTTGGTGGTGGCAAGTAAAACAAAGTATTATTCTCTTTTACACAAGAGGATAATACATTATTACCAGTTTGACAACACAAGTCTCAATGTTATAAGAACAAAAGATGTTTCTTTTCTTCCTATTCTTCTTCTAATTTAGACAATGTGTGTGTTGCCTCTTGCTAGATAAATACGATTAGTTTGGAAATGTGGAAACGCTAGTAAGTGGTGTTCGTCTTTAAAACCTTCTGTACATGTTTAGTAATATAATGATGCGTATCAATGTGTATTGAATCCAATAGTTTATCAATGGATCACTTAAATGTAGACTCTGTGAACTAAAGAATATTTTATTTAGTGAGGTTAACACTACAAGAAAACAGTCAATTAGTGACTACTGTTTGTGACTGAAAAATCAGTCACAAATATTTGCGACTACTTTGAGACGAATTTCCGACTGATTTGCCACACCAATAAAAGGCGTCGTAAACTAGTCGCTAATTTGCGACGCCAGAAACTAGTCGTAAGGTAGTCGCAAATTAGTGACTACTTTGTGACACCTAAAAGTAGGTTCAGAAGTCGTCACAAATCAGTCATAAATTAGCGACTCCTGGAAGACGATTATAGTGGTCGCAAAATTGTGACGGATTTGTGACTATCAGAGGAGTCACAATTTAGCGACGCCTTCAAAAGAGTCACTGAAGCGTCGCAAATCCAATGTCGACACAAAAGGATTTAAATATGTAAAAACAAAACTCCCAACTATATAACATTTGGTAGAAAATACATATATTATTTAGATTTCCTAAAAAATTACATAAAGTATTAGGCATTTTTATATTGTTGATGTATTTTTCGTGTTTTTTTCCTTATTTGTTGGATTTAATTTTAGAGAGGGGTTATTGGATGATGGATCCTTAAAAGTTATAAAATTTGGAGATCCATTCTTATTTATTTATGGATTATGACATTTTTAATGAAATCCATTGTTATTTGTTTGATGAGTTTTAAATTTCATTGAAAATCTAATATCATTATAATTCTAATAACTAAACTTTTTAAATACACAAAACTCACTACAAAATTCACATATCTTTTTATTTTCAAAATTCTAAATGTCTTTAAAACATAAATATTCTCCAAGGGTATAAATATATTTTAGATCAACACAATACTGATTCGTTACAATGGCACAATAGATATTCATTTTCTAAATATATTTGCATACATAAAGCTAGTATGAATCTCTTTGATATTTAATCTATTATTTGGTAAATTTGTTGTTTTATATAGATTAAGTTGAATTTCTACTAATTTGATGGATAAAACCAATCAAACATTCAAGAAATTCGTTTGGAATTGGTTGGAAATGATAATGGGTGATACTTGTTTGTTAAAATGTTTAGGGTTTAGGGAATCATTTCCTACTACCAAAATTTCGTCACAAAGTAGTCATACATTTGTGACTCATATGTGACTAATTTGTGACTCCTCCGTGACACTTTGGGGTTAGAAAAATTATTCCAGAACATTAAAATTCGTCACAAATTAGTCACAAAATACCCACTACTTTATGACTACTTTGTGACTTATTTGTGAAACTTTAGGGTATAGACACTCTGTCACAAATTAGTCACAAAATACCCACTACTTTATGACTACTTTGTGACTTATTTGTGAAACTTTAGGGTATAGACACTCCGTCACAAATTAGTCACAAAATACCCACTACTTTATGACTACTTTACAACTACTTATAATTTTCTCCCAAAAAGACAACACATTCTAAGTGTCTATTATTTATTTTCATATTACAATCTTTGAAAACTATAATATTTATAAAGAATATATTTTATGAGTGAGAAAATCCAAATTCATTTTTTAAAATATTGTTGCATACATATAACTAGTTGATAACACTTTGATCTTTAACCATTTTTCTTGGAAGTTTGTTGTTTTCTATAAATTAAGTTGAATTTCAATTAATGTGATGGATATAACCAATAAAACATTCAAGAAATGCATTTGTTATTGGTTGGAAATGATAATGGGTGATACTTGTTTGTTAAAATGTTTAGGGTTTAGGGTTTCAACTTGTGACTCCAAAAAATAGTCACAAAACAGTTACAAAACTATGACTAATTCGTGACTACTAATAAAATTTGCCAAATTATTTGGGTTTTATATGGCGGTAATTTTCCCTCTCCCCAAACAAAGAGTCTTATGTTTAATTTGACACTTAAGAGATTTTTGGCTAAAAGAAAATCCCCTTCTCCGACCTATTTCTCCACCGACCTATTCCTCAACCGTTCAGGCTCTGTCTCTCTCTCTCAATCTCTCGACTCTATTGCCATAAACCCTAATTTCTTCATCTCTTCTCTAAATCTTTCTTTTCTTTTCACAAATCCTTCTGATTGTTGTGTTTCTGAGTTGATGTAATCCATTTTCTTCACTCGATTCAGCTAAGAGAATCGATTCTGGGTTGAATTCGATATGCTTTAGCGGCGAAGAACAGTCTCAATTCGTAGTCAAATTTCTGGGACCCTGAGATCTGGTATGTTTTCTCCTCGATGTGTCTCGGATTCTCAATTCGATATGCTTTAGCGGTGAAGAACAGTCTCAATTCGATTTGGGTTTTGTGTTTTCTGGGTCTTATAATCATTGAATCATGAATTCGATTTTGAGAATTTCTGGGTCTCACCTCTAAAACCCTAATTTAAAACCCTAACCCCACTTTCATCTCTCTTTCTCTCAGAACTGAATGAAATCTTAGCCCAAGGAAACATCGATGAAGAAGGGCAATGGAAGAAGAAACTTAAAGAAGAGACTGTAAAGCTTTTTGAGTTTCTCCTCAAACGATTCAGGAACAACTAGTGCTTGAGAGAGATCCACATGGAAATGTCCAGGCGAGATATTTTTCAGATCTTGTCTGATGCCACGGGTGAGTGATTTGATTCCGTGTTCTCATCTGTGATCTCTTTTTGAGCTATGTGTCGGCTTTATCTTATTTTAGCTATTCTAGTGTTTGCTTCTTTGGGTCTTGCAAAAAAATGGTTTCGAGAGAAGTTCAAGATTCTGTTTTTGTTTCGTCTCTTCGGAAGTTCATGATCTGGAACTGATGATGTTGTGTTTTGTCTCTATTTCAGGATTGTTCCAAAGCAATGGCTACGGTGGTGGTGGTTTTCTAACGACTGTAGTTTCATTTTCAAAGAATCAGAGTTGTTTTGATTTATCCTTGGCTAAATTTGCTCTAAAGCTTTGTATTTGTTTTGTGCTAGTCCGCGAATGAATCTCTTGCGAAAGAGAAAGAAGCAAGACTTGCTGTTGAAAAGTTGTAAGCTGCTCTCACGGAAGAGCTAGGAAAAACGCAAGGAGAGCTAGCCATTTCTTTGAGAACGGTAAGCTCTTTTCTAGCATAAATTGTTGTACAATAGTTTTTGATCCTTAAGATTCTGATGAGTGATGGCTTCCTTTGATGAGTGATGGCTTCCTTTGTTGACCAGGTTGGTCAGGTGAATTGCAACAATTGCAAACTGCTCCTCATGTATCCTTATGGAGCTCCATCTGTTAGATGTTCATCCTGCAATTCTCTCACAGATATCAGAGTATGTAACTTACCAATCTCTGCTTTAAGTTCCTTTCGCAACCCTATGTACATGGTTTTGTTTTGGTTTCTTTAGTAATGGATAAAAGCTAAAAGATGGATTATGTTTCAGCTCTTAAAACCCTTGCACCAATCCTTTTGAGCTACACGCTCGATTGCTACTAGTTGCAATACTGAAAATTTCTTGGTAGAGTCTATGACTTTCGATATCCGAGTTAAGTTTATCTTCTGTAAAATTTCAGGAAAACAACAAACGACCTCCATGGTCTGTGCATCAAGGACCACTCAAAACTTTCAGCAGTGTCCGGTGAGCAGACTTAAACCTTAAACCGGTTTTTGGTCAATTTTGATGAGAAAACTTGTCATAATTGTAAGGATAGATGGAACAAAATCACCATTGATAATAATCATTGAATTAACATGCTTTCAGATACTTGTTCACTTCTCATTTACTCTTTTAACTTTATGCTTTAGATTTACTGTCAAATTGGTATGTTTTTTATAGAGTGTCTATATTAATCATATGGCTTGTCTTTTACATAATAGTGGTTAAATGTTTGCATCCATTTAAAATTCAATTTCCGTACTGGACCAATGTATATAACTGTTCCATTTATGTGCTATGATTCTTTTCTTACGCAGGAGATGGACTTACAGATTCGTTAAAAGGGTTATCTAGCAGTGAGGTAATGCTTGCTTTTCTAGCTTCACATAGTTTATCAACGAAATTATGGAAATGTTAAAGTAGTCTTTAATCATTTTGTTCATAACTATCACTTTCTAAGATATTGGAAGTAATCTGATTATGTTTAGTAATGTTTGTTTCAGGTCAGTACCTCTCTCTTCTTTTTCTTCTTTCTTCTTACACTTTGTCAATAAACATGATTGGTTAATTAAACATTTGGAATTTGATATGAAATTGCAGGTGGTATTGCTTACGGATTGGATAGGATGGTGATGATGCTTGGAGGTGCTAGCTCCATAAGAAATTGAAAAAGTTTGTATTTTTGTTGTTCTTGTTTTGTTTTTGGTATCATTTTATGTATTAAAAGAATTTCTTGTGGAGCATTCTTTGTAATGTTTGTTTTGTAATATAATTTTGCATTTCAAGTTTTTTTTATTATTCACATCATTTGGTAATTGAAAACAACACAAACAAACAACAATTTGTAGCATTTAAGTGACTAAAAAGTGACTTTAAAAAGATTCAATTTGGTCACTTCTAAAACAAAAGCGTCGCAAATCAGTGGCAAATTAGTGACCAAAATGTGACTAACCGAAAATGTGACAACAACAATGTAGTCTCTAATTAGAAGCTAATTAGTCACTAATTTGCGACGAATATAATTAGTCATAAATCAGTCGCAAAATCAGAAGTCGCTAATTAGTCGCTTATTTTCCACGCCAAAGGCAGTCCCAAATACGTTGCTAATTAGTGACTACCTACATGAGTCACAATTGTGTCGCTTATTTGCGACTGAGTTATGGAGTTATTAATCCGTCGCAAATTAGCGACGAATTTGCGACTGAGTTATGGAGTCCTAAATCCGTCATAAATCCGTCACTAATCAGTCGCAAATTAGCGACGAATATCCAGCGTCGCAAATTAGCAACGGCGTTTTTGCGACGACTTGTTTCGTCACAATTTAGTCACAAAGGCCTCATTAGTGACGAATTTGTGACGTTTCTGGTAGTGGCAAATGACCTGTTTTCTTGTAGTGTAATCAATACCAAACTAGGAGAGATTGTTACATTACAGAGATAAAATGAAAATGGCATTTGGTTCAGACAATACCAACTTTGTATACATATGAGCCCGTACGTGTCAAAAAATCCGAGGGAGGCGTTTTTAAATTACCGTGATCTAAACATAGGGCCAAGTGTTAATTCCATCTACGAGGAAGCTAAGATTTACGGGGCTAAATATTTCAAAGACAATTTCGAGAGGTTAGTGGATATTTCGTACCACCGTGAACGATGGTGTACAACACTAATCATCCATGTCTTAGATCTTCTGCAATAGAAAAGCAACAGAAAATAGCTTGCATAAAAAATCAAATACACACAAGGCATCCAACAAGGACACAACAAACAATAAACCATAAAAGAAAAATATGATCCTGATATGAACCTTTGTTCACACACGAATTAGATTGAATATTTAGGCTAAGCTTCCTCTTAACCCTAAACTCTCTTTGGAGGTTAAGGTTAATTCTTGGAAGTTCATCTCTTATTAATCAATAGAGACCCTTATATAGAGTCTTGATACAACTTAATCATAACCCTAATGTAAAAACGAAAATACTCTTAACCTATAATGGAAAACATGAAAACTAATTAATAAATTAAAACACTAAAACACTTGAATTAAAACACTCTAATGTAAAAAGGAAAATACTCTTAACCTATAATGGAAAACATGAAAACTAATTAATAAATTAAAACACCCTAACCATGTCTAAACACCACGTATCATAACCATAATCCAACTTTGCGTGAAGCCTTTGAATCAATTCCATCACTTTTGCGAGTTCTGCCGCATCATGCTCTCCCATCGAATCACTCGGCTCTGATACCAAATTGATATGAACCTTTGTTCACACACGAATTAGATTGAATATTTAGGCTAAGCTTCCTCTTAACCCTAAACTCTCTTTGGAGGTTAAGTTTAATTCTTGGAAGTTTATCTCTTATTAATCAATAGAGACCCTTATATAGAGTCTTGATACAACTTAATCATAACCCTAATGTAAAAAGGAAAAATACTCTTAACCTATAATGGAAAACATGAAAACTAATTAATAAATTAAAACACTAAAACACTTTAATTAAAACACCCTAATGTAAAAAGGAAAATACTCTTAACCTATAATGGAAAACATGAAAACTTATTAATAAATTAAAACACCCTAACCATGTATAAACACCTTAACCATAATCACGTATCATTACTCCCCTCCTCGACTCAGAGCTTGTCCTCAAGCTCCAACTATGGGTATCTCTCAGTCGAAAGTATCTTTCTCCTAACATTGTCAAGAGTTGCAGCAGTTGCTGGTGGGACAGCATGAACCGATAATCCATGGTTGTCTGAAGAACCACATCTTCCTTCTTAACTATGCAACAATCACATGCAGTGGGAAGCACCTCCTCTTGTTCTTCATTCATCCTTTTCACTAGGGATCTAGATTCCATGACATGAAGATCATGTCGAGCCACTGGTAGCTTCAACTCAGGCACCGAGATTACAACTTTTAACACCGGCGAGTTCTTAGGCTGCTCCGAAACTACAAGCAACGACAAGTCTATCTCGGTTTGCTCTCGCTCCTCCTCTTGTGGCGCGACGATTGCTTTTAGCACTGTTTGTTGTGTCATCCCTTTGCTTCTGTTGATATCACTTAACACCTCTTCGTCATATAACTCATATGACGATAGTTTGATCGGAGCTCCAAGAAATTTTTCAAGCTCCGTCTCGGTTTGCTCGGGTGCTTTCTTCTTATGCGCAGCAAGAGACGTTTTCATCTCCCCCTTTGAGAGAATTGAATCCAACTTTGCGTGAAGCCTTTGAATCAATTCCATCACTTTTGCGAGTTCTGCCGCATCATGCTCTCCCATCGAATCGCTCGGCTCTGATACCAAATTGATATGAACCTTTGTTCACACACGAATTAGATTGAATATTTAGGCTAAGCTTCCTCTTAACCCTAAACTCTCTTTGGAGGTTAAGGTTAATTCTTGGAAGTTCATCTCTTATTAATCAATAGAGACCCTTATATAGAGTCTTGATACAACTTAATCATAACCCTAATGTAAAAAGGAAAATACTCTTAACCTATAATGGAAAACATGAAAACTAATTAATAAATTAAAACACTAAAACACTTTAATTAAAACACCCTAACCATGTCTAAACACCTTAACCATAATCACGTATCAGATCCAAACACAAGAGAGAGAGAGAGACACGATTGCAAGCAGCCAAGTTACAAAAATCAGTAAGTAGAGACAGAAAAATACAAATTGAATCATCAGAATCAACAGATCTCGAGAGAATCACACGAAATCCTTTCTTCTCCAAAATCTCAGAAGCCAGAAAGAAGCAAAAAATGAACGAGACACTGTTATCGAAAACAGAAGATGGCTTGCATCAAATACCCATAATGCATCAAACACTGAGAACTAACACTGAGCCCTAAAATTGGCTGATAGATTCTTCTTATGAGCCTGTACTTGGTTCGAAAGTAGAATATGCTTTATTTTACTCTTGAGGATGATCATCTCCCATTTGATTTTGTTGACTTTTCTGGTATAATAAGATTTGGAAGGAAGATTCCACTGCTGGACGATAGAGCAATCCAGAACCAATACAAGAACTTTATCGATCCTATCCCTCAGAGTCTTAAGTTCCCCAGCATTTTGCATTGATTCAATTTCAATATATATGATTATCGGAAGCAATTCCTCTATCGTTGATATAAGCTCTTTAGTCACAGAGTCGAGCGCCAACACATTCAGGATTTCAGAGGCCACCAAAGCTGCCCTAACAGCACCTACCACCAATTCAGTCGCCTGATGGATTGGAGCCTGTAATTGGTTCCAAAGTAGAAGAAGCTGTAGCTGAACCTTGAAAATCTCTATTTTGATTTTGTTGACTTGGAAGGAAGATTCCACTGCTGGACGCCTGAGCAATCAAGAACCAATACAAGAACTTCATCGATCGTATCCCTCAGAGTCATTAGTTCCACAGAATTTTGCATTGATTCAATATATCTGGTTATCGGAAGCAGTTCCTCCATCGTCGATGCAAGCTCTCTAGACACTTTCTTTGCCTCTCCAATCACGACTTTTAGGAGCTCAGAGACCAAAGCTCCCCCGACATCACCTACCACCAATTCAGTCGCCTTCTTCGACGGTGACAAAATCTGCTAATGGATTGGATTCGTCGATGGTGACGGTATCTGCTGATGGATTAGATTCGTCGACAGTGACAGAATCTTCTCAGAGACTTGTAAGAATCTGATCAGAGACTTTGCCACTCCAATCACGACTTTTAGGAGCTCATAGGCCACAGCTCCCACCAATTCACTCGCCTTCTTCGACGGTGACGGAATCTGCGGATGGATTGGATTTGTCGACGGTGACGGAATCTGCTGATGCAATAAAAGGTTAAGCTTCTTAAGCTGAAGAAGCGGTAGCTGAACCTGACAGAAGTCATGCATCTCCCTTTTGATTTTGTTGACTTTTCTGGTATAATAAGATTTGTCAAAAAGATTCCACTGCTGGACTGTTACACCATGGATTTGGCCCAATGCAAAATCCTACTCCCAGCCCATCATGCAAGAAGGCCCAACTCATTATTTTGTTAACTATGCTTGGTTACTTTAAATCCTAGTATAGTTACTTTATGGTCATTAGGGGTTACTTTATGAGCATATGGTTAATATGTAACCATATGTATCAAAAGCCCTAATCTCAATGTACTATATATAGTTGTACCATCATTTGTGTACAACTAAGGTGGAATACACTACACTTTTTGCTAGAAACATATTATTCTTTGCCTAGTACAATTAATCTCCTTAAAATCCGAATTTCCCTCTCGGTTACTGTTCATCCGAGTGGACTCTTACATTCTCATCAAAAGCTTTCATTTTCCATTTATCAAAGAATCCCCGAACCTATTACAAATTTAGTGTCGAGCTCAATCCGAGTTCAACATTTGGCGCGCCAGGTAGGAGACAATTTGCTATTTCTCGCATCTACAAGAGGATATCTTTTCACGCAACCATGGATCTCAACAAGGAAGCAAGCATGAGAACGCACTCGTCGGGAACAAGCGCTCAGGGTACTAACACTCCGATGGCCCAATGAGCGACCCTTCTTCCCGAGCAGGAAAACCATAACCCCGTGAACACGGATAATCCTGCTCTCGTCCCCGGCGAGCATGACCTGCCCGCCGATCTGACACAGCCCCCGACAGAATCGAGCGGCCAACCGCCGCTTCCTCGGTCTTTGAGAGGATCGAGCATCCGACCAGTCCCGTATCCATCTTCCAGAAGATACAGGAACCAACTGACCTCCGACGCACGCTCGGAAGTACAGTCGACCTGAGGCAAACACTGGCCGCCCGACCTGATGCTACCCGGGATAACCGAGCTCAAACAGATAATCAAAACGAGCCGGAACCCCAGCTGGATCCAGCTCGTCTCCTCGGAGCACTTATGCGTCGCTTTGACAAGCAGGAAGAGCGAGCGCGATTAAAAAACATCAGACTCGATAGCCTGCTCGCATCACGCGGGCCACTCCTAGAACAAACTGAGGTGGGCCCGCGACGGGCCACCTTCGAGTCACCAACAGTCCGAGAGAGCTCTTTGCCCTCGATCTTCAAGAGGCTCGCCTAGACTGCGAATTTACGGCAAACCCTCACCGCCCGGCAGGGAACTGTCCCCGACCGCGGAACGACTCATACTCAGTACTCCGAGCTTGAGGACATGAGGAACCAGCTTCGGGAAATGAGTTCATAGATGCGTCAAGCCCTCAGCTCAGCCCCGGATATCAACCGGGTTCTGGCCGAGACTCAGCAGATCCCCTTTTCTGCCAGAATAACATCCGTTCCGATCAGGCATACCGCCAAACTGTGACTTCAACCATATTCCGGAGACTTCGATCCGAAGCAACACCTCATCGCCTTCTCCATCTCGATGTGACGGGTGCACTTCTCTCCCGAGGAGTATGACTCGGGCCATTGTCAGTATTTCATCGAATACTTGTCAGGCGCTGCTTTAGACTGGTTCTCCAGGCTGGAGTCCCGCTCGATCAACTCATTTCAACAACTGTCGATGGCGTTCCTCAAGCACTATATCATCTATATTGAGGATGGCGTCTCAGATGCTGACTTGTGGGGGTTGGTCCAAGGCGAGAAGGAGACGCTTGAGAAGTTCATGGACCGCTTCAAAGCCGTCATCTAGCGAGTCACTGCGAGCGACACCACTGTTGTAGCTGCCCTCAAGCAGGGGCTCCGATCGTCCAAGTTCCAGAAGGAATTAATCCTACACCCGCTTAGAACAATCGAAGAAGCCATGCACCGCTCGGTCGACTTCATTAGGTTGGAGAAGGATCAAGCCGGGCAGGCCCAAAAGAACTCGCCAGTCAAGCCCCCAGCAGCCAAGACAAAGGCAAAGGCAAAAGAAGTAGACGGGGTGTCATATCAAGAACCCCGACAGCACTTCGACTATGAATACAGGAAGAAGTTGGCAACCAACGTCGTAAATAGCTCGTCGAGCCCTCCCCCGAAACAATGGAACAAATACCAGCGACCACAAGAGGTTCAGGAACCTACCAGCGGACAATCTTACTGCGACCACCATCAAATGTACGGGCATTCGACCTCGCAATGTCGACAACTGCTCGCGCAATACCAGAAGGGAGAAGTCAAAGTCGCATTTCCAGCCGACCGAGGCGAGAAGCGAAAGCCCAAGGAGGAACCGAATGGGAACGAGCAGAAGCCGAGCGGCAAAGCCGACTCACCTCTTCCCCCCAAGCATGCTCAATCCGACAAGGGACAGGCTGGAAAGCAAAACCCAACCAGGAGAGTTCTGATGATCATGGGGGGGCTCAGCCTAATCCACGATTCGGTTCGGTCTCTCAAGTAGTACGAAAAGGAAGCAACCGCCGACAGGAGTTGTCCCGATCGGAGTAAGGTCGACATGCCCATCATCTTCACGGAGGCTGACACAAAGAATTTGGCCATGCCCCATAACGACCTGCTCGTGGTCGATCTAAAAATCGAAGATTGCGGAGTAACCAGGGTTCTGGTCGATACCGGGAGCTCGGTCGATCTAATTTTTAAGGAAACCTTGCACAAAATAGGATAAAAGCCGGGCCCAGTCCCTAAGAACGTGTAAGAACTTTAAGCCGAACACTTCTCCCATGCTTAACCACGAGACGGACTCTAGTCGTAAGCCGGGTTCCGACCCGCAGACAACTCGGTCCGACTGCTCCATCATGCGAGCCCAGTTGGATCAAAATAAAAGTAACCCAGGGACCAGCTCGCTGGACGCACAAATCAATGCCGAAGCTTTAAAACTTAGCCGCATTAAGAACATATGAAAATGCTTAAGCTAAAAAACTTCAGACTGGCCGACAACGCCAGACGCGACAACTCCCGGGTCTCTTGCCGTAGCCTCAGCCAAAGTCTGATCGGCAGCAGTGGGCTCAGCTAAAACCCTGTCCGCAATTTCATCCATTAAACCCTCGACAACTTTCAAAATAATACCGGATACGAACTGCTCGACAATTTTAACTGACCTGGGAGAATTTGAAGTCGCTGCCGCGAGTACGACCTCAGCACTATGATAAGACCCAATAACCTGGACATTATCCCGAGCGTCTCCCTCGCCATCATCAGCACTTTCGGTCCACTCGCTCACGAGAGGCTTGAGGATCCAACTGCGCTCTATCCCAAAGTCTTCGCCGAGTGGAGACTTGGCACTATCCTCCTCATAGATCTCTGGGAGAACGCTCGCTCTGGGATTGAATTCGTAATCCCCTTCGGAGAAGTCCATCAGATGCATCGCCTCGATCTTTTTCTGATATTCCTCGAAGCTGGCCTCAATCCCGTACGCCGATATCATGTCAAGCTGCGTCTTGACCTGGCTAGCCATGCTGTTGAGACAAGCGCACTCCAGCTGTTCAACACAATACTCATGGGCACGGTCGAGAGAAGATTGCGTTTGTCCGACCAGCTCGGTACGGACTTGCTCAGCAGCCCGCTTGGCACAAGATAGACCATGCTCTCTCTGAGAAGACCGCAGACAGGATACCTGCGTCCGGACGTGCTCGATCAACGCAGTATTCACCTCTTCGGTTCTTTTGAGGCGCTCCCTGACATCTTCAAACCTCGCCTCCGCATGCCTCCTCTCTCTCCTCTCCGCCTGATATTGTTCGGAGACATCCGCCAACATCTTTGACCGCCCCTCGGAATACTTTTTCAATCTCTCGAGCTCTTCCGTGACGCCTCCGGATTTCAGTGACTCGTTCTCCTTAACGAGCATCTCAATACGAGCCTTGTCGTAGTCCCTCTCTTCCTTTAGCCTATGCTCCCTCTTCATGGCAGCATCAAGTCGCCTCCAGACCGAATTGAAATCGACTATAGTCTGCAACGAAGCAAATTAGAGCATGAGCCAAATCATACCGACAGGAATGGCGAAGATCAAGACAAAAAAAAAGAGAGAAAACTTACCCCCACAAGGTTCGCAGCGGACTGACAGAAGCCCTCTCGGTCGAACATCTCATCTAACCCAGGGTTTGAACCCCTTGAACCCCCTCGAATGGAGTTAATATATTTGGCGCACTCTTTAGGATGTTCGGAGATATGCCCGCCAAAACCCTTGAAACTATATGAGAAATCGTCAGAAGAGTCGAGCTCGTCACGGCTAAACAGAACGAGCCGGTTGTCTTCAGCATCAGTGCCTGACTCGACGTTCCGACCTGCGTCCACCAAACCGACATCTCGTCTCTCACGATCGGCGCTGCCGTTCGCATCGGTATCACCCGCTGTCAAAACCGCGAGGTCTCGCAAGGACCCTTCAGAGCCTTGACGAGCACGCTTGTGGGCAAACATTGCCGCAACATCCTTCCCGGCCCCGTGTTTGACAACAACTGGGGCTCTCTAGTCCCTTGACCGCTTCTTTGAAGTGGTCCCAATCGCTTCTCGGGTAATCGGTTCCTTCTGCACCCTGCTCGGTGTCCCGCCCGTGTGGCCTGAAATAGCAGACTTGCCAACAGACTTATCCGTTACCAAAGCCACAGACTTGTTCGTTCCTGCGCCACCGAGTTTCTTCGCTCCCGGGGTGGTAGGCGCACTCGTCTTAGCACCAGCCTTAGGCTTGGGAAGTGGAGGCTGATCTACGTTCAATTTCGCCATTTTCCCTTGATCAGACTTGAGAGCGACACGCCTTGAGACGTTGTAACCAAAAGTGGGATTACCTAGGAAACAAAATGTGAAAACCGAGGAACTAATTCGCAAAGGCCAAGGAAGGATGGTCGTAAAACGCGGACAAACCTGAGACAATCCGGTTGTATACTTGACGAATTCGGATGCGAAGGAAGGTTGGCTAGTCCTTGGGAGGATATCGCTACAGTTAACCGACCGCGCAGTTCGAGGAACTGTCCGGGAGCGCTCGCGTATAGGGATATGCAGAAAAGAAGGCAAAATCAACTATCAGCCATGAACAAAAGACGAGAGGGAAATCATACCGATTTGTTTGTTCCAGCCGATTCGAATCTCCCCGCGATAGTCCCCTATCGAGTCCTTGTTTATCTTCACGAAGAAATACTTCTCCTGCCAGTTGCCCTCAAGCCTGTTTTTGAAGTTGTTCATTAAAACAAGCCCGTTCTTCATCTTGAACTGGAATCGAAAGTGTTCCCGCGGATAATCTCGCATGCCTCCTCGAATTGATCGCATGTAACCACCCGGCGAGCCTCGTAACTTAACGTCAGAATCGACATCAAATTCCGAAAGCTCGCATGGGTTAGCTGAGATATGGAGACCATGCGGCGAGCGCAATACTCCATAATTACCGGGGGAATCGGGAAACCGAGCCCACCTTGATCAAAGAAGCACTCATAGACGCATAAGTGGTCTTCAGGGGGAGCCCACGGTCTGCAATCCGACCTGGGGATGAAGAACTCATATTGGACCAGTTCTTCCCACTACCACATTCGAGAACACTCTCCAGCGTGGAGGATGACGGTTTGTTATCATGACGCTCCAACACGATGAGGACAGCGACTAGGACCCAAGCCAAAAACAGGAACCGTTTTCAAGGCTTCCAACTGTTCCCTCCGCTTCGCTTTCATTTTACGATCGGCTTCCCTCTTCCGCGCCTGGTCGGCCGATTCCTTCCCCGCTTGGGCAGTTTTGAGATCGCTTTGCGTTTCAATCTTCCTCTTCTTCGGAGTAGCAAGCGGCGTGTGTTCCTCTTCTGAAGAACCGTCGCCGTCGTTGGTTGCCCGCCCGGGGCGACGAAGGGACGAAGAAGCTGCCCTATCGCCGCTCTCCGAATCACTCGCACCAGGCGAAGGTTCGGAATTGACAGAAGGAGAAACCGGAACGATGAGCCGGTCCACGTTTTTCTTGCTTTTGCGAATCAACACCCCACTATCGGAACTAGTAGAAGATTCTTCCGACGCCATGCTTTACGAAAACTCTTCAGATCGATTTCACACTCGGGAAATAAAAGGGTACAGGTAAGGGCAGACAAGAAAGGAAATCAGGTTAGAAAGAGAAAAGTACCTGATCGAGATCTTCAGAATACGAAGTAAAGGATAAAAGAGAGGAAAAGAATGGCGCTATATATAGGGAACCACGAAAAGACGTGGTCAGAAATAGGGCAGAAGTCAAAGGGGCGGCACGCCAAAGCGTCATATCAACATTGAAACCCTAACTCATCTCGATAACTGCAAAAAGCGTAATCATCACTAGGGCGAGAATTGAGGAAGCACGTGCTAGCACCATGACCAGTCGCATCCACGCGCTGACGCAAGCCAACGTACCCAGAGACTTTAGTTCCCCATCATTTTGCATTGATTCGATCTCTATGACTATCGGAAGCAGTTTCTCCATTGTCGAGGCAAGCTCTTTAGACACAGAGTCGAACGCCACACATTCATTGCCTCTCCAATCACGAATTTCAGGACTTCAGAGGTCACAGCTCCCACAGCAGCACCTGCCATCAAATCAGGCATCCTCCTTGTTTCAGATGAAAAAGCTCACAAATTTAGCCAAATAGAGAAAGCCCAGAATCTCACAAGTCTGTAGTTTCTAAATTTCGCTGAAAGTCTTATTAAGGAGGGAGACGACTCAAAAGCTTTAGCTTTATTGCAAAGCAATCTTGTAGTCGTTGACTTCCCTTCCTGCTTCCTTGATGATGAAGATAATTGGAAAATGTCATGTGTTGCCTCTTCAATCACGGCTTTCAGCAATTAAAAACAAAGATTAACCGAGAGAGGTTTATCTTGTCAGTCACACTACCTTCCTTCTTGCCGCGCAATTACCTGAAAGCCCGTTTGCGTCGTCTTCGCTTGGCGTTTCTATGTAACCCCTCCGTATCGTCAAGAGGGTCTTAAACGTGTAGTCGTTGACTTCAAATGGCCTTATATAAAAATCTCGTATTTTTTTAATCTTTTTCTAACAAAATGACTTTTTTCCATATGGCCAATAAAAAATGTGGATGACATTGCGTGATGTTTGCGAATTGTCTAGCGTTTCGTTAAGCAACAACAAGTTTTTAGCTTTAGAATTATTGGAAAACGAAGAGGAAGAATAAACGACTCTTGATGATGATCCTCAACAGTCGGATTTCTTGATACCTTCGGGTAAAAGGGTCCTTCGAGAAAGGCCAGTCAAACAAAGGAGGTGCAATATGACAAATAGTTGCGGGTGGACATGGTTATTAGTTATAAGAATCAGAGATAGAGAAAATGATGAAGAGAAAAGTTTGTTATGAATTGATTCTCATTAATTCGTTCAATGAACAGTGACAAAAAATATATACAATGCTAATTAAGCAAAAGGAAACTTAACCAGCCTAACCATACTCCTAATTAAGCTAAACCAACTAAACCAATATATACAAGTATGTACAATCTAATAGCCCCCCTCAAGATGTGCCATATAAGTTGAGAAGGCTCATCTTGGACTTGAGATATGCAAACTGAGCAGGGAAAAGTGGTTTAATAAGGATATCTGCAACTTGATCTTCAGTCTGGACATGAAGAGTTTTGAGCTGACCACGATCCAGTCTCTCACGAACCGAATGACAATCATTCTCAATGTGTTTGGTGCGCTCGTGGAAGACTAGATTAGTAGCAATGTAGATAGTTGCAGTACTATCAGAGAATAGAATAGGAGTAGGAGAAGGAACCTCCAAATCCACAAGCAACTTGTTGATCCAAGTGATTTCTCGAGAAGCCGATGATAAAGCACGATACTCAGCTTCAGCAGAGGAGTGAGAAACAACATCTTGTTTCTTGGCTCTCCAAGAGATAAGAGAAGAACCAAGAAAAGTACAATAGCCTGAAGTGGATCGCCTCTCATCAGGACAAGAGGACCAATCTGAATCAGCAAAACCCTTGAGATGAAGATCAGGATCAGCTGAATAAAACAAGCCTTGGCCCACAGTGCCTTTGATGTACTGAAGAACACGAAATACAACTTGGAGATGAGAAGTCCTGGGAGCAGCAGAGTACTGACATAACTTGTTAACCGCAAAAGTAAGATCAGGCCGAGTGTATGTCAAGTACATGAGCTTACCAACAATTCTACGATATGTCTCCTTCTCAGGTAACAACTCACCATCAGATTTCGAAAGCTTCAAATTAGGGATCATTGGGGTAGAAACTGGTTTGCATCCTAACATGCCAGTGGAAGTAAGGAGTTCCAAAGCATATTTCTGTTGGCATAAAGATATTCCAGCATCAGTTCTAGCAACCTCCAAGCCCAAGAAATACTAAAGAGGACCAAGAACCCTTAATTTGAAGTAAGATTGTAGATCCTCAGTAAGTTTAGTAGCCACAGCCTCATCGGTACTAGCAATGACAATGTCATCCACATAAACCAAGACTGCAAGAAAAGTACCATCACTACAACAACTGATGAATAATGTGTGATCACCAGTACCTTGAACAAACTCCAACTTTAGCAAAACCTCAGTAAATTTTAAAAACCATTGCCTGAAGCCTGTTTGAGACCATAGATAGATTTCTTAAGCCGCAAAACAGCATTCTTTGGCAAAGAATGGCCAAGTCTCTCTGCATAACCATCTGGGATCTTCATATATATATTTCTTCATCCAAATCCCCATTAAGGAAAGCATTAGAGATATCCAGTTGGTTAAGAAACCATTTCTTAGAGGCTGAAACCTTCAATAACAACTTTACAGAAACCAACTTGGCAACTGGAGCAAAAGTCTCATTAAAGTCCAAACCTTCCTTCTCAGTGCAGCCCTTGGCTACAAGTCTGGCTTTGTGACGCTCAAGAGTTCCATCAGCCAGAAATTTCAGTCTAAAAACCCATTTGCAACCCACTGATGTTTTACCAGGAGGGAGAGTAGTAATGTCCCAAGTATTAGTGTACTCCATAGCACCAAGTTCTTTATCAACAGCTTCACACCACTCTCTGGAAATTTTAGCCTCAGCATATGAAGAAGGAATAGGAATTTTGGTGATACAGTTGATGAAAGAAAGATAAGAAGGTGATATAGTGGAGTAGGATAAAAAAGATGAAATGGGACAAAAGATGTCTGAATCAAGATTGTAACAGTGATAATCCTGCATATGAGCAAGAAGTTTCTTGATTCTTGAATGAGAGGTAATATCAGGTGGTAATGGGTTAGAAGAAGAAGGAATAACAGGAGAAATTTCAAGAGGAGAAGGATTATGATGAGATAAAACTGAAGGCAAGGGTTCCAGAGAGGGAAAAATGTCACATACCTCAGATGCAGGACCATTGGCCAAAGGAAAGACATCTTCAAAAAACACTACATTCCTGGAAATGAAAGTGTTATGAGTCTCCACATCCAAAAGTTTGTATCCTTTGTAACCAGAAGGAAATCCCAGAAGAATACAAGCCTTTGCTCTTGCTTCAAATTTGTGCTTGTGCTTAGGAGAAGTGGAAACATAGCACAAACACCCAAAAGTCTTAATCTGAGAATAATCAGGAGGTTTACCAGTAAGAAGTTCATGTGGAGTCTTGTGTTGCAAAAGCTTAGAAGGTGTTTTATTTATCAGAAACACGGTTGTAAGAACACAATCTCCCCAATAAGCAATAGGAACTTGTGACTGGAACATTAAACTTCTGGCTACATTGAGTAAATGTTGGTGCTTCCTCTCTACGACTGAGTTTTGTTCAGGAGTATCAGGACATGAATGATAAGAAATAATCCCCTTTTCTTTGTATAACTCTGTGAATTTTAACTCAGGTGCATTATCTGCTCTTACTGCCTTAACCTTCATCTTGTATTGAGTCTCAACCATTGTAAGAAATGTAGGAAATTCTGTTAAAACATCACTCTTTGCTCTTAACAAGAAAACCCAAGTAGCTCTAGAAAAATCATCCACAATAGTGAGAAAATACTTAAAACCTTCAACTGTTTCAACTGAGAAAGGTCCCCAAACATCAATGTGCAATAGATCAAAGGCTGTATTACACATATTATTTGGAGAAGGAAAAGAAAGCTTCTTCTGCTTTGCCAACTGACATATATGGCAGTGAGCAGGTTTCTTATTCTTATGAGTAGAGATGCCCAATACATCATAAATCTTGTTCAGACGTTGAAAAGAAGGATGCCCAAGTCTCTTGTGCCAAACTCCAATATCCACCACTGCATTCACTTGAAAATCTGGAACATCTAGCACATAGAGATTAGCCATCCTTTTACCCTTCCCAATCGTTAACTCCCTGGTACTGTCCTGAATTTCACAAGTAGACACATCAAATATCACCCTGGAATTCAAATTTGTATTCAAGGAACTAATACTGATGAGATTCAAACGAAACTCAGGAATAAACAAGACATTTTGAAGAGTAATGTCTTTGTCTAATAGCTCCAATGCCACTGATCTTAACCATTGGACCAGTTGGGAGATTCACTGAACTCTGTATGCTAGTATCCATGGATAGAAATAAAGATTTATCATAGGACACATGATGTGTAGCCCCAGAATCAATCACCCATGAACATTTAGAAAGACAGTTCTGTGAAACAGTAAGAATACCAACAACTCTGAAGGTAGAGACAGAAAATTCAATACCAGTTGAAGCTGATGAAGAAGAAGGAAGAGTAGACACAGTAGTTTCATGAGGACTACTAATACTCTGATTCTGAAGATGAGAGCTGAAGTAAGCAATGAAGTTCTGAATCTGGTCCTTAGAAAGATTCCCAACCAAAGATTCTAAGCCAAGAGCATGATTCGCAGAAGGAGTAACTGCAACCTGAGCTGCAACAGATGGAAAAGATTGTGCAGGAGATGGTTGAGTTGTAGAAGACTTCTGGAATGATTTATTCTTGGGAGTGAATCCTGGTGGAAAGCCATGTTTCTTGTAACACCTCTCTGCAATATGTCCAACTCTATTACAAAAGGAACAAATAGGTCTCCCTTTCTGAGGACCATTTTGGACATAGCAAGTCAAAGGAGAGACATCAGTATTTGAACCAACATCAGAAACTTGAAATGCAGCAGCTGGAGGAGAGAGACTAACTGCAAATCCTTTCTGACTATCATCCTGGTCCAGTATGTTATACACCTCAGCAAGACTTGGAAGAACCTTCTTAGCAATGATCTGTCTTCTAACAATTGCATAAGAATCATTCAATCCAGCTAAAAACTTCACAGTTTTAGCTTTTTCAGCCTTAAGCAAATACCTAGTAGCTTTACCACAAGTACATGGATCTTCAGGCTCTTCTGTACTCTCCAATTGATCCCAAAGAGTCTTCAACTTGGTATAATAATCAGGGAGAGATAATGTGCCTTGACGGAAATCCTGAATTTCTTGTGTAAGATTGAAAGTTCTAGGTAGATTAGTCATGTGAAAACGCCCCATAAGATCACGCCAAATATCTGTAGCATCATTCATACGGAGAATACTACGATAGATCTGAGGGGAAACCGTATTCAAAATCCATGACTTAATCATACTATTGCATCTGGACCAAATACGAAAGTTCCTATCCGTTTCAAGAGGACGAGGTAAAGTTCCATCAATGAATCCAGTTTTATTCTTAGCATCCAAAGCAATACACATCGCATCTTTCCAGTCATCATAATTCGTACCATCTAGACGAAGAGAAATGATGATCAAACCTGGATGATCAGAGCTGGACATGTAGTAAGGAGAGAGAGTCGGATCTGGAGAATCCGCCATGGAAACAGCTCGCGAAGCTCCATAAGCTTGAATCGCAGCTACCGGAGGAGATTTCGGAGAAGAGATGTCCATGGTTGTGGATTTCGCAGATCGTCGATTGCGGATTGAAGGAGAACCCTTCGCAGAGAACCGAGCCGATTTTCTTCGTAGTACTACCATTAGAACGAGAAAATGATCGCGAAGCAAGATCGGAGTTCAAATGACGAAATCAAAGAGAAACGAAGAAGAATCTAAGCTAACCTGGCTCTGATACCATATTAGTAATGAGAATCAGAGAAAGAGAAAATGATGAAGAGAAAAGTTTGTTATGAATTGATTCTCATTAATTCGTTCAATGAACAGTGACAAACAATATATACAATGCTAATTAAGCAAAAGGAAACTTAACCAGCCTAACCATACTCCTAATTAAGCTAAACCAACTAAACCAATATATACAAGTATGTACAATCTAATAATGGTAATCGTGGTCGGGGAAAGAAAGGTGGATGTGGCTAGATGATCCACTCGCGCTTTGCGCGGGCACGAACGATCGGATAGAATTTCTTAATCGTTATTTCTTCAAACAATAAATTTATAAGTAAAAAAAAATTATAAAACTATATGCAGTCGGAAATTTTTTCCTTTAAATCTTCACGAATTGTTTCTCTCATTTGCAATTATAACTTTATACAGTCTAACACAGGGAGATAATTATAAATACTTCTAAAATATATATTCTTGTTACACTCAAATTTAAAGTAGTTACCTTTTAAAAATATATTCATGTATTTGCACTATTGTCTTGAGTCGCCACATCGTCTCTTTTGAGAGTTTCACGCCATGTAGGGTTGGTTTCCGCGACAAATAAGTTTACATATTCGTTATTTACAACACTTTGTTTCTTTTATAGTTTTTCTTCTCCGATATAGGTATAAACTAACAAAATTTATAAAAAATTTATAGTTTACATATTTGTTCTATATACAACACTTAAAATAGAACGAAACATAATAAAATATTGTTGTATTCTATATAATACGGCGAGTTACTATATACTATGCTGTTTATAAAAAAAAATAGTATAAGCCAATACATTCTTCTACATTAATCAATTTCAAATATAAGAAATTAAACCTCAAATCCAAAAGCCTAAATAAAAAAAAAAGTTTCAAATCCCATAAATAAATTAAAAAAATTGTTATGGTTATTTAGCTTAACAAAATAGAGTAGAACCTATCGTGTTCTATATAGAAATACGTAAAATATAATCCATTGAGCTCCATTATACTATTTACCATAACCCCTAAATAAACCAACTTAAAATCCAAAATAATAAACCCAAAAACATAAATCCAAAGACAAATAAAGAAACCTTAACCCAACACATCATTTTTAATCCTATGAATAAAACATAAATTAAAAGAGATTTTCTGAATTTTCTTAATTTTGAAAGAGTTAGTATACCATATGGTTTCATCATACAAAGAAATTAAATGGAAGGGGCGAACCCAAACCGATCAATGTATATTATGTCGTCTTTTCATATATCCATAAAGAGGAATCTAAACCCTAAACTGGAAAAGAGAACTTAAACCAATAAATATACAGTATGTCGTGTTTAAGGGACATTCATAAGAGGGAATATAAACCCTAAATGGGGAAGGGGAACCCAAAACGATCAATATACAGTATGTCGTCCTTAACAGACGTTCATAAGGGGGAATATAAACCGTAATTGGAAACGGGAACCCAAACCGTTCAATATACAATATGCCATCCTTAATGGACATTCATAATTGAGAAACTAAATCCTAAATGGGAAAGGGGAACCCAAATAGACCAAAATACAATATGATGTTCTTAACAGACACGCTGTTGAACTCAGATTGAGCTCGACACTAAATTTGTAATAGTTTCGGGGATTCTTTGATAAATGGAAAAAGGAAAGCTTTTGATGAGAGAGTAGGAATCCGCTCGGATGAACAGTAACCGAGAGGGAAGTTCAGATTAATTGTACTAGGCAAAGAATAAAATGTTCTTAGCAAAAAATGTAGTGTATTTTTCCTTAGTTGTACACAAATGATTGTACAACTATATATAGTACATTGAGATTAGGGCTTTTGATACATATGGTTACATATTAACCATATGTTCATAAAGTAACCCTTAATAACCATAAAGTAACTATACTAAGATTAAAAGTAACCAAGCATAGTTAGCAAAATAATGAAGTGGGCCTTCCTGCTTGATGGGCTGGCAACAGTAGCCCCCCCCCCCCCCCCCCCCCCCCCCGCGCGAGTCGGCGAATCGAGCTTGCTGAGTTCGTCGGGAATAGGCGAGTAGGCAAGAAAGCAGGAAGATCAGGCTCGTCCTTCTTCCCGGAGGGTTCGGCGTACCCGTCCGAGTAATCTAGATACGTGGGCTTGTTCTGATGCGTGGGCGCGACTTGCCTTGGAGAAGTGAAGTGTGAACTCGGAGAATCAAGATGTTGGTCTCATTAAAACCTTATTAGGGAAAACCCTTTAGGACAAAACCATTACTAAGGGAAAAGAGTACCAAACATTATGATGAGGGGACGAATGAGTCGGCGGGTCGAGTTTGTTGAGTTTGTCGGGAATGAGCGAGCGGGCAGGAGAGCAAGACGGTCGGGCTCGTCCTTTCTCTCGGGAATTTTCCCGCTCGTTCAGACGACTTGGGCGCGTTGGCTTGCGTCAGCGCGTGGGCGCGACTGGTACTGCGGTTACCGAGAGATTTTTGTAGTTACAATGCCTTGACTTAACTCCTCGACATGCACCCACCTTTCGAATTTGCTTTTCATTAAACGCATTGCTTCGCGTTTCCCATCGATTTCTCTATATATATTGATGCGTTATTTTTCATATCCTCAACACTTTCAGCTTTCCCTACCCAAAAAGGAATTTTGGCCTTCTCCCTACTTTTCTTCTCTTTCTTTGCTCCTTCCTCAACCGTTTTATACCTCCTCAAGATCATGCCTTTGAGCGATTCTTCCTCTAGTTCTGAAGACGTCGTAGCTGGCGACTCCTCGACCCGACCCCTGGTGTTGGCTGGCCGGGAGCCGAAAACGGTGGGAGACGACACCCCAAGCTGGATCGAACATCTCGTAAGAGAGAACATATCCTTGAAAAAGGATGTGGCCTCTCTAGCGAGGGAGAATGAGTCGCTAAAGGCGCGAGGCGGCTCTTCGACAGAGTTGGAGAGGCTGAGGAGATATGCCGCAGAGCGGGACACCGCGATGAGGGAACTCGACCGTATGGTCGGACAAGAGATTGATTTGAGGGTCCAGATGTCTCGTCTGCGCACATCCTGGTGGAATTATGGACGCGCGTGCGCTAGCTCTGCCGCTGAACGGACTCACGCCCGACTCTTTGGCTTGGCGCAGGCGTCGCTTACTAGGGCCCGAGAGCACTTTCTTGAACAGAGGGACTATCGCAATCTCGTTCACCGGCCTATCCAGGTTAAAACCCAACTCGACGATATGGATCTGATGGCGGCTATTGGAGTGGTGATTTTCCCGGAGGACAGGGCCCGAGTTCAGGCTCAATATGACAGGCTCGTAAGGGAGATTGAGAGGAAGGAGATGATGGATTTTTCTGACCGAGAGTACACATTCGCTCCGGGACCCTGTATCCTTCCGAGTAGCTTCGAAGCCGACAGTCCCCCTTCTCCGCTCAGATCTGAAGAGTATGGGATCAAAGGGACTTGGACAGTTGAGGCCTTTGATAGCTGTCGGTTTGATTCGTCCGAGGATGCTGGTGATGAGGTCGGGAATGATCCTTCAGATCGGACTATAGGTTTAACTCGGGGCGTACCAAGGCTGTCCGTTGCACCAAGTGTAACCGTAAAGAGACCGTCTTCTTCCAGGCGGACCACGATCGGGTCTGCCGGTCGTGCCCCGGCGGCTGGCGAGAATTCCTGATGTTCTTGTTTGGACGCGGCTCTTTATTCTTCAAGCTCGTAGGAACTTTTGAGTGTTTTTCCTTACTAATGTTTTCTTCTGTTACGCTTTAGCCGTATGTGGCGTATTTGATGTACTTATGACTTTTGTTTTGCCCAGGGAGCAGATCCCTGGGTTTTCTAATCGAAATTCAGAATTTCTTTTTATGCGATTAAGTTTTTTAGCTTAAGCATTTTCATATGTTCTTAATGCGGCTAAGTTTTAAAGCTTAGGCATTGATATGTGCGTCCAGCGAGCTGGTCCCTGGGTTACTTTGATTTTGATCCGACCGGGCTCGCATGATGGAGTGGTCGGACCGAGTTGTCTGCGGGTCGGAACTCGGCTTACGACTAGAGTCCGTCTCGTGGTTAAGCGTGCGAGAAGTGTTCGGCTTAAAGTTCTTACACGTTCTTGGGAACTCGTGCGGGACGGGGCCCGACTTTTATCTTATTCGGGTGAGTAGTGGTGGACTCTTAGAGTTCGGATTGTAGATTATTTTGCTACTGCATCTATGAAAGACGCGTGTTTTGATCCTACTCGGGTTTAGCTGTGGTGGGCCTCCCGAGTATGACCTATTGATCGAGTACTTAGCCAGAGTATCGATGTAAATGAGCTCGGAGCTTTTTAGAATACGAACGGATCGGTGGTAAGTAAGCTCGGAGCTAATAAATTTTGTTATTGATTATAGCTGGACTTCCGAGGAAGCTGCCTACGTACCCGTTAAATAGGGATCAAGCCAGTCGTAGATCATTTTACAAAGTAAAAGCTAGATAAGTCGTCCAGAGACGAGCGAGTCGTTCGGAAACGAGTAGAAGCATACGATGCTTAGTTTTTTTTTTTTTTTTTTGGCGGGATCATACGATGGGCGGCCGTTAGTTGTCATTCCGAGGAGGTTCAGATCCTGCGGGTACGTCGAGGCGGTAATGGTAGCGTTTAAGCGTCGTTGCATTCCAAGATCGCTCGAGGGCAACTCCGCTCATTGTCATTAGTCGATATACGCCCGGACGGATGATGTCGTGGACCTGATACGGACCTTCCCAATTGGCTCCGAGCTTCCCGGCATTTTGCTCCTTAGTATTCTTGTATACCTTTCGTAGTAGGAGGTCACCGATGGCGAAACTCTGGCTTCGGACCCGCTTGTTGTAGTATCGGGCCGCCAGTTGTTGGTAGTTTTGGATTCGGAGGAGTGCAGCGTCGCGTTCCTCCTCGACATAATCAAAATTGTCGAGGAGCATTTGGTCATTATGGTCGGGGTTGCCAGGCATGACTTCGCGGCGCAAAATACGTACGCAGGCCTCGGCTGGGGCCATCGCCTCGAGTCCATAGGCGAGCGAGAAAGGCGTCCTTTTCATTGATTCCCGAGGAGTTGTGCGAAGTGACCACAAGACTCCGTCGAGTTCGTCTGCCCAGAGTCCCTTCTTATCGTCGAGATGCTTTTTGAGCTTGGATATGATGGCCTTGTTCGTGGCTTCGGCCTGCCCGTTTCCCTGCGGGTTTCTTGGCGTGGATTTGTTGAAGCGGATGGCCCATTTAGAGCAAAAGTCTTCAAACGTCTTAGAGATGAACTGAGACCCGTTGTCTGCGATGATCTCGTATGGGAGTCCGTGCCGGCATATGAGAAACTTCCAGACGAACTTTTGAACATCGTTTGCTCGGATCATCGCAAATGCTTCGGCTTCGACCCACTACGTAAAATAATCGGTTATTACGATTACGAACCGCTTCTGTCTCGACTTTGGAAATGGGCCGATGATGTCCATCGCCCAGCGCATAAACGGGTAAGCCATGGTGGCGGTTGTAAGTGGCTCAGGTGGCGACTTGATCATTGGCCCGTGGCGCTGACATTTTTAGCAAGAGCGGACATGGTCGGCACAGTCCCTGAGCATGGTTGGCCAAAAATAACCCAGCTTTTTGATTTTTAAGGCGAGCGTGCGAGAGCCCGAGTGGTTTCCGCCTCCCCCTTCGTGGGACTCGGTCACTACGGCTTCGATTTCCTTGTTGGCGATGCAGCTTAGCAGTGCTTCGGCTGCACTCCATCGGTATAATCTGTTCTCAATTAGCACATAATGAGCTGCTTTAATTCGAAGCCGGCGGGCAGCCCATTTTGTTGGTTGGTGCCTCGCCTTGTTCGATGTACACGATGATCTCTTTCCTCTAGTCGGGAACAGGTTTTGGGAGCGTGGGCGAGGTCCCTTCTGGGGGCTGAGGTCTTTCGTCGCTGTCGTCGGCGACGGCCATAACCCTGCTGTTACCTTTCGGAAGGGATATGCTAGGATCCGAGATGATCTCCATTGGGATGGTGCGGCTCGTCTCGGACCTTGAGCTTGAGGCGAGCGTGGCGAGTGCGTAGGCGTCGGCATTTTATGCTCTGGGGATCTGGGTGATTATGAAGCTGTCCAAGCTCCAGAGGATCAGGTCCTCGGTTAATTTCCTGTATGCCTCCATCCGCTCGCTCTTCGTGTCGTAATCGTCGTTGAGCTGGTTCGTTACGAGCTGGGAGTCGCTGTAAGCGTGGATTCTTCGTGCTCCGACTGCTTTGGCCAGTCGTATCCCAGCGATGAGGGCTTCCCACTCAGCTTCGTTATTGGTGGCGAGGAAGTCCAGTTGGAACGATTGTTCGAGAACTTCTCTAGTGGGAGAAATAAGGCGGATTCCTATTCCCACGCCTTTTCGCGATACGGAGCCGTCGATGTAGAGGATCCACTCGGCTGTTTGCAGCGCGGACATATCCTTATCCGGGGGCAACTCGGTGATGAAAACAGCCAGGACTTGTGACTTGGCGCTGGTCTGATTCCTGAATTCGATATCGTATTCGCTGAGTTCGATTGCCCATCTTGCCATACGTCCGGACTGGCTCGGACTGTGCAGAATTATGCGGGGCGGTTGGGAAGATATGACTGCGATGGTATGGGACTAGAAATACAGGCGTAATTTCCGAGCGGACATAATCACGGCGAGAGCCAATTTTTCCAAGATGGGATATCGTGATTCTGCGCCGTCAAGGGATTTGCTGACATAGAAAATAGGTTTTTGGTCCCCCCGAACCTCTCGGACGAGAACCCCACTCACGGCCGCGTCCGTTACTGATACGTAGAGATATAGGGTTTCTCCTGGCTCGGGCTTTGCCAGGACTGGGGGCGTCGTCAGGTACGTCTTTAGGTCTTTGAACGCTTTTTCGCAGTCGTCGTCCCAGATGAACTCTTTATTTCCTCGCAAGAGTTGATAGAAAGGTAAACTTCGATCGGTCAAACGGGAAATGAACCGGTTTAGTGCGGCGATCCGGCCGGTTAAGCGTTGGACTTCCCTCTTGTTCCTCGAGGAAGGAAGGTCCCTGATCGCCGAAATCTGCTTGGGGTTTGCCTTGATTCCTTGCTTGGTTACGATGTAACCGAGGATTCTCCAGAAGTAATCCCGAATGTGCATTTTGCTGGGTTCAGCTTCATCCCGTAGAGGTTTAGTATTTTGAAGCAATCTTCGAGATGGCCGACATGGTCGGTTGTCTTTGAGGACTTCACCAGCATGTCATCGATATAGACCTCCATGGTGTCGCCCAGTTGATTAGCGAACATTTTGTTAACCAAACGTTGGTAGGTCGCTCCCGCGTTCTTTAGGCCGAAGGGCATGACTCGGTAGCAATACGTTCTTCGATCAGTGATGAATGCAGTCTTTTCGCGGTCGTCGGGGTGCATCACGATCTGATTGTAACCCGAAAATGCGTCCATAAACGAGAGTAGCTCATTGCCTGCTGTGGCCTCGACCACTCGATCGATGTGGGGGAGCGGGAAGCTGTCCTTGGGGCATGCCTTGTTTAGGTCGGTGAAGTCTACGCAAACCCTCCACTTGCCATTCTTCTTTTTGACGACGACTGGGTTGGCCAGCCATTCGGGGTACTGAACTTCTGTTATAGACCCAACTTCTAGGAGTTTAGCTTCCTCATCGTTTACGGCCCTCGCCCGCTTGGGTCCGAGCTTCCTGCGCTTTGTTTGATTGGCTTGTATGTCGGGTCGACATTGAGTTCGTGGCTTGTGACATCTGGGCTGATGCCCTTCATATCGTCAATTGTCCAGGCGAAAGTGTTGACGTTCTTGGTCAGGAAGCTAATCAGCTCGGCTCGAATGGGCGCGTCGAGCTCGGACCTGATGCTTATCCTGCGAGCAGGGTAAGCTTGGTCGATGCCCACTTGGGTCGTAGACTCCTGTTTGGGCTCGGGGGAACTGGCTTCGTCGATGGGATCGACATTGAGATTAGCCATTCGTAGATGCTTCTCGGCGACGAAACACGCACGGGCCATCTTTTGGCTTCCTCGGATAGTGAAGACTCTGGTTGAGGTCGGGAATTTAACGCATTGGTGGCAGACTGAGGCTATCGCTCGGAGGGAGAATAACCAGGGAGTTCCCATGATTGCGTTGTATACAGCCGGTCTTTCTACCACCATGAACTTTGTGTTTCGGGAGGTATCGCCTGAATACACGGTTAGCTTGATCGATCCGACTGCCATGGTGGTTATACCGTCGAAGCTAGTCAGGGGCTGAGAACCTGGCTTGATCTGATCGACTGGGATCCCCATTTTCTCCAGGGTTTCCTTGAAGATTAGGTTGACGGAACTCCCAATGTCGACTAGGATTTTGTCCACTTCACAATCGTCGATTTTTAGCGTGACTACGAGTGGGTCGTTGTGGGGCATGACGAGGAGCTCGGTATCGTCCTCGCTGAAAATGATCGGCATATATGTCTTGTTTCTCTCGAGGTGGCTCTGAGCGACTCTCGCTCTCTTCTCGTGATGTTTAAGGGATCTGACGGAACTATGAGTTGAGTCGAATCCTCCCATGATCATTAGGACTCCTCTGGGCTTCCGCGTGTCGATTTTACTTTCCTCGAGGTATGCTCGATCCTGGAGTGGAGATAGGTCGTGCTCGCCGGGGACGAGAGCGGGATTGTCCGCGTTCACGGGGTTACAGTTTTCCTGCTCGGGAACAAGGGTCACTCGTTGGGCCACCGGAGTGTTAGTACCCTGAGCGCTTGTTCATGACGAGTGCGTTCTCATGCTTGCTTCCTTGTTGAGATCCATGGTTGCGTAAAAAGATATCCTCTTGTAGATGCGAGAAATAGCAAATAGATCCCCCTACCTGGCGCGCCAAATGTTGAACTCAGATTGAGCTCGACACTAAATTTGTAATAGGTTTGGGGATTCTTTGATAAATGGAAAAAGGAAAGCTTTTGATGAGAGAGTAGGAATCCGCTCGGATGAACAGTAACCGAGAGGGAAGTTCGGATTAATTGTACTAGCAAAGAATAAAATGTTCTTAGCAAAATGTGTAGTGTATTTTTCCTTAGTTGTAAACAAATGATGGTACAACTATATATAGTACATTGAGATTAGGGCTTTTGATACATATGGTTACATATTAACCATATGTTCATAAAGTAACCCTTAATAACCATAAAGTAATTATACTAAGATTAAAAGTAACCAAGCATAGTTAGCAAAATAATGAAGTGGGCCTTCCTGCTTGATGGGCTGAAAATAGGTTTTTGGTCCCCCCGAACCTCTCGGACGAGAACCCCACTCACGGCCGCGTCCGTTACTGATACGTAGAGATATAGGGTTTCTCCTGGCTCGGGCTTTGCCAGGACTGGGGGCGTCGTCAGGTACGTCTTTAGGTCTTTGAACGCTTTTTCGCAGTCGTCGTCCCAGATGAACTCTTTATTTCCTCGCAAGAGTTGATAGAAAGGTAAACTTCGATCGGTCAAACGGGAAATGAACCGGTTTAGTGCGGCGATCCGGCCGGTTAAGCGTTGGACTTCCCTCTTGTTCCTCGAGGAAGGAAGGTCCCTGATCGCCGAAATCTGCTTGGGGTTTGCCTTGATTCCTTGCTTGGTTACGATGTAACCGAGGATTCTCCAGAAGTAATCCCGAATGTGCATTTTGCTGGGTTCAGCTTCATCCCGTAGAGGTTTAGTATTTTGAAGCAATCTTCGAGATGGCCGACATGGTCGGTTGTCTTTGAGGACTTCACCAGCATGTCATCGATATAGACCTCCATGGTGTCGCCCAGTTGATTAGCGAACATTTTGTTAACCAAACGTTGGTAGGTCGCTCCCGCGTTCTTTAGGCCGAAGGGCATGACTCGGTAGCAATACGTTCTTCGATCAGTGATGAATGCAGTCTTTTCGCGGTCGTCGGGGTGCATCACGATCTGATTGTAACCCGAAAATGCGTCCATAAACGAGAGTAGCTCATTGCCTGCTGTGGCCTCGACCACTCGATCGATGTGGGGGAGCGGGAAGCTGTCCTTGGGGCATGCCTTGTTTAGGTCGGTGAAGTCTACGCAAACCCTCCACTTGCCATTCTTCTTTTTGACGACGACTGGGTTGGCCAGCCATTCGGGGTACTGAACTTCTGTTATAGACCCAACTTCTAGGAGTTTAGCTTCCTCATCGTTTACGGCCCTCGCCCGCTTGGGTCCGAGCTTCCTGCGCTTTGTTTGATTGGCTTGTATGTCGGGTCGACATTGAGTTCGTGGCTTGTGACATCTGGGCTGATGCCCTTCATATCGTCAATTGTCCAGGCGAAAGTGTTGACGTTCTTGGTCAGGAAGCTAATCAGCTCGGCTCGAATGGGCGCGTCGAGCTCGGACCTGATGCTTATCCTGCGAGCAGGGTAAGCTTGGTCGATGCCCACTTGGGTCGTAGACTCCTGTTTGGGCTCGGGGGAACTGGCTTCGTCGATGGGATCGACATTGAGATTAGCCATTCGTAGATGCTTCTCGGCGACGAAACACGCACGGGCCATCTTTTGGCTTCCTCGGATAGTGAAGACTCTGGTTGAGGTCGGGAATTTAACGCATTGGTGGCAGACTGAGGCTATCGCTCGGAGGGAGAATAACCAGGGAGTTCCCATGATTGCGTTGTATACAGCCGGTCTTTCTACCACCATGAACTTTGTGTTTCGGGAGGTATCGCCTGAATACACGGTTAGCTTGATCGATCCGACTGCCATGGTGGTTATACCGTCGAAGCTAGTCAGGGGCTGAGAACCTGGCTTGATCTGATCGACTGGGATCCCCATTTTCTCCAGGGTTTCCTTGAAGATTAGGTTGACGGAACTCCCAATGTCGACTAGGATTTTGTCCACTTCACAATCGTCGATTTTTAGCGTGACTACGAGTGGGTCGTTGTGGGGCATGACGAGGAGCTCGGTATCGTCCTCGCTGAAAATGATCGGCATATATGTCTTGTTTCTCTCGAGGTGGCTCTGAGCGACTCTCGCTCTCTTCTCGTGATGTTTAAGGGATCTGACGGAACTATGAGTTGAGTCGAATCCTCCCATGATCATTAGGACTCCTCTGGGCTTCCGCGTGTCGATTTTACTTTCCTCGAGGTATGCTCGATCCTGGAGTGGAGATAGGTCGTGCTCGCCGGGGACGAGAGCGGGATTGTCCGCGTTCACGGGGTTACAGTTTTCCTGCTCGGGAACAAGGGTCACTCGTTGGGCCACCGGAGTGTTAGTACCCTGAGCGCTTGTTCATGACGAGTGCGTTCTCATGCTTGCTTCCTTGTTGAGATCCATGGTTGCGTAAAAAGATATCCTCTTGTAGATGCGAGAAATAGCAAATAGATCCCCCTACCTGGCGCGCCAAATGTTGAACTCAGATTGAGCTCGACACTAAATTTGTAATAGGTTTGGGGATTCTTTGATAAATGGAAAAAGGAAAGCTTTTGATGAGAGAGTAGGAATCCGCTCGGATGAACAGTAACCGAGAGGGAAGTTCGGATTAATTGTACTAGCAAAGAATAAAATGTTCTTAGCAAAATGTGTAGTGTATTTTTCCTTAGTTGTAAACAAATGATGGTACAACTATATATAGTACATTGAGATTAGGGCTTTTGATACATATGGTTACATATTAACCATATGTTCATAAAGTAACCCTTAATAACCATAAAGTAATTATACTAAGATTAAAAGTAACCAAGCATAGTTAGCAAAATAATGAAGTGGGCCTTCCTGCTTGATGGGCTGGCAACAGTAGCCCCCCCCCCCCCCCCCCCCCCCCCGCGCGAGTCGGCGAATCGAGCTTGCTGAGTTCGTCGGGAATAGGCGAGTAGGCAAGAAAGCAGGAAGATCAGGCTCGTCCTTCTTCCCGGAGGGTTCGGCGTACCCGTCCGAGTAATCTAGATACGTGGGCTTGTTCTGATGCGTGGGCGCGACTGGCCTTGGAGAAGTGAAGTGTGAAAACAATTTTTTGTAATACACTCAAAATGGGTAATACAAACCCTAAATAGGAAAAGAGAATATAAACCGATTAATGCAATATACCATCCGCAAATAATTATTGTTTGTGAAAACAATTTTTTGTTTTGAAAGAATTAGTATATCCTATAGTTTCATATGGATAAAAATGAAATAGAATGAAATGATATATTAAGAAAATGGAATGGTATAAACCAATGCATTATAATTATAATAAACATCAAATAAAAAGTACTAAACTCTAAATCCAAAAGCCTAAACAAAAAAAAATTAACTGCTGGGAAAAGAAACTGATAGTCACTGATACTTCTCCTCTGATCACATGGATGCACTCCCTGTGTCAAGAAAAACAACAGTGATTTCACTTGACACAGCTAAGCATAATTATATTATTCTTCCTTTTTTTCGTGGATATCTAAAATTGTGAGCCAAACACACCTATTTCAAAGAAATAAGAAAAAGTGTAAGACTTTTCATGTTCATCTCAAGTGGCAAATAGGAGTGAAATATTTACTGCAAAACCTGCTCTTAGCATAAAGTTTTCCGCGATTATTGTGACGACTGTTAAATGCAATTCTGTCCAGTTCTTCTCTAGGCTAAGAATGTAGTAAACAGACAATGCGTACCAAATGTTCCCTGCAGGACTCCTCTGTAATAATTGGTGGGCAGTTTAAACTCGATATAGCTGCACGGTTGCTATTTCCTGCATTAGCTACCATCAGAGGTAGTACATCACTCATATCTGTGTAGCCCTCTCCACCGAAAACACCAACAGCAGTTTGCACTGTTCTACATATAAAACAAAACATCGTTATTAATGTAAACATCTTCAAAGGTTTATCTAAATGAAGTTTTCTGTTCAAAATAGGAAAACGTGAACTTTCTAATAAAAGTTATACAAATGAATTGCAGGACACAAATCTCACACATGTAGGTATTAGTCTGATAGCAACTTAAATAACACATTCTGTTAGTCTTCCTAACTAAGAACTAAGAAGATCAATTAGACAAACCGTAATAACTAAAGATCTTTCTAATCACACATGTCTTAAAGTACCTCATCAGTGGAGATGGGATGACCAGTTGGATATTCTTGTGGAGTCCACTGGAATGAACATGCTTACGCAAACTATCTACCTGTCACCAAGAGAACCTATTCAGGAACTAAACTTGGATAAGTTAAATCGATTTCAGATCTGCTCCATAACTTGGGAACAATACCTTCATAGTTTGCTAGAGTCTCTTTAATGGCATCCACTTTCGATGCAAGTCTTAGCAGAGTGCATCCTCCTCCAACAACAATGCCTACTTCCACATTTCAAGCCTCTTTGTTTCCTGATGATGTTACCTTTGTAGCATAAAGAGCAACTTTAATCACGAGAAATCCGAAGATTTCTTCCACCTCTTGCTCTCTGAATTAATATGTTCATTCCCAGAAGATGAAGCACTCATCTCAAATTCCACGGTTTTTCTTGTTACGAAACTCACATTTATCTTCGTCTAAGAATGTAGCGATCATACCTTCTTCGTCTTATCTTCCTCTTCCTCTTCTGAATTACTCTCATTTATCATTCCCTTCAGACTCATTATCCCTAACCTCAAATCGCCAAACCTAACTTCTCATAGTCAGATCCCGATTAACCTCTCCTTTCTTTCAATTTCGACGTTCTCATCCCATCACACTCATCGTGTTCTCCTGAACAAAAACCTAGCTGATTTCCTCTGCTTAAACCGTCTATGCCTCATGTACTCCTCGTGACTCAATCCTTTCAACCCTTCAACGGATCCCTGAGAAAGATCTTTTTATGTTCTGATAATCTCGATCCAAATAGCCTTGATCCTTACCAAACCTCCTCGAAAGTGAGTTCATTCATCATCTCGATCCCCAATCCAATTCGGGATATATTTATCGACAAAGTCGGTTTTAAGGGAAGGCTTTGCGGCTGCATATTTCGACCAATCAGATTCAACAATCTTCATTAAGCAAAACGACATCCCAAAGTGTGTAGCAAAGGAGGTGCGAAATCACTTCACAAATAATAAAGGAGTAATAAGTTTCATCGGTTAACATAATAACCGGACATTAAAACCAGAAATAAAAAAACCAACACGGCGGACATGCAACCACCAATTAAGCCAGACATTAATCGGCGGATAACACCGATTGGAGAGATTAACTTTTCACTTTTTTTACTTAACCAGACTCATTTGAATGGGGTTGGGCCCATTGAATAGCACTAAGACCATCCACATTGCACAATGTGATTGTCTCACAAATCAAAAAATATTAAAAACACACTCTCTCATCTTTTTACTCAACTTTATATATTATCTTTCATCATTTTATTCTACTTTTATTAATTTTATATTAAACACACTCTCTCATCTCTCTCTCTTATGTCTTCCGTGAGACATAATCTCTCACTATTTCCTCTCTTTACTCAAATTTTATTAATTTTATATTTCAATACACCCCATTATTTCAACCAAAAACACTCTTTCTTCATTTTTCTCAAATTATAATAATTTTATATTCTGAGACACACACATTTGTCTCCAATGTACATACTCTAATAGCCAACCATAATTATTTATAGAATATTTTACACCCCTTCTTTTTATGCCAAAATCGATGTGAAACTTTTTTTATTTGACTATGAGAGAACCCGTCCTACGCACGGATTTTGTTTTATTGAATTTTGTGGTAATAATATGTGTTTAGACCTTTAATTCGATTTATATTTTTCTTCTTTTTTATGATCAGCCTAATCAAATCAAATTTCTTTGATTCAATATAAGCTCAATGTTACAATAACTTTTAATATTCTCAATATATCATTTTGATTTTTTATTTTCACATATCTTTAATTATTTTATCTTCTTTTTCCATGTTCTTAAATTCTTGTATATTTCTTTGTTTTTATTTTTTCCGTTGTTTTTCTTGTCATCTTCTTCCAGCGCCGGCCCTCAGATTTAGGTTGCCCGAAGCAATGTAGTAGAATTTGAAGAAAATAAAATTAAAATTTGAGGGCCAAAATCCATATAAATTAATTCTTACAAAATTTTGGGCCAAGGCTCATGTTTCATTTGGCTCCTCTTAGGGCCGGCCTTGTATTCTTCTCTCTATTCTCTTCTTTTACATCTCCCTTTATAATGTTTTTCCTTTTTTATAATGAGCTTAATAATCTTTCTCATCCATTATTTTTTATAATATTAAAATTTGTCCATACTCTTAAATTAAATTATATTAAAATAAATTTTATTTATTATATGTTAATGTTTTAGTGATATTTATAAAAGTTGAAATCAAATTAAATGATTTTATATATATATATGTGATTGATAATTGAACATGTGTCAATTTTTTATTGACTCTCAAATGCTGACGTGTCGCCGATGGAGAGAGCTCCTTCATCCTTTATATATTAGATTAGATACAAATAACATATTTAAAAAAAAAACTTACTTGATTTCCATGATGTTATGATTGGTTCCCTTTTATAAAGATGAATCACATGATTTATATTTAATAAAGATGCTTGAAACCAATGTTCAAAAAAGCGCTAGGCGCTAAGCGGGCGGTGACCCATCGCCTAGCACCTAGAACGCTTAATCGGAATCTAGGCGATTTTTAAAGAGGTCTAAACGATTTTGAAAAGGGTCTAGAAATCCATAATATATTAAATTTATATAGCAAAATATATAAACTATCATGATTTATATATAAGAAAATTTAGATTACATTTATTATTATCATTTTATACCCTAATATTAACAATCTAATGATTTATAAATTAAAAAAATTATATTATTATATTTTTATAATATTATAATATTTTAGGCGGTCTAAACGTTAATCGCCTTGGTGTATAGGGGCCTAGCGCCTAAGCGTCGCCTAGGCGGACGCCTAGAACGCTTTTTAGAACACTGCTTGAAACCATCTCTAAGGGTGTATTGGATTATGGATTTTAATTGTGTAGTTGTGATTAGTAAATAATTACCTTAATTAATAGTAAATTAACTATTTTAATGTAAAATTATAATAATTATCATTGATATGTTTTAGTTTGTGAAATATTTATCTATAATATAAATCTCACACTGCTTTTTGCCCTTTTCACAATTTAAACATTTGTCTCGTACCCCATATTATTTTTGTCACCATTCAAATATTGTTCCGCACCGTTTATTTTATGCTTCCGGCACTTGTCCCGCATAATGTGTTTCTCCTGCATGAACCGCGTTTGAACCGCCGCGCCGCACTCCCTAATTCGCTTATCCCGCACCGCACAATTTAATGTCACCGTTCAGAGCCATAGATTTTGGTCTTGGAATATACGGTGCCGTTTTTGTTTGTTTTCCAAATGTAATAGGCCCATTTAAATAAACTGGGCCAAAACAAAAGGTTAGTAGAAGCCTAACCAAAGTGATTAGGGATTCTACATATTTTTTTTTTGTTTGGTAAAATGTTAAATAAGGGATTGATTCGACATTGTTGGTGAAGAAAGTTTGTTGAACGAAGGAATGCGACAATTTCTGATCTTCCAGGGGATTTGGTCGGAGAGATTTTCTCAAGGGTTCCACTCACATCTTATACTGATCATGTTTTACCCGAAATAAGAATTGCAAGTGCACAGGCACGCAGTAGTATATTCTGGGATCGAATCCACAGAGACCAATGTGTCACACAACAAACTATAGATAATTAAATTAAGCTAAGCAGGAAACAAGATGGTGATTGTATTCAAATTAAAAGACAAGAAAGCAATTTAAAACGATGTAAATTCAGATGATTAAAAGCGTTAGGCAATAGGGAATTCTCAGGAAATCACATTCATAAACCAGACAACTATTCAGATTCTAATATGCATGCATCTTAAACTCAAACACTAATATAAATTGCTCCACTTTCGTGATAACAATTACTTTCCCTAGAGATCCGAGTGCCTAAACTTTCGTTTGGTCACGGCTATCCTAGACAAGCATTACAGTTCAGGTTTGATCAGTTCATAATACCCTATAACTAACCTTTCAGATGTTATAATGCATTACTCATCAACAGTAGTTCTAGCAATACACAAGATTTTGGAATGTGTATAAACCTAAGATCTAGTGATTAAATGGCCAGTTCAATCTTAACCTTATGCCTAACAGTGATGAAGATGGTAATTGAGAAGCAACCTATTTGTGTCTAGTTTAATCAGTGAAATCCATCGAAAAACCCTAAAACCTAACTAGTGATCTACTCAGACATGATAAACGAACAAGCAGAAATTATGGATGAGAATTTCATAATCAATAGAAAAGAAACAAGAATAGGGTTCAGAAATCTTCTCCAAAGGTGATGAGATCTTCTCCCTTACAACTCTCAAAAACTCTAAAACTCTGAATAAAAACGTCTGAAAAAGAAGTGGTTTTTAAAACATTGAAACCCTACAGGTATTTATAGAAAATAAAACGGAAAAGGAAAAGTTCCTAAAATTCTGGAGACAGGACCGGTCGGTCCTAGACTTGGACCGGTCGGTCCCAAGTCCTAAAAATGTCGGTTTCCGCCCGAAATGCTTGAATCTTCTTCCCGAACGCATGTGGTTCCGAATCTTCGCGTATAGATCTAAATATCAGCTCAAAACAGCTCAAAAGACTCCGAAAACTCGTTAGACTTGTGGTTAGGAATGTCCAAATTCACGTAATATCACATCTCTAAGCGCAGTGTGAAACGGGAAAAGTGGTAACCGATCAATCCTAATCTAGGACCTCAGTGAGAGATCTAAGAAAAGGCAAATCAAGCCTAGAAGCTAATCATGAAGAAAGAAAGATTAGCTCGAAGAACATTGATTTGGTGATGGATGATGATAAGTGATGATGATGGAGATGAATCGAGAGAGAGAGGAAGAGAAAGATAAGAGAAGAGTTTTGTTATTTGATTGTTGATTATCAGAAATGGCTAACAAGCCTACATATAGTGTTTTTCCAGAGACAAACCACTAAATCAAAGACAAACCGATAAAATGTTAAACTCAAACCAAACTATTGTAATTGAGATAAACCGGATGGTTAATCCTGTCACAATACTTCCCTCTTCAGAACATCCTTGTCCTCAAGGATGATAACCTGAATATTTGATGATAAAATCTGAATATCCATGAAGTTCGATCAACTCCGGTGGCCTTTGCAAGTGGAACACTTCATAAGCATGAGATTCGGTAGATGAGTTCACAGCATGATAAGATAAGTGCAGGATCCTGGGATCGATCTGCAAGTAACAGTGGAATGGAGGACGAACTGTATTAGAGTATCTTCTCGTATATATATTGTTAATACCAAATCTGTTGTATTTCCTTATCATGCTCCTTAGTTTTTGTATAAGTATCAGACTTTAGGTCTATGAATAAACAACACAAATTCCCTTATCAAATCTGACATGGTATCAGAGCCAAACCCTAAAAATTCCTTATCTTTTCTTTGACGGCCGCCACTTTCCCTCGAAAGTTCGTGCCCTACTCCTCTCACGTTTGATTCTTCACGTTCTCTTGCTCTCACAAAGATCGTGTCATCATGACTTCCTTATCATCGACCAGAAAACAAAAACCATCTCTCCTTACGATCTTCACTCTAGCGACAATCCTGGCGCTAAGATTTCTCATTCTCTCCTTAATGGTTCCAACTATGATGATTGGGCCATTAATTTTCGGATGGCTCTCAGTTCCCGCAAGAAATTCGGGTTTATTAATGGGAGCATCCCCAAACCGTCTGCTGATTCTGGAAAATAAGAAGACTGGGTAGCGAACAATCATCTCATCGTTGGCTGGATCAAAGCCCGATTGAGCCTCGCCTCTGTTCTTTGATATCAAACCGTGAAGTTGCTCGTGATCTTTGGGAAATCATAAATCGCCTCTGTTGTTGGCGCGCGACGTCAACAACTTCGTAATGCTCTTGCGGCTTGCAAGCAAAACGACTCCACTGTTGATGAGTGTTTTGGACGTCTCATGAAGATTTGGGACGGTCTCGTTGAATGCACAACCATCAAGAAATGTACTTGCAGACGCTGTACGTGTGATCTTAATACAACCCGGGAGGAAGAGCGTGATAATCTTCATGCTCATGATTTCCTCGCTGGACTTGATGATGCTGGTCATGGTGCCATTCGTCAACAGCTCTGTGCCATCTCTCCTCTTCTTGATCTCGATAGTATTTATCAAACTATCGTTCAAAATGAAATTTGTACAACAACACTTTGCACAAGCCGGCTGTTATGGGTTTTGCTTCTCAGGTTTCTTCTACTCCACGATGACTGTCAGTCTTTACACACGATCTTCCTCGCCAAGCAATTACTGAATCTGATTCTTCTCGCTTTGTTCTTGGCAATCGCGATCCATCTCGACAGTGCACTGCATGTGGACGCACGGGTCATGAAGCGCAATCTTGCTTCAAAGTTGTTGGATATCCAGAATGGTGGGGAGATCGTTCTCGCACCAAGCTTGATTCCAAAGCACAGTCTTCCGGTTCTGGCCGTGGACGTGGTGGTCAGACAACTCGTGCGAATAGCACTCAGATCGTGGCTGCTAATTCTACCACGGCAGAAAATTCATCTCTTACTGCTGCTGATCGCCAAGGTCTTAGTGGCATCACCGACGATCAGTGGAAAACAATTCAGCGCGTTCTCGGTAACTCTTCTGCTTCCGCACCTCTGAGTGGTATGTCTTCTCTTTCTCCTATTTGGATCTTAGATACCAGTGCTACCCATCATATGTCTGGGTGCTCGGATTTAATAGACGATTTACGTGGGATTCCACCTATTTCGGTTCTTTTACCTGCTGGTGCCAATGCTTTGGCTACTCAGCAAGGAACAGTTCGTTTGACTACATCTCTCTCTCTTTGCTGAATGTTCACTTTGTTCCTGGAATGCATACGAATCTTATATCTTTGGGTCAACTTGTTACGGATAGTCATTTGGGTGGGACAATTCACTGACAAGTTGATGATTTTACAGGACCGCACTACGAGGATTCTGATTGGAGCGGGTGAATGAGAGGGAGAGGGATTGTATCAGTTTCGAGGAGTGGAAACAATGGCGTCGTGTCAGTCTTTGGTCAAGGATAATCTCGTCTTGTGGCATCAACGTCTTGGTCATCCATCTTCTCGTGTTACCTCTATGATTCCCGATGTCAATGGTTTTTCTAGTAGTAGTGAGCTTTTTATTAAAAGTTGTGATGTTTGCTTCAAAGCTAAACAAACTCGCCAGTCATTTTCTGATAGTTCAAGCAATGCAAAAGAAATTTTTGATTTAATTCATTGTGACTTATGGGGGCCCTATCGAACTACTGCTTTCTGTGGCAATCACTATTTTCTTACTATCGTAGATGATCACTCTCGTGCATTCTGGATATATTTGCTTCCGGATAAAGCTTCTGTTTCTCAACGAATGCGTGATTTCTTTGTGCTCATTCAACTACAGTTTTCACGCAAGATCAAGTGTGTTCGTAGCGATAATGGTATAGAATTCTTGTGTCTTGCACGTTTTTTTAAAGACAATGGGGTTATTCATGAAACATCTTGCGTTCACACTCCGCAACAAAATGGTCGTGTGGAACGTAAGCATCGACATATTCTCAACATAGCTCGGACACTGCGGTTTCAAGCTCACCTACCGATAGAGTATTGGGGCGAATGTGTTCTTACTGCGGGTTACTTGATTAATCGTACTCCGACTCCTCTTCTTCATGCGCTTACACCATTTGAAAAGCTTTATGGTCGTAAACCATCTATGAAGCACGTTCGAGTTTTTGGTTGTCTCGCTTATGCTCACAACAAAAATATTAATGGAGATAAATTTGCTTCCCGATGTCGTCGGTGCGTTTTCATCGGCTATCCTTTTGGCAAGAAGGGTTGGAAGCTTTTAGATTTGGAAACAAAGGAGGTTTTCATTTCCAGAGATGTTGCATTTAATGAGAATGATTTTCCTTGTTCTTTGTTAGAACCGTCTCCTGTTTCTCATTCACCGCAACACGAACCGATGACACTTCCTTCTACGGACACCGACTCTCTTCTCGACGATCAAAATCCTCCTCCGGCACCGGATTTTCCACCGGATCCTACTGAGGATTACACTTCTTCTGTAACTTCGGAAACTGAGATACTTCTTGGGCGTGGTCATCATCAGAAAACTCAACCTCCACATCTTCGTGACTACGTCGTTGGCAATGCTACAATCTCTGATCCCCTCTCTCTCTCTTCAACTTCACTCCCTCCTCAGATTCCCTCAGGTTCGGTCTATCCCTTACACTTATATGATTCGTATGACAATTTCTCTTCTAGTCATCGCAGCTATCTTGTTGCTCTTACTGCTGCGGTGGAACCTCGGTCTTTTCTTAAAGCGATGAAGACAAAAGAATGGAAGGATGCTATGCGAGCCGAGATTGAGGCTTTAGAAGTTAACGAGACATGGACGTTGGTCGACTTACCTCCTGGTAAGAAGGCTATTGGTTCAATGTGGGTTTATAAAATTAAGCAAAAATCTGATGGTTCTCTCGAGCGCTACAAGGCTCATCTTGTGGCTTTGGGTAACAAGCAAACAGAAGGCATTGACTATACCGAGACATTCGCACCAGTTGCCAAAATGACGACCGTACGCTTGTTCCTTGATATCACAGCAAAGCAAAATCATGAAGTCCATCAAATGGATGTGCATAACACGTTTCTCCATGAAGATCTTCATGAAGAAGTCTATATGAAGCTTCCGCCGGGTTTCAATACTAAAGGTACTTCGCAAGTTTGTCATCTTCGAAAATCTTTATATGGACTTAAGCAAGCCCCTCGCTGTTGGTTTGCTAAGTTAGCGGAATCGCTTCGTACTTATGGTTTCCGGCAAACTAAATCTGATTATTCATTGTTCGTGTACAAGAAGGGCGATGTTGTTCTGCGTATTCTCGTTTATGTTGATGACCTGATTATTTCGGGTGGTACTTTGTCTGCGGTTCAAGAATTTAAGGACTATCTATCCCGGTGTTTTCACATGAAAGATCTCGGGATTCTCAAATATTTTTTGGGGCTCGAAGTTGCTCGAAGTCCTGCTGGTTTCTACATTTGTCAACGCAAATATGCGTCTGATATTGTTGTTGAAGTTGGTCTACTTGGTTGTAAACCGGCTGGTTCACCGCTTGATCAGAATCATCGACTAGCGCTTGCGACCGGTTTGCCTCTTGCTGATCCCGAGCGATATCGTCGTCTTATTGGTCGATTTATCTATCTTTCCGCGACTCGTCCTGACCTTCAATATGCTGTTCATATTCTCTCTCAATTTATGCAATCACCTCTTGAAGATCATTGGCTCGCTGCTCTTAAGGTTGTGCGGTACTTGAAGGGAACTCTTGGCCAAGGTCTACTTCTTAGTGCTACCTCTCCCTTACACATTACAGGTTGGTGTGATTCTGACTATGCCGCTTGTCCTCTCACTCGCAAATCTCTTACTAGTTATATTGTTCAACACGGTTCGTCATTGATCTCTTGGAAGACTACAAAACAAGATACGGTTTCGAGATCTTCGGCATAGGCTGAATATCGTGCCATGTCTGCACTTACTCAAGAGTTGCTGTGGTATCGTAGTATTCTTCAGGAACTTGAGCTTGATCATGTTGGTCCCATGACTATTCGTTGTGATAATCAGGCTGCCATTCACATCAGCTCCAATCCGGTATTTCACGAACGTACAAAACATATAGAAGTCGACTGTCATTTTGTGCGTGATGAGATTGTTGCCGGTGTTATTCGACCTCTTCATGTTTCAACTAATGAGCAACTCGCGGATATTCTCACAAAGGCACTTGGACGAAAGGAATTTGATGTGTTCTTACTCAAGTTGGGCGTTGTTAATCTCCACGCTCCGACTTGAGGGGGGGTATTAGAGTATCTTCTCGTATATATATTGTTAATACCAAATCTATTGTATTTCCTTATCATGCTCCTTAGTTTTTGTATAAGTATCAGACTTTGTGTCTATGAATAAACAACACAAATTCCCTTATCAAATCTGACAAACTGAGGAACTGCATGACATGGATTGCAGATACAGTTTTTGAAGAATGTAACTTTGGATCAGATGTCTTTTGCATAACGCAGTGAACCCTTGTCATAGCTTCTTGAACTTGGGACAGCAGCAAATCTTTTGGTTGTAACATTGCAGCCAGCTCAAACGTTGTAGTCTTTTCTGCTTGAAACGTACACCTCCATAGCATTGTCATGCACCTTTGATAATCCATTGTTATATCCCATTTATCCCTCATTGTATTGTAATTGCTAAACTTACTCTTCATTAAAGTACTAGTGTCTCCTCGTATGATCCATCCCAACACCTTGTGGGTTAGAGAGACATGCTCAAACTTCCAGTAGCAATCCTCCATTTGAATGCGTATTGCATCTCTGCCCTTTAAGGTAATGTCTAGCTCCACTACAAGAAAACAGCCGCAAATCCGTCGGAAATTTTCCGACGGTAATCCGACCGATTTCCGGCGGAATGGAAATTTTTCAATTCCGTCGGAAATCTGTCGGAATTATTTCCGACGGACCACAGACCGTCGGAAATCGGTCGGATTATTGGACCGTGTAACTAGCCGTTGCCGACGCCGGAGGAGATTCCGGTCAGTTGTCGGAAATCCGTCGGAAAATATCAATTTCCGACAGATTTCCGACAGACTCCCAACTAGTTTGTCGGAAATCTGTAGGAAAAAATAGCTGTTATATAACCGTTATCTAGCCGTTATTATATCCGTTGTTTTTCCGACGCTTTGCCGACAGATTTCCGACGGTCAGCGTATTTATATATATGATTCCACACATCTTCATTCACTCACAAAACAACAACAACTTCCAACCAAATATTTGTTAGAAAAAAATCGTTAAGAGAGTGAGATGTCATCTTCTAGATATTATAGATTGTGGATGGATGAAGAGATGTATGATCCGGAGTCGAATACATTAAATCCAAGTTATGCACGAGGTATATGCGAGTTCATGGCGGTTGTCGGGAATCGAAAGGTGATAAAATGTCCATGTTTAAATTGTTGCAATTCTCGTAATGTTAATGTAGAACAAGTTTGGTATCACTTGTATACCGTTGGTTTTATGCCGGGATACAAAATTTGGTTTTTTCATGGAGAAACTAATAATGATGGTGCTAGTAGTAGCAGTGCACCATATGTTGCGGATAGCTTAGGCGAACATAGAATGGATAACTTAGGTGAACATAGAACGGATAGCTTAGGCGAACATAGAACGGAAGTAGATTTTGGTGTAGGTACCGCTGAGATGGTTCATGATGCGTTTAGAGAGAATTTGCCATCGATCGTAATAAGGGAGGATAGACTAGAAGAACCAAATGAAGAAGCTAGAAGATTTTTTGATATGTTAGACGTAGGGAAGCAACCATTATATGATGGGTGTAGAGACGGACATTCCCCTTTATCAACTGCTAGTAGACTGATGACCCTTAAGACAAACTTCAATTTGGCGGAAGAGTGTGTTGATGCGATAGCAGATTTTGTGAAAGATATTTTGCCTGAAGATAATCAGGCACCTGCATCATACTACGAGATACAGAAACTTGTAGCTGGTCTTGGTATGCCGTATCAGGTGATAGATGTATGCATCGACAACTGTATGCTATATTGGAGAGAAGACGAAGACCGGAGAAGATGTAAATTTTGTCGTAAACCGCGGTATCAGGAAACTGGTGGGAGAGTTCCAATTCCATATAAACGTATGTGGTACTTACCATTGACAGCGAGGTTAAAGAGGTTATATCAATCTGTGCGAACGGCAGAACAAATGAGATGGCATGCAGAGCATCGTCAAGATGGAGAGATTACACATCCTTCAGATGCAAAAGCGTGGAAACATTTTCAAATGTTGTATCCGGATTTTGCATACGAGTCAAGAAATGTGTACCTCGGGTTAAGTACAGATGGTTTCAATCCATTTGGGAAGCATGGAAGGCAGTATTCTTTGTGGCCCGTAATCGTAACACCGTATAATTTGCCCCCTGGTATGTGCATGCGTCGAGAGTTTTTATTCCTCTCCGTTCTTATTCCCGGCCCTGAGCATCCGAAGAGATCACTTGATGTATTCCTCCAGCCATTGATTTATGAGTTACAAATGCTATGGAGTCACGGTGTCGAAGCATTTGATGTTTCACAGAAGCAGAATTTTCTGATGCGTGCGGTCCTTATGTGGACTATTAGCGATTTCCCAGCATATGGTATGCTATCTGGATGGACTACTCATGGAACATTATCGTGCCCGTTTTGCCAAGACAACACTGACGCTTTCCAATTGAGGAATGGAAGAAAGCCATGTTGGTTTGATTGCCATAGAAGGTTTCTACCGGACGGCCATCCCTATCGTCGGTCTAAAAGATTATTTAAGAAAAATAAACAAGTGTTTGATGCTCCAATTGATGAGATAGACGGTCGTACTATATTGGAGCAGTTGAGAGATTTTGGTGCTGAGAGGACTCCTGATTGTGGGGGTAATGGGCATGAACCGCTTTGTGGTGTAGGAGGAGCTCACAACTGGCATAAGAAGAGTATATTTTGGGATTTGCCGTATTGGAAGGATCATTTATTAAGGCACAACCTCGATGTGATGCATATTGAAAAGAACTTCTTTGACAACATCATGAATACGGTGTTAAACATCCCGGGAAAGACAAAAGACAATGTGAAGTCTAGGATGGATGTTTCAAAGATTTGCTACCGTGCTTATCTTGATCGTATTCCCGATGGTACATATCCTTTTCCTCCGTACCGATTGCAAATACAAAAGATAAGAGAATTTTTCCGGTGGATTGACACGAAGTTAAATTCACTGATGGATATGCAGCTAATCTGGGTAACTGCGTAGACTCGCGATACCTAAAGTTTTTGGGACTGAAGAGTCATGATTGTCATGTACTGATGCAGAGGCTTCTTCCATTTGCTTTTACCCATCTCCTTCCTCAAACTGTCCACGAAGCTATTGCAGCAGTTGGTGCTTTCTTTAGGGATTTATGCACGAGGACACTTACAGTTGAGGGGATCCGCAATTTAGATGCCAATATACCAGTGATCCTTTGCAATCTTGAGAAGATCTTTCCGCCGTTTTTTTTTGATGTTATGGAACATCTTCCCCTACACCTCCCCCGCGAAGCTGAACTAGGTGGTCTCGTTCAATTTCGTTGGATGTATCCTTTTGAGTGGTACATGTTCCATCTAAAGAAGAAGGTCAAAAATTTGGCTCGAGTTGAAGGTTCTATTGTCGCACAGAGTATCAATGAAGAATCATCACAGTTTGCGGAATATTACTTTCCGCGGGAAGTTAGTACGAAGAGTAGACGTCCTGCTCGTTATGATGATAAAGGTGAGAGAGTCACATATGCCGCGATTGTCCCTGAGATGTTTTCGCAAGTTGGCCGAGTGATTGGGAGAGGGAAGAGACGCTTCCTATCACAAGCAGAGTGGAGTCACTTACATATGTATATCCTAACGAATTGTGAGGAGATGGCGGAGTACGAAAGGTAAAAACAGAACTTATTTAAATACATCTTGTTTTTAATACCTAAGTAATATATAGGTTTCATATGTTATATATTTTTTGTTTGCTTTCAGGATTTACATTGCATCAATACGTCGCTATTATCCAGAAATGACAGAAGACGAACTTGGAGAATCTAAGGAAAACGAGTTTCCAAATTGGCTGCAATATTACGTAAGTTTTAAAAAAACGCTTACATTTCTTAAAATTACTGAATTAATTATTACTTAATTAAATGTTTGTTTATTAATTTGTCTAAATTATTATCTCAGGTTTCTGAAGGAATGAAGAATGGAGAAAGGTTTCCGACATGGTTACAAGAGATAGTTTCAGGCCCAAGCTTTGAAGCAACTTCATACGCTCGGTATTGCACTAGGGGATTTGCATTTAGGATTCATGAAGAAAGGCCGAGGGCAACTGCAGATTACGGTATTTCAGCTACAAGTGGTGATGTAGTCTACTACGGGATTCTGAAAGAAATATTGCAAGTGCGCTATCCAGGAATGTTGGGCATGAGGTGCATTGTTTTCTTGTGTGAGTGGTATGATCCGTCATATCCAGAAGGTGTCCAGGTGAGCCAATTTGGCGTCACTTCAGTAAATTCTTCTAGGAGACTGCAAAAGTATGACCCATTCATCCTAGCATCACAGGCAGACCAGGTTTGATTTTAAAATTTTATAATACGTGCCTTATAGATAAATAATGATATTGTACTTGCCTAAACTAAATATGTTTGTTTCAGGTATGCTACATTTCTTATCCTAGGGTGACACATCGAGGAGATCCTTGGATTACAGTGACTCCAATTAATCCAAGAGGGAGACTATATGGAGTTGCTGAGCAAGATGCTATGCAACCAACTAGAATTACTCCGATGGCTCCAGTTGATCATTCTTCAGCGGTGGACCTTTTTGTTGATTTCACTGAATTTGGTGATAATATCGTACATTCAGAATCAGAAGAAGAAGTTGGAGAATTTGATGAAGACGAAGACACAATTCCTTCGGAAGGATCTGATGAAGAAGAAGAAGTTGGAGAATTTGATGACGAAGAAGTTGGATAATTTATATATATATATATTTTAAATGATATATATATATAATTTCGACTTATCTGTATATTTATTTATATATATATATATTTAATATAAAATGATTTTTATATATATATATATTTTTTAAAAAATGATATATCTGTCGGAAATCAGTCGGAAACATATATATATTCCGACAGATTTCCGACAGTTAATCATTTTTATATAAATAAGCTTTTTTTATTTTATCCGTCGGAAATCTGTCGGAAATATATATATATATTTCCGACAGATTTCCGACAGATTTGGGATTTTAAGCTTGTTTATGATCCGTTT